>OY764962.1:109315235-110579785 GCA_963668005.1 Melieria crassipennis | reverse complement strand
TAATGTTAATTGAGTCGGCTTTCGAACACACGAAACTCAAAGTTAGGTTCATTAGCTCAGAAGATGGCAAAGCCATCTCAACATAAGCCTTCATTAAAGTCCGAAATTCTACAACAACTCGACTTATACTGCCCACTGTCACTGTCATAGTTTCTTCACTCTGTCACAGTTTCATGTTTGTCACATTATCGGTTGTGGACACTCATGTCGTCGTTGTCGGTCGTATTCATGTGTTTGTGTAAAAATGGCGTTTCAGCACAAGAATGCCACGTTTGCATTTCGTGCAAATGTCAGCATTTCGTGATTAATTGCATTTGTTGGCCAAATTCATTCGAACCGTTTCGAAAATAACTTTAATTTGAATGCTAAAAATATGCACTGAATTAATGTCAAAAATCGCTAAGTTAGCCTGGCTAAATATTCGCCGCAGTATACAATGAAACACACTATTCGCGTACCTCAGTGCGCTGTTTACACGTTTGCAACATTTTGTGCCAAATTTTCAATTGCATTACATGCAACACCGCCCAGCAACGGTAATAATTGTGGGAACAGGCAATAAACAAAAGACGCTGTCATCGGTTAATTTTGTAATTTATAGCGAATTATTCAATGATTTACGGTAATTCATGTATTAGGACGTCAGACAGCGTCAACGTGACGAGAAGATTTTAAATTACCTCTGTGGTGGTTGGAATGTATTAAAAATATTTCTTCATATACGGCACATATTGGCCACTTTTTTTCATGGGGTAAGAAAACACACAATGCATGTGAAAAATGCATAAATCAGACATCACCAAAGTTTAAACTTTTTGCAAAATCAAATATAAAGATAACGTCCGAAACAATGTGACCCAAACTATATTAGAAAAACACTAAAACAAAATAGAATATTTTGCTGATTCTGACAAATCATTCTCGTGTACAATGAAAACAACCAGATTGAAATGGTATTTATTATCTTTTCATTATTGTGCCTTCTTTCCAGTGGCGCACACATGATTTCATTTTTGAGGCGATCCCCTACATAACTTTTAAGCCAATACCAGTTGAAGCTATGTTTCCCACCCAAATTGCTTGCAAGACACAGCTATTTGGAAGAGTTTTGAACCTCCAAAGTTCCTCTTATGCGCGCCACTGCTTCTCTCTAAAACGTTGTAAATGTTGTTCGTTCGTATTTAGTTACTTCCACTCAAGGGCGAAATAATTAACTTTTTATCATAAACTGCTCATGAAACTCATTTTTATTTCTAGTTTCATCATGTGATAACAGATTTACCAAATTTAAATACTCAAAAATCCTTCAACTTGAAGTAATAAGCACCATTATTAAGACTAAAGTCTTCAAGTTGGAACTTGCACATCAATGGGTCGCACACTTCGACTGGAAGAATGGATTGGACATACATAAAAAGTTCGTGGCACCGCCCATACAACTAAAATCTATATACATATAATTGTTTATGATACTTTACCCTGTCTGAATGACTGATTGACTGACTGATTCATCACCGCTAAAGCTACAAACATGAAAATTGAAGTGTAGGTACATTTAAGAAAATAAACTAAGACGGAATTTTTTGATCGTATGATTCTTTATAGGGTTAACATAGGCTATATAAGACTGACCACGCCCACCTGCTAACATCCATTATATTGACAGTAATCAGCTGTTGCAAATTCATGCAAAGCAATGTGAGCATCAAACGGTTCAGCATGTCATTGTGGTAGATATAGGCTATACAGAATCGGCCACGCCCACTTTCCGCGCTTACTAAATAGCAAAACGAAGTACAAGTCTGCAAATCAATATTGACATTGTGTCACCATAGTAACAGACATCAGCTATGGTATACTTTTGTAAGGGGATATGGGTATTAAACGATTTACGTGGCGTTTA
Source organism: Melieria crassipennis (assembly GCA_963668005.1). Lineage (NCBI taxonomy): Eukaryota > Metazoa > Arthropoda > Insecta > Diptera > Ulidiidae > Melieria > Melieria crassipennis. Next base: position 110,577,882 of record OY764962.1, on the reverse strand, counting down.
GGTTAAAAGATTTAGTGACGCCTACTATAATGACAGAAATTAGGTAGACAATATTTCCAAAAGGCAATTTGGATATCAAACGATTATGTGTTTCATTGAGACAACCATAGACTTTCTGAGATTGGCCACGCGCACTTTGGCTGGTCACGCCAAGTGACACTGTGTAGACTATATGAGGTTGGCCACACCTACCTCACACGTCCATTGTAGTAACTAATATGATATGGATCACGCCGACCTTTCACTAAATTTTTGATCAATCTTCTTGAAATTTCTACAAGAACACACAGGTTCTAGGAAATGGTCCATAAATTATATTAGGTTTTGATATTTCAAAGGGGTATGGATTTATCACTTAGTAATTATTTTTTATTGAAAAAATGGGGCGTTCAACAACCTTTACATAACAGTACATTTACGTAACAGAAATTCTTATCATTGACATATCTTTAACAGTGGAGGTCGCAGCTTGATTGGGAGAATTTGACGGGTGTTGCTCAAGTCATCGGCATGAAACTGTTGTCAATTGTTAACGGTTTTAAAATTATTGAATTATCAGAAATTAAAAAATAAGTAAAAATTAAATCACCGAAGTACAACTAGTTAGTAAAAAAAACTTTAAAACGAACATTTAGCGATCGCGAACGAACTAAAAAGCCACAACAAAAAATCAAAGCGAAAAATGTATGCCAAAAATAGCATTAGAAAAGCTTTTGTGGGCTGTAGAGGGACCGATTGCTGTCCGTGCTATAGTTTTGTTTTTGTATTTTTTTTTTACTTTGCACGTCGCCGCTTTCAATGTTTTTACTTAATTTACAAAACAAAAAACATTGAAAAAAACAACAAAAAAACTTTAATGTAAAATATCAGTTTAAATTATTTGTTTACACATTGAATAAACTTGAAAAATATAAACAACAGCACAAGAAGAAGAAGAAGCATGAGCAGAGATGATCTCTTTTTTCTTTAGCTTTTATTAGGTGTTTGAACTGCAAAAAATGGTTTTGAACCAAAAAATAATACGTTAATAAAAAAATCGAATACCAACAACAAAAAAGCATCGATCGCTCGCCAAAACGCGCTTGTTGGTCGACGGTATGCAAGGATTTTCAAAATTACAATATCTGAAAATTGATTAACTGGCAGCAAATGCTAACAAGATGGCAGCATTGGCATTTCGCCCTCATTGCTGTTGTTCTTTTTTTGCCTGCCATTGTTGTTACCGTTATTGGCAGTTATATTGTTTGCTTTTTGTATATGTATTTAGTAGCGAAAATACAAAAATGCGAAACATGTAAAACATTGACGGTATTCACAATCTGTGGCACTCATCTGTGTATGCACAGCGCTGGCAAAACAGCAAATTTTACAGTTGTGGCAAATTTTCCACGTTCAAAGCATTTTGCTCTGCTAAGACTTTTGAGTAGTTGTTGCCAGACTCAGAGTTGCATGGGCCATGCCAAAACTAAACAACATTCGCATGTAACCCTTTTGCTCTTCCCCAGCGCATTTGTTACATATTGTGAACACCTTCATCGCAATTTCCCCAACAACAATAATAAATGACATTACAAACAACCACAATGGCCACGTACATACATAAGTATTGGCATACTTCGCACTTGGGCCGGCCAGACGATGTAATGTGGTTCGCCGCACTCGCCAACTGCGCTGTACACAATTGCTAATTGGCAAAAATGTCACGCGACTGCCGACGAAAATAACAAACCGCAATAATAATAAATTAAGTCAAATGACAATAGCCAAATTTTGCGTTGCAAGCATTACGCGAAGCGCCGCCACTGCTGCTGCGGTGCAGCATTCAAATGTCGTCTGTCAATCGACGGACAGTAATTGCCGTCGCTCATAACTTTCAGCGCTTCGACTCGAATCGATGGTCGCTATTTCAAAGCTTCAACGCTCGCACTGAATACTTATGTTCGGGCGCTTACCTCATTCGCCTGAGGAGCGATTCGAGCACACGCGTGCATTGGCCGTGAGCGGTTTGGCTGAATGTGGAGAATGCAAATGAGCTGGGCCGATCGGCGATAAGGAAGTGCAGCGGTCTGGGCGATATTTGTATGTAGCACTTTACAATGCGCTGCTGTAACCGTAAACGAAGCAAAGCGCGTCATGCACCTACGCAGCGATTATTCCAGCCCTAAATATTCTCTCTTGTTAAAAAAAGTATAACACACTGCGAGAAAAGTTGCCATGGCTTTCCTAACTCATAAAGCGTGAGACTTTTCTGGTCCGAATGCTTCAAATGCAGTCAACATACAAACAATAACTTAGTTAATAATTATCTACTGAATTAATTAGCTGTTTGACTGCAATGATGAAAATTATAGACAATACTTATAAGGGTCCCTTTTGATCATGAAGAACTGACGCTTCTATGCCTTTTGAACTTTTCAAAGGCATTTCACTCTGTTAATCATGAATTGTTATGTTAAAAACTAAGATGCAATTTTGGATTCTCTAATTGTTCTATAAAATAGATGCGCAGCTTTCTTGCTGACAGAACTCGACAATTAAAGGGAAAGTGTACTTCATCTCTGTTCAAGTCAATCAAGTCAAAGTTGGTGTTCCTCAAAGATCTGTATTTGATACCCTTTTGTTTAGTCTCTTTGTAAATTTTTTCGGTGTTTGCAAATATGTTAATGTCCATATATATGTAAGGTGGCAACCCCGCAGACGAGCGCACGACAGGTGCAACCCTTTGCGGCGAAGGATTGCAAGACAGTCGGCCGTGAACACGTAGTCAGCAGCAGTCAGCCGTCGGGCGTTGGTACATTTTTAAACGAATCAGCCGTCGAGCGTCGGTGTCTTTATTAATTACAACATTAATCGTTACATTAAATTGTAAACTTTCCTCTTATTGAATAAACGATCGGCGTTACCGATCTCACATGGGGGCTCAACCGATTGACCAAAAATGAAGTGAAGTTGATAAGCTGAACGTAAAGAAAAACTTAAAAGTTGAAAAATTTAAAGCAAAAAAAACGAGAAGCTGAAAAGTTGAGTGCAAAAAGCTTAAAAGTTGAAAAATTTAAAGCAAAAAACGCGAAGCTGAAAAGTTGAGTGCAAAAAACCTAAAATTTGGAAATATTAAAGCAAAAAAACGGGAATTTGAAAAGTTGAGTGCAGAAAACCTAAAAATTGGAAAATTTAAAGCCAAAAAGCGGGAAAGTTGAAAAGTTGAGGGCAAAAAAGTACAGTTTGAAAACAGAATAAGTGAATATTCTAGATGTAGAAACGCTTCTGGCGTGAAGCTGAAAAAGTCGAAAGAAAAGAAAAAAAAAAAAACTACTACAGTCAGATCAAAACACGCGGAACGGTGTAATAGAAAGCGGAATAAGAAAAGTGGCGTGACGATACAGTCAAAAAGTCGTGCAAAAAATTCGAAAAGCCGAGAACAGTCGGGAAGCGGAAAAGTTGAAAACAATTGAAACAGTGAATACACGTTGAACGAAAAGCGTAGAGAACAAAAGGAGAGATGGAGGAAAAATATACGAAAAATCCAGAAAATATCAACTCGAACAGAACTGGCACAAGAAGTACACAAGGAAGACGTAGACAAGTAAGCGCGCAAGCGGACGATCCTGAACATGACAGCGAGAACGAGACGGTAGCAGGTGCATCAGGCGAATACAAAGTGGACGAAATCGCCGAACCAAACAACGCGAATCGTGAGAAGAAACAAGATAGCGAATGCGGCGAATTGATGCGGTTTCTCATAGAACAGATGAATCAAAACAAAACTGCTGGTGTAGCTGTTGAAAGTTTCGCAAAAATTGTTCCCTTTTTTGACGGTGTGTCGATTCCGGTACGGCAGTGGCTTACCAATTTCGAGGAAAATGCCGAAGCTTACGGGTTAAATATAAAGCAAAAATACGTCAATGCGCGAAATAAAATGAGGGGAACAGCGGCCCTTTTTTTAGAAACGGTAACGGTCGCGAACTACGAAGGTTTGTGTGAAGCGTTGCTTGAAGAATTTGACAAAAAGCTCAGCAGCGCTGAGGTGCACAAGCAACTAAGACAGCGGAAAAAACAAGTGGCGGAAGGTTTTCACGAATATGTGCTGCATATGCGGAAGATAGCAGCGCTCGGTGACATTGACGATGAATCGGTTAGAGCATATATCGCGGACGGAGTGAATTTGCGAAGTGATCAAAAATATCCGCTGTACAGTGCTAAGTCTTATAAAGAATTAATGCGGGCGTACGAGTTGATCGAATCGTTGACAAGAAACAGTGAAACAAATTTGCGTCAACAAATGCCAATCGGGCGCGGGCAAAACGAAGCAAACAAAAGCAGCAAAGATGTCGAGCGTAAGCTGCAACATTGTTTTAATTGCGGGTCAACACAGCATAAAAGAGCTGAGTGCAAAGAAGACACAAAGTGCTTCAAATGCAATGGCTCCGGTCATATGGCAAAAAATTGCGATCGCGCGAAACAAACCGTCAATGTCGTAGTGAACGAAACGCGAATGAAGACAGTGAAAATTAACGATGTGGACTTGTTGTGTTTGGTGGATACCGGTGCGGATGTTTCGCTCGTGCGTAAAAGCGTGTACGATACAAAATTTTCAAAGTGCGCGTTACGGAAGAGTTTCGCCAGGCTGTATGGTTTGGGCAACGTCGCTGCAGCTGTTTTGGGCGAGTTCTCTGCGCACGTAGACGTCGACGGGTGCTGCACACAACACACCTTTTTTGTTGTCCCGGACACCAAAATTAATGTGGACGCACTTGTGGGTTACGATTTTTTAAAAAAATTCACTATCACTCTAAACGCAGCTGGTTATAGTTTTGCAGAGTTGGCCGATAACGCACGCGACGAAGAACCACAGTACAATATTTACAGTGTAACAAGTGAAATAGAGGTAGAACCGAAATATAAAACCGCAGTCATGCAGCTGATTGATAACTACAAACCAAAGAATAATCAATCGGACTGCCCGGTCAAGTTGTGCATTATACCGAACGGCAATAGTATCGCTTTTCGTGAAAGTCCCAGTCGTCTGGCGGCGGCAGAACGGGAAGTCGTGAGAAAACAAATTGGTGAATGGCTGCAGCAGGGCATCATACGCGAGTCGTTTTCGGACGTGGCTAGCAAAGTTGTGTTAGCTAGGAAAAAAGACGGCTGCTACAGGTTGTGCGTGGACTATCGAAAGTTTAACTCGTTAGTATTAAAAGACAGATTTCCAGTACCAGTCGTGGAAGAGGTACTAGAAAAAATGCAAAGTGCGAAATATTTTACAGTAATGGACTTAAAGAACGGATTCTTTCACGTGGAAGTCGAAGAACAAAGCCGAAAGTATACGGCCTTTGTCACAAAAGAAGGACTTTATGAGTTTAATAAAGCGCCTTTTGGGTTTTGCAATTCCCCAGCGGTATTCGTTCGCTTCATCAATTATATTTTCCAAAAGTTCGTGAACGAAGGCATAATGGAAATTTATGTAGATGATATTGTTATTTTTGGAAGCACGGCTGAGCAGTGCTTACAGAATATGCAGACAGTGTTGGGACAAGCGCAGCAGTTTGGGTTAGAAATAAAGTGGTCAAAATGTCAATTTTTAAAAACCAAAATCTCATTTCTGGGACATACAGTCGAAGACGGGCGCGTCTGGCCTGGACAAGAAAAAGTGAAAGCAGTTAAAAATTTCCCGTTACCAAAAAACATTAGAAACGTGCAGGCATTCCTCGGGTTAACAGGGTATTTTAGAAAGTTTATAAAAGACTATGCCATATTAGCCAGACCGTTAACACAGCTGCTCAAAAAAGACTCTGAATTTAAAATTGGTTGCGAACAAATAAATGCGATCGAGAAGCTGAAGTCGGCCCTAACGTCAGATCCAGTTTTGAAAATTTACAAGCAGCACGCCAAAACACAGCTGCACGTCGATGCATCAAAGAACGGGTTCGGAGCAACACTTCTGCAGCAGCATGATAACAGGTGGCATCCCGTTTTCTATTGGAGCAGAAAAACCTCGCCGCAGGAGGAGAAATTGCATAGCTACTTTTTAGAAGTAAAGGCGGCGTACTTGGCTACAAAAAAACTGCGTCACTATCTCATGGGGCTCGAGTTCGACCTGGTAACCGATTGCGCAGCATTCAAGCTGACAAACGCAAAGAAGGATGTTCCTCGAGAGGTAGTACAGTGGCTGATGTATCTACAAGATTTTTCATTCCGCATAGAGCACCGTGCCGGCAGCAGGATGAAGCACGTCGATAGCCTGAGTCGTTTTCCAGTTATGGCAGTGACAGCAGAAGTACACGCACAGATTCTAAGAGCGCAGCAACGAGACGATCATCTAGCGGCAGTTGCAGAAATTTTGAAAACAACAGAATATGCCGGCTTTAAGGTAAAAAATAAATTAATTTACAAGCAAGTGAACGGGCAAGAGTTGTTAGCAGTACCAAAAAGCATGGAGAAGGAGATCATCCGAACGGCTCACAATTTTGGGCATATGGGTAGTCAGAAGACAATGCACACAATACGACAGGACTACTACATCCCACACCTTGAGAAGAAAGTCTGTCAGTTCATCGCAAACTGCATCGAGTGCATCATGCATAACCGAAAGCTGGGTAAGCAAGAAGATTTTCTACATTGCATTGATAAAGGAGACAGTCCACTGTCTACACTACACGTCGATCATTTGGGTACGCTGGATACCACAGCTAAGAACTACAAATACATATTTGCCATGGTGGATGGATTTTCCAAGTATACGTGGATATATCCAACAAAAACTACAGATGCACAAGAGGTCGTCAGGCACATCGATTCATGGGTCACAATATTCGGCAGTCCGCAGCGTATTATCAGCGACAAAGGAGCAGCATTTACGTCGAAGCTGTTTAAAGAATTTTGCGCAAACAACAATATCGAGCACGTACAGACGACAACAGGCGTACCGAGAGGCAACGGCCAGATCGAGAGGGTGAACCGAGTCATTCTTTCTGTCTTGGCAAAAATGTCAGCAGCGGAGCCATCGAAGTGGTACCAGCACACATCGCGGGTACAACGAGCGATCAATTCAAACGTTCATTCGTCCACTAAATTTACGCCGTTCGAGGTAATGTTTGGAGTAAAGATGAGAAACGAGGCAGATACTGAGCTACTGAGGGTGCTACAAGAGGAGCTACTAACAGGAATGCAAGACGAACGCAACAAAGTCCGAGAAGCAGTCAGAAGTGAAATCCAGAAGACGCAAGAGATATACAAGGCGAACTTTGACAAAAAGCGTAAACATCACCATGGGTATCAGTTAGCAGATATGGTGGCCATTAAAGTCACACAGTTTGTGACGGGCAAAAAATTGGCTAGCAAGTACATTGGTCCATACGAAATCGTGAAGGTGAAGCGGAATGGCAGGTACGACGTCAAGAAAACGGCCGAATTTTCGGGTCCGCAACAAACATCAGTCAGCGCAGATCACATCAAACTATGGCGTTATATGGAGCAGGACGAGGACGACGACGATGCGGAAGACGAATCATCTGGGGCAGATGATGACCAGGATGGCCGAATGTAAGGTGGCAACCCCGCAGACGAGCGCACGACAGGTGCAACCCTTTGCGGCGAAGGATTGCAAGACAGTCGGCCGTGAACACGTAGTCAGCAGCAGTCAGCCGTCGGGCGTTGGTACATTTTTAAACGAATCAGCCGTCGAGCGTCGGTGTCTTTATTAATTACAACATTAATCGTTACATTAAATTGTAAACTTTCCTCTTATTGAATAAACGATCGGCGTTACCGATCTCACATATATGCTAACGATATCCTAGTTCCTTCTATCGACTTGCTAGTCGTATTGGTCTCGTGGAAGATTTATACTTTAAAATGATGTTCTTACTTATTTACGAGTAATTCGGATTGGGCCCATAATAATGCTTCATGCCTTAACCCATTGCTGCCTAATAGGTAAAAATTTACCCATGAAAATTGACTTTTTAAAAAAAATCACAGAAAAGTTCGTGGTAGAGATATCTCAAAATCATTGATAGGGATGGTTGGGGTAAAGATGGAACCACCTTAGTCTATTGGAGGTCACCCTAAAATTCCGCCATCTAGCTAGAGTTACCAGACTCCAAAAATTGTTAATTTTCCGGAGGTGGAAAATGTAGCGAAACGTAGTGGCCTTAGAACTTCACAAAAATCTGCCTCCTAACTCACCTGTAAACAATACAACTTTTGTTCACGTGTTTAGCTGATCACTTCAAAAAATATATTTTTACCCATTGCTGCCTAATGGGTAAAAAATACCCAATGAATATCTCAGCAACGTGCAGAGATAGAAAGCTGATCTGGGTCAATTCCAGGTCGTGCATGAAATTTTATCAAAATCGTATGGGTGGAACTGGTACCCGGCTTTAATGGGTTAATAATAATAATAATAATAAAAATAATAATAATAATAATAATAATAATATAAATGAATATACTTTAATCAATAACAAATGCATCCATCACATCTGACACACAACACTTTTTATTCAATGTCTGGCAAATTCGGACATGCTTAATGAAAATCCCTTTATTTTCACAGTTCTGTGACATTTCTGAAGAGTATTTGACTTAAAACACTACACTGCTAGTGTCCGAGATAATATCCAACAAACCCTCTCCTCCTGCCATTTGAACATTATTTTACCAATTCTTCTGATAATCTTGATCACACTTCTTATGCTTGAAATTCCAGTGTAGAGTATATTGTCAATAAAATAAAAATATTCACATATTTTTCAGTGATGAGACTGATTCAGTGATAAGAGTTCAATGCTCTCTGTAGCATCCCTACAAACAATTTCTCGATATAAATTTTTAGCGACAAATTCTCTAAATAATCTCGATAATGCTTGAATTTTTTGCCTTGATGATTTTGAATATTTTCAAGTCAATTTAAATATATTTTTGTCAAACGAAAATTTAAAACCGAGCTTACGTGTACTTATAATCGTTATTTTATTTTAATAATATGCGTTTTATTTCAATTTTCAGAAAGAAAATGTATTTCGTAATGGTATGCAAAATGCTTTCTTATTCTCAAGAAAAATGACGCTGTCGAAATGATATCGAAATTTTTAAAATTTTCGACATCGTTACGATATCTCGGATAAAATAATTTCAATATCGCAGCGATACCGAGATTTTCGAAATTCTCGACATCGTTACGATAGTGTCATTTTTCTCGTTCTCGATATCATTTTAGACACTTTAGCAATACTCGAAAACGAGAAAAATTCTCGCTTTAATATCGTTTCTATATCGTTTCGATATCGTTTGGTTTGCTGGGATATTGGCATTAGATTATATTTGTATAATTTTGACAGAAATGCTGTTTTTGCTGTTTCAAAAAATTCGTCAAACCAATTTTAAACTGACTGACATTCAGATGCATTTTTCCTACTGGGCACAAATATTGTGGAACAGCCATGAGTAATTCGGCATTTACAGACATTGTAACATTGAACTTAAAATATTTAAAAATATAAATTATGCATAAAACAAACAAATGTTGTGTTTTTCCATTTTCTTTACGCTTTTCTATTTGTTGTTTGTTTTTCTTTTATTCAAAAAATTGGCAATGGATTACAAAGCAGGAAAAATTTAATAAATACGCACATAATTTGCGCCACTAATTCTGATATAATATACATTAATAACACCAACAATTTTAGATATATTAGAAAATTGTTCAGTGTTTCGGTAGACTTAAAAATAGAAATCACACAAAAGCAGCAGGGAAGCCAAAGACCAAAAACCAACAACAACAACATAACATCAAAATAACAATTTTCAAAAACAAGCAACAAAATCGCAACAACAAAATACAACAAGAACAAAGAAATCTGATTTAAATGAAGACAGCAACCAAAAACGACAGCAACAATAATCGGTGTGTGTGTGCATGCACTTTGACCAGCGAATGTGAAGCGATTACTTAAGATAACAAACACACAATCTGGCTATAGCTATGATAACAAAAAAAAATACGTATGTATAAAAAACCTACACTACACATAAAAACTAAACTCCACACAAAACAACTATATATGATATATACAAAACATTATATTATTATTGAGATGGAGAGGGGGGTGAGTAATAGATGAACAGCAGGGTTGGTGAGCAGCTGATTGCAATAGTTTGATAAAGAATGGCTTAAAGCTTACAACAACAAATTTAAAGTATTAAATAGTTATTAAATAATAAAATAGAATAAATAAATAAATAAACACAATAATCAAAATAATTTAAGAAAAAATTTTATCATTTTGTCTTTTTGATAAATTTTGTCTTTTTTATGAAACAAACAAATTTTCTATTTTGTCTCGTGAGATCATTAGTGAAAGAGGATCTTCTTTCCTTTGGGATAAACAGCTTTTCCAAAGCCCTAAATTGGGCATAACGCGACGATTATTCCACAGTGTATTCAAATTATAGCTTCAAACAATGTCCGGACAGTCCGAACGGTTCGCACTGTCTGGACTTCGGACCTTCCGGACTGTCCGGACTTTCGAACAGTTGACTTCATGTAAAATTACACATTTTTTATGCGCAAAGTATACTTTCTACTTAAAAAATGTTTTCACTATGTGGCAAGGTGTTCTATTTCTAATTCTTTAGGTATTTCTTACGGTCTATTTCCTTTTACGTATGCCACATAGTGCAAACATTTTTTAAGTACTTTGCGCATAAAAAATGTGTAATTTTACATGAAGTCAACTCTTTGAAAGTCCGGACAGTCCGAAGTTCGGACGGTCCAAAATCCGGACAGTGAAGCACTAATTCAAATTTCTTTCATGCTCACTAACTAACTTTGAGTTTGAACTAAAAGTTAGTGCTTAGTACTTTAAGTAAGGAGATTAAATTTTATATTGATGCTGTTGAATACGTGTGTACTACAACGACATTGAATCTTACTTTCCTATGGTAAGCGAACTTTTAAAGGCCTTTTTCGAGTTTCTTAACCGAGCACTATAGATGCATTGCTAACAGCAGAGCAAAAAATTGCTGGAAAAATATCATCAAGCACACCGAAACAGGTATAATTTGTATATATGTCGAAAGCAAACAAAATATGTAGCCAGTAAAATTAAAAAAGTCGCCGCTTTTTTAGCGGACCTCGCATTCTGTGTGTCATGAACTAATCAGAATCATATTCCAATTCTTAGCAAATGCTTTCTCAACACGAAGCCAACAACAAGAAGGCAATAAAATCGTATGCACTTAGAGACAAAAGTTTGGCAAAACTCTGCATGAATGAGGACCTTATATCAGTGGCTAGGCAAATTCTAATTCTACATTCTTTAGAAAGATAATGACAAAAGCAACTTTTACTTAAGACAATAAAAACATACAAAGGCAGTCCCCACAATCGAACCTATTGAATCGAATCTTTTTTCCAAAATAAACATTGCTTCAAAATTGTTCAATATTACATTCAAAAACTTTTTTTAAAACAAAAATGGTGGAACGAATGTATGATTGTGTATTTAAGTGTGAAGTCATTGCAAAAATAATGGTCTGGTTTCAGTTTTAGATGAAAAAAATCCACAATTTGTTTTTCATTATCAAAAAAACTATACTCTACGAAAATCTGGTAAAAGTCTGTTTCTCTTAAATATTTTATTTAATTTAGGTCCACTTTTCATTACTCAACTCAACTGCGGGCCTGACCTCTACGCCAAGTTTTTCTTTTTACAATTCTATACAAAATGTATCATTCTTAATTATTCTATACAAAAGTAGCCGTTTTCATCACTCAGCCCAACTTGCAGCATGTCTTCTACGCCAAGTTTTCCTTTTTACAATTCTACACAAAATCTCTGTCTCTATTGCATTCATTTCAGGTCCACTTTTCATCACTCAGCCCAACTTGCAGCATGTCTTCTATGCCAATTTTGTCTTTTCACAATTCTGGACAAAATCTGCATAACGTAAGAGAGACAACTGTTTGTTCTACTGCTCCTGGGCAAGCAGCTGTTAAAGGTTAGAATTTATAGTAGTCGAAGCAGCACTCACCTTAAGCTGATGACGTAGACCACTCATTGGGCTCATTCACGTTGTAAACGTACACACTGGCGAACAGAATCGAATATTTACAGTGTTATGAAAACGCAAAACGGGCACAAAGCTGACAATTTACAATTTTGTTGAATATATCTTGTTGTATTTGTTTTGTTTTTTTTTTCAAGCAAGCATTTTATACAAACGAGCAAAAATTGCTAAAATCAATGAGAAATTCCACTTTGGTGAATTACTTTCGCATTGCTTCTTGTGATTGCTTTTGATTCTTATGTACACTTTGTTAAATTAGCAAACTGCATAAACGAAAAGTTAATTAATTGATTATTCATTTATGAGGCAGCGGCTATCGCGACCGCAGCGACGACGTCAGCGCGTTCGCACCGAAACGTTGTTTTTCCAGAGTTTTTTCTTGCAAAAACTTTCTGCCTCGAAACACTGAAATCTTCTATTTAAATAAACAGCCACGAAAAGTTAAGAAGATTTACTTGCAGGTTCGATTTTTTGCTGAACGCGCACACGTTTAACAATGACTGTGAAACAACAATCCGCGCAAACCGCACAAATTCGTCTTTGAAATGGCAGCAGCACACAAAACCGAAAAATCAACGCACAAAAACTCAGCCGAAACGTGCGAATTTAGCCACCGCGCACAGACGACACACACACAGCCGCGCCACACAGTGGTCAGCACAATTGCCCAACCGGGCAGACGGACACAAGTCCAAAAGAAAGCGTTTTCGAAGAGAAACAAAAACACGCCGAAATGCCAAGTAAAAATTTCATGACTGAACGCGCGCGCAGCCTATTGAAATTTTCGAATGCGCACCGTTACGCTGTGTGTTTCGAAATAAAATTGAGAAAAATCGGCGAACGCCACATTTGCGATGAGCGATCACCGCGTTCGGCGTCACGATCGCGGCACGGCGTCGTGAGCGCGTTGTTTCAGCCTCGGCCGCAGCAGCAGCAGCAGCCGTAGCACTCATCGAATTAAAAAAAAAACAAAAACAGCAAGCGGAAGCTAAAATGTCTGAGAAGCGGCCAGAAGCGACGGCGGTTAAGTGGCAATGGCAACGACTGAGGTTGGAGCAGAGTCCCCAAAACAGAAAAACCGGCAATAAGCAGCACAAACAAGAATCTCAGCTCGGTCGAGTTGACAACAGTGCGCAGCACAGATCAAGGGGAGCGCCCCAAATCGCCGCAGCAGCCGCGACGGAGCAAAAACAAAGCAGTAGGAGAAGAGCGCCCGCGAAAGGGAAAGCACACTCGAGCAACAACACACCAACGTCATTTGCTATTCGGTTGCATTTGGTGCGGCCGCTGCTGACCGCAAATGCGTCAGCGCACACCAACCGAGATACACGCCACAAGCACGCAAATCGGCGGCGGCGCACTGTTCGGCGCGTTTTTGAACGAGTGAGCAACGCCACCACACCGTAGCTGCAACCCGGCGTTTGTCTGGCGGCGGCGTCTGGTTGATGTTGGCACAACAAACGCTAATGCAGCTAGCCACAAACGGGCGTGGGCGCTGAGTCTGGAAGTCTGTTTGTGCGGTCTGCAGCACGTAATGGAAAGTTATTATTATAATGTTCCAATGTTGGCAGCTGTGACTCACGCAGACCAAAGGTGGGCGGTGGGTGAAACGAACAAAAGCAGCAATTTTGCTATCGCCAAGCACATTTTTTTACGATTGCAAAATTAAAGTAAAATAATCAAAGATTTGTAGCGAATATTCCATCTAAGCACTTGGCACCTTCACAATGGGGAGATGAGAATTTTTATTCAATCTATTCATGGTTTCACGCTTCGAACTTAAGCTTTAAGATCGCAGTGCGAAAAATTCGTAATTCGAAACATTTATGCGTCTGCCAGCAAAGCCTTTGAGAGGGAAGATAAGTCTTAATGTATTTAATTCTACTAAGTTGCAACTAAGACAAATTAATATTGGCCGCAACTACATACAAGAAAATTTCAAATCCCACAAGATAAGTGTTCATCTTTTAACCGAGTTAACTTCAAAATTTTCTGATACTCTTGGTTCGCTGTACAAAGTTACCATTCTATGACTTCCAAAACCTAATGACACAAAAACTAATGAAAACGAGAGGCTTCTTGTAGTCTTATAAGAAAATATCGCTTATCTACTGAGATCTTGAAAAACTAACCATAAACTGAAGCACACAAAAATTAAGGCACTCAAAGGAATTTTTTGAGTCATACCATCTAAAACGTTTTAGCACTTTTTTCTGCGACACTTTTCGATACAAAATCGAACGTCGAAATATTCGACTGATAAAATCGTGACCAAACGACTGTTCAGGCGCTAATGTGTTAAAGCGAATTAGATTTAAAATTAGATTTGTAAAAAACCAATGAGGATCTAACTCTTACAACCTGCATGAAAAAGTTAAACCGCACAGAACATTTTCTCCTTGTGTACCTCGTCCTTGTTGTGGGCTTCGTAAATAGGTCCAGAATATTTGTTCAGCAGTCACCGTCAATTTTTTACTATTTCATATTTTTTAATCTTTTTCTTTCTCATCTTTTTTTCGAATGCTTCGAGCTTCGAGTACAAAGAGCTAATAAGCCTAAGTTTTCATGGAACTATCTTGTAAGAAGTACCTTTTGACACCCATTTGCAATGCTCAAAACTTCACAAAGTGTTCACTACTACTGTACTTAAAAAGTATTAACCCTTTACACGGCAACAGCGAATTTTTTCATCAAATGTTGTTTTTAAGATATAAACCTAAATTTATAAAAACACGTATTTTTTTATTTTTGAATATACTCTAATTTAGTAAGGTTTTTTTGTAAAAAGCATTAAAAAAAAAGCAAAAACCATTAAAACTTGTTTTTTATTTTAATATGTTTAATGTTAAATGACAATTTTTAAAACAATTAATGCGTTTTTTGTAGCATAGTCCTACTCCGCTTTTTCGCAGAGTTTGTGTGTTTTTTATTAATAAGTTTTAATCACTTTTGTTTCACTAAAATAAATGCGAAAATGTAGCTACTTTTTCCCACTATTAATGTCAGTATTTCAAAAAAGGAACGTTGCATAGTTGTAAAATAGCAAAAAAAGAGTCGTTTTGATAATTACTTCCGAAATTACGGGCAATTTTACGGTTGGTTGCAGATATGCAACTGTACCGTATAAAGGGTTAAATTTTTGAAATTTAGTCAACTGCACAGCTGACACTTGTGCTGAAGAAAAATTTCCATTTTTTAGAAAAACATTTGGGAGCAATGTTCGGTGCGAGGACATGCAAAGCTTGGAGACCATTTATTCGCGAAACAGAAATAAAAACAAAATGTAAATCTAGTGTTTTCATAAAAATTTCGGAGTGTTTGTCAATGTCAATAAAACAAACTAAGGACAATGAAAAATTAAAATAAACAATAAAAAATAAATAACAACAGCATATACATTGTATGTACATAGATTAGTTGAGCCATTAAGGCTACACGATTTCGTGCGGAAGAAAGCACAACCATAAATTAGGTGGTCATAGCTGCGCGTAAAGCACAAACAGCAATTTGGCGCAACGTTGCGACGATCACGAGGGAATTTTCAGAAATTTACGCTAAGCTCTTCGAAAAGTGGGCGTGGAATTGAATACTCGAGCACGCACACAATTAGAAAATGTTTTGCTAAACATATACACATAGACAAACATATATAATAATGCCTAAGTGTGTACCCAAGTGCCGATAGACATCGAAGCGAAGAGTCGAACGGTCGAAGATTCGAACGTTTGTGCGTTCGTCATGCTTGGCCGGGCACAACACATTAGCGTAGTTTTCTCTACATACTTGCACACGTATATCTACAAATATCGACATATAAATAAGTATGTATGTATATATATAAATATGTTTTAATGCAAATTGTGTACTTAGGTGAGTATGAACATTTAAATAGCAAAACGAGAAAAAGCAAAATCATAACATCGAGATTTTGTATTTTTGGCAAAGTTCTATTTTGCTGGACTTACAACAATGTTATAGTTTTTATAGGTTTTTTTTTGTTAGTCTGGCGTTTTGTTGCTTTGAAAAGATTTTTAAAAATGCGAACCAACAGACACCGCAACGCCAAAACAACTGTGGAACGAAGCTTTACCTCACCATTTGTTTTATATTATGATTTATGATTTTCTGCCAAAATATTCACTAAATTGAAAACGGCAGTTCAAGGTCAAGTTCACAAACTATGTCTACAAATAAAACTCTTTGTGCTCAAAAACTGTTCGATAAAAACTGTTTTAATTTTTTAAAATAATTTTTGTATATAAACAAAATTTTTGTTATATAAAACCTACATATTTACCTATAACTATTCAAGTAATACATCAGAAAATTGCAATAATTTGTCATTTTTTGTCATATTTATGTTAAAATGTATATTAAACATTTCTCATCGGTAATATTTGCCAATTTTTAGTTTTACAATCAGCCGCGTTTTCTCTGTCAACCGAAAAAATGTTTTTTAAGCCAACTGCCACCTTAATGCCGCGCAAATATTGACACCGCACTGCAATTACTCATACGTCACGTTGGGCGCGCGATCGCCGCTCGTACTCGTTTCTTGGCCGACATGCGCCTCATTAATATGCCAGCCGCTTGTCATCAGTGCCGTTGTTGTTCTTATTGTGTTGTAAATATTTCCTATAGCAGTGACAATGCGGTCGCTGTGCAGCACCGCCAAAAAAAATAGCTGCGTAAGTAGGTTCGTATGCAAATAAACTTCAAACGATACCAAAGTGTTTGACTTAGTTTCACAATACGAGCAAATAAGCACGCATCATTGGCTGTGCACGATTCTTTCTTTATTACCCCGCACACACACACACGCACGCATGCAAAAACCTCATTCCACTTGTACTGGAGCGTGGCCCGCGCGTCATTGCAATGCTCAAAGTGGCGCACAAGCAAACTCAACACATTAAATTTGCAAATTTCGTATACAAATTTGCACATTTTTCCCTCCCGAATTACAGCATAAAATTATCATTATTTTTTGCAGTCATTTAGCGAACATCAAGTCTTTAGGTCTAGTCTAGCAACAACAACAGCCGAACCGAACTCAAGTGAAAACATTTTTGTTTATTTTGAAATCAAACACACATCAGTCCGAGCGGAATTCGCATGCGGCGTTCGGTAGTCAGTTTGTCAGTTAATATTGGCCGCGGCGCTGATGAACCGCGTGTTTACGATTTGTTGGCTTAAATGAATTATTGAGCCAAAAATAAAAGCAAAATAAAGGTACAACAAAAATGTGAAAATCAACATAAATAGAAAAATATGAAATCTAAGTCAAAATAAACAACCGACCGACTTTGCCTCTTCGCCACGACAAACACGCAAACTGATTTCGGTTTTTGCTCATTATTGCGCCTTCATTGTTTAGACGAAATTCGCTTGGCAAATTGACCACACGGCAGTGTCGTTGTTGCTGCAAATTGTGC
Organism: Melieria crassipennis; assembly: GCA_963668005.1. Taxonomy (NCBI): domain Eukaryota; kingdom Metazoa; phylum Arthropoda; class Insecta; order Diptera; family Ulidiidae; genus Melieria; species Melieria crassipennis. The sequence continues at coordinate 110,560,375 of OY764962.1, read as the reverse complement.
GCGTAGACTGACGCTTGCATACAGACGGAAATTGAATTGGCCAACACTTGCAGCGCCTTGCAACAGCTGAGCATCTGAATGTGACGGCGAGTTGTGTTTGTTAAAATTTTGTTTATAATATTTCAAATATGACAACAACGACGCTAATGTATTTATGTAAAATATAACAGAAGTCGTTTTATTTGAGCAATGGCGCACGTAAGTAGGATTTTGGGGTTTCAAACCCCCTAAGTATCTGTTTATTACAAATAGTTTGAGTTTGAGTTTTTTCTGATGGCGAAAATTGTACAGGTGTTTCATAAATCAAGTTACGAAGTATATGAATATCTTAAGAAGAAACATCAAGCAGTACAACACAGCCAAATTATTTGGCGGAATACACATTCGCATCGAAATAATAGCAAAAATTTACCATAGCCATTTTCATAATTTTTCATAATTTTTCCTTAAAAAATTAGGTGCCTCAAAATACGCGAAGGTTTTAATTTTTTTTTGTTTCGAGCAATTCAAAATTTTTTTTTGTTTTTTCCTTGTATTTCAGACTATAAATGGCACATGTAAAAGAGCATATTTTGAAGCTCCTATTTTTTTAAGGAAAATGTATGAAAATTTATGAAAATGACTATGGTACATTTTTGGTATTATTTCGATGCGAATGTGTATTCCGCCAAATAATTTGGCTGTGTTGTAATGTTTGATGTGTCGGCTTTCATTTTACACCTAACTCGTTAATTGATTTACGAAAATTGTGCATGTTTTTGACCATCAAAGAAGACGCCTTAAAATTCCATATTTTCCGACTTTGAGGTCCAATTACCGAGGCATTTTAAAACTAATAAAAATAAGTTGCATCGGAAAAGAAGCAGTGCGGTGTTGTTAATGTGATAAGGTGAAAATCATGTCTAGCGGTTTTTGGTTTAGAAATTACAATCAAAAATATGGAAAAGTAGAGGGAAAACTGAAAAAATTACACGGTACCTATATCTCAATAACTAGAGCTGCTAGAAAAAATCGGAGGATAGATTCGAAATCAGCGCACCAAAATTAGTAAGAAACTGTAGAAAAACTCCATGCAACAGAAAAAGTGTTTTTTTTGTTGTGCTGTGTAATTTACGTATCAACACTGGCAGTTTAAATTAATCACTGGCCTTCATTTGTTTTAATAATGAAGACATCATTGAACCTTACTGGAACCGATGATGTAATTTATGTACTTATGTATATAACCAGACAGCGATCTAGGCTTTAGATTTCCCAGCATTCAATTAATTTGTGTCCTGATATACTATGAAAGGAATAAAGCCTCAAACCGTGTTGAATATTTGGACACTGCCACATACTGGCCGATACCTATACCCCAGGACAGAAAAAATTCACACCAAAAATAATTCAAGCAAAATTAACCAGGCCCATATATCTCTGATGAACGATCAAAAATTAGACAGTTACAGCAAGTATTCCACCAGTATTTCATGAAGAAGAAACTAGTCGTTATATGAGTAAATAGATCTTCTGGTACTACATAGAAGGGAGAACGTTATTCGATTGAATTTACTGTAAACTGTAAACTTTGACCAGAAAGCATATTTTTAATAAAAAGTGAATTCCCCAAATCAAATACTTGACAGATACTTCGTCTAAGTATATTCTTGCTAATCACGGGACATAATATGTGGTAAATTATATACCATAAACATCATCAGATGAACGGTCCTCGGGTCATGCTAGATGGAAGAACAAAGCAGAGGGATGGCACATTTCAAGGTCGTAAATATTACAGATTCAAACTTCTTAGATCCATAAAAAAGAGCTGAAAACAAGCAACTTCTTCTTAGGTTCAAAATGCAATGTTTATTACTTGTATTTTTTTTAAGGGTTTTCAGCATCCTACCAACTATTTATGATCTACGAGCACCTCCTTATAGTTGAATCCGAGCGTACAACAAGTGTTTGAGTTTTCCTGTGCTGGTTCCGCTTCCTACCCACTACTAATCATCATTTTCTAAAATGTTTCTTATTTTCTTTTATTTGTAACAGATAATCTTGTTTGCAAATTAAAGTTAAAGTTATGTTTTAATTTTTATGTGGAAATTTGTTAAAAATAACTTTCGAGCTTCAATAATTGAAAAAATAAATACTCGTGGTAAACTGTGAAAAAAAATGTTTGGCAATGAAAACCCTTTTTTACTCCTCCCACCCCGACAAGGTTTGCTTTCTATTAACACGTTGACGGACACTTGCGGCTATAACCGTCAAAGCGAAGTTCACTATGTGGCATGACGGCAATAGCCGTCTAAAACGAAACAGTCGTTTTTGGACACTGCGGCTATAGCGGCACAAATGTGCATTTACCGGGGTACAAGTAGAAGCATGTTTTGTAGTGGTGTTATGTTTTTTGAATTAATCAAAATTAAGTTTATTTATAGTATGTTTAAAAAGTAAAACTATACTTCTAATAGTGTCAATTTTCGAACTTCACTTGTTCCTAGTGTCCGTCAATGTGTTAACTTGGTTTTTCCTCCAAAGCATCATATTTATAAACCTCATAAAAAAGTTCAGTGTATTTCTCACTATTCTCTTAGCTTCTAGCCCATCCTTTATAGCTTTTAGTTGCATGGAAATCTAGCTTCATTAATAAAAGTTTCGTTTAAAGTGTTCTGAAATACATTAAATTAAATGCGAAAAACAACAAATCAACTGTAATTGACTTATTAACGCTTCGGTAACATGAAATTAATTGCCAACGCTTTAGTGAGTCTGCACTGCAGGTCAACGAATTGGTTCGGGCCCAAGCTATGCGCGCTTAATGTGAGCAGATTAATTGCACGATGCACCCAAGCAAGCAACGGCAGCGAGCAGCATTATTGCAATGAAATGCAAAACCGTATACAAATAAAAACGATTAGATACTTTCATTAATTAAGCGCAATGCGAATAAGTGTGAGCAGCGAACAATTTGCGGAGCATGAAAAATATGTTTTTCGGATGCTGGAGCAGGACAGAATGTTTAAACAGTCTTAAGTGTCAGATTTAAGCACTACACTGCGTATATTTATGCAAAGATCGTCATAATGTTTTTTTAATATATATAAGTTCCCACATTATAGTGATGTCTATTTAGTCTTCGATGTCCTTAATTGATATACTGATGTATTGACATTTTTCGCAATGAAGAAGGATGTGTGCTGGAAATTCGTTTGACTTTCAAGATAAGCAACCGGGGGTCTCTGCTGCCATAGACGTGTCTATTTAGTCTGCAATGTCCGAAACGAATACCGGCGACTATTCTCAGAATGATTATTTTTAAGCCTAAAACTACATTTGAGTGCCTTAGATCCGCTATCACATGTCCTTCCAATAGGTGATCCTGCCCGTCTGACAACCTAGCACACTCAAGTATATAAATTGTCTGAATACATTGTTTTCAAACCCCCCCAATATGCATTTCCACAATATTACATTTTTCAACAATGAGGCCAAAATGCAACAATTTCGTTCATCAACGAAATCAACGAGATCAACGAAAGCAAAGCGCAGCCAAAAGCAAAGTAACATTCCACCTCGTTCAGACCGACTAAGCGCATCGTCAGGGAGTTTTACATTGTCTGCAGACGACAACCGACTAACTGCCAATAAAACCAATAACAGTACAAACACAGCCCAACAACACTTACTTCCAAAGAATCGCAATTTTCCTCTTGCTCCGAAATGGTGAATGTGAAAGGGAACAAAGCGTTTCGAATTGTTGTTTATTTTTGTATCTTCTTGATTTGTGTTCTTTTTGTGTGCAAACTTCAGTAGTGGATTTTGCCGATTTACGCCAAAAATCACTCAACTTGTCGACCGTTTCGACTATTTCGCAATATGTATTTTTTTCGCGAATTTTGAAAAATGTCCACATTTGGCGCGCACCAACCGCTGCTGCCCCGTCACCGCACACAATGAGCGGCGTGCGAAAATCTGCGTTGCGATGGGAAAGATACACGCGATGCGAATGCGACAATTTTCAAATGGTTCACGTCGTTTCGACTGTTGTTGGCTCGCTGCTGCTGCTGGCCGTCGCTCACTGCTGCGCTCGCTGACTGCTCACCAGTCGAACTGAGCGTGCTGCGCGCCAGCAAATTTTTCTTATATGAATGATGGCAGCGCACAACGACGGCGAACAGGAACGCGCTGTCGAGCGGACAGACAATTGGATGAATGGAGCGGCCGGCTGATGTTTGGTGTTATTGCCGCTGCTGCTTTAATTCAATGTGAATTCTCTGCGTTGGCAGCATTTTATTGCAGCCAACACTGCTACAACAACAACAGCGCCATAAACAACATCACCAAAAGCACAGTCGCTGCGCCAAAGGAGGCAAAGCCTGCGTTCGGGCGGTGGCGACGGCGCCTTTGGTGGCCAGTGCGCGCACGTTCACAACTTGAAAAGCGCATCGCGTAAAAGTGCCCTCGCCCAATGCTGCAAGCGGGCATGAGGGGCATCAAACGAATTTATCAAAAAAACAAAACATATTTGAAAACATTGCATCCCACGAAGCGTCGTGAGCCATGCGTGGGTGTATAAAAAAATTTTCCCATAAAATAAATTTCTGAAAACGCTTAATTGTTGTTGTAATGATTAGCTATTGTTAGTATTATTGTGGCTGCGGATAATTGTTTAATTGCGGCTATTGCCGTTGAAATGTGGTGGCGAATACGATTGTGGTGTGCTGCTGTTTTGTTTGTTTGTTGTGTTGATATATGTGTGTTTGTGTGCGTTTGGGTTGCTACATGTGTACTAGGTTTATGTATATACATATATGTATATAATAGTCTGCTGATTTGTAGCGCAGTCTTATTGACGATTAGTAATTTACATTTTTATTTTGTTTGCTGGAAATCGGAAGGCACAAATTTCAAACTGCTGCTGATTTCAGTCGTTTTTATCTCATTTCAGGCTAAACGCTTTTGACTGCGTGGGATTTTATGAGAAATAGTACTGAAACTGTTCTATGTAGTGATCACCATAAATGTGCTTTCATCATAAAGAAATGTTTACCAAAATAATAATTTACAAAATCTTATAAAAATTAATATCTAAGAAAACACATAAGTATTTATTTGGTGTTTTCTTATTTTTAAAAGAGTTTGAATTTTTAGAGAGGGTTGCAAACATTTTAAGAGGAGAAAGTTGAACGAGGCCATCTGTCATCGGCTTCTTTCCGCAATTTCGAAATTATTCACTGAATTTTCCTACAACTCATTAGGAACCGACGTTTCTCATTTTTTTTAAATGTTTATTATTGAATTTGTGTCAAAAAAGTGAAAATATTAGTAGCCCAAAGTATTGCTTTAAGCGGGCTATAAACCAGTCAGCCAGGATCGAACTTTTATTTATTATAAATTCTATTTTTGTTTTAAAGTACGACGACCCTGTCGCTGTCAATGCAGCAAAATCTAATTAAGGAATGCATATACATAAGTATGTATGTAGTTACGCTTTTACATTCCACGCCTAGGCGACACATTGCGCCTCGTATACGCACATTTGGCAACTTTTAATAAGACTGAATAAAAAGCCGCAACCAAAACTCGCGCCGTGCATCGCAACAAGCGCACAAATCGCACAATCCAAACACATTTTTACTGGTGCTTCTCGCGAATAAATTCGTTCATGCGCCATTAAAACTCTTAACGATGCAGTGGCAGCAAGTTAAAAAATTTTATTTAAAACAGCGCAAAAATACAGCAAGACCCTAGAAAACAAAAACAGTTTTGAACAACCGCTGCCAACAAGCTGACACTTTGCAATGTGCACAATTTTCGTTGAATATTCAAATTTTCCATATATTCGTTGCAAAAATTTTGTTGTTTTTGTATGCATTGCCGCTACGAGCAGCCCATTCGGCCCAACGCGGAGGCGCGTGGCGGCGCACATTAGGTGTGCATCGTGCAGCGGACACATCTCTGCTCGTACGTTCGCATTTTGGCGCTATTGTTGCTGTAAAGAATTGTGGCATGTTGCAGTTGTCGGGCTTTTAGTGTCGATGCAATGGCCCTCCTCAGCCCTACCACTTTTCTAGTCAGTTCCCAGTTTGAATTTAAATTTAGCCTTTTGCTAATGAAAATATGAATTTTCGAGTGCTTATACATCACACAACAGTGTTGTTGTTGTGCAATTGATTGTAATTAACAGTTAGAAAATGCATTAAACACAAGAAAACGAGCTGGCAAACAGCACCGGCAGACGCTGGATATTTATGGCTCGGCAGTACACAATAAATGCGCGGACATTGTGTAATTGGTGTGATATGTTGTTGGCTGTGACAGCGTGTCGTTTTCGATTCTGTTTCGGCAACTAATTGAATGCGTCCGGTGCAGCACGCCGAAGAGAACCACGAGATGAATAGAAATGTTCGTCATACGTCCTGGTGGCTCGGCTGCGACGAAAGGTGAATATAGCTGAATGGAAGCATGGGTTTGGGTTTTTTTAAATACAAATATCCACAAAGGCAACAATTAGAAACTGATACAGATTATTAATATGATTTATATATGATTTGTGCCAAATTTAAATGCAGCAAATTGTTGTTAGTTGTTAAATTGGTTCTTTGAACCACTTAGCGCATTAAATTGTGTATTACAACCAAAAACACGCAATGTGTAAAGCTAGAAAATTACATCAAATGCGGCCTGAATACGCGATAAAAGTGGGACAAACTAATGTCAACTACATTTATAACAGTGATTTTGTCTTCAATTCATATTTGATGGCTAATAAGAATTGAAATAACAATTTCATTCGAAGCACTCCGCAGTCGCGAATGCGAATAGAAATACATTTTCCTAAAAATGTGTATCCTTTTCACTAAAAATTGGCTGCCGCCGCTACAAAACGCCCAGCGCATTTCTATGCTGCCGACGTTGGTGTACGAGCGATAATAATCAATTATGTAAATCTTCACTGACACAATAGTAACACGCGCGATAGGCTTTTACGAGTATTCGAGGTTTTTATATGCATCGCACATTCACGCAGTGAAATTCACAGAAGTCGCTTGTAATATTCTGCACGTAAACTACGCGTCAGTCCGATGTTTTTGCAGCTCTATGGTGCTGGCTGCTGTTGTGTACTTGGAAAACAGAAAAACGCTTTGAATGGCAAAACATTGGAAGGCCGATAATGCGCAAAACATAATAGTTAAATATTGTAAATAAAAAGATGGGCAAGCAAAATCAATAAATAGTATAAATCAATACTGCACATTTTAAGAGTGACGGTGGTTGACGTCAGTTTGAAAATCAAGAAAACCGGCTACGACAGTATTGGGTTGACATTTTCGACATTTGAAGTGATTCTGATTCAACAGTAACTTAGTATCCAAATTAAACAAAAAAAATTAATGCCCATGGGAAATTATGTCTTGTTTTACAGATGATGTGGATAATAGCGCTGAGAAATCGAAACATTGTATTTTTATTTATAATCAAATCTGCAAGTAAAATTTATTAAGTTTCGTTTATTAACAGTTTTTTAATTTTATCTATCAATTCGGTACAATCAATTATTAAAGCCAGTTTTTACTTAAAGCGAATAAACATTAGAAACCATTTTCTATTAAAACCCCACGAATATAGTAATTACATAAATATTGTAAACAATGCAGACAACTTTCGGTCCCTTACAACTAAATTTAAACCTAAATCAAAATACTTAAAATATTACTTCCAAAACCGTTAGACTTTCGACCACAAATTTAACCCCATTATGTCGGAATTATTTTTCTTTCGAACATTGCGAAAACGTTTTTTGAGCGAATTATTATTAAGCATAATTGAACAAATATCTACACTTTTTAAGTATGTTACATGTTTGTTTAGTGTGACCATATGGTCACGCTAGGCGCTACCGGATTAAGTAAATATTAACAATACCTTCAATATCGCATAGTATTTATTTCCTTTTTTACTATTTTAATAATTTTATCAGCACGGCCGACATTTATCCATTTCTACGCAGAAAACTTCACATTTGGCTTCAAAATTTTGGTTGGTTTACGTTTTCAAGAAATTGAAAATTGCTATGTATGTTTTTTATTATAAAATATGGTAAGAAGTGTTTACAATTGCTTATAATTAGCTTACTACGCCTTTGACTTGCTCCTTTAATTTAAAAGCTAAAATATCACAATATTATGGATATTACGATTCGATTATTTCATTCTCGTCGCATCATCGTAGCACACCGATCACTACATTTTGAGCTCTATCGCTACTAAATATTTACGATATCTACTAGTTTTAGATAAAAATCAAAATACGTACGTGTTTTAGAATGCGTCAAGTGAGCTGACTGGAAGATGATCGCTTGCGTTGTGATATCCATTTTACAACTGGGAGTTGCTCTTGCTAACCATTTCGCATATTTAACTTATACTCTAGTCTATATAAAAAGCGTCATTGCTAAAAGGACGTTCGTTCATTAAAAGGAAGCACTAGCCGCTGCAACGGTCACTTGTTCTGCTCGGAGTGGAACGGCCTATTTTGCACGTTCTCTATTCTCGCCACACTACTATTTAATTTGTGAGTTATTTGTGACTTTGCTTGCCTAATTAATCAACATTTTGCAACACTCAGACGGTCAGTGTAGTGTAGCGGTAGCCGCCGCTGCCCATGCGATAGCTGTCGCTCAGTTTGATGTAGTGGCTTAGTAGTTGCTGCACCGGCGCACTGCGACAAATACCGTGCAAGAAGCCCAGCACGTGTGGTGTCAATACGGTGAGCACAATGTAGGCGACATTGGGCAGGCGCGCCGTATGCCCGAACGGACAAAACCAGTAGCCGCGCCGCATTGCATCGCGCGTGTGGTGCGTGACGAAGGCGCAGAGTAAAACGCCCAGCAACAGACTCGACTTGAAATAGTTCAGGCAGGCAGTGCAGAGATAGAAGATCAGCAACACAACACAGATGCTAGAGCAGTGCAGAAAGGGGCGTCGCGGCAGATTGGTGGCATCCTGTTAAAAAAGAAAATTGTTACACATAGTTTAGATCAAAGTGAGGGCAGAGTCAAAGCGACATTTGCTCACCTCCAAGTACCATGAGCGCGCCTCCACAAAGTGGTCCAAATCGATTAAGGACGAGACGGCAAAGCAGACGAATATCAAAATCCAGCCCAGCAGGTTAGAGGTGCGCTCGTGAAACTGTACGGCGAAGGCGATACCGGTTAGTGCACCAATTACTGCATGTGTTGCGTTGTCGGCCAGTGCCTTTAGTAGCGGATGTTGAGTCAGTTCAACGAAATTGTCGCCCAGCAGGCAGGTGATTATGGTCAGCGTTGTTAGTACGATGCGTACGTAGACCATTATGTGGCAGTGCATTGAGATTGAGGCGTGCAGGCGTACGAGCAGCTGTGATCCGGAGCAGCAGGCAATTTCAAAGCAGCGTTTATGGACGGCACGTATGGTTTTATGGAAGTTTTCAATTATTTCAATTTTGTGGTTTTTTACAGCAGTAAACTCAGGCACTTTAAGCGATTGCTGCAACTGACCGGATGAAGTTGCTGGAATATTGTGTAAGTTGTGCGTTTGTTTTCGTTGTTTTCTTTTTAATTGCGTTGAGATTTAAAGCTTCAACAAGGCACCAAAATCCACTTTGCTGATGTATTTTCTGAACTTTAAATATAAATAACGAAATATATTTACGAAAAATCTAAATGGAAATTGTAATTTCACTATTTTCACCTATGTCGATTTTTCACTACAGCACACTCACAACTTAACGTAAACAGGGAAAAGGGGCCAAAGCTGAAATGCTAGCTGATTTTGGAGGGATGGGCAAATTCGCCCATCTGTAGGGTTCTTTGCTTTGTTTTGTTGGTACTTTATTCGGCGTTGCTAGTGCAAATGCCGCTGAATGCATTGGCCTAGTGCACCAAATACGTGTTCCTTTGGGGCTCAGCTGTTTTTTGTTTATAGGCGCAATTTAGTGGAGTGCAGGGTTGCATTGTACGAAACCAAAATGTTTTATATCGAAATAGTGTTGAAGTCTTCATATTGCCCTTCCAAAGAAAGAAACACTTTAAACAATTTTTGCATCTAAAATTACATTTTGTCACGACAATCCCAGAACAACAAAACAAAACAACGTAATTATAATATTGCCTAAAAGGCGCTACGAAAACGGCCTCAATTACTAAGTGAAGCAACACCGCCGAATATGGCGTATGAACTGCGCGCCAATCTTTCCTCTCAATCAGCTGACGGCCAAATTTAAAATTCCCGTAGGTTTTGCAATTTGCAACTTGTTCACTATTCCTTAACGATTACTCAAAAATGAATAACCAAATAAAACAAATGCGACTGCCAATCGAGCTGCGGCAGCTGGAGAAAAATAGAGCACAACACGGTAGACGACAACAGTGTAACAGTGTTTTTCTTGCAATTCACATAATTCTTTAAAGGCATCTCATGTATCCCCGACGCTCAGGACGACTACACCCAGTTGATGGCCACCATACCAGGACCAACCGGTTCACCCTATGAGGAGGCTGCATTCAAAGTGGGCATTACAGTGGCCAGCAATTACCCTTTTCAGCCACCAGCTTTCAAATTTCTCACTCCGGTTTATCATCCCAACATTGATAGCTGTAAGTGCTTTATGATAATAGTGAAATTGTAATATTTTAAAGTTGGAACACATCATCCTAATAACAGCTGGAAAAATTTGTTTGGATCTGTTGCGCATGCCACCTGCGGGCTCGTACAATCCGGCAATTACACTCGAATCAATGCTGCTGTCCATACAGCTGCTGCTAGCCACACCCAATCCGGATGATCCATTGCATGCCGAGGCCGCCGATCTGTTTAAAACGAATCGCACACAATTCGATGCCACAGCGCGGGCACATATACGCAAATACTTTGGCACTTCGATGGAATTGGCGATGGAAGAACGATGCACACAGAGTAATGACGCCAACAAAGCTGAAGTTGCAACAAAACGGCTGAAGTTGACTCGTTAACTGACATACTGTGCGCAAATGTCGATATTCTTCAGACCGATCACAATCCCTTGAAAATTAACATCTGCATCAATTTTATATGATGGTTCGTATGGGAAGTTGCCCACGTAAAGAGGCTAATTAGGCTATGTACCAATCTCTTTCCAAGTGTAAGCTATGCCTCCAATTTTGAGCATTAGATGTGTGCTAGATGGATCAGAAAAATATGCCAATTCCAGTTCTTGTTCCTACGCTTATATTAAATTGTTTATTCCTATACATGCCACAAAGTTATTCCGACTTTTTTATCAAATCAAAGTTTTGCAACGAAAAGGATCAATACAATTTGTTGTTGTTTTTTTAGGAAATACAATTCTATTTAAAGGTCTTCATTTTGCTCAAATGCCATTACTGTTACAATTATTATGTTAATTATGAATACAATTTATGTTTACACTCCAACTATTCACCGTTACTCAGCTATGTGGGCGTGACTATTGTGTCATTGAACTATGAATTTTGCTTAGGTGCTAAGTGCGGTAAGTGGGAAATGAAGAAGCGCCGTGACTGGAAAACCACATCGAACGCATCAAAGCAATAAAACGAAAATATAAAATCGGCCAACCGAAATAAGCAAATAACGAATAAACCGAAACTCGGCAACGCTGCGCCAATTGACCTCCGCCCAACAGCTCGGAGCGGGTGCTCAGTCACTGGCACACACCGACGACCAGTTCGCGTTTAAACACTAAATAATAGCAAAAAATAACTACCGTACAAGGATGTGTCGTAAAAAATTAACTACATTTACTTAAAAGGATCTTAATGATAGCGCACAATATCCGTTAATGATTCTCTTACGCTTCCAGCTACTCTTTGTGCCATCGCGAGCAATCCGCACGACACATGCGATATTACAAAATAAAATCTCCAAAAACAAGTTAAAATTAGCAAAAGAGAAGCAATACCCGGGAAAGTGCCATAGGCGGTACTACTACTGATACGCAGGGGGAGGGCGTTATTCCAGCGCCACGCTTATGTGTCCTTGTGTTTTTCGTAAAAGGCCTCCAGGTATTTTTTGTACTCGGCTTGGTCCGCCCACATCATCGCCGCCTGCGCATTCAGCGGACTGTCATTGTTCGGTTCGCCCAGCAACGACTGTATGGACAGCAATATAGTGCGCACATCATACAGCGCTGACCACTTATCCTTCAGTATGTCCAGGCAAATGGAGCCGGCCAGATCGACATTCGGATGAAAACAAGGCGTCAGGAATTTTACCACGGGCGGCGCGTACGGGTACGAGTTGGGGAATTCCAGCGCCAGCCGATACTTCTGCCCCATATACACGGTGTTGATGGGCCCGGCTATGGTTCCGATCCACTTAAATATGTTCTCGCCGTCCGGAAAGGCCGAGATTCCCTTCTCCGTGGACATCATCAGATTCATGAGCTCCTTCTGCAGCCTATGACGAAATACCGATCGAAACTCATTAGTGTATCCAAAACGAGCAAAAACGTTTGCAATCAAACTTGCGTCCACTTACCGTTTGCTGACTGCATGATTATCCTTTATGGCAACAGAGTCTGCGTCGTGTTTGGTCGCTGCCAGTCCACTGTGCTCGGGGCTGATGTTCTGTGCCATTTTTTCGAGTCCACACTAAATTTGCAGCGATTCTGCCTATAATTCACCACGCGTTTATTCCGTCTCCTCGCCTTTGTACAAATGTATTTCGCGTTTTTGCAGCGTTTCCTGCCAATAGAATTGACCAGTTTATGAGTTTCCACTCAGCTGCCGTGTGTTTTCTCTATTTGATGATAGCTTTTTAGCGTCTGCTTTGGCCTTGTCTTTCCTTGGCTATCGCTTTCGTTTTGACAGTTATAAACAAAATGGAGAATTCAAAAGGAAACAATCGAGCATATTCAGTGATGCGGCTGTATATGGGCTCTACATGAACCAAATTCACACATAGATGGCGCTGAGCTATGCTGTCAATTATCTATGGCTCCGAACTTGTTAAAACAACGCAATAGTTCTAATTACGTTCTATATTTACACAGTACTAATGGTGAGATGTAATAGAGTTATCTAGAACTAAAAATTTGAATTACTTGATAAACTGGGTTTTGCAACAAGCAATAGTCGTCATGACAATATATCGCGAAGACGCGTTACAGCACAAGTTTTTGCAATTATTAAGTACCAAATGACGCAATATTTTGCAGCAATTTCTCAAATAACTAGCCGTCACTGCACACTCTTGCTACCGCTTCCCTATGGATTCGTGATCGCACCTTCATACATACCGGACGCTCGGTAATAGATATTCCTTCACCTACATGAAGGGGCTCACAATGAGCTTTTTCGAGGTCTCCGAGTGGAAGTGCGGCATGTACTAGACACACCTTTGAAACATAACCAAACCCAACCGGGTACCCATTATCCAAAGAGTCCAATGCAACGCTGTGATTTTCTTTTCGCACTCGTTTTTTTTCTGTTTTCGTTCCTTTCACTCGTATTTACGTTTTGCGAACACACCAGAGCGGTCAAGGAAAACTTATTGGCAAAAATATAGCAGCGCAGATGGACAAATACGACTGCATGGCATCTAAAAGTTAGAAAAAAAGATGCGCAAAAGTAATACGCAAAGCAAGGTAATACTGTAATTTTTGTGGCATTTCCAAGGCGTTGTAAAGTTTCGCTAAAGGCCCTGACAACAGCTAAAGTAAGCGCTGCGACGGTGTCCAATTTGCAATTCGGGGCATACTTTTCCTCATCGCTACCGTGACGTCACATCGTATGATCAAATAACGTGCGCTGATTGGTTACTTGCGCCGTTGTCCTGCCTGCCCGCGCTTCCCGTCTGGCGTAGTTACTATTATTTTTTGTGTTTTCGTATTTACTGTTGTTTACCGCAGTGTGTGATTGATATATTCGTCGCTTTACATTATTCATTGTGCATTGCCCTCAATTGTAGGAATGCCACATGAGACGCAATTTCAAGAAAAATTGCAAAAATAGTTCGTAGTTAAAAGCAAACCGAGGAAAAAGAAGGCGAAACTCAATAAGTACCGGCTGGTAGTTGAAAGTCTGCCGGCCCTATGGAGATGGACTCATCGCTGGACATGGAATTTATGTCCAATGGAGTGGTGGACTCTCTGGATTTGTTCAAAGACGAGGACGCGCTGACCATGATCAAAGAGATGATACCACCCGGTAAGTGCCAACATATTCACTGCTTAAAAATTTGTTACAAATACATTATTGCACTCTGCAGAAATGTTAAGCAACTTTTTCGACGACATGGACCAAGTGCAGCTGCCAGACGACTTATTGCGACCATTGGAGTGCGAGGCAATAGAGCCTATGCAAATAAAGAGCGAACAGCCGTCGCCGCCCCTGTTGTCTAACATTAAGGTAGAAGCCTGCAACTCTCTACATTCGTCACCCTCGCACCCAGATATCGCGCCCCACGTGCTGCCCCACATGCAGTCGCCAGTCTACAAGCCACTCATTTCATCTGACCCACTAATGGCGTCTAATTTCAACAACATAGTTGCTGTGTCGAGCGCCAGCCCCGTAAGCGTCTCACCCATGAGTCTTAACATCGCATCAAAAACGAGCGGCAGCAAACACTTGCACAGTCCTATGGGCAGCAAGCAGCATGCTTTACAGCAAATGGTCGCCATTCAACCGGCGACCAACCAGCCGTTAAATAACAACTCCAACAGCAGCCTGGATAGTAATATGCTGCACTCGCCTGTCACGGCGAGTCCTTTGCATGTGAACCAACTGGACGCGTCGGTGCCGCCTATATCAATTAAGCAGACCACCAATACGCTGCCCTCAATACTGTACGCTACCACCACAAACAACAATGCGTTCGTGTTTCAGACCAGCCCACAATTGGCTGAAAAACAGGGACAACTGGCCGCCAATGGGAGTGGAACACAAAACGGCACTTCGCCACAGCAATTCACAAAAAAAATCCAGTCCCTGCCGCAGGTGTTGACGGTGCAGAGTGTAACCAGTAGCGGCGGCGGAGGAGGCGAAAGGAAACACTCGACTACAGCAATTAAGGTGAGTCAGGTTGTTTGTAGCACATGTGCCAAGATTCCGCCGACCGCGCTACCTCCCTACTACTGCGCCTCTGAAGCGTGAAATGATGCTGATTGCGCAGTGATTGTGAAATTTCAAAAAATTATTTCGCTTCGAATTGTGCGATAAGAGATAGGCGACTAGCTGAAATGGCAGTAAAAAACATTTAAAAACAATGCTCACATATATAGAAATAATGGGCAATCGTCAACAAACCCCACGTACCATGTAATTGCCAAGTGAGAGACAGGATTGGGCTAATACTAAACTTTACTGTTTATGTATACGTTCAATTTTTCTACTCTCCAATCGACAAAGTCTAAAGATTAACATGCAAATTTAATGTGATAACTAGTTGTTTAGTGCCCGTATCATGCCTCGTAGTGCCCCATTAATAATTGCCCTTTGTCACTAATTTTAAACTGAAATTCTATTTGCAGTATACACAGAATACGCCACAGCAAGTGCACACCGCGCCCCAACAACCACAGCCGCAGGTTATCATACAGGCCAACCCGGCGCTGATGTACACCACCACTGGTACGACACAAGCAACGCTCGTCGGCGGAGCCACCATTTTGGCGTCGCACATTCCGGTGGTGCTAGAACCGGCCCCGGCGGTGGCCGCCAGGAACGGTAGCTGTGGCAACGGGCATATGCCGGTGGCCAATGCGGAGAACAAGGTGCCCATCAACCGTGTGCAGCCGAAAGTAAAGGAGGTGAAGAGGTCGGCACACAACGCCATCGAGCGGCGCTATCGCACCTCTATCAATGATAAGATTATCGAACTGAAGAACCTGGTGGTGGGCGATGCTGCCAAGCTAAACAAGTCGGCGGTGCTGCGCAAGTCCATCGACAAGATACGCGACCTGCAGCGCCAGAATTGCGAGCTGCGCATGGAGGTGCAACGCCTACAAAACGAGCTGGTCAGCCGCAACGGCTGCAAGGTCAAGGACCTGCTGCACTCTACTGTGCCCACCGTGGCAACGGTTGCTAGCAAGAAGCGCAAGCAGTCCACAGACGAGCCGCTGCTGTACGGCAAGCAGCAGTACATGACACCGCCGTGCAGCGACGAATCGAATCCATCGTTGTCGCCGCCGCACTCGGACATTTCGCTTCCACCGTCGCCGTACAGCGGCTCGACTACAAGCAGCAGCGCAGGTAGCGTTAAAGATGACGCCGAGATGCTGCCCACTGCAATGCGGGGAATGGCTTCGCATTCGCGACTAGCGCTCTGCATGTTTATGTTTGCCATACTGGCCGTGAATCCATTTAAGACGCTACTGAACCAAACGCCATTTGGCGACACAGACGAGTACGAAGGCGACGGACACACACGGGTACGCCGGAACATTCTTTCGTTTAGCGATGAAAGTGAGTGCAATGTGTGGGCATTGTTGGGCGCTTCAAATCAAATAAACATTAAAATGTTGGGTTCTATGTAGATGTCGGCAGTCTGATGACGTGGCAAAACACCACGTCCTCGTTGCTGCTGTGGACCGTAAATGTGGTAATTATGTTGGGTTGCATGATGAAGTTACTGATTTATGGTGATCCAGTGCTGAGTTCGGGCACCGGTGCTTCCAGCACGTATTGGAAACACAAGAAGGATGCCGAACAAAATTTTGCAACGGTACGAAGATTTTCTTATTGTTTAACCAATGGTGACTTAATTATGACTTTTGTAGGGCAATTCGAAAGCGGCCTATTCCGAATATCTAGCGTGCTTGCAGGTATTTGGCATTACCCTGCCTGCATCTCGTTTTGAATCGTTCTCGCTGACCGCTTGGCAGTTTGTGCGCATGTTTTTCCATCGCATATGGATTGGCCGCTTCATGTCGCGCAAGGCAGGCGGCCTCTTCTGCAGCAACGACCAGCGCAAGGAGGCCTTGGCCTCAGCACGTGAGTTGGCACTGGTTTTTAATCGTCTGAACCAGCTGCACTTGACCAGTAAAGGCAACGATCCACATGGTTTAATGATGTCGCTATATGCCATAAATATGGCCGAAGTGGCGGGCAACATCCTTTCTCCCGACGAAATGGTATCCATCTATTTGACGTCAGCGCTGCGCGTGAAGCAGAGTTACCCGAAGTGGCTGAAGTTCTTCGGCCGTTACTACGTTAGCAAGGCGAAAAATGAACGCTCGAAGTGCCATGGCGAGATCAAAAGTGTTGACTGGGCTTTCACACCTATTGGCTATCGTTACTTTGTGGCGCACGATTTCGACCTGGCAAACGACAGTGCGGAGGATGGCTTCTTCTCCAAATTGTCGAATGCTGCGGATCCGTTGTCACATGTTCTGAAGGTAAGTTATTGTCGTTTATATTGCAATGATTGTTTTCTATTTGAACACCATTTGGCTTATTTGCAGCATTATCGCGAGCATCTGCTCTACCGCGCGATTCAATGTCTTGTGGGGTCTGGCTGTAAGTCTTCAATGCCAGTCGCCAGTTCTAAATCAACTGACGCCACCAACGGCAACGGCAGCCAACCCACCGGCACCATTGTGAGCAATGTTTTGAAATACACCACATTGTTGCGCGACACGCTCTCAGATGAACAGATGGACCCGAATATTGAGTGGTGGATTGGCGTGCTAGAGATCGCGGTGCGCTGGCTTCTAGGCGAGGATGCGGAGGCGGAGCAACTCTACGACAAGGTGAAGAAGTTGCCTGTCGCGTTCCCCGGCAGTGGCGATAGCTTGGCGAAAGCGCTGCATTCCGTGCTGCGTGCTAAGACGCTTTTACTGAAGTAAGACCCACAAATCATAATTTATCGTAATGGCCACTTAACGTTGGCATACCGCATTGTTTGCAGAAACGCCAGCAATGTGGGAAGTGGCGAGAAACGCATTATAACCTGTTATAGCGATGATGCCAGCGTACACTTGCAGGAATGCTTGACTGTCAATAAAATCACAAACACGAAGGACATCAAGCTGGTAAGTGCAGTTGTACTATGAATGCGCGTGGGTTGGGTGTGAGGAGTGGGTCACTGAATATTGACTGGTGAACGGAGGTGCATTGTAGTCGCATTGTCTGTGCTACAATCAATCGGCCAATACTACTGCAATGCAAACTCTGAGCCAGCTACAATCAACACGGGGAGGCTTACGGTGATTTTATGGTGATCGTTGTCTTCAGGACTCCATAAATAGGGTGTAATTTTCTACCACCTCCCTCTAGCTTTTCCAATTGCTCACCTGCGATTGGATACTCGAGACCCGCACCGAGCTCTGGGAGCTTGAGTACATGACCGTTGACGATGATGGCTATTATCAAGTGCCCGGCGACGTGTTGGAGAAATTCCAACATGACCTAAATTCATTGCGCAACATTGTCGAGTACATACCGGTAAGTAGGCAGCGCCAGTCACCAGCTTAAAACTTTACTTTACGTGTGTAACCGCATTTGGTTCTGTTGGTTTTTGTAGAATGGTCAACCGCGTATCTATCTGTATGAGGCTGTCTGCCGTCTGATGGCTGGCGCATCGCCAGGACCTACACAGCAATTATTGGACCGAAGCTTGCGGCACCGCCACGCACGCTCCTCCATCATCTGTGGCGGCAAGGACAAACATCAGAACTATGATGGCGGTGAACGAGAACGAGCCGCAGCCATGTACGTTGCATGCAAGTATCTGCCGGCCGCATTGCTCTGCTCTCCCGGCGAGCGTGCTGGCATGTTGGCCGAAGCTGCGAAAACGCTCGAAAAGGTCGGCGATAAACGAAAGCTGAAGGAGTGTTACCAGTTGATGAAGTCATTCGGCAGCGGAACTGCCGTCACTAACTAAATAACTGCTTAGTTTTAAGATTACTTTATTTTCCTGCGTTTACACCACTGGTGGTTGAGTGTAGGCAAGAAGTTGCAAACCATTTAGTTGATAAGCTTATGGAACTATTTCCTTGGAATATCGTGCAAGAGGAGCATTAGAATTAAGTGCACTTTGGTACATACCTATATGACATGGATTGAAGCGTCAAAGCAGCAAATACAGCTTTTTAATTAGATCACATTTTATTGTTTCTTCGCAATAAATACTTACGTACTATTTTAGTATTACCAAAGAATATGAAGTATGTTTATTTTCTTTGGTATTACTCGGGGTGTGTTTTTATGTAGTTATGAATTTATTCAGGTTATCTGCATTCAGTTTTGCTGTAAATTGCTTTAGAAATATGAATTTAATGAGGTGAAAACTTCAACCAAGCATTTTTGACTCATGATGAAATGATGGAAATCCAAGCAATATTCAGTAGTTTGATGAAGTTGAATTGCATTATTGTACCCAATTTTTAAAGGGTCGTTTACCAAACTGCAAAACTACAATTCGGCATCATACGCTTGCCACGACGTTCTCTATGTATGAGTTTACCATCTTTTATGTAAGGCTCTGATAGAAAGTTTGTGATGCTTCAGTTTTCGACATTTTATTCTATAAATATGTGGTCTTGTCAATATTACGTTACATATTCCGTTATTGTTTTGTTTATATTAAAAGAATTCCTCCGGAACCGGTTCCGAGGCACTCAATACGGGTACGGCGCCAACTTACGCAACACTAAAAATTGACAGCGCTATTGTCAAACCGATGACCGTTTGAAAGGTTATGTTCACCTTCACGTATTTGCCTTTTACACCGCTTTAAATTCGCACTCTCGTTCAGCTTGAATTTAAAGGAAAATTAACACAAATACTCCATGGCTATTTCGTATTCATGCAAGGACTTCCTCGGCTTCCAGGTGAGTGCAATGTGCCAGTGCCAGTTCGGTCCACATTGTTGCCACACCACTCGATTCGCATAGAAACTACGATAATAAATATAGCAGCATAATACCATATAATAATAATGTGCTTGATTAGGAGGCGCTTAAAAGGATGCGCGACATGGACGACAAGATTATCTACATGCTCAACACCTCGCTGCCGACCGAGTCGTTCAAGGGTCAGGTGAACAGCGAAAACGTCTGTCGTGATCTATTTTCGCGTCTGCAGGGCGGTCACAAAGATCGCGAGGATGCAATACGCGGCTGTATTATGGTGTCGGCTGAGACGCTGAAAGGGCTGCGAGAATTGCGCGACAACAATCCTGATGACATCAACACGGACAAGAAATTCAAATCGGAGCAGCGAAAGGTAGGTAGTCACCTTCTCAAATACTCTGTATTTACGTTCACCAAATAACATTAACGCTCCCACACAGCTACGTATCCTGCAGTCGGAACTGAATGTGGAGGACATCGTAAAAGAACGTTCTTACAAAGCATTTAACGAGCGGTGTCGGACGTTTTTCCAGGCGGGCGCCTTATGATTGCTTTTGCACGCACGCTGATGGCAACGGATTTGGACTGAATACTTTCTTAGCGAGCGCGCCCAATCGAACGACGACGTGACTTCCCCATCCAGTAGCGGTGATGGCCGCAGGCTCATCGAGTAGTTATAAATTAAGGCAAAGTAAACTTGTTGAATTATTTTCCAGACAAGAAGATGCAATAAACCGTTTTAGGTATAAACTCATTCTTTTGTGTGAATTGTAGTACGTAATTGAAAATGTATTGAGATACGTATGAAGTGCGTATTTATTGTTAATTTTTGTGTGGGAAATGTTTTGGAAATGGTCCAAACACTTTAAAATATTCTAATCTGCTAATAGGGCAAAAGCAAATATTTGCGGAATGTGCCGGCAGTATTACTACGGAATGTGTTTCTATAGAGAATTTCTACTTGGCAGATTAATTTTTTTTTTTTTTTTACTGTATAAGTATTTCAAAATATTTTTTGCAAGCGAAAGAAAGAAAGAAACATCTCGAGTGAAAGATAACGCTTAGCTTCTAATTTTAGTATCACCGGAAACTTTCATCACAGCTGATTTAAAAAATAAAAAGACAATATTTGAGAAATCAGCAATGAATTGTGTTTCCCCAATTTCTATATGCATAGTTTTGTTAAAGTAGCGGACTCTGACTAGGCTCTCTCTGATATGCATAATAGATATCTTGTCAACATGTTATGTTGCAGTAAAAATCTAAACAACGTTCAAAATGTAAGATTAGTAATAGACTTAATCTTTTTATGATTTTCCTTAATTCTTTAATTTTTTTAAACCGGTAACAATATTGTATTTGTGAAGCGCCCTTCGCAATATTCACTCCGGCCCTGTGCGAGCAGAGTGTGTGCAGTGCATGTGTCATCGCTTAAACACACTAAACACAGCCTCATTCGTTGCTTTATTTCAGTGTGTGGTAGCAGTCAGCAGTGCAGATCTTCGATTTTTCTTTTGGCAAATTTTTGGAACAAGCGTCATAGAATTCAGAAAAAGGTAAATTAAAGGCAACAGCCGTTGCGTCGCAGGCCTTTTTAGATGGTACTTTATGGTGAGCATAGTTTGGAGCAGAGTACAGGCGACTGGGCGTTAGTGCAATGTGCAGAAAGTTTTGCAATTTTTACACGAGCACGGTTGGGGAGGGGTGGGTGTTGACAGCAGACAGCGAGCCCATGAAATGGCATAAGAAGCGGTGTGGAAGGAAGTGTTGGGGTTCGCAAGAGGGTGGGGGTCCGGGTTCATAAAGTGAACGTAATTTGTAGTAAATTTGGAAATTTATAGTAACGTTGCAGACATGCGCTGAAAAAGTGTAGTTCTTGCGGAATACTGAGTGCTGCTGTTGGCCAAGGAGCCTCGTAAAAAGGGAAAATTAATTTATAATTATTGCATGCACTGTAAGGACCTTTTGGCAACGCTGCGTCCTAACCTACAGCGCAGGTGCAAATTCTAGTTAGCGGGCGGACGCTCGGTGTAATGGCTGGCAAAGAAATTTTGCAGTAAAATTGGTCGTGAATTTTATTGTGATTTTGAATCATTTGCAGAAATGTCCACCACGCACAGGCATCGTTACAAAAATGCTGGCCTCGACTCTTCCGAGATGCGCCGCCGCCGCGAGGAGGAGGGCATCCAGATACGAAAGCAAAAGCGTGAACAACAATTAATCAAGCGACGCAATGTCGTGCTCGACTCGTCGTCCGTCGTGGCCGGCATGGAGAGCGAAATCTTACAGGTAAATGCAACGCCACAGATTGGACATTTTTTTTGTCATTTCCCCTTTAAATCATGCGGTGTGTGTCGTTGCAGGAAAGCGAAATGCTACACAATGCCAACGAACATCAGCAACAACAACCACATGCTCAGCAGCAGCAGCTTCTGACGCAGCAGCAACAACAAATGCAACAGGGCGGACCGCAGTCGAGTACCATCATCAAGAAGGACATGATTGACCAGCTCTACAGTGAGGTGGAAGCCGAACAGCTGGAGGCCACGCAGAAGTTCCGAAAGCTGCTGTCTCGCGACCCCAATCCTCCCATCGAGGAAGTCATACAAAAGGGCATAGTGCCACGTTTCGTGACATTTCTGAAAAATAATTCCAACGCTTCGCTGCAGGTAAGAGTTCGCAAACGCCACCCTTTGCACACCGCTAACGTTCAGTCTAACCTGATTCGCTTGATTGATAGTTTGAAGCCGCGTGGACGCTGACCAATATTGCTTCCGGTACACCGCAGCAAACCAAAACCGTGATCGAGGCTGGTGCGGTGCCCGTGTTCATAGACCTGCTGTCCAGCCCGCACATCGACGTGCAGGAGCAGGCAGTGTGGGCGCTGGGCAACATAGCTGGCGACTCGCCCAACTGCCGCGACCACCTGCTGAACTCAGGAATATTACAACCGTTGCTACAGTAAGTGCAAAGACTCGCCGGTCGCCCACCGCCTTGCTCAACACTCAACAAATCTTCTCTTCCTCGCTATGCTCTGTTGCAGCGTGCTGAGCACCACGGACCGCCTGACAATGATCCGGAACGCCGTGTGGACACTGTCGAATTTGTGCCGCGGTAAGAACCCGCCGGCCGACTTTTCAAAAATCGTCAAAGGCCTACCCATTCTGGCTCGTTTGCTCAACCACACCGATTCCGATGTGCTGAGTGATACCTGTTGGGCCATCAGCTATCTGTCCGACGGGCCAAACGACAAAATACAGGCGGTCATTGATGCGGGTGTGTGTCGCCGCCTGGTTGAGTTGCTCATGTAAGCCGTTAACATTTCCATTTTCC
Source organism: Melieria crassipennis (assembly GCA_963668005.1). Lineage (NCBI taxonomy): Eukaryota > Metazoa > Arthropoda > Insecta > Diptera > Ulidiidae > Melieria > Melieria crassipennis. Next base: position 110,537,203 of record OY764962.1, on the reverse strand, counting down.
GCAAATGTGCTCAACTCTCCACTATTGCACTTAGGCATCCGCAACACAATGTGGTGACGGCAGCGCTGCGCGCAGTTGGCAATATTGTCACCGGCGACGATGTGCAGACCCAGGTGATTCTCAACTGCAACGCGCTGCCCTGCATCAGCATGCTGCTAAACTCGCCCCAGGAGACCATCAAGAAGGAGGCCTGCTGGACGATTTCGAACATCGCTGCCGGCAACCGGCAGCAGATTCAGGCCGTCATCGATGCCAACATCTTCCCTATATTGATGACCATTATGCAGAACGCCGACTTCAAAACGAAAAAGGAGGCGGCCTGGGCCATAACAAATGCCACGAGCAGTGGCACCGCCGAGCAGATACGATATCTGGCAAGTAGAAAGTTGCGTTGCGCACTCTGCAACACAGTCACTTGACCTTTTTTTTATGTTCTTTCACCTCACAGGTGCATGTCGGCTGTATACCGCCTATGTGTGATTTCCTGACTGTTGTCGATGCGGACATTGTGCAGGTGGCGCTAAATGCGCTCGAGAATATTCTGAAGGCCGGAGAAAAGTTCGCTGCGCGCCCTAATCCATACGCAATGGCAATAGAGGAGTGCGGTGGTAAGTATCCTGCCAACGAGCGCGCTCTGACCATTTCTCCACTCACTGGCAATGGTTTTTTCCCTACGCAGGTCTTGACAAAATCGAATACTTGCAGTCACATGAGAACCGCGATATATACTACAAGTCCTTCTACATAATCGAACAATACTTCAGCAATGAGGAAGAAGACGCTCGAGTGGCGCCCGCCGTTGACGACAACCAGTACACATTCAATCCGGACGTGGGCACGCCCCAAGGCGGCTTCAATTTCTAGCCTCATGCGCAGCCACTGTCATATCTATCGTTAAGGTCGTCGCATGCGTTCCCTTTCATCCCTAACACCACGTCTAAGCGCACCACACAGTCTTCTGTGAAATTATTTTCTATAGCAACCAGCGGCCACTTAACAACCGAAGCGCGTGTTCCTCCAGCAGCGCTGCGTGCTGCATTTCATGTGTGCATAGTCAAAGCCATATAAACCAAACATCGCGTTCCCAACCACCGCATCCGCTCTCTTGTTGCTCTGAAGTCTGGGCTCCGACGCAAAAGAAACAACTCAAGTGAAACGTTAAGCACACCAAGCTCCACCAGTTGGCAGTTGATGCCCTCCGCTGACGAGCCGCCATCAACCGCCAACCAGGGACGGCTAAGTTCGATCAGTTTTCGCGTCGACTTGAGGCGCAATTTTGTTTGACTTCTTTTTGTTTCTACCTTGCACGCTGCTCAAAATGCCACGTCCGGTCTCGTCCACCACTCCTTTTTCTTCGATATTTTGGTACTCATGCACAATGTTTTGGTTGAAAGTCTCCTTCCCATTTTAATTTTGTATGCTCTGCTCCACTTTGTATTGTGTACATATTTATACATACACTTGTGTATTTAAAGAAAGTTGAAACATCTTGTTGAGTTGATTATACATGTTAGCGTATTATTCAGTTATTTCTTTTTGTAATTTGTTTTCCTACAATTTTATTTTTATTTTTCAAAGAATGCTTAACGGTAAAAACGAAATAAAATAGAAGAACACAGTGAAAATTAATAAAGAATTGAATTCCTAAACGTGACTCCTATTTATTTCATTAGACTTGTAATTTGACATTGTGAAAAGCGCCCACGGCTGGTTAAAGTCGGTGTCAACCTACCTTGGCGGTGAATTTTTCAATACATCATTCCATTGTTCCTCAAAAAAAAATTTCAATTCATAAAAAGGAACCGACATTGTGTTATCTGCACAACTCTATGCAACACTTTTGAGTTTAATTCGCTTGAAGTCAAAATGCAACAATCACAACGAATAATTCTTCGCTATAGACGTGTTCTGCAATTAAACCATATATTACAATTTCAGATTTTTATATCTAATACTAGTAGCTTACAAGATATATTACATCACGATTTTTTTCATTCTACATATTTGACTTTTCGGCTACCGCTACTTTTGCCAGACGCTTTCTCAGCTCATACAGTATTAGTGTAAGTGCCGACGCCACATTCAGGCTCTCCACGCCATTCGCCAGCGGAATATAAAGACACTTGCCTCTGCTCCCAACTGTGCTCAGAAATCTGTAAAAGAAAATATTGCGTTTAAGTTTTGATTCCAAGTAGTCATTGCCATTCGCTTACTCGTAAGCCTTCTCGCTGACACCGTGGCTTTCGCCGCCAATCAGCACCACGTTGTGTGCACCGCTGCACTCCACGTCTGCGTAGTCCACCATCGACACGTTCGGCTTAACACCTTCCCGGTTGTTCTCGGCCACAAATACACAGCAATCGTCGGCGCTCTCGGGCGGTATTAGTAGCGGCACATTCTCCCAGTCTACGTGGTCTATTATTGGCACTCGAAAGTGCCCTCCACAGCCACCGCGCAGCGCCTTGGACTCCCAGGGATCGCAGCAGCCGCGCGTAACCACTACCTGTTTGCACGGTAGCGCCGCGCAAGTGCGTATAATGCTGCCCAGGTTATTCGGCTCGCGGACGTTATCACACACTACTGTGATGGGTAGCGGCGGGCTCGTCGACAGTGTATTCCGTGCAATGGCATCGGGCGTTGGTCGGTCAAATATGGCCAGCAGTCCAGGTGGTGTGGTCAGCGTTGACCACATCTTGAGGTCGTGCTGGGGCACTTTGTACAGTTTACTTTGCTTGAGGCGCTCCGCCAGCGTAGGTTCTTCCTTCAGCTGTTGCAGCTGGGCTGTCTGACTGAAGATGAGTGCGTGCATGTGCAGCTGACACTCCAGCGCCTCGCCTATGAGACGTCGGCCTTCTAGCACTATTTGGCCGGTCTTGTTGCGACGTATGCGCGAACGTGCTGTCGTCATAAGCGTACTCAATTGGGGATCTTCAGAAGCCAGACGCACGTACTGGAGCCCCAGTTCGGCGTCGTCAATGGTCTATAAGGATGGAATTTATCAGTTTGTGATGCTGCATTTGAGGGAGTTTTAATCACATTTCAGTTACCCGTGTTGTGAATTTGCTGACATTTGATTTCGTCTTAGGCGTCGATGCTCTTCCAGCTATAGTTAACGCTGGAGAAGAGGTCGGCTTCTTCTGCTTAGGCGCATACTGTCGTTGCAGCAACTCTCTGGCTACTACGGGTTTGTGTTTGAGCAGGGAATTATCAAACATTTCGGCTGCCATTAGCTCCTCCGCTTCCACATCGGCAGCGCTCTTTAGAGTAGTACTTCCCTCCTTGTCACTGACATACCTCTGGAATTGCGCTGTGGGCAAACGCCAACCAAGTCCTCGAGGCAGACGCCCCAACATATTCGAAAACATCCTTTTTAAGTTGCTTTAAAGACAATTCTAATAGAAAGCACATGAGCCAAAATAAAGTCCGATGCGCACAAATGTTATTTTAATGGATTCTCAAAGCAGGTGGGACGAGATCAGCCCGCAAAAAAGACCGCCGACGCTTGTTTCTTGCTGGTATACGCTTACTTAAAATAATTAGGCTAAATTAATTTTTTTAGTAGTGTAATGGGTTTGTGGTTTTAACAAAATATAGCACACTCGAACCTGCATTGGAGCTTAATGTTTCGTATTAGCAAGTGCTGCCAGACTATAAATGCAAGCACCTTTGCAAACCTCAATTAGTAAGACGAATCGAAATACACGTGGCTCGTACCCAAACATACATAACTAACTAGTTTTAACAGCAAAACGTTAAATAAACACAATAATTTAAAAGCTTCCGTTTTTCTTGGTGTGAAATATTGAAGTTAAACCCACTCACTCAAATCCCAATACAATTGATTTGTTGCTCGTTATGTTTGGCAAGCCGCTGTTGCAAATTTCGTTACTTTCAACTCGCTAAATGTGGTGAAAACAGAGACGAACGGCCTTCCACGGAGGCGCCTCGCCTCCCCCAACAAATTACATTTTCTTATACAGCTGATCGCAGCTCGCCTGGAATATTGTATAATAATTCGTCAAGATAATTTCATCGGTGAGGACGTAGTTCGATAGTAGCTTGAAACAGACTTGTATTAGCACTTTTGTTATAGCTATTAAATTTCTCGGTTTGGTAAACGAAAGTAAAACAACTAGCTAAAGATGCTCCGCTCGATGATTTCGTCGGTGCGTGGCTTTGCTACATCGCAACAGCTCTCACAGCAACCGGGCAAAGCGATCCACGGTCATGTCCCCAATAATCTCGAAAAGCGATTTTTGGTATGGAGCGGCAAATATAAAAGCATCGGCGAAGTTCCGTCACACGTCAGGTGAGTCCTTGGGGGGCGATACAGTCATCCGTTAGGCACTCAGTAAACGGCAGCAAGAAAGAAATTACCAAAACAGCTGCGGCAGTTGGATCGAGTTAATTGGCCGTTTCATTGGTTTTTGCGTCTTGGGATTGCGGCGAAAGCAACTGATAGGGAGACACGCAAGTGTTCTGCAAGTTTAAGGCGAAAATTGCCAAACCCGATTGGACATCACACGAACAATAACCCAAACAATCATGTTTATTTGCGAGTTTTATTTATATCTTCCTCGCGGTTATATGTATGAAGCTTCCATGCGCCGACTAGATTGTTGTTGAAGAGGGGCGGTATGTGGAGCGGGCTGTGTACGTGTGCACAGTCCTAATGATTGATTGCGGATTGCCGGCTTTTGTTCGCGATAAGTTTTTTCTACATAAATTAATTAACTGCAAACATTTCCTCTACTTTTACCGCACATTCGTACGTTAGTTGAGAGTTAAGCGCAGATTCGCAGGTAACCCATTATGCGTTCCGCTGAGGATGAAACATACATAAACGCACGTAGACACATGTTCACTATCTGCGGCGACGTGCGACGCTATCTGGGTGATTGCTTCGGCATTGGGTCCTACTCCTATCGCTCGGTAGTCACCCACTGCCCAGCAGCATGACGAGGGATTGCTTCCGTGACTACATTGTAAGTATCACGAAAAAAGCGTGAACAATCTTGGCAACCCGCCGCATCGCCTGCCTGTCAGTTGTTTGTGATTTGCTCAACGAAAGGCACTGATTGGATTTTAAAGCCATGCATTTGAGCTATCGCATATTGGCGACTTGTGATGGCAATCAAACAGTAAGATCAGCTATTGTTACATTGCAATGTATAAAAACGAAAGATAACTAAAATTGTAAAACCTGACCTAAAATTGTACTGCATCAGGCTGATGTTTGCGCAAGATTTTACTATCAGTGGCTGACTGTTTGCTGAATTAATGTGATTTTTTCTGCTTTCATTTCAGCCATGAGGTGATGGAACGCTGCCGCAACAGGGTGCGTATTCGCATGGCCAACATCATGATGGCACTCACTGTAGTTGGCTGCTGCATTATGGTGTACAGCGGCAAGCAGGCGGCCAAGAGCGGTGACTCGGTGGTCAAGCAGAACCTCGACTGGCACCAGAAGTACAATGACAGTCAGAAGAAAGCCGCAGAGAAGGCGCAGGATTGAGCATTCCCGCTGTGCAACGGTAGCTCCAAACTGTACACCAATGCTTACACAATTACATTATGAACACAGTCAGGGGTTTAGATGGAAGATGAAAGCGGCCTGGGGTGTGCAAGCCCATTAGTATTTGCAGGGAAATTGAATCCATGTTTTTTCACTGTATTCACTGTGCGCTGTGAACAGGTCCTTAGTTAATATGCTCCCAAATTTTTTAATAAACACTTGTATGTCTCGTTTCTATTAGCATACGAGGAAAGTTATCTAAAACTACAATAAAAAACATGTTCATATGAAAAACATGTATGACTGTTTTTTACCCATAAAAATAATAAAATATTCATACAGAGTATTCCTTGATAAACGGAAGGTTCATACCACCATTGTTTTTAAAAACAATATACTCGTGTATATTTCTCATTCAGTACTTGGACAAGAATTTATTAATTATTTATTCAAGAACTTGTTTAACCTTTTAACAATTAATTTCGCTTTCTTTGAAGTTAAGTTCAGTGCCAAGAAGGAAAAACAGAGGGAAGAGATCTGATACTGAGCAGACAGAATTGTGTTATTTTCACATATCTGCATTTCATTGATTCAATCCCACTTATGTGATATAGTACGCAGGAAGAAAGTTGTTATCACATTCAAGCCAAATCTTCACATGTGATAGCACTCGGAAGATAAAAACGAGATCCATGTTGAGTTTCGCAAGACGCAAACTTACCGTATGAAAAATCTTTTCAAATTGTGCTTTGATCTATGCATTTGAAGTTGAGTATTTTCGCGTTGCCCCTAAAAGCTTACAACAAAATTCAGAAACGCCATAAAGTGAGTTTATGTTAGAACCAGTTCTAGCAGCTGAATTCATAAAAATTAACATCAAAGACTGCAGCGTTACTGTTTGAATTTGTAGTGTTTGATTTTGTTGCTGCAGATTCGTATTAGATTTCGTATTGATTTTTAAAATAAAATTTCTTTGTAGAAAATACCTTAAAGCCCATCAAACAATAACAGTTCTTAAAGTGTCGTGTTTTATATTCTATTTTGACCTCTAATTTAATTTTTTCTTTACTCTGATAATGTTTTCACAAACTATAGCAACAGAAACATTTTCATAATTTCATCTTTAATAATATCTATAAATCGTTAGTTTGTATTCAATCAGCTCAAATATAGATAATTGTACTACTTCCGAAATATTCACGTGTTTGCATGGGTTCAAATTTAAATAATAGCGACCAGAGCGTCTAAGCATCCAAACAATATTTAATTTTGTGTTTATTTTTATGATTTTTGTTTAGAAAAACTAACGAAATAATAACTTAAACCAACATTTTTTATAATTATTATTAGTAGGTATTAAATATAATTAGTATATTCAATGTTTAATCTTTTTAGAACCTTTTTGTTTTGTTATCAATGTGATTCTGTTTGAAGCCATAGAAGCACATGCACTGGCGACATATGTAGATATAACAAAATTTCAAATCAATCGTTTTAGTAGAGCATGCGATATAGTGGTCGCCGTTTTGAAAAAAACAGTTTCGAAAAAAACGCTTTTAATAGAGCTGGCGCCACTCCCTTAAAATTTCTATAATTTAGTCAACTTTCGGAATTTGCATGTTTTATTTGTGGGCTATATTTTCATGATTGGGTATACTTAAAAAAATTAATTTGAAGTGAATGATTTATTATAAGGACTGTATCGAAAATTATAAATACACCAAAACATGTTTCATACTAGTGCATAGCAAAAGTTAGACTTTATTTTTTTTTTTATAAATTACATTTCATATTGTATTTTCTTGTAAACAGCAAAAAAAAAATTATTTAGTGGGAGGCTTACCCACATTTTTAATGTTTTGTGGAGGTCCTTCATTAAATTCTGGATACAGCCTGAACCAAATTTGTTGGCAACACTAATCCAATCTCTTTTAAATTTTTGAACGGAGTTAGCCGGTTTAGGTCTTTTTTTAAGGTCCCTCTTCATCAACGCCCAGAATTTCTCGATGGGGCGTATCTCTGGACAATTTGGAGGATTCATGTTTTTCTTAACGAAATTTATATTCTTCTTCTCAGAAGCTAAGTCGGCCCAAAACAAAGTTTTGCCAGTGTGTTTTTTCACCAACGGCAGCAATCTCTTCTTGAGGCACTCATTAAGGTACATTTCAGCGTTCAGGGGCTTGTCCGTGAAGAATGGAGTCGACATTTTTCAACACTTGCATATTGCTTGCCAAACAAGAATCTTTTTGCCAAATTTTTCGCAAAAAATTGATTTGTCAGCTTTTGAAACTTCACTGCCTCTCGGAACTGTGTAGAATTGGAGTCCTGGCAGCGTTTTGTAGTCCAATTTGACGTATGTTTCGTCGTCCATTATGATGCAATAACATTTTTGCCTACAAATATAGTCGTACAATTTTCGGGATCTGGTTTTCACCTGCGCGCCTTGCTGAGTGCTTCGTTTTGGCTGCTTTTGCTTTCTATAAGTTCCCAACTGGTTTCTCTTCTTGGCACGTTGGACCATTGCTGCACTCGTTCTGGCTTTTTTTGCGCAATCGCGTACGGAGAACTCCTTATTTTTTTAAATAAGGCACATATCTTAGTATCTGGCGATAGTTGGGACGCACCCTTTTTACAACCTCGTCCTGGCAAATCCTCAAGTGTGCAATGTGTAGTATACCGGCGAATGGTGTTTTGCACAGCGAACAGGCTAACATTAGCGTCTTTTGCTAGTTTTCTATACGACATTCCCTTGGTTGATGCCCATTTGGACAAAATTTCTTGACGAAGTTTTGCGGAAAGTCCTCTCATTTTTAAGCGCGTCGATATACTACACAAAATTTTTCACGAAAATGTCAATTTGAACCTCTGGAATCTAAAATACGATATTGCTAAGCAACCAGTATTGCATAGCCCACTTTATATGATTTTCAAAGTGTATTTATAATTTTCGATACAGTCCTTATTCATAATAATCGTATAAACAAAATTTACTAATATTTATTGTTTTACACTGTTTTTAAGATGACATGTATTTATTATGCCACGAAATATCTGATTACCCAACGACTTCGATACGCAAGGATTCCTTATTTGGTAAGGTTTGCTGTGAAAATGCAATAACCACAGGAAAGGTGGTGGAGGGGTTTGTCGTTATGTTTAAAATGAAAAAATATTTGAGAAAAATCAAATAATTTCTCTAGAGCTTCCTCAAAAATAGCTTTTACAGAAATTAAATGTAGAACTGCTCCCAAACATGTATCTTTCCAAATACTTTATCCAAACGTACTTAACAACGTACATAGGTGAATTATTTCTCATATTTGACCCCTAAAGGTTCCAAATATTTAACCAGCCACTATTAATTTTTATTATTTATTTTTGATTACTTATTATTTATTTATCCTTTTACTGCTATTTTTAACAATTCAAACAATTTTATTTTAAGTAACCATTGAAAAGTAGCAAAAGTGTTTAATTTTTTACTGATTAATATTAGAATTTATTTATAATGACGTACAAAGTATTGCCAATGTCAACGTTGACGAAAGACTTTACCGAAGCAGACGATTTTGTTGTATCTCGTTCAAAATGCCAACGAACTATCGATTTCAAATACAATATTGCAAAAGGCAAATTTCCGTCTATCATTCATTAATTCCCTTTTAAGCAAATGCTCAGACTTGACAGTCTTATGCAGCTGGTATTTCGTTCACGATCGGTAAAAGTTGACCTTCGTAAAGTCAACATAAGTTCACGATAAAGATAACAAACAACAAGAACTGTACTTATTTCAGGAAGTCTGGAGGCAATTGACACTTAATGCGTAAGTGTCAGTGGGGACTATGGTCGACTACCCACAATGCATATAGCAACATATATTCGTGATAAATATGTGCTCAGACATTTCTGAATATGATGTGCGTAATTGGTTTGCTTTAGTCTTGTTTGCATACGCAAACATCTGCACACCGATAAGCGTTTGGTTATTTTACATACCTTTTAACTTCATTCAGAATGAGTGAGTAAAAATTGTTTGCATCGTGCGTTCGCCGTGTGTCGCTATTCATTAGAATAATTTTAATATAAAAAGTTATTTTCGAAAGCCCTTGGAAATTTCTTTCGATAAAAAATAAATACTTCTTGATGTAATGTCAATTGAGTCGGCGATTCTCTTCTTGTAATAGAACCTGTAAACCGACAAATAAGTAGCGTGACTAATCAAAACACAGCAAGCATTATTATGAAAATTTAAAATTTTAAGGAATTTCAAAACTATTGCAATTCATGTTCTCCTACACAATAGTATTAACCCTTCGCTGCATGGCATTGCATATATGCAATGTTAACTTTTCATAGATTTGGAAACTATTCTATTCACCATTTTATAGTTATTCATTCTTCAGTTGTGTCTTTTATGTTAAAACATTTGATTACTAACGGAATTTAACGTTGAAAGTATGTGCAAAAGAATCGAAAAAACAACAAATGTTTCGATTTTGTGAAATAATTTTGATTATTGATGGCGATGGTGATATGGCCGTCGCCGTCGCTCAGCTGCTTAGTGCGTTGAATTATGAGTATACAATGACGCCTGACCTCTGTTCGACTCCCCGTAGTAGTCCACACTAAAATATAGATAAAACCGACTTTCATTTCGGCGGTAGCGTTCTTATCAAGATACGGAAAATGTCCGCAAAACTTCTTTCATAGATACAGGAATTCAACAAAATGTCAGTTTTACCATCAGAACTTAACAAGCAACAGGAATTATATGACAACAATTTTTTTCTTCACGTAAATTAAATCCTGCAACGAAGGTGCTGGGTGTGGAATCTTCGGGTACTAAAACCTGAACCATGTGGATTCCTCACATCTGAGTATTCGGATCTTGTTTAAAACTAAAACGAAGCGATACACAGAGGTATATTTACATATATTTTTCATTATTTGGCGTGCTGTTGTTTATTTAAAATCTTCTGTGACGTTTTTTGGTTAAATTACAACTAATATAATCAAACATTACCCAACTATTATTTTAACTCACAATGAATAAACAACGTTAAAACGCAAAACCTTTTATTTTTTCCGACGACAAATAAAAAATGTTTCCGTTTAAGAAATTTATTTTTTGCTATTTTATTTAGTAATTGTGACTTCATTCACCTTTAATACTAACATTTTACATAAAAATAGATAATCTCAATTTCAAACTACAATTTCAAACTATGTATTTAAAATTAAACATTTTTTTTAAATACCTAAACGAAACGTTAACTACGAACGTCAACTCCCATAAAAATTTTGTTAAGTAAAATAGAAGCCCAATCTCATTTAATTCGTGAAAAACTAATAATAATAATAAAGAAGTAAATAAACTAACGAACAATATTTACACAATTACGATTTATACGTTAAATTATGGCATTTTCAACAAACATAGACAGTGGCGTCCACAGGATTTAATTTTGGGGGTTCCGTACATATTTTTTAAACCTTATACCAGATGAAATCATATTTGCACCCAAAATGTTTGCAAGATATTTGGATGAAGTTTCAACTCAAAACCCCCTGCGTGAGCCACTGTGTGTAAAAAAAGGTTTAAGTGAAAATAACAACTAAAGTGTAATACTAGTTCTAATCTTATAAATTAATACTGAGCTGTGATTTTCTCAAACGATGACTGTCACACATGTGAATCATTTCCGAGGATACAATTAATTGCGTATACAAACGCTTTTAAACCGTTGTTCGGAATCAGCCTAAAAAGTAGTTTCCATAATTATTGGATGGTTGCCGGAAAATCGGTCTTAGTGCAAGTGTTATGGCATGTAAGTCTGGACCTAGCATTCCAGTTCTATTATGTGTAGAAATTACTGTGCAACTTTTAATAAATAAATTTATATATATGTAATGTACATAAATAAAATTACACTTCAATATCGCCTTCAATCGATTACCTGTAATCCATGCTTAATCATTATGAGTAGGGATCGAAATTATATGCGCATGCATATTTTTTTGGAGCTTCCGATTTAAACGGGACCAAGACAGAAACAATTTTTATTGAAAAATATTAGAAATGAGCTTTGGATATTTTTGCATTATTTTGCTGGTTTTTACATTTTTCGTTTCATTTTTAGCCGTAATTGGCGTAAGTATGTATGTAAACATACTCATATAGACTTATGCAAACGAGCAAGAGTGAGGTTGGTGGCCTCCTGTGTGTAAGGGGTTTGGGGGGACTTTTATTATTCCTAGAATCATGTTCTTACGATCATTATTGAGAGTGTTGTAGTTTGGCTCACTAACCTATTTTCTGGGGCATTGCTGAGTAGAGCATACAAGGATAATGAATCAATCGTTTTCGTACTCCAGGAGCTGGTGTACGGCATAGGCATGGTATATGCTGACCATAGAAAACTTGGAGCAAATTTTAGTTATTTAGTGTAATAAGTAGCTAATTTTTTACATTTAATTTTAAGTTTTGGTTGGAGTTAAGGTTTTCTTTGTGGACTTCAAATTAAGAAATGAATTCTATTTAAAACGCAATGTTTTTTTAAACTTTCTTGAATTTCCCAAATTTCACTAAATTACTGGAAGTAATACTAAGTTTCATGAAATACTACCAGTTACCCCGGCTTTGCACGAACGAATTTCATACTTTCATTGAACAAATTTTTATTCCCAAACTGCGAAGCCCTGGCACGCAAGTTCGAAGTCAATTGGCTGAATAAATCAAGTTTATTTTAAACATTAGTTGATCCAGTCAGATTCTTTTGAGAGAAGAATAGTCTAATCATATCTAATTTAAATGGCTTTCGCCATATTTTAAGTAATTTGACCTCTTAAATCATGTTTCCCTCTACAAACTCTTAACCCATCGTTGACCCCGGCAGATTTGGATTTTCGAAAAAATAAAAAACACGTCTCGCTTTATTTATCCTTTGGTGCACTTTAATCAAGTTTGAAGTCAAAAACCCCATTAAATCATGTTTCTCCATACAAACTTTTAACCCTTGATTTACCGTTTAGATTTGGATTTTCAAAAAAGTGAAAACACGCGTCGAACTGTTTCTCACTAAAAGTACTTTCACCACGCTTAAATTCAATACCAAGTTTTAACCCTTAGTTTATCCTGTTTGATTTCAATATTAAAAAAACTGAGAAACACGTGTTTAATTATTTCGCATTTGAAGTACTTTCACCAAGTTTGAAGTCAAACGGGCAAAAAATCTTGTTTCTTCATACAAACTTTTACCTCGTTAAATTTCGATTTTCAAAAAAGTAAAAATTGTATGCTTGATTATTTTTTATTATAAAAGCCTATCGTCAATCGTTTGAGTCAAAAAACCTATCGTTTCATGTTTTTTCGTAGTCTTTCCCTTTACCCTTGGTTCACCCCGTTAAGTTTTGATTTTCGGAAAGTTGAAAAATACGTGTCGAATTATTTTTGATGTGGAGTATTTTTACCAAGTTTGAAATCCATGGTTTGCCCTTGTATGTAAATACAATACAATATTTGATGTAAATACAGTTCAAATTTCATGTTTGTAGCTTCAGCGGTTTGATCTGGCTAAAAGCTTGAAAAAATTTGGTGTGCATATTTTTTACATATATTTTGCATATTTCGGGCATATTTTGTGTGCATATAAATCTGATACCTAATTATGAATAAAGCGTACCTAATCAGTGACAAATAATCTTAATCAGGAAACTAAAAAAAATAACTATAACCATATTTCTTCTAGGTTTTGCACTCAGACAAGAGTCTAATTAACAATTTGCGAATTTCCATATAATTTTAGTGAATATTGCAACACATTTACTAAACTCTATAAATTAAGTTAACAACACTCAGATTCCATTCAAGCGCAATACTATAATTAATATTGCAAAAAATCGCGTAAATTGCAAACAAATAAAAAATTATTACAAACACTACAGTAAAAATATCAGTTGCCATAAACGTCCATTCAATGTTTGAACGAAAATTATGTGTTCACAGAGTTGCAATAGTCGTTGTTGTTATGCGTGGCGGCGCAATGTCGGCTTGTTGTTGCCTACGAGCATTTATTAACTTGTTTTCATATTAATTTGCTATTTTTATGAAATGTTTTTCATTCGGCCACAGTAAACGCTTCGCTAATTAGTCGACAAACTCGAACTCGTACGATGAACAAGTGTTAATATTAACTTCGGTAAGCTAGCTTTATGACGTTATTTTCACTCATACAGCTAGATAACCAAAGACAACATAGCACCGTCACTGCTCCCAAACTCGCACTCAGACGTACGGCACTCTCCATTTTGCATTTTGCATTGCACAGTGTACACTGTGTTTGCGTTAAATTGTCCAACTGCCAAACGACGTTTACACGTAAAAATTGTGGTATGGGAAGTGTTGTCGTCTTATCACACACTCGCATTTGGCAATCCGCCAAATTGGGCATTCCCGTCCCCTCAGCACCCGCAGTCCAACACGTCGCTGATAGCTCAGATGCATTTGTAGCACATTAAAACGAACTTCGACGACTCGCCTTGACGGGCGCAGAGTGATTGTACGCGGGTTAGTGTGTCGCCACCGGCACCGTGGAATGGCCAGCATCTGCTTACGCGCCCTCGTGCAGCGTGCACTTTTCTCAGAACGATTTCATACCTCGGTGGTTGGGAAGTCCATTTTGTGAGATTGCGGCCAAGAATGGCATTAAGCTGGTTATTCGGTTGTAAAGGTCAAAGTTCATTCGCAATGGTCGCGCTACCATCTTTACAGACGGGCACACAGGTAGATGTGCTCGCAGCGCCTCCGCACAAACACGCTGGGATTTTCTTTGTTTCCGCGGTCGCACCACGCCGCACCTTCCCTTTCTTGGCTTTTCGTTTTCAGCACGAACAGAATGATTTTCCCATAAATATGCACGCTACACTGACATCGCCGCTTCTACTTATTCAGTTGCTGTCTCGGCCCCTGCCGTCGCAACCGCCCCTTCCCTACTGTCGTTGTTTCGGTTGGTCAAGTGACTGTAACTGGAACGATAGACGTAATGGTCGAAGTCTGGGATTTTTTTGTATTTAACTATTCGTACAAATGAACTAAAGTTCCCACAATTACCGACACACAAATGTCTTCACTTCACTTTACTTTACTTTGCTTCGCGTTTTCATTTAGATTTGGGGTGAGTGGTGAGTGGCGCTTATTAATGTCGGGATGTAAAACTGCGGCTAAAACTTTTCGAAACACATTAAACATGAGCAAGTGTGAAGTTTGCTCACGTTGGATAAATCAACAATAAACACATTGTCAGAAGTTAGTGTGAATTTACTTTTAAAAATACTCTGTATGAAATGTGAATTTATGAAACAAATAAATCAATCAAGTTTTTTTAACACTTTTGTTATATTTTAGATATGTTTGATTAATTTCAGTCCAACCAGGTTGCGGCACAACATGTATAAAGTACGTTATTGAAAAGCTTTAATAAAACTGGTAGAAGTGCATAAATAAAACACGCACAAAGACCCAAGATTGTAAATAAAAGGATAACAAATGCATTATTTTTTCTTTCGCTAAATTTTAAACAAAACTGCTATACATTTCATAGCATTTTAAAAGGATCTTGCAGCGATTTCAGAACGCATTACAAAGATGTATTGTTTCTTAGTCGTACGTCTATGCAATAGTTTCGTTGCTGACATTTTTTCAGGCATTTATATCATCGGTAAATTTACTTCCACATTCCTTCTTCAATGTTCTATACATTCCTAAGCTTTCTATCCATACTTGTTCTAGCTGCTGAAAGCAATACGATGCTCTCAAACGCATCTCTCAGTTTCGATCAAAGGGAAGCACGAAATAAAAATTAAATTGTTCATAATTATCAACAATTAAAAGATAGTAAAACGATTTTTAAATGCATTTTACAGTTATTAGCTTAAGCTGTCCTCATCTATTGGCTCTCATAGGCTAAACTCTCAAACACTTTGCATTGCATTGACTCATATTTGATGCTACAAAAACTTTGAGAAGTTACCACTAATTGAATATTAATTAAAACATTTTTTTCCTTGTTCACTCCTCTCGGGAGCAGAAGGCATCCCCCAAAAAATTGCCTTGTATTGGTTACGTTAATCGGTTGTGTTTTTCTGCCAGGGTAGGGATTGGCCTGCCGCAGGTAGTCCTAAGTGATGGGGCTGCCATCTACCGCCGCTTAGCAACGACGCCTCCGCTGTTGTAGAAAATATATTCGAAACTTTGTTCATAGCTAACATCACTATATTGTATGTATATAGTGTGTTTGTATATAGTAAGCAAAGACATAAAGGCTGTGGCCTTTCTTCAGGTTTCAAATTTTTGAACAAAAAAAAATTAATTATTGATTAAGCCTTAGACTGACACATGAATTTCTCAAATCGGTGGATACACCCTAATTTTAAAACGATTGAAACTCCTAGTGTAACGCTTTCGTCTTAAGCAATACACATGCTTTGGTTTATATTTGTTTACAAATTGATAGAACTATAAAAAATCAACGGGAATTTGAACAAAACTTAACGTAAGATGTGTGTATGCAAATTTAAATTATATAGAAACAAATAATATGTGTTAAGTGTTAAGAACAAATAGTTAAAGCAGAAAAATTTACTCAAAATATTGAAAACTTTTGAGAATGCCTAAGCCTTGGCTTAAGTATTTCATAAAATATTCCAAGATTGAGTTTGCCAATTTTTTAATTTACATCTAATTGATTTATTTTGGACTAAAGCGCATATGTGACGAATTCAATGTTGTGCTAACGAACCCCTTATTTAAAGATTATTAAATTGCTTTTAATTTAGTAAATTCATCACAAAAGGCATATATTTGCTGTAGGTATATTGTCTTAGAAAGTTGAACATTGAAATTGTTCAGTTCAAGCTTCTGCCTTTTTTCCAGGAATTTGATAATCCGTTCAAAAATTATTGACTTGACTGTTCATGTCCATAGTTAAAGTCAACAGTAATTCCATGGAATGAGAAGAGTTTAGATACTAATTAGTCCTCTTGTCTTCAAACCTATGTTTCAAACTAGTCCGAATGCACATATGGCCAACGAAATGAATAAAATGAAGAATAAAAACCCTTGCGTGGGCACTTTGCCAATACGTTAAGTGTATGACATGAATTCGAATAGATAAACCTGCTTGTGTGTCTGTAATATCCGCCCGAGATCAAGGAACTTTATAAGCTGCTCTAATCCATCCCAGTAAGTATGAAGTAATTAGAATTTGTTGAGATTTTTTCTTTGCGGTTTTATAGGTGGGTTGCGTGCTCACCGACAGCTTGATGAATTTCTGTTGCTAATGGGTTATTGTTTGGCCGATGTTGGTGGCAGAAGATGCTCATCTTAAACACACTCGCACACACACACATCCAAACGCGAGTGATATATACACACGAACACATGAAATAGTGTCCTCACCCATACATGGCCATATTCGCATTATGGCGGCATTCAAGCCGGATGTTGAACTGGTTGATTTCGGCTACACACACACACACACACGTTCTCACACTTATTCATATTCACATCATACTTACCCAGGCTGTTGGCCGTGCGAATCAATCAGCGCCAATACTCGCTGCCAAGATGCTGATGACGACGACAACCACAACGGTGGCGACGATGTCGATGATCGCCGTAATGATGTGGCGCCTGTCGACACGGTTTTCTGTTGCTTAAAAACCGTCTATGGTGTTAACAAATAATTGGAATTATTTTCAAAACAGCACCGCCTAAGTGAACCACCGAGCATTTGTCAGAGAACTTTGCCAGATTTCGTGTGATTTACCATCTGATTGCGGCAGATAACTTCAGCGATGCCTGGCTACTGCAGATCGGCGCTTACACCCAGCTCGACGGCGTTCGACGTCAAGTGTGGTGAGCATGAGCTCAGCGCCGATAATAGTCACAATAACAACAACGAAACTAACAACAGCAACAGCAGCAGTTAAACGACAGTAAGCGATCAGAGCGTCTCGCACAGACTAAATGCAGAAATCACAGAGCACACAAACCTGTGGTTTTTTGGAGAACGCACCGCTCAGTTAAATGTTCGGTAAGTATTTCCTTCAACGCCGCCAAACGCTTCCAGACTAATTTCAGTTTCGGTTAAAATTCTTCGATCGAGCTCCAGATCAGTTCTTGAAAGTCAAGCAACAGGCAGCGTGCGAGTGTCGGTGTGGTGGTGCGACGCGCCAGTGCTGTCGGTGTGCCGCGCATGAATGTGTGTGAGTGCGGGGCGCACAGAGGTCGGTAAATGTGCTCGTCTTGGCTTGCGTTGGTGATCTCGGTGTTGCTGCTGCTGCTGCTGTGACTGATCTTACCAACGGTGGTAGCGACTGCGTTGGTGATGGCACAACCACCACATCCGAGCTACAGGTATTCAACTGCCGGTGGCAGAGCCGCAGCCAGAGATAGAGCCGGTGTCAAACGCGGCCGTGTTGGTGGTAGTGGTAAAGCCGATCGCTTGCTGGTGTTGGTGCCAATGACGACAGCGTGCTCCGACAGCCGATGACCGCAGCAGCAGCACTGCCGGCCTTACTCGGCTTACGGCAGTGGTGATACATTTAAATGTTATTGAACGTTTTGGAAGGTTTCCTGTGAGAAGCAATACATCTGTTCTGTTCTCTTCAATGATTGATTGAAATTTTACAATTCGCTGAGAATATTTAAGGTTGGTTGTATGATTTTCGAATGAATACTGATGAAGAGCTTATAAATATAGCACAATCTTCATGTTTGAATGTATATATCTAGCTGTAGGCAGCGATTTGGAATCTGTTAATTTTGTGCAAGATTATTGGAATGACAGAAGCTGCTTTACATTAAATATGCTGGCTCTTAGATTCATTGATCTGCAGCGATTAGAAATTGTCCGAGTCAAATTTAAAACAGTTCTTCATACTTGAAATGAAAATATTTTTTAGCAGTTTAAACATAACCTCTGAATATTAAAATAGCATATTTTTCTGTTTCATTTGCTTCAGTTAGGATCAGTTTTTCAGACTAAATGAGCTGTGAATCGCTAGGTTGATTCTTTATATAGACGAGCTAACCACTAACATGTATAATTATTTGAGCAAACAAGCAAAGAAAAATTGAATCTGGACGCAAAGTTGACAAAACGTTTTACATTTTTTACATTTAAAAGTTTACATTTAAAAAAAATATATACCTATTTCATAATTTTGAAAATTATTAAATATTATAGGTAAATATAAAATTTTTTTCCAGAAATATGCATAGATTTCATGAAGGCATGGAAGAAATTCTAGAAATTCAAAATGAGCCTTCCAGACGCCTAAATACGGCTGTTACTTTGAATAATTTACCAAATTTTTTAGACATAATTTTGAAAATTATCGTTATTGTACTGTTTTGGCCATAACAGTAAACATCCTATAAAATCCAACTGACACTTGGAGCATTTTTCTATGTCGAAAAGTAGAATTTTACATTTTTTGTAGAACGAATTATAAATATTTTTATTTGACCAGCACTGGCTTGATATGTTACCTGTTCGTCTGTCCGCGTACCTGCACGCACCGATCAAACTGTCGCTCCTCTGAACCCATCCAATGGCTCTTGGTCCCCAGTGCCTTTTCGCTGTCACTGGCTGGTGGTCCTCGATGGTGGTTGAAGATATGTTACTTGTTGGTGTTGTTGTTGTTGTTGTAGTGTAATGCATTGTACCTGATTTGCGAGTTTTTCTGCACCTTTTCAGGTATGCTGAGGAGAGGCGGCCCAGCGAGAGAGAAATTTCCAATTGCGCGTCTGTGTCGCAGTCGCAGTCGCTGCAGCTGTTTTAGTGTTGTCTGTTGTTAGTGTCACGCGTATAACTTGTTAAGCCGTCAAGTACACCAACAACATTGCCAGCAATAGCAACAATCACAGCAAAAACTTGTGGGCTGCCCACACACACTCATACACATTCACACAATCGCACGCACGCGCGCACACATGCACAGCGATATGCTGTCCGAAGTGATTTCAACGTGTGCTCTTCTTGCTTGATTATTCGCCTTTTGAAGCTATTGATTTTTAATTCCAGCAATGCGGGAGTAAAACGTCGAAATCGTATAATAAACCATACTGTATTATACCTGCGCGTCTACTCGGACAATGATAAAAAATAGCAAGCAGCAGTTTCTGTACAGGGTGCGCACGGTGCTCGAACTTGTAAAAATAATATTGTAAAAATAATATAAATATGCTTTAAGAAGCATTGAGCATAATTGCTTTGTTTAACCCAAAGCCTATCACATCAGTTAATAAGTATGAAGAAGCACATAGTTTATGGTAATGTTTGGTATAAGCGTCACTACTGGCAGATCTCTTAAGAAGGGATCAGATTTAAATATTAGTAGATGTATTTACGGGTCACGGTCTTATGTATACTCGACTAGCACATATAAATCTCAATTTCCTCTCCAATAAATTTGGCGAGCGTTATGGCGGTAGAAACATATTAAAACTATAAAAACTGCATTTCTTTGTGAGATGTAAAATCCTGTTATGTTGATACTTTTTCAATCTATTGAAATAGCTAACTAAAGCGTTGATCTGTAGTTGTTTACGTTTTATAAATAGCTTTAATTGGTTCAAACCACAGCTCAACATTTTAAGGTATGACATCACAATATGCTCGACTTTGACCATGACTAACCTTCGTTTGGAGAATATAAGGAATACATTTTTGGAATAAGAACTATTTAGTTATGAAACTAACATAAAGCTCTTTGTAATTTTTCAAAGGATGCCCCCTAAAAATGCTTTTCGATTAATTCAATTCAAATCTCAGTGCTAGCCAATGAAATCAGTAACTGACAGCAGAATGTAAAAATTTCTAAATAGTGGTGAAGAGGTATCGTAAACGTGTCGAAAAATACTTTCTAATAGCTTTAGTGGACTGAAAACCACTATTTCATAGATGATGTCTCTAATATACAGGAAAATGATCAACAATTTGTTCAGCATTATATCTATCCAAAAATGTTCCAAAAAGAAGTTTATGCAAGACTTAGATGATGGAAAGTGAGTGAATGGAATCAAACCACGACTTCAATTGCTGTTCTCAATATTGCAATCTTTCGCTCGTATATTCGAATTTCAAAGCGACCCCCTGTACGACAGGTAAGTTAAGTGTCTGAAACCAGTTTACTTTACAAACGTGTTCGGCACAAAGCGGCGAACGCGTCGCCGCAACGCCGCTGGTAACTAAACGATTTTGTACCAAAATTTAAAAGAGATACCCAAGAAAAATTGGTTTTTTTTTTATGCTGAACCATACATACATACGTACATACAAGTTTAAGAAAGATATACGGCAAGACGATAACAAAAAGTAATAAAAGCAACAACAAGCAAGCGTTTGTGCGTTTTTTTCGTATTTGCTTGAGGCATTTAAAATTGGTTACTTGGCGGTTATGAGCGCGCGCGCGCCTGTGTTTGCGTGTGTGTGCGCGTGCGTGGTTGAACGAGTATTATGTGCGGTGTGTTTGTGTAACGCGCCTCTATACATATATACAAATATACACATATATATATGTATACATATGTGTGTACAGATAAATAAGACAATGTCCGTCTCGATGCGGAGCCAAGGTAGCGCACTGACTGGATGGCGAAGAGAACAGGCACGCAAATTGCCGACGACGTGGAGCGGCATAGAATGACCGGGCTTGTAGGGGATCGAATCGAATTGAAAGGCCACGACTACAGCCGATGCTGGCGGCAGTGGCTTGGCTTGATTATGGGCGGTGCGGAGCGGTGCTCGTTGTTGCGATGCGATACCATACTTGTCGATTAAAAGAAGAAGTCAATTGAATTAAAATTTAAGTGCCAGCATACGCTCGCACGTAAATCGTATCGTATCGCAACGCCTCGTATCGGCCCGACTTATCGACGCGACGCGACGCGACGCCACTTCTCCAGTTCAGTTCAGCGCAGTGCAGACCAGCCACCTTTCGAATTTTGAATTTCACAAAGTCATCCATTTACCTGCCATTTGAAACAACAACTGATCGATATATACGCGCATGTAACACGCACACACGCTGAGACGCAGACATGATTTTATATAGGCACGACATGTAGCCACAGACATCTTACGTGCATACGTTACAAATGCGCGCAATGATTTTAATGAAAAAATTTCTAAAAATAAAACTACAAATAAACGTCTTTTATTGTAATTCCCGTCGAAGCGTACGTAAGCGCATAGGCGTTCGTTCGTTAGTCGACGGCCGGCCAGCGTCGCTCTGAGCTAAACTTTGTTAAGCCAGCCGCTGGCTTTGTGGCTGTTGCGCGGCCAAGTACGCGCACAAGTACGACAAACGACAGGCGGCAAACGACAAACGGCTAACAGCTAGCGCTGCAATTACTGACCGCTCAAATTGAATCGATTCGAGCCGTCTGAAGCCCACGCTGACGCTGACGCTTACGCTCGCTGTGTGACTCATTAGAAATCCCAACGAGACTTGGCACGAATTCGCTCAGATGCGGACACAAACGTGAAGGCGATCGCAAACGCGACAGCGACCGCAGCGACGACCGCGCGTTGGCATTTGCATTGTAGGGTGACACAGTGGAGCTTTCACATTTGAAAAGTACTTTGGCGTTAGGTGGTGATTTTCACACGAAATCGCCATGCGGTTCCGCAAACATCGTACGTACAATTTCACATACGGACCAGCACACCTACGTACTAACTACACACATGTACACAATCGCATACACGCACACAGGCACGTGTGTGAATTACCGAGTACGCGGGCGGTGCGCCAAGCAATGTGGCATGTGTAAATGACCGCCATCGGTTTCGCAGCAAAGTTTGCGCTGGTATCTCGAGTCGTTGCCAAATTGACTTTGTCAAACAAAAGACTTCAGCAACGAACTGCACAGTTTTTATGGGCAATACAACGTATGGGAACAGCAAGCGCGCCGATATTCAAATCTAAACTGGATTTTTTTCTTATTTCTTGTAAACGTGGTGCTGAAGGCGGGGTTGGGAGCTAAAAATAACCTAATTCGTTTAAATGTTAAAAAAAGAGAATTTAATTTTGTGTCGATAAAATGACTGAGATAATGAAATATTCGGAATTTTCTTTCAATATAATGATTTCTTTTCATTTCTTCTTTCCATCCAATCCACAACAATAGCTACACTTTATGTTCAACTCTCATATAGAAAATATTCAGCTCAATATTCTCTACGATTTTAATTCAAAGCATTTCATTGACACTATGTATGTGTGCTCGAAGAGGGCATTCTTGCAGTCAGTGAATATAAATTTTGATTATTGAGCTTTTTTATTCTTTAGCTTGTTATTAAGACCCGCTAATGATGCTTGCGGAATTTAGAAGTATATTTTTTAATTCCGGCTGAAAGCTTCCGTTGCTAGCGCTGCTAATATTCTTATATAAACTTTAATCAATAAATAAATACAAATATTTATATATTCATATCGTTTAATTGAAATCAGCAATTTAACGCAAAACTCAATTCAACAGTTTCATAAGAACACAAAATACGATTGCCATATCTAAACTATTCAACAATTTGATATAAGCCATTAATTTACAATACTTACTAAAATTGTTTTCAACTGCTTGCCTGCAGCTTGTTTCTGTATCAATTTAAAATGCTCACCATATATTTTTTCAATTGCATGTCTGATGTTGTTGTTTCACTCTTTAATAAATGCGTGACTAATAAAGAGGAAATACCTTTGAACCCACAACATTTGAGGTTTTAGTCATAATAATAATTTTAAATATAGTTATAGCCATTTCAACAAGTGACGATACGACTAAATGGATATCACAAATGTTAGATCGCAAAGACTTATTTTTATTTTTTATTTATTTAATTATTTCTATTTACGTATTGGCATTTAAGTTTAATCTTTTATGCGGAGGTGATAGGTGGATAAAGGACAATCCGAATTGAAGCAAATATATCATAAGCTGTCAGCAGTGGCGGATTCAGGGGGGTGTTTTGGGGGTTGAAACCCCCCGAAATATTAAGATCGTCTCGAAAACTACATACAAATTAAAAGGCATTTTATGAATATTAAAGAATTGCTTTTTGAAACCTCCCCCCCCCCCGAAATATATTTCTGAATCCGCCCCTGGCTGTCAGAAATAGATGGTATTGCAACGATTCCATTAAATGGACGAAAAGAATGGAAAAAAGTTACCATTTTGGTTACCCTTTTGTGAAGTTGAAGTTAGTTAAATAATAAATATATTTTTTCGGACATTATGTTTAAAAAAATCGACACAACGACATTCATTTATTATTTTACTTGAAGGTGTTTATAAAAGAATTTTGTTTTAAATTTTTTAATTGCGGTTTTATGTGAATGAATGCAGTGTTTTTGAAATATATAATTGAAACAACAACTCTATGGAAGAAAACCCTCTAGCAACCACAATGTGAGTGCGATTTATAAATTAATAATTGGATTCTATCAGTGTATGCCGATTCTAAACAATAAATTAGAAGCTTTTATTATTATTATTTATTTATTATAATTTTATATATAATAGGGGTTTCATTTCATTAAATATAATTAGTAAAAAATTTATATCAGACACCATATGTTTATTTATTTATTTATTTAGCCAATGAACAAATGTCCTTACTGACTATGGGAAATATTAATAATTACAAACTACAAGTTACTTAAACTATTTAACAACAATCCCTTCAGATTGTTTTGACACATCAAAATCGGTAACATTGTTTAACTCCGAAAGGGCTCTAGATAGAGGTGCATTTCTAGCATAATTCGTGCTAGGGACATCTAAATAAAAGGTATCCACCCTCCGCAGACTCCGTTTAGGGACATTAAAGGCTATTCTTGCTAAAAGATGCGGGCAATCAATAGACCCACTTATTAGACTGACTTTTGTAGAACATGCAAGAAGTGATCGCCTAGCATGTAGTGACTTTAAGTTCACTAGAAGACAACGAGAGCTGTAGGATGGCATTGGATCACTGAAGTTCAGCGAATGCAAAGCGAACCGAATGATAACTTTCTGGATGCGTTCAATCCGGTTTATGAAAGAAGCGTGATATGGCCTCCATATTAGCGAGGCATATTCCAATCTAGACCTGACAAATGTTGTGTACTTTGTTTGTGTACTATTTGATTGTATACGGTTCCCAGAAGGCAATACTATATGTTCTATTGATCATGAAAGGATTAAATGATGAACGATGATTAAATTAAATGAACCCACACATACCTAATTCTTACAGTAAGAATTATAATCTTGCTCAATTGAATACGTGTACTTCAAATTTGGCTACACCAAATTCATTTTATTTATTTAATCAAACAATCCAATGAATTTCACGCAGTTTAAAACAAAGCGTTGGCATATTAATGCTGTTTTCTCTTTATTACTTATCTTAAAATACTGCAAGTGCCTCACAAATCCCCTCAAGTGGATTGCTGTTAATTTTTTAGTGTCTAAAATTAAACGTGGAGAGAATTCGACTAGCTCGTTTGTTAATGTATTGCCATTGTAAATAGCTTTTATTTTAATCTGATAGATCGACTGACCGCTTAGATATGGCCTGGAGCCGGCTCACTGCTTTTGCAGCCGAAGGCAATGACCGGCTTTGACGTACAAGTAGGTAAATAAATAACATTTCATTGAAGTTCTCATGTTCGCCATTAAATTTCTTACTGGATAAATAAAATAGATTGCACTTGTGAACAGAGTAAATATGTATGTGTGTGTGTGTGCTAGCATATGTGATGCTGAATATGTAACCAAAAAGCTGTGCGAAAATACTCATGACGCTGACGGAAGCTAAAGTATGGCCGGCAAGGGCTCGCATGGACACAAACATACATGCATATGCAGCATCGCTACAACTGTCTTTGTTTTAAAATTAATTAGTTAATTAATAAAAGCGAAGACTCGTCCGTTTGGAGATGTTCGATGTGCTCGCAACGTTTTCTGTTACCACGAAACTGTACCCTTTTCGACTGGGAATGCTGAGCCAGTTTTATACAATTTTGGTTTTAGCCTCACTTATTGGTGCTGCTGCGGCCGCTGCCGCCGCTGTTGCCATTGTTGCTATTGCTGTTACTGCTGCTGCTGTATCTGTCGCTGCCTATGCTGGGGCTGACGCTCGGGCCGAGGCTGATGCTGATGCTGACGCTGGGGCTCTTGCTCATGCCAAAATTCACGTGGAACAAGATCATTGCATTTTCAAGCCAGTTTCTCCAGCATGGCAACTAGTTTAGAATTCTAAAAATAATACCGGCCGGTTTTCAGATAAAAGTAAAATAAAACCACTTAAATACATAAAATCAAAGAGCAGTATTCCAGAGAAACGGCCAAAAACGAAAGAACATTGACTGCAGCATGCTTCAGCAAGGATGCAGACCCACACAAGCGTGCACGCGCACACGCCGAGCCCAACTTAATAGGCATCGCTGCATATGAGGGCTTGTACGATGTGTATGTGTGTTGCATGTACCTGCCCATATACCGCGCACATACGAATGCATACCAAAATACCACATTCATGCTTACATATGGACAGGCTGAGGAGCAGCAACAGCAACTGTTGCATGCGGCCTTTGTCAGCTAAACGCAGCAATAGCCAGCCAGCGACAGTCAAAGTGGACAAAGGCTGCAGTGGCTGTGCCTGTTACCATAACTTTTCTTAGCGTCACCCGGTCCACAGGTACAAGCATCCATTTATTATTGATACGTACGTACGTATATGTATGTATGTATGTACGATTTACCTGCACGAAATGTGCACTGACAAGAAGAATGTGTCCTTTTGCGTTGCGTTGCGCATCTTTCATGGTACCTGCCACAATATCGGCCATAACCATATCGGGGCACAATTTCATAAATCTCTTTAACCGTCCACTGGTCAGAGCCAACACTGCTTTGGAATGTGCGAATTGATTAGTTGACATTTCGAAAATCTCTCATACTCGTATGGGTTCTAATTTCGCCATGTCCACACATTGCAATTGGCCTAAATACATTTCTTGAATTTATGGTAATACACCCAGTGGTTTATAGCCTAAAACATAGACAATATGTATCTTTTGTGAAATTAAAGCGAAAATATTTTATTATGCAAAACATCAAATATGGCACAGACAATAACGAAAACTTGATGAGACCAAATTGTCTAAACATCCGAAACATATCTTAGTTGAATATTAAAACAGGAAAGAGAGACACATATTTTAGATGTTTTGATTGTTCATTTTGCCAACGAAAACTTGTCCATATACATATTGATATAAAAATACACATCGAGTTTAGTGGATTTAATGCTAAATAGTTAAAAGATTCATATTAAGTAAGAAATAGGTTAAGCGCAAACTTTAAAATCTAACTATGTAAGTATATCAATATACTCATACGAGCCGATCAACAGCGGAAGGGACAAATGTGCAGAAGCGGCTTATCAGTTGACAGCGTTTGTTGCTCATGCCAGGAAGATGAAGAGAGGGTGCTACATTTTTCCAATAACTGTCCGAAATTTCTAGATGTTAACTTCTTTGACTGATTCCTTGATGAAAGCTTCTGTCATTAGTTCTTTACCATTATCTGGCATCTGAGAAAATGTAGAACTTGTTTTCCAATAAAACAAAGAAGAGTTTGCTTGTCAAACGCAATGCACAAAAGTGGTCTACGACTTGGACCAGTGGCGCACACAGGATTTCAATTTGGGGTGTTTTTGCGTACAACTTTTGGACCCGATTCCATTTGAAACCATATTTTGCAATAGCAATTTTAGTATTTGCAAAACTACAAGATTAACGCTTGCAATGCGGACGAGCTATAGGAAATGCTTTATAAATACTTTCTTCTGGTTTTTCTTTGTTTCTTTTCTAAAGGTTGCGAAAATTCTATCCATTTTGTTCGGATCAACAAATTTATTAAACTTGAATTGTTTTTATTTGTTTTTCTAAAAATTTTACATTTCGTCATTACGTGGCGAAATCAGTCGGAATGTAAAGAGGATGACATAATAAAAATACTGAAGCATTCCAATCCGGAATGCCCGGAGTGCGCTGCCTTGCAGGGCATAACAACATTGTTGTTGGCTTGTACACATCGTTACTAAAATGTGCTCAAAACATTCACATTCATTCATCGATCATTGTTGTAACGACTCATAAATGCGACTGCAGAGGCCAACGCTGTCTATGTTTGACCAATGCAAGCTGCTAGAAAACCAATTTTCTCAGTTCATGTGCAATATAACGTAGGGACAACAACGACTTTAAACCCTTAAACATTTTTAGAGAGAGCTGGAGAGTTGTACGACAAGATGAGCCATATTTCAGTTCGCTTACTTTTGTGGTTTACCAGCTAAAAGAGGTTGAATGATTTTTAAAAGTGAACTTTCTTGCTTCGAACTCATCGTTCAGAATGGTAATAAAAACAATACTCGTAGGTCGCTTCTATACGTGTACAAAATCGCACGTACAATACAGTTATCGGGTTTTCAATCAAATGTATTGTACACATATATTATTTGTTTTCTATATACTTAGTTCCTTTGTTTTCTCTATAGGCAGCTGAATGTTCATAAAACTTTGAAATAGTCCTCTAGAAAAATCATTAAAACTTGCACAACAAACATGTATACTAACATGTGTCACATACATGCATATATTGACTTCAACTCTAATCTTTTCACGGTTATTATAAGCAACCGATTTCACACATATACATATGTATATATGGCCACTTCAATCAAGCTTAAATTCTAAAAATAAGCATACAAATGCTCAGCATTTGGTTTGTATGTAAATTTGTGTGTTCTATTATGCTACATTGGCGGCCAATTCGTAAACTGTCCAATTGACTGCTCGTTTCGTTCAGGATTTCTGCTGTTGATTGACGACTATTTGTTTCTCCTCTATTGCTATTAACATATGCTGTTGGCCAAAAGAATACTAATTTCGGTCTAAAATGTATACAGCAATTCAACACATGCAAGCATACGAGTAACTATGCATGAACTCGTGCTTGGCTGCTCATGAACCGATAGTATTTGCCAACACTGAAATTTTTCTATGTACTTACACTTACATATGTGGCAAGCAACACGTGTAACTTTTTACTCGCAGTAATCGAAAGTAAAAATTTCCACTTACAAAACGAGAATGTGCAAAGAATATATAAAAAGAGAATAAGTAATGGAAAGTCAGAGTAACCAATGAATTAATTATTTAACCATCATAATGGCTACTATGAGAAGAGCTATACAAACAAAATTAACTAGTTATATTTCTTAGAGATCCTATAGAATTTCTGTTCCATCCTTTGCAACACCATGCAACAATAACTTTGACACATGCAAACGCTGATATTCTCATTAAAGTAGGGGAGATATAGGTATACACAAGTAGTATATTTACAAGATAAAGGTAGAACTAAGGGGTTTGTTCATGTCTTTGAAAATTGTTTAGTGGATCTTGAAATCATACCAAAAAAATAAATATGAACAAAGTACACTATTTTTTTACCCCTGGTTTCACGTCGACATAAATTATATTATACCTGTAGTTAAACATTGAGTGTTTCTACATTTCATAACAATCGCTGATGAATAAAAAATCATTTCTTGGTGCTCACTTTTATGAAGCCAACTTCAAAATATTCATTTACATTAATGAAATCTGTAAAGACATTAGTACAGCACCACCTCTTCTATGGAATACCACTTGGAGGAATTCTTCTCCTTGGAAATCTTCTTGCGCTGTACAATACTGTACAGCAAGGCGACTAGTTGTTCCAACTCTACAATTTCGGTTTTGTACTTGCTGAACAGCTCGTGCCACTTCAACAGCAAATCCATTAGGCGCAGATCCTTAGATAGCGCCAACTGTTGGAAATGTGCATTCAGCAGAACGCCAAACCAGCGGAGCGCTTGCAGTTCAGTTTGGACACAGCGTGCAGCGCCACCAGGCCTTTCAACGAGTGTAGCCGCCGCGTCTTCGCTTGTGAGCACTTCGTACAAGTGCTCCAGCAATAACAGCACTTTTGCATAATTCAGCTCGCGACGCACATGGTCCGTCATGGTGGCAGTGTCGAAGGAGCAGGACAGCACTAGATTCAACACATCGCTGGGTTCCACTGCTGAGCATGTTGTGAGCCTCGGCTTAGCCGCCAAAATGTCAAAGTCACCGACATCTTCTTCGGCGTGCGCTGCGTTCGCATTTTCCTCAGGCTCTCCTGTGCCATTCAATAACGGCTGAGCGTTGCGACTTGGCAGTGCATATTGAGTCAGTACGAAACTGAGTGTTTTCGCTAGTATCTTTTCCGACACGTTCGAATAACGCTGCAGGCAGACAGCAATGTCCTGCAACAATTTGGCTTTGATGAGCACCGTGAGTAATTTTTCGGTGATCTCGTGCTCGCTGGCACCACAGCGTTCTAGCTGGCGCGCAATCAGCTGCACTTCGCCACTCAGGCTAAGTCCGTCGCTGCACTGGGACATCGGTGTGATGCTGATATCTTCCAACGGATGCTCATCCTGTACCAGTTCAATATGCATGCGATTATGGCTAACGGCGCGCAGCTCGTTGTCAAACTCATATACGGCCTCGTAAGGTACAAATTTGCCATCGGCTATAGCCAGTTCGGAGACTTCTGATGCTTCAATGATACCAACGTTATTAGTATCGGCTGCGGCTGGTGCCTTGTTTGTGTACTGCAAGCAGTCCTGTAGAAAGTCCTCCTCGTTTATGTGATCGCCCTCGATCGGTACCTGAAAGTCGTTTTTGCTCTGGGTGCCCAGCAGTTCGGCCAGCAATTCCTTTGACATGCGATACGTCACCACCGACAGATTTTGCCCCATGGCCAACAGAATGTTGTCGTCCACTGCCCACAAACGCGAGATATCAAAGTAAACCTTAAAAAACTGTTTAGCTTTGACCAGTTTGAATTGTGTATTGTAGAGCAGAAGAGATGCGCCCTCTTGACCACTGTTCGCACCATAAATAGCCACGAAATGCTTCGAAATGCCCAGCACTGACATGGGGCTGTCCACATTTAGTGTCGAAAGCATTGATACGAAATTCCCAGGAGACTTCTCCGGCTCAACGTTATCATGCAGACTCAGCAGGAAGATGCGTTTGTCAGACCCTACGTATCGCAATTGAATTAGTTGTATGTAATTGGCAAATCCTTGCTGATAAGTTCTACTCACAAATGGTCAGTAGCATCGGACAGTCATCGCCTTCTATCACTGCATACCCGGTGACCTGCACATCAAGATTTTCTCGCTTTAGATTAAAGCGTTTCGATGCACCACTGCCACTTTCCAGCGGCACTCGCACCATATCCAGATCCTCACTGTTGTGCTGCCGCACAAAATACGTTAACAGCTGGCGTCCATCCGGCAGCGTCGCAATGTTGGCTTTACTCAATTGGGGCTGGTTTGGGTGTGTCGCATCGAAATTTTGATGCGGTGCCGATTCGAATTCCTCTTTGCGCCTTTCTATGGCATCGGCCAGCAGCTCGCATGAACCATTATTGTACAGCATAAAGGTGTCGTCGCCGACAGTGATAAGATCAGCAATATGTTTCTGAAACTGTAGCCAAAGGGTAAAGTAAGACGAGTTTAAGGTGACCAACCCATGTTGTGATCCGGACTTTACCTTTAGTTTCTTCACTTTGTTTACATCGGAAACATTGGTGGCCCAGCAGCGTATGGCGCGATTGGCAAAAACTCCCACATACCTCTCGCTTCGTTTGTCAAACACTACTTTCGACGACAGCTTCTCGAGTACCGACCAACTACGAATTTGCTTCTGCGTGCTGATCTGCAATGGGCAATGCTTTAACAAAGACCACTTCTTTGGCTACGTTGCTTGGAAATACCTTAATGACCACAATGATGTTCTTGCCCAGAGTTGTTATGATATTTCCATCTTCACGATCTGGTGCGATGCCAAGAAACTCCTTGGGATCGTGAATCGGACACAGGTTATAATAGGTAACGAATTTTGTCATTATCAGTTTACTATTGCGCTTATATGTTATGTTGTTTCTTCACCAATTCCACAGATAGGCTCCTCAAAAATCTTCTTTTAGCAACTAAACCATTCACAATAAAACTAAATGCATTGAGCACGTGCATTGTGTTGTTATTGTTGGTGCTGTTTATGTTTTGCTAACTTTTAGTGTTGCCACATGCTAGCCACATTGCTTAAACTTTAAAGTGTACCGAAATGTATTTAACCACTCGTAGAGCACAAACACGATAAATAGTTAAAACAATAACTCATTATACTAAAAAATCACTCTTTTTAACAAATTTTAATTAATTCGCTCGCCATTGAACAAATCTCTGTGTTTAAAATCAATTATTCCCGCTTACATATAGGGTTTTATTTATGTGGCAATATCAATGATGACCCCTCTATGGGTTGCTTTGACGTTTGATGGTTTCCCCTCTTATTTGCTTAGCTTGTATTTTTGACGTGTTTTATTAAAATTTCTTGTGATCATGGGAGGTAAATCGAAACAGACCCAGCGTACCAAAAATAATGCAAAAGTAAGTAAAATCATAATGAGATATGCTGATAATTGCCGGCCAGTGTAGATGTGCTAATACATATGCAAAATGTTATCTGCATCATGGATAGCAATAATGACTTTTTGCGATGTTAGTGCGCATTTGGACTTGCATACAAACTGCATCGTGACATTTTCCATTTTTACCATATTCATACATTTCCCCTCAGCCCTCCAGCAGCAGTCGCAGCGCCGAGCTGCTGGGTGTTCCCACCTTTGTTGGCTTCTCTGCGCACTCGGATCTGGGATTGGTGCCGTTTGCGCCAGGCTTCGCCACTGCCGAGCACATGCCTGACACATTCGACGCGAGCATCAATCCACAATTCCAACTGATAATGCGTAAAATGACCAAGAAAGACCCGATGACGAAGAAAAAGGCACTGCAAGAGTTTATCGACATTGTGCAGGCGTCCGACATCGAAACCATCAAATCTGTACTGCCGCTCTGGCCCAAATTCTACCATAACCTGGCCGCAGACACGGAGCACAATGTACGCGAGCTGGCACAGACAGCGCTACAGCTGCTGGTATCTAAGTGCAAGCGCGCCATTGCGCCGTACCTAAAGCAGCTGGTTCCTGTCTGGCTGGTGAGTCATTTCGATAACTATGCGCCTGCAGCAAGTATCGCTAGTGCCAGCTTCCGCGAGACCTTCGCCGGAAACGCCAACCGTACACAGGAGGTGTGTCTGCACTGTCAGACGGAGATTGTGGAATATGTGACGCGTAACATTACCTTCCACACGGCGGCAACGCTGTCGAGCGGCAAGAGCCTGGCACCGGAGGAGGCTGAGCAGAAGTATCAGCGCACCATTGTCTGCAGCCTGCGTGGACTATCCTTCTTCGTAGAGCACACGAAGGGTGCCGACTTGGCTCAGGTGCATGCGAGCATACAAAGCTTGTTGGGGCACCAAAAGTTCTGGAGCTTCGCGAAGAACAAGTTGCCAACCTTAAAGTAAGAATGTGGCATACATAATTGTGTGCCGTTTCGTCTTTCACGGTTTTTATGATTTTGCAGAGCGGCTTGGTTTGAGCTCATTTATCAGCTGCTGCAACATCCCAGTTTGGTGAATGTGGTGCTCCAGGCAAAGGCGCAGATTATAGCGGTGTGCTTCCAGAACATCGACGAGTCGGATCCGGTGGTGGCGCCGCAAGTGTGGGGTTGCATTTTGCTCGTGCAATCCAACTACGATGACTGGTTTGTAGTTATTGCTCTTATTCTTGAAAATTTATCGAGTAGTGATCACATTTTATTGTAGGTATTCGGGACTATGCTTTAAGAAATCTGTGCTGCCTAAGATCTCCTCACTGCTGCGTAATAGCTTCAACCGCAACGCCCAAGCCATCTGTCCCAATTTGTTGCCGTTCTTTTCGAAGCTGTCACCTGAGTGTCTTCCAGATGGCAACTGGCACGAGTTCTGCCTGCAATTCTTCAACGACTTCAAGGGGGCCGTCTGTTCGCAAAGTTGCGGTGGTGTTGCGCTTTCGAAGGCAGAGAGCGCCGTCATTACTAAATCGTTCTTTGAGTGCTTGCGATTTTTGCTGCAGAAGTTGAACAATGCGGTCGTGTCAGGTGCCGGGCCATCAGTAGAGGAAGACGCCTTTGCTATGCGATTATTGGAAGAAAATGTACTGGAACTCGCCGAGTGGTCTATGAACAGCGACAGTGTGGCAGTGAAGTACATTTACCAGCATATCGCGGCGCTGGCAGCATTCTGGACCGAGCGTCAGCAAAGCGGCAATGGCTCACTCTATGCAAAGTTGCTGGACGCTTTCTGGAAGCGAATTTTTCAACTGATTACAAAAGGTATTGAGAAGAGGGAATTTATGGAGCGTATATTGGAGCTGGTTCAGAGTTTGCACTCTGCCAATCCGAGTCTGGAAGATCAACGGGTAAAGTTTGCCGAAACTGTGGCGGATTCCAGTGACAAGTGCAATGCAACGCTCCATCATTCCGACGAGCACAAAATATCGCCGAGCGAGAGCACCGCTGCGTTCATACAAAAAGAATTGAAGCAGCTGGTAGTGCAGTTAGTGCGCATGTGCTTGGATAACGTGGAGAAGGGCAGCTCTGCCAAGTGCATGCAAAGTGTGCGGCGCCTCACCAAAATGTTCCCTGATGCTGACTTCTATGCCAGCATTACGGACAACCTCCATCTGTCCGATACGTTGAAACTGTTCGTGGGCCTCATTGGCACTGTTGACGAGGAGGCGTGCGAAGTGGTAGTGGACATCGTTTTTGAGATACTGCAATTCCTCGAGAAACCCCAGCGGTTCGCGTATATAAATGCACATTTACTGACAGTAAGTGATAAAAAAGATTTGAGGCTGGAAGAAGTTTTCAAGGATGATATATTGTATTTTTTGTAACTTTCAGTTGCCACAAGTGCACGTGCAGTCGCTAGTGCTGCACCGCCTGCTCTCTTATCCACTCTGCGTTGAGCCGGAGATGCGGACGTTGCTGTCGGGACCGGAGGCCAGTGCCATAATTGTCAATGTAGCACGCGACATCTTTGCCGACAACTCCCAGGAGCAATTGAACCTGTTGCACAAATGCTTCTTTCAGACAGATGCGGGCGAAATTCTAATTGCTACGCAGACCGTAGACGCCCTGCTCGGGATTGTGTCCGAGCCACTAGATGCCGTAGAATTGGGTGAAATGGCTGACGCGTGTGGCAGCTTTATAGCCCAAATAATGCCTGTTATCTGCAGCAACGGCAACTCTTCGGAGGCGATGCAACGCGAAATCTTTCTGAAGCTCTTCAAGTTCTCTATGGAGCGCACTGTTAACGAATTCATATCGCAGGATACGCTCTGGGAGATAACAACCTGCTGGGAGGATGCACTCTCCAGCGAGGACATCACCATCGATGAGTCACTTTTGAGCATGTGCGCCGATATTGTACGTCGACGTCTGGAGGCGGATGACTTGCCTGCAAGCGCCATTAATGGCATGGCCGATTCAATAGCCAAGTTTATTATTTGCTCCACCGAGAATATTGAAGTCGAGGAAGAGCGTTGGCAGAAAATCGACTCGACCATGCTGGGCTTCTGGAGCTCGAATGACAAGACAACGCAGGCGGTGCGAAAAATGGCGCAGCACTGTCTATTTCTGGAGGCGCTCCAGTCTGCAGTCTCCACAGATGTGGAACTGTGCGATAGCTGCGTGCCGATCGTTGAGCTACGATCAATCTTCAGACAGACGCTACTGAAATTCTGCACCATCTCGAAATTGGTGTGCAAAACCGGTGCAACGCAGAAATGTGCGGCTGGCGAGGGCGCTGACGACGAGGTCACCGACGATTACTGTGATCCCAATGAGAATTTGCTGAATCACTGGTCAGATGCATTATATGAGGAAATATTGCATTGCATTAACATAGCTGCCGTAGGCGACAGTCTATTGAATAATGCAGCAGCGGTGAGCTGGAAATATTACTAGGCTTGCATATTTTTTCAGTAACCTATTGTTGTTTGACATCAGATTGATACCAACATTGAGACGTTGATTTTGGAACTTTCTGAGGTTGTGGTTTTGTTTATGAGCAACGAGTGCGAAATTGTGGGCAATGTGAAAGAGCGACTGCTGCAAGAATCGGCCAAGGAGACCGATATTATGCCATGCCGTTCGCTGACATTCTTGGTGCACTATCAGCAATACGCGCAATTCGAAGAGAATGCAACGATACTGCTCGCAGAAGACCTCTCTGAGTACTTTATTGGTCAAAACTCTTTGAAAGCTTATGTGAACAGCCTTCAGGTACAGTATATGTGTTGCAGTGGGCGTCTTGTAAATTTATTGCGTTTTAGGCTTGTTTCGTATTTTTGTTGCTAATTTATTTAGCATTCTTATAATAACTTTGAATATATTTAATTCATTTTAGTTTTACTTAATTTTTGGTAGCGGATGTCTAGATACATTTTTGCATTTTTCATTAAAATTTAGTTTTCTATTTAACAACTTCGAATACAACATAAAGCACAGCAAACAATTTTATATATTTTCCCCTAATTTAAGTTATGTGAATACAGTACTTTTCGTTTATAACGAACCCGTTTAAAACGATTTTCCGCCTAAAACGAACCGATTTCAAAAGTACGCGCTGTATGTTTTCGCTTATTACGGACCCCTTTTAAAGCGAACTTTCGGTTAAAACGAATCATTTTGCCCAGTCCCTCGAAGTTCGCTTTAAGCGAAAAGTACTCTATATTTTTCTAGTTTCATTTTGTTAGTTTACGTCCATTTAGTTAGTTTACGTCTTATATTTATTTTATGCTTTAATTCATTTCTTTTCATTAGAATTGCCTTTTTTAGCAATTCCTATCACTCTAATATTTCATTTTATTTCTTTTGCAGTATTTGCTGCCAAAACTTGAGCCTAAATCGATTACAGCCCAAAGCGCCATCATGCGCACAGAGCCCAGCGCCATGTGGATCAAATGCGCCGTCTTTCGCTGCCTTGTCAATAACAACTTCAGCGAGGAATATAACGAAAAATCTGACAAAAATATCATTGAGTCCGTCTTGCAGTTTGTCACGGCCGTGGCTGAGAAGCAGCACAACCAGAAGGATTTGCTGCTGTACAATGTGTGAGTAGAATGCTAAATTAAGCCATTGAACGAGCTTATCTATGAACAACTATCAATCAAACCGCTTATCGATTTAGTGAAATCCAAAGTCAAAAGTTCGCCGCAGTCGTGGACGTGGTTGAGTATATAAATGTACTGGCGACGGTGCTGGATAAATTCCCGTACGAACTAACGATCAAGAACTGGGATGCTATACGTATTGGATTGAGCGCATGGGTGCTAAGCGTGTCCAAATCCATCGAAGCTTACTCAAATCCAAAGGCAAGTTTTGCATTGTTCGGTATGAATAAAATTATAAGGAGACATTTTATGTTTATGTTTGTTGCAGGCGGCGTTATTTATTGCCAGTGTGTTCCGCCTGTTCGCTGCTCTGGCAAAGTTCATAATCGAAGAGAAGCAGAAAAGTTCGACAGAGCTTCTGAAGAACATGATCGACGAGTGGGAGAGTCTCTTTGTGCGTGAAGTGACTTTGGTATTGTTCAAATCATTCTACAGTCTCTCCAATGCACAAGGTACGCAAATGAAATTGAACAGCTCTTTATTTACACAAGTTTTATACGTAAATTGCGAATGGGTTTGTTGCAGATAGCGATCCCGCGGAAAATGTTGAATGCTACATGGCGATACTGGAGCAAATTACACCAGCCATTGAACGGCTGGACTACAGTATCGTGTACAATGTGAGTAGTTTGCGGGGAATTATTTGTCGCTTGAGCTGCAATTCTAATTCTTTTTCTTACAGTTTAGCAAAGGATCGTCGAAAATCACGCTGGACAATGTGTGCAATTTCCTGCTGAAGAACTTGTCTAATCCCATACACAGCATGCGCATAACTTGTGTGTACATTGTGCGACAATTGACACGCTTCTTTGTGACCGATGACATTGAGACCTTCGAGCAGAAGAGCGAGACATTGGAGGGCCAGAGCCAAATTGCCAAGTGGCATTACCTCAATCGATTCGAGGACTACCTAGCGCGCTATGACTTTCCCATACAAAAGTATTTGAAGGAGTTTAGGTAAGTGTCAATCACCTCAATTAATCAATGGTGTAGTTAGTACACAAATGGGTGCCCGTTTTGAATTTAAGACCGATTCCGAGCAAATATTTCCCTCTACAAGATTTACAATTGGTTAGGGCTCCTCATAGTCCACAGCCAATTGCAGTGTCGTAAGTTCTCTAATGAATTTCCTTTAACCGTATCCATAAATGTAGCTTCAAGATAACCGAAATTGCAAACCTGGAGCCCATCGAACGCAACGAGGCGCTCAGCTACCTGCTGCTGTGGGACTGTATTATATATGCTTGCGCGAACTCGCCCGTCTCGCTGCGATCCGTGTACACCAGCTGGCTTAATGAGAACAAGTACGAGGAGGTATGTATGCACGAATTCACTGAATAATTCTATATTTGACCAATAAACAAATAAACAACACTTGCAATTTCAGAATTTGCTACACTTTCTGTTTCGCGCGATGCCGATCGAAATACTAAAAAATCACGATTCCAAAATAATGAACAGCGACATCTACAAGGGTCTCACTTGGACGCAAATCACGGGTTGGTATTTATCATAGTCTCTTCCGTCTGCAGTTCGTAGTTGAGTGGGGAGAGGTCCTCCTCGGCGCTGTTCTCGCCATAATAGAAGTCGGGGCCCGTGGGGACGGTCTCGTCCTCGGCCGATTCCGAGCACGATATGTAGTCCTTGACCGGCAGGAATGCGTCCGGGTCCATGCGTTCCGGTGGCGGTGGTGGCGGCGCTAAGTGGATGTTCAGATTTGAGATGAACTTGTTTATCCATACAGTGAGGTTATTGGCCAATATTTGCTGGTACTCGCGCAAATTGCTTGTCGTGTAGAACTCCTTGTCTGCAAGTGCAGCGAAAGATGCATAATCGAGTTTGTTGCGTTATGGCCCCAGAATCGAGGCGTGACATTGTTCAGATCTTACCTGTAAAATTTCGTATTTGCTCGAGTATGACGGCACACAGCGTCGACCGTTCGTCGACGAGGAACTGATCGTTGAGCAGGAAGTCCTTCATCTCCTCAAATAGAACGCAGATGATCTGTTTTATCTGTTTCTGCTGCTTGCGCATAATGTGCTTCTTGAGGCGTTTGCACTCGCGCTTTCGCATGTTCTTGGCGACGCGTTCCAGGCGCCGTTCCTCTTCAATGAGCTCGAGGGCCGTCGCAACGGTGGTGGCCGTTACTTCAGGCTGCTTGGCAAGTTGCTTCTTGAGCGCGTTGCGCTGACGTTTGCGCAGGAGATGCTGATAGTCATGTAGGGTTTCTTCAACGCGCCTCAAATGCGGCAAGGCTAGCTTCTGGATGCGCGCTGTGCACGCCGGCAACACGGCCCGCTTCGAGTAGTAACGAGGACTCTTGCGCGGATAGGCCATGTTTTCGCGCGGCGTGGACAGGTAGCAAATGTGCTCCTCCTTGGTGAGCACATCGCGGTCGATGATGACATTGCCCGCGTGCTTGCATGGATAGTGCGGACGGTACGGCGGACAAAAGCAGACGAACCTGTAGACAAAGCGCGGACGCGTTTTGTTTGGTTTATAGAGAGGTTTGATGCTTTTGCAGTCCGTGGTCCGCTGCTCCAACAACAAATTTGCAACTTCGAGCTCATCGCAGACGGTCGGTGGAGCCGGCTCCTGCTGCTGCTCGAGCTTAATTTCTTCGGTACTTGGAATTTTGTCAAACGTTAGCGCCATGTTTTAGGACTTGCTTCTTGCTGTAAAATAAGATGAAAATACTATTTATTTTTTTTGGTGAATTTTACTTTTTATTGGCATTTGACACTATGCTGAGTATTTTGATGAAACGATAAACTCGATCACATTTCAGAACGGAATCTATCACTGGAGAAGTATGCGTGCCACCTGTACGCGGAAGTGTTGCGGAAGTTGCCCGCCGTGGTGCGCAAATGGTGGAACACCAGCCCGTCGCGCCAGAAGGCGTTCGTGGACAAGCTGACAACGAATTTTGTGTCGCCGCTAATTTGCACCGAGGAGCTCAAATCCATCAGTAACAAAAAGGAGAAGCACGAGAATATGCAGGCAAGATAAATTAAAATGGGGGGTTGGGATAGCGAAATAAGGGTTCTCGTTGCGAATGAATTGGATTTGTGGTTGAACTGCAGGTGACAGTGCACACGTCAACGCGCGAAGTGCTCGCCGTCTACTCTATTGACGAGGCGCGCATGGAGCTGGTGATAACGCTGGCGCCCAACTACCCGCTGGGCGCTGTGAAAGTCGAATGCGGCAAACAGATTGGCGGACGGTCGACGTCACGCAACGTCGGCATGCAACTAACCATATTCCTCACGCATCAGGTCAGCAGAAGCGCCATTTCGCTGTTATGGCCGCAATTATTTAATGTTTTCCCTTGGCTTTGTCTTCCACAAATATTCGCAGAACGGCACAATCTTCGATGGTCTAACATTGTGGAAGAATAATCTGGACAAGAAGTTCGAAGGCGTGGAGGAGTGCTACGTTTGCTACACAGTCATACATCAAGACACCTGCCAATTGCCAAAGCTCACATGCAAGACGTGCAAGAAGAAGTTCCACGGACCCTGCTTGGTAAGTGTGGCCCTGTGTGGTATCAGCCGTTTCAGCCGTTCAAATGCGTGCCTCTTTTTCTGATTACAGTACAAGTGGTTTACGACGAGTAGCAAGTCCACATGTCCCATTTGCCGAAATGTATTTTAAAAGGCTGCAGAGAGGAGCTGTGCACACAGACTAAGTGCAACCAACAAAAAAATTGAAAATAAAATTAAAAATTATATCCAAAAACCAAACCAAATGCTTCCAATTGAAATGTAAGATTAGGACTGATGTGGTCAAAGTAGAAGAACTCAAACATGCTAATGTCCGGTTGAAATTAAGTGAACATATCCCAGTCAAAATCGAAAGAATCGACGGATCTCGTACAAACAAAAATTTTACAACACATTGGGCGCAAAACCATGGAAAACAAAATAAAATTAGTCGAAATGGCGATCGTTGCAAATGATTTAGACAAAACAGACTATAAAAAGAGGGAATGAAATGTAAAACCATGTTTTTTTTGGTTTACAATCATTTGTAATTTCCGTCAAGAACTAAAGGCACAAAGTTCAAATAAAAATACCTATAAAAGAAAAGAGCTACAGTCAGTTGAACGATTTTGAGCTACAGGCACAGATGTAGATAGTAGATTTTTTTCAAAGTCACCCTCCAACATCTATTTTCTCGGCTTTCTGGTGGGATTACGGCTGCATTTCTTGGAAAGCTTAACAGTTCTACTACAAAAAGATTAGACATTTAAGCCTGCTGTCTCTTCTGGTTGAGGAACTACTGATAGAAACTGCTGCTCGGCTTTCCGATGGGATAGAGGACGAATCGACCCATTCTTGAAGAGCTAGAGAGTTCTATTACAAAAAAAAATCACTAAGAAAGCTATCTTTCTGGATTAGGAGTTACAGCTGCAGATAACGCAAAGTCGATCAGATAGGAAAAATAGAAAATCTGCAAACGTTTGTTTATCTAAACTTGAAGTGATAGAAACTAAACTATTTGCTTGCTTTCCTCCGCGCTAAGAATTATTATTATTATTAGTGGGGATAGTGCACCGCGACTAAAGATCTATTGTTCCCCCTTCATGGACTCACAGTTCATCTGTGAACCCAACTACCGAGAGACATTTTAGTATATCTCCTATACCTCTGGAGTCCCAGTTCGCACCTCTGAAGAGTTATTCCCCTAGGTGCTTCTTACGATCATGCATAAGTACAGGGCATTCTCCTAGTATGTGCATTGCAGTTTCATTTTCCTGCGAACAGAACCTGCAATGTCCGTTTGCACGGATTCCTAGTTTAGTTAGGTGATAATTCAACCTACAATGCCCTGTCATGATACCTGTAATGATTCTCAGGTTATTCTTTGATAAACTCATACATTCCTCGAATCTTTTCCTACTATATGACCCGATAATCGAATTGGATTCCAGACCTGGTTGATTGTCCCAGTATTTATTGCTGCTGATTATCTCGTCTTTCCTGGTTAGGATTGATAAAGCTCCCTTTCCCAGTCCACAAAAAGGTTCTGGGCCGACGAATGGGGTTGAGTCGCCCCTTCTTGCAAGTTCGTCGGCCACCTCGTTTCCCACTATACCTGCGTGGCCCGGAACCCAGAGGACCCATACCTCCGATTCCGGTAGTTCCTCGCTAAGTTGAAGTAAGCACACCTTTCAATTGCGTATATTTCCGCATGAAAAATTTTTGTGTGCTTACCCGTACGTTCCGAGTATCTAGTCCTCGGTCCATATACACCAATCCTGGTACCTTCATCCGTAAGAGCTCCATCCGTGTACCAGGTTATCATGTACTGGTTTATCAGATACGTTTTTGATATCCCTACCCAGATCTTTTTGTTACTAAGTTCGGTTTTGAACCTCTTGATAAAACTGAACTTCGGTGTGATTGTGTCCCTCGGTATTGCTATCTCTGAATAATGGTTCTTAAGAATATGAAGCTTCTTACGGCCCAAAAATCCTCCAGCACCAATATTGTTTTCAGTCATCCGTAGGATAGCCCTCTTCGCCTGGGTTTATATATGTATGTGAAGAGGTGCAAGTTCAAGCAGAACCTCCATGGATGCTGTTGGACACGTTCTCATAGCCCCAGTCATGCATAAACATGCTAGTCTCTGGAGTTTACTGAGCGCCTTGATAATGGACTGTTGACTGGTTTTGCTTGCTTTCCTCCGCGCTAAGAAACTCGTAAGCAAAATTTGTAGTTTTGAGCTAAGATGCGTACATACAAAATAGTTTACTATATAAAGCAGGACAATCATGACCACTTTTCAATCACTGAAATTTGTACACATAATTTTTGTCCCCACTCACTTTAGATCTGGTCACACGATACTCAAAAAAATAAGCACCAACAATGTCCATAGATTAATTAAAAGCATCTTTATTTGAAATACTGTAATGCGGCGCGTGTATGTACAAGTTTATGCTTCTCTTTAGCGGAATACAGTTCAATGCATGTTTAACGGCATCACATTATCATAATAAAACAAGTTCACAAATTGAGTTGCAAGAGAGTGATATACTTCTTCTGATGATTGTGTTCAAATTTATCCCATATTTTTACCTACAACGACCTGTTGTTTTACTAGCCGCTCTAAATAAGCAACTAATCTTCTTCGGCATTTGCGAGAGCTCAGTTCAACTAATTCCCGAGTACTTTAATATCTCGCACAGCGTACGTAGCATCCACCCCTCTACTCATGTAGATAATATCAATTAAATATTCAAAACAATAAGCTGATTAAACAAATACATTTTATGTACAATGGCTTTAACGAATAACTAGAAAGAGAAAACAGAAGCAGAATATCTTTACATAGCCCAACCTAGTTTAACGTATCCAAACAATTTATTTGCAGTAATCGTGTTCATGTTCCTACAATAATCGTTTGGTGTATGTATAATATTACAATATAATCATTGAAAACAATAATTGCAAATTAACAAATTAAATTTCATTGATTGCACATCCGCACGTTCTAAACAAAGTACCGCAAAATATTTCAATAGCCTAACTGCAATTAAAATGTGTCTTAACCGACTTAACGAATATTGTTTTTGACCCCGATTCGCATACATAATAATACGTATATCTACGTTTAGCTAAGCCCTTGCGCTGATTTGTTGCCCCACTGACAAGTATGCTTCGCTGTGCTGTGTGTTTGTGGTTTCGTTGATAGATTTAGCAGTACGATGGCAATCGAATACCTTGTGAGTCACAGATACAATTATTGAATATGCGTATGCAATAATTAAAGCGTTACGGTAAATCACAATTATTTGCATTTTCTAATTTGTTTTGTTTCTGGTTTTGCTTCTTATCGAATTAAACATTTCTTAGGAAATAGCGCAAAGCTTCTTCAAGTCATTCTCACTTTCGTCCATGTCCGAGGGACAGCTGCCGTTCGGCAGCGTCCGACCCTCGACATCCGGAAAATAGGGTTCATGATCGAGACCTTTGCGTTCGTAGAACAACAAGTACGCAGAGCTGGGGTCGATATTTGGTTGGTTAGGTATTTCGCGGCACGAGCTGTCATTGTAACAGTACCACGAGCCATTTGCATTTGTGGCGTAGGAAACGTAGTGGCCACCGGTCAGCATGCCAGAGTGAGACTATCAAATATAGAAACACAGTTCATCACATCAAAAGCAACAAGTCGTTTTCTATGTGAACCTACCACCACTGCATACAGTTTATACTTGGGATCAAACTTATCCACGCCGCTTTGTAATTTATGCTGATGATAATCCTCAAATGCACCATCCACAATGGGCGTCTTGGTGAGGCTAGTCGAAATCAGACGCTTGCGCCGCTCGACCCTAGCCGCTGTCTGGCTTCTGCTCAGCGTGCTGGACATGGCCGTCGCATTGTCCAGCAGAGTCGGCGCCTCGTGGTTGACAGCAACTTTTGCTGTTGCGTCACCGCCTGCACTAATGTTGTCAATCACAATGTTTCTGCAGTCGTCCAGCTGCATCATGTTATGATGCCGAGTGTGGCCCAGGTTGTGCAATTGAAGCGCGTTATCCACCGGCTTCGCATTATCAGCCACGATCGCATTGCCATTGCCATTGTTGATATTTCTGTTGTTACAATTATCTCCCTGCTCTGTTTGTCGTTGCGTTGCTTCTTCCTCGTTGTCGTTGTTTGCCTCCGCTTCGTCGTTGTCCTCCTCGATCATCTTTAGGTCAAGCAGCTCCTTGTGGCGTAGTATGGTCTCCTGGGGCACCGACGCCAGATACGGTGTCGGATCGAAGTCATCGAAGGGGAAGTGCACCACTTTCTGCGACTTCACCCATTTCCCGTTGACGCAGTTGAAGCGCTTCAGGTGCACAATCTGCAAGGCGAGTGAAGTA
Organism: Melieria crassipennis; assembly: GCA_963668005.1. NCBI lineage: Eukaryota > Metazoa > Arthropoda > Insecta > Diptera > Ulidiidae > Melieria > Melieria crassipennis. Next base: position 110,492,542 of record OY764962.1, on the reverse strand, counting down.
ATGAGTGCTTAAGTGAGATGAAAAATAACGCCGAACGATCAAACGAAAACAATACCAAAATCGGTGGTAATTTCCAAATTTGCAGTTTCTTGGTAGCTGGCTTCTTGCCTTTGCAGTGGCTGCAGTGATACCACTGCTCCAGTTTTTCTTCCGAGGTGAAGGCTCGTAGGCAGTGATTCAAGTCGACTGGTTCAACTTGTTCTTTCCGACATTGGCCGATCGATTCGTGGTCTGTCCAAAGCTAAAGCGAATTGTTATGTTTGGCATTCATCTCATTTCTACTATTTTCGATTATTATTTCAAAATCAATCAATCTTCACTCACCCGTTCAAGCGTACTCTGATAGCGTAAATGCAATGCTGTAGGATCCCAATCAATTGCTATGGTAAAGTCGTCGCACCACTTTGAGCACGTGGGATTAACGGACAAGGATGTTGAATATTCCGGCAGCCGTTTCATCTCCAAATTTGGCAAAGAGGAAAACTTGTCGGTCATTTGTGGTGTTGACGAATTGCCTGCGCACAAACACACATATTGTTGATTACAATTTCCACAATAATTAAACATTCATTGGTAAACGCAAGCAAGGTGGTCACAAGATGAAAAGCTGCCTAAACAAAGGCGAGATGGTAGACAGCCTTTGCGTTTCTACGAATTTGCTCTTGCAACTAGAAAATTACACATTACGTACTTGCATTGCCGCAGCCCGAGAGCAGTGAATTCTGCTGTAGGAAGTCATTGTTACAGGGAATTTCACAGCCACGACAAAAGTTCGACCAGGGACAAAAGCTGCACGTCAGACCGTCGCTTTTCACTGCGCGCAACGTAAACGGAAAGTCATAGCCGAGACTATCATCACTGCAAACAAAATGAGCAAATTTACAAATTATATGATCTGTATTCGCATGTAAGAATCCCGTGGAATGTACAACTTGCATTATGTAGCTTTTAATGGGCATTTGCCGCATACTGTCTGTACAATTGTCGTGCGACACTCACCAATCGGCGGCGTGATTTGCTTGATCCATCGAGGCGGGCAACGGGCTCAGCAATCGGCTCACTTGCAGCCAGACGGCGCAGTACAGATCCTTGCAGGTGGCACCATCTGTACTGGGGATCAGCAACGGCACGCCAAATAAGCTGGGGCGCGTTTTGTGGTACGACAGAAAATAACTGTCCTGACGAGTGATCTTGCGATGAACAGCTATCAGGTATTTGCCGACCTTATACTGTTGTGAGGGCATGCGCGAGAAGAGACCGCTGCCGTTGCCATTGCCGACGTCGCCGTTGTGACTGCTTTCGTGCGGCTCTTGGTTCACTACATTGTTCCGGAAGCAACGATCATACTTATCGCCATCATCCACATCGTCCGAGTCGTCCCCGTTGCTGAAGGGCTGGGCGCCGCCAGCTTCGACCGTGCTGAATCGGCATGGGCAGCTGTCGCTGAGCCGACGACGCTCAGTGCCACACAGCGGCGAGGGATCGACCGGCATGCATTCAATGGTCGACGTCTCCATGGAATTGTAGCCCGAGTTGTTCGTAAAAGACGATGAACAGGTATTGCTCTCGGCGTACAGCAGCTTTGTCGACGAAATTCGCTTGTGCACATCACTGACGAATGTGTTCTCGGGACTGCGGCTAATGTCGGGCGAGTGCTAAGTGTGCCGAGAATGCGAATATTGACGTTTATTTATGGAGCGTGCGCATTATTCGTGTGAGCAATTCTTAACAACCAAACAAAAACTCAACTAACCAACTAAATATTACAATTTGCAGAAACGCGCACGGAAAGTTGCAGGGTTGGTGGATAAAAGGACGCACATTGGGCGGGTGTTAAAATCAAAATATACAAAAATACAACGGTGACGTCGTGGAACATTGTGAAATTGACTACAGAGAAAGCCACATTCCATGTAATTTCAGCTAAATTAAAATCAATCACTTAGGGACTAAACTAAATAAAGAATAAATAAAATCGACATGTGGAAATCTCAAAGCATAATTACATCATTAGGGCAAAATAAAGTTCAAATGTCAGTAAAGTAAATTAAGTGGGGTGCATTAAGAGTTACGAGCTGCAGCGTACAGGTTTTTATACAAAATTAAAGAAAAACGGTTACAGAGCTTTAATTTATTGATGGGACCAAAACCAAAAACCACGCAAAGGCATTTCACCAACATTATCTGTATTTAATATTTAGATTTTCTCGATTCTAACTCACGATACGACTTCGCACAATGATCTTAAGTACAACGGCAAACAATTCGGATTTTTGTGGTCAAGTCAAACTTGCTGCAATTGGCGCGAATTGGATAGCGCTACAGACTAGAGAACTGCAAGAACTGTAGGTCGTGGCTGCTGATAGATTTACGCGAAATCAAGAATGCAAGAGAGCAGTTCACAGCAATTTATCAGCGTATTTAGTTCCGATACATATCTTTTCTAACAGATACAAAGTGGTGTTCAGCTGAAGGGTCAACAAATGTCCATTTGCCGAACTGCACTTGCAAATATCGCCAATACTAAACTCGACGAAATTCGCCTCACTGCACTCTTATATACTGTTTCTAGTGTCCGACAGAGACCACTGTTTCGACGGCACTTGCAACTTATTAGTCAAATTAAAAGCAAATTAGAAAACGTAATCACGTTTTTACAAAGCCATTCGAAGCTATTCCATAAGTGACAACATTTGCCGAAACCGAGGTACATTCGGTCGAACACTATTGAATCTATAATATTAAATACATAAATGTTTTCGAGCCATACCTTGAAGCACAACAGATTCTGGGGCATGCACATAGTGTTTCCAAAGCACCGCCTTACCTTCGTGGTCACCTGCTCGTGCTCGTGGTCGTTGTCTTCGTAGTCGCAGTCGGCGCTGCCGTCCGCATCACCATCGGCATCGCCCGTGGCGACGGCGATTCCGTTAACGTTCGCATACTTGGAGTAGTGTGCTTGAAGTGTCTCCTCGATCACCACCGGTGACGAGGACTTTACTTGACTGCAATTTGGCATTTGATATATTTGATTTGGGTTTGCGGTCGTGTTGCTGGTATGCGACGTGAACGAAGTGTATGAGTCTTGGCCACTAATCAGCGCTGCAGTAGAGATGTAATTTGGACTGTGTAAACGCAACATCCACATTAAGTGCAGTTGAACTACCTGAACTACGCTGTATATCCTTGAGTCCTTTCTCAATGGTCATGCCCAGAATGGAGCTGGAGCGCGATCGATCGCTGTTCTCCTCGGGCAGCTGATACACATACAACTCCTTAGCAGAAGACGAACGGATCTTTTGTTCGTCGGGAAGTATTTGCTTGATTTGAGCATTCCAAATCTCACAGATCAGCATAAAGTTGGGATTTAAAAGGCACAGCGCACCCAGGGCACGTTTCAAGTCAACATACTTTGCTTCAGAGTTTAAGCGTACACCGTATTTCACTGGCACCGAACCATCCAGGAGAATGACTAAAAAAAGGGAATCGGAAGGGATTATTAATTTTTCGTATCCATATCAAGATCTTAAGGGCAACAAGAAACTAATAACTGCTTCCTTACCCAGCACTTCAAAGTACACATAATTCTCCACCGGCAGCGGCAGACTTAGCAAACTGAATGGATCAAAGCGCACCGACTCACGCCCACAACATAGACAGCTGACTTTTGACTTCAGCTGACCGTAAAACAAATCGATGATGATCGATTGGTTGCGGGCATGGTGCTGCGCCCAAGCCTCGGCAGCAACCACCTTATCTGGCCGCCCATTCGAGTCTTTAAGCTCGCTGTACGGCTTCTCCATTACACGATTCAGATCTTCGTGCAGTCCGTCCAGAAACCACTCCAACAGCTCCTGTGAGTCGTGTTGCCCACCGCCCGCAAATTGTGGCGCATGCCTTGTAACGCAGAAACGCAGTTTCAAAGGCGCCACCGAACGAGTTGTTGCCGTGCGTACCTCTTCCAGCAATTCGCCATAGCGAGTGGCCAGCTGCCCGCGAGTGCCCAACTTGTTCGCAGTGTTCAACTCATAAAGGTGCAGATTACGATGAAAGTATTGCGCCAGCGGCTGCGTGTTGAAGAGCACTTGCAAGGCGGCGTTCATAAAACAGGTGTTACCCAGATTGTGCAGCCCCGTTGCGCCCGGCACGTGCACCGACATAATGGAGGTGCGTGTGAACCGCCGCTCCCCATTGACCGCACCTTGATTCAGCGTTAGCGAGCCGAGCTCCTCAGGCCATGTCAGATCCTTATTACGTATCTCGAGCAGGATTTGATCGTTGTCCTTGATAAAGAGTTCCTTAAGCGTCATGTACTCTTCCTCCAAAAGAATGGCACTGTTCTCTAATGAGCCGGCGGGAATGTGCCACAGCCGTATGTTCTCTGACTTGAGGCGTAACTGTTCGCACAGAAAATCACCAATTTGACGCACTGTCGCCAAACGGCTGAAAGCGGCGGTGTATGCCAAATAACGTTTCGGAGGCTGCAGCACATTCGTGGCGGAAATGGCGGCATATCCACCTCCTGATGCCATCACGCTATATCCACCTGCAAGAATAAATATTAGCAGCAGTCTTCAACAATATCAACAATACAAAATTCTAACCGGAAACAGCACCCCAACTGTTCAGCGTAGGTGCATTGGGCATGCTCTGATGTAGAAGAATGCGCAGATTTAGGGGATACAACTCCAGCTCTACTTCAGTCGAATCGGGTGGTTGGATGACCTGAATGAGCAGAAACACAAATCAATGTAGCTTTTCGAAGTGTTTAGCCGCATTGCCGTGATCTGCGTTCACCTGTCGCGGCAGAGGCCAGCTGTCGCCATACCAGCGGTTCAGCGCCTTCCATAGCGCTTTAGGCAGCAGCTCAAAGTCGTGATTCTGCACTAGCGGTGTATCACGCTTTAAGTGGCCGCCTTCGCCGGTGAGGGTGCGCACATTCTTGTACAGATTTGGTGTTATCAAGACGGAATTGTCAATGGGGCCCGGCCTAAAGCCAGCAGATCGGCCGCTTGATATCGCGCTGTTTAAGGAGCCTGTACGATTATAAGACACAACTTTTAGACTACTGTGGTCACTTGTCGCGTTCGCTCTCAACTCACTCAGGCTACAATTGTCTTCAGACGCAGTGGTTTCAGCCGTGCCCACCTCCATCACATGTGTAGAGTTGAAGCTTTCGTCGCACACCAAAGCCTCGTCCACGCCGCTGACATTGCGTTGTACAGCAGCATTCGCTGATTTCTTACAATAGTAACATGGAATGGCATTGTTTTGTGTGTACTGCATCCAGGACACCCACCAGTCGTGAGATATCAAGTACCAGAATTGTCCGACGCGGTACTGACGCTTTTCCTCACGCTTCAGCCAGCCACGTACTGCAAGCAATCAAATTAATTGCGTTTCTTCAAATTTCACCTCAAGCACAATTTTACTTCAAGCAACTCACCTATGTCACACTCCATGTGCCGACATTGTGGCCACAGGCCAAATACAATGTGACACACCTCGAATGTCAAATCGAGGAAGGGCTGCACTAGCTTCAGGTGACTCTCAACGCTCCACATCATGAAATCTTCCGCCGTCAATATAAGATTGTCCGCCGTTAGCGTACCAGTAATCTTGGGCGCTTTACTTCCCTGGTCCCGCTTGCGATCAATGAACACTAGCAGATCGTTTATCACATCTGTCCGTATCACGTCCTTATATATGTTCGCGTTTCGATTCTCTTTAGCCACAAACAACAGCACGCCAACCATCTGCAATGTCTCCTCGTGATTCAAAACGCCATCGCGATCAATATCAAATATTTTAAAACAGACTGCAAGATAAAGATTGAATTATTTGTCTGTTGTTGTTTTTACTCTTCATATTCATGTTGTTGTTGTGACTGTTGAAGTGATGGTCTGCACTATCGCTACTGAGTAATAGCAATTGACGTAAACGTCACTACCAGAGTACAACAATACTTACAGCGAGTGCGCTCGACGCCGGGACCGCGGCATGCAGCACTTACGCCACAGCATAGTTCCTTAAAATCAATATGGCCGTCGTGATTCTCGTCGAACGCATTAAATAGGCCAACCAACGCATTCTTTGGTATGGGCGGACTAATCAGGGGCCCGAGCAGCTGAAGGTCTAGTTGACCATTGGGCGAGCTATTTTTAAGTCGCCAAAACTCCTTCTCTAGGTCACCAATATCTTTCTCTTCCAGATGCGTTACACCAGCAAGGCTCTGGTAGAACGTGGGCGTCTCCAGCTCCGATGTCAAGCTGATGCAGCTATCCGAGAGCAGCCACTTGGACAGCACTGTGGAGCTCTTGTTGCTCACAATCCAATCGCGAAACTGTTCGAAATTTACCCGATCACCCTGCGAGAAAAGCGTTACTGTATCCAGTCGATTCACATTCACTGTCTTCATGTACTCCGGCTTCAACATGTCATTACAATGCAAAGCCCACAAAAACCTACAAAAAAAAACCAAATAATCAATAAGGTAAGCAAGAATTACAAAAAAAGACTGAGCTCGCACCTAATTTTCTCTTCCTCAGTGCCGCGTGTTAACAACACCAGCCCACAGAGCAAATCCTTGAAGGAGATGCCCTTGACGGTACCACCGCACGCTGTATACAGCAGCTCGGTGACGTTCGTCGGCACCCCTTCGCACAGCACATCTTGTTGGAATGCATTACGACTCAGGTACAGGCGTCCTACTCCCGCCGATTTCTTAAAAGCGTCTTTAAGCCGCCGCAGCTCCACTTCCGAAACTGCAAATCCCAATCAGCACAAAGGAAAAAATTACAATAGCAAAAACAACAATAATAACAATAATCGATAAATCGTCTAGACATCTGACCCACTTCCCGTGCACGATTGCACGCAAAACTAACCTCGTTTCACGGCATCCTCATAGCTGAGGCAGGACTGCTTGGACTCCTTCGCTCCCATCAAGCCGTGGAGAGCTCCTCCAATTACTTACAAAATACGCAGTTATTGCTAGTGTTGAGGGTGGTGATGGTGCGACGTCTGCTCCCAATAACGGAATTATGCTCTACTCCTGTCTCCGTTTTTACTACACATCACTTCATTAGCTATTCCTGCCGCTGATTGTACTACTCATTATTTCACACCCGCTTCTGACGAACAATACGGAAAGGTTTTTCAATTGGAAAATCGCAGAAAAATCTTATGATTCCGCAGCAGAGAAATAAAATTTATTCCACGTAGTTGCCACCCTGCATGTAGGCGATCATCTGGTAGTCGGGTTGTGCCTAGCGAGAGCTGCCACTGCGCAATTCAGCTGGGCTTACGGGGCAGGGAATAGTTCTTCAATCAATTCGTAAAAACTAATTAGATTTAAGTGATCGGTTCCACTTGGATAATTGGAAGACAAGCTGGCGATATAAGGGCCCATATAGGTTCCCTGCCATCAAAGCACTTGTACTATTGTTATCGATATCAAAAGAAGATAGCTAGCTTCAGCTCTTTATGTTATTAGTTTAAAATATTTTCAATGTTATTAATTTAAGTAATCAAAAAAAGATACTGCAAAGTTTCTTTAAACATTTTAAATTGGATTGATTTCAATGTGAGAAGTGAGTATTTCTCACATATTGAGAAATATTTCTATGTTAATATTGGGCAAATTTTCTCGAGGGTAAAAAGTCAGGTTTCGAGAGTACTAATTTTGTATGTTACAGGCTTATATCCCTAAGGTACCTCTATGCACTTCTACATAGAAGTACAAAGAACTTTGTAAAGCACTTTAGGCTTTTTCTGAACCATGACACTCCTTCAGTTTTCTTTGCTCACATCATGATGCACCCTCAGATTTATTTGTTCTCTGAGCACATATCTTAATCATTTCACGGCTCAGCTAGACCGTTAATCTGAAGCAACGCATTACTCAAATTTTGGGTTGAGTTCAATTCCCCGTCATAGCCAGCATCAAAGCATTCTAACTTACGGTGACAGGCCCATGTCTCGCTACCTAAAAAAAATGTGCTTGTAAATTGTCTTGATTCACAAAATAACAAATGAAAGAATTCGATGCACCAAATTGTGTTTGTAAATATTATAATTCAGTTAAACCATGGTGTAATAAATTTCCTTCGAGTACGTCATCTGACACGTTATAAATATATTTATCAACCCCAATATAAATGCTTCTAGTGTAGTCGCATTTTACGATTTTTTATATCAACCACTGTTAGTCCGTAAATTGTAATATTTCAAATACTTTAAATTGAGAACGATATACTCTGAACACTCTGAAAACATTGCTGAATTGCAACTCTGAGACATTAGGTTACACCGTGAACACAGCCGCAGACAGCGTTCATTCTCACCCGCTGATGCGACACAAAAGAGTTCATCGCAAGTTTTTTTGTGTGCACGATTTCGGTTTTTGTGTCATCAGCGACTAGAAACGGCTATTGTTGGGCGATTATAATTAGCGATAATTAAATGTGACTGCAAAAGCGTCGAGTTTCGTTTAAGCAATTGCCAAGGAGTCGGTGAAAAGTGTCTGGGAAGTGTTTGTCCACGATCGAGCAATATTCGTCCGCGGGTATTACGTTGTCGTCTGCTCAGTGTTCGCCATTTTTCTTCTTGCCCTCCTCGCCCATTCCACTTCCCAGTCAGTTCGACACAGTCGACGCTCATTGCTCCCGAACGGTAACAACACAACAACAGAAAACGGCAGCTCCGCTCCGAAAAGGCTCGATCCAGAGGCTGTGACTTGGGCGCGACCGTACCCACCGCTCCATTGCTGCCCGCGCCAACGCGACGTGTTACCTGAAGAGAACGCGGTCGCCGACATCACGGCCGAATTTAGTTTATGAATTTGCCTATTGGGCTTTAATCCAACAGAAACAATATATAATCACATTGAAAATTCATTCAGTAAATCATGGCCAAGACTTATGACTACTTGTTCAAACTGCTGCTGATCGGCGACTCCGGCGTGGGCAAGACCTGCATCCTTTTCCGGTTCTCCGAGGATGCGTTCAACACCACCTTTATATCCACGATAGGTGAGTAAGAGAGGGTGAGTGGCGCCCACAAAGCCCTATCGATTTGCCTCCTGCTGAAAGAAAACAAGCGGGCAGTGCGACAACACCTGTGTCCGACACACACACACCCACAGGCGCACTCGCGCCAGCTTGCAGCTGGGGCGGCGCATTGGTGTTGGGAAAGGAGATGAGTTGGCGATGGCCCATATCAAATAAACGCCGCATCCCACCACCCCGCAAGCAGTAGTGGGACCGAGCAAACTTCACACATCTTCGTGGCGGAATGAATTTAATTAAATGACTCACTTCTCTGTTTTTGTGTTGCCTCTTCGAAACAAGCGCTGGCCAACAATTTCCCCATGATAATGTCTCATTACAATCGTACACAACAATCTGTTGATCCGAAATTCGTTTTGTTTTAGAATGTCGATCATTCTGCTTCAGATGAGCACAAGTGGTCATCAATAGCATTCAATATTCGATGGATCTATACAACAGGGTTGCCAGCGGCATTAAAATGGCAAAGGCCAACGAATTTCGCGCAGTGTAGACGACATGCAACGTCTATAACATACTACCGAGTTATTATTAACCCTGATAACGATCTTTAGTGAAAATTAAAAAAATAATAATAATAATGTGTTGGGAAAACTAATTTCGTCACTTTTGCTCAGTTTGTGTTGCGCCAAGTGGTTTCTTCAAGAAAAAGTTAATGTACGAGCAGTTTAAATTAGAGTCAAGTCAAATATGTACAAACCTATGTATTGTACATAGATACAAGCGAACTTCCATACAATGGATACGGAGGATTCTACATGACTTCGTTATGTTGTAAATTCGTATTACAGAATAATATTTTGCTTTTGTACAATTTTTAATTAAAGTAAGTAGTATTTTGCGATGTAGTTATCCGTTTGAAAACTGTTCGCATCATCAGCACAGTAGGAGGGTCCTTCATGTGGCCCATAAACCAGACCAGTAAATACTAAATATTCAATTAAAAACATTGCTCGTAGACATATGTAACTGTTGCGTGATAAACTGGCATTTAAATACGTGAAGTCTATATTGACAGCGCAACGGAGCCGACTAGCTCGATTTTCTGGTTCCTAAATTGACAGCTAATAGGCGTCACTACGTCATGCACGCGACGTACGTATGTATGTATTTTTGAACACAAGGGAACTCGAATTTTAGACCGACCTTGGCATATTTAAAAGCTTTCCATGCCGAGTACTAACCCGAGTTATGCTTTAACCCATTGCTGCATAATGGGTAAAATTGTATCCATGAAAATAGATTTTTTTTTTTAAATCACAAAAAAGTCAATGTTTGAGATCTCTCAAAACCATTGATAGGGATAGTTAGGGTAAAGATGGAACTACCTTAACCTACTACCTCACCCTAAAATTTCGCCATCTAGCTAGAGTTACCAGACTCCAAAAATCGTGAATTTTCCAGAGGTGGAAAATGTGGCGAAACGTAGTGGCCTTAAAACTTCACAAAAATCTGCCTCCTAACTCACCTGTAAAAAATGCAACTTTTGTTCACGTGTTTAGCTGATCACTTCACAAAGTATGGAAAAAAGCTACCATTGCTGCGTAATGGGTACAAAAAACCTAATGAATATCTCAGCAACGTGCGGAGATATAAAGCTGAAAGAGATATAAAACTGATCATTTTGGGTCACTTCTAGGTCGTGTATGAAATTTTATCAAAATCGTATGGGCGGAATTGGTACCCGGCAGCAATGGGTTAAACCTTGTGAAATGTGATATAATTTCTGAATTTTTTCGTTGTTAGTTTGGTATAAATTGTGGATACTAGAATTACCCCAAGTTCACTGTAACTTTGCGTCGACCTGTGAATGATCAGCAGTAGTCTGCTCAGGTTTTGTAGATTAAGACGTAACTAATAGTGGATTAGAAGAGAAGAGTATGTGTAGGCTTACAACAAACAAGGCTTAAAGAATAAACTGCAGATCACTAAAAACTCGATAAGGGCGTTGATTACAGGAAACGTCCTGGCTACAGAATTGGTACAATAGACCATTTTCAACTTTCACAGAGAAATTATATTTGATATCAGTGACTATGACTTGATTTATGGTTTCTAGTATTACAAACAATTTTGTTTTTCTGGTCGTTAATTATAAACCTTCTGTAATCTTTTGTTGCAGGTATTGATTTTAAAATCAGAACAATCGAATTGGACGGAAAGAAAATTAAGCTGCAAATATGGTAAACTATATTTGAGTAAGAATTTTTTGCGACAATTCTGATTGCTTTTTGTTACAGGGACACTGCGGGCCAGGAACGATTCAGGACGATCACGACAGCCTACTACCGCGGTGCAATGGGCATAATGCTAGTTTACGATATAACACAAGAGAAATCGTTCGAGAATATAAAGAATTGGATACGAAATATTGAGGAAAATGCTTCCGCCGATGTGGAAAAGATGCTGCTGGGCAACAAGTGCGAACTGAACGAGAAGCGGCAGGTGAGTATTAACCACATCAGTCGACCACATTCCGTTTGATATACCGAAAAATGTGCAATGCACGCAGGTGTCACGAGAGCGAGGCGAACAGTTAGCCATCGAATATGGCATAAAGTTCATGGAGACATCCGCAAAAGCGAGCATCAACGTAGAAGAAGCTTTCCTTACCTTAGCCAGTGATATAAAAGCGAAAATGGAAAAGCGAATGGTAAGTTTGAAATGTTGTACTCGGACAGCCAATACTAACTACTAAGCCGGACAAATTTGTTGGTTTGCAGGAGGCGAATAATCCACCAAAGGGCCATCAATTGAAATTCTCCGAGCCACGAAAAATAACGGACAGTTGGCTGTCGAGGTGCAGTCTACTTTGACGAGGTAAAAACGCCGAATGTAATTTTCTTTCCTCTTGTTGAGCCAGACAAGACCGGACCCGACACGACACGAACTTACAGTTTATGTAATATTAATCATAACTAATATTCTAGGTGTTTAATTAAATAACAAAAAGAAAAACACGAATATAATTGAATGATACGATACAAGAAAATTAGTTTAAACAAAAAAAAGAAAACAAAAAGCGGAAAGCATAAATAAAATACCTACAAGATGCAATAACAAAAATGCGAATAAAATTAAATTAAACACAAGTAATGATTTAGCAAGTGAAAATCGGAAATAGCGACACGAACAGAAACGGAAAATATTGCAAGATTCGATGTGAGCCATTCTGAATGGTTGTCAAATGTATTCTTTGTCATTTAAACTTAGATTTTTTTACTTTTTGTTATTTGTTCACGTGAAAATATACTAGCGAAAAATATGCACATTGGCCTTCTTTGTAAAATATGACCCGTACGAAGAGAACAATTCCCCACGAGCTCTGGCAGCACATCACACACGAACAATAGAATACTCGTTTAGCTCGGCGTACCAGCGAGCATAAGGCAAGACAATTTTAGTTTGTGCATGTGGCAACCCATCGGATACGATTTGGGCGTTTTCAGGGTTCCGTGTACATTTGCCATTTTAGGAATATATTTTCGGTTTGCTAATTTAGCTGTGTTTATATTATTTGTCCTGAAATCGTTTTCAAATCATTATTTGCTCAGTGCGCACAATTCAAAAATAAGGCAATTACGGTAAATTTTGCACCTTTCGCAAAGCAAATGTGTTTGAGCGGCTCGACAGTTTGTCGGACACATTTCACATCAACGTCATCGTCATAAACGGTTGTGCTTAATAAGGGGGCGTGCTTAATCCTTAGTTTAATGTAAACCTATTCGGTTTAGGTCCAATCGACTAAAATGGCTGATCGGTTTTTTAGTTACACTATGCGATGCGATGCGATTTGGTTCGGTTGGGTGATAAGTTCATGTATTGATCACTATTTAGCAAAGTAAATGTGAAAAGCTACGTCGACGTCCTTCCCTTGGGTTTGCTCTATCTTAAATAGACTATGTAGTAGTGTAACTGGCATACATCAATTATAATATATCCATCACTTTAGGAACAAGCGAATAAATAATACCGTTTTGACACACACACACACATACAGTATATGAAATAAAAATTTGATATTAATATTGTACGTAATTGTAATGATTAAACGTATTATACAATTTTATAAAACAAATCCATTGTTTTTCTCTCTATCGCACTGTGTGTGAAATGCAATGCGAGGTTGGTTAGTATTATGGCTGGCGCCTTCATTGACTTTATGTTCAAAATGTAATAGTTTGGAGCGAACGTTTCGTTAATTAGAGAAAACTTGTTTTACTAATTTTCATTGAAAGTGTGAAAAATTGAGTTTTGAAAAGAGAAAGTGAATGCGTAGTAAATGAGGAAATATGTATATGCGAATTAAAAATTTGAAACTGAAAATAGGGACAGATTAAATAAATTAAATGCCAGATAAAACGAGGAAGCAGTTATTGAAAATGAAAACAGAGAATGAAAAAAATAAAGCGCCGAATAGATGTCACGAAAATTAAAAAGTGTTCATTAAATAATTATTTGATAATACGATGCTTTGTTCAGGCATAAGACCAGTGAATCATCTCTGGGAGTCGTGTTGTTAAACCATGAATAATTTAAACGCTGCAACATATGTAAATGAAATCAGTGCACTAAGGGATGGGAAGCGTTAGGTGAATAATACTTGAAAACTTGTTACGACTTTCAATTAGAAATTAACTTACCTGCACTAAAATGGGGAAAGTGGGATGTGGGATGTGTGTGCAACGTGCATCTTATGCAATGACAGAAATCATATCTTTTGTTTTATTTTGTTTGGTATGGTCTGCGGAAGAGATATTTGAACCCATAAGTCTTGTTTTTAGTCCAAAATCATCCTCGTTGCTTATACAATCGCTGATTTAGTCATAGTTAATGGTGTGATAGGTTTAATCTTACATCAGTAATGTCGAATTGAACCCCTTTCCGAAAAAATTCGATACATAACTCTTTAGACGAAGCCATATGCTTTTCCTAAACGATCACAATTCATCTTGGCTATGAGAAACCCATACGCAACTAATTTATAAATTCACATTTCAGGCTCTATGTGATTATGGTCAAATATCAACTAAAATATACAAATACCCCAGAATAGAATAGTGGAGGGAATTATTGCGAGTTTATATTTCAAATAAATATTGGAGAAACATTTTAGTAATAGTTACATACATTTACCGAATTGCACATTAATACAATTTTCAATCAAAAAACTGTTAAAACCTTACTGGCGCACACATAAACTGTTAAAGGGATGAAGACATTTAGGTTGGGAGGTACATTTGGTCAATAAACATAAATCAAATAGCACAGAAGTAACAACAGAAGTAAAACTGTACAACCACTTGTATAGTACATAAGTATGTATGTACATATGTATATGCCATGCGTATAAAGTGCGTTCAAAATAAAATCTTAGTGTATGGTAATGTAAATATGTAGTTATGTAGCATAATTCGCGTAATTCCAATGCAGCTATCTACGTCGTGGTATTATCTACTGAGTCATAAGAGATTGATAGTACGTGGCCAAGATCTTCCACGCCTTCGGCTCCATGAAGCCATCGGGTGGTAATTGGCCAGTTTTGGCTAATGTGCGCATCTTTGTTCCCGATATGAACTCGAATTCCTCCTTGCGACTGGGCTCGAAGAAGGCCATACGTGAGTGCGTTTTGTCGTAGGCAGCAACACGGAACGGCAGTATCTGCAAGAATAACAAAGACATTTGCAAGATCCGATGTTTATTTTTGGAGTGAATGGAAAATACCTCCATGCTGTCGAGGCCTTGTGCCATTTTAAGTACACGTGCACCGTGGGTAGCATCGTACAGATTGCCATCAGGGTACATTTCTTTGTTGGGATGCGGCATACCAGCCGGATCGCGTCCCACAATGTAGAAGTTGGCGCCAGTGTTCATTCCTACGATTCGATGTCTTCAAAATTTGTTTATTCAGCTTTGTTGAATGACTTACTTGCTTTGGCGTGCCATTGCACTTCCGTGGGGCCAGCGTACATCATTGGCGACGGGAAAATGGCCAACACTGTGTCCTCCCGTTTGAGAACGCCAGAGTCGAGCACAGCCTGATGCTGTGCCATGCGCACGTCCAAAGGCACGTCGTCATCTTTGGTCCAGCCGCCGAGCGGATGCAGCAGCAGTACTGGCTTCTTGAAGCCGCGCTCCAGCAACTGTCTCTTAGTGTCCTGCATCAGCAGCGCGTGGCCGTTGTGTACGGGATTGCGAAGCTAAAAACGATAATGGCAATAGTTCAGTTGCACTTATCAAAAAGAACAACGAAACACAATTAACTTACTTGGAATGCAAAAATGGCATCAGCTCCCATTTCAGCGAACTTTTGCCGGAGTTCATTCGGAGTTAGACGGTATTCGTCTAGGCCGTCCTTCCAGCGTATGCGCTCAAGCACTTCCAGCTCGCCGCCAACCAAGTATTCGCCGCCTTCGTTAACCATCTGTGAAAGTGATAAATCGTTACCTGTTTACTAAAACGGCGCACAGCATCGACTACTAACAAACCTTTATGTACGGGTGCTGCGGGTGGCTGGTGCCAAACTGACGTGACACACGCTCCTCCTTGCGGTGATAGAAGAACTCGGGCTTACGCATAATGGCAATGGGCTGGTCATTGTAGCTAAGCGTAATGGCCGACACGCCTGCGAATGGCCGTGATGGTAAGAGAATGGGTGTGGTTGTACTTAATTGTCTGGCCACTTACCATCCAATTTGTTCTTGGCTTCCGCCGAAACGGACAGAACAATGGGCACTGATTGGCTTTCACGGAAAGCACCGTCCTCACTGAGAATGGAATTGAAATGAAGCACCTGCAGATACTCGTCCTCGCGCATGAAGCCTTTCAGCGGAAACGCCCAGCCTTCGGCCAGCACTTGAACCCATTGCAGTTCCACTTTGGTAACGGGGATTGAAGGCAACGTTTTGGCTTCATGCAGTGCGGTTTCCTTCAAGCTCTGATCCACAAACAGTTCGGGAAGCTAAGGGAAAATTAAGCAATTATTTTACTAGCCTTATGTAAGAAGCATTAATCGTTGAGTGATAATAGCTTAAGTTTAGATCAAGAACTACATTTTTCTTGTTCAGAAAGTAAGTAAAATTGATAAAACCTTTTAAGAATTAATTTCTGCAGCTTTTTACTTTCACAACATTTAACAAAGAAACTCTGGACTCACCTCATTTAAGTTACGGAGTGTCTTTGGAATGATGCCCTCCTCTTCCAGCAGACTAATGACTTTTTGTGTGGATTCGCGCACTGTGTAGCCATCTGTATTGACTACCAATTCCGGATGTTCGGGTTTCTCGTACTCTTGCGTGATGCCCGTGAAGCCTTTTATGGTGCCCTCGCGTGCCTTCTTGTACAGGCCTTTCACGTCGCGCGACTCGCACACAGACAACGGCGTATCGACGAAAATCTCGTAGAACTTGAGATCGGAGTCCTTGTGAATCTTGCGCACAACCTCGCGATCGTCAGCGAACGGCGACACAAAGCTGCAAATCGACACGACACCGCTGTCCGCAAACAGTTTCGCTACCTCGCCCACACGGCGTATGTTCTCCTCACGATCGGCGGGCGTGAAGCCGAGGTTCTTATTAAGGCCGGTTCGTATGTTGTCGCCATCGAGACCGTACGCCGGAATGCCGCGCGACACCAGATACGCCTCCAACTCAAACGCAATCGAAGTCTTGCCGGCTCCACTGAACCCTGCGAAAGAATAGCAACGCGCGAGTCAGAGTGATTATCCGCATCCGCTTGGCATTTTGACATTGAAGTTACCTGTTAGCCAGACTGTACATCCGCGAAAGCCACGACAAATGCCCAAATTTTTGCCTCTAATTTCTCTCGTTATATGATGCTTCTGCTCGGTTACATTTGTGGCCACTTGCAGGCACTGTAAAAAAAACAATCACATGCCTTAATGTTAATTTAAAAAACGAAAAGTACGAAACGACGTTTGCAACAACACTAAAATGCTACGAGCGTTTTATTACACTTAATTGAGGTAGTAATTTCCATTACTAAAACGTGTTTAGTTAGATGAAAAGTAAAAAAATTGCATATAAAATGTTATGTGAAACTTGATGCAATTATTTGGTAGGTTGGTCCAAGCAAATGTAAAAGTAAACAAGTTTGAAAGCGAATTTTTGACAATTTAGACACTGTTTGGACAATAAAAAAAACTTTATAAAAGTTAATTGAGTGTTACCTGCGGCAGGCCAATCACCTACCCTGGCGGAACAACACAACCGATTAACGTAAACAACACAAGGCAATAGTCTTGTGGAGGCCCTATGCTCCAGAAAGGAGTGAACAAGGAACAAACAAAAAAAATTGAGTGTTACATTTGAAGAATTACTGAAGAAGAAGTAAGCATTTGAAATAACGATTTTGCCGTTATGATTTCACGCTCAAAACAATTCACAAACATGCAACACTCACAACAATAAACACAGACACTCGATGTGTCTACTGGAACCACTTCCTTCATGTAGTACAGACCTGTTGAAGTTTGCAATGCCCAAGAGACGAGGCTGGTGCAAAAATGACGTGTCCGCCACGTCCGCCAATCAACTCACGAAAAAGATACTGAGATATTGAACTGCGATGCAATTGAAATGTTGGAGTGTATATTGAATTAGACTGGGACAAGCTTTAACAGGATTGTTTTATATATGTGCACATGAAAAATTACTATTATGTCTTTAGATTTTTAAAATCTTAACTCGTTGTAGACCATATTAATACCCGATTTACATGATCAGTTTAGTCTGCGTGAAAAGCCAGAAATGTCGAGATTGTAGGCTAAAAGTGTAAATAAGTCAAATTGGAAGTGAAGTTGTCGTGCAGATCGGGTATAACTAATTCATTTCTTTAAGCAAATTTATTGCTAAGATGGAACATTCTGACAATGTTTATGGATATTTATTTGAATGAAAACAGGTCGATAAATTAAGTTGGCTGACTAAAAGTCCATCGCAATCCGTTAAATGTTGTTTTAATCCTTTCGGGACGGTGTTGAAATTTGAAAGCCAACATAATCTTGATAGAAGGGTTAAAAGATGCACAAGTAATAATTTCTTTGAACAAAAAAAGTAATAATAATAAAAAATAAATTAACGTTGCTTCAGCCATCCGTTTTATCTACTTATCGTTAAACCATATATATTCAACAGTAATAATGACCATAATTAATTCTGTTAAATCAAACTATTTGCAGAGTAAAGCACACTTTTTTGTCGCTAGACGTCACTCTTTTCTTCTGCGGTTCAAAGCTACATATTTTTTACTTTCAATTGACTTGGAAAAAAATTATAAATCGTTGAAAATCAATATTGATAAATTAAATATCAAAAACTGATATCAAATATTTGATGTCACAGTATCAATCCATAACATTTGTTTGTGAAATGTAACGAAGGCCAGTATTTCTTTTAACATAGTTCAAAATTTGTTTCTACACAGAAAAATATTGTTTAGACTTCAATA
Organism: Melieria crassipennis; assembly: GCA_963668005.1. Classification (NCBI taxonomy): domain Eukaryota; kingdom Metazoa; phylum Arthropoda; class Insecta; order Diptera; family Ulidiidae; genus Melieria; species Melieria crassipennis. Next base: position 110,474,006 of record OY764962.1, on the reverse strand, counting down.
GAATATGAAAGTTGTCAGTTTATTAAAAAGTTTTAGTCACAAGCACTCTTTAGGCGAGTTCAGTATTCAGTAACTAAAAATACCTCACAACAATGCTATTCTCAATGAAAGGCAAGAAACACTTGTACAAATAAACAATTTTGGGCGAATAACGTAATGAATTCGATGTTTAAAGACGACTGAAAAAATATTTGACTAGTTTGAAAACATTGTTAAATTTGAAACTAATAACATGCAGCTCCGATCGCGTTGTAATTTGTACTTTTATTAAACACAAAAATGTACTATGCCATTGGTTTGTAATTTCCAAACTTGACCACAAAAGTGTTGAGTCAATTTTAAGGCAGAGTTCACCGTAGCATTTACACTTAAATAATAATAAAGCAGAATCACGGACAAGAGTTATGGGAAAACTTGAAAAGAAATGATATAATCGTGTTTCTTTTTTTGTTTTCTTTCGTGAAATATTAAAATGAAGTTGGGCACCATTGATTATTTGCAGGTCTATTGACCTCCAGCGCTTACACAGCGACTAATCGTGTTGTTTTAGTTGCGGCGAGTTTACTAACCTCCACAGAGTTGGGCAACATGTAAAAGGCCATGGACACCTATGCAAATTATTGGTTCAGAATTTAAATGACTCTTCAGACCGATGCTCACTCGATGTTTGGCCGCAAGCGCGCTTTTCTTACACACGTTCGAGCGATCACACAACACGATCGCACCAGTTTATTATTTATCTGTAAAACGCCTTCAATGGAAGTGAATCAAAAGTACTCCATCATTATGAAAACACTGTCCTGAGCAGTAACGAACAAAAGCGCACTCTCATCTATGGTTTTTGTCCACATGCCAAATCGAATAATGCCAAATAAACTACGAAAAAGAGTATTTGTGTTTGTTAGCTAGGAATGTCTTTTTACAGAAGTACTTCACCTAGATTCGAAACACTGTAGGCAACTTACCCTCCTCTTCACATGTGGATAAAAACCAAGTGTTGGATTCGGCATTTGTAACGTTTCGCTATTCAATGCGAGTATAATTTTTTAAATAGTTTATTCTTATCGCCCGTTCCGCGCGCAGTGCAATATTTGACGCAATACTCCTAACCGTTCAACGATTTCTAAAAATATACACACGGCAGTCGACTGTGGCAAACTGAAAGCTCCAAATTTCGCTTGGCGAATTTTATGTCCGAGTCGGAGTCGCGGACACCGTGCAGCGGCGTACGTCTGTGTAGTGTGAAAGATGAATTAGCATAAATAAACGTTCGCCAATGGCGAATTGACTGACGCGAAACGATGCCGATAGAAGAACTTTCAAGTCAAATTCTATGTTTATTCTTTTCCATGAATTGCTTTTCTCAAGAGGTCAGCGAACAGTAAACAAAACCAATCTTCATGCAGGTATGTACGCACTTACATATAGATAAAGTATATGTATATTTGTATGTTGTGTATGTGTGTGTAGTATTATAAGCGCATGTGTACGTTCGGACGTGAATTTACTGTATCAAAAAAAAAATGGTTGATAACAAATATTTGGATAATAACACCAAAAACACGGACCATAAATGAGAGAAGCTTGTTTTATTAATGAACGCTAGCAAAATTTTATAATCAGTGCACAGAATTTTAAATTTTAAATATAGTTTATTTTCCAACATTAGCCGGCAAGTTGCAGCTGCTGATCGCAATAATACAATACTTCATACTGTAAGCTGAAGTAACTTTCAATTACTTGATGCAAAGTGTGATCTGACCGGAATGGCACTTCGAAACTAGATTGCAATGTCGAAAGTCTGATTGGTAATCTCGCTTATAAGGCTGTATGTTTGAACCTAGTAGAGAGAGAGTACCTCTCTTAGATGTGAATCCCGACCCCCTCCCCTACAAATAGCATTCATGGATTGCAATTCACGCGCGTAAATTGTGGAATTTCAACCACCGAACCATTAATAGACTTATACCGGAATCAATGTAGACAAAAAATGTTTGATATGAAGCATGGAAATGTTTTCCGATTTGAGCTATTTGAAATAACATCAAAGCCAGCATAAAGGAAGGTCTTAAAGATGACCTTACCAAGGAAGCAGCCTCCACTCCTTGACAGGAGCAAAACCAGAAAGAGATCTAAATTAATGACAGTCACCCGAAGCAAAGTTCGGTGTCGTTTAATTTGGTATGTGGAATCAAATCTAACCTCTATGTTGTGTTTGAATGCAAAAAAAAAAGTTGAATATGAATGAAACCAAACAAATTGCATTTCATAATCCACGACCTGAAGACAGCAAATATAAAAGGTATTTTTTTTTCAAAAATTCAACAGTTGACACATTTTAAGAACTAGAACATTGTGGAACTAGAACAGTACTCTTTATTCTGTCTTCTCATCACTCACATTTTTCAAGAAAAATTAGAAATGCTCCATTACGTTGTAAACATGTTAATTCTTTAAAGAATCAATTAAAATAAAATTGCTGACATTTACACTTTTCTCACTTTGCTGCCTTACCTGGTTTATGTTACCATTAGTCGCACCGATTGTTTTGACGGTTCCATTGCTTTTGCTACTGTTTTTCAAATACAGCGTTTCACCCTCACTTCGCACATACGATCGCTTCGCAAACATTTTCAACTGAAAATCTTCAAGTCACTAACGTACCCAGAAAATCGTACAGCCGTGTTGAACAAGAAAAGCAAAAAAAAAAACACTAGCGCTCGATTGAAGACTAAATTGTTGCTAGCAGAGTGTTAAGGAAGCTACCGCGCCACAACAAAACGACCGAAAAGTGAAAAGAAAGTGACTACAGTGCCCACCTGACAATGACTTTCTCGCTCAAGATTTAAGCCACAACTGGTACACACCGCTCGGCAGCGGGCGAGTATCAACTTGCGCTGATTCGCACAACTGGGTTAACCTACATATTTTGAGCCGCTATCGATACAGCTGCTCCGCACGGACCACGACACGGCAACAATCATCACAGCACAACGACAACTGCACCAAAAACCAAGATTATCAATATTAGCACAAATGAAAAGCGTTTGAATGTTTTCCGAAGCGATTGTCACAAGCCCTGACGCGACTGACACTCTACCGCGATAGAGATGCGTGCAGCGCGCTGTGCCACAAGACAGGCAACGGCACGCTCTTTCGGTCTTTCAACTTCGTACAAACTTGCAGCGGCAATTGCAACAATAACGAAATGCAACAACAGTTGAGCAAACTTGTTTAGCTTACAATGGGTTAGGTTAGTTAGCCGCGGCAGCACGTGCGGATGTGAGCACTGCCAATAATATTACAAAATCATGCTAATTTCTTCAATGCTTATCTGAAACCGAACAGATTCTTGCCAAAAAATTATGCGCATAAGGCGCACATGAGGCAACCCGTGTTTACCCTCCTCTCTCTCCAAAGCATGTCATTGGGTAGAATGAGCAGCAAAAACCGTAAATAGGATAACACTATTTTTTATTATTAATCATGAAATGTGTTTAGTTTAAGCTTAGTTGCAGTTACACAAGATGATCTTTCAGCAAATATGACAAAGTGTGTAAGATATGACATGATATGACAGATATGACCAATATAGTTTATATGCCTCTTATGGTAGCCAGTCGAATGCAGAGTGCTTTGTGTCAAGATTATAACATAGTATCTATTACGCATCGCAATTTTTGGCCATTTTACGATCCCGGGATTTTCGGGATTTCATCACAGGCAGCCGCCGTAGCTCAGCTGTCTAGTGCGTTGGGCCGCGAATCAGATGCGACGCACGAACCCAGGTTCAAGACTCCGTTCCTGCTAACACCGAAAAAAAAGGAAAACCACAATTTTTCTTTCGGCGGCTGTCCTCTCAGCAGGAAATGGCAAACCTCTAAGAGTAAAAATTGCCTATGAAAAAGCTCCCAACTCTCCGTTCGGAATCGGCATAAAACTGAACAAAATCGCACGCACAACACGGACGGTTGCGGGTAGCTAGGCCTTAGTCTCATAATCGGGCTGTCGTGTAGGTAATTTTTTCTGACATTAATCAATTTTATGCGTTCTAAATTGGCGTTGTAATAAGGTTTCAAAGTAGGAAAATATTGAATTTTAAGGCGTTTTTTCTGATGGCGAAAATTGTAGAGATGTTTCATAAATCAAGTTACGAAGTATATGAATATCTTAAGAAGAAACATCAAGCAATACAACACAGCCAAATTATTTGGCGGAATACACATTCGCATCGAAATAATAGCAAAAATGTACCATAGCCATTTTCATCACTTTTCATACTTTTTCCTTAAAAAATTTGGGGCCTCAAAATATGCAAAGATTTGAATTTTTTTTGTTTCGAGCAATTCAAAATCTTCAGACTATGTTTCAGACTATAAATGGAACATATAAAAGAGCATATTTTGAGGCACCTAATTTTTTAAGGAAAAAGTATGAAAAGTGATGAAAATGACTATGGTAATATACATATTTGCTATTATTTCGATGCGAATGTGTATTCCGCAAATAATTTGGCTGTATTGAATTGCTTGATGTGTCGGCTTTCATTATACACCTAACTCGTTAATTGATTTACAAAAAATGTGTATGATTTTGACCATCAAAGAAAACGCCTTAAAATTCCATATTTTCCGACTTTGAGGTCTAATTACCGCGGAATTTTAAAACTTATAAAAATAAATTGCATCGAAAAAGAAGCTGTGCGGTGTTGTTAATGCAACAAGGTGAAAATTTATTTATTTGTTTATTGGTTTTGAAATTACGATAAAAAATATGGAAAAAGTAGAGGAAAATCTGAAAAAGTGACACGGTACCTGTATCTCACTAACTAGAGCTGCTATAAAAAACCTGAAGGTAGATTCGAAATCAGCGCATCCAAGTTAGTAAAAAACAGTAGAAAAACTCCGTGCAACAGAAAAAAAGTGCGATTTTGTTGTCCTGTGTTATTATGATTATCTATATAATTTATAGCATATGCGTATTAAAATTGTGTAAAGGATTCCTGGCAAGGTTACGGCTTTTGAAAGCTTATGAAAAGCAAACTTAATGACGTGCAGCACGTTCATTGCTCACCAACTATGATAAAGTGTGCAAGATATGACATATAGCTGCGGTCAAAATAGTACGCATACTACGAAAAGAAAATTAAGAAAAAATAATCTATTTTCTTTACAAATATTTACTTTGTATTTTTTTTAACAAGTTATACGTGTTAACAATAAAATTATAAAATAAATCTTAAGAGTTAAATTCAGTTTAATTCGATTTAAATTTAATGCGCCAAAAGCTCCAAAATATGGACGGTCAAAAAAATAGTAGTACACTGCTATACTTTGATAAAAATAAAACAAAAAATTGTGTTACATTTTAAAAGATTTAGTGATTAAATGGTAGTAACTTATTTAAAAAAAAGAGTTAACCAAATTTGTATATCTTTCTCTAGGTATTAACCCATTTGCATCATAAGCGCATATTGCAAGCATTTTGCCTGGCCACTATCACCAGAGCACGCATATATGCGTTCATTGCACTTGGGCATTTATCCCAAAATAATTTTTGGTGATAAGAACGAATTTTTCACTTTTCTGTGTGATGCAAGTGGTCTACTGCTTCTCAAAGTTGGTTATAATCCTGTTGGAAGACCCAAAGCATTGGCGTTTTTCATACATTCATACATATACATTCATACATACATATACGCATCGATCCATCGTTTTCTTGATCTAATAAATAGGGCCACCTCCATAAAACGTAAAACATGCCCAATAAATCCGAGTAAATCTAACCCAAAAATCAAATTTTAACATCAGCTACAAATACTTGCAATTATAACAATGCTTTTTTTAAAAAATTCAAATTCAACATTTCACACTATATTTAGTAGCAGCACTACGATTATTTTGACCGCAACTATATATTACATATAGTTTATATGCCTCTTATGGTAGTCAGTCGTATGCAGAGTGCTTTGCGCCAAGATTATAACATAGTATCTATATAGTTAATTTATAGCATATATGTATTAAAATTGTCTAGAGGATTCCTGGCAAGGTTACGGCTTTTGAAAGCTTGTAAAAAGGCAAACTGGATGACGTGCAGCACGTACATCGCTCACCATCGCTTCTTTAAGTAATTTGGATAATTACTGCACTATCGTTACGCAGTTCGTTCTCAAATGCTGGTACTGGCTTTCAACAAATACTGCCACCTCCAAAATTGTGTTAAAGTCTGAACAAATATCGCCACTGAAGGCTAAATGTGTTTTGCAAGTCAGCACTATACTATACTTGGATGGCAAATACATACTGCACTGTGTGGAATTTGTTGTAATTTCGCATAGCATTTCAAAAACCTTGTCATAAGCAATTTTTTACTTGTGCTTTGTGATAAGAAAGCGGTTTGTGGCAGCCATAACAAGCACAGTGCATCGTGGCTGGAAAACGCATGACGTTTTAGAATAAATATTACATAAATTATGAAAAGTTCGTACGTTTTAAGGCTGATGTTTTAATTATGTATATATTTACAGTTTAAACAGTTATATATACTGAAACCAATTTTATAGCTAAAACATTCGCTACTATGTTTTTATATATGTATGTACATGAGTACATAGCAAAATGTTTAATAACAAAAAGCTTACATTCAAAAAAACATTTTCATTTAAGTCAAAAATAAATCCTTATATTGATAAAGTTATTAGAAGCCAAAGTTTGGTAAGGCAATTTTAAAACCCGGTCTCAGAGACGTTGACATGACTTAGTGAGATAAGTATCACATAGTAGTAGATAATATATCATTTTACGTGTCTAAATAATCCTGTAAAAATATTTTAATATAGGTATAAATTAGGCATGTAAAACACATACCACGTTTATACGAAGGTCTCAGTTGATTCGCATTGACTCGACATGCTTTCGAGCCAGGTATTTATAAATTGAATTTAGAAGCGAATTGACTGTTTGAATTGACGAACGAACGAATTGACGGTTCGTTTTTACTACTTTTTTCACGTCTAATGAATATCCGCTGTTAGTGATGCTTGCTTTTTACTTAAAAATGCACAATAAAGGTAAGTCATCAACAACTGATTTTTAAAATACTTTAAAAATATTTAACCATTTATAAATTTAAGAACTCATATGAAAAGTGCCTTGACTCGATAAGATTAAAACGTTCAAGGCGGTTTGAAATCGCATTGCAAGGTAAAGCGATTTTCAGATGGCGCCCCCTATATGTGACTTGGAAAGGTCCATCCTTTGCCTATTTCTATTCAAAATTGACTGATATTTGGTTCACTGGAACCTTATATTTGTAGAGTCTGTATTAAGTTTTGTTTTAAACTTGATACACTTTTTCCGAAACATTTGACAACACTGTGACAGAGTTCATGTGGGGTATATGCAATTTAAAAACGGTCGTGAGATTATAAATTATGCCCAACATGTTCAACCACCGGAATCTTTGATCATCGCAGATTTCATTTAAGCTGTGCGCGAATTCATCAAATATCAGCTAAAATCATCATTTAAATTCTTGGAAATAAAATTGAGAATCTTTAAAACATCAATTTATTGCATTGTAACCGAAAATTTGTTTGTTTTTTAACTGACGACTTAAGTTAACTGATTTTTTTACTTACACATTTACGCATTTTACACATAAGCCATACAACGTATTCGCGTAATTGGCAGCGTGCGACTTTTACCTTTTCGGAAAAATGCCTTTTGCTGAGAAAAGGAAAGTGTTTTAAGAACGTATAAGTCATTCAAAAGGCTTGTACCGACATCCTGAAGCACATCCCGATTGACAATTTAAAACATTCGACATGCTCTTAGAGCGAAAAAATCGCTGAATTGAGCACTTTGTAGTATAAAAGATAAAGTTATGCAGGATAATAGTACTGTTAAAGTAAAGTAAAAACGAAATTGTTGCGCTGGAACGAGACATTAGCGTTTGTTAAAACTCTGCAATTTTATGGCTATCCGCCTATAGGAAGTAGAAAAATGTCTATATTTAAGGCACCTTAGGCCGTTCACAGTCCAGTAACCACAAATTTTTACTCGAAAAGCACCGAATTTAGCTATATGAAGAAATTTCGACGTCTTTAGCGAACCTGAATGGTTTAATCACGAAGTAGGAAAACGAAAAGCGACCCAAACAGGAGATATATTTTGGACCCAAAACAACTTTAACAAATCTAATTCTTTTAGAATTTCAAATCAATTATTCTTTGATAATTAATATTCCTGTAGTGAATTATTACAAAAATATATTCAATCGTCAAATGTGAAATTAACCTTTCCGGTATTTTGTTGCCATATGGCAACATGCTACTTTGAAGACGTCTGAACCCACTATGGTTCTAAGAAAACAATTTTTTATTGGTCCTTAGTTTGAAGTTTTGGAAATAAACGAAATTAATAAACTGAATATTTAAGTTTAAAGAAGAGAATTATACACGTTTTTCAAATGTTGTATCCTTACATTGTAAAGCAAGAACAAGCAGAAAAGAATAAGAGAAATTGTTTATTTGACTTATTACTTTAATTCAGATACATACATTTTTTAAATAATTTTAGCTGAAGTAAATGAAGAAATATTAGCTTTTTAGTTATGCGCAAAAAAATGTATGTTTAAGTTAATTAATTACCACCACAACGATTGCTCTCATATGACAGCACTCTAAAAATAGGTGCCGGTAGTAAAAATACATTATTATGAATAGTTTTTGATAAGTGCACAGAAGACTAAATCGATAAATTTAAACTTTTGCCAGTAAAAACCTGTAGCGAAAAGGTTAATACGCGAACACGGACAACATGATCTTATCACAGAAAGTAATCAAATTACAAAGTTTTTTATTGTTGCGATTACAGAATTTTTGCAGAATGCGTTAGCAAAATATGTTTCCGAATTAAGCAAAATGATTTCGTATTTTAGTAACACGCATTGTAGGTTCTACTAAACATGTCTCTCTCAACGAGGTGCAACAAAAAACTCTATGAATGCATTCAAATCAATTAATACTTTAGTAGTAGTTGGAATTTGCAGTTATGTAGTTGACAGCTGAACACAATCATCAGCTGTTCATCAATCCAATGTGCGATATTTGGTTTGCAATAATTCGTACCTCATTTTAGTTTATCGGCCTACGTTTTGTTTTTTATAAACGATCTTATCTCGTGCAGAGTGTTCGATTCCATTATCAGCCAAGGAAGATTTTCACAATGTACAATCCAAAAATGCATTTACTTAATCTTACAATAAAAGCTGTAGGATGCTAATGAAACTTTTAAATAACACATCAAGTGCTGACAACTTTCACGTATTTCTATATACAATTCAATATACAAGACGATTAATTGATCGGAACAATCAGGGAAACATGGTCATATTTGTGTTGAGCTCAGGCAGACGACGCTAATTTGAATACAGATATGACAACTTATTGCGTGTATAAATATTTACATATGCAGAAATCTTTGTCAAACGCCTTATTAGTAGATTCATGATTCTGATCAATCGTAAACGTGTGTAACTTCACTTAGTTGCGTTTTTGACACGTTTTTTATTCAAATTTTATTACAACAACAAAATATAAAGAGACGCGTCAGTTAGATAGATAGCAATGAGCGTCGTGAAGTGAAGATCTTACATACACATGCATATACGTGGGCAGTCCGATAAGTACTTAGCCCCACCGCCCGATGGTGCCACTATCGTAAGAGAAATTTACTATAGTGTAGTACATCCTCGTAGACGGCTACTGTCAAAATTTCAGCCATATTGGATTTGTAGTTTTGTTTTGACCGCGAGTGGACACGAACGTGTCCGTGGATTTTAGAAAAATGGAAAAAGAGCAATATTGGTCGGTGATTCGCTAAATTGGTCGCATTAGGCTACGAACAACTGCCCCATCCACCGTATTCTCCAGATTTGGCCCCGTGTGACTTCTTTTTGTTTCCAAACTTGAAAAATTCACTCGCCGGGCAGAAATTTGAGTCGAATGAGGAGGTTATCGCCGCCACGGAGGCCTCCAGAAAACGTATTTTCAGACGGGTTAAAGAAGTTGGAGCATCGCTGGGTCAAGTGTATCGAGTTGAAAGAAGACTACGTTGAGAAATAAATCGCCACTTTTCCACAATTTTTGTTTCTCTTTTGTAGGCTAAGTACTTATCGGTCCACCCACGTATGTATATGTTGTGTACAGTAGCGCACACAGGGGGATGAGGTTCGGGGGTTCAAACTCCCCTCCCCAAATACAAAAAATCTTGGTGCAAAATATAGTTTCAAATGGAACTGAGCTCAAAAGTTGTACGCAAACCCCCTCAAATGAAATCCTATGTGCGCCACTGGTTGTATGTATGTACTAAATAATGAATATCTGAATTTTCAGCGCGCATTTAACATCCGCTGAATTATCATTTAATTATTATGTTGGACATGCAAAACGTTTAGCGAATGTTTAGTGCAGCTTCAACTCTAATCTAGAGCAAGTCAAAACATATTTTTTTGCTGCAGCAAAACCAAATTTCCTAAGTGAATTTCTTTGAATCAAAAAAGGTGTGTGTGTGTGTGTGTGGCATGTAAATCGTTTATTATAATCTTATCTAAGCGAGTTTTGTCTACGAAAACGATGTGGTTTTCTTTTTTTTATATTTTTTAAATAAGTAGTAGTTTACATTGTTTATATTACTCCACAGTAGTTATAAAGTCAGTGATGGAAAGAAACCGTTGAGTTTTACAAGATATGGCATATTGTACGGCAAAAAGAAAGAAATTTGAAAAATTATTTGTTATTTATGTGATAAGGGTCAGAAAAATTAACCCGGAATAATACACAATAGTTTCAAACTTGGTGGGGCTTCAAAGAAAGTTTAAAAAGCAAAACAATTTTAGGAAATCGTTGCTGTATTGGCAGCAGCACATTTACTATGACAATATTTGTAGTGTCGAGCACAGTAAATAATCGCAAAAAAGTGATAGAGTGTGGGCTGCACTTCAATGAATCAGAAATCGATTTGAGTGATGTTGGGTTAATGCAATTGAAAAAGTTTGTGAAAAATATTTGTTCAGTTTTTTTCTCTATTTATGAAGAAATATATACATATACATATAGTCGTGTCAAAATCTGATCTACTGTATATTATGATATGAATAATGCATATGAATAAGAATGGAGAATATCTTCAATTATAAATTTTAACATTCTTTTAAAACAATATACATTTATAGAAAGTCATAAAACTTGAATATCTGCAGTAAATTCCAAATAGCATTGGCTTGCATAACATTCGTATAAAAACACATAGTGTATACTTACTTAAAACTAGGTTTGTAAGACTTTTCTGACATTATTGGTTACTCAGTGTTTTTTGGTGGCTTTGAATTATTGTTTACAAGAGCCAAACTTCCGACTGATGCCTATTTCCAGTTAGTATTAAAAACATTTGTTCAAACACAGCACCGTTTTGTTTTGAATTGTGTATTTCTGTTTGTTCAATAAAGACAACAGTTTTTGTAGTTTCCCAACATATTATTGGTTCGGTGGAATGAAATTATCCTAATAAATTTCATCTTTACATTTTCAAGTGTGTACAAATTTGATTTTAACAAATTTTTTTCGAACAGCAAATGTTAACCATTTTAAATTGAGAATTTCTGTGGAATACTCAATGTTATAATAATATATTTCTTCGATAGGAATGACCTTTATCGACTTATTAATACCCTACATACCGTTTAAATAATTTGAATTAATTTTACTGCCGCATTTTTAATTAAAAGCAAAAGGAATGCCGAATACGCAAATACATTTCGCTGGTAAGTCATCAACGTACATAATCTCAAAAGTTTGGCTTTAAAATTGCCAAGATTCGATAGAAAGAAGAACGAAAAATAGAACAGTGTTGATAGTAACAAATTTTATGTCAACGCTTCATCCATTCATTCCACTCATTCAAAGAGATGTCAAAGTGTTTTTGTTAGGTACAATTTAGATAATTTATTTAATAAAAAATGTTAAAGCGTGTTGTAAAAGTAAAAGTATCTAACTTTTGAGGAGAAGTTCTAATTCTGAAGCGAGAACTTTGAAGGCAATGCAAGTATTCAATTTCGATTTAAAGTTGCTTAACACTGAAATTTAGTTTGAAAATTATGAATTATTATAGAAAGAGTGTTTTAATCGACGTTGGCTGACTTAAGTATGTCTTACACTGACCATAGTGAGGACAACACGCTGATATCTATAGTCGTAAATTTCTAGTCAAGAATTGACGGCAAACCGAAATTGATTCAGTTCGTTCCGATGAACATTTTCAAATCAGAATCTTTACAAACTGAACACGACTTCTGCGGTCGTTGCAAACTATATACGCAAGTCGAGGCCCCCTTGCACGGTATAACGGCTTTCTGCTGCGTAAGTTTACTTTTCTTTTTCCATATGCCAACGTTAAGTTGCGTAGAGCATTTAGCCATTTATCACCTTACACATTACTCGTTTGCTTATTTCTCGTTAAGTAAACAATTCATGTAATTCAATTTGTTCTTACTCATCACGGACTGTTGGTCTTGCCCCACATAACCCATGCGTAGGGGCTTATCTCAACATAAGCAACTTTATTATCAACTGTTTTCCCATTTTAATATACACACGTTTGAATGAAGTTCAGTAAGGGGCAGCCACTTTCTTCCACGTGTTATATATGAAAAATGCCAAAACACACAGTCAAATGATCAATTCTCTCTTCTCCTTATTAGCGTTTGAAATTTTGTGGTAGGTGTGAATGAAGTTCGCAGAAGGTAAGTGTGTGGGAAATGTACAGCAATTGCAACACCTTCAAAAGCGAATCGTTGGAGAAACATATTGTGAACGTTTTCATTGACGTGACAATACCAACTGGCTCATTCCCATTTCCCTTTATATACAGCGATATTGTCACAGTGCAACACACATACCGTCTTTTGTCGCTTCTTGCTCATATCTGGTTCTTCGCTCATGGCTCCAAATAACTGCAGCAGCTTCTATCTAGCAAACGGACCGTGTTCGATTGACACAAAAGCAACACTAATTGCAATTGCAATTACTTTGAGGTACCTCCAGCAGCGGCTAAAGAGGAAGATGCAAACAACAAAACGGAAACGGTGCGAAACTGTTTAGGTTGCGGAAATACGAATTCCGAGGCCGCCCGCGGAAATAAACGACTGATCCGTGTTGCGCCGGAAAAATATCGTCAATCCAATCAGATTTTCATTTATTTCCATTAAATATCTCACTAGCGAAAGTTTTTAAACTCTTTTAATGTTGTGCTATTTATTCGCGCAGTGCTGCCAGATGGGTGCGACTTTATTGTTCAGCCCTAGCTTTACAAAATGATCCAAGTTGTAAGAGCAAGCTGTGCCATGTGCTAATTTTGGAAAATACGAAGTAAAATATTTAGTTAAGCATTTTATTAATTTAATAAATTTATAACTACATATTAAAGAGTACTATCTGCCGAGATCAGATCAGATTTGCAACTTCAAATGATGGAATGGACTGGTAAATGGAGGATGAGCCTATGTCTAAAGTCCATATGGCTTTCATTGACCATTGACGGTACTTGTGCTAACACCAATGCAGTGCTAAATTGTTATGTAAAAATAATATTAAAATCACGCTGACATTTAAACTTTATATAAATATATAATCCTTTAATTTAGAAGTAATTATTACATCAATGAAATAAAATTTAGATTTAAATTGAGCGTACTTTTTATATCGTCACTAGTGAATGAGTAGTAAGTGTAATTATTTGTGGAGTTGCTCACATTTTCTTTTTTTCTTTGGTATTATGAAACACTCAATACAAAACATCAATGAATGAATGAATTTCACTCAACCTTTCTCCAAGTGGATTCCTGGAATGGTTTCGTTCAGTTTCAAGAAATTTGTGATAACACTCCGGAGAATATCAGCTGTTTGCTTGCCATTATCATGCGGTATTGGATGCTCATGCGCCTCCACCGGCGGGGGAACTGCGAGGGGCGAGCAAGTTGAAAATAATTTATTTCAATCAGCGCGACATAGACTGCTGCTCGCAGCAGCGATTAGAGCAGAGTGGAAAAACACAAAAGAATCCACAGGAATTGCGTCAAACCCCAACACCGACTACTCACCGACGTTGGAGCCAGTCCTGCACAGTAGAACAATCGTGATTGCAAAAACTGTAGGAATTTTGGGAAAATCCATTATTGATTTATCTAAGTGGTGAAGAGCGCAATTTCTACTCTACTTTTTTTTATTCTGTTAAAAACAAAGTAACAATGCTACGCAGCTGTCTGCGATTCCGGCAGCAGTTGCTGCCACGGACTAGTCAGCGCTTGGCACGCAGCGTTTCCTCGTTAGTACAGTCGAAAGCATATATTGACGGGAGTTGGGTGGATGCCGCTAGTGGCGACGCCTTCGATGTGACCAACCCCGCCACCGGCGCAGTGGTTGGCCGTGTGCCTAACATGAGCGCGGCCGACGCACAGCGCGCCGTGGACGCTGCTAAGAAAGCCTACGAATCCGACGAGTGGTCAGCGCTAACAGCAAAACAGCGCTCCAGCTTGCTGAAAGTTAGTGCGCAGCCTTGACAAAGTTGGCAACACTACTAATCAGCGTTATCACTTTATCACCTTTTGTTGCTTTCAGAACTGGTATCACTTGATTGAGAGCAACACCAATGAGATTGCTAAAATTATGACCGCCGAGTCTGGCAAACCAATTGTCGAGTCCCGGGGTGAAGTCGCCTATGGTAATGCATTTGTCGAGTGGTTTGCTGAGGAAGCGCGGCGCGTCTATGGCGAAATTGTGCCCAGTCCCGTTCAAAATCGTGAGATTATAGTAATGAAGCAGCCACTGGGTGTGGCCGCATTAATAACTCCATGGAATTTTCCGATGGCAATGATAACACGAAAAGCCGGTGCAGCGTTAGCAGCAGGTATGCGGTAATTTTGGCTTAAAACCGAAAGTAGTCCTCTTTGCGTAGTTCTAAATGCGGCGCAGATAGCGGCCCCAAGGTCAAAGGTAGCATATCTATTTCATGAGTTTTATAACATAACGTATTGACAAGGATTGTAGACGCGATAAACAAATTAGATTCAGACACATGAATTGAATTTGTTGGAGATACACAGTGATCAGACCTCAATGCAGCAATGAGTATTGAAGAAAATTACTTTAGAATTCGTTATAGTTGCACAAGGTAGCTAAAAAGTTGACTCCCTTAACTGTACCTAGGTTTAAAAATAGTTAATACATTGACAGTTTATTCTTAATATCACCTAACAGGCTGCACCGTGGTCATCAAACCGGCAGAAGACACGCCACTTACAGCTCTGGCACTCGCCAAACTTGCCAATGATGCAGGCATTCCGAAGGGTGTGATTAACGTAGTGACCACCACTAAAGCAGCGCCAATTGGCGATCTGTTCTGCAAGAGTCACGACGTCCAGGGTATTTCCTTCACCGGCTCAACGGAGGTGGGTAAACTGCTGTTCCGTAATTCGGCAGATGGCATAAAGCGCGTCTCGCTTGAGCTGGGGGGTAATGCGCCGTTTATCGTCTTTGATTCGGCTAATTTGGAAAAGGCGGTGGACGGAGCCATGGCTTCGAAGTTTCGTAACTGTGGACAAACCTGTGTGTCGGCGAATCGCTTCTTCTTGCAAGAGGGCATTCACGACAAGTTCGTGGAAATGTTGACTCAACGCGTTAAAGCGTTAAAAATTGGTGCCGGCGATAGCGAGAATAATCAAATTGGACCACTCATCAACAAAATGCAGTTTGACAAGGTTTAGTTCCATAAAGCTAATGAACCACATATGCTAAAAAAATTGTATTTCGTTTGCTTTTTATTATTAGGTAAGCGGCTTTGTGGATGATGCGCGCAGCAAGAACGCTAAAGTCATCGCCGGCGGCAAAGGACTACCTGATTTGGGTAATCTGTTCTACGCACCGACAATTATCACCGACGTTGGTGCCAGCGCTAAACTGTACACCGAAGAAGTGTTCGGTCCAGTAGTTTCCATAATTAAATTCAAAGACGAAGCTGAGGCCATGCACAAGGCGAACAGTTCCAGACGTGGTCTGGCTGGTTATTTCTTCAGTGATAACCTGCAGCAAGTGTTCCGTGTGGCCAAGCGCCTCGAAGTGGGCATGGTGGGTGTAAACGAAGGCTTAATATCGGCAGCTGAGGCTCCGTTTGGCGGTGTTAAGGAGTCGGGAATTGGACGCGAAGGCTGTCATCACGGTATCGACGAATATGTGGAGATTAAATACATTTGCATGGGTAATCTTAAGTATCACTAAGCTTCAGGCCCCTACCAATGCACTCTATATTGTTATACTGCGCCGCAGAGCACAACTTGATTATTAGTCTTCCAATGAATGAAGTTGACAGCTTCGTTCTGATAAAGCATGTATAGCATATTTAAATATTTAAGCATAAAGTCAGCTACAACTTATTTAAATCATATTAGCACAACAGCGAAAACGTCTATGATTGCGATTATTGGAAAAATGCGCGAATAGGAGAACGTATACATATAGTAAAAATAAAAACTAAAATCAAGAATGGAAAAGTCGGTGTTAAATCTTTAAGATGTCTTCCATAAATTAAGACATGGTTTGTAGATATGAGATGTTGTATGATATATGTACATATATGCAATACGTGAAATTCTACTTCTGTGCAATCTCTACACCGTCTCGATTCTTTCGAATAAAATTTCCAAAAATGTTGCTACTACTATGGCTTGACCATACAACGAGATAAACCAAAATATAATATTCGTTCGTTCGTGCCAAATGGCCAAAGTAAATCCCTTTTTTAATTGATTTACTTTAAAATGGCATTGAGTTGACATTCTAGTAATGAAACAACCATAAAAAAAAACAACACAAACCAAAACAAACCGCATTTGTCAAATTCTCTTCAATTTCGTCTTGACACGGAGTTTCATAACATTCATGTTGAACGACATAAATGTAGCTTGTTCTCCATTCTCCCCACGTTCGTTGAGTGGAAGCGCTTTGACATTCTCGTATTGCTCCTCATTCGTTTTTGTTGAAAGCGCAATTTGGCGGCATTTCTGCCATTCCGCTCGTGAAGTTGTGAAATTGTGTGAATCTTCAGGAATATCTCAAAATATGAATAGCTCTTGTAAGTTATATATAAATAACTTTTCATAATCTTAAAAAAATATACCTTCGGTTTAATTTGAAACAGTTGGCGGTGATTTCAATGCGACGCAGACAGCAACAGCCGGCGCTGCTTCGCAACAGAAGGCTGAGGTAGTAACAGAACCCAATTGAGCATCTATCAGTAACTGATGGCCTCCCATTTTGTATTCAGGGTACAGCTCCAGTGTTGATCAAGCAGGTGGTCCTTGCGCCGGAGGGCAACTTTCAAATGTTTGGTATGACATTCGGTATGGTCGCCTGTACTGCCATAGTGCGCTCGATTGATGCCTCGTCTACCAAAATAACCTACCTGTTGGAGGATCACACCGGTCGCATAGAGGCGCACTACTGGTTGGAAGAGGGCGATGCACTGAAGGCGCCCGACATAATGCTCAACAACTATGCGAAGGTTTATGGGTCAGTGCGATCACAGGGCGGCCAAAAAACCTTGATGGTTTTCAAGATGCTGGCTGTCATGGACCCGAACGAAGTCTGCACACATATTTTGGAAGTGCTGAATGCCCGCTACAAGGCCGAGGAATTTGCTACGAAGGGTGCGGGCAGTGCCTTTGCCAGTAGCGCAAGCGACGCTGGTGGCTTTGCTATACAGAGCGGTGGCGCCGGCGGAGACAACTACTTGGGCTTGGAGGGTAAACAACTGGCCATTTTCCAAGCCATAAAGAGTAACATAAACACTGATGGTATTAGCCGGCAGGAACTGGAGCGCAAATTTGCACACATCAGTCAAAAGGAAATCAGGTAAAAAGTGTTTTGAAACTATCCCAAGGAATTTTGTATTGATGCATTTCTTTGTTGTTGTAGGTCAATTTTGGAGTTTTTAATATCGGAGGGGCACATATATTCCAGCTTTGATGCAGATCACTTTGTTAGCTCGGAGTAATTATACATGTACCTTAAGACTAATGTTTAAGAGTAAATTTGGATTGCTGTGTTTCCAGTAGAAGAATAGCACATCCAAATGTTGTAATAAAATACTATTTGATATTCGCAAAAGCTTCGTCTGGATTTATTAAGCAATATCTGAATATTTTATAAATTACTACTCTTTGCAAGTTCGACTGTTACGGTAAATACGAATGCCAATTTCATGAGCCCATGTATGTAGGACATTTTCAGTAAAATTCTTGAATACTCGTATTATTGGTTCGAAGAAGGCTACTGTTATGTATCTGACGGTTGAAAATTACAAATAAGTTTATAAACGTAAAAATTTAAATGAAACTGGCAATAAATAGTCTTTCAGCAGTAGCGCCTTTAAGTCATACCAGCAATAATATTTACAAATAAACCTGCAAAAAAATATATTCAACGTTTTATCCAAAATGAGGTATTTTTCGTACAAATTGCATGTGTTGCCATTTCATCAGCTGTAATAAACTACGTATACGACTATGTGGCAACACTATTTCACATACTTGGATTTGGTCTTGGCTTGGATTGTTTTCTGTTTATTGGTGAAGTTTGCATTTATATCCGCGCATTCGGACGATCACTTGCATTTAGGGTAGAGATTTGAGTAGTGGGCATGATGCTTTCACTGCTGCAGGAGAAGCGGCCGCTGAAACGGTCGCGTCTAGGTCCGCCAGACGTGTATCCACAGGAGGCCAAGCAGCGAGAGGACGAGCTGACCCCGACGAACGTGAAACATGGGTTTGCCACAATGCCGCCGCTGTCGGACGAATTTGGCACCGCTCACAACTCGAACGTGAACGCCAGCAAAGTGGGCGCCTTCTTCAGTTCGATTCTGGCGAAGAAGGAGGAGTTGATGACGCTGCAGGACACTGTGCGCAAGAAGCAACAGATCAATTGCAAAGACAACTTCTGGCCGGTGTCGCCGCGCACAAAGGGTGCGCTAGATGCTTGGTTCAAAGACTTGGCTGGCAATAAGCCGCTGCTAAGTCTGGCAAAAAAAGCTCCGTCGTTCAATAAAAAAGAAGAGATTTTCATCACGTTGTGCGACTATCAGGTAAACATGCAGCGTGCTTGCTGGTTCATAAAGCTGAGTGCAGCCTACACGCTCAGTTTCACCGAATCGAAAAATAAGAAACGCAGTATTTACGATCCAGCCGTGGAGTGGACGAGTAATATGATTAAGTTCATGAAAGAATTGTTGCCCAAATTGCAGGAGTACTACCATCAGAGTATGGGTTTGTGTTTTTCTGACTGATGCAGTTGATATTATGATTGTATTTACTTTTGCTAGATGCTGGTGAGAAAAGCGGCCAAAACTCGAATGCAGTCGCTGCAACACAGGTCTCTAATGCGCCCCCAAACACGCACTCCAATAGCTCCGCGGTGCCAGTACCGTCCATGGCCAGTCCGGTACCTATGCTTAGTCCAGCAAACACCCAGCAAGTGCAGCCCGGTCTAAACACCAGCTTGGGCGGCAACGGTCCCACGGCGGCGACCAGCGGCACAGTAGTGGCACCTGTGGCCACCGGATCCAGTTCATCCATTTCGGGTATTGGCAGCAACTTCGAGGACAGCCGCAATGCTCTGAAATATTGGAAGTACTGTACCCAACTGAGCAAGTACATGCATGAGGAGGCGCTGTTAGATCGACAGGAGTTCCTCAACTGGATTCTGGAGCTATTGGACAAGATGCGTACCCAAGCTTCGTTCGACGAAGCACTGAAGAAATTAGTGCTCACCTTTGCGCTGCAGTATATGCACGATTTTGTACAATCCGAACGGTTGTGCCGCAAAATGGCATACATAGTGACCAAAAAGCTATCGAATCTACTGAATTCCGTTGTGGATCATCAGCAAAACGCCAAAGTGGCAAATGTACACTTGAATGGTGCGGGTACGTCCATGGAAACGGAAGGTGATGAGGAGAAAAAGAAGCTGGCTGTAGACCCCTTCGAGGGAGCACTGAACGACTACGTGAATTGTCCGCATCACCGGGACATTGTATTGTACCTGAGCAGCATTCTGCAAATCATCACCATTGAATGTCCAACCGCCATGGTGTGGAGCGGTATCAACGAAAGTCGGGCACCTTCGGCATTGTGCGGCAGCCCCTTGGATCATCTGCCGCTGGCACCGTCCATGCTGCCTATGCCGCAGAAATGCGAGATGACCAATGTAGAAGTGCGACGGCAATTGCGTGCCGTTGAGGCCGACATTGCCTTGCGCTCCAAGCACGCGGAGAATCGATGGTTCGCCGAGAAATGGCTCAGTGCCAACAAAAACTCCAATACCCATGTGTTGAATATCCTGGATCATTTGGACACGCACTGCTTTGAGCGCATGGAGCAGGGTAACTCCATAGAGTCGTTGTATGCCAAAATATTCTCGCCATTCTCCACCATGCGGCGGGAAGTGAATGCGAACGGTGAGCTGAAGGAGACGCGCATCGAGTACGATCCCAAACAAGATGCGAATACGGTGAAGATTCTGTGCGAATGGGCTGTTTCAAGTCAAAGGTAAATAAATGCGCTGACGTTTTTGTCAAAACATTTTTCAGATTGATTAATATTTGCTTAAAATTAGGTAAAGTAAAAGCTCAAGTTATTGGCAATTATTTAATGAATATTCGATTTCTAAACAATTTAATCGATATTTAACAATTGAGTGTATCATTAGTTGCATACTTCATAATAGATAAAGTTTAATCAGTACAACCAACTATTGATGACTCGATTTGTTGCAGGTGGGGCGAACACCGCGCTATCGTTGTGGCCATTCTCTTGGATAAACGCCAAATCGATGTGACCACACCGGCTGATAATGACCAGTACAACGGCAATAACTGCAACGCCAACAACGCGAACGACGACAAGGACTCTATTGCTTCCGGAGTGGGTCTAATCGGGGGCTTGCCCGTTTTCCAGTCGGTCTTAATGGATTTTCTTGATCATGACGCGCCTGTTCTGGACGAAAATGGTTCGCAGCAGAATCGTACGCAATTCACTAACTTGGTGCATTTATTCAGCGCCTTGATTCGGCACGATGTATTCTCGCACAACGCCTATATGTACACGCTGATCTCGCGCGGCGACCTGCTCATGGAGAGTGTGCTCGGGTCAAGCGGTGCCAGCAAAGCGACCACCACTGGACCGACTGCTATCGCTGGTACCGGGCCTGTCTCCAATAAGCCTTCCTCACCCGCCCATAATTTCGACGACGAATTCAACACTGGCATGGACTTCAAGCACAGCGAATTCGACGACTCGAATGTGGACGACGACTTAGACAAGTTGTTGCAGAACATCAAGGAGAAGGGCCAGCAGAACGCTTTGGAGGCGCCAGACAGCCCGAAGATCCCAGACCATACAAACTCCGGCATTGGCGAGCCACCGATTTCACGGCATTACATCTATACGAAGCACTTTCCCATTCCGCAGGACGATCCGTCGCTCTCCTACAGCAGCGAGTCGAACCAGCGTTACATTCTGCTGTTCGGCGTCGGCAAGGAACGAGACGAGAAGAAGCATGCAGTGAAGAAAATGTCCAAAGAGATCTGCAAGCTTTTTTCCAAGAAGTTTAGCATCGATGTGGCCGAGGGCGGCAAGGTGAAGAAACATTCGCGCAACGAATTCAACTTCGAGGCAACCACCAGCAAGTGTCAGAATATGGCATACTTTGATCAGCATGTCGTCACCTCGCAGTGCTCGGCCACGGTACTGGAGCAGCTGAACAGCTTTGCGCTGGGCAACAACAACTATCTACCCGTGCAGGAACATGTCGCTTTCCTGTTCGATCTAATGGAAATGGCTCTGAACATACACAGCTTACTCGAATTGTGTGACCAGATATTAAAGGAGCTGCCCGAGGTGGAAAACCAGTTGCAGGCGAAAAAGTCAAACATGATGAAGAGTTACACAACGTCATTGGGTTTGTACATCGTCGGCATACTGCGGCGCTACCACAGCTGCTTGCTGCTGTCGCCTGACCAAACGGTTTCGGTGTTCGAGGGTCTTTGTAAGGTGATTAAGCATGTGAGTAATCCCAGCGAGTGCAGCTCGGCGGAGCGTTGCATATTGGCCTACCTGTCGGATCTGTACGAGTCGTGCGTGATTTTGAAGAGCAAGGAACAGGCGCCAGAGTATTTCCAGCAATTGACAGCTATTAAGAACTTTAAGGACATGTTCAATGGCCCAGAGCAGCTCAGGTTTGCCCATACAGTTTAACATTTTCTCGACAAGTTTGATTGTTTTTAACAACTTTGGTTTTTAGTATTGTGCCCCAGGCATACACGCCCCAATTTCTTCAGGAGCTTTTTACTTCTCCGAAACGTGGCGGCAAAGTGGACCCACTGTGGGTGCGCCAGCTACATGAGTCACCCTCGAATGTGTACAGCTTTGTGTCCAATGCTATTGTGGCCGTCTGCCGCGAGACGGATAACGATCGCCTGAACGACATTGCCATCTCCTGCGCTGAGCTCACCGCCGGCTGCAACGCTCTTTCCGAGGAGTGGATTGCTGCACTGCAAAGCATTTGCAATGCCACGAAGAAGCCGCGCTACCCGCACCTGTTTGGTCAAGTGGACATACACAACAGCAAAATCCATAATTCGCTGGCTGTGTTCATTTGCATTCTCGTAGCGCGGCATTGTTTCTCATTGGCGGACTTTGTGCGCAAATTCGCGCTACCCACGTTGGCTTATGCGTATCCCGTTGGCGGCGAGTTCACAGCTGATGCGGAGGCTGGCGCGCGGCTTACTTGCCACTTGGTACTAAAGCTGTTCAAAACAATTGAGATTCCACAGCCCGGACTGTACTCGGTGAGCACATCGCCCAATCCTATAAATGCCGTGGGTAGTACATCCAACATCAAACTGAGTTGCGATCGGCATTTGCTCGTCGGTGCGCACAAGAATATTCCGATTCAGGCTGTGCTGGCAATTATCAAGGCCATCTTGATAGTGGTGGATCTGAAGACGCCGACCACGTCGTTGGGCAGTGCTGTGACTTTTGGCAGCGGCAAGCGCAGTGGCTTCAGCACGCCGGTGCATCCTGGCAGCACGCCAAAGAGCAACGATCGCCCAGTAGATCTGAGTCAGATACTGGGCACAAGTGATTTAACCAGCTTGGGCAGTGATTTGGATCAAGACATGGGACAGCAAAGCTCTACGTCTGTTACAGGCAATGTGGGGGAGCAGATTTCGTTGCTCGAATTTGCGAATCATGTACTGAAGCAGATCTGTTCGCAGGAGCACGTGCTGGAGCGTTGCCTCAAGCACGCGGACAACCTCTGCGAAATGATCATTGACGAGATGTTAACGACAAAGCAGGTGCAGCGCGTGTTGCACATGATCTGCTATCCGGAGGCAGAGTACAATGTCATCTCCGAAATGGACCAGCGATCAATGATTGTACGCATACTAGAAAATCTCGGCCAGTGGACATTGCGCATATCGTGGCTCGATCTGGAACTGATGTATCGTCAGTCGATGAACAATCCGGCCGAGTTGAGCACGTGGTTGGACACAGTGGCGCGCGCTGCCATTGATGTCTTCCAAATGGAAGAGGTAATGCCGGCGAGTGGCGGCAAGGCAGAGTTTAGAGCGAAGCCATCTACATGGCTGGTGGCGCCGCTCGTCTCGAAGCTGACCCCAGCGGTGCAGGGACGCATACTGCGTGTTGCCGGCCAAGTGCTGGAAGGCATGAACTACTTTTCGAAAGTGTCCAAATCGGATAGCAATTGCTCGGGCAGTGGTGATGAACGTGAGAAAAGCAACAGTTGTGGCAGTGTAATTAGCAGCTGCTACAGCGGATCAAATGGCGGTTCGCGTACGAAAAAGATGCCGCTCAACTACCAGCCTTTCCTGGGACTGATACTGACGTGCTTGAAGGGACAGGATGAGTACAAGGAGGGTTTGCTCGTGTCACTTTATTCGCAGTTATCGCAGTGTTTGCAGTCCTTTTCTGAGGTAAAGCTATATAGAATTATATAAACAGTGCCGCAATGAGTCGATGGACCGAAATCTAGAATGATTAATTTTCCATTCAATGAATAAGTCAATTAAATTTTTCAATTATAGAAATCAATTACTTAATTATGTAAAGTTTGAAGTGTTCAAAATTCTTGCGGCTTCTTTTTTATAAATAATGCGTTCAATCAGATAGCCAACTAATCTACTATTAATTGTTATAGTTTGATACAATTGGTGGGGTCGATGATCCCCAAGGACGTGAAGAGATAATGAATAAGTCAATTAAATTTTTCAATTATAGAAATCAATTACTTAATTATGTAAAGTTTGAAGTGTTCAAAATTCTTGCGGCTTCTTTTTTATAAATAATGCGTTCAATCAGATAGCCAACTAATCTACTATTAATTGCTATAGTTTGATACAATTGGTGGGGTCGATGATCCCCAAGGACGTGAAGAGATACTGGACGCGTTGCAGCTGCGTTTCTCGTTGGTTGGCGGCATGTTCGACTCCATACAGAAAAATGGCACTTCGACGACGGATTGGGCAATTCTACTAGCCCAGCTAGTTTGTCAGGGTGTCATTGACCTCAGTTCGAACAGGTATATTTCCACATCGTCTAATCTGCATGCATTTTATAACTCGCTGATTTGCAGGGAGTTATTCACCACAATTGTGGACATGCTGGCCACATTGGTGCATTCTACATTGGTAACAGACAGTCAGTCGGATCGCGACGAAAACAAGAAACTCTACTTGAATCTCATGAAGAAACTGAAGAAGGAAATCGGCGAAAGGAACAATGCCTCGATCAAGGTGATACGGCAGCTGTTGCCACTCTACAAGCAAACAACAGAGGTTCGTTTTGTTGCTTCTAAAACCATTGGCGTTCCCTTGATTATACACGTTTGTTGATAGGTGATATCGTGCGAGCCTGCGGGGGTTGATATGAAGGGGAATAAATTTTGCGATATGGACAAAAAACAGCTGCGGATTTCCGACAACCAGCGCATTAGCGTGTGGGACATACTGGAGGGACACAAAAATCCAGCACCGCTGTCGTGGGTGTGGTTCGGCGCGGTGAAGCTAGAGCGCAAGCCACTGGCTTACGAAGAGGCACACCGCAATCTCAAGTACCACATGCACAGTCTGGTGAAGCCCAGTAGCTACTACTATGAGCCGTTGCCTCTGCCGCCCGAAGACATTGAGCCAGTGCCGGAGAAGATTTGTATTGTAGTTTACATGTTTTCAAGGCTCACTGCCGCTGAGTTAGACCGCTATGCCAATGTAATTTTATCTTCGTTGATAATTGCAGAAGGACGAAATGAAGGCCGACACACCGTCCTCCGTGGATCAGTCGCCGGGTACTGTAGTGACGGGTCGAGGGCGCGGCAAGGGCACGAAGCGCAAGCGCAAACCGAAAAATCCCAAAACGCCGCCGGTGAATACACAAGTGCAGTCGCAGTTGCCACAACAGCAGCAGCAACAGCAGCAACAAGCACAGCCGCCGCTGCAACAGACCCCCCAGCAAATGACGAATCCCAATCAGATGGGCCAAATGCAGATGAGCATGCAGGTAGGCATGCAAATGTCACTCACTTTTTGCACTTCCGCAATACAGGCGTAGCTTACGATTTCAAAACTAAAATGAAATGAAAGCAGTAGAATATAAGTCAGAAAAGTTATATTTGTTTTCGACCGAAATTTTCAATTAAAATCTCTTCAATGGCTTCAAATTCAAAGGTGAATTTACAACAATTTGCTCCAAATCAAATGTTACAACAAAATCCGAATGCAATGATGCAGCCGCAACAGCAGATGCAATCTGTGCCGACGAGTCTGCAGCAGCAGCTCGGCGGCGGGAATCCGCAGCAGGGCGCGCAGATGGGCTTTATGGCTGGAGGGCCGCAGGGCATGCCACAAAGCGGCCAGCACGGCCAGCAGCAGTGGGCAGCGCAGAACCAGTACCATCCGATGCAGCAGCAACCGCAACAGTTCTACCAGCAGCAGGGCATGCAAAGTAGATGCTTCGCTCTCCCATTTCTCTGCGTGTTTTAACGTGTTTTCTATGTTTATTGTGTGCAGTGAATCGCTTCGAGCGCCCCCAGAATACATCCAAGCAGGCGCTGTGCAACATGCTACGTCAGCGGCAACCTGCATTTAACCAAAACAAGCCCGCCGCATTCAATGTGATGCAACAACAGCAGCAGCAGCAACAACAACAACAACAGCAACAACAGCGGCAGCCGCAAGGCATGCAATCACAACAGCCGCAATCGCAGCTCAGCGCCGCACAGCAGCAGCAGCAACAGCAACAGCAGCAGCAGCAGATGCAACAGCAGCAATTCGTGCGTGGTGGAATGCGCGGCATTGCGCCGAATCAGATGCCAGGCGCTGCGCCGAACCAACTCGCGCCCGGCATGAATGCAGTGAATGCTATGGGTCAAGGCATAAACCAGGGCTCCATGATGCAGCAACAGCTGCCGCCGCAGAGCAATTCGCAGGGCATGGCGATGGCGCAGAATGCAGGCATGATGAGTGCCGGTGGTAACAATGCTGGCAACCTTATGCCGCAGTCGGGGCCGAACATGAGTACGGGCGGTATGATGCAGCAGAATGTGGGCGGTGGTGGAGGTGGAGTCAACCAGGGCATGGTCAATCAGGGCCCCGGCCAATTCCAGAACTTCGGACAATATCCACAGCAGGGCATGCCCCAAGGCGGCGGCCCAGGACAACAGGCTAACATGATGGGTGGCTTTAATCAGATGAGTCAGCGCGGAGGCGCGGGAGACTTCATGCAGCAGCAGCAACGCGCCGGCATCGGTGGCAACCGCGGCCAATTCATCAATCAGGCACCGAATGTGACTATGAACAACATGATGGGACAGGGCGCGGTGCCGCCCTACTCGCGGCAGCAAGCGTCCGCTGGCAAGCCGGGTGTGGTATCAACGCAACAACAATTTCAGCAGCAACAACGACTACACCACCAGATGATGCAAATGCAAGGTGAGCGTTATCTGCTTTTATTTGTTATTGACTTACATTCGGGATTGTTATTTGTACTGCAGGTATGGGTTCACAAGGGGGCAACGTAGGCACCATAGGCCAAGGACAGGGTCAGAGCATGGGCCAACAACAAACACCAAACTTGGTGGCGCAATTACAGCGACAAATGCCGAATCAACAAAGCATGATGGCACAGCAGTACCAGCATCAGCCGCCACCATACTAATCGCTACAATCATTCGTTTCTATTCATTCTCGAAACTTTAAAACTTTTGGCACATCTCAATCATAAGTGCGTATTGTCATTTGTAATTGTAAATGATATTCTACATTTTTGCGTACATTAGCAAACAAATAAAAGTATTTCTAGTAGTTTAACTTTGAATTTCGTGAAGAACTGATGCAATCATTATTAGAAGCATTTTCTTTCTAATGTTTATGTATGTGACCGCGCATTCAAACTTCTCGCCTTATAGTGCGAATGGTATTTCCGTGTATGAAATATACCCAATTTAATTTGATAAATTCGCCATTGCGCATAGATGACACGGTCGTGCTGAACGTCCAGTGCCAATTAAACTACCATATGTAGTACGCGGCGTCACTGGGTATCAAAATGCGGTCATATGTGGTCTCATAGCTGTTCCGCAGATTTCTTACCTCAACTTTTGATGACTTCTTCACCTATTTCTGCATCTAGATTCTAGGTTAGGTTAGGTTAGGGTGGCAGCTAGAAAAGCTCACTTAGGCCAAAGATACGGCCCGTTGTGATACCACGTGAAGGACGTGGCCGCCCTTCAGGCTTGCGCACCCCCCCGGGTGACAGGCAGGAGCCATCCCGATTCCGTAATGAATCGGGCGATGCGGCCGATGCTGGGTCCTGTGAGGTCGGCCAAACCGCTGAAGAACGGCGAACCCAGCACCCGGAGTCGTCTCCTCGCTAGTGCTGGGCAGTGGCACATCAGGTGCTCAACACTCTCCTCCTCGTCCACATCATCGCAGCTGCGGCAATGGTCGTTGAAGGGGAGTCCGAGTCTCCTGGCGTGTTCGCCGTTCGTCCAGTGTCCTGTCAGCACAGAAACTGTGGAGTAGATGGAATTCCGCTTTAGTCGCAGTAATTCGCGTGTTCTGCCATGGTTAAGCGACGGCCAGGTTTCTCTGGAGATCCTGCAAAGGTTCTCCTCCGCCCAGAGTCGATTAGCCAGGCGAAGGTACGCCTGCTTGACCATCAATTTGACGGTCGCAAGGGGGATGCTACACTGCGTAGTAGGTGCTGGAAGTAGAGTGCCCTTTCTGGCCAGCTCGTCCGCCATGCAATTGCCAGGGACGCCGCTATGCCCAGGGACCCAGCTCAGGTGAACCCTGGCATGCTCCGCTAAGTCATTCAGAGCGGCCCGGCACTTTGCTACCAGTTTGGAAGAGGTATATGTACCCCTCAAGGATTTGATTGCGGCCTGGCTATCTGAGAGGATACAAATAGCCAAAATTCTAGAAGCAACACAATGTTCCATTGCGTGTGATTCACGGTGATAAAAGGAATTACAGTGAAATTCCTCATTACGGACAGTCCTTATAACCGGACAGCTTCAATAGCCGGACAAATTTTGCAGACAGCAATTTCATTGAGTTTTCCATACAAATATCATTCCAATAACCGGACGCTCTAACAACTGGACGCGGGCACCATTTTGATTAAAAAATCTCTCTTAAACCGACAAAATTCAAAAGTATGCCCAACCAGTTGCTTTAAAAATCTGTACTACACTATAATACAAATCTCACTCTTATTTGAAAATGAACATTTGAAATTAAAACAATCAGTGTTTAGGCCAGTGGTGTACATAGGATTTTATTTTGGTGGGAGGAGGGTTTGCATACAACTTTTGAGCCGAATACCACTCGAAACCATATTTTGTACCAGCATTCTTTGTGGTTGGGGGGGCCTGGGGGGGTCTGAACCCCAAAACCCTGCCTGTGTGCGCCACTGGTTTAGACAATCAACCATTACACACTTTTTTCAACTTAAGTATTTTTTATTTTTTTATTTTATTTTTATATTTTTTTTTTATTACTAAAAAATTTAAACACTTGTACAATTTATGTACTTTAACTATACATGTAATAAATATTAATTAAATATTCATAAATTCATACAAAATATTAAATAAATAAACCATGATTAGTTGCACATCATCCTGTAAACTTTTTCTTTAGAGTAAGAAGTAACAAAGTTATTTTCTTGTATGACAGTACTCAAATAATGCCGCATTCAACCTGTGAATTGTATTCGAGGGCCACGCCTACTTAATCCAATACCACTAAATACCTTCATAATTTTGTTCGTTTTTTGTTACAAGCTTTTTCAAATACCAAAAATACCCTAATTCTGCAAAAATGTCATCTGCTAGT
This sequence comes from Melieria crassipennis, assembly GCA_963668005.1. Lineage (NCBI taxonomy): Eukaryota > Metazoa > Arthropoda > Insecta > Diptera > Ulidiidae > Melieria > Melieria crassipennis. The sequence continues at coordinate 110,444,484 of OY764962.1, read as the reverse complement.
TCGATGGGAATCATTCAGAAATATGGAATAGATATACCAAAGCGAACTAAGTTTGAAATATACCAAGGTTGTACGGTTTCATTGACTGATTTGTATCTCAAATGAAGAGATATGGTACACGAAAGACATTGCTGGCAATAAGCACATATTCCATTAAATTTCATTGAATAGAACACACGAGAGTCGAAAATGTGACGTTGAAATTTTATCAAAATCACGAAAAAGCGCCCGGTTGTATGATCAGAAATCCCGACTTATTACTAGTGGTCGTGTACGCTTGAGCCAGATACGCTTTTATGTGCGACAAGAAACGAAATCAAGGGTGTGTGTGTGCAGCTTTACGACACATTTTATCGGATATATCGAAAACGCAAGTGATGTGCTAACGTGGTGGTAAACTCCGGTACTCATTCTCTACATTGCAGCTAGACAAAAGCAGTCCACACGCATCAAATGGAGAGCGACAATGGCGTTGCGTTGAGAATACAACGGTGGCGGGAATTCCTCCCCTAAGTGACGGCGAATGCAGCAATTGCACTAACAGAGACCAAGAAGCAGCCACCGACACCGATGAGAAAATGCGCCAGATGATAAAAACAATGCAGACTTTCGTGTTTCAGCCCCCCGCTCCTAGTGGCACTCGCGTATCGATTTGTGCGCACACTTCGGTCCACCGACTCGTCGTGGTATACGGCATGTTGCAGGGTTGGGGGCACTGTTTGCCGAAAACCGAGAACGAGAACGGCAGCGCCTAATTTACCTGTGCGCTGAATACGTTGGGGCCACGATAAAATCACACCAAAAATACGAGAAAAGGCAGTTTCAGTACGTTCGCTCATCTGATTCAACGCCAGTGCATCGAACGGCCTAGTGTAAGTGTCGCAGTTGACGGGCTCGCAAAATTCACGGAAGAAAAAAAATAAGAAAAACTCGACAACAAAGCAAAGAAAAGTAAAATCTGCAAAAACAACCACCCAGCCACAACCTGTAAAAAGTAAAAGTGTAAAAGACTACTCAACAGAATTACCATTTGATTTTCTAAAAAAAAATGAACGCTGTGCCCTCTGGTTTTCGCCCGTTCTACCACCGCCCCACTGCCTTTGTCGGCAGTTTTTAATAGTTCTCGCTGTTGTTGTTGTTTCTGTTGCTGCTGCTGATGGTGTTAGTGGTCATGAATGGAATTGTACCAAACATAATTCGATTGCCATTGCGTAATAAACGGCGAAACTAAGAAATGAAAAATAAGAAATAGGAAAATTGCGGATAAATCGAAAACGGCTGGCGCCGCGTCAGAGGGGACGAAAACAGGTTATTGCAGTTCAGGTGCCACATAGGAGCGCATACGAACACAACAACAACTGCAAAGTACGACATGCGGTTTGCGGGGTGTCATGCGGCTTGTGGCTGTATGTGTACAGTGGAGGCACATCCGAGACATCTGTGCTGCACTAATTGCCGAAGCACACAACAACAGCGAACAACAATTGAGTTGACTTTATGGCACGGCACAAATAAAAAATCTAATAGGAAAAAATCGTCATGCCCAACGCGGAACCAACGCACAGGCACCGGCCTTTTGCTACGTTCATTCCAACATGTTCCACACTGTAACGCTTTACGTATTAATTCGCGCATTCGAGCACTTGGCAATATCAGCAAAAATACTGCTTTTTTAGACCAACACACTTGTGTGCAATTGTCAATAGCACCCGCACACTAGCTGCCAACTGCATGCACACATTGCTATATGCAAATGCATACATATTTGCATGCGTGCATATGTGCAGCGATATGTATGCATTTGCTTCCCACTGCCAAAACATTGAAAGTGAAGGATTTTCCAGACAATTGATATATGTAAATCAATCGTTTCTAGATATAATTAACGTTCACTCCTCAACGCACTTCAAATTGTTTTCAGACCACATAGTGTGACCTTGACATTAAAACTGACAAATATACGTTTTATTAAGGAAACAACATAACAACAACGATCTTAGGCTCTGCAATGCTTATGCCGTTTAAATAAATATATACATACATATATACAAACAAACAATGAATGATAAGGGCACTTTTTGTTATTGTACTCCTCAAGCTATCATTATCTGTTCTTTTCATAATTTCGTTCATAAATTGCCCACTTAAGTGCCGGTGTAATGAGTGAAAGTTTGAAACTGTTACATTATCGCTAGATCCAACCGAGCATTATCGTGATAATTGATCGCTCATCATGAGCAATCCATTATACGAATATAAACTGATATATGCGTATATACATATGTGCATATATCATGTGCTTTTGTATACGGCACTTGTTCGTGCCAGGCTTGAATATGCGTCCTTCGTCTGGTCTCCATATTTTGCGTGCCATTGCGCTAGGATTGAGAGGATCCAAAAAGTTTTCCTACTCTTTGCGTTACGTAACTTACGCTTTACAGATCCTATGCCTAGCTACGTAACGGGATGCTTATTAATTAACTTAAAATCTTTGCAAAGTAGGAAAACAATCCTGTATTTGTCCTTCATCTTTGATGTACTCCGTGGTATGGTGGACTGTCCCACACTCCTAGAGAGGATTTTTCTGAATATTCCAGCTAGATCTCTGCGTTGCTCAGAGCTCTTCCATGTTGGTGTTTTGAGCGCTCTGTATGCGCGAAATGCACCTATCACCAGAGCCTTAATTGAGTTCAATAGAATCTCCAAAAATGTTGAGATTGATTTTTCAGTTTCAAAAAATCGTTAAATCTTTTTTATAAGTAGCTTCATGTGTTCAACTTAGCCTATAAGAATTCTTATTGCATTCATTGGCTAATCAATACTAAATAAATAAATAAATGTATGCATTTGCTTCATCATATTCTTTGTGCTTGAGCAATAACTGTCAGTATTTTCTTTGTCTCTAAAATGTTTCTTTTAAACCAGCCCACTTAAAAGTGTCCTATATGCTTCACAGGGCCGTGTCGTACAAAAGGGTTAAAACGAGAAAAGAATAAATTTTAAAGAAGGAACTCGATATAATTTTGATTATATTAATATTAATATCGGTCGCCATTTTATACAATTTGCAATTTTCTCTACAAAATCCTAAATATAACAAATAAATCAGTATTTTATATATATTGTTTAAAGTACTTTGCCACAATTAGTCTTATGCATAGTCTTAATTTACCGCATAGAGCTGTCGTGCCAATTATACGAATAGCAAAAACTTACTACACATACCTAGGTATATAGAATATGTCATAATCATATAATAAACATTTAGATATGCAAAATCTCAGACATACTGACTGATAAACCTCTAGAAGAAAACGATTTCAGTTGCTTGCTAAATTTTTCAATTACTTAGTTTCGTTCTATCTTCGCGCTACAGCTAGTTGGCTCTTCGCTGTATGTTCCGACTTTATTATTTTCATGGATTATTATCATAGATTACATTGTGAGTTTCAATTGCATGGGCCTAATGCTTTTACTTTCAATTAAATAAACTGTTATCAGCACCTCAGGCGAGTGGGCAGGGCTTTCATTAATTTGCCAGTGCACTTAATGTGCCACTGATAAGAGCGCTCACTCCTCCCGAGTGCGGCATACATTCAAAGCTACAAATATCCACTAGTCGTAGTGCAAAGCTGTGTCCCCTGCAAACTTTAAATTAACTTAAATTTAATAAGTCAGAAATGTGTTCGTATGTGCAAAACATTTTAGCTAAAATTCAAATTCGTTCAAATTATGCTATCGACTAATCGGCTTTAGAAAAACTTTCGTTTCGAATACAGGTGATGCTGGGCTACCTCTGAGAACAAAAATCTGCGCTCCTATTCAGCGGATTGTTAAGTGTTGACATAATTCGTGCAGTCGACACAATTGAATTAAATAGCTTTAATTTTGTGATTAAAGTCAGTTGACTGAAAGGAAACTTTATATACAAAATTTATAAAAATTAATACGTATTTTTAGTATGCAAACTATTAATATGTAAACCTTCTTCATCTTTAATGATTTGAATTTGCTTTGTTCGAAATGTGTTGCAGAAAGTTGATGTACCTGGATGCAGAGTTCCCATACGAGTCTTTGGTGAAAAGCAGTGACGGATTGATTTGGACGACCAAATTTCTATTCATATTTTAAATTATTCAAAGTGCACATAGTACGTAAAGTAACGAACAGCAAGACGATGTATCTTCTTCTTCGCACAACGTCGTCAGCTATTAAGCCCAAAGCAGCTGTATTTCTAAACAAGTGAGTGCGACACATTTTAATTCGGTAATAATTTAATTTGACATTTTAATTTAAAAATTTAAATTTTAATATGCCTTTTTCTTTGCACAGTTACACTCTCGCCGCTGTGACGAGTGCGACGACGCGATCGCGCAGCATCAGTTCCGTGGTGCCCGACACTAACTTGGCCGACTTTCCAACGCAGAATGAGCCACTCTTGGATTACAGGAAGGGCTCCGCTGAGCGCAAGGCTCTCGAAGAATCAATAAAACGCACCGCAGCCACTTGTGAAGAAATTCCGATAGTGATTGGCGGTAAAGAATTCAAAACCGACAAAGTGGTGCATCAGGTGATGCCGCATAACCACGCTCACAAGTTGGCGAAGTTCTACTATGCCGACAAGAAGTTGATCGAGAGCGCCATCAAGACTGCAGTGGAAACGCAGCCGAAATGGGATCGCACACCGCTCAGCGAGCGCGTCAAGATCTGGGATCGTGCAGCCGATATGATGGCCACTAAATATCGGCAAGACTTGAATTCGGCGACGATGTTGGGCCAAGCGAAAACCGTGATTCAAGCTGAAATCGATGCTGCGGCGGAGCTGATTGACTTTATACGGTAATCATTTAGGAACTGGATTGCCAAATGCAGTCTGGATTTGGAAAATAATGTCATTTTTATTATTATTTACAGTATGAATGCTTATTTCCTGAAGGAAAGCGCCAAATATCAACCCATCAGCGAAAATGCGAAAGTTACGAAAAACTCGATGAGATACCGAGGTATTGACGGTTTTATTGCGGCGATTAGTCCTTTCAACTTTACAGCGATTGGCGGAAACTTGGCCTACACACCCGCACTAATGGTAACGTCTCAAAAAATTATTAATTCAATTGTTTCGAAGAACGAGTTAGTTGAATTGTTTTTTATTGATAAGTTAGAGTGAATGTGTGAAGACTTTTGCTGGAGTACTTTACTACTGTAATCACAATGTATTTTTGCAGGGCAATGCTGTGCTGTGGAAGCCCTCCGACACCGCCGTACTTTCGAATTGGCGTATCTTCAATATAATGCGGGAGGCTGGCGTGCCCGATGGTGTTGTCAATTTTGTGCCAGCCGATGGTCCAGTGTTCGGAAATGCCATCACGCAGTCGTCCCATTTGGCGGGCATCAACTTTACCGGATCGGTGCCGTAAGTGCGAAGCGAATCGAATTCATATCGCACAAATAGTGTAATCAATTAATTAACTATGCTTGCAGCACTTTCAATTGGATTTGGAAACAGGTTGGCAACAACATCGACAAGTACGTTAACTTTCCGCGCTTGATTGGTGAATGTGGTGGCAAAAATTTCCACTTCGTGCACCCATCAGCCGATGCCGATACCGTGATTACGGCGACCATACGTTCGGCGTTTGAGTTCTGCGGCCAGAAGTGTTCGGCCTGTTCGCGTATGTATGTGCCGGAATCGCTGTGGGAGAAGGTGCGTCGGCAGAGCTCATTCAATTAAAGTTATTCGATCATACAATTTCTCTGATTACACAGATTAAGAACGGATTGATTTCGGAGGCTGGCCATCTGAAAATCGGTGACGTGCAAGACTTTGATAGTTTCACTTCGGCCGTTATCGACGATAAAGCGTTCAAGCGCATCTCCTCCTACATTGAGCATGCAAAGCAGAGTCCAAATCTGCAAATTATTGCCGGCGGCACGTACTCGGACCGCAAGGGCTACTTCATCAATCCGACAATTGTGGAGTCTAAAGATCCGCTGGATAAGATAATGACTGAGGAGATATTTGGCCCGGTGCTGGCAGTGTACGTGTACAAGGACAAGGATTTGGATAAGGCCATGAAACTGGTGCACACGTCCACCAAGTTTGCGCTGACTGGTGCGGTGTTTGGACTGGATGAGTAAGTTTTATTTGCGTTGTTTGTTTAATTAATTCATTCAATGGTTTTCTCTTTGTATGTGCAGAGCATTCCTCAAACGAGCGCTGGAGGAATTCAAAATGGCCGCCGGCAACTTCTACATTAATGACAAGTCAACCGGTTCGGTTGTGGGCCAACAACCTTTTGGTGGCGGACGCATGTCGGGTGAGTGACTCGATTAATGCAAATGACCAATAATGACTGAGGTGTGTAAATTGTACGTGTGGTTCAACCTACTTTCAGGCACCAACGATAAGGCCGGCGGACCGCATTACATTCAGCGCTGGACTTCGCCACAGGCCATCAAGGAAACGTTTGTGCCCCTGCGCGACATTGGTTATCCTTACATGAAGGACTAAAGCTTTGTACCAAAAAGCAAAAAGAAATTGATTAAGTAAAAAAGAAGGAACAGTGAATCTAAATGCAACAAAGTAATCTCATTTACGGAATTTTTCTATATTGATTTTTTGTTTGTTTGTTATAATTAGATGACGAAACCAAACCAAACCAAAACAATACAGTCGCTGTTAGGGCGAATGTTGACCTTGTGAAATTGCCCACAGTACTCGTAATTTTACGAGTAGCAATATGGCAATGAACGTCGTTTTATTTAGCTTAGTCAAACACACAATATTCCCCCACTATTAAATTAAATACCGCATCAACAATTACTACTACTACAATAACTTATTTAAGGAATGCGCGCGTAAATTTGTAAGCTTACAGAAACTAGTAGAAAATACATACATGTGTTACATAATAAAGACGCAGCAGGAGTAGAGCTGCGGACATAAATGAAATAAGCATATTTCCGCTGTAAATGCACTCACTCAAACGGGAAAGTTCGAGTACAAGTACGAATAGGAGTATTAAAGCGAATGAAAGTATTTTGTGCAGAGGTTGAAATATCCACATACAAAGAATCTCAAGTATGAACAATGCGAAATTGACATTGCGGCAAGGACGTTGCAAGTAGTCTGAATTTAATATTGGTGAATGCACCAACAGTTAGTTTCGTAATATGGCAATTCAAAAAAACATTGAAATTTAATTAAAAAATGGTAATTGGTATGCTGATTCAATTCTTGCAAATTTTATATGATACCTCGATTAAGATTATCTTTTATGACTATTGTATGTGCGTATCTGTTTACTACACTAATTCTTGTTTTTTCGTAAGTATATCCGATTCATTGTACGTGGTCCCCAATTCCTAGTTAGTCATAGACGCATCCAAAACAAAAACAATTAAAAAGAAAAAACAACAATCAGAAATACACTTGACAATACACATAAGATGAAAAGCGCCGTGATTGCTCTTAGCAGTCGCACAGATAATAAAATAAAATTACATTAAGTTGAATGAAACTATGATTTGACGAAAAGCAAATGCTAAACCAGTTAATGTTATGTATTCAAAAGAAAAAGAACAACAGAAACACAAAATAATATCCGTGCATTGTTCGCTTAGTTAAAAAAGAATAAAAATTATATGCATTTATTTGCCACAAGAAAAAGGTTGTCTTTAAATATTTACATCACAGTTTGATTAACCGTAGGCAAATGGACTTTTGATCTTCCCTTCCGAGCCGAATATCTTAGAAAGTATTTTAACATTTTCAAATCAACTATTTTTGCGTGGCATGAAACCAGTGGCCGATTCAACAGCTTATAAAGCGTGAGTTTTATTGGTCGAGAGAGGACTGTACCACTCAATTCAGCACTTTTCGACAGCTGTTGCATCAGTATTTACGGTCTTGAATCCGACCGTGCGCGGAATACAAATATTTTTGTTTTACAAATTTCAACTGTTTGTTTCTGAAGTGAATAGTAGTACAATAATATTTTGTTGGAAGTACCCTTCAACCATTAAAATTCAACACAATAACTATGACCAAAGAAAATAAAGGTGCACTTCATATTCTTTGCTATGACTTATTTTGTTGGAGGCCCTTGTCAATCAGTAAAGTCCAACAGTATTTTCTTATTAAAGTCTCGTTCCAAGGCTCTTGGTAGCAATATTGGGAATGTGCTGGATACATATTGGAAGCCACAAGCGTCTTTCCACAGTCAACGGAACTACATATTCAATAGTAGCAGAACTAGTCCCGATAAATCAATTATTATACTGCCTGAACGTATAGTACATTATCAATTCAATTCAATCAGAATTAACTTTTACCGCCCTCCTGTTTTCCTAGACAGCTTTTTTCTTCAGTCGGAACTGCCTGGCAAACGCAACACCCAGAATGTACGTCCATTGTGCTGCGACTTGATGTTCCCTTTGATTTGCTTTAAATCTACCCGACCTCCGGAGAAATTCGACAGATATTTTACCTTAACTGGTATTTGCCTGCAATTATTCAGAAAATCGAATTTTATCACACCTGTTCTAGTATATTTGTGTGTTTTGATATTTCGTCACATTGGTAGAACAACTCGTACATTGACATTTTTTACATGTGTTTTCTCTGATTCTATTTTAAAAAAACTAAAATATGATTACAGAGTTTTGGTATACGTTCGTACATATTGAATAATTGGTACAAAATCGCATTGTATTTAGCAAACCCCTTTGGCCAACTGTGCTCATCACAAATTCCTACTAGCTACTACTTTTTGCGTCAACGCTGCCTGAATGCGGACGTCAGTAAGCAACCCTGCCTTGGGCCCAATCATCCCGTTGAGGTTAGAATTTTGACAATGGCTGTGGACGGTGGTGTTTCTGGCGTTTCTTCTGTCCTTGCAAGTAAATATTACAAGAAACGTAAAGGTTTTACTAGAGCGACAAAAAACGGCTAAATTAGCCAACGAATTGAGCGTCCATGGTGAACGAGGCGCGGGTGCTGCCGTCGCCGTGTATCGTTGGTTTTGCGTCGTTGCGGTTGACGGGTGGCGCAGTTGGAGCGCGCACAAGCTGCAAAAACGTCATTCCCGTTTTAGTTGTTATTGTTCCATATTTGCATCTTGCAATCCGTTCTAGAATGGGACTTGAACTTTCGGCACAGATGTAGTTTGAGAGCTTGTATGCTTTTTTCACGAGAATTTTTTGGTCGTCATTTGAGAGACAAGGCTTGTTCACAGCGCCTGCCCATCCTGACGTGTGCAGACACGAATGTGATCCTTTGTACAAATTTGGGAGAGGGGACAACGAATTCCGTATTGCAGGGGATAGGTTCCACTGGTCGCTTTTTTCATTCCAAATGCCACTAATTGGTGTTTTTGTTGTAAATTTTGCAGTTCGCTCTAGCGTGGGAATTGAACTTTGGGCATCGTCCGGTCCCAAGTCGCCGTACGAGCCGAAGGACGACCTTCCACGAGAGGAGACGAAGAATTCTCGATCGATTTCGTTCAGTCCGGATGGGCGCTACTTCGCCTACACGAACGGGCAGGAGATCAAGGTGCTCCAGACGTCGGACTGGCAGCAGCAATGCTCGCTTCCACGTCCGAAAGCTTTCTACCTCATGTTCTCGCCACGAGGCAACTACCTCTGCACATGGGAGATGTACACCGTCACCAAGGAGAAGCCAGAAGGCTCCCCTAATATGTTTGTGTATGATATGAGCACAGGGGAGGAGGTGTTCGCCATAGTGCAGAAGAAGCATACCGATTGGGAGCCGTCGTGGTCCACGGATGAGTCTATTTTTGCGATGGTTGCCGGCGGTGAAGCGCTGTTCTACGATCTGAGCGGCGAGGACACAGCCGGCTTCAAATCAACTGCACGCAAAATCGGCGGCAGTCGCGGAGGCGTACTGTCGTTGGGGCCGGGTAACAGCCCGCCGCATCTGGCCTTCTATACGCCAGGCGTGAAGGGGGCGCCGTCCATGTGCAAGTTGTACAAGTACCCAGCACTATCGCAGAACCAAACGGTGGCATGCAAGAGTTTCTTCCAGGCTGATCGCGTGGAGATGCTGTGGAACAAGCGCGGCACAGGTTTGCTGCTGCTTACCAGTACCGAAGTGGACAAGAGTGGTGCCTCATATTACGGGAATCAGGCGCTGCACTTTATGGCCACGAAGGGTGACTCTTGCTCAGTGCCATTGGGTGAGTACAGGTGGCATTGATGCGATTGAATTTCCATAGTCAATGTGCGTTTCTTGTTTGCAGCAAAGGAAGGGCCGGTCCACTGTGTGAAATGGAGTCCGAAAGCTACTGAGTTTGTAGTAGTGTATGGATTTATGCCATCCAAGGCGGCGCTGTATAATTTGAAGTGCGATGTAGTGTTTGACTTTGGCGAGGGTCCACGCAACTGTGCCTACTTTAACACCTTCGGCAATTATATCCTTTACAAACAAAAGTGGCGTTTGGTCCGCGCCGTGAATATGTTTCCCCCCAAAAACATTGATATAGTCGTTTAACGTTCCTTTTGTTTTCCTTAACCGCTCCGCACTGCTCGTTTTAGCAGGATTCGGCAATTTGCCCGGCAACGTCGAGATCTGGGATGTGAAGAAGAAGGAGAAATTGACCAGCATTAAATGCAACGACACCACTCATTTTGAGTGGAATCCAAATGGCGAATACTTCATGACGGCCACCACTGCGCCGCGTTTGCGCATCAGTAATGGGTATGTGAAAAGTCATAATCGCTTTTTCGGATTTGTGGAATTACCATAAATGTATTGAATCGAAATTTCAGCTTTAAAATCTACCACTACTCGGGCGCATTGGTGCACGAAACACTTTGGCCGCAGGGTCAAGAACTGCTTGCTATCGAGTGGCAGCAATTCCCTGAGGACGCTTTCACCGAACCGATCATCACGAAGGCGAAGCACGAGAGCATCAAGTCGAGCCAGCCAGAGGCCAGCAAGAAGGCGTACACGCCGCCTCATTTGCGACTGATGAAGGAGGGCAAGAACCCGGAGCATTACATACCGCAGCCACAGGCCAAGATTCCCGGACTGACACCAGGTAATCGGATGAAATATTGGCATAGACAATACGACACTCAAAATCCCATAACGCGCTCCGACTGGCGCACAGACAGGAGTAGACGCGGCGTCGACCGATACCGACCCTACCAGAATCGACGCTAAGTGTTTGCCATACAAAATTAAGTTGTCGTATTATAAGTAAATTTTACGTGACTGCAATAAATCGGAATGAATGAATGACTACTAATGCTGCTGCTTTTTATTCAAGGCAACAACACTTCCCAAACGACTAACAACAAGAAGGGCGTTGCGAAGCCGGGTGGCAATCTGAACAATAAGCCCAACAAACCGAAAAATCGGCGGGAAGCAACTGCCGTGGACGGAGTTGCCGCGAATGCACCCGGTGCTGGTGCAACCGCCAGGTACACACACACCAATGGAAACAGCAACGAAGCCTTCGCCGAGCCGCAACGGCCGCCGAACCGCATCAAGCAACAGCAGCCGAAAAACTCCAACAAACAACCGATTAACACCACCGCCGACACGACCGGCGCTGTGACCAACAACAACGGCAGCAACACAAGCGCCGACGAGCAGCCCCAGCAGCAGCCGCTGCAACCATCGAAGAAGGCGGCCAATCCCGAGAAGGAAAAGAAGATACGGAACGTAGCCAAGAAGTTGTCGGACATCAAGAAGCTGAAGGCACGCCAAGAGCAGGGCGAGACGCTCGAACTAAATCAGCTAAACAAAATTTCCATGGAAGCCAAGTTCCTAGAGGAGCTAAAGGCGCTGAAGCTGTCCGCCTAGTGTGCGCCGCAACTTGCCATCGTCGTGTCGACCTGCCCATGGCAAATCGCCCAATTGCAGCTTATCACAAGCTGTAGTCTCGTTCATTTACTTCACAGTGCACGCATGAATGTAGCGCGCAAAAATTCGAACCTCTCGACTTGTCTGCCGTTTTCCATCTCTTTTTTTTTATATATATCATTGTAGAAATTTGTAAATTCAAAATTGACTTGTTTTATTTTGTTTAACGCGCCTTTTTTTACTTATTGTACATGCACTTTGCGTGTGTCTCGTCTCGCCGACAACAGCAACAAACGAATGATAAAAAACAATTGATTGTGATTTATTACGAAAACAAAATGTAAACCTCCAACGTATGTAAAAGATTATTGAAAATAAATTGATTTTCAGCGAAGCTGGCATCAGCGCAAACTGTACCGCCCGCTTTGACTTTACGTATCCCATTTGGACTCCTTTTTGACGAACACTTCCTTGCCGTCACTCTGCGTGGCTGCATAGTAACCGAGACCTTCGTATTTGGATCGCATATAGGTGATGTAGCCAAGGACGCCGGCAAACGCAGCCAATCCAATGCCCATTATGATTTTGTTCTTGGGAATAAAATGAGCAAAGTGGTAATTGTATTTGAGTGCAGTAGCTATTGTGATGTTTTCAACTGGCGCGCCGACTTTTGGGCGAGGTAAGACCCAGCTGCATGTAACCGGTCACGTTTAATGCTTTTCATGCCTTGAGATAATTCCAATGGCTTACCGGTTTGGTGTACAGCTCAAAGTTGAGCAGTCGAAAAACACTAGTTGTCCGCACCGATCGTATACCATCACCCCCCGCTGACGGGTTAACGGAACCTTTGGCTTTGGAATCGTTCGGCGCACTCATTTTTGCAATCCAAGAACTGTCAGCATATGCAAAATTATTTGCTGTTTTAAAGACTTTTGTTGAAGACTCGATGAGTTATAACTTACAGTTTATTTGAAAAAGCTACATTCGCAAAATATTTTGCGTTTTCAACCAACAAAAAAGGGAAATGTGTTACAAAATATCGTTAACAATAACAGCTGTTAGCAGGGTTGCCTCGAAAACAAGCAGACAACCATCAGCTGCTCATAGGCCAAGTTCAGCAGTCTGGCCATACAAGTTACAAACCGATAGGATTCCCTTTTACTGCTATCAAATGATTAAAGATACAACAGTTTTTAAAATTCAAAGTGTTCTTAGATTCCTTTGCTGGAGAGACTTAAAATTTCAGTATTGAATTTATATAGACATATGTAAGTATGTATGTTGAATTTTGATTAAAAATATATATATACACTGGGCTGCAGTTCAATTCAGTATGGCAACGCTGATAGTCCATTTGTGATAATAAAGTGCGAAAAACGCGATCAACATGGTGAAGGCCTGGTTTATGGACAACGATACGGTATCCGACCAACGACTGGAGCACCATTTGAGTCCGCCGCAATTCCTATCGCTGGAGGAAATATTAAAAAAAACCGGTGTGGAATATTTCCTTGTGAGTTGACCTTCCAATGTATTGTATTTATCAGTTCGCTGATCGGCACCTATCTGTTGCCGTTTGTGCGATCAGTGTTGTAAAGTGTATAGTTTCTGGAAATATTAACAACAGAAGTTGTTTTTAGTGCTCATTAAATGTATTTGTTTGACTACAGATCGATGCTTCAAACTACAAGCAAGACGCTACTTTGAGTAAACTTCGCAAGGAAAGAAACTACTCGTATGAAGACGAGGTAAAATTATTGCATATTTCAAACCTAAAATTTGTGTATTTTTGATGGGTTACTATCCAATTGCAGATAACATGCTCCGAGAAGTGTTTGCCCGACTACGAAACCAAATTAAAATCATTCTTCACCGAACATTTGCACACCGATGAGGAAATTCGTCTGGTGCTCGATGGTTCTGGATATTTTGATGTGAGAGAGTAAGTTTAAATGAAATTCGGAAATATTGAAATTTGAAAATTTGAAAATTTGAAAATTTTTCCTTATCGTTATTCAACAGTGGCGAGGAAAAGTGGATACGTATTGAAGTAACGACTGGAGACTTGATTATTATACCGGCTGGCATTTATCATCGCTTCACATTAGACACGAACGTAAGTGAAGGTTTATTGGGTTTAAATAAATTGAAATGAATGATTGATTTTTCAGAACTATATTAAAGCCAAGCGCTATTTTGTTGGTGAACCAGTTTGGCAGCCCTACAATCGTCCCGCTGATGACATGGATTGCCGCAAGGAATATCTGAAGAAACAGGAAATGGGTTTTACGCAGTTGAATAAAGTTTAAGGCGTTAATAGACCGACATTTTGAGTGAAAAATATAATATATATACATATATATGTATATATATATATATATATATGTATCAAATACTATATATCAAATAATTAATTAATCAAATTATATATATTATATATATCAAATTATATACATATATATATTTATATATATTATATATATGTATATATTACACACATGCACAACATTATTTTTATACTCTTGTAATTAAATTGTACATGGGCAATATGTAGGGGAAAAATACATATAGCTATCGTTTAAAACTTTTCGCTTTGAAGTCGAATATACTATTTATAGAAATAATACAGCTAAATATATTTTTAGAAAACAAAGCGCGACAATTTGTGTACTAATTGCAGCCAACAATTTCACAAATACGTATCTGAAAAATTTTGAGTCCAAAAATCATTAAATGATTAATCTTACAAACAGTATATATTTGTCAGATATGTTAAATTTTTTCAACTACCTCGAACCACGAACAAATTCTAATTGAGTGTCATGTCTAAACAAATGAACGAACAATTTGTGGCAAGCAAATAATTCAATATTAAATAAGTTAGTGAGATAAAAATGAAAGAGGTTTCAAAAACAAAATCATATATATATTTTATAGTAAAGGCCTCTAGACAACGGCTTTTCCTGTTTTCATGTTTTTTCACACATTCACCCGGTCTCGAATATGGTGCGGAGCTCTCTCTAAAGAATCGAATAACGCGTGTTATCGATTGCTGCCGATAAGCGGAAAATTCTCCCACATGAATTCAAATGCTTCGAAACGAAATGGCATTAGTGTATTCGCAAGAAAATTCCGTGCGCCTTTGACAGCGGCCTTTGAAGCATGTGGGCATAAGCGAGATGGAGGCTGGTCGACGAAAACGAGATGGTTGCTGCAGCGAGTCGAAGAATGTGGAAGAAGTAGATCGAAAGGAAACGTCGCCGTGTACGGTTGTTTTGTGGAAAAACGTCGACGACCGTTTTTGCATTGTGAAAAAGTCAAAAAGCAATTAAAAATTGCGTTTCTTTTTGTGTTTGTGTGTTGCACGCGGAGCAATAAAATTCGGGTGATATAAAGTATTTGATTATCAAGCAGACAAAACAAACAACGCGGAAGAAAAATTGCCGCAGAGAAAAAGTAGAAAGCGTGCTTCAAAGCTCTTTGGAAAAAAATTTAAATTGGAGTTGCGAAAAAAGTGAAAAGCTTGAGAAAAAGAAAAAAAATATTCCGAATTTCTCAAGTGTGTGCAAGAGTGATGTCCAAGTAAAACGTAGAAAGTTGAAGTGCTACAGAAGCAGCAAATGTAAAAGAACATAAAAGGGAAAAAGCTGAAATAGCGAGCAAATGTAAAAGAATTAAAGAGGCAGAAAAATAAGAGGAAAATTTTGTGGCCGTGGGTGAGTGTGTGTGCAGCGTGTGAGTGTGTGTGTATGCGCGACATCCGAACCGTTGTTGGCGTTGCCGTACCGACAGTGAGGTGCCGAAATTGTTGGTAGAGCAGCAGCCGAGAAGCAATTAGAGAAGCGCAACTGCAATTGCGGCAATTTGGAATAGCAGCTAGCAGCGTTCCTTTTAGCGCGTTTTCACAACAAACCAGCACACGGACGAGTAGCAGACCGGCGGAGATTTTCTTCAACAACGGTGAGTAGCGAAAGGACCAGCCCCCTTTCAATGCCGTTGGCATTGATTAAAAATGTCTTGATTAATTAAAAATTTGCTAGCTTGTCTGACACGCCAGGGTCCGATTTTCTCTTTGTTCCCCCCGTGCACGTTGTGCTACTTTAAGGTTTTGCTAAGTAGACGTCTGGGGAAGGTGCTGGAGCTGTTGTCGTTCAACCGGTCTGTGCAACTGCGGGGCTGGCAGTTACGTACGTTGGCGTCAGCGTCGTGAAGCAACGCTGCGCGACGCAACGCCGCTGCTCATTCGTTTGTTTTCTTTTGTGCTTGTTTCGTTTAATTTTTTGTATCTCATTTAATTCTTTATGCTTTTTAACTTTGTCTATTTTCTTCACGTTTTCCGCTTTATCATTCATTTCGTTTCGCTGTCATCGCTGCACCCGCTTTGCAAGGCGCGTTTTTGCTGCGCTCATTTTTTGCTCGCCTCGTTCCGTCTCGGCTCCAGTCGGGGGGTTTCTTATTTAGTTCTCTGGTTGTTGTTGCCATCGGGTTTTTATTTATTTTTTCTGCGATGCCTTGCCACTTGCCAGTTTGTGTTGGGCTGCTACTGTTGTTGTTATTGTAGTTGTTCAGTTTTTGCAGCGAATTTTGAATGTTGACGTTGTTTTGGAAAATTGAATTTTTTAGTTGGCGAGTAAAATGGCGTAGGGGTAAAGGGTGGATGTGGATTAAGGGCTGGTGCCACTTCTGTTGCGATGCTGGCTGACTGCAGCGCATTGCTCCGGCCATTTCCGGGACGTACGCTGCATTGCAGCACACACCACCATCTCTGCCGATCCAATACGCCCCCGTCCGCATTTGTGCTTGCGGTGGGGGAGATTGAAACTCTGTTGGGTGGTTATGGAACGCGCCGTTGAGGTCAGGGTGGAAATTGAAGATGCTTTTCGGGTTGGAGTTGGCTTTTCTATTCATTGAATTTTTTATGCTTAATTATGGCAGAGCAGAGAAAGAAGATTCCACAAGAATTATTGTTTTAGGTGGTTTAAAAAAATTATTATATTAGTGTACTATAAGACACAACAATATGACAGAATATTGTTGATAGACGATTTTGTTGTTTTAATAAAATGAAACGTGCTAATGGGATTTATTTAAAAACAAGAAGATACGATTTACTTAAGGGGTTCTATATCCTTTTGTAATTAAATTAAATCAAATCATGCTTGGTCTTTGGCATTACTAATATGCCAAAGCTTAAATTGTGTCCAGACAGGAGTAGGTTTCCGAGTCTTTCACTTTTTTCCAGTGAGTTAGTGTTTAGCAATGGGAGCTTCTGATAAATTTGTTTTGTTTTTAGGTAACATTTGTCTTTTACCTGTCAGAATCAATATTGGGCCAGATAAGTTTTGCTGTGTTTGATATATGTTTTTGGTAACTATATGTTTAACTAACTTAATAGAAAGAAATCGCTATGCATGCAATCAATAGTGAAACGAATAAATTCAAAATATGCAATATAATTTTTCTTATTGGATACTTATACCTGAAATAAACCACTCAATTGAACTTTCATTCAAATTGTGTTACATTGTTGCTACTTGATATTTTCTTGACTTTAATATGGATCATAGCAAAATGTGCTTTTGTAGTACAGTGTCATATTTGAATTCCACCATTCTAGAATTTGTTTGAATTTTAGATCTCTTTTTAAGGGGTATTCCTACATTTCAGGTTTATATATACTGTTTCTTGTGCGCTTGTGAGCCCGACGTCCTTTAAGCGTTTTCAGCAACACATTTTCATGAAATGCAAATCGCTGCCGTTTTCTAGTTGGCTGTGACCACTAAATTCATTTGTTTTTGCTGTCACATGCGCTGCATTAACTCATTATAGGCCGACTTTATTTGATTGTACTTAATTATCTGAAGAGAATTGGTCAGCCACTCACTGTCGTTGTGTCACAAACTCTCTTCAAACTATTCTTAAGTATATAGCATTGACTTCCCGGTATATAACCACATGCACATGAACGCATTTATATAGAATACCCCAGTAATTAATACTATCTGCGTCTGCGCTAAGCGACCCGAAAATACTAGAAGTGGAGCGCTTTTCAAATTCAATAAATATGCACATTTTATTATGCGGCAAACAAATCACTTAAGTCATTTATAAACGGGGGGAATTGTTGCATACGTGTACACAATGCGCTTCGATCGGCGACTCGTCCGTCCGCAGGCATCAGGCTTGCAAGCGAGCAGTTGATTTCACTTTGCTTGCTCGTTTGCCTTCTTTATTGCTTTCTGCTTTGTGTGTTGTTTTGCCCTGTCTTTTTGGTGTGTGTTTGTCGGTTTTGTTACGCTTTAAAATCAATTTCGCATTTTGTTGAAGAATCCACACTGCAGCACGACACGACACGGCAGCAGCGCATTAGCTGTAGGAATAGTAACAATGACAACAACAACAATAACAACATAATCGACAATACAATTGTTGCCAAGCTATTTTCGTATGTTGTGGGGAGTTGGTAGGTATTTGGATAGCATCGAGCTGGTCGAGCGAGTGAATGCCGCAGCCGCCATCGACAATGACGTCGGTGCGACGTAGTGCAGTGCTCGTTTGCTGAGTAGGAGTGAGTGCAATGCGATCTCGCTACTCACCACTTCAATGCAAAGTAACATTTCACTCACGCATCGAGTCGCTGGTGGCGCCAAATTGTTAAACTATTCTGAAAGGCCGCCCTGCAAATTTGTGACCCCATCGACAAGCACATCATTACCGCCGTTATAATTGTCCTGTAAATTGTTGTTGTTATTGCTCGTCCGGGCCTGCCGTACCACGATACCTTGTTTTCGATTCTAGATGTCGGCTCGGTTTGAATGCTCTCATCGGCCAGTGAAGTCGCTTGTGCTGCTGCACATTATTCCCATTCTGCGCCATGCCGTTCTGTGCGTTTTCGGACGACGTCAGCGGTGCCCATGGCATGTGGCGCGGTGGCTCGGTGCTGTTGGGTTTGGCTCTCGCACCGGTTTCGCTTTCTCTATCTCTCCCTATTCACATATTCGCATGCTCTCCGGTTCGCTCTCGTGCTGTCTGGCTGTCAGTTTGTCTTGCTCTCATGTCTGCTGGCACCACCTGCCTTCCTCCGCGGCAGCTTCCCGAGCTGGTGCCCCGGACTCCCTATGGACTCTTGAGTCGACTGCACTGCGCGCTGTACATTACATTGAAGTGAGACCTGTCGCTCGTCCCGCACATTGCACGGCACTGCCACCGTCTCTCCGTCTGCTGCTGCATTACATATGCTATGCTGGTGTTGTTGTTGTGGCGCTACTGCTGCTGATGCAATTTTCGTCGATTCGACTCTGACAGTAGGAGGCTGGCAAACAGTCAGCCAACTCGGTCGTTCGGCTTGCGAATTCGTTCCCGCACTGCGAGACTGTGTTTGCATTTTCCGTAATGCATACAGACAAGTGTGTGCGGTGCACCTCCTCAAGTGGGAGTCCGCGTCCCGAAGTGACTGTAAATGGTGGCTGACGGGCGGTGCAGGAATGCTCCTAAATAAATGCGTACAATTTGCATGTGTGTGCGTCCTGTTTTGCGCTCATTTCGTCTCAATCGGTCTGGCCCGGTCTGGTTTGGTTTCATGGTTTCAGCGTCCGTCAGAGCGCACACCATCATCGCTCATAGTTTGATACGTTTTGATTTGCTGCTAATGGTATGGGAAAATAAATTAGGATAGTGTCGATGGAGTGGTTTATTTAATTCAGCTTCACTATCAACGCACAAAACTTTCTGCCCGCATCGTCGTCATGCGGATGCGATTTACGGCCGGCTGCCAAGTAGCTGTAAATGCTGGTAGTACGTAAAAAGCTGTAGCGTCATTTGAATTGTATTTTTGGGGAGACTACGCTACGTTTTTCAGCACTGCAATAGTTTCAGCTAATTTTAAATTATTAGATTGTATGAGAATTTAGTAATCCAATGTATGATTCAGTATTTGAATGTTTTCCATTTAATCACGATGTATCAAAATATATTAGCCAAGGAGATTCTCGATAGAGATAACTATTGAAACAATGGCAAGTCTGTGCCAGATTGTCTATTTGTCTGTAAGCCAGAAACCTTCACTCATTTGGTTCTAATTTCGAACCGAATAAAGTTACTATCAAATAATTCCTCTGTCTGTCCTCTTAGAAGGCTTAATAATTCATATGGTACGAAGATTTCAACTGTAGCTGTCGGTGAGATAGCGAGGTTCATATTGGAATGATTCCTAGTGCCATAAAGGAGCCATCCCTTTCTGCTTCAGTCCAACCTAACCCAACTTAAACCCATTATGATATCTCAGAAACAGTCTCATCTTACTAGCTCATAAGTTTTATATAAGTAACAGTTTCTTTCAACTATCATCCCTAATGCTTTTTGTAAGGAAAATAAAGAAAAACTAAGAAACGAAATCAAGAAAGACCATTCCAACACACCATCCACCGGACGGATGGCAAACAATACTGTCGATCTCGACCTCACAAAATAAAACAGCATTTTGTTGAACAACGGCAGCGTAATAGCTATAGCACAAAATTAACCCAAAAGTTCGTTTGCTTTAACTTATGGGTTCAAAAGTTCACAAACAAAAAAAAAAAATGAAATCCGTTTTGGTCGTCAATGCACATACATAGCTATAAATACATCGATTTTCTGGAAATCCACAAATAATACAAACGTTCAAACGCCAAAGTGACAAACTCTACATAACCGATAAAGAAGATAAGATAGCGAACTCAAATAGTTTGAGACCAAAAACACACATATGTATACATTATTTGTTGTATTTCTTCTTTGGAAGAAGAGCATGATAGATGATAAAACAGTAAAGTGTGCCAATGCGGCCAAATATGGCCGACCGCAATGAAATGGAGAAAGTTTAATTATTTTGGTTTACGTGTCTTTCTTGCGCCATCAATGACCGACTTAGCGCTTGGAGAAGAAAGAGCATTTCTTTTTTGTTTCAAACAGTACTTGAAGCTACATATTTCGCACTATCTCAGAACGTGAGAATGCGAGCGAGCGCTAAGTGCACTGCACTGTTCGAGTGACCGGAAATAGAAGTGTCAGAAATATTTATTACACTCGATGTGGTGTGGTCTTTGGATACATACCGAAATCTGCATACAAGTATGTGCTTCATATATTTCTTGTTAGTTGTTGTTAGATAGCCAGCCACAAATATTTTGTCGATATGTGCTATCTGAAAGCAAAACTGCACAGGATTGTCGGAAATAGTTTGGTTTTGGTTGTTGCATTTGAATTCGTTAAAGTTGCCGCTTGCTCCTTTATAGACACGTTCAGCTACAAGTTTTTGTATTGTTGTTAGCATTTGCGTGTTTTAATTTCTTTATTGTGCTGCTATAATCTGACTCCTGCTGCCTACTGGCTCCTGCGCAAGGCTTGCCGCCAATTTTACATAACTAATCAAATTTCCGCACAAATTCGCATTGTTGTTATTGGCCCCGTTGTTGCTCTTGTGCATTGTTGTTCTTGTTGTTTTCGTTGTTCCTGGCACTGTTCGTGTTCGTGTTGCCATGGCTGTTGTTTCCTATAGGCATATCCCAAATCAATGTGGTGAAATTGCGTCGCTGTACTTTGGCGTGGGGGCTGGCAGTGGTGTGGTGAGGGAGCGAGCGGCGAGCACACAAACAGCCAATAAAAAAATGTAACAACAACAAAATCGACTAAGTACACGCAGAATGCAAGGCGCTACACATCCGCACACGTTGCGTTCTCGTGTGTACGTCTGCATGAGCAGCGAATTTTCGGCACTTCGTTGCGCCGCGCCGCCGTCTCCGTGCGTGCTCGAATTCGTGTCCGAGTGCGGCGGCGAGGTTGTGAGGCGCACATTCGGGCCTGGCGCGCATAGTATAAATACATTTGAATTTCATATCTGCACGCAGGGCACGCAACACAACGCAGCCTTTATGCCTTCTTCGCCCTCCACCCAGCCGATGTCCTTTGCATCAGCCGTTCCCTGCCCAACCCATTGCGTTTCTCCGTAGCCGGGTTCGCCGCGCTGCGGGCTCTTGTCCGGCAACTACTGCCGAGGCGCGGAAGTGTTCAGCGCTGAGATGGGCTGGTGGGCGCCGAATGCAGATGGTGTGGCGCGAGGCTGCTGTCGGCGGCGATGCTGGCGCGCCCGAATACTATCTGCGGTTCATCCACCGAAATATTTCAAGTAGCTGCCTGGGCTACGAGCAAAACAAAAAAACAACACAACTTTTAAACGACTGCGCTTGCCGTGGGGTTGGGTTGGGGGATGGGTTAAGCGGCGGCAGGTTCGGTGGTGGCTTGTGGGTGGTGGGAGGGCGATGGGCGCATTTTTGAGTGGGCGGCCGGCTTAGTGTGGGCGCTTTACGTATAGTAGTTGCAGATGCCGATACTGATGCTGTCTAGTTTGTTGTTGTTGTTTTGCCAAAGTTTAAACAAGAATAAAGGCGGTAACAACAACTATAATAATAATACCAACAACAACAAGAATAACGGCGAACTATTGTTGCACCGAAAGCTGTACAAACGTCAGCCCATAGGGAGCAATGAGAGTAACAGAGACGTGCGCAGTGGCTTGTTGTTGTTGATTTGTGTTTAAACATTTTGTTGCACAAAGTTCAACCGAATAGTGATTGAATTTTTCGCCTTCGCCCCTCTCACTTCACTCAGCGTCCAATTGAATTTCCTTTTTTACTTCCACGAGGCTTCCGCCTAGCCGTCAAAACTGTTATTTTGGATTTTTCTTAGTCTGTAGGAAGAATAGCGCTACTTTTGAATATGCACGATTTTTTGCTTTCCTTTGCAATCTTTTTGTTGTTCTCTTTTGCAAATGTTAGAGCACTGCTGTGCTTGAAATCAAGGCAGAGTTTTATTCGAATTTAAACGCACTCCATGGCGAATGGCTCTCGATATCGATGCTCGTTGATATATTTGGTGCACGCTCCCAGCATTTAAAGGGCTAATTTGTGGCTTACTGTAATAATAAAAGTATTTTTAAAATTCAGGATGTTAAAAAAAACCAAAATTAAAAGTATACGTAAAACATTTTGTTATTTAAAAAAATGTTATAAAAAGAATGCTTTAAATAGTTCATTTAATTGTATTAAAAAATGTCAATATTAAAAAAATGCATACAATTATTTTTAAAGCTGAATTAATATTTGTAACTAAAAAATTTAGATGTAAAGTATATACTTATACACATATACGTATGTATGTACATTTTTTTTTTTAATTTTCGCGTTGCCAGGCATTTTCAAGTTACGTTATTGGGCTGATATTCTCAGAATCTAGTTTTCCCGAATAGTTAGAAGTAAAAGTTTGGAATTAATTTAAAGCCCACGTTGTGATTTAGTGATGCAACACCCTGTTCGCTGTCTCTACCGCACACATAACTGCATATACACATCCACCTACCCAACCACCCACACACACACACAAACAAACACATACATCAGGAATTTTGACGAGGGATGAAATACTTTAGCATTGTAACCTTTTTCCCAGTTTTCGCTGAAATTAAATTTGAGCGGAAGTCAGCGACACGGCTTGGTGGCCTCGCTCCATTGCGCCGTTTTATGATTAAAAAAAGTTGTGCACAGCTTTTTTGCTTGTCTTCTTAAAAAGTGGTGGGGTGTAAATCGTTGGCCATGTCTGCAATCGCTGCAGCCACGTGGCTTTGCGATCTATGGCAACGGCTCGGAAACACAAATTACTCCACTTGATTCCTTTCGAGATTGTGTGTGTGTGTGAGTGACCTTTGCTTGGCATTTTTGTTTAGATTCGATAAATGCTATACGCAATTGTGGCTTGAACGTGTCTTAAAGCTGTCCTTCCGGGCCAGCAACAGTGCAAGATGCACTGCGTTTGAGTTTCTATGTTACTTCCGCGCTTTCTGTACTCACAATGCATTTGTGCACATTCGTTTGTGTGCGTGTGTATGGCCAAATTCAATCACAACAACACTTCTACCCAAATCCCAACAACTACTACAATACCAGCATCGCCATCAATATCAACCAACAAACGTCACCTGCACAGTGATGGCGGTTACGTGGAGGCTCGCTGCGTGGGTCATACGCTCAGCTAACTCTCCCGACTCAGCCCCCCACCCCGCCCTCCCGCGCCCGCTACTTTCAGTATATTTGCTTCGCATATCTGCGCGTCCCTTTGCGGAAGCGTTCCCCACCCCGCTCCAATTGCGCGCGCCGACCAAATCTTGCCCTGTCACAGGCGTCGCACAGTGTGACTTTTATCTTTTTTAGGATGCCAAAAGTAAAAACAAAATGTTCTCCGATCACAAAAATTTTTTGATATGCAATAAAGGAATATACAAATGTTACGAATATAAGTATGCTCAAAGCAAAACGTTAGCATGATAACCGTTATCGAATTTGTCCCACTGCGACACTTGTCACAGAAACACTTTTCTCAATGTGAGATTTCTTGTGAAGTTTACAGTGCCATGATTTTTTTGTCAGAAATATTTTTACACAAATCTTTTTGGTTTTAGTTACTGGAATATTTTGTGCATACTCCGCTAAGTTTTTGAAGCTTTAATTAATTAATTTTAATTTTTATCGATTAAAATAGCTAGGCACTAAAAATTGGGTGAGTCCCAAAATTGTTTCTTTTTTTAATAGAGTGAAACTTATTGAGTTCCGTAGAGTTCCATGTTATGTTTATAACCACATTAATGAAAAATCTGCATAGTTTCAGATTCTGCAATCAATTTTTGCTCCTTTTTGCATCAATTTAGTTCACAGCCAATCAAACATGGCAGTTCCGCGAAGTGAACTTTTTGATGTTTGGCTAAAATCCAAGCGAAAAAATAAGAATCATGCGGTTTTTAAATATATTTTGAGTTTAATTGGAAAAGATGTTGTCCACTCCAAATTAAAATCGTGTGTAAAGAAACTCTGCTATAATTTTCGCTCAAGATGGACACATTCTAGCCGAATAATTAGCCGTTTCCTTTATTTCACAGGATATTGGAGTTTTTTGTCAAACATCTTTTAAAATGTTAAATGATTTGGAACAAATCGAATTCAAAAGTATTAAAAAAACATATTTTGACTATTTTTATTTACGTCCGTCCAGACAAACCCTATTAAATTCGAAATAATGGTCATCTGAAATTACACCTTATATGGGGAGTCAAAGAGAAAGTGGGCGGATCACGCTCATTTTTTGTGTCTAATATGATGTTCATCTCTATATGGTTATTGCAAAGTTTTATTGTCACACCTACTTTAGTTTGGCTGCTATGACTTTTGGTATTGGTTAAAATGATAAAAGTCACACTGTGCGCCGGCAGGGGTGGTGTGGCGCATATTACTATACAAGGTGCAACCCAAAGTAAACAGGACTTTTATAAAATAAAGAAAACGGATGATTATTTTTGTATAATTCTTTTTATTTATTCAAAATACTCTCCTTCTGCTTCGATACAACGTTTTGCACGGTCCAAAAGCATTTGGAATGAGTGTTTTAGGTCATCGGCCGGCATCGCCTTCAGAATGTTGGTACAAGCCTTTTGGATGTCCTCAACGTCCTTATAACGGTTTCCTTTCATCGGCAAATGCAACTGACCGAATAAGTAGAAGTCACAGGGAGCCATATCAGGCGAATACGGTGAATGATTGATGGTAAAAATTCGATTTTTGGTCAAATAATCGGTCGTAACTAGGGCTCTGTGAGCCGGTGCATTATCATGCAATAAACGCCAACTTCCTTCCTCGCGATATTCTGGCCGAATACGACGAATGCGATGCACCAAACGCTTCAAAACTTCAACATAAAACAAAGCGTTAATTGTTTTTCCCGGTGGAACAAACTCTCGATGAATTATTCCCTTTGAATCGTAGAAAGAAATGAGATGAGTTTTGATTTTTGACTTCTCACGGCGGGTTTTTTTCGGATTTGGCTCATCTGGGTGCTTCCATTCGGCACTTTGACGCTTTGTTTCGGGATCATATTGAAAGCACCACGTTTCGTCACCGGTTACGATGTTGAACAAGAAATTTGGATCACGTCTGGCTTCCCGAACGATGTCTTTTGCGTGCTCAATTCTCTGCGCTTTTTGGTCGTCGGTTAAAGTGTGCGGAGACCCAAATGTTCGGTTAAAATGCGATCAATTGATGTTTTGGAGATGTTCAATTCCATTTCCATCAATTCCAATGATGATTTTGGCTGTATTTTGATAAAATCACGCACAGTTTTGATGGCATCGTCAGTAATCACAAATTTCGACTGGCCGACGTGTTCGTCGTCATTCAAGTCTTCACGACCATTCTTGAATCGATTCAACCACTCATTAACACGGCCACGGGATAAACAATCATCACCATAAACTTGCTTTAACAATTTAAACGTTTCTGTAAAAGTTTTACCAAGTTTAAAACAGAACTTAATATTAGCTCTTTGTTCGATCGACATTCTCGTACCAAAGTTAAAAACATACTGTCACATTGAGCGGGATATTTCGGCGTCTACTAGACCAAATGTCATGAAATTTAGACAGTATGTGAATGAAAGATGTACCTTTCCAACGCATGTCCTCACACATAGATGGCGCCACCAGAAACGTCCCTATTGCAAAAGTCCTGTTTACTTTGGGACGCACCTTGTATATAACCTATGTCCACTCTATTTTTGCACTCACTTTGAAATGTAATAAAACACAAGATACCTGTGCGAAATTATTTTTTTAAGTTCTGTCAGATTTCTCATTGTGTCGTGTAACAATAAGTGAATTTTCCCAGTCGTAGTTCAATTATTGACGCTTCACGATGAGTTCAAAGCAAATCAGTTTGAGGCAGAGGGTGTACAACTTCTACAAAGAGCACCAAAATCGTGGAAAGCTTTTCACTGTAGACCATTTTTTAACAGAGAATGTGCCCAAAAGAACTCTTTATCACATAATTAAACAGTATGAGAATGGTATAAGTGCCGATCGAAAAAAAGTGGAGAATCGGAAGAACAAGAAAATGACGGAAACTCGAATAAAAGCTCTTAAACACTATTTTGATCATAACGACAGCGTATCCGTCCGATCTGGAGCAAAAAATTCGGGATTTCTAAAAGTTATGTGCATAAGCTATTAAAAAATAAGACGAACATTAAATACAGAAAGAAAAAAACGATTCCAAAAAGGTCTGTGAAGCAAATTCAAGCGGCAAAAACAAAATGTGGCCGACTGTACAAAAAATTTGCTGAGCGCGATTTCATTTTGGATGACGAATCCTATTTTACCTTGACTCACTGTAATATCAATGGAAATGGTGGATTCTATTCAAGTGATGTTTCGACAACAGAAAGTACAAAGAAGTTTAAGACTAAGGCGAAGTTTGAGGACAAAGTACTGGTGTGGATTGCCATTTCTCCTAAAGGAATGAGTTCGGCCTTAATCCGAAAGTCTGGATTTGCTATAAACGCTAAGACGTACCTTAAGGAGTGTATCAAAACCAGGTTAATACCTTTTATCAAAAATTACTATTCTCAGGGAAATTATGTGTTCTGGCCGGACCTGGCCAGCTCACATTACGCAAAGTCTGTCGTAGAGTACTTGCAGCAAGAAAAAGTTGAATTTGTTGACAAATGCGACAACCCAGCAAACGTTCCGGAAGCTCGACCCATAGAAGATTTTTGGGCTGTTCTGAAGTCTGAAGTGTACGAGAGGAATTGGCAAGCTGAAAACATAGCCCAATTAATACGACGAATAACATATTGCTTATCGAAAATGAAGGAAAATGTTGTACAATCACTTGCAAGGAGTACCAAGACTCGAATCGACAACATCCGGCGCAATGGGGTTATTGAAAGCCAATAACCTTTTTAATATAATTTTATATAACCGTTCTTTATATATATGAAAAAATAAAAATGCTTGAGTTCCTCCAATTAACTTTATTTTTTATTAGAAGTGAGTGCAAAAATAGAGTGGACAGACGTTATGCACATTTGAGCATACCCAGCTCGCAACTTACGCTCAGCTAGGAACAACAGCGATATGTAGACGCGCTGCGTTGCCAAGTTGCGCTGCATAAAGGACAAATTGAAATTGCAATTAATTTTCAGCCATAATTGGTCATTTATTTTTGGAGATTTGCAAGTCCAAAGCCAGCTTTACGGCGCTTTTGATCTGATGATTAATACTGTCTTTATTCGCATTGACTAAATTTAATTTCGGGCTATAAGCGAGCGTGTGAGCATAATTTGCCCAAAACTTTTACCTTATAAGTAATTGGCTGAAATAGTCTTTGATGTACCAAAGGTTGTCGAAGCTGACTGCCACGTTTAGTAGTGCCTGTAGTTGAAAATTGTATTTGTCTTATAAAAGGCTCGTATTACTTCACTTCCCATAACAACCCGTTACCGGGTTACGGTCTGCCACAAAAGTTCACTCCAGGCGCCTCTTGAGTTGGTCGCACTAAGAGATGATAAGGCGTCCTCAACTTGGACCTTCCGCGATCTCCCTTTTGCCAGGGCTTTAACGTTCACACGAGAGACATGGCCAAGCCAGCGTTGCCGCCGCCATGTCTCATAGAGCTCGTTGTTGGTTGGTATTAGATAGTCGTTGACTCATTTTCCGACCAATGCTATAAGCAGACTGCATCTTTTGGCGCGAAAACTTGGCTTGCACTGAACCAAATGTCATGAAATTTTGACAGCATGTCAGTGAAGGATGGGCCTTTTCCGAGAAACTCTGGTATTGTTGGCAACGAAATAGTCGATAAATTGGGTTCAGCGGTTAGTCTAATGGGAACAGAGCCAAAAATCGGTGTCAGTGCTACAGGGGATGAAGAACCATGCAAGCATTGCACTCTTCGGCCAATGGTCTGAAGTGAAATCCTGCAGAATCACTAAGAGGTTTGTGGGAGCACCGAATAAGGCAAGCACGGACTTTCTTCTTCGACTAGAGAAGAAAGAACGGCGTCTATTCACGTCCTCGAGGCATAATTTGCATCTCGACCTCTTCTCGACATTCTCTAGGATGTTCGGAGTAAGTGAACACCCCTAACGATTCCCACAATTCTTCCCTCCTATTCCCTTTCTCTCTCGTACCTTTCCGTTTGGATATAGTACAATGGCCCAAATGGAATGAGTGCTAAGGAAGGCATGTAGCCTTCCTGCTCACCTTCATGCATCACATGAAATTGTAATTTT
The DNA here is from genome assembly GCA_963668005.1 of Melieria crassipennis. Lineage (NCBI taxonomy): Eukaryota > Metazoa > Arthropoda > Insecta > Diptera > Ulidiidae > Melieria > Melieria crassipennis. The sequence continues at coordinate 110,415,509 of OY764962.1, read as the reverse complement.
TGTATTCTTAATTTGCTATTATGCCTATTTTTGTTATTTTTATTTCTAATTTTTCATTTGTTTTAAATTTTATTTTGTAATTATTTTTTTATTGTTTGTTGTTTGTATTATTTTGTGTTGTATTCATTTTTAGAATTTGTAGTTTTTGTTATTTTTAATTGGTTTTTATTTGTATCTTATGTTGTATGTGATCTGTTTTTTTCCCATTGTTTTTATTATGTTTTGCGTTGCGTTATTTAAATGTTTTATTATATGTATTTAGCTTTTCTAATATTTAATTTTTATTATTCTTATTTCGTTTACGCGCTTAAACTAGCTTTGTAGTTGTGCTATTAATACTTGGCCAAGCTCAATAGCGACAATAACGATCTGTGGCAACATTATTGATAACAGCAAATTTCCTAAACAACAACTTGACACACTGTGACAGATTTATAGCACAGTTTGATTTCTTGCTTTGGAAATGTTTTGTTTTGATTAATATTTCTGTAAGACCAAGGATTGCATGGGTCGTGTGAAAACACCGTTAAAAAGGTCGTACAGTACCTAAATTCGTATATCCCGTTTTTGCTCTTCTGGCACACACGTAATTAATGCAGTGTTTTAATAAAATTGTTTTTATTGTAGCCAACAATTGTCAATTAAAATCGGTTCAATTCTGTGGCACCGAAAAAAATTATGTGACCGTTGGGTATTTATCGCCAATGCGGCACACTTGTTGCAACTACACAAGGCTCACTGGACATGGACGGCATTTTTTTAGTGCAGTTTGTCCTACTGAACAGCTGTGCAGAAAAAAACTGTCAATTCATATTGACAATGTCACCACAGCAACAGCAATAACAAGAATAACTTTGCAAATACTGGGCGAGCGATTGTATAACGGAAACTCACCCCTCACCGAATGCGCATTTCGTAAGCGAAAAATTCTGTACAGTGCAGTGCCACCGAATTATGAACAACGCTATTTTGAACGTAACTGAGTTGACGTCGTGTGTTTACAAAATATGTGTGTGTTTTCTCAGCTTACTCTTTTAAACAATTGTCCTCTGATATTAAAACTGGAAAAATACCGTTAGATAAGGTTAGGGTAGTTGCCTCTGTATGAGACACACTCACAACAAAATTGGGCAACATTATTTTTTCAACATGTGTTATAGCATACATTTTCAACGGATGGGAAAAGCAATTCAAGTAATCATCATTATTATTATTTTTATTCAAATAATGCAAAATATAGGGTCGGTTGGAATCTGATTTTCCAAGGGCAAAAAAACGGAGCTAAGCCCTTTCTCCTTTCCTTCTTAATGCATTTGCAAAAAAAAATAGCCAAGAAAAGAAGCGCTACGTATTATCTCAGCATCGTTTCCTAGTGTTCATAATTCAGCGGCACTGCACTGTTCATTGGCTGCGCCGACAATGGGCGGCGTCGCTGTCGCCTCGCTGCGGTCGCCACCCAAATAAGGCATGAGCGATTACAACCACCACGCAGCGCATAACCAGCATAATAACGTCTCAGCGTGTGCGTCCATGGGCGTCTGAGTGGTTATGAAACGTTGGCTTAGTTTCAGAACTGCGGCGCGTGATTTTTTTGTTGCTGTGCTGCTTTCAGTTTTTATTCACAATGTGTAAGAATGTGCAGGCCAGGCATACATCTATGTGTAGTGAATGCATGAGATGTCATTGTTGTAATTGGTGTTGCATCCCTGTCGGAAATCGGACTGGTCCAAGTCTAGTTTTTCAACTAGTCGCTTGACAGTCATATATGACCTCAGAATCGACTCGTTTTCTTGGAGCAAACTCACCCTTTTAACATGGCGGTGTCCTAGGCGACGGTCAATTGTCCCCGTCTGCATCCATTTCAACTAGTCCAAGGTTAGTCCGAAGCAACCAGTTTTCAAACCAGTTCAAAGCGACTAGTTTGCAAACTAGTTGCAAAGCGACTAGTTTGCAAGCTAGTAGCAAAACCACTAGTTTGCAAACTAGTTGCAAAGCGACTAGTTTGCAAACTAGTAGCAAAACGACTAGGTTGCAAACTAGTTGTTAGTCAGCTAATTTTTCAACTAGTTGCCATGCGACTCGTCTGAGGACTAGTTGATTTCGGAATAGTTTTCTAACCAGTTAAAATGAAACCACAGCGTTTTCAAAATAACATGTGTTTTAATTCAATAAGTACTAGAAGCTCAAACAAAACACAAAACCAATCAATTCATATTAAACAAAACAGAAACAAAAACAAAACAAAATTCAGTCTCAATAAATTATGTAAGAAAAACATTATCACTCTACACTACTTCCTACGCGACTACTCTTATTGATTGCACTCTTTTGTCGGAAAAACTTTTTTTTCTGAGCATTTAATGCGTGGCGCAAAACAACGTCGGGGTCGTCATCACCCTCCACCGCGTCTGCAATAAGTAAATAATAAAGAACTAATTAATTTTATATAAGATACCAAATATACACAGTAAGATAAATAAATAAGTATACATTTATAAGAAAGCAGGAAAAATTGACAAAGAAATGAGTAAAATAAATGGTTAAATAAAAAAATATGTAAGGTGAGGTACGCAATTAATGAACGAAATAATAATTAAACACCTTTTAGAACGCCATAAAGTCTTGCGTAGTCTTTCAATCGCTCCTTCCCGTGGCTTCCATCAACATTGAAGTCAACAATAACCTCGATAGAGAGAACCGCAATTATGTTTTTGTTAAACAATCCCCTTATTAGTGATTTAACAGTTTTCACCTGTAAACAAAATTACAATTTTAAAATAATTAAAATTAACACTTTTAAGTTCAAAAGGGCATAGCAAAAACAATACATACATATATATCCTTATTGTCTTCGTATATTTTGTCATTTAGGGCTTTCAATTCTGTACGATTTTTGACAGGAAATTCAGCCTTTAAAGTATTCGCATTACATTCCTTCTTAACGAGACTTTTTATCAAAGCCGTTTGAGCAGCAAGTGTTTCCATGACTGCTACGTTTTGTCGTTGCATCGTTTGCATCGTTTCTATTACATAATAGGAAAATTAATTCGAATAACCATGCAGTCAGTTTTTATATTTAAAGTTATTGTATACCTTTCATTTCCTTCAATTCGGCTATTGCTACCACGCAGTTCTCGCAACTGCTTACGGCATGTTTGGCTGGAAGAAAAAAATTAAATGGCTTGACAAAATATAGATTTAAGAAATACTCAAACAAAATTGCACAAAGTTTTTATGTTCAATAAAGATTTGTGCAATTTTGATTAGTCTTTATTATTTATACTTACATTGCGTAGGTACGTCTGTCTCAAATCGGATTCTTTATATTATTTGCTTATGCATTGTGTTGGTGTTTGAAGTACGGTCATGGGATTTTTAAATTCGCACAATGTTTTTATATATTATTTTTATTTCTTGTCTTCGTATTAGATCTTGTTATATTATTTCTGTTTATTATCTTTTATCTTTTTTATTTCTCTTATTGTTTTATATACATTTTTGGTAATGTTTATCTTTTGTTTTATGAGCGGCCATGCAAAATTGGAATGAGAAGAAGCTTATCTTCATGCGGAAGAGCCATCAATTTGCATTCGATGTCTTCTAAATTAAACTGCTCTTCGCAATCTGCAGGATTCAAATCAACTAAGCAAACACCTAAAGAAGAATTGGAGTCACAAGGCTCTTTAAATAAGCTTTCAATATTTATTAAACGATTTCCTCGAACTACGGTTTTTTCCTTAATTTCAAAGCTCTTTATTTGTATTGGTACCTGTGGCCAAATGTAACAGTAGTTATTCGGACTTCTTACGCTATAACTATATTTATTGAATGTTATGCTAACAATTTGTTCGTTAATTTTTTTATAATGAAATGATTGTGGTTCCGATACAATTTCTTCCTGTTCTACTCTATTAAATATTTGTTGCAAAATGTTGGATGGCTTCTTTACGTATTTCTTTAAAGTTTGTAAATAATTTTCAAAATCGTAACTGGAGAATGCAGTTAAATTTCCAAATCGGTTTGCAGAATCACCTAAATGTAACAATCCATGGACGTTGTACGATATACTGTTGGCTCCAAAAACTTCAGGAAAATTTAAAACAAATAGATTTAACATATTTTGTGCCGTGTCTATATTTTTACTGTAGCTTTTAGGGCAAGATAAAAGCCTGTATGAACAGTGAAGCAACAGAAACACGTAATAAAAATCGTCAGAAACTTTATCCTTTAATACAGAGATGCCGGTGTACAAAAGAAATTGTCGAAATTCCGTGGCTTTCCAATTATAAATTTCTTCCAAGCCTCTCGGACGGCGAGCAAATTCTTTTGGTACATGCGGTTTAATTGATCGCAAATGGTTCGAAATGTTATGTTTATTGTCTTCACTCACTTTTAGCTTACATTTATTATTAACTAACCGAAGAAGCATTTTTCTCATTACACCAAGATCAATCAGATGCATTGGGTCAAGCGGTATTTGGGTCACCATTTTTATATTAATTTTTTCAAAAGGTGTTAGTTTATTATAAAATTTTTTCAAATGATGGCCCAAATACCTTCTATTACTAAAATCTTCATCTGATATTAACTGGTGGGATTGAGAGGTGTAAGTGAGAACACTGTCCATTTTTTTGCCACGTTGAAGGCATTTTGTGCAACCATGGACAGAGGTGTGCCCAACAATGCCACAGGCAAATGCCTTAGCTGGAGCATCGCATATTATCCCCCTTACTTCTAGTCGAATTGTTTGGCCATTTACTTCAATGCCCTTCTGAATGAAAGGGTGTAATTCATTAATTAATGGCTCTAGGAAATTGTCAATGCAATTTGGTTTATGTTTCCCTACGTAAACACCAACACAAAATATACCAATATTTTCCAAGTTCACAACTCTGAACAGAACTGGCCAAAGTTGTGTCCTCGAGCTCCTGAACAACGGTAGTCCATCGATATTTATGTCTACGATAATTTTGTCGTTCAACGCAATGTGCTTAATAATAATAATAATAATTGACTGGCACGACAGCCCGCTTACGCGAGACTAAGGCCTAGCTTCCCGCAACTACCCGTGTTGTGCGTGTGAATTTGTACACGGGTTGGAGGGACCTACAGTTTTATGCCGGTTCCGAACGGCAGGTTGGGAGCTTTTTCATAAGCAATTTTTACTCTCAGAGGTTTGCCATTTCCAGCTGAGAGGACAGCCACCGAAAGAGAAAACGAGTTTTCCCGTTATTTTTTTTAGGTGTTATTACAGGCAGTATTTGAACCTGAGGTTGCTGCCTGCGACTCGCGGTCCAACGCACTAACCAACTGAGCCACGGCGGCTGCCCAATGTGCTTAGCTATTTTATTTAAGTGCCTCTCAATGCCGTAGTGGAAATACGAGCCGGGCGGAACTTTGCTTATAACCACTTGGTCCGTGCGCCCAATTAATGTTTTCGCACTGAGAGGCACGTCTAAATTTTCTTCGTTTAATATTAATAAAAGTTCCTCAAAACTGTCACGCGGCGGCCTGTTTTTCAGGTACCAATATTTCAGTTTTTCTTTCAAGGGTATTTGCAATGGCGTATCTATAATTAATTCCTCCGTTAAGTTTTCATTTATTGATTGCTCATTTTCAACATTATTGCTCAACATTGTTTGCTCAATTTCAACATTATCCTTTACACAATTATTCAGTTTTTGTAAATTTTGTTCTCTTTCTTTTTTCACATGCCGTCTTATTGTTCTTTTGCTCATTTTTGTTTAATATTGATCACAAATCGAAATAATCCGCAAATTTCGCACTGCACGCACCTAAGCAAAAATCCAACTGAAACGGAAAAATGCAAAAAGGATCAGTCCTGCTCAACAACGCAGAAATTTGAACAGTTATTTAGGAAATTTCCATGGCGCGCTCAATAGAAAAGTATCATAAAATGAAAGGGATACATCACATCTAACGGTATTTTTGTTGATCATTTCCTCTCTGCTCCATGTTTCTCATTTTCATGTGCTCTTCTCAGCGTTTGATAAAGCTGTGCTTTTTTGGAGCATTGATTTCGTCTCCCTGCTACTGCTATCGCAAATGAAATAGCAGTAGCAGGAGCCGTAGCACGAAAAAGAAATGCAAGCACTCGGCTCTGCTGCGGCGGCCGTTCGTTTCTGCTACTTCATGTTAGGTAGCCGGTAGTTCCTTGCCTCTTTTCGAATAGTTTTGAAGCCGCGAAAGTAGGTAGCCGAACAATGCTGCTTTGGCTTTTTTGCATATACTTTTGGAGCCGCGATCGTAAAAATGCATTGACAGAAATCTTTCAGTTTTTCATTTTCATGTCTCTTCTCGCCTATGAACGCGCACGCAGAACGTGAACGATTAGACGCGAACTCACCGACTTCTGCATCCGCTGACAGTCACTTGGACAACTAGTTGCCCAATTGACTACAAAAAACCAGTTGAAAGACCAATGAATTTTGGGAACTGGTTGTCTCAGGTCCGACAGGGATATTTCAAGTCAAATATTGGCAAACACAACCAACTTGCTGGAAACTTTTCAATTTCTTCTGACTTTGAAATAATTTGCTGCTCCTGTTGTTATTGTTTAACTTTTGGCTTTGGGCTCTCTGTTTGAAATCTTATTACAGTTGTTGTGGTTGTTGTTGCAAGAAAGAAGAGAGCGCTTCCATCGTGAAAAGTTATATGTGACGGTTGTTTGTTGACTTTTTGTGTATAGTACCTAGTTCGGCTACTGCACAGCCGTCGACAGTACAGTCACGGTGTACACGAAAGCGTACGCACTCATACACAGCTACGCTTCCTCGACCAAGCACTCGGGCACGCATACAAACAAATTTCGCCAAAATGTTTTGCATATTCCTCAATGCGAGACCGGGCTGTCGTCCTGGCATACAGATATTTGAATTTGAAAATCCCATCATATCCGATGCTCAAACTCCCGCCATTCTCTCCGCTTCACACTTCACACAACCACACAACGATACGCACCTTAGTTGCATTCGCTACCTACTCACCTACTCTCGCCCAGGCCGCCCAGTGGCCACATTCCGGCTAGTTCGTCGTAATCGACGCTCGCCCGGTCTGTCGGCACTCGCTACTAACTCGGCCCAATCTATGCTGCCGCCCAGCTGTTGTGCGCCGGTTGCATTTCCAAACTGCTAAATACAGTGGCAGCAACAACTATGCACACGAACCTTCCACCTCTGGTTGCATGGGCCATGGCTCGCTGCAAACTTGTCACTTGCTGCTACTCTCGTTGTTTAGATTATGTTATTTGTGCCGTGGTTGTTGTTTCAGTAGTTGCTGGTAGCGTTATTACAATATAGTTGCTATTGTTGTTGCGGCCGTCGCGGCCATATTGTGCTATTTCGGTTGTGTACTATTGCAAATACAATTGAAAACAGACAAAATATCCAATAAATATGTATCGATAGCCACGCTTTCACCCTCCCCAGTAAACACGTCAGCGGTTGCCACATTGCAATCCCGCTGCGAATATGCGAGGGTTTGTGTGCAGGTGTTGCAGTCGAGGGAGGCTGTCCGGGCGCAAATATGGCGTCCACGTCTTTCGCTTTACAAATCAATCGAGAGAATGCCGCAGATGTGGGCTTTGCCCGCACTGGAATTAGTTGCATTACTTCCAGTGTGTGTAACGAAATCGGACTAAGATGAATTGAAGAGCTGGTAATAATTTTTAATATAGCAGCGTAAAGTGGTTGTCGCTACAAGTTTCTTAGTTTTGCAGTTTGCAATCGTCGACACACTGAATTCTCAATTAAAGAATCGTTTTCATTGACAGATTCAGTGATTTACATATTGTAACATACATCGATAGGAGTCTAAAAGCCGACTCAGATTCAGATCAATATGGCCGATTATGATTCGAACCATGAACAACTTTATATGGGGCATATGAAGCTAATAGAGTCCGACCGATACCAAATTTTTTGCTCGATGCCGATTAATCGGCCGGAAGGGCGAGTTTGGCCGATGCCGATTAATCGGCCGAAAGGGCGAAAATCGGCCGATGCCGATGCCGATTACATAGAAAAAATAACACGAATGAATTCAATCAAAAACACAGTCTATTTTATAAAATAACAAAAAGAACTGTTGCATATTGTTTGTAATATTCATCACAAAATAACAAAACAACGAGAAAAGAAATAATTAAAAACTAAAAAACGACGAGAAAAGAAATAATTAAAAATAAATAATAACTAAATAAAATAACAAGAGAATTCAGAATACTAATACATAAACATGTATTAAAAAAAATAATATATCACATTTATCCACTGAGAGAGAAACAAAAATAGTGACGTAAATATTGCATACAAATTCAGTTTTTATTCAACTTAAAATTACGATTTTTATATTAAAATTTGTACTCTCAAATTGCGACCCGTTGTACAGTGCAGTGGGAAGAAGTCAGAAAACAAATTTGGAAAAAATAAAAGGCCTGTTAAAAAATGCTTCCAATTAAAAAAGAAGGATAAGATTGAAAAATTGAATGCCCCTTCGTCTGATATCCACATTAAGAGACGAAATGCATAGACATTTCGAGAAAATCTGTGTTTTTAAGAATACCTAGTTTTAAAAAAAACTTTTCTAGGAAACATTTATATTAAACAGTATCTAAAAAAACATTTCTGAAAAGGGGTATAAGAACCCGTTGGTACAAAAAATGAAAACAAAAAAATGAACGCAGAAAACTAGGCCGATGGCATTATCGACCAAAAACGGCCGATGTCGGCCGATTCTTTTTTTGGCCGATGCCGATACCAATTTTTTTGGCCGATACTAGCCGATGCCGATGCCGATTAATCGGTCGGACTCTAGAAGCTAAGAAAAAATGTTCGACTTTCGCAATGCCAATCTACTGGTCACATCTGTTGTCTGTTCGAGATCACCTCAGCGTTAATTTCATCTGCATTTGGCCAGCTTTTAAATATTCAGTGCAGTAGAGGACTATGGATAGTCCGAAATATTCAAGACATTGATCTTCTCATTCTGCCCAAGTTCGTTTGACGTGTTCTTACCCGTGATATCTCTATAATTGGACACTCAGATGCACTCAGGTGCACTCCATGCTCATACCTGGTGTCTGGCATAAGCCTCCGATTATATTTACTTCAATATGCCAATACTATTAAATGTTTCTGTAACTTGTTACGTTAATGAATTTGTTTCAATTTACCTCGAATATGAAAACACCACCAAGACAAGTGTCGTGGCGGTGTCCAGGGTCCCAGGTAGCTATCGGCATCTATACCTTCCTAGCTGTCAAAGATTTTATATACATATCTTGTTACCAATAATAATGATGCCAAACTGAACAGCAAGCGAATGATAATTCGGCCTCGTTCCTCCTCCGATAACGGGTTGTAGTTGTCAGCCAAGTACGGCAACTTCCACCTACCTTATTTAATTTGGTTGCATATGTTTTTGTTGAGAATTGCTTTCCTCATGTCCGTAGCACAGTGGTTCCAGCAAGCAGCATATTTCTCGTAGGTCGCAAATGGGGCAAGCAGTTTCAATTGTTCAACAATATGTTTATTGTCACTGGATTGTTTTCACGCTCTTAGAAAAACATTACCCACTTGCAATTAGCGATTAGCGTAAACTATTAGCGTTCAGTTTTCAGTGCTTAGCTGCCTATTTAGCTACAATAAACACGAATATGTTGATTTTCGGCCCGTTTCGTTTGTGTCGTCGGCATTTGTTGTGAAAGTCGGATTGCTGCTATCGTTGCCGACACCGTCGCAGCCGACATTGTTGTCATGGTTGCTGTTATTGGAGTAGGATTGCGTGCGAATGCGAGTTGCTTTACTGCTTTAGAATTGTCGGCCGTTGGCAGTGTCGGTCTGACATTGTGTCGGCCTGTCTGTCTATCTATCGGCCTTCTGGGCCTACCCCCTGCGTTTGTTTGCTGCTTACACAAGCGTACACACAAGCACACACACCTATGTATCTTTCTTGCTGTCCGCTCCTCCCTCCATTCATTCATTCATGCAGTCGCGTAGTCTCATTATGCTCAGATAACCATACTTTTTCATTTCATCTCTGCCACAACCAGCCACACTCGCTCTCACTCTGGCCAGGCGGCACATGTGGTCTCGGCCCAGCACCGAAACAACTGAACTGAGCTAAACTGGGTAGATAAAAAAACAACAACAAAAAATGTGAAAACTGATGAAAAAATGTAAACGTGCACTTCACTAGGGCTCAGTGCGGTGTGGCGCGGTGCGGGGTGGTACAAAAAGTGTGTCTGGGTTCGTTTCGAAGCGAGTGTGGTTTGTTTGCTTGCTTTATCGCTTTCGTTTGAATACACGAACTCGCATGTGTGTGTGTGTGTGTGTGTATGTATGACTGAGTATTTGTTTGCACTTTAGTCACTGCTTTGGCAGATTCTTTCGATTCGAATTTTTTTCGTTTGAATGTTTTGACTTTCCCGTTCGGAGTTTCGCTACTGCAACTGAAGCAGTTATTTGTTTTTGATAAAAAACGTTTTATAATTTTTATGATCAGTTGTTGCTACCGCAAGTGGTTTACTGTTCTGTGAACCATTTGTATCTTTGAATACTTTACTTTTCACACAAATCCAGTTTTACCCTGAATTTATTCAAGTACATAATCATAAATTCGTGTGTCAATTTAAAGCGTTAAAAATAAAAAAATTAAATATAATTCCTAAAATTCTAAATCTAAAAAATTAATAACCAATTAAAAAGGAAAATGACGGAAAATTATAAAACTATGCATTTTTAACACTTTATAAATTATTAAATTTTTAAATGTTTATTATTAAATTCTAAGACATTAAAAAAATTACCAAAAGAAATAAAATAAAACAGTCATGATAACAAAAATAGTTTCCCACATAATTCTTTTTCGCCCTTTCGTGACTGCGTTCGGTCGGTCGTCATTGCCGCAACGCAAATCACCATAACGGTTAATATTCGACTAATGAGCAACGCATTATGCTTCTGCTGCCCACTTTCCCCACGAAACTGATTAGTTTCAACATCGCAAAGCTATCTATTGCAAAGCTGTTTCGTTAGCGATAAATTGTGTTGCCGTTGCTAGTTGGAGGTATTGTCGTTGCCTTAGTGTTGTAGATAAATCTTGTACATTGCTGGCAACATGGAATTTGCTGCTTGCCTAAAATTTCCATCATATTTGCAAGCAGCAACAGCTGCAACAACAACCGCAACTGCTGCCATTGCAACACTAAATGCCAACTGTGACAACAGCAACAACGTTGCAGTTGACTAATTCGGCTTCTGGCCGAGAGCGCGCTGGATGGCGGCCTGTTGGCACTTGAAATTAAAGTATTCATACACTAGATTGGCTACCAACGGGAACGGCAGCAATAGCAGCAACATCAATCAGTCGCTGAGCGTCGCGGCCGCGTCATCGACCAATGCCACTATAAACTGCAGCTTTCGCCCGTTGCTGTGCCCGAGTACTTGCTCGTTCCGTACTAACTCGAAATGTACCCATACATAAGCAGCCACATATATACATATGCATAATACATACATATAGCCGCTGTCTGTGTGCGCACTTGCTCTTATATACATACATATGTACACAGAATCAGACAAACAGACAGACAGATGTTCGTGGGCACTTGTGTCTGTATGTTTACATAAGTTTATGCATTTGTACATAAATATGTATATGTATCTATATAAATATTGATGTACGTATGTATGTGAGTGGTATGTGTGGCGCGTTCGTACACCCGGGCCCAGACATACAGACGGAACCAAGTGTATGCAATATGCACAAATATTTATATATATGTATGTATATAAGCATATACAAACAAATATGTCTGTACATACAAGTATATGTACGCATACTTGAATATATGTGCGTACGTGTTTTTTTTATTACTGTGTGCCATTGCCATTTTGTTATTTTCGGTGGATAACTTAGCAAATCGATGCGGATCCCTCGACCTCATCACCAGCGGCCGACAAGCGAATTCTCCGATTCTTGGCAATGATGCGGACAAAGGCAAACACGAATTTATAATAAGCAAATTTTTAAGTTCTCACGTCCGTCGCCTATATATTGCGTACATATGTACATACATGCATAGAACACAAGTCAGCACGCACACACATGCACATACTCACGCACACGCTGCGCTATTCCACTTAATTACTTGCTCGGTGACTGCGCACCATGTCGAGGTAACCGCTCACGATTAGGCAGACGCGCACTGCTCAAAAAAGTGTCGTTTATTTTTATGTTGTTTTTTCACTTTCGAGACTAATTCCACAGCGACTTTAAATATGATAAGACATCGAAATTGCAACATTTTTGGTGGACAAATGCAGAAACCTACAGAAAATAGTTCCGGGTTTGGTGAATGGTTGGTGATCCCATGTACTGAAAGGGGACTTTTTTAAGAAAACAAAAACGTAAGGAATTCAAAGTACCGTAAACGAAGGACTAATGTAATTAAATAAATACAAAATTAATTTTAATTATAAGTAACAAAAATGCCGGCCTTGATAGTTCACTTCTCGTACCGAGGCTCTAGGTTCGAATTCTAGCTCGGGCTGGTGAAACGCTCGTCTACTTCTATCGCTATCTACATGAAGTAGATGAGAATTACAACCGCCGTTCGGATTCGGCGTTAAACCTTCCCCCATCAGCTTGAAATGTGTGGTGTAACATATGTTGAAAAGAACAGTGTTGCATACACATTTCAAATTATATCACAATCCGAGTGTGTTTCTTACAGAGGCAGCTACCATAACCTACCCTAAGTACAAAATGAATTCCAATCAAATGTTTGTCTTCATCGCTAAATAAACATTTATTCTTCCCCCTCTTAAAAAACAAAGTGTTGAGTTTGTGATGGTTAAATGCTGTGGCGATATTGATCTCGATATTTTGCATGTAATACTTATTCCAGTGCAGTTAGTATTGAAGGGAAATGTTCGAGGATTCTCCCTTATACCCGAAATTAGTGCAACGTAAATCTGCTCCATGTTTTTCGCATTGAGAGAGAGATACTGAATTTACCTCACGAGCACGTCAGCTTTTTCAGACTAATTACGCTCTTCTTATGTCCAGGAATCCAATTGGGAATAATCCTAATATGCAGGACGTTACTGTAATACGATGAGCAATTGTTAGTGACGAAGTTAGTAAACGAAAACCAGTTTTAGTGGTGCTCGCAAGGGGGATTTGGTTAGACCCCTCTAAAATTTCTGCACCTTGCAAACATTTCAGTTGCAGTTGTATTAGGCTTAAAAGTTGTGAACGGAATCCCCCCAAAATGACATCCTGTGTGTGATATAGTAAGGTAGACAAGAGGGAAGACTAATTTGAGATTAGGTAAAATAATTAGTGCCACGATGTTAAGATTCCTGATTGCCTCCGAACTTCGCCTGTTGGCTTGTTGCTGATTTTATGGTGTCCCTATTTAGCTGCTCACTTAGAACTATTTCACCTGGCCATGTTACTCATTCTTCTTTATTTGCGTATTGCGTATTTTCGCTATCGATGTGTGTATATTTTGCATACGGTGCGCACTTAAGTGCCGGTATTCACATCTGTCACCGCTGAATTGGCACAGCGTTGTTATTGCTATCGACGGATCGGTTATTGGCCACCGTCTATTATTCAGCGCCACTCATCTCAGCTGGTGCGGTTGTGCGGTTCATCTCAGTTCACCACGTCATTCATCATGTCGTTCAGTTGGGTTCAGTTAGGTTTTTAGTTGGGCTCGATTGAACGTGTAGTAGTCGAATGTAATTTATTCGCTCCTTACGTTGCGGTGCGAGACGATGTGACGTGGCAAGAACTACAACAACACAAACGGTAACCACAATAAAAATACCAAACAGCCGATACAGCAATAAAGACCACATTTAACAACACTAATGCAAAAAAGTCGTTCAACAACTTTTTATATGGTTAGTTGTGGTTGTTTTTGTTGCGGCTATTTGATTTTGGGGTTTTTGTTGTTAACAAAAATGTAAAAAAAAGAAGAAACAGATGGTTGCCCCCGGTTCTCCACCACCACGTCACATCGTCGTCGCCTCGCCAAAAGCACGAAAAGTGAAGCAAAGCAAAGAGGGGCCGCCAGCCGTCATTATCATCAACGCCACGCACATCATTATCGTCAGCTCCACTCTAATTAGATGTAGTCGCTTGTTTGTCGCTTAGTCGATTCGCCTGCGCGTCCCTCCATCGGCCATCCGCTTGTCGGCTGTCTTTTTGCTTCGTTTCGTTCGCGTACTACCGTTTCACTGCAGAGCTGCTGTGTGTGTGTTTGTGTGAGCATACACACACACTCACAAAGCAACCAACACCGACACGTTTCCGTGTACACACACGAATTCGCTGCGTAGGTAATCGGCTTCTTGCAAAGTGCAATGATTACCCAGCCACCAGTGGCTGGCCGGCAGCTCTGCCAGCTCAATTGCTGCTTATTTACTTTGGCAATTGTTTCTTGCTCTTCCGCCCTCGTCGTCACCCTCTTCTCTACTTACAAGTTGTATTTTTTACATCAGTTTCAATTAGATTTTTGTTTGTATTTTTTATGGGACTTTTATTTGTTTCCTAAATAAATAAATATTTTTACATTCGTACACCTCAAAATCAATTCTGCAATGGTGCAAAATATCTTGGCAAATATTCAAATATCGCAATAAAGTAAAACAGTGCTAAAGCAAAACAGGATTGCTCCACTCCGCACCAAAAATAGAATATTCAACAAATACATTGTAAACAACAAAATATGAGTCTTTTACCACTTTTTAGATATAGATATGCAAATGAAACTGGATATGCTGCATGCATAACGAATACTGTTAAAATTATAAATAAATATTGCCTTATGAAAATATAATTAAACTAAAAGTAAAGATCACACCAAACCATCCAATATTAAAAATATTTTTATAGCAAAAGCTCTTTAAGAATTGAAAGTATTAAAAGTAGAGAGGTCAATAACTGAATCCTTATTGATCGATCATGTACAAATGAAGATGTACAAATTCACACGCACAACACGGGTAGTTGCGGGAAGCTAGGCCTTAGTCTCGCGTAAGCGGGCTGTCGTGCCAGTCAATTATTATTATTAAAATTATTATTATTATTATTATTGATCGATCATTGTATTCGAGTTTGCGCTCGTTTGTATATACAAGAATTTTTCATCAGATTTATCTAGTACAATTATTTTTTGTATGGGGTTTTATTGGAGTTTGGCTTCTTTTTATTTGGGTTTTCATTAATTTAATTTTTTGTTTTTCGTTCAATAAATGAAATTGAAACTTCATAATTGTTACGTTATGTGTTTTCGCTCAATCCGACAAATTTACAATATGTGAGTATGATAATTTAATTATATACCTACACCATCACCTTTGTGTCCCACCGCAGTTATCTTGCATTTAGCACACACACATACACACACGCACGCACACACACACATGTACTATATGAACACCTTTTTTGCGTGCGGTAGCGGTCTTTGTTTTACTTTTTCTTGTTCGTTGATTTTTGTTGTTTTTATTTTAATTCTCATTCGCAAACGAAGTATTTGACATATTTATAGAAATCATGTACGTACCAAGTGTGTGCAAAAGTCGCATTGCGACTTACGCCATGTCATCGCCGGCACTTTTGCTCGCCAGGAAAAGTAATTAAAACTGCCCAAATGCTGTTGAAGTTGAAAAACTGCAATGGATTTGACTTGAAAGCGCTTAGAACAGCGGCGTGCCGACGTGTGTGTGTGTGTGTGTGTCTGGCTGTGTGTGTGTGTTTGTCAGCCATTTGGGTACGTGATACTGTCAAAGTGCTTAAAATAGCTATGCCAAAATTTAAGAAAAGTAATTTGGTGAGAGTATTTTGGTCGCACAACATTTATATATCTGCCATGTCCCTGTACCAGTGAATGCGTACGCACATATGTGCATACATATTTATAGTTTGTACATATGTATGTGCAATGTGTATACAATATTTTGAAAATGACGTTGTACGCCAAAAACTTTCAAATCAGAATGAGCCCAAGCACCATCACCACCAACATTTAACAATTTGGTGTTAAATTTATGCTTTTGTAGTTGTCGTTTCGCCACAAAACTGCTACACTATTTATAAACAATCAAGTTAGAGTACACAATCACAGTGTAAGTACAGATCGTATTCGGTTTTTGGCAAATTTATTTTGAAATGCATCATGTGTGATCATTGGTACTGTGTGTAATTGGGCTGATTATATTGGAATATAGAATATATTCACACAGAAATATAGTACCGAACTATAGAATACAAAGGGTCTGTATTGAAAGTAAAAATACTGAAATAGCATTTGAAAATACCAATTATTATAAATGACTTTGCTTGATGTATGACAGACGTCTACATCTACCATGACCACTACATATAAATATTGAATATAAAACCTATGAACAACCATCACACCTGTCGCTAAGCCACTTAAACACTAAAATTCCTTTATCATTCTACTATCATAAAAGCTAACAATTTAATTTAAATTTATAAAAATATAATACATTTCATATCGTTTTAAGCGTCTTAAGTAGAGCACATAGTTTAACACAATGCTTGAGCACAGGGCATTGTTTTCTCGGTCGTCCCGCCAATTGACGAGGTCTTCACGGGCTTTAGGGCTTCTTTGATCTTTAATATTAAAGACCTACTAAGGTTCATCAAGTAATTGAAATGGTTTGAATAAGACATTCGGGTGCCCCGTATTCAAATATCTAGATGACCTTAAATCCTTTAGCATTGAACTCTTACTTTATCGAAATGGGTTCACTAAGACTTTTGGGTGCTCCTTGTTCAATGATCTGGGTGATTACTCGCCGATCAAATGTCTCATTGTGATACACGAAAGTACAAAAAGACAGAGCCACCTTTTCACAAGATGGTTTACACTATTCGGGGCTTCAGATAATCACATCAGATTATCAATCGCTCTTACGCCAATAAAGCGGTGACGTTTGTTTTGAAGAACACCTAATTTTGTAACAAAGTGTTGCACAAGTTCGCTATTCCTCTTCCTCCTCCCAATACGACTGACTAAAGTGCCAATGGCAGCCGTGACTCCTATGAGAATTCATATAGTTTTTTATTGAACTTTATTGAACTTATTTGAATTGCTTAGAATAATTCGGAGATACGACAACTTAAATACCAGCGCTAATTTTTGCTATACAATTGCTACAAGGTGTATTGTGTTCTACAAAGTTTAATCAGAAATCGATGTGGCGCTAAGCTCTCCACAGTTGCAGAATGCAGTACATTTGTTTCTATTTTGAAGTGTCAATGAAATAGGAAAACTTTTGCCCTTCGAATTTGGCGTTGGTTGATGAACCAAGAAGCTATCGACAATAATTGCGGCACAACAACGACCCTTCTTGAATTATTTGACTAAAGTTTAATCAGCAATCGTTGTGGCGCTAAGCTCTCCACAGTTTTTGTTTGCATTTGTTTATATTTTACAGTGAAAAAGGGAAAACTGTTGCCCCTAGAGAGAGGCCCTAGTTGAGAGCTTCATAAACAAATTGCTTAGAGAGTTCTTAAATTCTCAAAGGTTTGTTGTTTTCTGTCTAGAAGAAAATACTCAAAACACAGATTTACTTATTTGGTGTTAGCTGTGTCCAGGTTCCAAAAAATGACCCGCAAACCTGTAGTAGAAAGCATTCGTCGCTTTGCAATTATAGCCGCCGTAAAGTAATGGAATGATATCTTTAATTAAGCACTAATTAGCTGTAGTCCTTTGGCAAGATAACGTTCCCTCTTTAGTTTGGTGGGGTGGGGTGAACCGTCAAAAATTTATGACCAATCTTTGATGGACCAAGAACCTATCGGTAATTTGTAGTAATTTAAAATTAATACATAATTTTCTGATGTCGCAAACGAACCGATTGGAACTTATTTACATTTCCTGAAACCATTTCCACTCGATAAAGAAAAGGACAACAAATTAATGCGCATTTGTTGATGTGTTTCGTCATTGACCTGGAAACAGCTGCTGTCCGAGTAGGTCAGGGCTGCTGGTTACACTATAGTATAAATTATTGTGATTACCAAAAGTCGAGGAAATAAAAACACTCAAATAAATAACAAATTATAAAGGCAACGAACTACAAAAATTGTAATTGCGAGTTGACTGCGCATTCAAATGCGAACTATGTAGGCAACACGCCGAATTCAATCGGCGGCCAGCCAACAATTGAAAGTCGAGTCGAAAGTTTTGCTGCATTCGATTTGATTTGTGCTGTGTGCGTATACTCGCAGCGGCCTTTGCATGCGCCCGTTAGCAGATGTGTGCGTGTGTATTCATTAGGTTTGATCTTTTTGTGCCGCTTCGATGCGATTTCTCTTTTGGAAATCGAGCATGAATGCGCCGTGAGTATAGGGTGCCTGCACGCGTCGGTCATTGCCACTGGCTCGCGCCGACTTGGTAGATTCACCGGGGGTGTAAATATTAACGGATGCAAATGTTTGACGTTCGTGTGTTTGTGTTTAGTTTCCGCAATAATACCAGCTAAATCTAGTGTAATGAATAATATTTATTTGTTTTCATATTTGGTCAATTACTCATTTCGCATTTGTGAATAGCATTCTAGCTTCTGAAAGCGTGCGTGTTAGTATGTATGTATGTATGTATGTGCGTGTATGCACATACATATATATGTAGGTGTTTTTTGTTTACTGCCCGGCGTACAGTGCAATTATGACCTCGCCGTCACAACGAGTATCTACAAATCGCCGCGTTGCGCGCTATTTGTCGCGCCCAACTGCGCGCGCTGCCGATCGCCTCCCATGTTGCCAACACACTTGTGCCAGCTTGTGAACACTGGCATCAGCCTTGAACTAAGAATACATTTTTTGCTATTTATTTTTATAAATAATGTACATATGTATATGCATAGATGCCATCAGAGACACAGACACACATACACGCACATACTTATATACTTTAATGTATCGATGGAAATTTGTATTAATATCCATATTATAATACACACATAAGCATATAAATAACATATGTATGTACATATGTATGAATGAGTTATACATGTCAATGTACTTGCACATTTAATTACATGTGTACATTGGCATTTACTTGTTCGCACATACATACATACATACAAACATTCATGTATATGTTTGTTTGTTTGTACACGTTCTTACTAAACGCCTTGCCTTTTACTTAATTGATAAGCGTTCCACTTGCTGTTCCTCTTTGTGCTCATTGCAGCGTTTGTTCATTTTGCTGTGCTTTAGTTATTCCGAATCGGATTCCGGAATGTGCACACGCACATACGAAACCGGCACATGTCGGTAGTGAGTCATTTGGCGACAGTCGGGAAGGCGTTATAAAAATTGTTTGAACTGAGACTGTTGTGGAGTTGGCTAAAACTGACAATAGTTTATTGGTAACTGTCGAACTTCCGCGACTTTGCGCTACAAAATAACTGACTGACACATGGAGAACTTTTCATAATTCCTAAATAAATTTAGATCTTCATCTGACGAAAGATATTAGGCATCATAACAGTTCTGCGGTCAAAAGCAACAACAAGCTTAAGTCAAAAATTGCTTTTCGAGTAATCTCGTATTAAAGTTTGAAGCGCATGTTTGATAAAAGTAGTAACGCATACTGAAGTAAAATTTGTCAATAATAATAGGATTTTATATGAGTAATTCGAATGTGCTAAGTATCTATGGAGATATCTTTTATTTAGAGAACATTTTAGAAAAAAACAAATAATGGTGATTTTTGCACATTGACTAATTCACATTTATTGAACTTATATCGACTTAAGCTTTTGTTGCTATCCAAAATGTGGTATTTAGTTTCAGAACATATTTACTTTCCTTAGAGTTTAGGAATTTTTAGCTAAATTCTAAATTCACAATAGTCGCTTAACTTGAAATTAGCAATTCTGTGGTCAAAAACGATAAACGCTAAAGTCGACTTAAGACATCATTGAGTTAAGGGTGCTAGCATGTTTCTTTAAAGCGTGCTGCTCAAAATAGTACTTATGAACTTAAGCGATTATTGCTTTTGACCACAGAATTGTTGAAATGTAGGCAATTTTGCAAAACATTGATTCACAAAATATGATATAACAACTTAAGTTTATGTAAGCTTTTAAAGAAAAAACAAAAAACAAACAAAACAAAAAAACAACAGCAAAACAAACTTAGGCTCATATTGCAAATGCATTATGTGTTTATAATTACCTACATAAGCAAATAGGTTGTTATTAATAACTTTTCATGTTTTAAAGTTACAAATTCCCCGATTAGACAAAAATGTACGGCACAGACAAGGGAACATCGTGGTATCCTGTCTTAAGTTGACTTAAGGGGCACAACTAGTTTGAAATTTTGAAAATTTAGTTTTTTTTGTTTTTGCAGTTTTCGATAATTTATACCTTTAAAAATAACATATTAAAATCTTAAGTGAAAATCTTAAATAGTTTCTGAGTTACAGCCTTCTACATAGCAGCTTCTCAGTACAATGAAACCAGTACTTTTATCTTTAAACGCGTTTTTCTCAAAACTACATTTTTCAAATTTGCCGCAGCTGTAACTTAATAACAAATCATCCGATCGACTTGCGTCTTTTTTTAGCTTATTGTGTATTTGTTTTTCCATACAATGACCCTCCAGTTTAATGATAGGATGAAAAGTATAATTATGCCAGGCCAGAAACGATCAGATTTTTCAGCAAAATTTGAATTTTTTTTTTTAAAAACCGCTATTTTGTTGCCTTTTATTTTTTTTTTACAACCGAGGGTCATTGTATAGGAAATATAACCTAGTTAAGTAAAATTTTTGGTTTTTTTGATTTCAGGCACTGCGAAGGCTACAATCACTGCAGCAGTGGGAGAACCTTTTTTTTTTGAAGACTCAGGAGATGGCGGATAACTTGCTGAAAATCGAATATTTTCATTTGAAAAAATTCCTTTGTATTCATTATTTATGCATAAATATATCTGCAAAATTTTAAAACATTCGAAGCAATACTTCACAAAATTCAAAAATCACAAAAATCTCCTTTTTTTCAGGCGGTCAACCTAGTTGTGCCCCTTAAGGGGGAAAGCCACTGTGACGGGTCAAAAAATTAGTGATTTTAAACATTTTTTTTGACCGAGTAAATATAGGAATTTTTGGATCGGATCGGATTTTTTTTATTTTATTAAGCAGACATCTAATAATATTTCCATAAATTTTTATTAAAAAATATTAAATAGTTTAAACAATAGAGATGATCCCGTAGCGCTTGAAAAAAAATTCCCCCTCCATGGCGGCATCGATTTCTCAAAAACCCGTACTCAGAAAAAATAAAATAAAATTTTATTGTAATCTGTATGAATGTAGCTATCTTTGTACGTAGCCGTTTTTTTTATTTTGATTTTTCACAAAATGGCGACCGATTGAAAATATTTCCATGTTTTCGACCTTGTTTTTTTGGTTTTGAGACAGTTTAAAAAATAGTAAAAAACAAAATTTTCCAAATCGGCTACGCTTAACCTTAACTACTACTAAGACGAACAAAACAAAAAATTTAGAAATCGGTTCATAATTGTTCGAGTTATTGATGCCGCCAGTTCAAAAAAAGTCGTTTCGAGAAAAACGCGTTTAAAGTTTTGAGTCCATTTCTCTCGTAATGAAATCATGTATCTTTTAAAATGTTCATACCTATATTAAACTATCGAGTCCTGGACCATATGACTTGAAATTTTGTACACATATTTTTGAATATATAAGCTTTGATTTAAAACAAAAAACAAAATTTTTTTTTACCCGTCACAGTGGCTTTCCCCTTAAGATTTATCGCTTTTGACCTCCGAGTTGAGTTTTACTCTCAGGTACTTAAGAAGAAGCATCTGTACGAACTCCAAAGCGGAACTATGAAAGATTCTTTAGTTCCTGCATTGCAATGGTGAAAAGTGAGTTAAAACGCAACTATTGCAACAACACATCCGTGGCTACTTAGCGGGAGTCTAGATTTCATGTATTCTAAATGTGCAGAATGCTGAATCTGAGCAGACTAAGGTAGAGGTCAAGAGTTATGACCACACACGCGCTGAGTAGTCTAATGCCAAGAAACAGCGCTAAGCTCAACAATATGACAACCAGCAACAGCAACAGTGACAGCAGAAGCGTCAGTAGAAAAAGTAAAGAAACAACAACAACAATTAACAGAATGAAAAAACAAGCCAACCAAAAAAACAGCAACAATAAGCAAAAAAAAAAACTTAAAAATTAATGACTTTCAAACTGGTTTGCCGTCGTTGTTGGCAACTTTTTCAGGCAATAACACACATAAAAGCCAACAACCATTTCATGCTGCTGTTGCAGTTGTAATACAATACATATGTACCTATACGTTTGTATATACATACATATGTATGTACATTTAGAAACACTTGCGTATTTGTACATGCATATGTATGTATATACATAACAGTATTTTTAGAGTTTCATTTGCATTAAATTATAAACAAAATCCAAAAGTCAGTCTTTTATGACCGTTTAGTCTCAAGCCGTTGAAAATTAACTAATGTGAAGTTTTTGTCTATGTATAGTAAATAGCAGTAATGACATTAGTTTATAACTAATGGAAATATA
The DNA here is from genome assembly GCA_963668005.1 of Melieria crassipennis. Taxonomy (NCBI): domain Eukaryota; kingdom Metazoa; phylum Arthropoda; class Insecta; order Diptera; family Ulidiidae; genus Melieria; species Melieria crassipennis. Next base: position 110,392,856 of record OY764962.1, on the reverse strand, counting down.
TGTACATTTTTTTATGCTTAAATTTTTCAACTATTAAAATTCATATTAAGCTAATAAAAGCACTTGACACAATTTTTGGCAACAATGACAGCAACGACATCAGCATTGAGCTAATACAGATGGACTAGTATATGGCGTTTGCTTGTGTGGAACATCAGCATATGCAATGTAAGTGCCGTCTGTCACTCAGAATATTGATTTGACCATGCAATGCTTTTAAGGTTTCGACGATATTGTCCAATTATTGATTTTAATGCAAGAATTTTACCCAGAATTCTTAGAATAACATTGACCAAGCATCGTAACTGATATGGCACTTGAAATGGCTTTGTCTCATTTTGTTTTCTCAGTTTATAAATAAACAAAGATACCTTTGGGAAAAATCTAGTTTTAAACCCACTGAGGTCATAAAAGAAAATTCACTTGAGAAAGTGAACACTTCACCTCAAATCAATCTGCATTGAAACATGTGGAAAATTAGGTCAAGCACTCTTGCAGTCGACAAGGACCTAATTTGAAGAAGAATATGTAAATATTGACCTACCTACTGATCAGACGAAACGGCACGAAAACGGTTCAATTATTTATCGACATTCAAAGAAATCTTCATTGCAAGCAATACACATATTCGAATATTTCCTCTTGAAAATACTTTTCAAGGGCTGATTTTGGGGTCGCATTCAGAGCTTTCGGCGAACTCTCCTTTATCGCCTCAATCGTCTCAAAACGTTTTCCGCTAAGTGGTTACTAGTTGTGGGAATAAGAAAAGTGATAAGGAGCAAGTCATGAACGTTGTTTTTGGTCAAATAGTTGCGAACAAGAAGAGATGTGTAAGCCGGTGCAACTAAATTCGTTCAATTTAATTACGAATAATTTTACATAGAATTACGTAAACATAAACATTGTTCAACAAATTTTAATTTGGTTTGAATTTTTGATCCGGTTGATAAATTAACACTGCGGCCGACATCGTCGTCGATCCTTTGATCTCATGAATATTGATTCTGATTTAGCCGATTTATAAGACAAACTATATTATTTTTATAATATTTTATATTGTAGACTTAATAAAATAATAATAAATTTTCATCTAATGATAGAAAAAAATTTGATTTACGTTTTCATTCGGAATCATATAAAACAATACAACTACAAAAACATTCGTGAACTCATAAGACTTCCTGTCAATTATTAAAAAAACAAATCAGAGAGGTTTATTTCTATGAAGAAGCTTTTTATAACTATTGAATATGTGAGATACCATGAAATGGGTCACTCAATCAAATCTATTATATGTTTTATTATTTTTTAATGAAGATTTGAACCATTTTCGTATACTATACATTGAAACGCGCTTAAGTACCACCCATTTTAAGTACCTACCCCTTTTAAGTAACCAACATTTACGGGCACAATGCGCTTTGTACGTTTAGTACTCAACCCGCTTAAGTACCTACAAAATATTGTATTTGTAGGTGAGGTACCTGAGCGGATTTCATTGCACCTAAATATTTATTTAATTTCGAAGCAAAAAAAAAAAACTATTTTGTCTGTTTTTAGCCTTTTTTTAGAGTCGAACCAATGCCATTTTTTCTGATAGGTACATATCGCTCCTTCGCTGCAAGAACGTCATAACTCAAAACTACATCATTGCGAGAAAATTCAATTTTAAAGTTTACCATTACAGGGAGTTCAAGGTATCAAAAAAATGTTTCATGTCGTCTTGTGAGCAAAGTATTGAATATTTTACAAAGTGGTTTTGACAGATAAAAGATCATATGCAGATACACACAGGGTTGCCATAAACTGAAAAAAATTTTTCTTTGAGTTATGACGTTCTTGCAGCGTAGGAGCGATATGTATATAAAAAAATCCGAGAATATGAACAACTTTTAAAACTTATTTCGAAAAATAAATAAAAAACATTCCGGTTTGGTCTGTTTTAAGACCAAGAAATTTTCCAGTAATTTTCATAATGTAAAATTTCGAAAACATGAACAATTTTCTCAAAATTTGATACCTGGTTTTAAAACAAAAAACCCCTTTTACTTTCTTGAACTTGGATTTTCGAGAACGATTGACTAAATAATCGTCCATTTTTGTTGTTTATCCATGCCGATTATGAAATGTTTTTTTTTTTTCGTTTTAAAAACTAATCTGAATGTTCATCATAAAAGCTGGCTTCATCACTTAGGCTCACACAAATTAAAACAAGCGTTTGGTAGTCCCTTCTCTCCGCTGTTGATTTCGAATGAGTATTTCGAAAGCACATTTTCTCTCATTATTTTTGTTATTAACTACACATAAGGCAATAAAGCGATAAGGCGAAGATTGAGCTGGAATTTTCAGTCGCTAATTCTGTGATTAAATGTTAATTATATATTATTATTTATATAAATGTATTTTTCTTAATGTTGATTAGTTTGTGCCTATGCGATTGACGTACTGCGGCTGCATGTGCATTGGTTTCAGTTCGTGAGTGACATGTCGTAGCCATGATAACTTTTTTTAAGTCCAGTTTAATCCAGATACAATTCAAAAAATAACCCTACATATGTACATGCACATGTACAATATATGTATTTTATATGCACAATTAATTAATGATAATAAAGTCTTTGTTCCGAAAATAACAACGTTTTGTGCTTGTTTTGACTCGCTTGCGAATATTTTGTGCTGTTTTATGCATAATGAAGACTTTTATTTGACGTACATATTTACGTGCTAGTGTTGTTCTTGGATATGTGCGTGAATTAAACGTATAAAAAGTTGAACAAAAAGTCGAAAAGATGCATTTTAAGCTGATAAAGTACACCATAGTTGGAGGGGTTTGTAGATGGTTAATGCTGGGAGGCGGGGTGGTGCGGTGCAGTAACATCGATGCTGGTACTTAGCAGCAGCTGTTTTCTAACGAAAATAATACAAAAGAGAATAGCCGAGTGGTGCAGTGTCTTTTCTGAATGTGTTCGAACAAGTTTAATTAAACGCTTTTGCATTGACAAATTTTCAGTAAGTAGCTTGATTAATGCATATTGAATGTGGGCCTGTAACTGAGACGAAAAATGCATCAGACCGCACACCACATAATTTTGTTTTATCATAAAAAATGTATTTACCCCCACAAATATGTATGTATGTGCATATGTATATATGGAGCGATAAATATGTACTTGGGCACACATACATTAATCATATGCGAGTGCGAGCCAGCGCGGGCAGACTACTGAACCTACAAACCAACTGACGGACAGACAGATAAACTTTTGAACAGACGAATAGATGTTGCAAGGTGGCAGTTTCTTTGCCTCTTGCTGAATTATGTAGTATATGTGGTGATGTTGTTGTTATTGTTGTTGCTGTTTTACCAGCTATGTACACACGCTGTTTATACATAAGGTGCACGCACACACCGATAAGGAGTGGTGTCAGTGTACATGTGGCTGTTTACTGCCTCCTCCCACTCTGGCCGTCCTATGCCGTCACCTGGTCGTTGATTCTGCTCTTCTGTATGGTATGATGTGGTACATTGTACGTACGGATATATTTCACAATATATATGTTTGTATATATAGGAACGCGCGTGTGTGCGTGTGTGTGTGTGTGTGTAGACGCAGCAAAAACAATGTTGGTTATGGTATGTTGCGGTTCGTGTGTGTGCGTTTTGTATGCTTGTATGCGAGTCTACATACATACATACATACATATTTGTATGTTATTTCATTCGCTATATATATGTATGTTCAAGTGTAGCATTCTGGCAATAATCTATTTGTCTGCCTGCTTACTTGCCTCCTCACTGCTGCAGCGATTGCTTGTGTGTTGTTGTTGTCGATTTTGTTGTTGTTGGTAGTGTATCGGCGTGCGCCCCCACAAGCTCTTTTCCCATCCACAGAGCCCACTCGAATCCGCCAACTCCCTCCCAGCCCCCTGGTTTTCTACTGCATCGTCTTCCCCCCGTTCCCCATCCGCCAACCCCACCCAACTCGCTGTCGCTCTGCCCTGCCTCCGCTCACCTTTCGTGCTCTGGTGAGCGCGATTTGAGTTTGAGTGTGCAATGTTTTTGCTGTTTTGCGGTACAGCAAGGCATAGAGGGGTTGGCGAGGGGTGGGTGCAAATTTACATAAATACACCCGGATGCATGTGTGTATGCATGCATACATGCATGCATGTATGCGTGCGCGTATGTGTGGTTGTATTTTGGGTATTTCCTTATAGCATGAAATAATTTTTAGTGCATTAAATGGCGATGTCAGCGGCCGTAAAGTTTTTAATCGTTTTTCTTTCGTTTCGTTTTTTCGGCTGATTTTTTTCGGTTTGCTTTATTGTCGGTCTTACTTTTGTTTCTGCGCATTTATGGGGTAGTGTGCTCTTGTTCAGCACACTCGGAATGTGTGAATGTTGTGCATTTTTTCGCTGTGCGCTTTTTATTTGTTTGTTTGCTGCTTTTGGGTTTGTGTAATTAAATGAGCCAACACCACCTCATTAGCTGAACTCGTTGCGTTCATATTTCATTTTTAATTTATCCCCATTGCTGTTGCCGCCGCTCTCTGGTGAGCGCATTAGCGCGTTAGCAATGGAAGTTGGCGAAGGAGAAACACCTGTTTTTGCCGCTCTCCTTGGTGGGCATAAATTAAAGTCATGAGATACACGTCGCCTTGATTGAGGCCATTTCCATCAGACAACAACTTTCTTCGTCGTCATTGAAATCGCGAGACTGAATAATTCTGTAGAAAATTACATACATACATATATACATACCTAAGTTATAGGAGTGCAATCTCACAATTACCGCCCATTCATCTTGTGAACACATTTTTAAGTCAAACGGTGAGTGGCAAAAGAACCGTGTAGGAACAATTTGGAATTTCTAAAAGAATTTTATATTATTTGAAATGAACAAAAATGTTTTTCAAATAATATTTTTCCTCAACACGTATTCTTTTAAACAAGATATATTTGTGATCAGTAGGGATCGGAATTATATGCAAGTGCATATTTTTTTGGAGCTTCCGATTTGAACGGGACCAAGACAGAAACTATTTTTATTGAAAAATATTAAGAATGAGCTAACATATTTTTGCATTTTTTGCATAGTGTTTGCATATAAATCCGATACCTAGTGATCAGTGATACTAAAAGATTGTATCTAGTTGTATCCGTGTCCCGTGTGAATCTACAAGGAACCCAACAGATGAGGAAGGAATCGAATATCTAAAATGAAGGGGCCGAAAAGAGTCTCCGAGTGGAAGTACGTGCTGCACATACCTCTTCTTCTTCATACAGGGGGTGGTTCAAACCCCCCAAATACAAAAATTGCTAGTCCAAAATATGGTTTCGAATGGAATTGAAAAGTCTCCTCGTCCCCCCAAAACTAAATTCTGTGCGCGCCCCTGGCCTCTTCTATGATCTAACCCATATCCATCTCTGTCCACCGGCCGGTACACACCACACCTTTGGAAGGTTTAAAGCAGAGTTGCCGCTTTTGGATATCTTAAAAGATATAAAAAATAAATATGAATTTGAATGTTGCGAAATGTCGGTTTATAAACAAAGTGGTCTAATTTTTCTACAACTATATTTTTGCGTTAAAATAATTTCAAAGTCAGGTCGTTATTTTACAAAAAGTCAATTTCAATGTTAATTCTGTTAACATTTTTGTCTGTTTGTGGGTCAAATCGACTCAACTACAAAAATTCAAAGATAATATTTGACAAAGTTGCCGCCGTGGTTCAGTGCACAGTGGGTTCGATCAGTAGACAAAAGGTCGGGAATGAGAAATGTATTGTGCGTTATAAGTCTCAGCGAAGTCATTAATCGATTTTGCTGCGATTGTCGTTTGGTTGGATGTATGTATCGTTTCAAGGAATGCCCCTTTAAGTTTGAAGCCAGTATTAGTTTCTAAGGACTAAAGCGTACTTGACGTTCACAGAAATTTCAAGTGCTAATAGCAAAAATTTCCTTCTGTGTCCTCCGCCTGTTTTCTACATTTCTGGTTTCGTAGCTGATGATGTGACTGAAGACTGGTTGCCAGACAGGCATTTCAGTTTTCGATCTAAGTATTTCTGTCATCAATACCAGGTTTCAGCATTTAACCAAAATAAAATTCTCGATTTTTCATTCCCCCCATACACTACATTTGTATCTACGTATTATTAATTTCATAAAGTAAGGTCAACGAAGCCGAATGAGGCATATAGTCGAGAGTTTCGGAGAATGAGAATCATAGTTGAATGTTTAGTGCTCCACAGCCGACAGATTCACAAAAGAAGAGTGCAAACCTGCAGGAATCCAAAAATAACTCTTAGATCCACGAAAACCCAGACAGCACCACTAAAATCGCTGTGCTATACTTTTCCTCACCAACCTAGTTCGCATTTCTTTCGGTTTGGTGAAGAGTTTTCATGATGTGGTTGTTCAGGCTCAGACAGCTGCGCCTTTGAATGCCGTTTGCTGCTGCCGCCGTTTGGTGACTTATTTCTTTTATTTATTTTTTTTAATATGCTGTCGCGTTTATTGGAGCTGCGAAATGTTGCAACCATTCCACCATTTCACCATGCCACCACGCATTCACCATTCATCTATTGAAGTCTGTCTGCCTGGCTGTCGCGCGCCGCTTGTCGCAATCCGTCTGCTCCCCTTCCCATGTGTTGCGCGGTCTCGCCAGCAAGGAGGCAAAATAAAAGCCAACTACAACAACAACGGCAACAACTGCGACAGCATCAACACATACTTTACGTGTACTCTTCTGGATGCTGCATTGTTTTTGCAAAGATTGTTGTTTTTGTTACTCGGGTACCTTATTCGTTTTATTTTATTTTTGTGCTTTGTTCCAATGTTTCGCTCCTGCTGCCGTGCACTGTTTGAATATCTGTTGGATTTGTTCGGTTTGTACTTGCCAGCGCTGCTGGTGTTGTTGGCTTTGTTGTTTTAACGTATGACAAAAGATAAGATTTATACTTTTTCATTTCCCCCTGATGTGGTTGCAGTCAGCGGACAAGTAACAGTTGTGGGCCGTCGACGACAACGCCAACAAGAACGGCCCGGGGCCTTGGCGACCGTGCCCCCATGGGCGGGAGTGTAGGGGCTCGCGCAGTGCCGTAGCGTCGTGTCGCGGCCACGGTGAACGCGGCTCGGGTCATGTCGAGTTAGTGTTCGTTTTGTTAAGCGTTCGTTCGCAAAGTTGTACAACGTGTCAAACATGTGGGCGAGGGGCACGGTGCGTTAAAGTGTCCGCGAACGATGACGACAACACGTCGGAATATTTCATGTTTGTTGATATTTATCTACATTGATATCGCTTCGCCCTTTGATTCGGATAATGCTAATTTACAAATTGATAGCCATCTTCCGGTTTTTACCTTTCAACCGTACAATGACCAGCGCTTGAGCCGAGCGCTTCTCATTCCAGTATCGAAATGCTGACACCAAAATTTTACTCACGTCTTAATGTTTTTTTCTATTGCCACCGTTAGCTAAAGCAGCGGTCGACCAAGCAAACGGCCAACGTCACCCAAGGTTTGAATACACCAGCAATCGTACGCACACACACACACACGCGTACACATGCGCCACACGTAAATACTGAAGCACACAGATATTCCTACTCACATACATACATATTATCGCATACTACAACACCCCATCGTCGCGATGCACAACTGTACTTTTTCGAGATTACTTAATTTGCGTGGTTTTGTGCTCTTGTTGTTTTGTTTTTGTTATACTTGCGGGTTGTTGTTGTAGCCAATGCTGTTCTGCTTGTTATTTGTTATTGGTGCTGTTGTTGCTGCAGCCGTTTTCTTTTTTCGCTGTTATCGACACAGATACATCCATTGTGCAAATACATATTTCACTTCATAGTTGCAAATTTCACAAGCGGCCATTTAAAGTAAGTGGCTTCAATTTCGAGAGTGTTTTCTTTAATGTGGTGTAGCGGAAGCGGTGAAATCGCAGTCGAATTAGCGCGGCGCTATTGAATAAAAACCTAAGCATTGACATGTATCAATGGGAAGAGTTGGAGAGGATCAAAGCAAACGGAAGTAAAGGAAACGGAAGACGACCCAAAGGGCAAACTCGTTAATGAAATAATAGACAAATTATTTTGAATGTGGCAAGAAACTTTGTTCGCACAATCATAATCACAAAAGCGTCGCATGTACATTTCCACCTGACGGGCGTGTGCGACACTTGCACTAAACAAACAACTAGGCAACGGCTTCTGATCAGTTACTACGTTAACCTCAAATAAGCGTGTAAATCCGTAGATCATTGAGTGGAGAAGACAAACGCTTGCTTGCGCGCAGATTGGCCACAGCTGCCGCACGATAGGCAGGCGGCATCTAGACGTTTTGCACAGCCGTGTTGTGCCCAGTCGTTTATCTCTTGAGCTGTGGAAGTATTCGTCCGCCCGGCTGTGTAATTGCCTTCCAATGTGTTCGATTTGACTGCACACTCGCTAACAGTCATCAGCGCACTAAGTAACCGAACCGGGGATGGACTTATGTATGTATGTATGTATGTGCATACATATGTACGTCCATATTTATTTATTTACATTGCACCATATTAGTTTTATTTGCTACAGAACCGTGCGATTGCAAACGCTTTCACAAAACAATAATTATGTGATCATATTTATATACATACATGTGTACCTATATCTATGCATACATATACCGTATTTTATGGCCACGTGTGTACGAGTCTGTGGATGTGGATATGGTTCTGGTGTTGAGTACATTTAAGCTTATATCTGGCTGAACCTATGCCGATTTCCGATTGATGTTCGCATTATATTCCTACAGAGCTCGTGAGTCCACTCTGCGATTGTTGTTGTATATATTTTACTTGCCAACACGTACATATCGACTTGCACTGCTTTTCTTCCGGCTTGTTTCTGGTGTTGGCCCATGCCACGTGCCGTTTAGTCGTTCTAGACAACTTACGAACTGAGCCGAAAACGCATGAAACGCATTATTGGCACATCGAAAAGTCCACCTCAAACACACATTCATATGTAGAAACAAACGAGTATGCACCTTCGTGTGTACAGAATCTGAAGAGCAACAACTCGCTGAGTACAGTAATAAATAAATGCTTGGCCAATATTTAGTCTACGCGTAGATAATTTATTTTACGTTGAGGTCGTTTGCTTGTATATTTCAGTGGCGGCGGCGGCGGCCGTAGAGTCAGCAGTGTTGAACAGCAACACTCACCACTTAACAAGCGCAAAACTAACGCAAACTAGAAGCTGAACGCTGAAATCGGTGTACCGAGGCGCTTCAACGGAGAGTCAGCCGATTTACTGGCTTACGAACAGGTCGGCCGTTAGGCAGTTGGATAGATGGATGAATAGACAGACCAGCGGGCGGCCAAAAACCCCACGAAACAGACAGACACTCACAGTTAGACTCAAAGAGAGCGAGGCGTCCAGGCAGATGGTTCGGTAAAGCGACAGACGAATGCGTTGAGTTTGTTTGCAAATGTTGAGGTGGCCGGCTGAAGCGTGTCGGTGACGTGAGTGGTCGATGGTGGGGCTTGCTGTACTTGCTCGCTACCTCGACGCCAACGTTAACAGCGCCGTTGTTGCTGTTATCGCCTTTAGATTTCGGTTTCAAATTGCGCTGCTCTGCGAACCCAGATTTCGGTGCTATAATTGATGTCGCTGTTTATGTTGTTATTGTTGTTGTTGTTGTAAGTGTTGCCAGTACAGTTGGTATACGGCATTTGTTCCTGTTAGTTCGGCTGGTATTTGCTTTTGGTTGCGGGCAAGTGTTTGCTTCAGTTCGGTTTAATCGAGAGATGACGTTTTGCAAGTGCTAAGACTAGGTTTCAACTACATACAACGTGCATACAATCGCTTGTATATAAGTAAAGTATATGTATGTGCTTGTTATATGTACAGGCTACATGTAGCGTTCGTTCTAACAGGGTGTTTTATTATGCACTTTAATATGAATTATAACTGGTTTACTTAAAACGGTTATTGGTCTTAATTTGGTCATTACTGGCTTAGATCACTGGCCGTAAATTACTGCAAATGTATGATCTATACCAAATAAATGAATTCATTCCCACCTGATTATCACTGCCGGATGGTGAGGGCATTGCTTCGTTAAATTTTTTTTTACTTGCGCTTGAGTGCGAAAGTGGTTCAAAAATCTTTATTTTTTCGAAAAATATTTTTCCTTAAAATTTATTCCATTAAAAGTTAGATATAATTCACTTGTGCTAGCGCTTTTTCCAAACCTGTGAAGCACTTCCGATATGAATTTGGAATGCCCTTGAGATCTCCCAGCGATGCGCTGAAATTTGTAGTCACCTTTTTTCTAACAAACCTCGTATATGTGGCTGGTTTAAACCAGTTATTTTTAAATAAAACCAAAGTATCATATAAAAAGTATAAAGAATTATTAAAATTCTTTTGTTTCTTTCTTTTGTTGATTTTTTGTTGTTGTAATTTTGAAGCTTTATTCAGAGAAATGGCGGTAATGTATCTTTTTCAAGGTATTGCACATCGTTAGCCACGACTTTTTCTCTGTGCTTAAAATTAAAGTAGAAGTGACTTGATTGACGTAATTTTTGGTTAACTATTGCAGGTTTGATAATGCAGAAGTAGCTATTATTATCGCATGTCCCTGTTTCCTCGAAATATTGTAAAAATCATGAGATCATGAGACTCAGGATTCATAACAATTGGGCTTTTCACCCAACGTACTGTTGGATTTGTATACTAGAGCGACTGTTGTGGCAGTCATTAGGCATTACATAAGGATTACACCGTGCGACAAAAATTAAAAAATTTCAAAACACACGATAAATTCGATATACTCGCGAAACTATGGGCGAAATGTAGTAAAACCGCGTTTTTATTTTTTCTCTCTGACGTCAGGATTTTTTTTTAAAGGACTTTGAATTTTCAAGGCTATGTTTATTTCAAAAAATTAGTTTAAAAATTGAGCGCATTGTAGAATAACAATATGAAAGAGAAAAATCTTTAGAACCTTAGAAAATTTACTGTTTTGGTGCAAAAGTACGAAAAGGTATTGAAAATGTCCTTTTAAAACTTTATCCTTGAATATCCTTGGAAATTTCCAATCGTTTTTTTTTTTTTAATATATCTTAAGGACTAATATGTACACTACCATATCCTCGAATTTCGTAACTTTATTAGTTTAGGATATAACAAATTTAATTTGGATAATTTCAATATCATTAAGGATGCTGAAATCGTATTTGATCAACGAGAAAATAGCATATTCTAATGAGCTACTATTTTACTAGGGTTAATCGTGGTAGGAAATCCTAAGAAGATAGCCTCCGAAAGAAAACTTGCCTGAAACTTAACCCTCTAATTCGGCCTGCAACTCTGAGCTGCAGCGTCTGTCAAAAATCTCCAATAAATCAAAATTTCGCCTAATAGCGTTCAATATCAATAATGCATTGTGCTTAGTGCATACAAACGTTGACACCCTGTATACGATGTCGTGTTGCCGCACGAGTTTCGTTTATTCGCCATTGACTCCAACTGTCTCGATGTCCAGTGGTTGCGGTTGTCCGGCATGGTAACTGTAAGCGTTCCGTATTTCATTTTAATTGGACTGTTTTCATTTCAGTGATCGACGTTAAGCGTGTTTAAATTGTCTGTTTGTTGTGTGGAAAACTTGGTGCACACCATTTAGTCGTTGGACGTACGACAAAAGACAAACGCAAAGCAACCACTATGGTGGAGGCAATGAATAGGCCAGCAGCAGAGTAAGATGACACTGCAGCAGGGTCAGCCAATTTGAGTTCGAGTCGAAACACGTGTTTCGCCAACAGACGTCCGAAAGACATTGTGACGCAGTCGGTCTCACTTGGCGGAACTGAAAGTATTTGAAAATTTGCAAAACAACCATTAGCCAAACAATCCACCCCAATGGTGATCGCTACAGCAGCAGCCGCATAGCATCCAACAGCCGCCGGCGGCAATAAAACCGAGAAAAGTTTGTTAACCCCGTTTCGGGCGTAGAAGCGAGGAGCACAGCGTAAAGTGGCAGTGGCATTCGCCATCACACAACAACAACCACCACAGCAACAGTAACAGCAATAATGCATAGGTAGCAATATCAGTGAACGCTTTAAAGCTCTTCATTTTTCTTCGCTGGTTTTTTGTTCTGCGGCTGCTTTTAATTTCGGTTTCTCAGTGTGCCGGCTAGTGGAGTTGCTTCTTTTTGTCTACGTCTGTCGCTTATTTAGCAAAATCCTGACATCAACATAATATACATACATACATACAGAACAGCAGAAACAGCGACAGCAACAACGGCTAAAGTATGCATTAATTGCGATTCAACATAAGAAAAACAAAAGCAACAACAACAACAATAAACAACGCAAGCTGCGAAGAAAAGAATTGTCGATTTTTTTTTTCTGCAACGAATGGTTGTTGGCGTTGTTGCTGTGGTTGCGACCGTTGCCGCTGGTCTCCTTAGTTTCACTCCAGAACGTTTTCTCCTTCCTGTGTTTCAGTGATTTTGTGTCCCCACCAGACAATCGACTACACGTCGGACGCGTCTTCGGCGGCTGCCGCGCAACCATGTGCGATACTCGCTAAATCTAAAACGTGACTCGCCTCGCTAAGGAACATAATGAAAAAAGCTACTCTCGGCAGCGCGGAGCATGGAACATGTGAACGTCTTTTGCCGACCGTACGTCCGTTCGAGTTCATATAATTAAATCATTTGAGCGGAGATTTGTTGCTCTTTCCTTTCAATTGCCTGGCGAGTAACAAGCGCACAAAAAAAAAAACAGCAGAACACGAAAGAAACGCTTACAATGTGAGGTTATGCAAATCTTCCTAGTCATTCACTGTGGAAATTGTTGTTGAGAGGTTTCTTATCTGAACAGAAAATTTGATGAAATTACTCAAGGTAGAAGTTTTACTAGTTACAGGAAGCAGTTGAAGCAAACATTTTTTAGCTTCTGCTCTGCGAACAATTAATGTGCCCAATTTTCATTGCAAGTGAATATTGCAGAGCTTCTTCACTATCAAGAATTATTCTGCCAAAATTTTGAATGTCTGATTTCAATCAGAGGAAAAGCTTTGGGAAAGAGCTCATGAAGATTTGATCATTTGTGCTGATTTGTTACCTTTTTTGCTTAAGTTGATATATGATGTTATTTTGTAAAAAGGGTTAATATCTATTAGTAAATTTCTGTAACTTGCAATGAGTTGAGTGGGCACTTAGTGCATTAATTGTTTTATATACTTGGTTTCATATGTACATAGTCGAAGAATTTATCACGCAGCAAATATAAAAAAATGGTTACTCCTGCGTCTGTGCCACAATTTCAGCGTCATAAAATCGTGCCAGCTCTTCGCAATTGGCGCAACTAGCCAACTCATACAGTTTTACGCATTTTTTTGCGCAAGGTCACCTAACGATAACCGCCGGAATGAGCGTCTTTGGTGCAACTTAACTGCTTGAACGGTAGGTAGGTATTTGGGTTGCTGGTGCAGCCCGGAAATCTTTACTGCTTTATCCCAATAAAGACGACACGATACCGGCGGAGGGCACCCGAAACGACACATTGTGGCGCGACACAGCACGACACAGCCGGCAGCTCGTTAGGGGTTAATGTCGTCGACGGCGTTGTTGTCTTTTTCCGTGGAGGCAGCGCACGCAGAACAACAAAAAAACAGGAAAAAATACTAACCGAAAAGGCTTCAAATCACCCCTGGCGTTCTCTTGCGGACTCTTGTTCGCGTCTCGCACCACCTCTCCACCTGCCCCACACCACCGCTGGCATCCTTGGCGCGTACACACTTTGTGCCTTTCCCACTCCTCTTTTGTGTGCACGGTTCGTCGACGTGTAGTTGTTCTTGCGCGATGTTAGCGAGGTAAAATAGAAGCGCTGAAATATGTAAAAATGAGGCAACGCCAGCAAGAAAATGAAAAAACACTCATCGTGGAAAAACACTTTGCAGCAGAGAAGTTTCCATGACCGCATGGATTAGGAGTCTTTGAAAGAATTTTTATTTTACAGCAGATGTTCGCATTGAAAATTTTTTATTCGAATTCTGCCGTAGACAATTTTGCTCTTGAAGTTGCATATCCGACGCCGTTCGTTAGCTGCTGGCAAAAATACTAATCGCCGTCCACCTATCTACTTTGCAGGTTATATCGAATACAAGCCAAGACGACGCGACGCGCAAAAATGGCGAAAATGGAGGTCGACGATGTCGTCGACTTGAGCCTGGGCTCCGGCCGAGACCCGGCTCTGACCATAACACCGGCAACTGTGCGCGATTTGCGCGTCCTCTCGCAGAACTCCGGCCTGACCATAACACCTGCTCCACCACCACTTAACGCCAACTCAAATAACAATACCAACAACAACACCAACTGCAACAGCAGTATCGGCTCAGCCGGATCAGGGAGTACATCGACGTCGAACGGCGCCACGGCAGCCGTAAGTTTAGCAGCGAGCGGTGACGCGGACCCGTCCACGATGACAGTGTCCGCGGCGGTAACGGCACAGTCGGTGACCTCACAAGACGAGAACAAAGTGCAACGGCGCGTACTGCGACCGCGCACCGAGCCCAAGTCATACGCGGAAGCACCAGACATTGTGCTGCTGCCGGCGCGCATGAACGGCCGCCAACAGAACGGCAACATCGATTCGGAGACTGATGACGAGGACATGCCGCCGTACGTGCCCATCAAGGAGCTAACACCTGCCGAGCTGAAGGAGCGTGAGAAGGGACTGCGCAAGTTGCGCGAGGACCTGCGCAACGAGGAGACAAAGCTGGTGCTGCTGAAGAAGCTGAAGCAGTCGCAGCACGTGATGAAGGAGAACCTAGGTGTGACGTCGACGAGCGTGTCGCCCACGAATCCGTTGGCGGCGATACCGGCCGCACTAACATCGAAGGGCTCGCTAAGTGTAACTCCAACGACGGCAGTGCCGATGCCCGCCCACTCCAAAGGCCGCTCGTCGGCAGTAAGCATAAGGTAAAGTACCCTGTTCAACGCATTGTTGTTCGATACTGTCTAAGCCGTTGTTTTTGTGTGTCTTCCCGTTTAGTGCGACCAGCAGTCGCAACGTGGCCCCGTCGTCTTCGTCGACGACTTCGTCGCCGTCGTCGTCGAACCGCTCGAGCTCCTCAATACTCCCGCCACCACGTTCGTCACTGCCTGGTGGTGCCACACTGACTGCGGGCAGCTCGCCCTCATCTGCATCGCATCGGTCGAGCGCCTTGCCGCCACGTACGAATCTTCCGAATCTCACCATCACACCCTCGGTGACCATAACACCGACCACAGCCCCACCATCTGGGATCAAACCACGCAATGTGAGTTATTGTAATGTAATCGTTGCAGTAAGCGCCATTAGTGTTAACTGCTAGAACAGTGAAAAAGCCAAAAACAAGTCAGCACCACCAACCATCCAAAAACCAGTCCACAATTTAACACGCACTTATCACAAATGCAACATAACCTCAAACACTATGCACGCTTACTATCAACATTACACGCCGCACCGCATTTCGTTTATCAACAATTTGTTTATACTCTTTGTTTTATGTTTTAGTGAAAAAGTTTAATTATTTCATTTGGTCATATTTACTGATAAGTCAAGTAATATTAGGGAACATTACAAATAAAAAAATTTAAAAATTTAAATTTAAAAAAAATATTTGGTCATTCAAGTTATGGCAAAACTAACTTTGGTTTTGTTAATCGTCTTGTATTATCAGATGATATGAGCTGGTTTATTGCTTATGCGGATTTTTTATGAGCTTAAAGGTCACTAAGTGAAAAGTAAAAACAAAATTAGCATAGACTCGCATTATTGTTAATTATAAAGGCAAGCGTTTGGATTTCGTACGGCCTCTATAATTATAATTAAAGTTGCAATTAGTGAGTCTCAATGAATTTATTAATGTCCATAGTTGAATGATTGATTAGAAATGCTAAAATACAATCAATGTAATAATTGTTTTCAAACTAAACACTATTTTTAAATTGCTATTTTCGTCATGAGGCAGGAAAACTGTTCTCACCCATCGAGTAGCAGTAACAGCCTTAAATTGAGTTGTATTCATGTCAATTATTGAGTTGTTTTCATGTTTTCATTCAGATTCACGTTTATTTAGTTCATCACATATCTACTTTGATTTTATTATTGAAACAAGAACAACAAACAAACAAACAAACAACATTTAAACACATGTAAATTCAATACACAAACAAGCAAAAATGAATTCATTACCGCTCACGAGTTAAGTGCCTTAATTAATCTGTTCACATTACGATTTCTTATAACCAACAAATACATACAATGAAAAACAAGCAGCCTAATATTTCGGAAAATTCAAAGGTACCTGGCACCATCAGCAATTCAGTGTCCATAACCCCGGCGCCACCGCTGTCACAGCAGAATCAGCAGCAAATTGACCTGAAGGTGAGTGTGGCTGCCACTAGCTCCATTTCACCTACGTTGAACTGACATATCTGCATTTCTTACTATATGCAGAATGATCGTACAACCACCCGCGAAGAAGTGCAAACGCCAGCACAGCGGCAGGCAGCGGCCAAGTTGGCCCTGAGGAAACAGCTCGAGAAGACACTATTGCAGGTGCGTTTCTTCAAAGGACAAATGCCTTCATAGGATGTTGCAATGATTAATGTGTTGTCGTTGTTGTTTGTTGTAGATCCCGCCACCTAAGCCGCCACCACCAGAAATGCATTTTATCCCGAATCCGAGCAATACGGAATTTGTGTACTTGCTGGGCTTGGAGACGGTGGTCGACTACTTGATGACGAACAACAAGAAACCGAACGCAGTGGCGCCACCCTTTCGCTGTGCTCAGTGCAAAATTGATTTTACACCCGTGTGGAAGTGGGAGAAACAAGGTGCGTCTTGAATTACAAAAAATTGTTCCAGAAAAATTACATATTGCTGTGACCATTGCAGGTAATAAAGATCCTAAAGTTATTTGCGAACAATGCGTAACTTCGAATGTGAAAAAGGCACTAAAGGCCGAGCACACTAACCGACTGAAGCAAGCGTTCGTGAAGGCACTGCAGCAGGTAATGCCAATCTATGCGCTGATGCTTAATTGGTTATAGTTAAACGATTTGTTTTTGATATTCGCAGGAACAAGAGATCGAACAGCGTCTTGCCAGTCAGAGCAGCCCCTCGCCAGTAGATTCTCACGCTTCGTCGTCGCACCCGTCGACGCCTCAGCCGCAACAGCAGCAGCCACAACTGCTGCAGCAGCAACAACAACAGCAGGCGCTCTCCACGTCCGCTGCGCTCGTCAACCTACCACCATCTGTCACTGTCATACCGACGAAATGCCAGACGCCTACGCCGAGCATTACGCCGCGGCCCACCCCGCCGCCTCCAAGCCAACCGACCCCGCCGCCACATCCGCCCACCACGCCACGCTCGTCGCGCAACCACCAGTCCCAACCCAGCCCCAGCACCCCCACACCCAGCCAGATGGCGCACCACCACCAGCAGCAGCAACAGCAGCGCGAACGTGATCGCGAGCGAGAACGGGATCAGCACCATCAGCGCGAACAACAGCGCGAGCAGCAGCAACAACAGCAGCAGCAACAACAACAACAGTACGACAAGTACACCACTGCTGCACTGGCAGCGGCCGCTGCGCAGTTGAGCGCCTTGGGCAGTGTGCCGGGTCTGAACAACTTGGCGGCTGGTCTGGGCGGCTTGGGCAATCTGGGCCAGCTGGGCAATCTGGCAGCACTTGGCGGTTTGGCCAACTTGAGCGCTGCCGCTGCGGCAAATCCTACGGCCGCAGCCAATCTAACTGGCCTGAGCAATGCTTCGCAGGCGGCCGCTCTACAGGCATTCCAGCAGCAACTGCTCAGAGGTACAGTGCATTCATTCGTGTTAAGAGACTTGCATTATTTAATGATAATCATATTTTTTGTTTGTAGCTTTGGGACAAGGTCTCGCCACTAATCCACAGCACATGATGCAATTTACGCCACTTTTGTACTCGTATCAAATGGCCATGGCGCAGGCGGCACAAGTGGCAGGTAAGTGCACACATTTTCTCTGGCCCAATGCTCTATTTCTAATCAATTGTGTCTTTTCCTGCGCTCCCGCTCGTCCGTCACCTACTTCAATTAGCATTTACAAACAAGAAGAATTCGACATCCTCCTCCGCGGCGAAAAATCAAACCGCCAGCCTGGCGGACATTCAGCGCGCGGCTGAGCTGCAGCGCCAATATATGATGGACATGATATCGCCGCAAGCGCCCGGATCGAGCAACAGTCGCCAGAACAACTGGAAAACATAAATGCAGCCATTGCGGGATGAATTGCGGACAGAATGGCATGAACTGACTCGACCTAAACCCCTCTGTGCACACGCTCACACGGCACGAAACTCAACGAAAGTGTAGGCAATGTCGACTATCAGCGCACTGCAACAACTAAAACAACCGTATAGCAAGTCACTGTTCCACTATCAGAGAAGAGCAATCAATGCGTTGGTAGCTTAGCGGCAACAGCGTGTTGACATTAATTTCATTTGCAACTCGAAGCTTCGGGGAGCTTCGTTCATCGTCAGTTTGTCCCATTGAGTCATTCGGCCCTCATCGTTGCGTCGATCCAACGGCACGAATTTGAAATTGCTTAACTGTTGTGCAGATAAAGCTGAGACGAGGCGAAGTAGCAGGAAGAAAACGTTTCATAGAAATCCTTCATGACACATCCACCCGACCCCCACACACAAACACACAACCAGACAAATCCTCAACAACGACAAGAAGAAGAAAAAGAAGAATATTGTATTCCCCGGCATATTATGCGCAAAGTGTGTGCAGTTGATTTGGTTAACACGAACGACAAGGCTTATTTGAAGTCAAGAGGTGAAGCTAAAATGATGAATGTTGATGCTGTGCGCGTTCTCACTTGTGTGTGTATTTTGTCCTAAGATCAATTTATGTACAGATAATTTGTGCTCCGCATTAAATAGTTTATGGCTTATTTAGTATTTATTTAAATAAATAATAATCTTAGATGAAAAGGAAAAAGGAGTTGAGCGAGAGAGCTAAAGAGGAAAGCAGAGAGCAAGCGCCCAAAAGCATAGTCGAAGAAAACAGAAAAGTTGCAAAAATAAGCAGAAAACATCCAAAAGCGATAATGATTAAAATCAAAACTAAAAGTGTTTAGTTGAAAATCGTAACAAGAATAACAACAGCAAACAATTTTTAAGATATTAAATATAAATAATATAAACAATGAAACAATAACATTAATGGTAATTATAATGAAATAATTACAAAGAGTAATAACGATAACATACAATACAAATAAATGACTAATTCAAATTTGAAATGAAATAAACCGCTCTTAAATGTAATTCTAAAAACGAAACCATACAAAACAAATACAACAGACACACTACAGCCAGTCAGCTTGTAGTCGTATAAGTTTATTTGCAACATAGTTAATTTTTTATACTAATTGTAAGCGTTTTGTTATTACCGTCTCGCCCTTGTGCTCCACCGCCGTCGTCGTCATCGATGCAATTGCCACAATTGTTATTGGGCAAATGCGCTTGCGGCCATTGCCCGTGTTGCCGTCGTCGTCCTCACCGTTTGATCGTTCGTTCGTTTTCTTTTATATAATTTTTATGAAATATTACAATGTAATTGTTAGAATTTATTTCTTCCTTTTAATTGAATGTACACTGCTTCTGAGTTACTCGCGTTTCCCCTCTGTGCTGTACTACTTTACCCCCTCCACATAGTTATTTAATTATTTTTTTTTTCTACATTTAATACAAATACCATAGCTATAGTTATAATTTGAATTTACATTTAAATAAAACAATTCTTCGTACAAATTACAAAAATCTTGAAATTTTTTCTTATTTTCCTTGAATTAAGTGAATGTCAGGAATGATTTATTTTCTCACACGATCGTAGTTGTGTTGGCAAGACAGGCTTTATGTTGTGTTGAATTTAACTTGAATGTTTTGTTGATTTTCACTGTTGTCATGCGGAACTTTTAAATTTTTTGTAACAGTTCTAAATTACAGAGGAAATCTCTGACTTTTATTATTGAACTTTTAACTACTTCAAGTATTAAATAGAACTTTTAATTCTGTGTATACATCATTGATCGGATCTAAAAAAAAGAATCAGTTTGCATATTATTTAAATGAGTCCCATGTCCATTTTAGTATCTGAGTCTGCACAGGTACTGGAATTTTCAGTACACTTAGAGAGTAGAGAGTTAGAAGTATTGTGGTTAAAATTGCTCAAAATAATACGAATACAGATTTTCTGTGTGGCTGCAAAGGCCCCGGGCACATAGTTTTATTATTTTAGTTATTAAGTTCTTAAACGTTACGCTGGTCGGTATTGGCTAAATCCAAAAAGTGCATCGGCGGTCAGTTGATTCCGTGGGCCGGCTGCCAATGTACTCGAGCTTTTTATTCTTTTGACTCGCACTCTTATTCTTCTGATTTGCAATGTTCCAGAATTTAAGTAGCCACCATTGTTGAATAGTTGATTTTTCTCAGGCGGCTTTCTTAAGAGCGTTGAACTCAATGTGAGTTTTAAAGCTATTATAAGACCAAATACTTGAAACTTAAAGGTCGCAGTACGCAATGCTGACTCATGAATAAATATCTTTAATTTATATATTTTAATATATACCATTGAACAATCAAAAATTGTTCTAGAAAGTTTACGATTGATTTCAAAGAAAAGTTTTCTGACTTTCATAAGTGTCAGATATCGCACACTAAATGCGAAAGAGTCACAATTAAAAAATAACACATTTTCAGGAGGCAAAAAACTGTTGATCCTTTAGTAGCAAAGCAATTAGCATAAAAACAGATGTACAGTATTTTTCCAGTTATAGCAGATAATGATGAGAATGCAATTTTTTAAGTAGTTAGAGATGTATACTGTGAATTGATTTATGGGAAAGTAAATTTTGGGAACATTTTTATTTGTGATTCTTTTCTATTTACTCTGCGACATCTTAAATAAAAGAAAATAAAAACAAGAGTGTTTTAGTCGGTCTTGATTAACTTATGTATTTATATATCCCGCACTATAACAACGCTCTTTGTCAACCTAAATTTAATTTAATTCTTCCTTTAAACCGAAAAATCTAAAAACAGTTTTATTAGTGTAAACATTGGATGGATTGGATGATCAAAGTAGTATTGACATTTGTAAAAATTATAGCGTCTTCTTATAGGGAAGATGCTTTATAACAGAAACATGATACTCTTGGCTCATTATTGAAACAAATATATATTTTTAAATACCATTTGGGATAACCCAACTTTAAAGCAAACAACAAACTGACTTGAAAGTTTAGGTTTCAGTACAATTCAATGCAAATTTCTCTATGATATTCCAGTAGTCTGACAAATGCATAATTTCGTCTCGGCTGATTCTCTACTAATCCTAACCACAAATAAATGAGCGTTACGAACTTCTTTGCTAATGTCTTACATGTTTTCTAAGCTTTCATTTAGCACAATCGAGGCTTTGTTTTAAGACCAATTTACAAAAGCGCGGCGGCAGTGGCACTAGTTGACATCAGATGATTTTTTAGAATGTGGCATCTTTCAATAGGGCAGCGGCAGTGGGACGCACTATTCTACTCTGCTATAATTTCCTACACTCTGTAGGACAACGTAGGACCAGGATGTTGTTATGTTTTGAAGCATTTCAATTTTATGATGGTTTGTTGTGAATGTTTACCACATTTCCATTTCCACTCACAAATGCTAAGTTAATACTCGTATATAAGACGATGCCTAGCTCACAAGCCAAATCGTGCAATAACCCTTTTTGAAATATGTAATGTACAATAGTCACAGATTTCAAAAACCTTGTTAACGGATTTGTTGCGTGAACGGCTCACATGCAGCTTAAACTGATTTCGGATATTATTTTTATGATAATTATTTTTCTGCAACCAAAGTCTCCTTCCAGTGTTTTGAAGTATGAAGCTAAGATTTGACTAAATAAATGATGAATGCAATTATATAGAAACCTAACTGCACCTAACAGAAGCAAAAGTTTGTGAAATCTTTAAAGCAAAACGTAGTGTTGTAAAAATACCTAAAAACGAAAGAATCTAACTAAGCAAAATCAAACGAAACTAGATAATGATAAAGAGTACTACAGAATGGTGAAACAGATATTTTTGGATGAAACTAGAAAATTGCATATTTGGCATGAGCATTTGGCTGAGTGTACGGAAATTTAAGGCAAAGAAATCAAATTGTGATCAAAAAGAAACAGTAATTTAGGCAAACCCAAAATCCCGAGAGAAACTCCAAATAAGAAATCATAACAACCATATACGTCTAATAACACATAACAAATTCGGTAAGCAGTACTTAGGCGTGAAGCGGTTTACAGCTAATTTTAAAGCAATTACAACTAAATATAAATTGTATTAATTTCTATGAAATTTAACAACAACATAAAAAGGCATAAACAAAAACTATTACTTAAAAGAAAAAGCATACAATTTATCGAGGTGTCGTTTTACATTTATACATTAAAGTAAGCATTAAGTTAACCGGATTTCTGTTCACATATTCGATGAGTAACTATTCCTTGGCAAGCAGACCCCATTGAAATGACATTTTATGCATTTAAAAATAAACCAAAAATATAAATAAACATTTATATAAACAAACAAAAACAACAACAACATAAAATGTAAACGGTTGAACGAACCCCAAAATTGTTGACCGCAGTAAATCAACAATATCATTGCTAATATGTATTACCACTCGACTAAAATTGAACTATGAACATAAAAAAATAATAAACCAACCAATCTCGGTGTGCTACTTTTAACTTAAAATATACACACACACACAAACAAAAACAATTCGAATTAATTCTTCAAATCCGTACATATTTAGGTGTTTTTCGTTTCGTCGTCTCGGCTCGTCCCGTTTTGTATTGTAGAATACCGCAAAGCCGATGGATATTGCTTTCACAAAGGCTCAAAGCTCCACAGTCATACATACATACATTTCATGCCACATGACTGTAAAGATGAACTTAAGTTGTAATAAATACAATAAACGGATTCATTTGTTTTTACTTTCCTTATGTGGAAAAAAATACTTCCGAGTAAAGTTGTTTGCATTTTCCTCAAAATACGTACTGGAATTTTGCCAATAGTGGAGCGGCGAGCGCAACACGGATGATCAATTGAGTTCAGACTTTAAATTCTAAGAAAAAGTTTACTTCGCACACGAAAAACAAATCTATAAATCTTATCATACAAGTTTCCGATGCCTCACAGCAATGGATACTGGGTCTTTGTTGTTTATTCTTTCCCTGCTTAAAGTTTTTCATTTTCAAATCATTAATTCTGGCCTCCACAAACCTAGATTCGTAATGCAGTTCTTCTGCGCTTCATTTGGACAGTTCGCCTAGTTTGGAGATGCAGTCGTTCATTGAACTGGGATCGCATATTCCCAAACTGCGGGCAGGCCGCTCAACATCACTCGATGAACTGTTTTCAATGTGTATGCGTATGTATTTCCCCCCCACTTCCCTATATACATACATAGGTACGTTATGAGGCCGCTTTTCTTATTTTACTTCAGTCCAATCTGAATACTGCGAATCGAATATGCCACCCAATTGATTAGCGCACAATTTTCCATAAATCCTACATGATTCATTTATTTCATACTGTAATTTCAATGAAAAATGCGCAACAATCACACAGTTCATAAGGTTATCGAACGTCGCCTTGAGTTTATGTATCACTGTGTAGGTCTTTTGTTGGTCGGTTGTTTGTTTCTCTGAACACTCGCAAAGGTCTCTGAAGTCTAGGTACATATACATTTTAACTAAATACTACACGCACGCCCAGGCGAAAGTCGTTAGCACCGCCATCTGCAGCACCGATGCCCGCCAGTCAGCCGGCCAAGAGCAGCAAGCCGCGCATGCGAAATACACAAATGAGGCACATTACTTTCTCTTGTAGTCGTGGTGCACATGCAGGCGCCCCGAGAATCTGGTATTACCCGCTTGCAGCGTCGTGGCGCGGTGCACCACCTTGGCGGAGCCGTCCACTTGAGTCTTCATATCGGCGCTGCGCCATAGATTGGCTATAGCCTCCAGTGCCAGCTCCGTTTCGTCCTCTTTGTCATCATGTTCGGCGGACAGTGTTATGTCGAATTGTCGACGGACGCGGCGCAACTCCAGCAGTTGACCGTCGACACCGGCGTAATTGATGCGCGGCAGAGGCGCAGCCGAGGCGCACAGCACAAACATGAAAATCAGCAGCAACAGTTGCACTATTTTTATGCCAGCCAGCATTTTTGCAAAGTTAAGTGAAAAATCCAACGTTCTGTTTTCCTTGGACTGCAAATGAACGCTACGAATGCGAATTTCGACTGACGGAGATGAATCTGTTAATAGCGCGCGTCTCACAATCAGCTCAACGCTATCAGCACGAGCTATTGAGACTCGTTTCTACGTAATTTGCTTTTTATACACATTTGCTTTGTATACGCACAGCACAAACAAAAATCGACAGGTTAAGTGCTTTTTTTCTTCATATTGCCTTTATTAAATATTTTAATAGTTATGCCGTTAAGTTTTGCTGTTAATAATATCTCCTACGTATATGCATGATTAAAGTGTATTTTAAATCAACAAACTTCTTTAAATGTATATGCATGATTAAAGTGTATTTTAAATCAACAAACTTCTTTAAAATATAATAATAGTAGTAGTAGTAGTAAAGCTCGACACCCGAAAGAGGCTCAAACCTTGGGTTCGGTGATTTGTGCTGGCGGCCACTCCCACTGCTTGGGCGGCGCCGGCTTGACTAGCGATTCCCATGGCTTCCAGCCGAGCATCTTGCGCGCCAGTATAAGCTCATTCTCCGCCTGCACAATCAGCTCCTCTACTTGTCCACAACCGATGGCGTTTTCCAAGGCAGAAATGTCCTTGTTCTATAAGTGATACAAATAGCCTGTCGGATTACGAACACTTTAACTGTCACTAATACAAAACCTTACCGATTCAACAACTTTGACACGTTGTTGTACAATTTGCTCGGTGTACTTGCGGTAGGCAGCATCTTGCGGCATCTTGGCGAGCGCACGCAATATTTTGCCGTACAGCGCGCCGAGCGTGTGGTGCGGATTGGTGGCCACCGCCAGGCCAGTTAGGCCAGTGGACTGCAAGTGAAAATTAGCAATTAATTCGGCATTTGTATGATCGAGCTACCCACAACAGGCGAGTGGCTGCGGTTATGTACTTCCAATTATGACATAACACCAACAATTGCCTCTTTTTTATGCACATAGCTTGGTGTGTTATTTAGTAGTGTATTTGTGGCTTTTTCACGCACGTAGTGGTTTTAACAATAAAAGCCGTCTTACCGCTTTTAAAATCTTTGCCATTTTGATGAAAACGGCCAACAAAAGTTGGATTTCTGCTAATGGGCCACTAGAATTTGGTAGCCAAGAGCCTACAAAAACTGTCAATTGTCTTTGACGTTTTTCATATTGTGGTGCTGCCAAGTTAGGCTCGAGAAGTCTTGTCCCAGCATACGTTTGGGAACTGCTTCAGAATTGTTGAAAAGAACAAAATATCTTAGAGAACTTAAGATGTAATTTTAATAATAATAAAAAATTATTTCAGACATTTATTTAATAGCTGAACCTTAAAATAAATAAAAATAAATTTGTCTATTGATTGTGGAAAGTGAGGTAATTAAGTTTAAGTCTAAATAGAAAAGAACTGTAGTATCCTGCAAATGTGGTTTGGGAGTAATTTTAGAGAACGATTTATATGTCTCATATAAATGTTGTGTTAAGTTATGAAGTATAAAATACATATGATATTGGAGCCAAGAAAATATCAGCAACTTAAAGTTGTTTAAATTCTTCAGTTCGCAAACGTAATAAATAAAAATATATGATTGATATTTATATAATATTGTATAAAAATAATTTGAGAAAATCTATGAACTGCATCAACAAACATTATGTCTTATAGCCAGTGGCGCACACAGGGGGGTCCGGGGGTTCAAAGCCCCAAACACAAAAATTTCTGGAAAAAATATGGTGTCAAATGGTATTCGGCTCAAAATTTGTACGCAAAGGCCCGCCCTCTCCAAATGAAATCCTGTGTGCGCGTCACTGCTTATAGCAGTATTAATCTATAAGTCAAAAAGAAAATAATTCGCAAAATACAAACATGCATCCAAAAACGTATGAACTCAACATCCTTGAGTAAAGTAATCTTTATTTAATCTAATCTAACACAAATTAAATTGATTAAGCTTTTACGCATGCATTTTTGCTTTTTGTCTAAAGCATCTGGCAGCCCTGTGTGCCATCTTCACTGAATCGCGAACGTGATCTTCAAGTTGAAAACGAAAAAGTAGCAATCAGCTTTCCGGCTGGCCATTCGCTGTCCACGGACGCACTTGTAATTGGTGTCAGTTATGGAGTGGATAAACTAATACCCGCCCCTGCTGCCAGCGCCCGTCCGCAACAATCGCGCAACGTCAGTAAGCAAGTGAACTGAGCTGTTGACTTGAAGGGAATTGATAAGAACAGCCATATCAGTGAAACCAGAAATAAGAACAACATAAGCTGTATAACCGTTGCGGGGCGAGGCGAGAACCTGGAAGTCAGCTGAGAGCAGCAGCACAAACTGACTGGCTCCAGTGCGAACAGCGCAAAGCTTCAAATACGCTACACTGCAGCAGAGTGCTGGCAGTAGAACGCAAAGAGCTGTGCAGAGTTTTCGTTGATTCCGTGCAGCGCACCACATCGCATCGCATCCAAAGCAACGACGGGCAGCGGCTAAACAGTCAAGTGACGTTGGTCTGGCCTGTAAACGGGAGAAAGAAGAAAAGCTCACCGTACGCGCACTTTGCGAGTGACGAGAAGAATAGCAAAAAATTTGAATAATTACAAAGCGTCGAACGACGGCAAGGTTAATAAAACTTACCAGCGCAAAAAAGCAAAAGCAACAGCAACAACGATAAGTACGACTCATCAGTTCAGAGTTTTCCGCTGTCGTTTTGGTGTCAACAGAACCAGAAACTCTCTCAAGGGTAGTTGATGTGCGGACCCGTTTTTTTGTTGGTGTATTGTTGCTGTTGGTTTGGCTGATGTACACGCGATCTTGACAACGTGTTTGCTGATTTAGTAATTTGTTTTACTCTTGGCAGCAGGCGGCACAGAGTGGCGGGCGCCACAACGAGAACGTAGCAAATATTCGGAATTGGAATTTCATTGAAAGCAGCAGCAGAAGCAACATCAGCCGCAGCAGTAGCGTTAGCGGCACATTCGATTTGTTGTGTACACAGGTGAGAAAGTTGTTGGTGACGTCAATGAGTGCTAGCGAGGCAGCAGAAGCACTTGAAGCTCTAGAATCGGTCAATATATAAGCATTTTCATTTCGTTGTACGTGCAGATAGACATATACAGAAACAACGGCGTACAATGGCACCACCCACGGTACTGGTCACCGGCGGCGCCGGCTACATTGGCTCGCACACCGTACTGGAGATGCTGAACGCTGGCTACAACGTCATCTGCGTGGACAACCTGTGCAATGCGTACAGCACCGGCTCCTCTAAGCTGCCCGAGGCTCTAAACCGCGTTCAGGAGATCACCGGCAAGAAGGTGCATTTCTATCGTGTTGACATCACCGACCCGGAGCAAGTGCGCGCTGTCTTTCAGGAGGTAAGCGCATCAATATTGCTTTCCACACACCCAAAACACCCTACCACTTTCACCATTTATTCATGCCATAGGACACTTTTTATTGGCGTTGTTTAAAGCTACTTATGTACATTTTACTTGAAACCGCAAAATGTATGATTTATCGCGTTGGCAGTTTCTGCAACGGAAACTCTCAATTGAAAAGTATATACATAGATAAGCAGTGGCAGTTGCGTGTACGTGGTACTTGAATATTTGCCTTATCAGCAGCACTAACGAAAACAACAGCAAAAAGCTGACAGTGTGAATAACAATTTTGGCGACAGTCGCTCAGAAATCTTATGAATTCATGCGATAAAAATGCTGTTACATGTACTTTACGTTTTCTGTATCATAATCGATTTGTGGCGCGGGCGCTGCTGTGTCGAACGCTGGACCAGTTGTTATCAGTTTGTGTTACACAAGCCCGATCGTTGTTTTGATGCCTTTTAAAGTAGCATTGATTTGTTGCATCGTTTTCACGATGACCGCTGACCTTCAAATTTAAAATTATCTTATGACGAATTTGATTGGGTTTATTATACTTTAATAGCTGTTTCTGCGCAAAAATTATAAGTAGTATTCCAATGTTGCTGGAAATGTGGCAAATGCGGAAATGTTTTTGCAGGTTCTAAATTCGCTGAATAATCCATATAGAAGTGATTTTGATCATTACAAAATTCCATTGTTGCCATTAATTTGGTGTCAGTTCGTAATGCTTATAAAAAAAGAAACTATTCGGCGCAAGCACTTTGAATTTTTTAGGGCCCAGCAAGAGTTAGAATATTTGTTGAATTGTAAAAACTTGATGCTGCAAAATGTTGTGTATTTCTTGCTTTTTCTTTTCCAATAGTATTGTTGCCAAGTCAAAGTGTGCTACCGACTGATCACAATTACATTTTTTCCGTTTAGAAAAGAGGATTTTGATGCCATTTTAATAGAGAACAAGTAAAATTGTTATTTCAAAATGTAAAAATTTCTATGGAATAAGGGGAAGTAGAAAGAATTATAACAGTAAAGTTAATAGTTATAAGCAAAACAGTTAATTTTGTGAGTGATAACTAAAATTGGTAAAGAAGAATGGAAGGTGATCGGTTCATTGAGTCATGGTAAATGTCGAGTCTGGTTTGAATTTTTTGTGTACATTATTTTCTTATATTTTACCAAATCGTTTCACATTTAACTCAACTATTTCCATCTTCGTTGCTCATTTTAGCATAAAATTGATATGGTGGCGCATTTTGCGGCGCTCAAAGCGGTCGGCGAGTCTTGCCGCATGCCGTTGCAGTACTACCACAACAATATGACCGGCACCAATGTTCTGCTGGAGGCCATGTCCGTCAATAATGTTTTCAAATTCGTGTACAGCTCCAGCGCGACGGTGTATGGCGAGCCGAAATTCCTGCCCGTCACCGAGCAGCACCCCACCGGCAACTGCACCAGTCCCTACGGCAAGACGAAATACTTCACAGAGGAAATCCTTAAGGATCTGTGTAAATCAGATAAGGTAACACACAGTCCACAGCTATGTATAAATTCAGTCGAATTGCACTTAATTTCCTTATAATTGTGTGTTTGCAGCGCTGGGCGGTGGTGTCGCTGCGCTATTTCAACCCGGTGGGCGCTCATCCCAGCGGGCGCATTGGCGAGGATCCCAATGGCGAGCCCAACAACCTGATGCCGTTCATTGCACAGGTAGCGGTGGGCAGACGCGATGTGCTGCGCGTCTATGGCTCCGATTTTCCCACGAAGGACGGCACCGGTGTGCGTGACTACATACACATTGTCGATCTGGCCGAGGGGCACGTGCAGGCGCTGGACAAGCTGCGCAACATTGCCGAGACGGGCTTCTTTGCGTACAATCTGGGCACGGGCGTCGGCTACTCGGTGCTGGAGATGGTGCACGCCTTCGAGAAGGCGTCCGGCCGCAAGGTGAACTACGAGCTGGTGGAGCGGCGCGCGGGCGATGTGGCCACCTGCTATGCGGACGCCTCACTGGCGGAGAAGATGCTCGGCTGGAAGGCAACGCGCGGCATACACGAAATGTGCGCGGACACGTGGCGCTGGCAGAGCAACAACCCCAACGGCTACGCGACCAAGTGACTCTGACAGCGCCGCTATCAGCAATTCCATAATATGCATGCATACAGACGAATGCTTTTACTTGTTTAAATATTAACGTAATTGTGTTGTATTCTCGTGTTTTGTCTCTTGCCCCACCCGTTGCGGTTGCATCGTGCAACTATTGCAAATATTATAATTAATTTTACAAAGAGTTGTTGTATAATTGCCGCATTTCGCGCTGTCAGTCTTTCTTCTTTCCGCACTGTCCTGCCCTAACTTTAACGGGGTTCCTGCAATTTCGTTGTAAACGCTGTATTTCGCCTGTTTTCGGCAATGAGCCGAGCCAACTATTGTGTTTTCTAGTTAAATTGAATGAAATTTTAACACATTTAGTCAAATGTGCATTTCCGCGCTCGTGTGTTTAATGCGCAAAATAATGTATCGGTATTCAACGCGGCTGTAACGTACGCGCTGCGGCCACCATTTGTTATGCATAAGTAAATAAAGTCAATATAAATATTGTGAGAGTGAAGGCGGTTTTCTCTGTGAACGGGTAATTAGCTGAGTGGGTGGTTTTTAGGAAAACGCATTTGACGACATTGTTTTCAGTATCATATTACAAATATTTATTAAAAGAGTACTTAAATCATAGTCACTGCTGTGTAACAAAACAATTATGAGTGCGCACACATAGTGCGCGTCAATCCGATGCGATTTATCACAAAAACTATCAGCATATATTTGGAATGAAGATTGATACGCCTATGAGATGCTTCCGTTGCTATTTTCCTATGCAGGTATGTAATATATGAGGGTTGGGTTACAAACAACAACATTGCCAGTTTATTTCACTGTAAATTTCTAAGTTAGTTTATTGTAACAATTTGTCTTGTTGGTTTTTACGCTTTTGTTGTGGTTGGCTTTTGTATGAAAAGTATACAAAAAGGCGGCAACTACGTTCTGTTTGATCGTTTTCCTGGTTTGTTTTTGTTTTGGGGGATTCTTAATGGTATCATTATCAAAAATGCTCACAGCAAACTTCAATATTTAGTGTAGTTACATATGCTCATTCACATAGGTCTATGTGTGTATATTTATGTGTATAAATGTATGCATCTAATGTGCGTATGCTGTTCTAGTTAAGCTGTTAAAAACGTCGACATTCCTACTTGTATAATTAAGAGTAATTTGGCAATGTTCGTATTCGATCGCAATATTTTCTACTACACTCTGCAACGCGCTGCTACTGTTACGCTTTGTAAGCAATTCAATTGGCATTTATAATAATCTTAAGTACATTAGGGGTTTGCACATGTCGCAGACATGAGTATGCCACGCTGGTAATTACTTAAATTGATATTCGTTCACACTAATACTGCTTAATTTTAATTCCAGCAATCATATAGTAACACCCAAAACTGCAACATTTCGATTATCATTTAAGAACAACCTTCTATAAAAGTAATGGAGCGTGAAAACAAGTGCTGAACGATGTGCAGAGCTGTGCAATTACTTGACTAATCGAATGTATAAACTATCAAATACGCTGATTTGATTAAACAACTGTGAACCCATATATATTCAGAGCCACAAACTAATGATAGTTCTTTACTTCTGCATAATTTAGTTTTCCAGATGTTGTATGTACTAACAAAACAGTGTCTAGACTAACGCAAGAACATTTAAGGGCATCACAAATAGATTGCACTCAAATAATATTTAGGTCACATTAGAGTTTTAATATCAATTTATAATCTCATAACAAAAAACGTATTTCCTTCAAATTACAGTCCTCAATCTTCTCAGAGATCAGAATTGAATCTTCGAATTGAATCTTTTTCAGAATTAAATCCTATTTTTACTTATACTTCCGTTTTAAATGAGAAAAAATTCTATCCTTCAAAAACTTGTTGTAGTCATTTAATTACACAGCTGCAATTGCACTTTGAATAGAAAATCGATTAAAAAATTCCATTTAAAATATATGCACTGTGACATTAATAAAGGCCCAACTTGTTCGCGCTACTTGTGAGTTTTTGAAATACGTGTTAAGAATATACAATAACTGTGATATTTTTAATACTTAGATATGGTTAGGAATGTTCTGTTATAAATTCATGAATGACAGATATACAAAAGTTTGTAAAAAAATCTAACAACTAACATAAGAAAATACAATTACGCATGAAAAAGGAAAACAATAGTTGAAGGAAGCAATAAATGAATTTGAGACCTGAGCATTGAATATTTCTTATAAAATGAAATGCATGAAAAGGAAATCAATTTTAAGTGTTTGTTTCAAGCAGTAACATCCAATTATAGTTTAATGCTACTAAATACGAAGCGTTGCGTCAATAATTTCAAGCCTATTTCTATGTCATCGGAAAATTCCAAATTTCAAATGCTTAAAAAACTGAGGGTTTTGCTGTTGCACAGTTCATATTTGTCGAAAATAAAATTCATAATAGGAAGCAAACGATTGCTACTACAAAAACGCGCATGGAAAGCGTAACACACTTTGGTGCTGCTTTTAAGCAACTACGGACATTTGTGGCATCACATAAAACGACATTTTCTGCGCAATGTAAGCACACAGAACAAAGCGTGCTACTTTAACATTTTAACGTACAAATCTACTATAAAGTTTTCTTATTGCGTTCTTCACATTTAGTTTTCTTTTCTTTTCTTTCATTCCATTCAATTTCATTTTTTAACTTCCTTTTATCTAAACGTTACCCGATATGCATAGTGAAATACGAGATCCTGGTAGAGAGCGAGTGGCAGATGCAGACCGAGAAGCGTTAGAGAGCTCAGCGTTTTAGGTTTCGCTTTGCCATAGTTTAGCGTAGGAGTGTGAAAGAATAGCTGCGGTCAAGTGTGCAACGCATCGCATCGCACGTTTACGTGGAAGTGACGCCCTTGCGCGCCACCAACATATTCAGGATGGGATTTTTTCGTATGTAGCTAACGGCCTTCTTGTGCGTGACCATGGTAAAGTCATAGCCGTTGCACTGCAGTATTTTGTCGTGTATGCGTAGACCGGCGCGCGACGCCGGACTTCCTTCGTGCACCTCGGTTACGTAGATGCCCTGCAAGCAAATCGCACAAGTGAGAAATCGGTACTACATTTAACAAGCCTGCAGCCAGCTTTACATAGTCAGTGTAACCCTGTGGGCTTTTCTTGTAGTCCTGATCAATACCGCCGCCGATCTTGAAACCGCACTTCAGTATTTCCCTGCCTTCCTGATCGTAGTCCTTTTCCTTGTGCAGCGTGATTGGTATCTGGGAGGTTATCAATCAATACATAGAACTATTGTCAGTATATAGATCCTAACTTTTCGTGCTCCACCCAATAGCGCGAAACCAAACTTGCGCGTCACACTGCGCCGCACACGTTGCACTTACGCTCAAACACTCCATTGCCGTTCCGGCCTGGTGCTGAAATGCCATTTTAGCCATTTTTCTAAAATGTTGATGAGTTTCGTTTACTTCTGTATAAAAAAATTAGGCCAAGTTGTAAAAGACGTCTTTTCTAGATGAATTGGTGTCAAGAGTTGTCAATGTTGCCAGGTCTTCCTCTTGTTAATGAGGGGGAAAATTATTTGTGTACAAGACTGCAACGTTTATTTCTCTAAACCGTCCGAGTTGCCACATGTTTAAATTTCGGAATGTTAGTCGTGGTATCGGTCGCATGCATCTATAAATTAGCCGTAGTTACGATCTGTGGTTTTTGTAGTAAATTTGGTAAAATTTATCAAATTTTCGTGAACGACCTCGTTGTAAATACTTACTATTTGCAAAAACAGCTGATCTTGTTTGCATTTTGTTAGAGATGAAAATTTTTGGTACAGATAAAAATTCCGCGACACTTTCAATTTGAAGAATTTTCATTAATAACTACAAGCAAGTAAACAATGCCGGGAATAAGCAAAAAAATCCGAAATAATCAGTTTCATTGTGGAAAATGTTGGTTGTACTTTCAGTTGCATGTACAGTACTTTTCATTTATAACGAACCCGTTTAAAACGATTTTCCGCCTAAAACGAACCAATTTCAAAAGTACGCGCTGTATGTTTTCGCTTATTACGGATCCCTTTTAAAGCGAACTTTCTGTTAAAACGAACCAATTTGCCCAGTTCTTTGAAGTTCGCTTTAAGCGAAAAGTACTGTATGTATTTAGTTTTGTAAAGTTACAAAATTTACCACAAAAACCAAGAATACACGATACAAGACAAAAAACCACAGATCGTGAATACGGATATTCTTATGATTTGGTAAAACGATTGAAATAAGAAAAAAAAAGTAATGTTTGCCGTATTACAACCATATTGCATAGAAAATTAATTTGAAAACGTGGTTATACGGGTCGAGAAAGTTTAAAGTAAGCTTAGTTCGAAAAATTAATAAGTAAAATTAAAAATTAAAAAAAATTAAAAACTGCGCTCCATTAAGTTTTGTTACTAATTTCACTTAAAAAAATTAATGCTAGAGGATTTTTTATAGGTATTTCTAGCTATTTCTTGGGTAAATTATCCATCCACTTACGGGTTAAAAATATCGTTTGAAATGTTTTATTTCTGCGTTTCGCGCCTGGCTACGATTTTTGGCATTGGCAACAATGGCTAAATGTCATAACAGAGAGAAATTGCAATCGCATTCTTGTGAAGGCGAAAACAAAGAATTGGCGAAGTGGAGCAGTGGAATTCTTTGGTTGAGTCACAAAATATACGTGGATGCAATTTTGTAAATAACAC
This sequence comes from Melieria crassipennis, assembly GCA_963668005.1. Classification (NCBI taxonomy): domain Eukaryota; kingdom Metazoa; phylum Arthropoda; class Insecta; order Diptera; family Ulidiidae; genus Melieria; species Melieria crassipennis. The sequence continues at coordinate 110,358,275 of OY764962.1, read as the reverse complement.
GAGATTAGAGTGAGATAAGTTTAGCCGGTAGCAAACGACGCAGTGTCGTACAACGTCAGGTAAGTTTTAAGAGAAATGGTGCGGAGGGTAGAAATCAGTGAACCGGAACGGGGTGAACTTTAGCCTGACGTATACGACAGCTAATGCACAACGATCTGCTAATTGGCTTCTGAACAGCATTCTGCATTGTGCAGTTTTTATAATGTTTAGCGGGTGGAAAAGTGGGAATGCATGTTGCTGCATTTGCGCATTTGCTGCATTGTGATCGATGCATTAACAGCAACTCTACAATTCACTCTGCAGCTGTGTGGTCGAAAAAATGGGCATTTAAAATACTGCGTATAAACAGCCTTATCAGTGGAGAAGCCGAAGCACGATCGCAAAATGCGGAGTTAAACTGCATTTTGTGTTTCGAGGCATTATTTTTAAACTTGCTGAAGTTGCAAAGAGGGGGCCCAAGGTATATAGACATATGGGTTATAGTTACATATACCTTGATGGGGACGATAGCGAAAGTGAATTTTACGGTTATCAAGAAATTTTCAGTACAATGCTAGTTAAGCATAATATTCGGTTTTGCTAGTAAAATAGGTTAAAAAATCGCAAGCTGGCGGTTACTCACATCTGATCAGTACCACACAAAAGTAAAAAAGCCGTAAGCACCTGCTTATATATTGAAACAATTTGTTGGTTGTTGAAAACCGCTGAAATTTAGAAAATTTGAGAAAAGGAAGAAGTAATTGCTGCTGGAATTTTATATTCCAGTTGTCATTTGTCTAATCTATTTGTTCTATATTTCAGTTGTGTTGGGCCCTCTAGCACCCAGTGTTTACGCCTCTCCTGAATTACACAGCTGAAATTTGTTTCATATCATTGAGTAGGCATAACAAACAACATTATTCGGGTAACTTCACGCCCATTCCATACCAACGTAAAGTTAACACCGAAGCGCAGAATACATCGGCAAGTGACGCTTGAAATGCCAGCAACAGTTGAAAAGGAACAACTCAAGCCACCAACATACGAGGAGGCAATGTACGCCGCCACCAGTCCACCGCCACAAATTGGCAAGCAAATATATACAAACGTTTACATATATGCAACAACTAGTATTGACATTGTAATTTTGTTGAATGTTTCAGGTGTTATTTTACCAAGCACTGGCGGCATTAGCGTAGGCATTCACCAGTCCACGCCTAGCGCTCCTGTGGCTCACTTGCAGCCCGGCTATGTACCGTCCTATGGAGCATTTGAGACAACGCCTGTGAGCGTGGTCGTGCAGCCGCCCGCTGCGGCACTGCCGCAGGAGATCATCGTCATAGGCGGCTGTCCGGCCTGCCGTATCGGCTACTTGGAAGACTTCTATCCCTGTCTGGGTGTGCTCTGCGCCATTGCATTTTTCCCCCTTGGCATACTGTGCTGCCTCGCCATGAAGACGAAGCGCTGCTCGAATTGCGGTACAGAGTTTTAAAGCAATTCCACTATGTGATGTTTGTTATCAGAGAGGGCAACCCAAAGGGAAAGAAATGGCTAAGCGGCAAATGTTATAAACCTTGGAATTATACAGATTTCTATTGTTACATGTTTGGAAGAAATACGAATAGAAAGCGTATCGTAGAATGCTCAGGCGTTTTTCAGTATATTGAATGAATAAGTGAAACAATAATTATTTTTCTTCACAATTATAGCAATTATTGTTATTGAGTTGTCACTTTACGTTAATACTTCAATCTCAGTTTGTTATTGTTTCGTTTTTCGTATTATTTTTTAGGTACAATAGTTTTCGTAGCTGCTTTAATAATTCGTATTTACATAGGCCTACAAATGTATGAGTTTATTCAAAATAAAATAACAAAATAATAAAATTACAAATGGCGTTTGCGAATATAAGAAATGGCATGATTCATTGCGCGTGTATTCGAGAATACGTACTTATATACAATTATATAAGTTTTTATAAATTGTTTTAAAAAAATGTTCATGGTGGCGCAGAGAAACAAAAGAAAAAATGTCAAATAATTATGGATTATAGTATGAGTTAAAATGTTGGACTTGCTAGCTTTGAATATGCAACCATATTTACTGTATTGTTTAGCTTTTCACAGGGACCGTAACAGTAATAAGTTTTATTATAAAAATCAATGTTTAAGAGTTATTTTTTTACTTTTATTTAATGACTCAACAAATAAAAGTTATTTTTTATTTATATTTTAAAAATCCTATAATAACAATTATTTTTAATTTTTTTCTTATTAGTCCACAAATAACAGTTTTTTCGATTTTTATTTTAGTTGTCCTATGATAACAATTATTCGTGACTTCTATTTAAAAAAGTCATCAATAAAAATCATTCGGTGACTTTTATTTATAAAAGTCATCAATAAAAATCATTCAATGACTTTTATTTTTGAAGTCATCAATAACAATTATTCAATGACTTTTATTTGAGCCGATCGATTAACTCCATAAAACAAAAAGTTGAGAAATGCGATGAAATAAATTTGTTGTTTTTTTTTTAAATTCCCTTTATAATTTAAATTCAAATATATATATTTTGTCGTTTAATGGTGTTAATCTTTACTATTCAGGAAAGTTTTAATAAATATAAAAAGTTATGACTATACCAAGTGCTTTGACATTTAAATTTAAGATTTTTCAAAAAGTGGAGTTAATCACTCTGTGCACTGAACGGCTCATTTTTTAAGTCATCAATAAAAATCATTCATTGACTTTTATTTATAAAAGTCATCAATAAAAATCAGCTAGTGACTTTTATTTTTTAAGTGATCAATAAAAATCATTCAGTGACTTATTTTTTAAGTCGCAATATAAAAGTCATTTTCATTAGTTGCACTATTGAATTCATGAAATATCGAAATGTATATATATTCTTGATCGGCTTAACAAGACCTGTCTTGACAATTCTATTTTCTGGAAGAATCATAACTTCATAACTGACTGACTTTTATTGATCACTTTTATATATAAAAGTCACTGAATGATTTTTATTGATGACTTTTATAAATAAAAGTCACTGAATGATTTTTTTTGATGACTTAAAAAATAAAAGTCATTGAATGATTTTTCTTGATAACTTTTATATGTATATAAAAGTCACTGAATGATGTTTATTGATGACTAAAAAAATAAGTCACCAAAATTGTTATCATAGGACAACTAAAATAAAAATCGAAATAAAACTGTTATTTGTGGACTAATATAAAAAATCAAAAATAATATTATAGGATTTTTAAAATATAAATAAAAAACAATTCTTATTTTTTAATTTTTCCGTAAAAATTACAAAACAAAAGTTTATTGCCAAGTTTGATTCTCCGTGCGAAAAGAAATGTATTGGTATATTTAAATTATTTGCATGATTTTTGCTTCATAGTAAAATTTTAAATTATAGTTTTCATAAATAACTGTTATTTCCGGTCCCTGGCTTTTTATGATTTTTTGCAAGACACAGTTTTCCAGTAACTAAATCATGCAAAAGATATTCAACTGATACTTATCCACTCTAACGGCTACTGTTTCTAGTTCAACACCGATTTGGAAAGGACGTTAAATAAAAAAATCATCCATTAGAACAGCGCGGAAAGACGTTTGTTGACCAGAAGTGCTTGGAGGGAACAACAAATATTGGTTGACATGATGTAGCCCCTATGTCAAGTCCACCCACCTAAGTTTAACGCCCAGTTCACAATTGAAAACGACGGCGATGTGCATTTGCAACACAGAATATATGAGTGTAACTTTTTATTTGATTAATAATATTTTATACGTATGTACGTCTGCAGGTAATCATATTTATGAATGTATGCATATTTTTGCTGTATGTATGTAGTGTAATTGTGTGAATTAATTTTGCATTACTTGATGTAAAGTAATGTTTGCGCGGTTGTGTGTGGGACATGCGCGGTTCACAGATGCTGCTAGTGACGCGCAAGCGTGTGTGCTGTGGGAGTTTTTTAGCATGCGTTGCTTCTTTGTTCATAGATATTTTGGCATGCTGCATGTAAGTTTTGCTTATTTAACGTTAAACCACTACATCAATTATATAATAATAGCATTAATAGCAATAATCATAATGTAATAATAATAATAATAGTAATCGCAAATATCATCTTCCTCGTCATCTGCACCTTCTCTCTTTATCCCAATTTGAATATGTCGAATTTTCTCTGGCGTGGTAAATGTTTCTTTAGGATGTTCATCGTCGAGTGTCGTTAGAAGTTAATGTTGCTTATTTAAAGACGGAATTGGTACGTACATACAAAAACCAAGGCGTCCGCGTTTTCAGCAACGTCCATGGCTGGCAAATGTTTATGCTAGTCGGTTTCAGTGCACATTGTAGAGGACGTACCGGCAGACAAATATCGATTTCAACTTTAGCTCAATATAGTTTTCCATTAAATGTAATTCTTGTAAACTGCAATAAATAATGCCTAATTTTTCATGAACGCTCACAACAAGAAAAACTATGTTTTTTACCACTTGCGTTTTGGTTGGTTTGTGTTTTTTGAAAACATTCTCATTTTTTTATTCACTTAATCCGTGCAATTTTTCGCTTTGAGTTCTTTTCAAGATTAATTTCTAATTATTGTCTTAATTTTTTCCGTTTATAAATGTGTAATTATATTTTCTAAAGATGTTTTTAAAATAGACCTGTCGTATATAGGCCGCAATGTTCGGTGTAGGGTGTTTATGTGTGTGAGTGAGTGAGTGTTATGTACCTGCATACATGTTGTTACTCAAGAGTTGATGTGTGCATATATTTATGTATCTATGTAAGTATGTATGTATAATTGACATGCTACATTTACATATATATGTGTGTGTAACAATTACTCTTACTACATATTGGCTTTCATAGTCGTTTGGGCGAAAAAAAAGCTTCAGCATAAAACTCTTAATTCAAGTTTTCTTGTATCTCTCTAAACTGTAATACTTTGTAAGCATAAATAACACTATTATAATCATAATTGTATAGCTGTATAAGCATCAGCATAATAGTAGGTAAATGTTCATCGTACAAACTAAAATGGTAAACAATATTCTTATTGGTTTTCTTCGCGCTGTGCATCGCGCACGCATAACTTAATCCATCAAATATGCTGCGCCCACATACACACAGTAACAGGTTAAAAAATCAAGAGCGCAAATAGCAAATTGTATATTCATCCACGAACATCAACGAAACCAATGTCCCACGTACGCATGCGTAAAGTCTCTTCAAAAGTACATATTTGTCGTTCAAACAAATTGCTATTGTACAGTACTATTTCGTAAGTTAAAGCACTAAACATTATTCTTAAAGCCAAAAAAATTTGAATCACAAAATTTGTAGTTTCTGTCACATTCAATGAAAAATTGCAAAGACTTCACAACATTAAATTAAAACTGTTCGTAGCAATATAGAACGAATACACTAAAAACAAGCAATTAGAATGTACGCTTAGACTTTTCGTGTTGGGTCAATGATGCCACCGGGTCCAGGCAGGCCGCTTGGCTGTCCCGTCAAGTACGCGTCAATTTGACGCGCTGCCTGACGTCCCTCGGTTATGGCCCACACCACCAGCGATTGACCACGCCGACAGTCTGTCGATTAGGGAACAATTTATTCAGTATTACCATTGCAACAACAACCAAGTACTTCAACACTTACCGCCAGCAGCAAACACTTTGGAATTCGATGTACCGTATTGGCCGTTGCAGGCCTTCACATTGCCGCGCCCATCTAGTTCCAAGCCCAACTCGCTCGGCACAGTTTTCTCAGGACCCAAAAAGCCCATGGCCAACAGTATCAAGTCAGCAGGGAAATGTTTCTCGCTGCCAGCGACCTCTTTCATTGTCCACTGGCCAGTGGGCGACTTGGTCCATTCAACTTCGACGGTTTTCACGCCCTTGATGTGACCATTTTCACCAATGAACTCCTTGGTTGTGGTGCAGTATTGGCGTGGGTCCTTGCCAAACTTGACGCGTACCTCCTCATGACCGTAGTCAACTCTGTGAATATGCTTTTTAAAAAAAAAACCAGTTCAAATGCACAATAATTACGCTGTACCTGAACACTTTGGGCCATTGCGGCCATGGGTTGTCAGCGGCGCGCGTCTTAGGTGGTTCTGGTAGAATCTCGAATGTTGTTATGCTCTTGGCACCCTGGCGCAGGGACGTGGCAATGCAATCGCAGCCGGTGTCACCACCGCCAATTATTATTACATCTTTGCCTTCTGCGGAAATTATGTCCTTTTTGCCGCCAAGTTGCTTCTTTTGTTGCGCCTCGAGGAACTCCATTGCAAAGTGTATGCCATTCAAATCGCGATTGGCTAAGCTCAGGTCGCGTGGCCAAGTAGAGCCCGTGGTAAGCAACACTGAATCGTACCTGCATAACGTATGTATTACATTAAGTCTATTATAGGACACTATGTATTCACTTACTCTTGCAGCAGCACTTCTGCCTTCAAATCTTTGCCCACATGCACATTGGTACGGAACTCTACACCCTCGTCGGCCATTAAGTCCACACGTCGCTTAACCACTTTCTTGGACAGTTTCATTGTCGGAATGCCATACTGCAACAGACCACCAACGCGATCGTTGCGCTCGTAAACGGTGACAAAATGTCCAGCACGATTCAGCTGTTGCGCTGCAGCCAGACCCGACGGTCCGGATCCCACAATGGCGACGCGCTTACCACTACGCACTTCTGGTATTTCTGGCTTAATCCAGCCCTGCTCGAAACCGTGATCAATAATGGCACACTCGATGTTCTTGATGGTCACTGAGGGCTCCGAAATGCCGAGAACGCACGCCCCCTCACATGGAGCTGGACACACGCGACCTGTGAACTCGGGGAAATTGTTAGTTTGCAGCAGTTGGCGCAGTGCCTCCTCCCAGTCGCCGTTGAAGACCAGGTCGTTCCATTTTGGAATGATGTTGCCCAGCGGACAGCCGTGTACATTCGATTGGCAGAACGGCACACCGCACTCCATGCAACGTGCGGCCTGTGTTTTCAGATGCTTGCGCACATGCTGCTGGTTGTACACCTCCTCCCAGTCCTGCTGGCGTTCGACCGCATTGCGGTAGATGGCGGCCTCGCGTTTGTACTTGATAAAACCTCGTGTTTTGTCTAGAACGCGTTCCGCGCGCTTCTGCTCCAAGGCCACATCCTGTATGGCCTCCTCGATATCCTTGATGGATGGCTCATGAGCAGCTTTGCCATTTTCGATAGCTTTAACGTCATTCTTAACTTGTTCAACAAGTGCTTCGGCCTCCATATCCTTGAGCACCTTTTGATATTCGTACGGGAAGACTTTCACAAACTTGGCTTGAGAATTGGACCAGTCATCGAGTATTTCCTTGGCAGTCTTTGAACCAGTCTTCTGGATGAAGTCTTCGAGAAGCGTCTTCACGATTGACACATCCTTCTCTAGTTCCAATGGTAGCAATTCAACAGATTCAGGGTTGACTTTCGGCTTGAAGGAGCCGTCAATGTCGTAAACGTAGGCGATACCACCCGACATACCCGCAGCAAAGTTACGGCCCGTCAATCCCAAAATCACAACAAGACCACTAGTCATGTACTCACATCCATGATCACCAACACCCTAAAATTAATAGAAATATGTATATTTCACATTTGCAAATAGCGCTTGTCATGCGGACCAATCAAAATCCAACGAAAACTCACCTCAACCACTGCAGTGACGCCCGAGTTGCGCACACAAAAGCGCTCAGCAGCAATGCCGCGGAAGTAGGCAGTGCCTTCGGTAGCACCGTACAGGCACACATTGCCCACAATCACGTTCAGGTGCGACTCAAACGGCACATTATCCGATGGCATAATCACTACGTTGCCACCGCACAGGCCTTTGCCTACGTAATCGTTGGCGTCGCCCTTCAGGGTGACATTCACACCTTTGGACAGGAAGGCGCAGAAACTCTGGCCGGCCGAACCCTCCAAGAAGATGTCCATGGTCTTGCCCTCAGGCAGTCCAGCTTCACCGTATTTGCTGCAAAGTAGTCGATGATCATTTTAATTAGTTTTATCTAATATTATTGTATCAAATATGGAATCTCACCATGCGATGTGATAGCTCAGTGTCGAACCAAAGGCACGCGCTTCGTTGCTTATGCGCATTTTTATTGTCACATTGTCTTCGGAACCGTTAAAGATGCTCTGTGCCTTGGCGATGAGCTCATTGTCAGCACGCTTCTCCAGTTGGAAGTCCTGCAAAACAGAGCCGCCCACTATATTGGTGCCGGGACGCAACTCCAGCGCATTCTTTAGCAGCAGTGAGAGATTCAGGGTGTTGGCCTTGTCAACACGTTTCTCGGAAACTCGCAGCAAATCGGTGCGACCAATGAGATCTTGGAATTTCTTTATGCCCAAATTAGCCATAATTTGACGAATCTGTGAACGAAATGCAATTTTGTTATGTGGTCAACAAATGTAAAGAAATATGTGCGCAAATGTATATCAGAACTTACATCCTCTGCCAGCATGAAGAAAAAGTTAACAACGTGCTCCGGCTTGCCGGTGAATTTCTTTCGTAGCACGGGATCCTGTGTCGCAATGCCAACAGGACAGGTGTTCAAATGACACTTGCGCATCATGGTGCAACCTGAAATGCATAAATGTGATAACATGAGTTGGAGTTTTGTCATGAAAAATATGCTTCAGTGTCCGAATATAAAGTGTAAATGTACGCAGATTGATTGGTTTGGCTTCAAAATACTTAAATATCTGTTCGTACTCACCCATAACTATCAACGGAGCTGTACTGAAACCGAATTCGTCGGCACCTAATAGAGCCGCAACCACGACGTCGAATCCTGTTCGCAATTGACCATCAGCCTGGACGATCACTCTGTATGATTGATGTTGAAGTTCGTGTGTGACAGACAGGACGACAAGACATAGAAAATAAGAGCAACATTAGCAGAGATCCCACCGGTGGTAATAAATTGAATGAGCAGAATTACTAATGGAGCAGCTCTGCAGCTGGCGTTCCAGCGAACGAGCGAGCCGAGCGAGCGAGTGAGTGATTGAGTGACTGACTGATTGAGGTACACACACAATACAACGACGATGACGAAGAAGTGAAGGTGTAGAAGGAGGAGGAAGCTTATGAGCAGAACAATACGCACAAGTGCACAATGCATCAGACAGTTTTCACTTTTCGACAACACTAGACGCGCACACACATCACAGCGATATCAGAGCGTTAAACGCGACGTTGGCGCGTGAGCGGGCTGGTCGTCTACCAGGTTTTGCCGTTTCGATTCGCAGGTTTTCCTTGACCCATGTCCATATCCAATACAATGCCTTCGCTCTTTCTCATTTTCCCCTCTCTGTCAATTGTTTGCTCCGGTTCGCTAGCGGTACCTCGTCCCGTTTATCTCTCTCTCTAACGTGTGTGCGTGTGTTGGGAATGCGCACAGTGCAACTAAACGACATTGCGACGATACGACGACGACATGGACAACGTGTCAGCAAAACGTACACGCAAATGGAAATCACATCTCACCGGCAAGATTGTGATTGATTGGAAAATGCACCCGTAAGCACTTTTGGTTCCTATCGATTGGGTTCGTTTCCGATTTTGCATGAATGTTTGTCGTGTGCCGCGTTCTACTCTCAAAGCATTTCTAAGCACTGTTTATGTATTCGAAACACATAGTACACATATTTTCTGAGTCATAGTCATCCTTTCCAGCGACAAGCACGTAATCTGGATAACCAGGTTCTTCAATAATGTTTGTCATGGTTAGTCTTAGAAAATGCGACAGGCGTAAGCTTACCTTGAGCGTAGATTATTTAAAACAAGTACTTGGTGCGTTTCAGCAATGCCCAGCTCCCAGGGCAGACCGGCACTCTTGATGCCAGTCCACGAACTGGCGCCGGTGCCACCATCATGCCCAGAGATTACAATATGCTCAGCTTTACCCTGCGCCACGAAAATCAACGAAATCAATTAGAATACCAACTAGCATAACACATTTAATGTCAACGTACTTTGGCCACTCCTGAGGCAACCACACCGACGCCTACTTCCGAAACCAGTTTTACACTGATTCTAGCCTTCGGGTTCGAGCACTTCAAATCGTAAATGAGCTCAGCCAAATCTTCGATGGAGTAGATGTCGTGATGAGGTGGCGGTGAAATCAAGCCAACTCCAGGGACGGAATGGCGTGTTTTGGCAATCTCCTTGCTGACCTTATAGCCAGGCAGCTCGCCACCTTCACCGGGCTTAGCGCCCTGTGCCATTTTAATCTGCAAATCGTCGGCATTGGCCAAGTACGATGCAGTCACACCGAAGCGTCCAGAAGCAACCTGCTTAATAGCCGAACGCCTGCTGTTTTCCGGATCTTGATCTACAAAAGCCACGATTAATTCGTACTACCCACGCTGTTCAGTTAATCAAAGCTTTAAATTACTTACTCAAGTAGCGATCAGAATCTTCACCGCCTTCGCCAGTGTTGCTCTTACCACCCATGCGATTCATTGTAATCGCCAGCGTCTGATGAGCCTCCAAGGAAATGCTTCCAAAACTCATGGCACCAGTAGCGAATCTGAAAATAAGAACATATTAAATATTAAAAAATTTCAGAAAAGAAATTAATTATAAATAATATTTTATCTAAACAATTTTCCAGCGAGAAATATTAAATTACCTTTTCACGATTTCACTTGCTGGCTCAACTTCTGATATGTCGATCTTTTGCTGATCAGTTACAAATTCCAGCTGTCCGCGTAATGTACACTTGCGTACGCTTTCCATAGTCGATTGCTTAAAAGCCTCAAATGAACTCAGGTTCTTGTTGACGGCGGCATCTTGCAGGCTGGCAATAGAGGCCGGTTCGTTGATATGTGCTTCGCCGCCATGACGCCAGTGATACTGACCGGGATTGCGCAAAATCCGCACATCTGGCGATAACTTGCCGTAGGTGAAATTGTGCCGTTCCAGCCCCTCCTTGGCCATCATCGTCAAGGTCACACCGCCAATGCGACTAGCCGTTCCGCGGAAGCATTTATTGATCAGATCTTCACCCAAGCCAACTGCCTCGAAGATTTGTGCGCTCTTATACGACTGCAAGGTGCTGATGCCCATTTTTGCCATAACCTTAGCTATGCCAGTGTCGATAGCCTGAGCATACGCTGCGTATATTTGCTTGTCAGTGACGTCCGGACTGATGACACAATCGTTGCGCAGCGCTTGAGCCAGCTCGAACGCCAAATAGGGACAAATGGCGTCTGCTCCGTAGCCCAACAGCACACAAATGTGATGAATCTCACGCGCTTCAGCCGTCTCTACAATGATGCCGATCTTCATGCGTTGCAGCGTCTCAATCAAGTGGTGATGTAGTGCTCCCAATGCAAGCAGCGCTGACACTGGCGCCCGCTCGGGCCCGGCATTACGGTCAGAGATCACCAGCAGCTGGTAGCCGGAAGAGGCAGCAGCGAAACCTTCGCGACAAGTGCGCTCGATGCACTCGAGGTAGCCTTGTACGCCTTCGTTAAAGGGGAATGTTATATCCAAAACCTTCGTCTTCCAACCACGATGGGTGTTACGCTTCAAGAGGCTGGTATCGGGAATGCTTAGAATCGGATTGTGCAGCCAAATGCGGTGGACTTGCTGAGCGGCCGGCTGCAACAGATTGGCTTCCGGACCAACCGGGCATTGCATGGACATCACCACCTTCTCGCGGAAAGGATCGATTGGTGGATTGGTGACCTGAGCGAACAGTTGCTTAAAATACTCGTATGGTAGTGGTTGAAACTCGGAGAGACAGGCGAGCGGCGCGTCGTTACCCATGGAGCCGAGAGCCTCCTTCCTGTAAGTTGAACAAAAATCTAGTTCAAAGACCATTTTCAGCCAATATCTCCGAATGAACTTACTTATTCTTAAACATTGGCACAAGGAGCATGTTAACCGTCTCAGTCGTGTAGCCAAAAAGTGCAAGTCGCGGATCGAACACGCCATACTTGCAAAAGTCATTAGGTGCGTCGACAACACCGTTGGCCGAATCGCTATTCAGGATGTTGGCATTGCGCACTTCATCAAGAGTTATCTAAGAGATGACGTTAAATCGAGGTTAGATACGTTGAGCAGATACGGAGATACGGAGAAAATATGGCTGTGTGATTAACTGTGTAAGCAAACATCATATTGAACAATTAATCGATTAATCGAGCCAGCGACTGATCATAATTGTGACTAATCATTATTAAGGCAATCGATTAACTTACTTTCATTTGCATTTGCTTTACGAATCTAAGATTCATTAGACGTTCAATGATTATCTTCTCCTAATACAACTATCGCTTTACTGATTAATCGCATTTCAAAGACTTGAGACTCATTTAATAATTGAAATTAAAATTAATTGATTCTCAACAACTGAATTACTTGACTAGTATCGTCAACTAAACAATTTCTAACAATACTACGGATCGTGTAATGATCGCGATTAATCACTCAACCACACAACCTTAAAAACAACACAGAAAAAGTCATAACTAAAACGATTATAGTCATACTCGTTTTCAAACTGTTAACTTTTCGCGCATGGCCCGCCCAGGCATGGCGTTTATGCTTGAGCACAAGACGATCGACGATCGGTAAAACTCCAAAGGAACTTGAACTTACCAACTTCAAATCCAACGTTTTTGAGGAGCATATGGAGAAAGTACAATAAAAATGTTGCTATGAATAACTTTGAGTTTTGAAGGGGAACAGAGCGAAACTGATGCTATTCAATGGCCAAGTGTCTGTGTACACGATTGTGTTCGGGCTTGTGTGGTATGTGTGTGGCCTCAGCCAAATTGACTTTAGCGGCATTGGTGTTCTCTGTGGATGTGGTCGTTTCCAACACATAGTTCGCGAAACATGACAGTCATGTGAGAGACTGCATTTCACGCTTTCTGAACTTACCTTCTGCTGCAGCCATTCCGAGTGGGGGCGTGACTTGGCGATGTGCTTCTTCAGTTCGACGTCCTGAATGAACTTCTTTTCCTGTGTGTCGACCAACAGCATGCGGCCGGGCTTCAAGCGGCTCTTCAATATCACTTTCGAAGCGTCGACATCGTAGACGCCGACCTCGGAAGCCATGACCAGTATGTTGTCGCTGGTCACGTAGAAGCGCGACGGGCGCAAGCCGTTGCGGTCGAGCACAGCGCCGATGTAGCGGCCGTCGGTGAACGAAATCAAAGCCGGACCGTCCCATGGCTCCATCACGCAGGCGGCCCACTGGTAGAAGTCGCGCTTCTCTTGCGGCATCGTCTTATCGTTCTGCCACGCCTCCGGCACCATAGTCATCACTGACTCGGGCAGCGAACGATCGCTGGCCATGGTCAGAAACTCGAGCACACAATCGAAAGAACCCGAATCGGAAAGATTTGGCTCAACCACCGGATACAGCTTCTTCAGCTCATCCCCGAACAATTCACTCTGCATGACACCCTCGCGGGCTTTCATCAGATTGACATTGCCGCGCAACGTGTTTATCTCGCCGTTGTGTGCCAGCACGCGCAGGGGATGAGCGCGCTCCCAAGACGGGAAGGTGTTGGTGGAGAAACGGGTGTGCACTAGAGCCAAATATGTTTCAAACTCTGGATTCTTCAGATCGGTGTAGTAGTCCCACAATTGATCGGAGGTGAAGAGGCCCTTGTACACGACCGTCTTCGCGCACAGCGAGCAAATGTAGAAGCGGCGCCCCTCCTTCGCCAACTCATGGCTTGCGCGTTTGCGCAATACGAATATCAGTCGATCGAAGTCCTTCCGGTCCATGTCCGCAGGACGGACGACGAATACTTGTCGCGAAAGCGGCTCCGACTTGCGCGCCACCACACCGATAGCATCCTTATTAGAGGGAACACTGCGCCAACCGACGACTTCTAGACCCAAACTCTTGGCCAATACGCCGAATTCAGCTTCGGCGGCAACGTGCGTTTTCTCGTCCAAGTAGAAAATGCCGGTGGCATAATTGCCAAGCTCCGGCAGAGTCACACCTTGCGAAGCCCTAGGCGAAAAATGTTTCAACATAATTGATATGATTATAAAAAATAAATTTAAAAACATTTCGAAACAATTGACCAAAGATTTAAATAAATATTTGTGTACTTGAAGGCCCAGTAATTTCATTACATTACAGTTCAATTTTTGCTCTGGGCCGAGTGCCAACAAAATTGAGTTGGTTGAAGATAAACGTTGGTGAAAGTCTCTACGATACATATGTATGTATGAGGGATAATAATTTCTACTTGAACGCCAATTGATTTTATTGCCGCAAGCATTCAGTTGGCTTCTTATAGTATAGTAATTAAATTATAGCAGCTGGCAAACGCAATTTCATTCAGTAAACGTGCCTACATAGCCCACAAATGCAATTTAATTGAAGAAATTGCGTTGTCTGTCCACACGCCGGGCGTCACTTATGTATGACAAAGTGCCACTGTCACTCTACAATCAACGCTCCGCTGCTAGAACGGGTGGCTTGCACTTGTTCGTGAATTGTGCGGCGCGCTTTAATCGCGATTGCAGTGAGCTGGCTTGGGCGTGTTGGATTGCGAAGCTTGGCGTTCCTTGAACTTGGCACTCATTCGTGAGTTGCTATCCTGGTCCAGTCTGTACAGACTCACCGGCATCAAATATAACTACACATATTCATGTGTGTGTGTGTTTGTAGACCTGCCGGTGGCGAAATGATCTTTAACTGCCAGTCATTGCACAGTCGAAATCAAGCATTAAAAATACCAAATTATTATTGCCAAGAAGCGCGGCAAGAGATTCTTGTTTTTCGCCTGTTTCGAAAGTTGTTTCAGATGATTTTGGGCACTGATTGGCAATAAATGCAATTAAGTGAATTTTTATTTTGCGGCGACTCAAGCGATCCCCGCACTGGCTGGCACTCGCGCTGCGTTAACAACGCTACGATAGTGTGCGACGCAGAATCGCCGGGTGGACCAAGGTCAAAGTCGGTGTATCGTGCCCGGTGCGCGATTTAAATATTATCACAAATGTGCGAATTTTTAAACGCACACACACATACACATACCTTAACGTAGGTGCGTGCGTGAGCGCGATATGATAATTTTATCAAGTGCCGCGTTTGTGCAGTTACAGTAAAGTGAATCTCATGTAAGCAACTGGCATGTGCGGCCCCGAACCGGCGCACGCGTCTGCGCAAACATACCGGGTGAGTGTACATATGTACATACACATGTAGCAGCACTTAACGAACAAATGTTGAAAATAGAAAGCAATTCGGAAGCACAGAAGTTTGTAGGCCTATTTGTAAAACACAGAGTGCGCTATCGGGGAAAACATCGATTGGGAAGGTAAATGAATTCAGTTACATTGAGTTCCGTAATGCAATTACCATAATGTACCATATACAGTTTTTACAATCAACGCTTTACGTAATCAAGCATTTTAATAATTACATACAATGTGAGTTCAAAAAGAGATAAAAAATCACGTGCAAAGTATTGTGGAAAACAGGGTAAACAATAACATTTTACAAGTCTATTATTAATCTTTTCAGCCCAAAGCGTAAGTTTATGAACAATTTTTTAAGAAACGTGTGAAGACTTGTGGGTTTGATGTGAGCAACCGCAAATAAAGTTGGAAGTGATTTCTTGACGAAATCTCATAGCGAAAACGAAATGCACTGATAATATTAACCAAATATAAACGTTTAAATCACTATCAAGTAAACCGGAGAGCCAAATATCTTCCACTATTTAAATAGTTTTAACCGGATAGGAGTAGTCAAATAATACATAAGTCATACGAATAGTTCGGCTATTCGATTAGTCGAATATCAAGAGCGCTTCTATCTAAAAAATACATTTTTAAAACAATAAAACAATTATTTTAGGGCCTATAGTGAAGTTGGGAATTTAATCCGTTGAACCCTGAAGATATTCAAGATTTAGGCCAACCGCCAAGTTCTTCCATCACTCTAAGATCTTTACTTCCAGAGCTAACATTCTGTGAGTTGGCTCGATACTTCTATATACTTTTACTCAGATGTATGCATACTTGTCTGCTTGCACCTACTTTCAATGCTATTTGAAAAACAATTTCTACCTTGAATAAAGTTATACAAACATTTGCAATTATCGGTTGCTTTTATAAATTAATTCAAATTTTATCGCAATTAAATTTCAGCCGCTACAGATGACATTACGATAAAGCAAAGCAAAAAAGTAGATTAAAAATTAAAATTTTACTCGAACAATGAAATACTGCAAACAAATTTGTTTTAATGAAAATACTGTATAAATAGGGGTATTGAAGTTAAAATGCTGTATTCTAATTGCCAATCGCAGACACTCATTAAAAATAATTGCCAAAAGCTGCGTTGAAATTCATTAAAATTGCTGAAACGCGACGCAATCATTACTTTCGAAACTGAAAATTCTCTAAATAGAAATGCCAAGATTGGCGCCTACACAGCTACAACTGAAATTCAACTCGTGCTGCTTATCGACAAAGCGTTTTTTGCTCCTATTTTTTTACTGTTGAAAATGTGCCAAATTTCGTATGCGGTCACAGAATGTATTACAGATTTGAAATAAATTGAAAATGAATGAAGCCGGTGGCGATGCATGTGCCAAATGTTCGCATGTCGCATGCAGTTGGCGGCGTCTCGCATGCGTACTTACATTGCTTTGGCATACAATCGATGGGGAATAGAAGCCTTAACACCGGCGCCATCGCCAGTGTCATTGTCGCAGGCGCATGCACCACGATGATTCATCCGTTCTGACAAGGTCTGGGCATCACGAAGAATCTGCAAGGGAAAGCGACAACAACGGTTAATGAGTTGCAAGCAATTCAATTAAATTTTTTCTTGTAGTTACATATAAATATTTACGGTATTTGAAATTACAGACGTCAAATATACATGTGCACCCGTCTATGGGTACACATGCAAATTGTTGAGACTTTTTAAAATTAAATTAATTACATTTCGTTAAGTTAACGTACATTAAATTAATTTAATTTCACAACTGGCAGGTACACAGGCTTACACATGTATGTAGATATTTAAACCTAAAAAATCTTAAATACGTTGAATTAAAAATGAATGCAATTTTTAGTTGTTCTGGTTGCAACTGGGGAAAATGAAAATGTAGTAACCAAAAGTGATGCTTCGACTTTCGGTGTAAATCAATTGGTCAGATTGTAGCTTTTAGTTGCAATAAAGAAAAACAGGAGGGAGGAATTTAATGCTGTTTTTATATTTAATATTTTCTCTCAGTGTACTATTGACACATTTTTAAACTTAAAAAACTCCAATATTTTTCTGAGGCAATCGGAGCACGAGCAACGCGGAGAAGTCGTCCATAAGCACGTATGCAGACAACGATTTCAAGTGATATTTTTTTTAAAGGAGACAGATAAATTATGTTCGCTCATCAACAACAAATCTTTGGCACATTGCCTTGTTTTTATTATTTTAGCATGTGATTTTGGTACAAGCGATAAATTTAGTGGTAATGAACGCGTAATACATGAGGCAGATGTGCATAGTAGCGAATTGTTGATAACGAATGTGTTTCGTATTTTTACATATATACATTACAGTCAGTTCGCATTTTAGTGTAGGGAATGCACGTAAAACAGCAAGCCCCGTTTTTATTAACAGAAGAGATAAAAGGAAAATTACGTCAATGCCATGACTCGATTACGATTCTTGTGTGCGACAAGAATGGAAGAGGCCTACAGGAGTTTGCTATTTCCTGCTGAAAGCAACTTTGTTGAGAGTCTCCATGCAAAACACACAGTCAAGATATACATATATATAAACAGAGTCAAGCGTATATATGTATAAAGCGGTGGCACGCTAATTATCATCTGTTGACACAACTGAAGCAGTCGAAGTTTTGGTGATGCAATGATTTGTTTTCAAGGAAATTTTCGCTTGGTTATGGAAGAGTTTTTTTTTAGGTCTAAATTAGTAATTCAATTTAAGTTTTTATTAGTAGATAAGTACAGTGCTTTAAGTACAGAAGCGCCATATTTCTATAGTTCCTTATCAATATTTTCCAGTTTTACTTGTGTTTTATACTCTATTCGCTACTATCGCTACTATTGGGAGGGTGTGTTAATTAGCGTTCTACCCCTGTATTTATATTACCAGCACTAAAACTTAGTGCTTTGGTTGTAATTTTATCGTTTACGGTTGACTCTGTTTAGTTTATTCTTGACTAGAACCTAACCTACCTTAATGATTTTGTTGGCTACAGTATTATTTATTGGAATTGGCGATATATTTAAGAGAATATGTGACCTCTACTTGTCAATTAAGTACATGCAAATATGATGATAACACTAACAACTATAAACATAAACATATTAGAAATATGCCTGTACAAATGTTTGAAATATTTAATTAAGTAAATACAAAAATAGCGCAAACATTAAAAAGTACTATAATTATAATAAAAATATTATAAAGAAAAAGAAATTTTATTTAATAGATTCCATTAGATATGAATTAAATAACTATAAACAGGCGCGGATCCAGAAAAATATTTCGGGGGGGGTTTTAAAAAGTAATTCCTTAAAATTTATAAAATGTCTTTTAATTTGTATGTAGTTTTATAGTCGATCCACATATTTCGGGGGGGGGGGGGTTCAACCCCCAAACCCCCCCCCCCCTGGATCCGCCACTGACTATAAACTATATACCGACTGATTGTGGCTCCACCACGCAATGACAAAATGTTAGGGGGGAAACATAATACTAATTTAAAACCAAAGATAAAATCAACAACTATAACTAAAATTAGTTAACACTTTCGCGTCCGCTCTCTGTGCAGTTAAACTAAAACCTATTGCCGCTTTGTTTACGTATGCCGTTGCGTTGGCGCCGCTATTTTTAATTTTTTTTTTTTAGTAGTGCCCCGGAAACAGTTAAATTACAATTTTTAATAACATAAAAATACGTGAATGGCTCCTACGTTTGTTCGGCATAAAACGTAAAAATACGTGAACGGCTCCTAGGTTTGTTCGGCATAAAACGTAAAAATACGTGAACGGCTCCTAGGATTGTTTGGCAAAAAACGTAAAAATACGTGATCGGACGCGAAAGTGTTAATATAACAACCATAACTTATAGTGAAACCATAACTTTAGAAAAAAAGTTACATGGTTGAAACAGAAATCAGCCGATTTGTGCAAAGACTTTCAACTATTTTCAAATAGCTTCTAATATTAGAAACATTTTAAAACATTCCACATTAAACAATTCAAATAACAAATACAACATTTCCTACCTTGTGAGATTGCTTTCCATCGATGGCGACAATGAAGCCAACGCCGCAGGCTTCATGCTCGTTCTGGGGATCGTACAGTCCCTGTGCGGCTGGACCCTCCCATGGCATTTGCTTGTGCGGACGTTGCTGCTGCTCTGTGGCTTCATTTTGGTTTGCCGGTTGTTGTTGTTGTTGTTGTTGTTGATGGTGGTGGCGTTCCTCTTCGGATTGTTGTTCTTGTTGTTGATGATCGATAACAATATCTACATCGAAATCATTACTTTCATTTGCGAAATGCTCGCCGGCGTGTTCAGCGTTTTGCTCGACAAAATCACCGTTATTGCTAAAAATGGCGTTCTCGTTGTTGGTACCGTTGTTGTAGTTGTTGTTGGTATTATCAACAAATTCACATCCCGATTCCAAATTGTCAGTGGTTATTGGGGCCATTATACGTTTTACTTTCACTTGTTCACTAAGGTTTTTCCTTCTAGTTGTAACGTAATTGTTGTTGCCGACGTTGTAGTTTTTAATTATTTAATTGCTTTTCTTCCTGTCGATTAGCACACCAGCACTTTTCTTCTGCTTGTTTTTTTTTTAAATGCCGAATTTTAGCAAATTTCCACAAAAAATACATACACACTGAGCTGATAAATGCACGTCTTCTGTGTTTTTTTCTCCACAACAATTTTTTTTTAAAGAAAAATTAATAAATGTATGTCAAGTTGGTTTGAGCAACACGAAATACACACGATTTTCTCAACTTTTGGCCTTAAATAAATAAATTTCTTCGATGTTTTCACACTGATCTCTTGCTTTGATTTGTAAAAGTTTCGGAAAACAGATTCAATTGAAACTGTTGTAGCTGCAAGAAAAGGAAATACGAAATTTTTCAAATTAATATTTTTGTAACTTTCATTGTAGATTTGCTGCAAAACTATTTGTTGACACTTTTGATTTAGTTGCGTTGTTGTTTCTTGATAAAGAGTTAAATGAAACTATTTGCAATCGTTAGAGTTTTGTAAGTATCACTTGGAAAATAGAGAATTTGTTTCTATTTCTGAATCACAATGCTTGTTCCACCTCACTGAAATCTTCCCACTATAGAAGAATTTGTTCTGTTCTGTTGCTGTTTTCGTTTAACCGTCACAGGCAAACCGCGTCCGACACCGTCAAATGCTCGCAAGAGAATGAAACCGCCTCGCATTCTCGTACGGTGCCCCAGTCACTTCTCACTTGCCTTTAGCTAGTTTTTGTTCTTTGCGCCGCGTTCGTCATGGGGGAGATGTCTGGTGACGTACGAAGTGCTTCGTGTGCGCTATGTATAATAGAATGGGCGCTTGTATGGGCGGTGGGAGTGCGATAACTTGGTGCGGTGCTCTCTTTTCGGGCGGTGGGGCATGTTCGGAAGGGGGTGGCTGGGTGCAGTAGCACTCGCGACTGCAAATAGTGCACATACTTCCATATGCATACATACGTACGTATATGTCTACACACGTACTTGTGCGTAACTGCTGTCTCAAGTCGCTAAGAGACACCCGTACAAACTTAACCGAAAATTGCTTAAAATTGGACTAAAGTCAAAATGTTTTATGCTCGATTTGAACGAGACTAATGGAATGATTACTTCTTCTGCACGCTAACAGATACAATGAGAAAATTACTTTCTGGTATTTGATACTATTGATGTTGTTGTATATGCGCTGTTCCTGTTGTCCAAACCTACCAAATTAAATACTCCAATTTAGTCATACCATTCACTTTTAGCCCTATTCCCCTGCTCCTTCTGACCTGCCGCATTTCTTCTCATTCGATTCCAACCGTAATTTATAGTTCGTAAGCATTTAATCGAGCCGGAACGTCTTACGAATGCCGGTAATAAACGGCCATATGTGTGTGCTACGTACAAAGTGCGACCACATGGAGTTCAGAAGCATTAAAAACACATATATATGTATGTATGTATGTACATAGTTGTGCAGCTATATATAGCTGAACGACATGTGCATTGCACACGCACATATTTTCATTTCCTTTGCCCATTTTATCGCACCATTGCCACTGCGATCTTTGCTGCACATTCCCAGATAGGAATATGAGAACACATTGACGAAAACATGTGCTTCGAGTCGAACGATTTTACATGAGAATGCAGTGAATTTTGTTTTTGTGTGTTTACTCATATTTTGAAATTACATGATTTTTACATGAAAAGGCTGAACTGATTTTCCTTCATAGATATATTTGCACTTAAAATGCGTCACATGCGCCGTGACAGTGAACGCCGCTGCTCAGAATAAACACCAGGCCGCACTTCGTACAGCCGCTACAGCTCTCCGCCCCTCGGAATGCAGCCGAACAAAAATTAGAAGTTCTCGCTTTATTAACAAAACAAGGTTTCTTAATAACGCTAAACAAACACGTTGTGTGTGGATATTGTGTAAATTAAGTCAGCAAACGCAAATGTACACACTACGGTACATACATACATGCATATTATATATATACAAACGTACATACATACTGCCGACAGGTAAATAAACACTGCTAATGAGTACTTGGAAAGATTTTTTTAATGAAAGAACACAAATACTTAAGTCGCAATTTGATGCTGACTTAAATACTTGGATTTTCGTTTCATAAAAAACAATTCTCTTAAAAGATTAAGAATCATTTACCATAACAAATTATATGAACTGATTTTGGAATTTGGTTTCTCGCCAAACGTGAGAAATTTCTATAGACTGGAATGCATTTAACGGTGTTAGAAATATATTATATATTATAACTAGTCAAGTTATAATTTTGTGGTCAAAAGCAATAATCGCTTAAGTACTATTTTGACCACAGAATTGATGATATGAGCCGTTGGACACTTAAAGCTGAATATGGACACAGCCTATACTAATTATTATTTTGATTATTTTTTAATTTATTATAATATATTTTAACTTTCTTAAGTAAACAGGTTTTACTCAGACACTTGTGTTTGACTTGAAATATTGAAACTGATTTGGGTTTACAATTGCGCATTTAAATTGCATTTTGTATTCACACCTTCATACCACCAGTTTTTCTCTGAATGAGTTGTGTAATCTCTGCAGCATTATTGTAATAAACGGAAATTAATATGCACTTCTAAGTAGCCAAATATTAAAGTAAAAGTTAAATACTCGTTAAAGTTTGAGCCAGTTTTGAACGGCTTATTCGTACCCTGCACCAAAGTCAAAACCCTTTTCTAAGAATACTTAAATAGTTTTCGATATGTAACGAGTTTTTTCATATAAGCCGAAATTAAATATTGACATTTTCTGCTGAGAGTTTTACTAACTTATCCTTCGGAATAGGCGTGAGCTGTGGTTCCTTTACATCTGTTTTGTTATGGAGCTTTTGTGTCAGTTATGCATTATGGAGTCGAAAGATGCACAAGCAGCCGAAATATTTTGAAACCATTTTTAAAGTAACCATATTGAAAAAGAATCATGTTCTTTATTTTTGAATGGACTTTGTTTTTTTTCTTTTATACAAAATGTTAGCTCATTTAAATGCTATAACAGCACAGCCAAATATAGTCGCATGACCAAATTGATTGTGATTGTAATGCAACTTTCGAGCTTTGCATACCCCATGCCAAAGTCACCCCGCACCCCAGAGGACAGTATACAAATGTATTTAAATATAAAAGCAGTACATAAACTGTCGCATTGGAATTGGAAGCGCCACGCACGCTTTTCAAGACCGCATCGTACACGTGCTGCACAAAACGTCTTCTGATGCCAAGTGTTATGCATACTAGCCGCACCCAGTGCATTACAAATATTGGCTAATTGTGAGATGGCTTTCGAAATGATTGCAGAAAAACCCCCCGTTTACCGCTTGTGACGGATACAGCGGGCAACGAACATTTTTGCACTTGTTGTAATATGTCAAATCTGCCGACCACCAGTGGATACACAAAGAAAGATCGCAAATGTAAACAACAGGCACTTAATAACCGTCGCTGGCAATTCGCAACAATTTTCATTTCATTCGGAAAAAATTCATCATTTGTTCGTACAAGTATTCTGTCTGTTTTTGTGTGATGCAAGAATTTTCAAACGGTCAACAACATTTTCTGTGTTTTCGCTTGGGCTACTACTGCGTCATTTGCTTGAGACCTCGGATGCATTTGTTGTTTATCTGGCAGTGGTAGCCACCAGTGCCAGCGAAATGCTATTTGCTCTGAGCTCGTCCACCATGAAAGCGATAAGCAACAATCGGTCGTAAAGTACAATCTCGAAAAATTCCCGTAGGCGAGTTGGTTTGTTTACGAGTTTTTATTTATATTTTGGTGTTGCAATGCACAACTTGCTAGCTCAAAAATATTTCTGGGGTTGATTTTTTTCGTTTAGTAATGCACGCGTGCCAAGAATGAGCTGCGGACATGTGCATATGAACGCACTCAAGGTGATGAGGCTCATAAACGTCTAAACGTTATAAAAACAATACAAATTATTACACATTTATTGCTGAAAGACGAACGAATAAACGGTCTGGATGTTTCCTTTAACCCTAATTCCCAGAATTTTAAAAGTAACGTAAACCCAGAAGTGAGACTATCAGGCTCATATGAGCTAAATTACTGAAAAACTCAATTTTTTTACTTTTCCAAATCCAGTTACTACTTAATAACATATAGGAAACAAAAATAGTTACCTTTGAATAGTAGTAATTTTTTTAAAATATCCATATATTCTTTAGAGAAAATGTATCTAAGTACAATCGATGAAAAAAATACTAAGGGACTTTTGGGATCCTGAAGGAAATGATTACGAATTCATGCATCCCTTTGTAACCATAAAGTGCAATTAATAATATTTTAAACAATATTGGAGGATGACCCAGAAAGACTTTTCGTCTTTACTGAACGTCATATCGATTTGATCGGCATCAGATTACCCCCGACAAATGCAGTTATTTTTAATTTTCCTCTCATACAGACATAATTACGAACTCCACTTATGTCACAGAAAAATAATATTTTTACAGATTTTCAGTTTGAAAAGTCAATAGTAGCAGCTCAAGTCGAATGTCTAAATATCAATCATTAATAAGGGTTTCTCTAAAAATTTTATTAAATATCATCAATGGACTAACCTGTTCTTCTATGCTCAAAAAATACATCTATCAATATCCCAGCCAGATCTCTTTGGAGGTCTGAGCTATATTGTTGGCTACCTAAACCAAAAAATTTTCTATTACAAGAGTTCAAACTAAATTCAATGTAGTCTTTTTTGTTGGGCTTAATTTTGACATTATTTCTACTTAAGCATCTTTAAGTTGATTTTGTAAGTTTTGTAGAATGTTTAACAATGAATAAATAAATCAATAACAAAAATGTCACATTTAAGCGGTCTTGAAAATAATTCCTCAAATAAATAAGTGACTAAACCTATTTTAACTAAACCTTTAGCACATTTCAAACTGACATAAAGTTGTGTCATAAAACAAAATTTGCATTAATGCGCCCCATTTGAAATTGTTGAAATTGACTTAAAATTAGATGAAATTTTAATGAGCTATAACATGTTAATACTGACTTGTTTACGTTCAAACTAATACACGCAATTTATACAAGTAGAAAAGAACCCAAGTAAATGTCAACAAAATCAAATTGTTATATACCAACGTGCACCTCCCCTTCTCCAAATAGCTAACTACCACATAATGTGATAAAAAAAAGAATAATAATAAAAAAATTCATAAATAAATGAATATTTAGTACAATAGAACCACATGCCGTTTTATTGGATGAGCACAAATGCAGCAATTAGGGTGAATTGAATCTGAAATTTGGTAGTGTGACGGAAATTGCACAATAAACCGTAATCGGTTCTAACAAACTCGAATGGACCTTTCGTAATGTCTAAAAATGCACGCTCGTGCGAACATAGAACACATATTTATTAACAACGCAAATCCAAGGAAGCAGTAAATTAATCAGGCACCTCAACCGCGCAATCCCAGCGAGATATTATCAAATTCAAATGACCACCATAAAATGCGAATCTGTGAACAATATTTGTACTAACTCGACATCTAAAACAACAAAAACATAAAGAACTTAAATCATATCAAGCACGTACTCAATGAATGAAAGATTGGTGTTTGGGTACAAGATGTTGTCTCCGATAAGATTAGTCGTGTTCGTTGTTGCACCCCCCGCGAGCCGACTGGGCAGTTTAAGTTCATTAACTTGCGTCTTGACGGCAGTCCAAAGTCTCGCTGAAATCTTATTTTAATATTCACCGGCCGAGGGAATGACGTAGCGCCCCATCGATAATAATAAAACTCAACCTACACGAATGTGTGCCGTGCTGTAAAAAATCTACGTCAGCCTAAGATAGAGTGAGAAAAAGTAGACCAAGAGAAACAATTCAAAATAAACAAGAACGACTCGGCAGACGGCTGATAACCGGTTTGCAAAGTGATTAGATTCGCGCCTTCCAGACGGTCTGATTAGACTATCAACGTTCCAAAGTTAAATGTGGAATTAGCCAAAAGTTAACAGCATAATCATCAGTTCGGACTGAATGTCTCACCCGATAAATTGCGTGATTTATAAAATTGACTAGCTACGCCCCGCGGCTTTGCACGCAAGCTCTCTTGTTTCCCCCGATTTTGATTACAAAAACATGTGCCTAATTATCTTTGATTTCAAGGTTTCAATCACCAATTTTAAAGTCAAAAGGCCCATTAAATCATGTGTTTTCACATTTAATCTAAATAAATTCTTAACCCTTCATTTACTACGGGAGATTTCGATTTCCAAAAAAATTTAAAGCACGTTTTTATTATTTCACGGTTGATGTGCTTTTGCTAAGTTTGAAGTCCAAGTTGAAAGGCCCAATAAATCTTTTTTCTCCATACAAACTGTAAACCCATTGTTGACCCCGTGAGATATTGATTTTCAAAAAAGTGAAAAACACGTGTAAAATTATTCCTCACTAAGAGTACTTCCACCAAGTTTGAAGTCAATCGGCCCAATAATTCATGGGTTTTCACAATTTGTGAAATCGTTGATCGTTAGATTTCGATTTTGAAAATAATGAGAAACACGTGTCTAATTTTTTTGATTTCAAGTATTTTTACAATTTATGAAGTCAATAGACCCATCGGTTCATGTTTTTTTCGGAGTCTTCCCGTAAACAAACCTTAACCCACTGCTGGCCCAGTTAAATTTTGATTTTCGAAAAATTATATTTTCAGGAAGTTCGAAATCAATATGTCTATTAAATCACGTTCCTCATACAACACCTTAACACATGTTTTGCCCGTTTAGACCCTTAATTTAAAAAAATCCCGTATTAGCGGAGGTTCATTCTTCAAGATGTACCTACAGTTTAAATTTCATGTTTGTAGCTTCAGCGGTTTGGGCTGGGTGATGATAAATCAATCAATCAAACAATCTATGTTTATAAAAATTTAGGCGGTACCATGCCCCCTTGTCCAATGCTCACAACTTTCTCCTAGTCGAATGGTGCTACTAAGTGGTAATTTCGTACCAAGTTTCATTGATGTGGACTTATAGTACTGCGTAAATGTTGGGTCATAAAAAATGTGCCACGCCCCTTGTCCAACGTTTATCAAATTTTAAGAGTAGAATGATGGTATGGCACGATGTCATATCAATTTTCAATGCTCTGCGACTTATAATTCCGAAGCTATTTCATATAAAAAATTGTATTTGTATGGGCGGTGCCACACCCTCTCGTTCAATACCCGCCTCATTCCCTCTATCGAAGGACATGACTAAATAGTAAGTTCGTACCAAATTTAATTGATGTGTGACTTATGGTTCCAAAGTTATCGTCTAAAAATGTATGCTGGTGGTGCCACACCCCGTTTTCCCGGCTTATCTTTTTTTCCTAAACCTTCGCGTAGCAATTACGAACAAACCCCCCGAAGGAAGTGCCCAATTGGGTCCAGTCGTTTTCCAAGTTTTAAGCATCCGAACGGACCAAGATTAATTTATATATATATATATAAGCTGTTTTTTTACCACCGCAATTCGTGTCGCCTAAATTGTCTCACTTATAAGCGCGTTTCAGGGTCATTTTCCTTCCAAAAATAATCGAATGTGATTTTAAGCTGCGCTATGACTATGATGAGCACGCGGCCAGCATGTGGTGCCCACTGCAGATTGGGATGATCAGTCACTGCACGCGCATAGCAAAACGTAGTGTGCTTGATAATGGAATGTGACGTACCGTCGGAATGCTTTCATGCTCCCCAATTTCTTCGCGCGTGCTGATTCTGAATAGATTTCTGATTAGACGTCCGGAGCGTTTGAACAATGTTTGCATTTGTTTGCGCCCAAAAATTGCTAGAGTATGATTTACAACAGACTCAGGCTATTTTTTTAAAAGAGTGCCTCAAAAGTCGCATCTGGGAAGAGCTTCATTATAGTGCAAAATTACATAATTAAAATTTCTGGTTATATTGCAGACTACTAAATCAGTGTACTTCAAATCCCAAATCAATTCTCGTGATCAAGCTTTCACTTTCTATTAGAGATAATAGGATAAGTACATCCTACTTAAAACTTAACCAACACCAACTTACTAACTTAAGTAGCCGCACGTACGCACATCTCACGTGGTGTCAGTTTATTTTAAACAGCGTCGCTCTGACGTGGTTCAATTCAACTTTTATAGTACCTGCCCCACTAACGACATGGTCTACAAAACTGATTAAGGCAGGTTTCTACCTTGTGCGGCCGAGAAAACATGTTTTTTTTGAAAAATTTTTGATGGGAAGGTTTTTAAGATAAACACTGGACAATTTTTTCAGATGTAGGTATATGTTTATTGTACAAGTGAAAAAGTTTCAAGATAAAATATGCAAAGGGGGGAGGGGGCCATCGAGCAATGGCGGCAGGACTTCCTTACTCGCGGAAGTCCTGCCGCTGTTTGAGATGACTTGAAACACAAAAATGAAATTTTTTCTTATTCTGTATCCTTTTGTCTATGGCTGGAACTAGGATTTTAAAAAACAAATGAAAAATGAAGGATATATGCGATTTTGACTAAAAAACTCAATTTTTACCTACTTTTTTCAATACAAATTTCTATTTTTAATGAGAAAAAAATTATTATTTCTTGAAGATCCTAGTTCGTGCCATAGCTAAGACCTTGATAAATGACTGTTTAAAATTTCGTAGCTATTGCTCAACTCGTGTGGCCTAAATCACTTCCGCAAGGTCAAAAAATGTAGTTTTGAGAAAAACGCGTTCAAAGTTTTGCTTCAGCAGCTCGGCGCGCTGGACACCGCTACCTGTTTCGATAAATTGCTTCCGTAATTCGAAAGATTTCAACTTCAAATTTTGGGAGCGTATTCTACAATCATGTATTAATCCAAAAATGCATGAAAAAAAAATCGATTTTTTTTACCGCACAAGGTAGAAACCCCCCTTAAGCAAATTTTGGGCTCTTTCGGCAATAAACATTTAAATTCACTCAATTGCCAATAATTGAATTGACTTTGTCTATGCGATCGTTTTTCTAGCATATTTCCATCATTTAGAGCATAAAGACCGCATCGTGTAAATCAATGTGAATTTAATTGAAATAAATTTGCATACGAATCAAGCATTCTAAGTGAATGACGGAGACTCCTCTTTAAGGCTTCATCGCTCTATAATGAAAATCGTTATCAACAAAGACGAAAATGACGGTGCACGAGTTCGCGCATAGCCGGCAAATGACAAACATGGGCGCAGAGGCATTCATATGTTTATACATATAATAAAATATACAGTCAAACGCAGACTGTATAAAAGTCACCGGGCAACCCTGTCGGACCTGAGACAACTGGTTCCCAAAATTCATTGGTCTTTCAACTGGTTTTTTGTCAATTGGACAACTAGTTGTCAAAGTAGCTATCAGCGGATGCAGAAGTCAGTCAGTTCGCGTCGAATCGTACACGTTCTGCGTGCACGTTCATAGGCGAGAAGAGACATGAAAATGAAAAAAACGAAACAGAGGGGAGAGAAGCAAAAAAACACTGTTAAGGCTGATCTTGCAATTCTTCTGCTACAACAACAACGTAGAAATGTTTGCATTTTTCGATCTTTCTGTTTCTATGACACGAAGTTTGCTCGATTTGCACGTTTTGTCTTGAATGCTTAAAGCTTAAAGGTATGTATTAATATGTTTATTTATTTTTTTTATGAAATTATTCTTTAATTCATTTATTTATTTATTAATTGCAGGCGAAGTTCCCCAAACAGTTCCGGCAGAAGTGTGTCAACAAGTCGAAGTTCATCTTTCAATGCACCAAAAATTTATTTTTATTCGCGATGATTTTTTGTTTTTATTTTTAAATATTTTTAAAATAAAATAATTATTTAAAAAATGCATTGTTTTATTTTCCCCATAAAAATCGAGTGGCTAGAAAACTAATCCAGAATAGACTAGTTTGCAAACTAGTCGCTTTGCAACTGGTTTGAAAACTGTTTTACTTCGGACTAACCTTGGACTAGTTGCAAATGGATGCAGATGGAGACAATTGACTGTCGCCTAGGACACCGCCATGTTAAAAGGATGAGTTTGCTCCAAAAAAACGAGTCGGTTCTGAGGTCAGTTATGACTGATAAGCAACCAGTTGAAAAACTACTTTTGGACCAGTCCGATTTCCTACAAGGAAACCACATCAATGCCACTGTATTGAGAAATGTTTTCTTGTTGTTGGAAAAAAGAAAAGAATTGCAGAGTTGGCAGCCGCACTATCGAGCCACTAAGGCATATTGACAAGTCTTTTTGCCATTTGTCTTTCGTTTATTTTTATTTATTTATTATACGAATTTTGTTTTGCCATTTGTCTTTCGTTTATTTTTATTTATTTATTATACGAGTTTGTTTTACGTATTTCTTCATGCACGTACCGGCGTTTCAGCGGCATGGAATGAATGGAATGTTTTTTGAACAATTTCGCGCTCGAAAATATATACATGCGTACAAACATACATACACACACACACACACTGTCATGTATGAAAAAATGTGACAGCGGCAGCGCCACATGGTTGCGGTCTGAAAATAAAAATTATTTGTGTTGGAATTCAAATTTAAGTAATATCGGTTTAGTACCGTTACTGCGAGTATTGCTGACAGAATTATGGGCTTTTATTTTAAGAGGTCTTTAAGCATTTCACTACTTTACGATATACGTGTGCAACACTACAGCAACATTTAAATTCACATTTCTTTGGTCCCTGCTCGTGAACGCTACTGTCACATTTAAACCTACATAGTTACTCATATACATATGTATGTATGTATCTAGCATAAGTATGTGTTATACGGAAATGCGGGAATGGTGTGGCATGAGCAACACGTCTATAGATGATGATAATGATAATAGGGTAACGGAGAATTTCGCAACACGCCGACGACACTTTCAGCAAAAAAGACACTCTCAAAAACATTAAAAGAAATTAAATGAAAAATAAAAACTGCGTGGGATAAGCACATATCACAAGTGATACTTTATGGCTGACGGGTAGATGTATCTAGAACACTTAATGTAGACGAAATATGCAGTCTGGAAATGATCAACAAAACAAGAAAGTGTGTGTATTAAAAGTAAAAGTTATGTAAAAATTGCATTTGCAGTCGGGTCCCTGCGACTGCGGAGCTTTTTTGAACTGCCAGTTGAACAACAATGCGGGATACGTTTCGAATAGATAAATACATAGCTCAATAAAAAGCTATTTTTATATAAGTAATTGACGATTTGTGATAATTATTCAGACACAAGTAGCAGAGGCGATTGAACCACTTAATTGGATGTAATTGCGAGCAAACAAATTTGAATATTTAAAGAGTAGAATGTACTCGATGTGAGCAACAGAGCGAGGTAATGATTTTAATGGAAGATCATTGTGGACTTTATGTAATCAACTTGACACCAAACTCTTACTCGGCAAAACTCGTAAACATTTTCGATAAATGAAAATCAATCTCTGGGAGACAATGGAAACTTGTAGCTTAAATTAAATGTTAAATTAAAATAAATTAAATTTTTTCTTAAATTTTCTAATCAAAAAGATATTAAACATTCTTGACTTCACAAATATCAGTTAATTGTTTGAAACTAGTCTGAATATCTGTAGTAATTGAACTAATGTAATAAATTCAATGTATTGAAACCAAAAGACCTCTAAGTGACCTTTTGTAATAAAGTTTACCTTATCAACACTTTAGACGCCAAATTGATTTACACAAATCTCTTTTAGCACACTTTCATTCATGCATTTGAGGTAAGTAGGAAACAGTACAAATCTACTACAAATGTTTAAAAAGATAATGCGCCATAGCAATCTGAAACGCTGTCATACCCACATGTCTACATTTTTTGTTCCTATTGATTGCATTCATAGCAGTGAGGTATTGCGCCACCAATAGTCGAGCGAGGGATTATCAATGTCATTAACTGCGTTGTTGCATAGAAATTAGCAATCAAACTCGTTGTGCCTCCTGCCTTTACGTTGCAGACGAATGCAGTTCCAATCAAATCTAAAATAACATTACAGCTTTGGTTTTATTGGCGAAACAGATGAAATAAACGATTGAAAAAATTTAGTTGGTTTTAACAAGTCGGTGTGTGCCCTACAACTGGGCATACTTGGTCGTCATGTGCATGTGAATGGAATCTTTTTCCCTGGGTCCAACTTTTTATTGGGACACTTGCTTCACTTGTTAATTTGTGCTAAACATTTTTTAGGTTCATGTATATAGAATTGTTTAGCAAAAACTAAACAAAAATAATTTTTATAATTTAGTAAAATATTAGCGATGTGAGATATTTCGTTAAAACTCCTTATAACATCTTTAGAAGCATCGAAAATCAAATTTTAAATTGGCAACAAATCATGCCACCCCTTTTTGTTAGCAAAAAATTGCCTTTCGGTAGCACTTAACCCTTTGCAGCACGGTAGTAAGACGTATATACCACCTAGAATACTACCATTTTTTTCAGTTTTCAAGTTCTTGTGACTCGACTTTTATGATTCTACATTGAAATATACTGTTCAAAATTTTACGTATACGGTATACGGAGGTTTTCGGAGTCGCTGATTCCGAATTTATTATTAGATTTTCGAAATTCAAAATTGCGGGTGGAATATGGCGGACACAATATAGAAGTCATAAGTATAGGTACCATATTTTTTGTTGTTCAAGAAAGGAACATTTTTTCAAGTTGGTAACAACAATTACTACAGCTCTCAACCAAACCCGGAGACACGAACAAGGACGCAGCAGCTATCGTCTCCATTTTTTTAAAAAATATTCCTTTCTTGAAGAACGAAAATTTGGTACCGACACTTGAATGACACTTGAATTTCAAAAATAGAATATCAAATTCGAAATCAGCGACCGCGGAAACCCCCATATACAAATTTCCATATTGATATGAATAAGTTTTACTAATTTTGTCGGCCATATTGGATCCGCCATATTGGATTGCTGAATTTCAAAAATTTGATTACATATTCGTGATCAGCGACCCCGAAAACCCCCAGGGCGACTATTTTCATTGAAAAAAAGTTATCTGAAAAATGTATGCTTCAAAGGGTTAATCGATACGGACGGCTAATTCAAAACTAATCAATCACGCTGCTGCACTTTTAGTCCGCGAAATAGGTTTTCAATTTACAGTCAGTCACGAGTGAATGCGTTCAGTGCTTTGCTTTTTTGTGTCATATATAAAATGATTTCGTAATGCGTCAGCAACTAAAAGTTCTTAATGGAAACAGTTGGTTGATAACGCAGCCGCAAGCGATTGTAAGAAATTTTCCGCACAAAGCTGCCAATCATGTCGGTAGACAAGCGAGCAGCACTGATACCGACCGACCAGCACATTTCTCTAAGTAGAAACCACAAATAAAATGGCAACAAGAGCCCATCGCAATGTAGCCATATTAGATTTCGTCGCAAACAACGGCAGCGAGAGCGCGCGACGGCGACGAGAGCGAAAACAGGAGCTCGGTTACGGCAGGTGCACGCGCCGCAGAGTGGGCGGCTGTAAAGCAAATGCTTTGTGTATTTGTGTGAAAATCAGATTTCATTCTAATTATGTAAACGCGTGATCGGCGCCAGAATGTGCGATCATTTGCATCGCATATTTTTATTGTTATTGCGCAAACGCGACGAAAGCGTGCGGCGAGCGACGGCCGTGCTCACGCCCAGTCGGTGGGTGTCAGCTTAGACAAGTTATGAAACACGGCTCAATGAATGCAGTCACCCGTCGAAAAGCAAGTCGCAATTCGCGCACCACCCGAGTGGCCGCGATAAGGGCGATACGCAACGAAACGAGGAAACACGCGCTAGAACTCAGTCAATCTATTTGAGCTACTTGGCGAAATTATAGGCAGATAACAGACTAATCGAGTGTACTCGCCATTGGAGGCATTGACGACACACTCACATTCACGTGCACGTGCGAAGGGCGGGAGGCGTCGGGCGCTCGGTTGCGCGCTGCGACTGAGTGAGGCGTTGTGGGCGTGCTGCACCGCATTCCCTGTAACTATTAAAACACAAACGCAGTGAGTGTGTGCAAGCCTTGGAATGAAAGGGTCGTGTCATACTCGCCTTGAGTGACCAATACATGCAAATGTTAGAAATTGTATTCCAAATAAGACAAACTTATTAAAGTTGATATATAAATTATGCATGATTTATAAATATAAATTATGGCTACAAAACTAAAATTCAGTATTGCGATATGTAGTTGAAATTCCCCCCCCCCCCCATTCTAATAGTATTATCGCTAAAAAAAAACAGCTATAATAACTAAACAATTGGAAAGAAGTTGTATGAAATCCATGAAAGAAAATTTCAATTTGGACACTTTTCTTAGCGTACATGCCTGCAGAAGCAAAAACTCCCATCCATACAGCCAGCACTCGAAGGGTTCAATACGAAAATATGCCATTTGTAGTGCACTTGGATTATTTACACACATATCGTATGGCTGCCGGCTATAGTTGACGGAGAGGGTTTAAATGAGGTGGGGAAAGCAAAACAAAACAAGTATCAGCTTACACTTCTCTTCATTAAGAACGTCAACAAAGCGACTACACAGACGTATTGAAATGAGCAAATAGATCAGACACACTTGTACAGATCTATTAAAGAAATGCTCAGAGGTGCTATAGATTGTGTAAGACATGTACATATTTATAGTTACCTTCTATTTATTGTTATCTTTACATGACTATTTGTGTGAAGACTTTGAAATATAACAAAGATGCTCTGTGTGATATATTTACTTTCGTACTTATGTAATAGAAAACCATAGTTCTTTTCGTGAACTTTGAAATATAATACAATAATAACATAATACAATTTTATTACACTTGCTTTGAAAGTCATTGAAGTATAACAAAAAATAATAATTTAATTCTTTAAAACCTAATAATCTAAAAATCACACTACCAACTCAATATTTACACGTATCATTTTCTCCATAAATGCCAACGGTGTGTACTTTTAGTTTGGATTCAAACGTTATTGAGTTTTTGTTTGCTTACTCGTATCATGGGATCTAAACATTCTCCCAAGATTGTATATAAATAAAACTGAGCTGCACTTGAGCCATTTTTCTGCAACGATTGCCTTGTGCTGGAATTTCTCAGTTGGTGCCTATATGCACACTTATATATATATAAACAGTTATAGTATTATGTTCGTATATGTGAAGGCATATACGACATGGAAAAATGTGTTTCCAATTTATGGCACACAAGTCTGTGCAGCGGGATTATACAACTTGCTTTTTGGTGTTAGTGCTTGTCCAATAAAAGTAGCATTATCGTTCGCATGCTTCGCTATTGCCAATAAAACGATCTTTGGAAATGTGCTACCGTAGCAGTAGCGAAATTATGACTGTTGATAATGTTTTTATTTTATTTTTTTTCTTGATTGTGATAGAAGCGCTACTGAGTCCAGCGTGCAAGTGTGGAATGAGTATAAATAAACAAAAAACGGGCCAGCCGGCTTTGTACGC
Source organism: Melieria crassipennis (assembly GCA_963668005.1). Classification (NCBI taxonomy): domain Eukaryota; kingdom Metazoa; phylum Arthropoda; class Insecta; order Diptera; family Ulidiidae; genus Melieria; species Melieria crassipennis. The sequence goes on along the minus strand of OY764962.1, from coordinate 110,322,949 downwards.
AAGTTTAAAATCAATGGGGCCCAATAAATCACGTTTCTCTTGAGATTTTGATAATATTTGTCTAATTATTTGAAATGCTTTTACTAAGTTTGAAATTAAAAAAAACCCTTTAAATCATTTTTCTCTATACAAACTATTAACTCACAATTTTACCTCGTTAAATTTTGATTAAAAAAAAAAATAAAAGACACATGTCTAATTTGTTTCCATCAATTTTGAAGTCAATTGGCCCACGGGTTCATAATTTTGTTCATAGTCTTCCCATATACGAATCTTAACCCAGTGTTAACGCCGTTTGATTTTGATTTTCAAAACATTTTAAAATACCGAATACCGACGAATTATTTTTTCGATTTAGAGTATTTTCACTAAATTTCCATGCATACCAACTGGCAAATCGGGGTTTAGATTGATCCAGGTAAGTGACTATACAAAATAAACATAGTAGGTACATAGTAGTAGTTGGATACATAGTAGGTATGATAAACTACTAAATATCGACTCCCTCAAGTAGATCCCTACGATATCTAATAATTTATAGCGGTTATCCGCATCAAAATGGATCTATAGATGAGTAGTTCTTGTCTTATGAACCGTTAGGTGATCACAATAGATACAACAGATCACAATGTATAACACCCTTTCCTAAATACAAGTATAATCTAATCTAGACTCCAGTATAGCTTCAGAAATGTGATGAACGACGAAAATGCAAATAATCTCTTGTACAAATGATTTCCGCTGGTTAAGAGATGTTTCCGTTTCTTGCAAAAATACTTCATTAGCTGCCTGCTAGATTTAAAAAAGGTATCGCGCTACTCCCGCCTGCGAACTTTGATGTCCGTAAATTGTGAGGTTTACTCACACCGGAGCGATAGCGCTGACTTATCTCGACAAACTTGTTTTGTGTGTATTTTCGGCGGCATTTTTGTCGATTCAGTAAGTCGAGTAACTTTCCACTCATTGCACTTGGTCGTATTTTGCGAGCCACTTCCTTCTAGCAAATTGATGCAAAATTTCTTTTGTGCCACAAACAATAGCTGTCGCGACTAGACGGATTTTGGCAATATTGACACAACTGACTATTTACAAATATAATTTGCCAAGCTACTGGCAAATTGGCAACTGGACGATGTAAACACGGCACGTCTGCTGCGTCCAAAAAGCAAGTTGTTTTTATTCCGCTGGCACTGTTCTCGCTGTGAATGGCGGCCAAAATCGTGCATATGTTTGTATGTGTAATTTGTTAAAATTCGTTGCTCATTTCATTCTGCTCAACAATAACAACAGCAACAAGAACAAACTGGAACTTGTTGCTTCTCGTTGCTTCTTAAGTTTATTGACCATCGTGTGACTGAGGCGAAACGGCCGCATCTATTGAAACCGCCACGGACTTTGGCTAGCGCCCATAAACACGCTCGCATTCAAGAGCTATAATTGTCGATACACTAGCCGACCGGCCACTCTATGCAAGTCTCCTTATTTATTTATTATTTATTTATGTTTGTTTGTTTTCTGGCAGCAAAGTCTCTGGGCGTCGCCATTGCAATTATGATGAAATCTAGCGGAACGTGGCGATATCTCCTTTGTCTGAATACTTTGCTTTATACAATTATTTGCGAATAATTTTGGCAAATAAACAAATAATAAAATGGAGTCAACTAGAGGGCAGACTGTCAAGAAAGCCAAGTTAAAACTGTCATTAAGCATTGTCTATGGAGTAATTTAGGTGGAACTGGAGCGTAGAGCACCGCAGTGATTGCTTTTGGCTCAAAGTCTTATAAACTTATTACTTAACTGCTTCTAGATAAACAACAACCGGCGTTTCTTGTGAACAAATTTTGCAACCCGACATGAATTTGTATGCCTGTGAGACAATGTTTATGTAATTCGAAGTGTATCAAAAATTTGGGCCTTTATGGCCTAAGTGGGCTCCGCTGTGGGGTCGCCACTGCTACCTATCTACCTTCCTTTGAAGTTAGTTAATCCAATTTTCAAACCAATGACTATGACTTGTGGTTCACAAGTTACTTATTTATGGTATTATTTATGAAATTATTTAATATTCAATTATTTAGACAGCCCTTGTATAGACTGCCTTGTATTGATACGTGCCAGTATTATTAAACAGATGGACGTGACATCTCTTAAAGCTCCAATTGTGTGTGCAGTATCGTTTAAGATCTATCAGTCACATAGAGTCGGTTGAACAAATGCAACATCATCAGAAATTTCAAATACGGTGAAGCTTAAAAGCGATTCGTCTCATAGAAATACGCATGAGGCCGCTTTAAGTCGCAGCTTTACTGAACAAATGTCTTTGGACACTAGCCACGTGACACTTAGAAGATTATTATTATTACTGGGGATAGTATACCCGCGAACTTAAAGATCGATTGCACTCCACATACCTGTCACTTGGACGATAATTCTGATGAATCGATAATTTTAAATTATTTTTGAAGTTTCTCGCTCAGATTTGCACGCTAATTAAGATAAGATACGAATACGATACGCATAAGATACGAAGTCTTAAATATGACACCGTGCGACAGTACTTTTGTCCCATCCAAAAGATTATATAGGCGTGAAACTAGAGGTCATTAATAGTCCGACCGTTGTCCTTTAAAAAGGACTTTAAAGTTCAAGGACATACACAACTCAAAGATTTTTTTTTAATATTTGCGGTTGTGCAATGATGAAGATATGCTTACCAAATGAAAGAAAAAACTTGTCGCTTTATGGCGAAATTTTCAATTTTGAATTTTCAAGACCAAAATACATATGTCAGTATGTAATATGTAGTATCATACCTCAAAATTTTATTTTTCTATCTAATTTCATGGACAAATAATTATTGCGCATTTCATACAAAATTCCTGCGTATAAATGGAAATTTATTTTTTTAACTGTGAACCAATTGGAATAGAAGAATAAAATTTTAAGGTAACCAAGATCCAAAACCTATAACTTTTCCAAAAGGATTCGTTAGAAAACTAGAACGATATCGGAGGATACATCTTTAAAAGGACCTTACTGACATATTTTAGTGTTGAAAATTAAAAATAAGAAATAAAATCTAAAAGCTACAATTTATTAAATTAAATTGTCAAGTCCTTTTAGGGACATCGGTTCAGAAAGTGAAAAACTGAGTATGTCAAGTTACTATGAATGACCTCTAGTTTCACGCCTATATAATCTTTTGGAGTGGTCTTGACAAAAGTGTTTTTTTTTGTCGCACGGTGTTATCGAACATAAATAATTGTCTCGCGCATAACTTCAGATTGCGCACACCAACCAAGCACTCGCAAAATGTCAACATATGCAAATGAAGCCAGCTTTTGAAAGTACTAAAACTGGGTAAACAAATATGGCACATCGTCTTCTTTGCATAAATTCATCCCTCATTGTTCAGTCTTTGCTTCGCTTCGGACAATTGACTTGGAGCGACTTAAAACGAGTTGCTTTTCAACGCTCCTTCCCAGCAAGACGGCCGTAACCGAATCACTAACACTTTGACGAAATTTTGGACTTACACTAATACATACACATAAAAATTCCTAAACTTTCTACTAAGAGCGAAAGAGACACGCTGGCTTTTTCCAAAAAGCATGTGTTGGAATAGGATAACAAATATCTACTAAAAGTCGGTATTCAATGATGTAAACCAAATATTGCAAACAAATTTTGACTCACAGATTGCCTTGTGCCCATCAATTTGTAAAAATTCAACACTGAACAAGACTAAGTGAAACAACAATATTTTACATTCTGATGCAAATACCTTCGCAAGAGTGAAACAACAACATTCCGAATATCTCGTGGTTGTCGAGCTTGGATTTGCACAGCCATTTGTCAAAAGTGAAAAGACAGCGAAACGTGAAAAAGTGATTTTGTTGGAAATTGGAGAATTTCAGAAAAACATTTAAATTTTTGCATTTTCCGGAACTCCGAAAACAAAGATAAGTTATATTTCAATTTGTTAATAGTACATAGTAGTAATTTCAATTCAATTTCAATTTAGGCAGAAGCCAGTTCGAGGCAGCGGTGAAAAAGGCGGTGGAAAGGGCGCACAATAGGATTAAACAAAAACGACACAGAGACAAGACGGAAGCCCGTATATTATATCTGTTATGAATTACTTACTTACTAATTTTTTGTTGGTTTATTTTTGTAAGTAATTTTTGTATATATCTGTTATATCCGAAAAAAATTTATTAAAAAAGCATTTTTTAATCAAAAGTAAACGTTTTTTTATTCTGTACTGTAACCTGTACTGTAACTGGTACTGTAACTAGTATTTCCGTTACGCTTTCCGATACTGTAACTGGTACGGTACCGGTACGTGTGACGGAAGAGTGAGCGAGAAAACTATATGGACCATATTTCTACATACTACATGAGGGCGAACGGGATGGAAGCTCACACGTATACATGAGTTTCGGTGACATTTTTCCCATCGCCTTAAGAATGTCACTAGGAGCTGTAACCGAAACCTCGGTTATGCGTACCGGTCATGTTACCGGTGACATAACCGGTACGTGCCTTGCTGGGTTACTTTCTTTCTCGTAGCCATCTTCTACCAACACGCCTCTCCTTCTCAGAACCACTCGCACCATAGATCAATACTACTACTCAGTTAAACGAGGTTCGGAGCTGTGCGTCGCTTTGTACGACACTACTGACGACAGTGGCATTTCGCCATTTCCTTTTACGCCAGGTTTGTGGTTCTTTTTTATAGCTTATTCTGTGACAATGCGTTCTCGTCTGTTGTTTGCAATGGAATCTTTTTAAACAATGGCATTTCCAATGTGTAGAGCGTCGGCAAATGTTCGCTTTTATGTTTAATTAACTGCTGCGCAGTGTAATTAAATCTTCATTCATCAACAACTTTGTATTGATTTAATAGCTGGTCTTCTGCATTGTTGCTGAGAGGGAAGGAAAATAGTTATGGTTTCAAAGAATTATCACACATATTATTTAATTGTTCCGTGGGATTGCATCGTTGCATGGCATGTCCTCGTTGACGACCTCTCACAATTGCGTGTGTATCCTTGGAATATATTTCGCATCGCATCGAACCTATAACAATGCCGCAGTTCGAAGCTCACGGTCTGGCTTAGAATTTTCTTTATCGATAAATCCTACACGAGTTGTGCAGTGTTCGATTTGAAAAATTTAAATCGCTGGCCCGCTCAATGCTTTAACCCTGAACACAGCGGCACTGAAGGATTTCCACTTGCGTCGGTAGCTTGGCAAAGTACAGATTTCGCATAGTTTGTGACATTATCGTTGCTTTTTTTTTAAGTACCTGTCAGGCCGAAAGTGGTCGTTTATAATGGAAACAATAACGCTGCGCCCCCTTGAGCCTACAACACAACAAACTGCGTCATTACTTGCAAGCTGAATTGTCGAGCTGCGAAAATTGTTCAAGTGCTGTAATCAATGGGATTATGTGAGCGTTATGTAAACGGCGTCATGAGTATGTATACATAGCTATATAGTATATTTATGTATATATGAACAAGAACTAAAACAATGAATGGAACAAGAAAAGTGCAAACGCTGTTTGCTTGCAAAAAGCAGCACATGCGGCGGGCGGTGTGCGGCGCTATTCGAAAGACACCCACCCACGCGCTCAGTCCATTAAAGCTTGGAAGAAGACCAGATGCCAGCAGCGACAGCAGCATGTTGGAAGCGTGGAAACAAAATCCGCAGCAGTGAGCCGTGAATGAGTGACGGAAGCGGCATAAAAGGATGTGAGAGCAGTGCGAATTCGTCACGACCCACACAAGTCGATTACATTTGGCAGCGAAAGCCTTGACAGCGGCGAAGGGCAACGCAGCGGCCGGGTGTAGAACATAGATTTTCGCGAGGCTGCGCACATGCATACACACAATCGGCGCTGGCAGACACTTTCGATTTTTAATGGTAAACAGTAACAAAAAAACCATTAACTGTTGTAAGAACTTAAAATTGGGGAAATCACTGCGCGGATAATGCACATCATACAGAAAAATTGTTGTGTGTATTTAATTTAACCTTACAGTGACCTTCACATGGTATCTCGATATAGTTGATTAGCACCACTCCGCAGATGGCGATACGCCGATGTCGACGTTGCAAAGTTGTGCACTACTTCGAGCGCTTTGCCTATAATCAGAGTGCTTTCAAATTATTTCCAAAACACAATCCTCATTCTTGTTGTGTTGTTCGTGGATGCTAGTTTTCTCTACCTTTATAACAGCATCGCCGAAGCTGCACGGTGCCTGATGTGCCTCGGCCAGCTGGAAGCAATGATGGCAGCGGGAACGGAACATCTGCGAAACGTGGTGCGCTGTTTTCTACTTTCTTTTTTACCCACTTAGACACAACGAACCCTCGACCCCACCACCCGTAGTACAACACATGCACAGAACAGCGGTTCGCTAGTGTGTGTTGCGTGTTTGTGTGACTGCACAAAATATCGATTTTTCACGCATTGTTGTTGTGAAAATAGCTTTTCTTAACACTTCCCGCCCCTCGTTTTTCGCTAAATCATACCAATTGCAATCATATTTGCATTTTATCGATATAATTTTGCGAAAATATCAGCAACAACAACAATCACCATTACGACGTTTTGTTGAAATTCTTCCGAATTGGTTAGCCAGCAGCGGGGAGAAAAAAATGCTGCACTCAATTTTCTTATTGTAAAATTACTTTTTGTGTTTCGCCGCAGCGCCAGCCAGCAATTTCTCACCGAAATTTCACAAATATTTCGCAATACTGACAGCACACACAAACTTTTTTTAACACAGAATTATTATTACAAAATAGCTGTCGTTTTGCGGTATGGACACAAATTTCGACGCAACAATTTTGGATTCACCACTTGATTTAGTTCAACTACTCCGCTCAGAACTCCACTCAGAACTGAAACGACAATCACTCAGTGAACCGAATGCGTGAATCGCGGCAATCCTGCATGGTGTTGCCACAGGGGTTTTCAAAGAAATCCATAAAGCCTATTGGTATTATTACAGAGAAATCATATAATAGAATACTTTAGAATTATGCAGAATAACATTACATAATTAAACTAATTAAACGCTTTAAGCAAAATTATTATGATAGTTATTGTTAGTGCCTTAATGCAGGCGCGGATCCAGAAAAATATTTCGGGGGGGGTTTTAAAATGTAATTCTTTAATATTTATAAAATGTATTTTAATTTGTATGTAGTTTTATAGCCGATCCACATATTTCGGGGGGGGGGTTCCAACCCCCAAAACCCCCCCTGGATCCGCCACTGCCTTAATGAATACCAGAGAGTTCAGAGTGTGTTTGTAATGTTTTTAAAGTTTCATAAACTCACGAAAAATTGTGAAGTTTTATTGCTAAAATGTTTTTATCAACGTTCTTACGAATACCAAAATGATTAAATTCAATAAATTTTCCTATTTCAATCAAATTTCTACATTCCTTTTACTTCGCTTTTAAATTATTATTATTATTAATATTTAAAATCGTTCATGTAGAAAACTCCATAGCTTCGTGCTAAAATACACAATTGAAATGTTGTTGTGTGCCACTATTTATTTATGAATGCGTTAATTCTGGAATATACTTATTTAATTTAAAAATAAATTGAATTGAAAACACAAGAACGAATATAAACTCTGAAATGCCTTCCAAACACTTCCAACGACAGCGCCATCTACGAGTGAGTGACAAACAAGAACGTTCAGTTATGCTTTACCGTAACTAAAACACTCCGATTTGATTTCCACATATGCTGATTGGATTATACAACGAAATGTACAACGAAATTGTTCTCAGTGTGGTAAGCTAGGCAATAAGTTAATTAATTAAATATATTGAAATTGGAAAAAGCTGTAGGAAACCCTTTGATGGACTTGGCAGCCCTGTTGGTAGAGCATTTTGGCAATTGACATTTGCTGCCAGGGTTGCTGTTGCCAGGTGACTATTGTTTTGTTGATTCATTCGCACGTTTTACCGCTCCGCGCAGAGCGAAGAACATTTCTAGAAAAATCAAAATAATTTTTCAAGCATCAATTTTGCAAGAGTTTTGGTAAGAATTTCAGATTTTCCTTCGCTTAGAAATTCTGTGCCCAAATTGTAATTTCGATGTACTGACGAAGTACAAAAAGCATCAAGCGCCGTCCTCGCAATTTGGTCGCGGAAGTTGCAATGAAAATGGTGTCCTCGTCCTTGTTTTCCAAGTTGTGGGCAGTTGAAGAATAAAGATTTGGTTTTGTGCCTTGAACATAAGCTAATTAATAATGTTTACGTTCTACTCGCAGGTAACTTGCAAACAGTGAAATGACTGCTGAGGAAGAGCAATTTGACGGGATTCTGCTGGCCATGGCCGAGAAACACCGCGGCGGCGTTCCAGAGGTTTGTCAGCGTGTAAATTACGTAAATTTGTATTACTTTTGTTTTTCATAAATCTCGACAGTTTCTGCACACTTTGGCAAGTTTTCTGCGCCGAAAAACAGACTTCTTCACAGGCGCCGCGCAGGAAGAGTGGGAAAAGATGCTAATGGGCGTCTTCCGGAAAGAGTACGATCTCGCTCAGGTGGCGCACAGAGAAAAGTTGAAGCAGCGTGAGGCGGCACAGCGTCGCAAGGAGGAGAAGGATCGCGAGGAGCGTGATGCGCGCGAGAAGGAAATGAAAGCAAACAAAATTTGTGACATTTCGGATGAGGAAGCGGCGCAAATCATCAAGGAGGAGGAAGACAAGTAGCGTCACGGTTGTGTTTGCTGCGCGAACCCTACTCGATTAATGATTTTGACATGTTTGTAGAAAGCGTGAAAAGCTGCTGGAGCAGGCAACAGCCAATGGCGACACGCCGCCGGTGGCGGTCGATGATGAAATCTCAAAGCCCATCGACACGGTGGATGATGAATCGGAAAAAGAGGAATTGGGAAAATTAAAGCCAAACTCTGGCAACGGTTGCACGCTGGACAAGTACATGTGGACCCAGACGCTGCAGGAAGTGGAGGTGAGTGGCAAGTGCATTGCTTCAAGTTGCTTCTTTTGGTTGTGAAGTTTTTGAGGATGTTGCCTGGTTAGCACATTACCTAGCAACAGTCAAAGGAAATGTTTCGTTGTTAGTCCGGTGAACAATTGGTGAAAAGCTCTGTGTGTGTGTGTGTGTGTGTGTGTGTGAATTGCAGGTGCTTGTTAATTTGTGTCAGTAAAAAGTTTGCCTTTAACATTCTGAATTACCAAAAGTTTAAGCGTGGGTTTGCAGCTGCTCGATAGGACAGGAACTTTGCCTTTTTTATAGTAATTAGTAGTACGTTTAGAAAATGGGGATCTCTCATACGCACCCCCGACTAAAAGTTGAAAGCCATTTTGAAGCAATGACGTGAGCAATGTTGGCAATATTCAGAAAAGAGCTGAAATAGAAGCTAACTTAAAGCGCTTATTTGTCAAAGCGGAACACTGACTCAGACCGATAGTTGGGACAGAAATAATTGGTAAAATTGACTTTCTAGTAATTCTGTAAGAGTAACTTTCTATATTCGAAATGTGAACTACAAAGAAATAAAAGTAAAAAATTAAAATTTTATTATGAAATTCTAACATAATAATAATAATAATTGACTGGCACGACAGCCCGCTTACGCGAGACTAAGGCCTAGCTTCCCGCAACTACCCGTGTTGTGCGAGTGAATTTGTACGCGGGTTGAAGGGACCTACAGTTTTATGCCGGTTCCGAACGGCAGGGTGGGAGCTTTTTCATAAGCAATTTTTACTCTCAGAGGTTTGCCATTTCCAGCTGAGAGGACAGCCACCGAAAGAGAAAACGAGTTTCCCGTTATTTTTTTTTAGGTGTTATTACAGGCAGTATTTGAACCTGAGGTTGCTGCCTGCGACTCGCGGTCCAACGCACTAACCAACTGAGCCACGGCGGCTGCCTGAAATTCTAACTTGTTGAACCGAAAGCCCAAGTCTAGAAATTTATGTTTTTTGTACTAAAGTTTGCGGTGTTTTCAAACATAAAGTACAGAATAGTAAATTAAAACTCGCACTTTCATCGATCAATAAACATTTCTATTCCAGATAGCCATAAATATTTAATTATATTTTGATTTTAAATATTTTTGAATTGAATTGCATGATCTTGTAAGTTGTGTACGTTCCCGTCGTCCTTTTTATTTAAATGTTCAATATAAAAAAAGTTGCCTAGTAACTTTCAGATGCTTTGACGGCATTTTGGTTCTATATTTTTGTGTGCTGATGCAGCAGTTTTGATATTCTGATTTTTCACTCGAGTTGGCAATTGAATCTGACTCTCCGCACCGCTTTTTTGAGCAACTTTATTTTATTTTTATTTAACTTATAATAAAAAATGGTTCAAAAACTTTTAGTGGGCTAAAAAAGTAGCCTAGTAACTTTCTCATGCTTTGCCGGTCTTTTAGATCTATATTTAGATTTTTGATGTTCTGTGCATTGGTGTTGGTTATCCACACGAATTGGCCGTTGAATACTCTGAAATTTTGTACAGAAGTTCACTTGTACTCAGCATATCCCACAGGGGATGCTTTTTTCTTTTTTTTATTGCATTACTTCACAACACCAGCGAGTCATCAACAAATCCTGCTTTTTTGTGCAATTTGTTTTGTGAAACTAAAAATTTCAAGAGCAGACTAGAAATAAACGTGGCTCATTCTGTTCGGTGTCACTTAAACTTTTTATTAAAAATAAGCAACATAAATTATGGCTTCTCCAGTTGCTTCATCACTTGTGACTTTTGACACGGCGAATCGTAAAATAATGTTAAAAAAGGACGCGCACAAGCGGTGTTTGCAAGTGTGAAAACGACGTCATTATGTTAGAACGACAAAAAATGCTAATAAGTCATTCGCAACAAGTTGTGTACTTAAGAACGTTGAATTTTTTAGGTGCTGAAATTAAGCATTTATTGTGCTGTTTGATGATCGACATACTTATATTTTATTGGGCTATGGCTAAGATTAAATTGTTAAAAATGTTAGATTACGTTAGGTTAGTTGAAGTTGGTTGGCCGAATTGGCCACACATAGACCCTGTTGGGTCCCTAGCGATATTAAATAGAGTTCCTTAGGCATCAAAACCTGGCTAAGTGGTGATCACTTAGAATGCCGGCGTTTTTAGCGAATTTGACCATTGTTTTGATATCAAGCGTAGAGACCTCACTCAACTCAGGGAAATGCGAGGCTAGCAAACTTTATTAACCAAAAATGTTAACTTGGGACTTGGCTGAGTGTGTTTGAAAATGTAAACTTGGGTCTTAGCTGGGTGTGTTGAACAGATGCTTTTGGTTTTGCTTTTCCTTCTTTGGCGTACACTATTTTGAATGATAAAACTTATTGGAAATTGTTTTATACTTAATCTACTTCAAAGCAGTGCTTATTGTGACATGGTTAATGTTGTTTAGTTCGGTTAGTCGACTATCCACTAATATTTCTATTGGTCTATAAAATTAGATAAAATACTCGCGGTTATTGTGAAGCAAAATTAGTCTATATTCCTGAGTATGATTTTAAATTTGAGTTCTTAAGTTGAAAAAAGGCAATTTGCTTTTTTTCGTTCCTTCTCCTTCAAATTCGTAAATAACTCCTTCCTCTGGACCAGGGATGCCCAGAAGCCCAATTGGTTCATTTGGCTCATAATAGCTTGCCGTGGTTCACTTTGGCTCAATTACAGCGCGCGTAACAACAACCCATACTTTGCTACAGTTCAGCCCCGAGGCTTTTGTATGAACCACAGTCATTCGCGCCTGACTTTTGTTATTCTAAAAATGATTTTGATGGCATTATTGAAGTTGTTTTAGTTTGGCAAAACTAAATTCTTTTCTTGGGCATTGCTGCTTTACGCTCTTACGCTCAACTGTCTGCATATTGCGTTTGTGTTTTGTAAATTTTACTTGGCAAATTACGATATGAACCATCCACCCTTCAACTTGTGATTCAACGCACTTACCATCGCCAATCCATTCATTGGAAATATTTTGTAAAATAAACGCAGCCTTAACATTTGTCTGTGTGTATATTATGCGTATTTGTATGTAGTACATTAATGTATGCAGTATGTATGTATATTTATTTATTTATTTAATTAAACATATCACAGGGATAAACGTGTGGCTCCTTTTGCTCTAACTTGCTTCGACTTTAGCATATTTATAATACGATTGTCTCCTATTTTAATTTGCATTACAATTGTTGTTTTAGCTTGCTTGTGTTTCTTAATGTTTTTTCTGCTTTGTTGTGCCATTATGTACACACTTGCGACCTATAGAAATTACATAAAATTAAGTAGATTTGCTGTTGGATTACACATTGTGTGTCCCTCACTGCTGGAACGGACAAGAACAACACAAAATTATAAATACAAATAGTAAAGGAGTTTTCTCAATGATTTGCTGCGATAATAAGCTCAAACAGTTCTGTGCGGAGGACGGTTCTGTGGGTGAATGGACAGGACAGTTGGGGGCTGGTGTGTGTATGCAATACTCTTACGTGCAATTGGGCCTATGTACAGCGACTTATTTGCGTACTTCTACAATGCAATATTATAACTAGAAATAAACGTAATTATTTTTTATGTTGGGCTTAAATGTGTGTGAGGAGGCGTGTGTATTTGTTTGAATGTGTGTTTTGTGTTTTTGAGTTGACTTGCGCGCATGTGCGGTGTCGGTTTTGTATGTGGCGCGTGCTGGTGACATGTTTTGTAACTAATTAAAATTATTTTCAATCACAATTCAAACTATTTGTGTTCGCCTTCCACTCGGGCTTTCAGTGCTTTTTGTATCGGTTTGTTTGTTATTTTGTTTGTTTGCGTTGATGACGTAGAATGCGTTCGCTGGTCTCGAGTCGTTTGTCTCGTAGTTATAGAATGAATTGAAAAATAAATAATCTTAGATGCTAGCATGGTAAATGTTAGTCGCAATGGGAGCGAAATGTTTGCTGTGCAAAATGTTTATTGCACTTTGTGTTTGAATAAATTGAATAAATTAATAACCACTACACACTGGCACGACGCACTCAACGAGTTTGTGCGTTGTTCTGCGCGTCATTTGCTTTTCTTGATGTCGAGAATGAATTTGTTTGCTGTAGTTGTTGTTGCTGCTCGTAACATCACAATAAATTCGTTGAAACGCCTGTGGCAGATCAGCTTTGTGCTGTCTGCATCCCCTTCCCTATTTGCTGGCTGTCTGTTTTGTTACTTGGCCCACTGATGCAGCAAACAGCGGCTGCTTCTCATGCTTCTTTGGCTTTTCTCAGCAATAACTCGTTAACTCTGTGGCATTTCGCGTGCACGCACTGCAAAGTAAAATAAGCAAGAAACGTATTGTTAGTTAAAAACTTCAACGATTAATTTCACTAATAGTTAGATGAGCTGATTCAGGTCAGATTATACATTCGATTCCAACAATATTCTACAGAAATAATCACAAAACCATTACTTTCTCAATAAGTCACAGTTTTGTTAAATAAGAAAACTATTTGGCGCATTTTTGATTGGTAATAAACTTTGATCAATCAGTTGCACTTAGGTACAGATATCGCTTGTACTCACTTTCCAAGGCGTACACCATTCCCATGATGAGCAGCAGAAATATGAGGCTCATGCTGGTGATGAGAACTGTCACCTGGCGGCCGCGGTCGCACAGGCCTCGCTTCCTCGGATTCGTCTTGTCGCTCTCGCCGTTCACCATGGTGAAGTGCATCGAGCTGGCAATGGAGACGCTGTCCAAGTCTTTGGTTTTGATAAAATCCAAATTTGGATCCATGGTGATGATGATGTCGCTGTCGTCGTTGTTGCTGTTGCTTTGGCTATGACTGCCGTTGCCCACCTTGCTCTGCTGCTGTTGCTGCTGCTGCGTAATGGCGTGCACTAAATTCGCATTGTAGATGGTTGGCGTCGGTGTTGTTGTTGTTACAGTAGTTGTTGCCGCAGTATTTGAATGGTGCACAGTGGGCATGCCGCCTTCCATGAGCAGCTTGTTGGTGTGCTTCTGCTGCTTCTTGTTTATCTCGGCGAAGCGTTCCAAGTTTGCTGCGGTCAATAGCAGCGAACCAGATGCTGCACTCTGCAGCGATAGAGAAAGCGAGAGTGGTCAGTTAGCTATTGTCGAAACATACTGTCGAGCTCGTACTTACTCTTGTGCTGTTGTTGCTGTCGCTGGAGCCCTGCGACGAGCGTGAGCCACGCTTGGCGCCGGCTACGCTGGCTGCTGCCAGCACGGCGGCGGCGGCAGCAGCTGTGGCCGCTGCACTTGTTGCGCTCATGTCGCTGTCGCGACGCTTCTGCTTGCCGCCCACAATGTCCATGGGCGCTTTGTAGTGCCGCTGGCGTTGCGGCTGTGGCACGCGATTGGCAACTGTGGGCGGATTCGAGTGCGATTTTTGGCTGCGATTCGATGAGGAAGCCGACGACACGGCGGATGAATTGGAGGAGGGCGCTAGAGAGGCGCGCGGAATGTGCCAGTAATCATTCATCTGAAAGAAGTCAAACGGGAAAAGCATTGGGTGAGCAACAATTCGCAATTTGTATTGATTTTACAAGAAATGTGAATTAAAATGGGCCCCATGTGTCGTTGGCGTTGTTGCCTTCACGAACAATTTGCATTTGAAAGTGAAAGTGTGAATAACATGAAAACTTGGCCTGGAAAATGTTTTAATGTCTTTGCGCTGTTTTCTGTTGTTGTTGGTCAAGTCTGATTCGCGCATCATTACTCGTAATGCGGCGAGCCTGTCACTTGTTTCACGTTCAACAGTTCTTAATTGGAATTTGCACGCCTATGCCCATTGTGTGTATGTGCGTGTCCACTCTATGTGTCAGAAGAGAATTAAATTTAATTGCAATTTAATGCTAAACATCAGTTTTGCATATGTTAGTTGTAGCGTAGCGCTGACCGCACAGCCCAAGCGTGAAGCTAGTGGGCAGCTCCACTGTTGTGGATCGCTTGGTTTTGCATTTTAAGTAGTCGTTCTAGCCAGTGTTTTTATCCGAACCCGTTTTTTCCTAGAATCTTTACAAATTTTAAATTTAGATCATTTGTTCTTTTTTATGTTTGCCTTTTTTGGGCGTTTCAGTGATGTTTTTTGTTTATGTGTATTTATTATTGTAGATTTGTTGGCTTGCAATTTTGTTGTTGTATGCCTTAAAAAAAAAAGTATACACTACTACGCCCGACGTAAACCTTTCTCTTTTTTAAGATATATTTATTGCTTTAATTTTGATTGTATTCACTAAAGTTGTAGTTGTTGCGGTTATAGCATTGTCTTTGGCCCCTGACAGTTGTCTGCGGGCAGGGGGGTAAGAGCGGCTTTGCGCGCGTTTTGGCCAAGTGTTTGGTCACGTATGAGCGACTTTGTTGCTGTTGGTGGGGAATTGAGTAGAGTGTGGCGCAACGCCAAGAGGGCAACAGCTGGTTAGCCAGCGTTTTAATTGCTTTGTATCGTTAAGTGGCCCGGTGGCAAACGGCAAAGTGTGCGTTATCTAATGTCTTTGCTAAACGGCAAGATGAATGTTTGAATTTTTGCAAAGTGTATATTTTTGCTGTTGCTATTTGAATTTCGAGGCACTGGTGGTGCTTTTGCACTGTCGCTTGCGAGGGGTGGAGATTTGGGGGCGTATGTAAATTTGTGGTGATAAATTCAACAATAAAAGCAGTTGAATTGTTCACTGTGATTAATAATAAAATGAAAATAAAAGCATAACCAAAATCAAACTAATAAATAACATCTAAACAGTTCGTATTAACAAAATAGAGTCAATTTTTGAAAAATGCATATTTGGAAATAATAAGAAATGAATTAACAGTGAGTTAATCACCAAATAAAACAATGATAAAGTAAACACACAAATGTATCAAAATAACATTAAATAGAAAAACAAAAGCATTTAAATATAAAATGTATTTAAAAACAATTTGAATATGGTTTAAAGTGTAAAATAAAGAACTTAAAAAAAAAATTGAAATAAAATACTAAAACAAGTTCAGAATAAGAATTAAATCAAAATAATACACAAAACCAAATTGCGTAAAATTTTTGGTTTAAAAATTATATAAAAAATTATTCAATAAAGGAATTTAAAGTTAAATAAACTATAGAGAACAATTTAACAAATTTAATTTAAATTCAATAAATAATGATTTTATTTATTTTTTAATATTATTGATATAATTATTTAGTAAATTAGATTAAATAATAAATCATATAACAAATTCAATTTAAAATAAATAAATAATGATTTTATTTAAGTAATAAAGTACAGAAATGTTTTGAACATTTAATTAATTTCAATTTATTTAATTTGTCTTTTTAGTTATTTTTATTTAATTGTGATTCTGAACTTGTTGAATTACTAATTTTAATTGTTTTTGTAATATATTTTGCTTTTGCTATTAACCCATTGCTGCCGGGTACCAGTTCCGCCCATACGATTTTGATAAAATGTCATACACGACCTAGAAGTGACCCAAAATGATCAGAAACAAAATTTCAGCTTTATATCTCTGCACGTTGCTGAGATATTCATTAGGTATTTTGTACCCATTACGCAGCAATGGTAGCGTTTTTCCATACTTTGTGAAGTGATCAGCTAAACACGTGAACAAAAGTTGTATTTTTTACAGGTGAGTTAGGAGGCAGATTTTTGTGAAGTTCTAAGGCTCCGGAAAATTCACAATTTTTGGAGTCTGGTAACTCTAGCTAGATGGCGAAATTTTAGGGTGACCTTCACTAGGTTAAGGTAGTTCCATCTGTTGAATCCTGCAGCGGCACCACGAGATAACCAACATCTGGTCGCCCTTATCCAGTGGTGCCTGCTGCGAGGGTTCATGTAACACAGGCACGATGGGAGCGCGCCGGTCAGCAGATACTGGCTGCACGCTCTTATCGCGCTGTGGATTTAGGTAGCCATGCATGTCGGGTCAAGCTACCTACGCACATGCATGCGCTGGTAAGCGTTAGGATAAGAATATTTTTAGCAAGTAGGTACTAGAAAGTAAGTTATAAATAAAGGCTCCGGGTTACCGAAGCATCAGTCTAGTTTGTGAAGTAAAAAGAAGTGCCGTTTTATTGAGGATCTTTGCAGCGACCGTCAGCGAGCAACGGAGTTAAACATTTGGTGACCCCAGGACACACACCTACTGCTAAGGAAAAAGTAAGTAAGTGAAATTTAAATTAATTAAAATTATTGTTGGGTAAAATAAATAGTAGTTAAGAAATGGCAAAAGAAATGTTAAAGAAACAGGAAGAGCTTGGCAATGCTATTCTTAGCATTTGCAACCAGCTGAACGCTGAGGGTCGCAGTGAAGGGCTGCAAGGGCAGTTGAATTCGTTGTTCGAGGAGCTCACGGCGAATCACTGCATTTTAGCTCCCAAGCAAGCGCTTAGGGAGTACAAGGTGTATTTCGAAAAGAAATACTATGAAAAAGTGCAGGCATTGTACGAAAGTACAATCAAGCGAGTAAGTGAGTTAGAGGCAGGAATGGGTAAGGGCGTGGTCAGTCCGCCAATTGAAAGGATGGAGGTGCGAACTGACAGCACAGGGAAATCGGTGTCGGCGGAGCGTCAAAGGGACCAGGCCGCATCGATTCAAGCGCGGTTTCAAGGCACCTTAAAGGAGTTAAGAAGGTGCCACGAACGCATCCAGATGGGGTGGAAAGATCTGTCACGGTTGCACAAGTTCGAGGACCGTGCGACAGATCTTAAGTTCGAGTACAATGAGTTCTTTGGAGAGGACGAGTTGTGCGAAGAATATGAGGGCCTAATGGATAAAGGGTCTCATATTGTGGCAGAAGAGGAAGAGAAAAAGCTGTTAGAGCAAAATGCGGCTCCTTCCTTGCCATATAGCCTGCCTCAGATTCAGATTCCCATATTTAGTGGGGATTATAGTAAGTGGATATCCTTTAGGGATATTTTCACTGAAATATTCCTGCATAAAAATGTGGGAGAAACCCATAAAATGATTGCATTAAAATCATATTTAAGGGGTGAGGCGTTAAGGTTGGTTGATCACTTAGGTATAAGTGGTGCGAACTTTAACGTGGCGTGGAATATTCTGGAGAGAAGGTATTCGGATAAACGGCAAATAACATCAAAGATGTTCAGAAATCTGCTGGACGCCAGGCAAATATTCTCTCGCACGCCTGCGGAGATTAAGGAGTTGCACGACACAGTGTCAGCTAATCTGAGAGCGTTAGAGTCTACTAGACTCTCAGATACGGAAATTAAAGAAGCCCTGTTGCACTTCATAATTGTGAGAAAGCTAGACTCACACACAAAAGTTAGGTACGAGGAATCCTTGCCAGATTCAACTGAAGTACCATCAATAGAAAACCTGTTAGCATTTCTTGAAAAGCAATTCAAATCACTAGAAGAGAGTGAAAGAAGTAATGGGTGGAGATTCGAGTTGCCAAATAGGGAAGGCGGGTTGAAAAATGAAACGAGTAAGACACAGAATAATGCAAGAAAATGCGTGTTAGGGTGTGACAGCGTGCACAATTTGTGTAACTGTGAGGAGTTCAAAAAGCTCACAGTGGAGAAGCGGAATCAAGTAGTATTGGGAAACAATATGTGCATCAAGTGCCTAAAGAAGGGGCATGTGTTTAGAAGCTGTGATGTGGCATCTTGCCAAAAATGTAAAAAGGCACACCATACGCTGCTTCATAAAGATAATTTTGAAAGAAGTGAAGCAAATGTGTCCTTGTCGGTCGGCAGTAATAGGAAAAATCACATATTACTGGCAACAGCCTTAGTTCAAATAAGGAATCACCAGGGGGAGCACATCACAGCAAGGGCGGTGTTGGATAATTGTTCCCAAGGGAACTTTATTACAGAGAGATTAAGGAAAAATTAGGACTTAAACCAAAACTTGTAGAAGCTATCGTAGAGGGAGTCTCAGGGAACAAGTCGGAAATTAATGATCAAGTAATGGTAGAGATAAAGTCGCCTCACAGCGACTTCAATATTAAGGTTGAGTCAATGGTTCTAAAACAAATTACGCCGAATCTACCAGGGGAAAAAATTGAGATAGCAAATCTCCCAAACGTAAGTCCTCTAGCGGACCCTGAGTTTCACACCCCAAGCCAAGTCGACATACTGCTTGGGGCGGAGGTTATGGGCGCGATTTTAACGAACGAAAGAAGGGAATACGTGGATTCGAGTCTTTATATGGAAGGCACAGTATTTGGATGGGTATTGATTGGACCAGCTCCAATAAAAACCAATTCTAAATACTGTGGAATTACAAACTATAGGCTAGTAGAACTAGACAAACAAGTTCAGAAATTTTGGGATTCAGAGGAAGTACGAAAAGTTGAAGAACCATTGCGAACAAAAGAAGAAAATGAGTGTGAGGAACTGTTTGAAAGCATGGTTACGATTGAACGCGATGGAAGGTTCAATGTTCCAATACTATTTAAAAGATCAGCAGAAATGTTGGGCGACTCAAAACAAATTGCTATACGCAGGTTTTACGCATTAGAGAAAAAGCTAATCAAGAATGACGCATTGAAGGAGCAATATTGTGCGTTTTTAAAAGAGTACCAAGATCAACAGCATATGGAGGAAATTAAGTGGGAAGACGTACCAAGCGAAGCTTATTTTATGCCACATCATTGTGTGTTGCGGCCTGACAGCACAACTACCAAATTAAGGGTTGTATTTGACGCATCCTGCAAAACCACGAATGGCGTGTCATTAAATGACATCCTGCATTCAGGGCCAAAGTTGCAGGATGATATATTTGATATTCTAATTAGGTTTAGAAAACATGCGTTCGTGTTGGCAGCAGATATTGAAAAGATGTATAGACAAATTAAAATAGCAAAAGATGATCAAAAGTATCAGTTGATTGTCTGGCGCTGGACATCAAGCGAGCGGCTAAAAGTATTTAGGTTAAAAACGGTCACATACGGAACATCCTCAGCTCCATATCTGGCAACGAAATGTTTGCAAAAATTAGCCGATAGGTACGCCGGTCAATACCCGCGGGCAAGCAGCGTGATTAAAAAGGACTTTTATATGGACGATTTAATGACAGGGGGAAATAAAGTGCCAGAGTTACAAAGCTTGCAAGAAGAGGTAATAAAACTATTAGGCGATCATGGATTCCATTTAAGGAAGTGGTGTTCGAACAATTCCAGACTGTTGAAGAACATTACAACAGAAGATTGTGAAATAAAGCTTAATGTCGATTCGAGTGAAGTAAAGGCATTAGGATTGATATGGTCCCCGCTCACTGACATATTGCGCATAAAATCAGATTGGGGGGAAGTAAAGAAAGCGAACATCAGTAAACGGATAGTATTGTCAGATATTGCAAGATTATTCGATCCGTTAGGAGTGGTAAATCCGGTGGTCGCAAAAGCAAAAATATTTTTACAAGATCTGTGGCGAAACAAGTTAGATTGGAATGAAAATATTCCAGAAAACAAAAAAATTGAATGGCTTCAGTTTCGGGAACAATTGCCAATCCTCAAGGAGATTAAGTTGAACAGGCACATGATTATAGGAAATGCCAAAACGGTAGAACTACACGGGTTTTGCGATGCATCAGAAAAAGCATACGGATCGGTGGTATACGTTAAGTCAATGAATGAAAAAGGGGAGATAAGAGTAGCATTAGTGTCAGCAAAATCAAGAGTAGCGCCAATTAAAACGGTTACGATTCCGCGGTTAGAATTGTGTGCAGCGGTGTTACTAACAGATCTCATGCAAAAAATAACTGAAAGCTTTGAAATAGTAAACCTAAAGCGTTATCACACAGATTCAGAGATCGTATTGGCATGGATAAAGATCGATCCAGGAAGATTAAAGGTATATGAAGCGAATAGAGTGGCTACAATTCAAAGAAATAGTGATACAGACTGCTGGACGCATGTTACGACAAAACGTAATCCAGCGGATCTTATTTCAAGAGGGCTCAGTCCGAATGAAATTGTAGATAATTCATTCTGGTTTGAAGGGCCTCAATTTTTGAAAGAGCAAACTACAGCTATTAAAAGAATAGAGAAGCAAGTAGAAGTACCCGGGTTGAAAGCACAAGTGATACTGTCAGCGGTGGCCTTAGCAGAAACATGTACGGATTTCATTGATCACAAAAATAACTTGAAATTTCTAAGGAATGTAATGGCACTAATCCTAAAACTTGCAGATATAATAAAAAAACGAGACATCATAACGATGTGCGAGTATAGGGAGAAAGCACTGCAAACCTTAATAAAAATGGAGCAGCAGAAGTACTTCCAAGAGGAAATAAAGGCCTTAAAGAAAGGAAATACCGTACTTAGATCTTCCAAGCTTTCGACGTTAGCTCCATTTTTAGATGAAAATCAAATTATCCGAGTGGGGGGGAGAATTCAAAATGCAGCAGTTGCTTATGATACAAGGCATCCAATCCTTTTACCATATGACAGTACAGTAACAAAGTTGCTGGTAACGGATATTCACAGAAACAACATTCATGTTGGAGCAAAAGGGTTACTAGCGCTCACCCGACAGAAATATTGGCCGCTGCGAGGGAAACAAATAGCCGCGAAAATCATACACGCGTGCTACAAATGCTTTAGAATAAGACCGAGAGGTATTCAACAGTACATGGGAAGCCTTCCAGCCGACAGAGTGACCAAATCGCGGCCATTTGAAAAAATTGGGATTGATTTTCTTGGGCCGATAACGATACATCACAAGCTAAGAGGCGCACGGACGGATAAGGCTTACGTGTGCACCTTCGTTTGTTTTGCAAGCAAGGCAGTACATCTGGAAGTAGTAAATAACCTTTCCACAGTAGCATTTATAGGAGCATTGAAAAGATTTATAGGCAGAAGAGGCTGTCCATCAAAGATATACTCAGACAACGCTACGAACTTCATAGGGGCAAAAAATTGGTTGCAGGAGGTGTCGCAGCTTTTTAAAGAAAAACATCATTTAGACACATTAGACGAGTTTTGTGCTCAAAAAGAAATACAGTGGCACACAATTCCAGCAAGGTCTCCACATATAGGGGGATTGTGGGAAGCAAGTGTTAAATCAGTTAAGAACCACTTTAAGGTTATAGAGGAGCACACCTTCACGTTTGAACAGCTTACAACAATTATGATAGAAATTGAGGCAATTCTTAACTCAAGACCACTAACGTCGTTGTCAGAGGATCCTAATGATCTTCAAGTGCTAACTCCAGCTCACTTTTTAATTGGAACCACACAGAGAACACTGGTCGACGGCAAATCAAGCCGTACATACGGCGACCTGAGGGATGGATGGAAACAAGTTCAGAAATGTGTAAGGGAGATTTGGGAAAGATGGTCGGATGAATATTTGACAGAGTTGCAACAAAGGTATAAGTGGAAAGATAGGCAAATGAATATAAAACCAGGAACTTTAGTGCTGCTGAAAGAAGAAAATTTACCACCTCTCAACTGGAAAAGGGGGAGAATAATCAAATCCTACGTTGGGCCAGATGGGTTAACGAGGGTTGTCAAAATTAAAACAGCCTTTGGCGAAACCCAACGTGCAATCCACACCATATGCCCTTTTCCACCGGACATGTTTGATGAAGAAAACAAAAACGGTGAAGTTGGCGACCGTTCCCAGGAAGGATAATGACTGCACTAAGGTGCAGGGGGGGGCAGGGTACCCAAGACCAGTTACGCAAAAAAGGGTCTTGGTTGCAGAGTGGACCTAAGGGTCAGGCGAGCACTGCTCCGGAGCCATGTCGTACTGTAATATTAGATAAACATTTGCTTGTAACGTACTATATTAATCAAATTATCCATTTCAGATGTCCGCTTACATGCCTGAGTACAAATCACAAGGTTGTAGTGTTGAGTAGATACGACATTAGCATAAAATATTAGTTGAGTTGGATTGAAGAAGAAGTTCGAAAAAATAAAAGAGCAGATAAAAGTCAATAAGTCTAAATTAAGAGAAAGCTAAGTTAGTAAGAATGTCAAGTGTAACGGAAAAAAACACAGATAGAAAGAAATGGCTACTGTTAGTTATATTGTGGACTATAACATCGCTAGTCAAGGGCCAAATGACTGTGCAGCACTTAAAAGATAAGTCAGGGATATTTTACGAAAAGCAGGGCAGTGTGGGCTTAACGCGAACATCGTGGGACATTGTGGTGCATGCAGACATGGAGGAGTACCATCAACATATGGCGAAGCTGCAAGGCGCAATCAAAATGATTCGGATTCTAGTGAAGACCGTCGAAAAAGAAACCTACATTCACGGAATGGCCGACCAGTTGGAAGAAAGGTGGTACCGAATTCAACAGAATAACGATATTGTCACATTCAATAAGAATGTAATGAAGCAAAGATTCAAGAGGTCAGCGCTACCATTTGTGGGAGGAATACTTCACTCTCTGTTTGGGCTGATGGACGAGGAGCATGCAGAAAATCTAATTCAGAAAATCCAGAACAGCAAGAATAATGAGCAATACTTGTTGGAGCTTCTGAGAAACCAGTCGTCAATGCAGGACGTAACATTCAATATCATGAAGAAGGAGAATGAAGTCATGTGGAAAAACTTTAAGGTGGCTAATAGCTCGCTGTATACCCTGCGCGATGCAGTGTTGCGTCAGTCGCAAGTAACAGACGTCGTGGAAGCGTTGGCAAGTACAAGCATTGCAATGGAATCGTTTGAACAACTTCAACGAGATCTAATAGAAGCACTCTGGAACTCCAAGGGCAACTTCATGGAAAGGCTTCTGCCCTTAGACCAGTTCCGACGACAGATCGACATTATAAGGCTGAATCTGAAAGAAAATGTAAAGCTGCCAGAGACGAATCCAATCGAACTAGCTCATATTGCTCGGACGACTGTAAAGACTACGAAGAAATACGTCCTCGTCAACATAAGAATTCCTTTAATCAGTATCAACACACTGGCAGCCTACAGAATTTACCCGTATCCAACAGTACACGATGGATACTCCATAAGTATCAAGGCTAATTACGAGTATCTGATGATCAACGAGCAGAAGACAATGTACTACGGATTAACGGCAGACAAGTTCGGTCACTGCCGACACCTGACCAACATTACAGTTTGTCCACAAACGCACCCACTCTACAACACGCACACGGCAGAAAATTGCGAAGTAGAGCTGTTCTTCAATCGACGAAACTTGCCGAAAAGCTGTGGAATAACCATCACTCCACAGCGCCCATTCTGGGTACAGTTACAAGCAGCGAATTCATGGATTTTTTCCGTGACTGAACCGACGGAAGCCGAGATAAACTGTGAAGGAAATCGTCGAAGCGTTACAATTGAAGGGCAAGGTATGTTGCAGCTCGAACCAAACTGCATGATGACGACCACGACAGTGAACTTGTGGTCATATGAGGTGTATACTACAGCGGTGGATTTTGTTACCCCAGCCATAAACATCAGCACTCAACTACCGGGCTTAAGGAACTTAAAGTTAAGAGGCGAGATGGAAACATTCAAGATACCAGAAATCCCGATAACGAAAACAATTATGGGCCTCCCAGTCGATATTGATGTTCACCATGCTATCCACTACGGATCATCGGTCACAACGTGGGTGGTAATAATAGCCGTAATCATCGTACTCTGCTGGATTGCGCGGAAACTGAGACCAGCCTCGCCGCCTACCGCTGCCCTAGCTCTGCCACGCTTAGAATTCTAAGAAAATATGAAGGGTTCGAAAATGTACACATGTTGAAAGGTTGTCCCTTTCAACGGGGGCAATATGTTGAATCCTGCAGCGGCACCACGAGATAACCAACATCTGGTCGCCCTTATCCAGTGGTGCCTGCTGCGAGGGTTCATGTAACACAGGCACGATGGGAGCGCGCCGGTCAGCAGATACTGGCTGCACGCTCTTATCGCGCTGTGGATTTAGGTAGCCATGCATGTCGGGTCAAGCTACCTACGCACATGCATGCGCTGGTAAGCGTTAGGATAAGAATATTTTTAGCAAGTAGGTACTAGAAAGTAAGTTATAAATAAAGGCTCCGGGTTACCGAAGCATCAGTCTAGTTTGTGAAGTAAAAAGAAGTGCCGTTTTATTGAGGATCTTTGCAGCGACCGTCAGCGAGCAACGGAGTTAAACACCATCTTTACCCTAACTATCCGTATCAATGGTTTTGAGAGATCTCAAACATTGACTTTTTTGTGATTTAAAAAAAAAATCAATTTTCATGGGTAAAATTTTACCCATTAGGCAGCAATGAGTTAAGAAAACAAAGTATAAATTACTACAAATTACTATATATCATTCAAAATGAACCTTGCAAGTTATTTTATTCATTCACAAAGTACTCCTTCCACCGCAATTTTCTCAGAATATTGAGACCAATAATTTCCACTTGAAAACAGTCACCATTCTCGCTGCAATGAATATAAAAATTGCTGTCATCGCATTCTACTTTCAACAACATAAATGTTTAAAAATTCGCACTAATGCACTGGCCCACAGTTTCCACCCGCTCAAAATTCGGAAGTCAACTAACTCTGCGCACGCTCCTGATTTCGTCACTTCAGCTGACTGCTGTTTTTGGAATTGTTTTTGTGTTTATTTTATTTTTTCGTTGCACCTTTCGCACTTTTCAACTGAGTGCATGGAACGAACGCGTTCGTTGCTTGAGTCTTTTGTTTTTGCATTTGCTCCCGGCTTGCGGCATCCGTTGTTGGCTTTTAACAATTCGTGTTTGCAGTTGGTTTTGACAAATTTTGAAGCTACTTAAATCGTTTTGTGCATAGTCACTCGACTATGCTCTTCACGTTTTCGTACAACAGCTTTATCAAAGTTTCGTGTGCGCTCTCCGTACACGGAAGTATAATTCTTAACGGAAACACACAAATGTAAACCAGTCTTTAGCGTTATTGTTGTTGTTGTGGTGCTGTTGTATTTTTGTATTTTCGTTTATGAGAAAATGTAAAATTAAACAAGTCACCGCAAACGCAATCACAATCGCAGCGCACGGTTCCTTTTCGGCGCGTGTGATGCGCGACATTGCGGCTGATTTCGTTACAAAACCCATAATACACACATTTAGTCACAGCGTCACTCGTACTTACATTTGGCTCGGCGAAATAATTTATTTAAAGCGCGTACGTTATCACAATGTGACGCTCTGCTTGCTGTTGTTGCTTCGCGTTACTTGGCTCAAAGTCGCCTGCGATATTGGACGATTTGTTCGGTATCTTATTTGCGGAGCGTTCTTCTGCAGCGCGACTTGTGCGGCGGTTAATTTGTATTTATTATAAATAATTACTAAATTATCACAAATTGTTGGTTTGCTTGTTGTTTGTGTTGGACAGTAGTGGGTGTTGCTTGGCCGACTGTTGGATGTCGTTTGCGGAAAAAGCGCGTTTAATTCCTTTAAGTGCGAATATTTCGATTCTTAGCGGATGCGCGCTTTACTGGGGCTGCGGCTGTGGCTGCTATTTTGTTCCGCAATGTAGAACCGATCTATCCAACATCAAGAATCAAACTGATCTTCACTGGCGGCCGTCGTCGGGTGTTTGTTTTGTGTGTGTTGTTAAGCTGTGAACTTGTTGTCGACAGGTTGTTCGTTGCTGGCGCTTTCTTGCCGGATTTTTCTTCGCTTGCTGCTGCTTCTCTTGTTGGTGTTGTTGTTGTTGTTACTGTCTTTGCTTCTCCGGTTGTCGTTGTTGGTTTTTGCTTCTTTTTTTTTGTTGTGGGGTTTTTGCTCATTTGTGTCGACCAGCCGAGCCAGACGTACGACTGTGCCGTGCCGTGTCCGCAGTGAGCCGCGTTCGTGGGGCTCGAGTGTTGCTGCTGTGTTCCGTTGATTGAGCGGGCAAACGCTCAATCGGTCGATCGATTGCTTGAACGATTGGCTGGTCGATTGGCGGCAGCTCGTAAGGCTGATGATGGTTCATGCAATTGACGCACGTCGCGCACGATTCTGGTCGTCACTTTTCTATTTGTTCATCTGGCGTTGATGTTTGGATTTTGTTTTTGTTGGTTTCGCTTGCTTGAGAATTGATGAAGAAGCATTGAGCTGTCAGTATTGGCGTTTAATATAAACATTCTTCTATAGCGGAGGAAAACATTTTACTGTTTTAAGAGTGCAAGAACAAACTTGGTGCTGAGTTTAGTTGTCTTTCACAATATTTTTATTATTTCGCAATGCAAATGTGTATATTTTGTAATGCAGCATTTTAATAAAGCGATTGTCTTGCGAATGAAGTTGGGAACTGTAACGTTTATAAGTTATCTGCTATGCAGTATGACAAGATTGTCTCTAAAAAATTAAATTTATTATACAAAGTTGTGTTGCCCGAGTCTGAGCTTAGTGGCTCTAAAGGTATTGATTGAAGTTTTGTTTAGTAATTGTTTTCTTAAATTAAAAAATCAAACCTGTGAGGTAGATTGCCTGAGGGAGGCCTTTTTGTTAATGTTTGAATTTTGCATAAAAATAGAAAAAATCAATTCAACCGATCTCATTGAAGTAAACTGCTGACGAGTTCCACCTGTGGTGCTTGAGCTACTTTACAATTATAAAGGGCGATGCACAAAATTTTTCATTGTTGACGTAAGTTGAGAGTATTGAATAAGTGAACATGATTTTAAGCGTAGTTTTGTCTGTTCCAAATTCAATCCTTGGCAAAAGTATAAATAACTCAACTGATTTTCAATGATATTTAAAAATATCGTGCATGGTTTTAGCTAGGAAGGTAGAAGAGGCAGCTCCAGCCGTTGACGACTGGAGACACACTTAGACTTTAGCTCGTTGTGATACCTGAAGACTGAGTAGGATTACACGTTCTCGGACATCAAAATGGGCCTTTTTAAGGCCTCCGAGTGCACTTGCTGAGAAAGTAGCAAGATGTATGTCTTATCTAATTTTACCTATGATAAGGCGAATTAAGTCATTTATGTTGACGTTGGAGATATCGAATAGGTTTTCTGAATAGAAGAAACCAATATGTTTCTTACGTTTCTGGCAAAGAGCCAGACAGGTATAGAGATCTCCTCTGAAGGATTGACTCCTCTTCTTTCTTGGCCCTACAGCTTCTATAGAAGTCGTTTGCGAAGTGGTCTAGATCAGTGATGACCACTAACACAACCAAGCATTTTGGCAATGTATGCGTAGAAAACACTGAACAAAATTAGGGTCTCAATTAATTAGTTTAAATATATTGATTTGAAAAAATTATTTTTAGAACATTTTATGTGTAGCAAGATTTCAAAATATTTGTGTGATAAGAGTTAATGGTGGTTCGATTTCATACATTTTATAAAGAAAACAAAAAAAAATACTCAGTGTGCAAAAATGCGAGCAACCGCTCAATAATTGAGCGTAATGTTACTCCGATGAAGTCTGAAACGACACTAATGACTACATGACGCGAAACTCGGAGGGGTCAAGGTTGCTAATTCGGTAAAACCAGGCCCCAGAGTTGATTAGGGTTCGCCAGGGCAAGGGCTGCTGGTGCGTTCGATGTTTATTTGCAAATAAAATAATTGCTTTGATTCTGTAGTACGTTTATAGGAAATTGATTGCAAAAAAACGTTGTTGCTGAAAAACGTCATAAGTATGTTGCCTCGTGTTTTAATATGATTTTACATCAGTTTTTGCTGACTGCCCTCAAAGCCTTAACGTTTGCATTGCTTGAGTTGCAGCTCTGCGTTTGAAAAGAGTTCAACTTGCCATCACTGTTTCGTGCTGCACTAGAAACGGCAAACTCAATGAGACATGAACTGAAGGAAAAAGCAACCGAATATCTGCTGACTTCAGCGTATGAAATAATTTATTTCTGCTTTTTTTTGGTACGCGTTACAATCAACATTACTTAGACCAGTAAAACAAGTTGGTTTGCAATGCTATATTTACAGCGAATAAGAAAAGTTAGCACTTCAAGATGCAAACAATTGACTGGTAACCGGTGCTTTGCGAATGTTTGGGTAAAAAAACCCGTACACTATCGGACGATTGGAAAAAGCAAAAAATGGTCTGAAAATCATTTCTCCTCCGAGTTGCGCGTCACGTAGTCACTGACGACACTGAAGCTGCGTTCGGAACGACGCTGCTTTGTGTTCGTATACATGCGTCGTCAGAATGGCCATCAGTGGTCTAGACCTATTCTTGCGGCATGCGCGCCGAGTATACAGTGTCCAGTGATAACTCCGACCACCGCACTGAGACGGAGCGGACTTTTGGTGCATCTTCAGTCCAATTGTGGCCAGATCTGTTGGGCTGTCTGGCGCGTCCTAAAAACTGCGCAGGTCGAGTTTGCCGCGTTTAACACCTCCCGTCCTTATTTACTGCAATATTTTGCGTTTCTCTGAGAGTAGTTGCCGTCTATGAGATCACTACTCTAAGCCCGGAACAAAAAGGAGTGGCTTTTTAATTTATTATCGATTTAGTTTGTATTTGCTTTGGTGTATGCATAGCAACATCTGATGATAGTCGCGTCTACGAGCTCAAGCAAGACTTAACTTACCAAGTGAACTTACTGGCCGACGAGTGTGTGTACCTTTTGACAAATTTCTCTGCCTTGTAGGTTAGCCTCCCTACTCAGTGGTCTTTCATGACTAAAATCGTAGTGTGTTTGGTGGATTCAAAAAGCCAGCCACTAGCCATGTAGCAAACAATGTTTAAACTTGATAAGCATGATAAGCATTCTTTACATAAATTTGAAAATTCATAAAATCCGCTTTCTAGTATTGAAAAGATGAAAGTTAAATTTGTACTCGAACGACGTCTGGTAACAATGAATTTGCATACAATTATCTTTATCTTTATTTCCTTCAAATCGTCTTAAATCTCGCTTAGTATTCCATTACATGAGGTCAGTTTTTCAAAGAGTTTTTACTTGTTCTTGATTACCACAACGATGCGGAAGCATCATCCATCATCGACGGTCAACGTGTTGACATGATGGCTTTGAGCACATTTAGAAGCTTGGATTTGAAGCATGGAGTAGTGCGCGCTTTTACAATTCGTGAAGCAGCCTGTTATCGCCTTATACGTGGCGCGGCTTGGAGTAGCGCGCCGAATGTGTACACACGCTGCCTGACACCGCCAGTTACCAAACACAACGCATACAATACGCTTCGACTTGACTTCAATTCACTTAACTCAACACTTGGCCTGGGTTTGCCGCATGTTGTTATTTAGAATAAGAATAAGCACGCAAATTCTAATGCGAACACTGTTTAGAGACGCGGCAAACAAATGGAATAAATAGTATCAATAACATGAATTATAGAAAAATAATAGTGCGAAGCTGTCGCAGCGGCAGAAGCGAGAAATCGCTTCAGTTGTAGCATTTGCTTTTGCGCGCGGTGGCACTGCGCCGGCGCGGCTTTCATAAAACAAATTGTATGAAATTTAGCAATTCGAATAAGAAAAAACTTACACCAACAACATTAAAACTAATCCCAACACCAATATGAGTCGAGGAGTGAGGTGAGCAAATTTCGGAATAATTAAAAATGCAAAATAGTAGTTTGTGGTGCCGCTCTGTAACAGCGACACTAACTATACGTTGATGTCTTTTATTGTTATTTTTGCCTAGCTGCGTGTGTGTGTGTGTGTGTGTGTGTATGTGTTCTTCAGGGAGTCCACGGCAAGTGGTATTAATTTGAAGCTTAAACATTTATTATGCTAATTTGGCGTTCGACTGGCCGCTAGCTGGCCGGCTGGTTGGTCTTTTTGTGAGGGTTTTGTTTTTTTGCCGCCACTAATTCCACTTGGAAATGCAAAACGAAAGCAATCGCATGTTTTGGACCTTTGATTTGGTTTTTGATTTTTCGGTTTTTGCGCTTGGAGACCAATTCATTTTTCGCATCAATTCCATTTTAATTGCGGTGTCGCTCTTGAACTCTACGAAGCACAAGTTGTAAGTCGCTGACAGCGCCGCAAGGGAAGCACCACCACCACCGTTCAACTTTCCACATCGCTCATTCGCATTGGCAGTTCCATACTGCGGCCATTCGCTGATATTGTCCCCTGCGGCGTTAATAGCTGCCGCCACGGTGGCTGGCGGCTGTGGCAGACAAGCTGGAGCTGTTGCTGCTGCTTGCCTTCTCGCACCAAGACATTCAGAATTTGTCTTCCGCACGCCACATGGCGACCGACAGGTGACGCATCTCGTGTGCCACGCGTCGAACGAGGCTTTTGGGGCGTTAGCAGCGTTTATTAACTAAGCAGCCACTTGGACTTATTATGATTTTCTGTGTTTTGTGCCTAATTTGCACGTTTCGTTTTGTACTCAGTTGTTGCTAATTTATGCATAAATTGTAAAGGTTTCTATTCGTGTTGATTTGTTTTGTTTTAAGTATTTTTTGTTTAGCGATTATGAATGCCTGCCGCTGGCTTTGAATGCCAATACACTTAAGCCGTTTGTTGTAATTAGGAAATCTTTTTGGGCACACAACTGTTCAGCCCATTCGACACGAAATTGCGGCGGTGTGTTCGGTTGACTCATGGCAGCGAGGCTGGAAATTTGGCTGAGTTGGCGGCGTGCATTGCATACAAATGAAGATCGTATTTAAATTCCTTGCGAAAGCTGACTCATAACCGATGTTGGCGGCATTTGGTTTAAATGAGAGCAGTCGCTGATGATTCTTGTGCTGGCGATGATTTGAAGTATGAATGCTCAAATGTTCAGAATGTGGAGAATGAGATTTATTTTGCAGGAACGATACGATGTGCTGACCCAAATACTTCAGAGTAGACACTTTATCAACCATCTGCGTGTGTGTGTGCTTAGAATTTTGCAACATCAATGGCTTGGAACACAGCGGGAATGTAATTATCTAAGTGTGTTCATCGCTGCCTCACTTAAAAACGGTTTTTTGTTTTTACAAAGCACTTAAAATTTTATCGGTGCCTTTTTGTCAAAGATAAATAATGATTAGACATTCAGACTAGTTGCAGTTTTAGACAACATTATAAAAAAATGCGAAATTAAAATTTGATTAATAATGTCCAAACTTTTGGAAAATGAAAGTAAGCCTAGATGATGTTTTCACATAACTAGTGTGCAAAGGATGCCCCTTGCTTTGCATTAGTTCTGGCTAGATGTAAAAGATAGTAGACGAAGTTTCTAAGGAAGAAGTTGTAGACACTTGAATTTAACCCGTTAAGGTCGTAAGAGTCAAAAAAACAACAAATGTTTCGATTTGGTGCAGGAATTCAACCAAATTTAATTTTTACCATCAAAACTCAACAAGCAACAAGAATAACACCGTGTATCTTTTTATTATTTAAAATACTGATACTCAAATAAATTAGATTTTTTGTACTTCATTAGAATTGCAGCTTCCGCCTTTTTTTTAATAACTTTCGAACCAATAAAGTTAGAGTAATGACATTTTGACACGTGATCAAGGAGATTTTGGGTTTTAACATAGTTACTTTTCAAGAAAATTCTATTTAAATTTTCAAGAATATAAAGGATTACAATTTTCAAAGGACCTTTTTCATATCCTTTTTTACAAATAGATAAAAATCAATTTTTTTTTAATTCTTGAGCCTTTCCTCTTTCATTTGATATGCATATCGCCATATTCTAACGAGGTTAAGTATTTTTTATATTTTTTATCCCCTTCAAAATGTTGAAGTCCTTTTAACCCGAGAATCCTTCGAGAATTTCACACCGTGTGTGCAATGGATTTCCGAGGCTATAAGACAGCCTGCACACCGTGTGTGCAATAACAGTAATGTGCAATTATCAGTTATTCTGAGTAAACTAGTCGTCGAAATAAAAGTTTTCTGGAACTAATGAAATCTGTAATGTACAGGAAAACAAAATTTAGCATTGGTTTTACTGTGTACCAAAAAATCTAAAAATTATCTGAAGCCTTTCTTACATGTACAATACAAAGAAAAACAAATTTTTTTCGGTGTGAAAAACGCTGTCGCACGGTGTAATATGACAAAAATATGTTTTCTTCACGGAAATTAAATCATGCAACGAAAGGTTAAAAAGTCACAAAAGTTTCAGGCAACATGAAGTGCAACTGAATCTTGCTAAGTATAAAACATGTAGGCTGTGTTTGAAAGAGGCTAAGACAGCTCCACAAATAACGTGTCGATGTCCAGCTTGGGTTAGGTTGGGACTAATAGAAGCAGATAAGTTCAAGAAGAACCGTTAGAAGTTATAGACTACTAGCCACAAAGTATTGTTCGACGTAACGCGGCATAACCTTTAGTATCACTAGAAGAGAGATATAATATGAGTCTTTGTAGGTATGAAAAACTTGCGGTATTTCTAGTGTTAAGAATGTCTAGATCGCCCAATTGCTGTGCTGGTACTACTTCGTCTTAGTGCTAAATATTTAATACTGCAAAAACATTGGAATGGAAACATTGTTGCATGAAACAGCTGCGCTTCCGTAGTTTATGATCTGTTTTTATGTTCTCACTACTCTCTTTGCGCATATTCACAAAATTATACTTGACATCAGGGGCGTAGCCAAGGGGGGGGGGTTTAGGGTGTCAGAACCCCCCCCCCCCCCCCATAGCCTATAATTTGTCAACATTTTCAATCACTATGCATCGTATGTATGTTCCCACATTAGCAAAAAGGTCTTTTCATCTTTAAATATTTAAAAGAATATTAACAAAATTCTTTTTTTACCGAAACTAATTTGTTTTTTTAATAGTCACGTTTAGGCTCAATACAGCGATTTGCATGTTCTAAAAACATGTCTAAAGAGTAGTTTAGTTCGTCGACCGGAATGTCCTTCAGGATGTGGGTACAAGCCTTTTGGATGGTTTCTACGTTCTTAAAACGCTTTTTTTTCATCGGACAAATGCATTCTTTGAAAAGGTGAAATTCGCACGGTGCCACATCATGTGAAAACAAAAAAACAGTCAAAACAAGTGTCAATAGATGGGATGGCATCCTTCGATAGCCAAATATTTAGTTAAAATGCAATGAATTTATGCTATTGAGATGCTTAACCTTCGCCTTACTAAAGATGATCCCAGGCACTTCCGCCGCTATTTTGAGTAAAACTCACAATAAATATATAATAATTTATAAATTTTTTCAATACTTCAGTATTTAGTATTTTCCTCTGGCGATAGTTCGTATTTCGAAAAAGGCCTAACTTTAATGATTTATTTTGAGACTATGCAAAATATTAGATTTCTTTCCAGAGGGTTTATTGAACACATCATGAGGTACGCAGAAAATATCTATCGTGAGTTTTAATCAAAATGGTATCGAAAGCGCCTGGGATCACCCAGGCACAATTGTATAAAAGTCAAGTTTAAACATGAACAAAATTTCAAAAAATATTTTTTCATGTTATTGAAAATTACCTTAAAATGTGTGCAGATTTTAAACATGACTATTAAAAAGATCACCTGGGTGGGTATAAGTAAAGCGAAGGTTAAAGTTTAAATCCAATTTCGAGAATTTCAATGAAGATTTTGGCTTATCTTCTATGAATTACCGCCCAGTTTTGATCTACGGTGATCGCGGATTCAGTTGGCTAACACTTTGGTCATCATTTATGTTCTGACAATCGTTTTTAAATCGCTTTTACCACTTATGAACTCCACCACAGTATAAACAAAAATCACCATAAACTTGGTCCATAAATTTAAATGCTTCGATTAAAGTTTAAATATTTTTAAAATAATTGTTAATATTGGATCTTTGTTCGATGCACATTTTTGTACGATGACACAAACATACTTCCACTTCAGATGCAATAACTTCGCTTTCAGTCCACCAAATTTCATGACATTTTTACTAAAAATCAAGGAAAAAATTTCGTTTTTAATGCATTACGTCACATAAGCCACAACAAAATGCCCTAATTGGAAGGTGCACTTTACTTTAAAAAACATGTAATACTAAACTGGGAAAACATTTTTTTAAACCCCCCCCCATGACCAAGTTCTGGCTACGCCCCTGCTTGACATACAGTAAATTTGGTTTGGTTGTTGCATTTAATTATTTTTCTCTCATCTAAAAATAATCCTACTTAAATAGTCAACGTTAAAATAATGCTTAATTAGTTGTTAAATTCACTTGATTTTGGTTTTGCTTTTAGTGAAAGCAATTACACAGGCATTTGTCTATTGGACTCGCATCGATCAGTCATTCAGTTGTTCTCGGTAATTTTTCCTATCCAATTATCGAGATTCGAATGCCTTTTTGTTGCTCATGCATTAAGCGAACTATTTGGCGTCTCTTTTGTTGTGGCTTTGCACCGGGGACTGGACTCTTGACGGCAATTTATGAAGTGATAAAGACCCGTGATTGGCCGCAACTAGTTCACCCTTATCATGGTGCTGCTACTGCTCGTTGTGTAAGATTTGTTCGAATGGTTGGTGGCATTGTTCGCATGGTACGTGTACTCGCTAGCCAGCCAGCAGTCGTTAAATGTTGGCTATGGTCTTGCGAAATCTCTGAGAACAACATTCTGAGCTGATAAGCTGACAGTGTAATTTCATAACTCGTTTTCGGTTCAGTTTGGCAGGCAGGTTGGCGGCCAGTGGGCATTGAAAAGTAGTCGCCTCTCGTAGTTGTTTTCTGCTTTGCTCTGCAGCAATTAAAAGCGATAGTGGTAGGACGGCTTGGCGGCTTGGCAGCATACTTGCTGTCTGCCATTATCCACTTACGTTTCTTCTAGATTCATGTTCGATTTATATAAATTAGATGATATAAATAGATGGCGATGGTTTCAGTTGTGGCCGTTCTAAGGTTTGTGCTAAGGCGTTGCATTTGTTTTAAATTGCATTTTAATTTAATTTTTTAGAAATGTGAGTGAAAGTGTTAACTGTATAGTTCATTGATAAGTTAAGGTACTGTGAGATGTAAATTTTGATTGCTCTGATTTAGATTTTGTTAATTTCTTAGACTTGGTGAAGGACCAGTGGTCAACGGTTAGAGATTTGGACTGTTGTTGGTTCGAGTGCCGACTAAGTAATATTTTTGTAAAATAATAATTTGGAAGAAAAACTAATCGCTCGAAGGGTTTATATAATGCAATTTTTAACTCTCTATCAACCTCATCAATTTTTTAACCTTTAGTTGCTTTGAACAAAGTCAGAAGAAGTTTTCATTGGTTTTGCTCTTCAGTGTTTGGAATTATTTTCTATCATTTTTGCCTAGTTTTCTACTATTTTGGTTCACTCTATGCTCTCAGCCAAGGCAGATCTGGTTTTTTGTTGCAGATCTTTTTGCAGGTTCTTTCGATTTCAGATATCTTTAAGTTATTAAGTTCAACTAGACATTTTTATTATATCTAATTCGATATGCACTGTTTTCAATCGTTTAGGCCCGAGAATCTTTTAAAGAATCATTTGTTTTTTTCAACCCTTTTTCCGTTTTCGTTTTCGTAATTTCAAAATCATTGTTAAAATTGTATCACTAATCGTACATTGACCCATGGTTTCAATATTGTTTGTGTGTTTGTAATGTACATTGCTCATATGTTTTTCAAATCCGATGACTGTTCCATGTATTTATTTGAAAACATTCTCTTTTATCTTCTATAAATTTCACTACTATCACATGTTTCGCTCCATCACCCTTTCCAATCCTCTTCAATCCATTGACTTGGCCGATCCACGTGTGTCTAGTGTGACATTGTTGTCCGCATTGCCGAAGAATAACGTTATCTAGGCGGCCAGCAGCCCCATTAGTAGAAATCTTTAGTCTCGCCTCATTAAGATTTGTCGTTTTTTGCTTTGTTTTCTGCCTCTGTTGAGTTTTATTTTTAATTTTAAATGATTTCGTTGAAATTGTTTTGGTACCAGTCGCCGATGTCTTTTTGTATATTCATATGTATGTATAAAATTTTGCATAAATTACAAATGCAAAACTAAGCAAACAACTACAGCAATTTTATCACACTAACGAAATGACAATAACAAAAACAAGAAGTTGCCGTTTCATATGTTCCGAAAGTGTGGCATGAGGAGCTGCTGATTAGACGCTGAGCTTATTATCACCGAAAACAAAAGAAAATGCACGGCGCGCTCACTGACGAGGTGACTGTCGCACTATGTCGGCTTCGGTTTTCATCTTTCCGCGGCATAATTTGCACACTGCTCGGGGCGCTGTTGGTGGTTGTCGTTCGAGTTGGTCATTGTGTTGTGCCTGTCGCGTTCGTCGTGAACTCTTAATAAATTAATAGCGGTTTTCGTACCACAAAACAATTTGTAAACTAGAAACAATTTTCTTAAGAATCCCCAATCGAGAGGAGAGAGAGTCCATTCAGCTGGTCGGTGGGAATGCCAGCTGGCCGGTTGTTGGTTAACTGATTTACATTTGCCTGGGTGGTCATCGTCGGGGCACAACCGCAATCACAGCCATGGCATGATGGCCATCAGTGCTTTATTCAGCCGAGTGCCGAATGCGATCGCTAAGCGCTGCACCGTGTCGCATAGTTGATGTGTCGTTTATCATTGCTTGTTTCAGTTCGTTGTTTGCTCAGCTGTCACTCGTAATCGATTTAGCGAAAATCATCGTCAATTTGTGGCAGCACGCAAAATGCCTTTCGAAGCGGCGACGCTGACTGTGTCGGTGACAGTGACCGGCTTTTGCTGCTTCAGCCGTCAACCGTTTATTTATCGGGCCGTCTATGTGGACAATGTCCGCTTAAGCATTTCGCCTGCCTATCCATCTTAACATAATTTGTTGAAACTCTAGAAC
Source organism: Melieria crassipennis (assembly GCA_963668005.1). NCBI lineage: Eukaryota > Metazoa > Arthropoda > Insecta > Diptera > Ulidiidae > Melieria > Melieria crassipennis. The sequence continues at coordinate 110,285,303 of OY764962.1, read as the reverse complement.
GGCGCACGGGTCTGAATTATTTTCAAATTTTAAATAGATTTAATTGGCTTCAATCAATTATACGGCGACACAATTTGTAAAATTCAATTGTAGCAAATATTGCTTCGAATATATGCAAATGATTTGACGGCAAATTTTTGTGTTGCACCTAAAGCGAAAAATCATTTTTGTCTGCTTTGCTATAAAGAGCGATTATGGGCGGCTGAAGTACTGCCAGTTAATTTGTGTTCTAATTAATTGCACTCGACTGGTTTCTTGTTGCTGTTGGTGGCTTTAGAAAAATGCGGTTTGTGCAGTTATTGAAAAGTTATGTAAAAAAAATAATAATTTGCATAATATTTGCGTTTGAAGACGAGCGAATCCGGCACGTCGCCCAGTTGAACGATTTTTATTAATTGTTCACGTTTGAGTCGAAAGCGATTTGTGTATGGCACTTCAAGCACAGCCAGCGAAAAATGTTTGTCGAAATTAATGTGAAATCAATGTTTGCGAAATTGTGTTTGAAAACATGATGAAATTTGTACCATGAATACCAGAGTTCGCGTAAAGAGGCGTATTGGTTGTTTGAGGTTATAATGTGAGTTTTATAGGATATGTCGTACATAACTAGCCATAGAATTGCTGACTAAAGTGTGTATCTATAGTTAATGAAGGAGACATCACCGTTATGGAAAAGTATTTGTGTATGTGACTAGCATTGCCAGGATCTATCTGTCATTATAGCGCTCAACTAGTCTGAGTTGCCATTAACCCTTTCGCTATTTTGTTGCCATATGGCAACATGCTACTTTGTGGACGTCTGAACCCTCTGTGGTTTCAAGAATACATTTTTTGTTGGTCCTTAGAATAGTTGGAAGCGTTAGGAAAAATACGAAATTAATAAACTGAATATTAAAATTTTAAAGAAGAGAAAAGTCACATAGTAAAGGAAGAAGAAGCAGCAAACTTTTTAATTTGACGTTTTCTTTCAATTTAGATACTTCTTTTTTCTGTTTTTGCTGAAGTAAATGAAGAAATATTAAAATTTTCGTTATGCGTAAAAAGTTTTATGTTTCAGTAATTATTACAGCCGCAACGATGTGGTTGCTCTCATAGAAAAACACTCTAAAATACAGAGTCCGAGTATAAAAATTAAAAAATTTCTTATGGAATGTTGCTAATATAACCACATACATAGAAGCCTAAAATGTAAAATTTAAAATTTTAACTTTCCCCAGTGAAAACCTGCAGCGAAAGGGTTAAGCAACTTGATACATATTAAGTACGACTAGGGTTAATGACGGGCCGTTTTCTATGGGCAAAGCACATAAAAAGTTAGCATATCCGACAGCGCACCATGTTCTGCCTGTGGGGGGGGCGATAAAACGGCGGACCACTCTCCGTGTTTCTGACCCGCGTAAACTCGAATCAGATTAGAGACGTTTTGAAAAGCGACCACCTTGGCCCCTTGGGACCCAGGATCTGTCCAGATTTCTCCGGAGATCGGGTAGATTCAAAACACATTAACATGGAACATCAAGTCGTAGTACAATGGATGTATGTAATGCTTGGGTGCTACGCTTGCTAGACTGCTTCGACAAATTAAAAAAATTTAGGACTCTATTAAAAGTTGTTGAGAAAATGTGCATCGTTTGTCAGCTTTTGACTCTGACCAAGTGGTCAGTACATTGGTTCACAAGCCAGAGTGTTATGGGTTTAAATTTCCACACAATTGACCTCCAACTAATGTGTGTGCTCAACCATTTTATGTACATTTCGCCTTTTTTTTATGATAAGCTAAACTTGATTTTGGCCTTGCACAAGAGTTTAGTTCAATTTTACTTCTACTTGACTATTTCATTTGAGTTCATTGGTGTGAACACTATTAAATTTCTATTTTTAGACGCTATGATGCGCAGCGGAATAACGCTGAATTTCAGAACTTTGAACTGTGGAATTTCTCAAAAACTATTAAGAGCACCAAAAAAGTAATTTAATGAAATTTTGTATAAAAATAAATTTCATGACTAATTAGCTGATGGAGCGTTCCACAAAACGGAATCCAACCAAACAAATTGCTGTATGAATGTGTGTCCAATATATACATACATACGTACAGCAGCAACTATTGAATTAATATTCAGCAACTGTAGCCATGGGAGGCCTGTGGAATGTCAAGGCGGCAGCCGTTCAAATTATTGTAAATTATAGGCTCCCGGCATTGATAGGGCAAGCAATAATCACCTCAATTCGCAGGCTTTTTTGTACTTGTTGTGTGTGCTGATACTAATTTATTTGTATTGGCAGACGAAACTTCTTGTTGTTTGTGTGTCACCGATGATTGGCCATCGCAGCTTGTAAAGTAAACAGATTCGTGTGATTGATGGGCAATGATGCCAGCTTAGTGCTGGCATCTGTCACTAAGGAATTTGGCGTTGAAGCAATATTTCAACTGTTGATTTTGACTAGTTCTGAATAACTTCAGACATGATGTGCCTGAATTGAAAGTGTTCTCGGTTGAAATGTTTTGCAGACGTAGAAAGAATGCCTATTAATTTGAAGCATTCAGCATCAGATATCCGTCTTGAGCGTTGCTTATGCTAAAATCGCAATTAAATGTTTTTAATGGCCCACAGGGGTGTTTTGGGACTACACGCGGCAGGCAGCTAGTGGCCGTAAACAGCTATTAATGTTTTCAAAAACATCATTCCAGCCGCGCCAAAGCATCTAATTACACACTTACCTGGTGCTCGTCACTGTGATCCCGTCTTTTCCCAATTATAACATCATAATTAATTTAATTCACGTGTTGTCGTTTGCGCAATATTGCAGCACCGGTCAAACGCCGCCGTGTGTCTCGCATTTGTTGTGAAGACATTACGCGCACAGTTGAGTCTTAATTAGTTTGGCATTATTGCCAATTCGCACGAGCGAATAATTAAGCATCTAGAGTATTCTATTCACTTTGCACTTGGCTCATTATCGAATCGAATCGAATCTATCGCCTCACAATTGAACACGATCGCAGTCAGCCCACTAAGGACGACGCCAATATTTTCAGCAGCAATTAAAGCGAATTTAGTGCCGACAATCTTGTCCATCGCCCCACTTAGGTGCACGGGCGCAGTGTGCAGTGTGCCAAATGGCGGCCAGTCGCGATTGAGCGTTGGCGTCCTTGACGTTGCTGGCTCGCATGCCTCAAGAGCGTCGTTAATTGCTGGCGCTGGCATCCAGCGCATTCGGCGTGTTGTTATTGCAGTTTGTGCGCGGCTGATGCGATTCGGTGAGAATTTCGTAGAATGTCTATTTGTCGAAAAAGCTGTTTTGAGTGTTGTGTTAATGGCGCCCTTTATGGCCGCCGCAACGTTGGCATTGGCGTTTAATTGCCGCTGCTGTGCTGTGCTGTGCACGCAACACGAAAATATTAATTATCGTTGCAATTTGATGGTGATTTCTTGTTAGATGCAAGCTGGCAGTAAGCCGAAGAGATGTAAAAATTATTTAAACATTGTTGAAAGGTGTTCTCATCGGCTTCATAATCATTTATTTTGAAAAGCCTTAATTAAGCGTTGCTGCTGCTGCATTGCGGCGCGCTGTGCTTCTGTTGCACTTGATCCAAAATTAACATGAATTCGAGTTTTAATTAAAGTTAAACAGTGCTACTAAGTGGTAGAAACAGCCGAAGCAACACAACTCTTGGCAAACTGATTTTGCATGGAAGCAGCCATGAAACTAAAACCGTTGCTTTTCAGTGAATACATATCGGCTGAATATGTATGGGAATGGTTTAAATACTCCACATAATGGACTTGTAAATGATTTGAGTGCCTCATTAAGCGTTAACTGTAGCGCCAAGTAAATTTTGATTCGTATTTAAAAAGTGATTGGAATGATTGCTGCAATGGGGTTAAGCTTTTGAAATATACACTTTCGACTGCCAGTGGCATAACTGGATGCAATAACTGTAATAGTGGCAGTGTGCAACATTTCAGTTTATATTTTGTTGGGTCAACCAGACATACAGGTACATTACGAATTTACGAAATGCGGCTAATAATCATGGTATTCATAGTTTGATGTATTTGTGATAAATATTTACGAAATGATTAACTTCTTACAACAAATGTAAATTTCCGTATTTGGAGAATCAATCTGTTTACATTTTGGTTAGGTAGTGATGCACTTAAATCGATATTTTGGATTCCAAATGTCTGTTTAGTCAATATAAATACGCCTTGTTTGAATTAATTTAAAAATATTTGATAAAAACTCATAGACAATATATAATCTACAAATTTAAAAATGGTTCAAATGATCAAATTGGCCGCTTTTAAATAACGGCTGGTTCAGATAATTGAAGACATGAACATATAAAACAATCGGCACTTTGAAATATGTTCCGATTGCTACCAAAAAATACACAATAAACCATTCAATGTTCAATAGGGTTTTGCCGTTGTATTTTTGACATTTGTTGTAATTCAGAAATGCATGTAAATTTGTAAAATTAGCTACAAATATCAAATTTATCAAAAAAAAAACCTAAATCGCAGTATACAGTAGACCAGATTTTGATACGGCTTCATATTTCTTCATAAATAAAAAAAAACATGACAATTATCTCATCAGAGAGTTTTTCTATTGCATTAACCCAACACCCCTCAAATCGCTCTTTGATTCATTGAAGTACAGTCCACACTCTCGATCGCTTTTATGCGATTAGTTACTACGCTAAACACTTTTTCTGCACACAATTTCATATATTTTTTTGTGTTTTAAAATTTTGTTTGAAAACCCAAGTTTGAAGCGTAACCGATTACTAAATACATTTTATATATTTAATTAATGCAACGTACGACAAAAACTACTTTTGTCGAGATTTATCCAAACGATTATATAGGCGTGAAAATAGACATCATGAAGGTTCTTTCAAATATGTATCTTTCGACATCCTTGAAGTTTTTTCATGGTTCCTTTTGAACATAATAAGAAAAGGGAGAAAATATATGTTCTGGATCTCGTAGTATAATACCTCAAAATTGTATGCTTTTATCTTGGTTTAGAGTTAAAAAAAAGTTTCCATCCATAAGCAAGATTTTAGTACAAATTAGATAGAAAAATAAAATTTTGTGTTATACTGACATATTTTTGTTCTGAAAGTTCAAAATAGAGTCAAAATGCGTCAAGTTTCCTCTTTTATTTGATACCCATGTCTTCATCATTGCACATTCGCAAATATTCAAACATCGTTCAATTGTGTATGTCTTTAAAATTTTAAAGTCCTTTTAAAAGGACATCGGATCAGAAAATGAGAAACTGAATATGTATGCCAGGTTAGTATGACTGATTTATAGTTAAATGCCTTTATTATCTTTTGGATGGGTCAAAAGTACTGTCGCACGGTGTTATTGTAGTTTATTCAATTACTTTTTAATCTTTTTCTGAACCATATTCACGTGAAAATGTATGAAGGACGAGTACAGACTCTTTAGGAATAATACTCTCTGTCTTTAGGAATGATACTGTCTGTCACTGATACTCTTAACCCTTTCGGGACCACTGGGATAACGTTTCGGCAAGTTTTTAATTATTCAGATCTTATGAGCCACGCAATATATTTATTGGAATTATATGTCCCCGGATAAAAGCATGATTTCAGAATTTGTGAGTATGCAACATAGTTTTTTAGCGCCAACTTTCATGGCATTGAAATGTTCTCAAGACTATTTTGATTTTCAAAATTAAACTCTGTCCCGAGATTATGAGACTGTTAATTATATATAATCATCTGAACAACAACTAAAACGTTCTCTTAATACTGTCACACAGGGAATTTTGGAATTTTTCCTATCTTACGCCACAGACTGCATCGATAACATCGATATCGGTTTCATCAAAATGCATTGATAGCTGTTTTATTTTAATCAAACTAAGTATGCAGTTTTTTGTAATTTTGTCTCGGTTTGGTTTCCTTACACGTAACGAGAGCTGCAACTCTGTGCTCTGATGAAATAGAAAAATGTTGATTAATTGTTTTCTACAGTCGATTATTTAAATGGTTGAGCGAATAACATCGATTTAAAATAATCCCATCCTACCTAACCATCATCGATGCGAAGACATTTGTGTGTGGCGTTGAATTTTGTATTTCTCGCTTAATCGTATTTGTTGCGAGGAGGAGTAGCCGCTTGAGATCCGCATAAGTTGGATCACTTGGCGCGTATTTTCGATGGCATGATCCTCTTAATGAATCTTCGGCGCCTTCACACACACTTGCGCCGCCGCCTATTGCAGAAAGGCGAAGGGGGGGGGGGGGGGGCGGACTGTGTGCGCTAATGGCGGAGGCGATGACGGGCTAATGGTCGATCAGCCAACAAACACTCCAAATGCTTTCATTACATTATTTGTTATGATTTATAGCGGCTTTTGTGTTGCGGCATCAATTGCTCTATTGGCGAGTCGACTCGAATTAGTGGCTCTTCTGCGTTTTTTCGCTTCTAATTGCGACGATAGTGGCAGTGTGTTGTGCATTGGTTATGCTTTGAGCGGGCAAGTTTATTGTTTTGCGTTTCGTGCGGCATAAACCAGTCCAACTGCATTCTCGAGTGGTTGTCGTTGATGCACTAAACTGGAATTCACATTGTTTTGCTGTTGGCGTGACTCTTGCGTTGTCCCATTTGACCGGCTGCACAACGACCTTGAACTGTGTGCCAATTAAGCCAAATTCCCGTTTTCAGCCTGCGTTCGCTTGGCGCGCTGTCCTTGAACGGAAAAAGCAACGCAATCAAGATATCGCACGAAACGAGCCCATCAACGTTTCAATCGCTGCGGTCTGTAGCGGGCTCGGTCCGGCACAACGCAGCCAGCGAGTGCTGCAGCGTTTATCCGTTTGTGCATCTCAAGAACTGTAGGCAGACCGCAAAGTGCCGAAGACTGCATCGCTCCTGCTGCGTTGTTTATAGAATTGCACGCCAATCGGGGTGCAAATGTGTCCAGTGCTGACGCCAGTCCGATGGACCCTCCGGCTGCCTGTCTGGCCATGTGCTGGTCGGTGTGCTGGCGCTGTCTGTGGCTGTCAGTCACGGTCGCCGATGGCGTTTATTGTTGCCTTCTCCGCTTACATTGCTGTGGCGCGCACTGCCACGGCACGAATAGCAGCTTGTGCACAGTGTGTCTGTTTGTGTGTGCGTTTTATTAACTTTGGCATAATTTAATTGAAGAAGAACCAAAAAGGAAGAAACAAATCTCAAGGTCTCTGCGTGTTGCTCTTTGTTGCTCGTTTTCTGTGTATTGTATGAATTTTGATTGATATTTTTACCGCATCATCATGCGTTTGCTTTTTGTCTTTTTCCACCGTCTTGTACGGTCCGATACTTGTGGCATTCTACATAGATTTCTCTTGAAAGCATCTTGTTACAATGCGCACAGCAAAAACACCACACTCAAAATAATACACACATACATATACACACATCATTTGTAATATATTTTTGAATTGTACTTATTTTTCTCATAGATCAAAATACCTTTTGCCGTCTCGTTTGCATTGAGGGCTCGTGATGTTGTGGTCGACATTAGCAAGAAAACACTGAAAGTTGGCCTGAAAGGTCATGCGCCCATCATTGACGGCGCACTGTGCGCCGAAGTGAAGCAGGAAGAATCGGTTTGGGTGCTGCAAGACAGCAAAATGGTCGTGATAACGCTTGAAAAGGTGAGTCGTTGTTGGGGGGCTGTGTGGGTCATGCAACTATTGTTGCGTTTGTGGTGCTTTTTCTAATGCTATGCTTGCGTTTTGGTGGCTTAGGTGAACAAGATGAACTGGTGGGATCGTTTGGTGATGACCGATCCGCAGATTTCGACGCGCAAAATCAATCCGGAGCCGTCCAAGTTGTCCGATCTGGACGGCGAGACGCGCAGCCTGGTGGAGAAGATGATGTACGATCAGCGCCAGAAGGAGATGGGCTTGCCCACCAGCGAGGACAAGAAGAAATTGGACATACTCGAAAAGTAAGTAAACGCCAGTTGAAAGTGTTTATTTATTGACTGATCAATTGTTTTAAATGGTTTTCTGTGTACAGGTTCAAGCAGCAGCATCCGGAAATGGACTTTTCAAAGTGCAAATTTACTTGAAGACCAGCCGAAACGCAGTTATGCCGTCGAGTATGAAAAAGCCCGAGAAAGCGCAATCTCGTGGGCGACGTATTAATTCCTCCTTATGTCTTGATTTTTCCGTTTTTATATACATGCTGAATTATTTAACGTTAGTTTCGATTATTTTGTGCGATCTTGAATGTTGCATTTAATAATAAACACGAATTAACAATAAATTACATGTGTACTTGTGCTTGTTGAAAAGTGACTTAAAAGCGTGTCAGGGGTGTGTCGGCCGGTGGAAATGTTGAGTGAATTACGATTGAAATTAATTGAAAAATTGCACATGCGTTACTTGCATTGGCCGCGCTGCGGTGCATGGACTGTGGCACATTGCCATGACGAAGCACCAACTCGGGGCAAAGGTAGAATAGTATATATATTTTTTTTAATATATTAGCAGTGAATGGCCGACTGAATGGAACGTAATTAAAGACTAAAGCGGTGACTATTTGCATGGAGATTGACTGGCTGCGTTTTGCATAATCCTTTAACTGTATGCAAATAAATGTGTCACTTCGCAGTGTTCCGATGGCAAGTGAAAGTTGGCTTTCATAAATAATTGCGGTGTGCTGCCGATGCTTTGCCATCAGTGACAGCAGCAGCTGTTTGATTGTACCGCTACGTTACACAGTCATAATTAGAAGAAGATATTTTGTAATCAGTTAGTGCATGATTGATTGCTGCAAAACAAGGCGAATACAAATAGTCGGCAGTAGCGTGGTCTCGCGGTCTCGCTCGCGTTCGTTGTCAGATTTCGTATAATTAAGCAATAAATAAGCACACACGCACGTCAACGCGGCAGCATCGTTGCTGATTAAGACTGTCAGTGGCATCGATTTCAATGAGTTCGCCCATTAAATTCTTGAGACATTCTACAACTTGCATCCGACAAACAGATAAATCATGAATAGTGCGAGGTGCGGCTGACGGCGAGGTAGCGGCGCGTTTTATGTTTCATCTAACACTATAAGTGATTTGAATTGAATTTCGACCATTTGTGCCACAGAAAAGCGCAAGTTGTGTTGTGCAATTGAACGCCTTCTTGGCGCTGGGCGAGGCATCACCAAACTGCAGAATTGTCCGAATGGTACGTTTCAGTTGTACCTACAGCAAAAAACGAAAATGGAAAGAGTAAATAATCCGACAGCATCTTGCTAGGCTCAGCTGCGAAAAAAATAAAACCAAAGCTGAAAACGAGTTTTTAGCTTCTTTAAACGTCTGTTTGCTGCTGCTGCTGTGCGTTTAATTTATGAGCGGCCTGCGTAGTTATGGCTGTTAGTTTGCTTTAAATTTTTTTCTCGAGCTGTTTGGTGAGTAGTTCTTTGGGTCATTGATCCGCGTTTATGATTTGAGATAAATCGGCAAATAAATAAATAATCGTATCGATTGCTCTTTGCATTTGTAATGGAAAACCTGAGCTGTTTGCGCTTTGAATGTCTGATGTTGTATTTACAATAACGTGGTAAATGCCCTTCTGACGGCCCCTATGGGCAGGGACAAGCCTAAGTTTGTAAAATGTCAAATATGGCTGGCACTATACACTTTTAGAGAGTTTGATTTGCTATTGTTTTTGCTGCTCACACGGGCGTTCAATGTGCATTGTGGTTAATGGTGTGGCATAGGTGCAAACGAAAGACACGAACTTGAGAATTAATAAATGAAATGTTGAAATGTTCATTGAAATTAACGAACTAAAGAAAATTATAGTCGATTAAAAAGAAAGGCGACTAAAGAGCAGTTTTAAAAATTTAGAAAAAATTAAGTCAACACGATAACTACATAAATGTGTTAATGTTCAGCTCTCAGCTTTTGTTTTTAGTTGTATCAATCAAAAATGATTGAGGATTGGTAGGATAGGAATAGAGTCTGGTTACTGCATCATGGGTGGCTTTAAAGGAGCTTACTTATGCCACAGCTGATCCTTTCTTATGCCACAGTAGGCTTCGTTGGTGAACAACTATGCACTTCATGAGGAGGATGAACCATCTCACTACCAAGGCGGAGCATGCCTGTAGACAAGCTGCGGAAAGCATCGGTGAGTAGCTCTTTCTTTTGTAGTGTGGCAGCTCAATCATTAACGCAAAATTTCAGCCTTTCAACACTGTCCAGTGTAGTTGAAGTGAGAAGTTGGCGAAGCAGTAATTCCAGCATTCACTATTCAAACTTCTGTATTGAATCAGATTGCATCCATGTCAGAGTATTTACCATTCATCTTCGAGTAGCTTAAGCAAAGGAAGCCGTACGAGTAGTTGAAACTCAGTAAATGGCAAAGTAAGAATGATTGAACGATTTATTCTCATAAATACAAAATACGAAAAATACATTTCTTTTCACCGCTTCATGGGCGTAAATTTTTAACTACTTGGTATTAAAAACAATCAACTTATAGAATTTTTATTGAAGTGTGACTTTTTTGTTTATTCCGATTAACAAACTCATTAAATACATTAAAACGTTGAAAAGTTGCACGTAAGTCCATTATACTGAAATCTTAAAAAAACACATTTGACAACCGGATTTCAAACCAATTGTATATTTATATTTGTTGTTGTGGGTTTTGTAGCTGTTTTAAACTTTCATTTGGCACTCGAGCCGATTTGGAGCGAACAAACAAAGCAACCGCAAACGCTGCTTCGGCTTTTTGGCAATTAAAAGCAATCGAAAGCAAGCCAAGACAACATGGAATAGAATCCCAACAAAACCCGAAATCAAATGAAAAATTAAAAAAAATATTACATTATAATGAAGAGAGTCTGAAGCATTTATTAAAAAATTCGCCTCAATTTTACGACCATTGCCCTTTTCGGCGTTTTGTATTTGAAATTTTTGTTGTTGTTACACGCCTGCGCGGCCAAATCGGCGCAATCGGCGGCGTTCCCAGCCTACGGGCTGAGCGTTTTTCCGTCACATAGTCATTCCTTGGGGAATTTGCCGCAAAAAGTGTTACACTGAATCCGGGTGCCATATGCGGCGTCGATTTTATTTCCCAGCCATTGTGCGTGCTCGTTGTTGTTGTTGCGATTTCGTTGTGTGCTCGTAGGTGCGTGCGGGTGTTTGTTTGCTGGGCAGCATCATTAGAATTGCGTGTGGCTATTTTTAGCAAGCTTTGTAGCGCATAATTTTCGTTTCAAATATGACCTTTTGTGAGTTGAGGGACTGGGGCGGGCGCGCGGTTGAGCGGGCTAATTGGCAATTTGTAGTGGCGATTGGACCGTTTATTTGCTACATTGTGTAGCTGCGGCTTAATGATAGTGGCTAATAAGCTAACATTTTACCTACAAATGAGCTGTTAATGAAAACAAAAGACTAGAGCAACAAACTTGTTCCGCCTGAGTACTAATGAAAGCGTTACGTTTTGTTTTATGTTTCTAACAAATTGGACACTTGCTAAATTTGTTATACACGTCAGACGAATTGCATCGAAGTTCGATCGGTGTTCAATAGCCACTAATAATAGCCAATAATAATAATAACATGTGAGAGTATAGTGTTGAAAACATTAATGGGCCGAAGTTCATATTTGAATGTTTTTAAGTATAAAATTGCAAAATTCCGAAAAAATGCCTCGTCTTTTGAGGCGATCCATGTTAAGAGCCAATTTTCGATTTCTGTCCTTGGCACCATGATTATTCGGCTTTGGCGTTGATCTTGAGGTCGATGACAACGATTGACCGGTAGTATTTTTTTCCTTGGGGTTTTCGTAGAATATTTTTCATTCCCAGTCAGAATCCGCTGAAAAACCCCTTGCTTTTTTTCCTTTGAATCAGCTGCAAAGGTGAACACATTCAACACAGTAAAAAACATATTAAGTAAACGAATACTTAAATGAATATTTTTGACAGATGTCTAATCTCTCTGGAACCACCACAATCAGCTGTCACTATGAGCCATTCACAATAGCCCGTACTATTGAAAACGGCCCGCACTTATAACTGGCCCGTACTTGTACTGCCAATATGTATTTTGATTGATTTTAGTACTTACAAAGTTATGAATAAGTTTTTTATAAAATAAAAGAACGTGAATTTAACATTCAACGCAACAAAAAATTTGTTGAAAGACTTGTTAAAGGAACATTTGCAAAGATACAACCAATTGAAGAACTTTTTTTTAGCTGTGTGTAACTCAGTTTTTTCCAAAATAAGAAAAGATAGATAGAATGATAGATAGCCAAAGCTAATTATTTATATCGGATTGAGAATAACAATAGCCACCAAAAAGTTGTAGCAACAAAACTCTTCAGAAAATTCTAATAAAATAAAAATGAAATGTATACATATATAAAAAACCAATAAATCATATATTTCTGTAAAAACTAAATCGTTCAATAATTTTGTAATGATAGCATGCAATCATGATTTGTTTCTTATAACAATGAAAGTTCGTTTTCTTCCACATTTCGTTTTTAACAAAAACAATAATTTTAATTGTTAACTATTTAGAACAATAAAAGTGTTGGAAATCGATAATTTTGGAAGGCCAAGAACCTACGGACAAGCATGGTAAATGTCTATTTACCAAAATCGATGGTTTAAGCTATATAAATCATGTCCATGACATTGACATCCATTGTTGGTCACAGAGCCAATGACCTCTATGGACCACCGAAAGTTAGCCACAAAACGAAAAGTAAAAGATATCAAAAAAATATCAAAACAAATATATTAAAACAATATTGAACTGAAAAAAGACAATAACGCTAACCGCAATGCACAGGTTTTGTTTGAATTTTTCCTCACATTTTGCTATATTTCAAACCCAAAAAAAGGCGATGCACAGAAAGTTTGGTGTTGCTGGTAGCTGATGGACAAAAGTGATTTGAAGGTCGTGTTACGGTCTCAAAACTGTACAACGTCAAACTCATGTTACAAACATGACCACAACAAAAAGGGCTTCACAGTAAAAGTGATAATAATAGCTGTAACAACGGCCATTACAATAATGACTTTGAAACAAAAAAAAAAACCGCAAGTGGCAGCCATAGTGTCAAGTGGTAAAAAGCCATACTACAACTTGAATGCAACTGAGCTGGTGCCATAGAGCTGTCACTTGCCGCTCACAATGCCGCCTTTGCTCGCCTTGTCGTTGGTGCCGTTGCAGTTGTGGCCGCTGTCATTGGCGTCACGGTTGTTGTGGCGCGGGAGCTGACAGTGCTTTTGATTGACAACTGAAACGAATGTGCCACACCAACTTCAGCATTGGAAGCAGCGGTGTGTGGCGCGGAAAACGGCCTAAAGACGTCATCGCTCACATCTAACGCTTTTCATGGTACCGTCTTTTCAGTATTGGCCGCAGCGCCGAAATTGCACGAAAGAAACGAAATTGCACCACCGTTGCGCTCATACTTCAAGATATGTGTGTGAATATGTACATACTTTATATGTGTATTTGTGTACATGCAACGGTATGCATTACCTGCAGTTGCTGTCCAGTTTATTGCGGTTTTATTTTCTGTATTTTCTTTGCGATATTGAATTGCAACTAACCAACCATGCGGCTTATGCATTCGTTCCTTCGTCTTTGGCGTTTGCATTTTGGATGTTGTTTTGTTTTTGTTGTTGTTGCACTTTTCATAGCCCACTTCCCCATATACAATACACACATGCAGCCATAAATACAAGTTGTACGTATGCATGTATGCAGTGTTGTGGTGCGATGACTTTGGCGCGGTGCATTCGTTCGCTTAACCTTGATTGTTGGTTTTGAAAGGGAAATTTGTGTGCCATGAATACGCAGACAGTGAACGGGCTGACAGCCGCAGCATTTTACATTTTATGACTTTCATGCTGCATTTGTTCGGGGTTTTGAAATACACCTAACATTTTCGTTGCTCAAAGGTGGATTCGTCTAGCGTGAATATTATTTACTTATGTACAAATGTGGTCGAATGGATGAGCAGAGGTCATTCGTTACACTCTGTCCAATCAAGATCATTCTACTGCATCCTATTAAAGATGGCAGGTTGAAGTTTTATGATAGTTGTACTCTAAAAATTTGATCGTTACCGATTGCGAGAGTTGGAGAGAAAACAATCGTTTGGTTGATAGAATGAAATGATGGGTCTGGATTTGAATATTTATTTAATAATTTATTTTTATAGGTTTTAAAATTCCGCGGCAATTGGACCTCAAAGTCGGAAAATATGGAAATTCAAGGCGTTTTCTTTGATGTTAAAAAACAAACACATTTTTCGTAAATCAAGTATCGAGTTATGTATAACATGAAAGCGTAAACATGAAATAATACAACACAGCCAAATTTTCTGGCGTGAGTCCCATTCTCATCGAAATAATAGCAAAAATGTACCATAGTCATTTTCATAATTTTTGATACTATTTCCTTAAAAAATTAAGGGCCTCAAAATATGCTCTTTTATATTTATATTCCATTCACTGTCTGGAATACAAGCGAAAAACAACAAAATTTTGAATTACTTCAAACAAAATAAAATTAAAAACTTTGCATATTTTGAGGCTCTTACTTTTTAAAGGAAAAAAACTGAAATCTGTTGAAAATGACTTTGGTACATTTTTGCTATTATTTCGATGAGAATGGGACTCACGCCAAAAAATGTGGCTGTGTTGCATTACTTGATGTTTCCGCTTTCTTGTTATACATAACTCGATAATTGATTTACGAAAAATGTGTTTGTTTTTTAACATCAAAGAAAACGCCTTGAAATTCCATATTTTCCGACTTTGAGGTCCAATTGCCGCGGATTTTTAAAACTTATACAAATAAATTACATTGGAAAAGAAGCCGTGAGGTGTTGTAAATGCCACAAAGTGAAAATCATGCCAACCGGTTTATTGGTTTTGAAATTACAATCCCAGACGTGAAAAAAGTCAGGGAAAATCCGAAAAAGTGACACGCCCATTTTTTGCGAAAACGGAAACTAAGTTTTCAAAACGGTTTGCGGATTCGAAATCAGCGCTCCCTAATTACCCTAGAACTGATGTCAAACCCAGAAAAGCCATTTTGCTGTTGATCAGTGTAATCTATGAATTGATTGAATGAATGAATTTGATTGTATATTCTCGGAAATATTTCTTACAAATATTACCGTGCGACAGCATTTTTCACACCGGGAAAACTCCATATGTGCGTATGGTGCATATGTAGTTGGAAACTAGGGACCAAATATAGTAATACTGCGTACTCAGTTTTTCATTTCTACATCCTTTGTCCTTTTAAAAGGACTTCAAAATTGTGAAGAAGATAAAAAATTAAAAAAAATACTTAACCTCGTTAAAATATGGCGATATGTATATAAAATGAAAGAGGAAAGGCTCAAGAATTTAAATAAAATTGATTTTTTATCTATTTGGAAAAAAAGTATATGAAAATGTCTTTTGATAATTTTAATCCTTTATATCCTTGAAAATTTATATAGATTTTTCTTGAAAAGTAAGTATGTTAAAACCCAAAATCTCCTTGATCACGTGCCAATTTCATTACTCTAACTTTATTGGTTTGAAAGTTATTAAAAATAGGCGGAATGTGCAATTCTAATTAAGTACAAAAATTCTAATTTATTTGAGTATCAGTACTTTAAATAATGAAAAGATACAAAATCAATGACGCGAGAATAATGAAGTTTTGACACGTGATCAGCCGCCGTGGCTCAGTTGGTTAGTGCGTTGGACCGCGAGTCGAAGGCAGCAAACCTCAGGTTCAAATACTGCCTGTAATAACACCTAAAAAAATAACGGGAAAACTCGTTTTCTCTTTCGGTGGCTGTCCTCTCAGTTGGAAATGGCAAACCTCTGAGAGCAAAAATTGCCTATGATAAAGCTCCCAACCTGCCGTTCGGAACCGGCATAAAAACTGTAGGTCCCTTCTACCCGCGTACAAATTCACACGCACAACACGGGTGGTTGCGGGAAGCTAGGCCTTAGTCTCGCGTAAGCGGGCTGTCGTGCCAGTCAATTATTAATTATTATTATCCCCTTCAAATTTGTGAAGTCCTTTTAAAAGGACGAAGGATGTAGAAATGGAAAACTGAGTACGCAGTATTACTATATTTGGTCTCTAATTTCACGCCCATATGGATTTTTTCCGGTGTGAAAAATTTTTCAATTTTTGTCGCACGGTTCAAATTCAAATTCAGTAAATTTACAGAGTGAAGGAAAGTTATATTTGAAGGAAGGTCACATAAGGCTTCAGTTTAGAAAGCAAAAATGTAAAAGCACTTTTGTTGCAATTGACGATCTCAATATCTAAAGATCGATTAAAGCAAGTTAGTACATATGCTATTGTCATCAACTGAATAAAGATTTTCAAGTTCACGGTTCAGTCATTTAAACAAAATATATGAGAAATCGAACATCAGGTTTCAAATTGTTGCCATTGTTATTAATTTCAATATTTGCTTAAAATTTTGCCATCGGCAATAGCAGAAACTCAATTTAAATCGTAGTTGATAACGAAATAGACACCGTGATCGGAGTCTCATAGAACTAGATTTGTATACAGAATTGGGAAGACCATATGCAGTTTCTTTTATGTATGATGTAGAAATTCGCCAAATTAATTTTGCCTTCTGAACTTTCTTTTTGCTTGACGAGAAGTGGAATATTTGATTTGTTTGATTAGCCTTTCGAAAAATTCGCTTCTATCATTATTTACGATTTCACGAATGATTTAGATTTGAAAGGGTTAAGTCATTAAAATCAATCTTAGAGATCATAATAATTAAGATGTCATGGCATAAAAATTAAGATATGTCATCATTGTAACTGATCTATGGATTAAGATAGTGGCTACAGATTTGATTTTGATATGAGATTTGCTTAGCAGTTCTTGAAGAGAGAAAGCAAGACACCATAAGTCACAACTCACAGCATCATTTGACTCTTCAACCTATTAATCACCACGAAAGTGGTTTCGACGAAGTGAATGCATAAGACGACAATGTTACACTATGTAGTATCATATTTTCTGAATGAACTGTATTTCATCTCCAATGCGCGTATCGGTGTCCGGTGCTAGTAACAATCACCACGTACCAGAAAACATAATTATAAACCCTAAATTTTAATCGAAGATTATTCTGAAGTAGGACAAATAGTGCTAATTGAACGCAGTGGTCATTAAAATCTTTACGGTTTTCTTTTCTGTACAATTTATTCCATCAATTTCAGTGATTTTACGATCAGCTTTTGTCAATATAAGACAAACATTGATTCGCTACTGCCAACACACATTTCTATTAAAAGTGTGTCTGCATTAATTTCGACGCATTGACAGCTGATACAGCGACAAGTAATCAATATGTATGTATTTTATATTTTATTGGAAATTCTTTAAATCTGTCAGCACCGTGTTGCCAAAATTGATTTGCTCATTTATATAGTTTTTAAAATTTACATATTGTCTGATTAACGGCTAAGTGTTAATCGGTATAGTAGCGGCTGTAAATCGATTGATTTTTTTTAGCAAACAAAGACACTTTTAGCATTCTTGATACTCTATAATATATATGTACGTATGCAGAAATGTGTATACTTATAAATACGCACAAAATATTTGCTATATTTAATTTGAAGCTTCTCAGCCACTCGAAGACGGGTAGCGGTGATTAAGCGCCTGGCCAACCGCACAGTAGCCGCACTTGACATATTTATATGTATGGTTTTGTGTGTTTGTGTGCAAGTGCAATGCAAATTTGTGTATCGGGCAGCCTTCGAGTGACGGTGCAAGGAAGGAAATTCCAACGCATTGTACGTGTTCAGGTGCAAAAATGACACAACACCGGCTGGCTGTCGTTGACTTTTGCCATGTTGCTGCATCCGTCTGTTTGTCCGGCTGTCTGTGACGCATTGGTTTCTTGCTTAGCGCGCTTCAGTTCCCGGATCTGCGGTCGCATGCAGTGTAAGCCGAATTCTGCACGTAACTTCCAGCAAAGAACACGTTAGGCCGCTCCACTTTGACGTCGGCTGCTGGTAGTCGGCGGCATTTCGAATCACACCTAATTCTGCGTCGTGCAGCCACTGGTTTTTCGTTTAGTGCGCGGAAAAAACATGTCAGCAATTCGTATTTCTGTCTCCGGTTTCGCACTGTGGCGATTCGCTTTGGCGCCATCTAGGTTTTTGTTTGAGCTTGTTTTGTTGTTTAGTTCTCCACCTTTGTCTAAGTTTGTTTTGTTTTACTTTGCATTTGTTTTCATTTTATTATGCTAAAAAATGTATAGCAATTTAAATATTTTGTATGCTTTTTAGTGGAAAATCCGGATTTAGTTCTGACACGGCGCGCAAGTTTGCTTCTGCGTCGGTTAGCTGGTTTTGGTTGTGTTGTGTTATCAGAGCATCAACACATTCGGTTGTCGCTGGGTTTTTAATTTTTAGATTTTTCAGTCGTCGTTGTTGTTGTAGTGGTAGTTTATTTGGAATTTGGTGTCTTTTAGTTTATGACTAATTTTCGAAAAATTCTAAATTGTTTGAATCAATTAATTGTGATTTCGAAAAACACCCGCCGTGCTATGCAAATGCCGTTAGAATGTTGTTGTTGTTGTTGGTTTTTATTTATTGATTTCCGATTTGATTACAAAGAAAAAAATCCATATAAATAATTATACAAAAGTTCAAATGTTCAAATTTAGGTGCCGTTGCGGTCGACGTCAGTCATTTGAATTTGATGTGAATTTAATTTATTCATTTACTTAATTTGATCCATTCTTAATAATGCCATGATATACGATTTCGCAGTACTGGCGACGTTCGCGACGTTTGTTTTGGTTTGTTTTGGCCGTGAAAATGAATATCGGCCGGTCAAAAAGTGCTTGAAATGTGCGTCAGCACGAACGGCTGAGGCAGATTTTCTACTTTTCTATTGTTTTTTTACTTTTGGAATTCTATATAGAATTTTTTGTAATTGATTTGTGTATAAATGTTTGAAAGTAGATATGTTGCTGAATGTATTAGCAAATTGTTATACCAAATTGTTTTGATTTCTTGGAATATCTTAGAACGGGTAAACTGTGTGGAATGGAAGAGGCGCAAGAGGCAATGTTTGAAAGCTTTTGGTAATTTATTTTCAACTCAAACTTGTGCTAATTGCGTATTTCAGTGTATGAAATAAATTAAGTATTCAAATAAATTACGTTAAAATATATAATTTAAAAATAATTTATGTGGAAGTATTGGGAGAAGCCATGTAGCCTTTTAATGTAACCTTCAACCAGAGTGGAAAAAATAAAAATAAAAACAGAAAATCGTATTCGAGTTGTGTAGAAAATTCAAGTAGTCTACTAGGTATATCGCTATAAGAGGTCTGTTTTATCTTGGAACTGTGCGCTTGACTTTACATTATCAATTGAGGTTACTTGCAGTTTTATTCTGATTGTAAGCGTGAACGATTTTTAATTGCAACTAGTTTGTTATTAGAAAATTTTCAGATAATAGCTGCCAAAAGGTTGGTTAAAGGTTAGTAACTTCAAATCTCTGATTTGTAATCCCAAACACTGAAGCAGCAGCTTTGACTTTGAAATGCCTTCAAGCATTCTACTCATCACTACTGTTTGTAGTTGTATAGATAGCAATGACTGATTGATTATGAGATCGTTGAGTAACCAAGACTGAACATACTAGAAGAAAAATTCTTCGAAATAAATTACTTAAATAAGTAACAAATAGTTTTTATCTGTTATCTGTTCAATTTGAATTGGAATCAATTTAGGTACAAATTGGAGTTTTCAAGTGGGCATTTGAAATCGAATAACAGTACGCAGCAGACAGCTTTTTGATGTCAATTCATTCATTTATTACTCGTATTTAGAGGGTTCCCTGAACGTGAAATCGGCCCTCTCCAGCCTCTTTTGGAAAGAATTTTAACTGATAGAAGATTCCCAGCCGTCGATTAGAAATATTCTAGGTGACGCATCACTCGAACTCTACAACAGAGATTAGGGCCTCAGGACTTTCGTTTGTCTGGTATTTTTGTTGCGGTTTTTCAAAGGTTTTTTTTAAATAAATATTTTCAGCTCACTGCATGAACTTTAACGTTCGGTGCGATATTTCTGTTCGTTTGGTTGAGCCGACAAAATTTGTCGAAATTGGGGCAATCGTGTGATCCAAATAAAAAACGTTTTGCTCAATTGACAATTTCTGCGTAGTGAGTGCCCGACCAGATCGGGCTATGATCGGCGCATTTGCGGCAATCGTGGGACCTTAGCTTTAGTCTGCAGACTGATTGAAAGTTTGCGCTTTGTAATTGTAAATGACATGAAAAATAACTAAAAATAAATCAAATATAACTGCGCCTAAATGAACCCAAGTGGCCATCTTAGCCATTACCTTTGTGGGCTTTAACTCATTCCAAGTGTTAGAGCAGCTTAACTTGAATTATCTTAAACTAGAAAGAAATCGATTGTTTAGACTTTGACTTTTTGGCAAATTTTGTAATAATGTAAATTATAAGTTGTTAGGTTGTGTATTAAAAACAACATGAGACTTTTAAATAGGCAACACGGCGTTCAGTTATGTAAATGAAACGATATCTGGTTCGAGAACTTTATGGCATTTCTAAGGTGCGGTTATACACTCTGTTGTCTACTATTAATATTTTAAGAAAGTTTGAATACCTTAAAACCGTAACAAGTTTGATTGGTAAATTTGTTTTTAGTTTTCATGTAGAGCATTGATTGTTGTTGCCAATTTCAATTGTTTTAAAAATTACTATATCGAATTACAAAATGTAATAACAAGTTTGTTGCCTAAGTAACTTCATGGCTAATTATTAATAATATTTGTTTTTAATATGGTCGATGTGGTGTATGAATAAATGAGACTGTAAGTTGAGTCGTTTATCTTGAATAAAGGACGATACAGTGTTGGAACATACAGGTTAGAACATTTAATTGAATTGTTTTCTTTAGATTATTCACTAAGGGAGTTTGTTGCTACAGTCTTTCGTTGATTACAACTTCTTTCTTCTTTTTTTATATCTTATATCATCACTTTTATCTAAAATATATCTCTGCTCATATCACTTAATCTTTTTGTACTAAATAAATCTCAGAGGAACAGTTGGAGGCAGTATTTTATATGGCCCGAAAATAATGAACTTGGTTTCTTTATTCAATTCAAGAGTTTTTTTTTTTTAATTCACACACAATTCTTAACATTTGATATACCAGAATGGCTTGTTAGGTTGAAGTTGTCGCAATTATCAAAAACAACAATTTGGCATTTGGAATTTAGATTTATTCTCTTTTTGATTTAAAAATTCTTCGACAATATTTAAGAATTTAGATTTTTTCTTTTGGATTTGCAATTTGACTAAAAACTGTTTGGTAAAGGTTTAATTTTTTCAAGAAGAAGTGTGTTTTGAGCTTTCTGTAGGTTTGATTTTAGTTTGCTGTGAAAATATATAAGTTCGTTGCTTAAGTCTTTTGTTTGACATCCATGCATTGCATTAGTATGGATATGTAAGGATTATAAAATTTGGTATTTACATACATACATCTGTACGTAGGTTGTAATATCATCTTATAAAGTTATAGCCAACTTCAATAACTCAGAGAAGGTTGCAATCAGATATAGAAGGAATTTTTTAAATCAATTTGTGTTTATGAAATATCGCTGAAAATTTTAATTAAAAAGCAAATAGATTCATGTTCCTTAAGATTTGGGGTTTACGCTGAGTTTGGAATTTTCCGTATAAAAACAAGCAAATTTATATTTAATGCGGAATGTGTAGCTAATTGTGCATTCCGTTTGTTGCTCAAGTCTTTCGTTTCTTTATTAAACATAGACAACATTTTCGAAATAAATCAAGTTCTTAAACAATGTTCTACTCCTTCACAATATTGTTGGTATTTAAATGTTATAACACTTTGCTTATAGCTTTTTTGTTCTATATGTATTTTTAGTTTTTAAACTTTGGCTACTTAAGTCTTTACTGAATGGTTTCGTTTATTAATTCGTGTTTATGGATTTATGTAATTTATGACCAATGTGCAACCTTTGTCGGATTACTGTAAATTTCCCAGAAGTTTAGTCACATAAATATTCTTTCTTTTATATTCTTATACTCTTTCATTAATATTTAATTGACCCAACAAATAAAACCTAAACGAATCATTTATGAATATTTTCCATGATGTGATTTTTTAAACAAATAAATGGCTGTTAATTTGTGGCTTAAGTCTTTTATTTGGCCTTTAGAATTTCGCTTTATTCTTCACATTGAGTAAAGAAGTTTGCAATCTAGCCATGAGAGGAAGAATCTGACATACAAATTCCAATTTGAATTTCGTCTGATTTCATTATGTAAAAACACATTCGAATTTGAATGAGTAAAAAGTTCAAATGTAACTTAAGCTGCAAATGGCGAGAAGTGTTTGTGAGAAATTCATCCATATTTAATTCTCATCATTAGAATTTTTGCCACTGGGAATGAGCACATTGCATGACAACAACGACAACGCTCATGGCAACAGTACAGACAACAGCAATACCAACAACATCAGCACCAACTATGACAACATTAACGACGACAACGACAACGACAACGACACTAGTCACAGCAGCAGCAACAAAAACGTCATCATCGACTGTGCGCCTCCCCCAGTGGCGTCGCTTGTGCGAAGCGTCTGCAGGCCGCGAGACTATCAGCTGTGGCGGCTGTGTGCTTTGTGTGTGTGTGTGTCATGACAGACATGGAGGGTGATCGTGCGGCTTTGATTTGTTTGTTTTCTTTCTTTTTGCATTGTACGTGTTGTTGTTGCTGTGTGCTTTGCGCTTTTTGCTCGCCGCTGCATTTGGCGCTAACTCACATGAATTACACCAAAGAATATGAAGTGTGTGTATGTTTATTTTCTTTGATTACACGCGTACTCGCAGTTCACACTTTTCTTGTTGTTAATGTCGTTGGTGTTTTTATTGTTGTTGGTGTAGTTGTTGGCACAATTGTTGAGCAGGTATTGCTGCTGTTGCCGTTGTAGCGTGTTTGAGTAGCTTTTTTTTAGCAAGTGCCCCCTGTGTACCCGGTGCAGCACCCGTCGGTGCCCAGACCCGGCAGACGTGCACGATTTGTCTGCCTCTTCTTCTTCGGGCGCTGCTTGCGCTTCGCTTTTTCGCTTTGGGTTTGCCTCGTTCGGTCGCTGTGTGTGTGTTTGTGTTTTTCTTCCACTATTATCTGTACGTTTTGAAACAACAAATGGTGTCAAGGTCAAATTGGCACTAACTTCGTAGTTCGACGTTCAGCGCGACCAGTGGCTGGCGCTGGTGGCGCGATTGGCGCTAATGTTGGGGTGCTGTCGCTCGTGCTGCCAACGACTTGGACAGCCATTTGTATAGTCTGTTGCCCGCTGTCGTGCTGCTCCAATTTGTAAATATCGACGAGCGTATACAAAATTAATAAACATCATAAAAATCATGCAAAACAGTGCGCACGGTTTAATTAAAACAAGACAACAACAAGAACGACTCTAATAAATTCCATGACAACAACAGGATCAGGTGTCGTGTGAATTTGGCGCTTAAGTATTTAGACAAATTGTTGTTGTTATAATTATAGTTGTTATTTATGTCTAATATTAAATGCGTAGACCGGTTACTTTGTTTCGTATATCCACTGTTTTCACACGATTGCACGTACAGGGTGGACGAAAAAAAACACCGTTAAGGATCATTTGTATTGCTTTTCAAATTTTTTTTTATTTAAACCACTTAATCATATCCAAGCAAAATTCAATTGATCATTAATATTGTGTCAATTTTTTTCGTAGCACTCTAGGACTCGCTTTCGAAAACTTTCGCACAAGACCGACGTTTCGGCCAATGATATTGCATCCCACTCTTGTTTTACTCTCTCAATGAGTTGAAGTCTATTGGCAGGTTTTGGACTCCGAAATACGAAGTCTTGAATCCTGGACAAGATATGTTCAATAGGATTAAGATCTAGCGAATTTCCCGGCCAGTCTTCCCATACTATCTTCAATAGACTTATAGCAACACTTATTGACTGATTCGCCCTATGACATCGCGCACCGTCCGGCATTAAAATCGCTGTAGATCTACGAGAGAATTGCTTAGGATTTTCACACCATCACATTATAAAGGATTTCCCCATTTTGTTTTCAAATAAAACAAGCAATCAGAATTTTAAATATTTTACAATTGAAACGATCTATGCAGAAACTTTCCGTCCACCGTGTATATTTCCCCGCACTGCAATGAGGGCGGAATTGTTTCTCAACAAGGGGTTTACAATTCTTTTAGCGTTAATTGAAAATATCATTTTTGGTGCAAACGCACACAAACTGAGCTATGCAAATGTGAGAGCAGGCATTGTGCTGAGTGAAATTGGTGGTATTCACGATATGTGGCAATTTCCTTGGCAGTAGAGCTAAATAGTTGAGTGCACATAAAGATGGTGAAAGTCCTGCTTAACCCTTTCTCTCCCGAATTATATAATAGCAATAGAAACAAATTGGAATTTGGTTATTTGAAACGAGAGAAGTATTTAAATTTTGCATCAAATTTGAAATGGTTTCCAGTGGGTGGTGGCAAAATTAAAACAAATTTTATATGTGAAGTAGCTTAGAAAAATGTTTATTTTAAGCGATACAATTCATAGAATGAGGAAAAATCGACAATTATACATAAAAATTCCAAGGTAAGGGTTAACGGCGAAACATTTCGATAGTTTGAAAGTTCACTGTCGTAAGGTATAAAGTAGAAAGAATGGTCCAGAATGGGGGGTGAATAAGATTCTATTATGCCCCCTTTAATGCATATCGATGCCTTTAGACATACTAACATATTTGTGTATATCTTCAAATTAAACCCCGATATAATATTTTGAAACGACAACCACATTCGAAAGCTGTTTGCTAATATTTAGTAGTTTATTAATATTTAATTCACTTTTCAGTGGTTTTTTGTGTTAAAAAGAAAAACCTATTTATATTCAGTAAACTTGAAAATAATTCATACATTTGAGGGATAAGTGGGAAACACGGCTGGAAAACGTTCAGGAGGGAGAATAGTTAGAAACAATCAGAAAACTAAGCTAATTTAAAATTATTTACAGCATGACCCCCTGTTGCAATTTAGATCTACTAAAATTGCATATTGAAGTGCGGCAGTTCGTGATTGCCGCTATTAAGAATTGGTCTGTAGTTTCTTCATGCATTTGACTGTAAACACTTTATCGTAAACGTGGTCAGTTTCTCGCTTCATAACTTCTCACACTCTCACACCTTAGCGACATTTCATTTGCTTCAATGCGATAAGGTAGAATTTCAATTGCAGTATCAACAGAAAAATTCGTATTTTTTGGCTTACTTCGTCGTGTGGGCTTTGAGTTCTTTTTTTTTGTTATCATATTCGGCAAATAATTTCAGTTTGTATGCAGCGTGTGTGGCATATGTAAATTTTTGTTGGTTTTTCTGATGTCCTAATCGAATGTTTACATTATGTGTTTTGGTGTGTTTTTGGCAGCAACGGAAATTTGAATAATGCTCCAGACGTGCAATATTTTTGGTTTGCATGGCTTTGAGTTGTCAATGAATTTCAGTGTTTAGTTCAGTACGAATAGATTTTAGTTGAATTCAAAATATAATATTTCTTTATAATTGTTTAGTGTAATTGTTTTGGTTAAATTTTTTTGAACTTGAATTACTTAGACAACATAGTGGAACACATTTAGTTTCAATTTATTGAAGTTAAAAAAATAATACATTTTTTGCATATCTAAATGATCAAATAATATTTAAAATTTTTGAGTTCCTAGTTCAGATCTATAGCTTCCATTTATAATTGTCTAAAATTACCCGTTTTTCACCGGTTCACCTGGTTTTCGTTCGTCCTCAGAGGTTATGTAAGGGTTTCTATCACTCATCATCATATCAATCTACACATTTGGTATCACAACAAGTCTATTTGACCTAAGTGGCCAATCCCGGGCGCTACTCCCATCTACCTCGTCTAATCCCTTAATTGAAATTTCCAAATTATCATTCGAACCTTTAACGCCAACTACACTTTTAGATAATATTTTTTATTTTACTAATAACATGCAGAATGAAATCTCAATGTACTCGTATATATAGCTGCACAGACAAGCGCTGGTACCTATTAAAATTTCCAAAGCGTTGGCCAACAGTCACGCTGACATTGACCAAACATTGCACAAACACTCAGACGTGCAACAGACAGTCGAACCGACAGCGACGGCAATAAAGCATTTTGCATGTATGTAGAACAAATGTAAAAACAATTTCAAACACCAACAAAATTGCACGCTTCAAGTAATTTTGCATTGAAATGTAGCACAAGTCGGTCGCTGGCATTGCGGATAACGAGGCATTGGACGCGCGCAGCTAACCGCTAAAAATCACTGCCAACTATCGGTGGCGGTGGCAGTGGCAGCACCCACAATTATGACACAATGTTCTCATTATTCCGACTTGGTGCTTATATCTGCCAGGCAGTTTCAAGCGATTTGTTGTTATTGCTAATTGGGACTTGTACTTGAAGTGGCTGCACGAAGAATTGGGGCTCGATAACAACTCAGAGGAAAAACATTTACAAACATTTCATCAGAAACAGTATCGAACTCAATGAAGTGTGAAGTATTGCTTTTCGTCTGATTGCTTGATGTTGTTGATGCTCTTCGCGACCGAATCGGTGGCGGGCGTGGCGATTATGTAAATAAAAGTGTGCATATATTAGTAAGATAAATAAACAACTCAATTCCTAGTGGCAGAATTACGGCTTTTATGGCAAATGTTGCCTTTTTTGTTGCGCTTTATCGAGTTCGAGCTCGATGCTGCTTGGTGAGATTTGAGACTTGTTCATTCTTGTGGGCGTTCATTGTGCTGTTTACGAGATTGTGTCGAGTGTGTGAATGAATTAAGAAGAAGATGAAAGAATAAGAAGTTTCCACAAAGAAAATAAGAATGTATAAAAGTTTTTGAGCGGAAGTGGCTAGACGACACGTGGTGGCATTAAATTGCCAAAGCAGTCAGACCATTAAATGGTCCAGTGATATGGCCAAAGCAACCGGTTCGCAATCAGGGCGCAATAGAAACAGATTAAGGTGGGAAATGAACAAAACTCGAGTTACAAACATTGCTACAATATATTTAAATTTTTTGTAGCAATAAAACTAAAACGGGTTGGTAAAAAAAAACGTAAGGCATAATTGTACTGTCCACTCGAAATGAAATTATGACTGAAATTTGCATACAATAATTATGTGATTTTATCACATTCGCAAATGATGGCAAACCGCATCAATTACAGCAAATTTACACATTCTGCAGAAAATTAATGACTCTAAATATTCATGTAAAGTAATAAGAATATTTTTGCATGTAACTTGTCCCCTTAAACATTTAGCTTGCATTAAAAATTATATAGATTCGCGAGATGGCGTAAAAAATTGCAAATTGTTGCCACTTGTGTGGAAATGTAAAAATTGTTTTCAATATGAAAACATTTTGCTAACAATGAGCAATTAGTGGATCTGAGATGAGATCAAATTAAGACACATGTAGCAACTAGCCGAGCAATTAATGTCTTTGCGCTTAACAATGTACTCGTTATGGTTATAGTAATAACGCAAATTAAATTGAATTAACTTGAAGTCATGGTAAGAATTGTATATAGACATGGAAGCTAATATTACTGGTATCAAAATGACATTGAGTTACAAAAGCGCTCAAGGATTCAATAATAATAATACCTTTGAATAATTTGGTTTTTTAACCCTCAAATGCATATCGATGCCTTTAGGCACACTAACATATTTGTGTATATCTTCAACTTAAACCCCGATATAATATTTTGGAACAAGAACCACATTCGAAATCTGTTGGCTAATATTTAGAGGTTTATTAATATTTAATTCACTTTTCAGTGGTTTTATGTACTAAAAAGAAAAACATATATTTATTTAGCAAACGTGAAAATAATTCATGCATTTGAGGGTTAAACATACAAACAAAGAAAGTTGGACTTTCTTTCGAAGATCAGGGAAAAAGCTCAGAATGTGGAGTTGCTTGCTAGCCAAGGTAGCGTAGTTATTTTTGACAATTTTCAAGTTGAGTGTCGTAAAGTCCGAAGTGGGAGAAACGGCTAGAAACCAGGGACTTAACTATTATAAGTTTTTAAAGAAATTAATTGCAATATAACTATTACAATGCAACATCCATTTGATTTGTTGATTATAATTATTATTTGTGACAATTAATTTTTACGTTGCATAATAACTGTTATGAAAAATAAATATTTTTTCATTCTCGATAATTATTATTTTGGGATTTTTCTTATTTACGTTGCGTCATAACTTTTATTAATGACTTTTTTATTTACGTTACCGATAACTATTATTTTGAGAAATTTTTTTTTTACGTTGCTTCATAACTTTTATTTATGATTTTTTGTTATTTACGTTGCCGATAACTATTACACTGCACAACACAAAAAAAAATAACAAGGTTCTGACAACGGATTCTGGTAGAGGGGACCAAAAAAAAATATACGTGTATCGGCGTTTTGAAGGTTTACGTCTGAATTTTTTTTAGGTCGGGGGGTCAAAGTTTTCCCCCTTTTGCCCATTCTTATGGTGAATCGGCATACGAAAACCATGTAACCTTACATTTTAGGTATATGATGGGTTCAGCAATTTGATGTAAAATACTACGAAGAATATTTTTGTGGAGCATTTTAACCCTGTAGCTACTATTCTTATGCGTCAATTTGACCCTTTTTCTCTAAAATGCCAAAAATGTCCTGTAAAACAGGACTTTTTAAGGAAAAAATGTTCCACGAAAATATTCGCCTTAAAATTCTACTATAGGTCTCTGAATACACCAAAGCTCAGAAATTAATTTGAACCCCAAGATTTAACACAAAATGAAAATGTGTTTAAGTGTTTATTTCGTACTAAAAAATTCATTAAAAAAAAATTCATAAAATTCATCTTGAATCAAAATTCTAACTTAAAAAGTAATTAAAAGCGCTTTTACGGGTTTCGTTCAAAGAGAATTCAAATTACACTTTATTCTTCTCATGGCGTAAAATGTTGTGGTATTAGATACAAAACTCTCGTACCAAGAGCAGGCAACCAACAAGAGAGTTTCAAGGTTTCAATGCATGTATAATTTGTATTAGCGAATGAGTCTACTTTAAAATCTCAAAGACCAGAAACCACTGAAAAGTGTTATCAGTTATTTCAACGCCATCATCTACCTGAACAATCACACAAAACAATAATTAAACATTTGCTCACACAACAACTGTTAACACATAATTGAATGCGTCAGTGTAATGAAGCCTCTTCAAACTTGAAAGTTAATTACTGTCGAAAAATAACTGAATTCAAACATAACATTAAAAAAAAGCGATAAGCGTTTGATGATGTCAACAGCCGCAGGTTTAAATTCCACACCGTCCAAATCGCATCACTCATACGCCACCGAGTGCGTGATTATTGCCGCCAGGCAAAAACAACTTAAACACATTAAAACAACATAATTTATATTGTAGCAAACAGTGCGCGCATAAAACATGCACAAAACAATATCAAATGTTGTATTTTACAATAACACTGTTGTCGCTGTTCATATTGATTTCAAACAATTTACACTGACAGCTTGACTGACTGACTTTGACCTTTATTTTTGCACAACAAAAACAAAAAATAGTAGCCGAGCACCAAAGGAGACATAAAAGCAGCCACAGCTGGCTGTCGTCTAGTTGCGATTAACCTGCTTTTTGCAAAGCAAAATTTCAACAACAACAAGAAAAATTGCAAGCTGAAAAAGACACGAAGAAAACGACTATCGAACAAACAAAAAATGCCCCCAAAGAAAAAGCCACACATGGCCAGCCGATGCGATGCCATGCGGTCAGCGGACTTTGCCAGCACTTGCGGTGTGTGTAAACAAACAAACATCAGCAGTGGTTACGGAGAAGAGAGTGGCATCAATACCGCCACCGAGCTGGAGCGTTGAGTGAACGTGAGTCGGTGCTCAGAGAGCAGAGTTGCAAAATTTAGCGTTGCAAAATTTTCCGCAAAACTGCAAATGGAATGAAGGCACAGTTTTATGCAGATTTCAAACGGTTGGAGTGGAAAGTTCATGTCGGTAGACAGTTTACCCTCTCGAGTTGACTATTACCAAATGAGATTGTAGCCGCCGAAGGAAAGCTGTTCTTCAGCTGAGTCGGTATTTGAATCTCCGACTTTCAGATTTGTGTTCCACTGCTCTGATCATTGAGCCATGGTAACCACTGAGTTATATATTAAAAAAAACAAATTGCAAAATCCAAGTTGTCTTCTTTTTATATTTACTCTATCAAGGTATATACTTGTATAAAAAAGTTCGACAATTACAGCAACCAGCAAGAAATCTTAAATACATTTCAAAAATCTCTACAAAAAGAATTTTCATCACAAATCGATTAGGAAATTTCACAAACTAAAATATTTAAAACTCATCTAAAAACCCTATAAATCAATAATCGAAATTTCCTTACAAATCTATTAAGCGATATGGATCCTCCAAATTCGTCTTAGAGCCCTATAAACAATTTTAATAGTTGTACAGTTACCAAAAAAAGTCCATCAAATTGTGTTCAAACTAAATTTGTATTTTTTGTTATAAATCACAAAAGACGCCCTTACCATTTTTTGGGACCTGAACATATTCAAATGTTAAAAACGCTGGCGACGCACTTCAGTGTCACCGCAGCTTAGTGTCAACGTTTCGAGTGCGAAATGTGTTGGAGTGTCGTCTGACTTACCTGTTTCGACGAGGAGGAATCCATCGTTGTTGACAAAATCAATGTGTTGCTGCCTCTTTTGGCTGAGTTTTGTGTGCTGCAAAGCGCGTTTCGCTAGATTTGCAATTTCGAGCTTTGCTGTTGTTGTGGTAGCTGAGTTTTACTTGTTGTATGATGGGCGTTTGTTGTTGCGTTTCTATGCACGAACGATGTCAATCGCTCGTTGATAACAAGAAGCGCACGGAATTTCCAATGTTGTTGCTATTAGCTGGTTGCTGGTTTATTTGAATTTGTTGGCAATATTTTTGGTTGAAGGGCAGTGATGCTGTTGCGGTGATTGCGCGATTTGTCGCTTTGTTTAGCGTTTGTCACTGATTTTTTTGTAACTGCGTTTTGTTGAAATTTTAATTTTCGTATTTTTTCCACACTTCACTTCAGTATTTGCCACGCGTATTTCGAGCGCGTTTGCAATTGCGAATAATGACAATTTTTCGCCGACTACAATGACAGTTCGTACACACACTTTTCCGATTGTTCGTTTCTCTTTGGTTGTCTGTTAACTTGATTGTTGCCAGTTTCTACTTCATCTGTCTTTTTTTAGGTTAAGCGAAAAAAATTCAAAACCTCAAAAATGCGGCATGGAAATTGTTGCAAAACTTTGCTACTACCGCACGCTGACGTTTTTGTCGTTGTTGTTGTTATTGTTATTGTTGCCGTTTTGTTGTCACTGTTTTTACATTTATCTGCTTTGTTTGCTTTTGGTAGCGGCTCGGTTTTGTTTTTGCTGTCGTTTCGTTTTGCACTTTTCACAAGCCCATTAAAACTGGTAAACCGTCAATGGTGAGTTGTGGTGAGTTGTGGTGAGGTGTGGTGCGTTGTGGTGAGGTGTGGTGAGCTGTGCTGGTTGCCTTGCCGCCGAAAAGCGTGTTTTGAATGAAAACCGACATAAATGAGAAAAAACTGAATTGTAGTAATTGATGAAATGGGCGTTTGGAATATTTCGCAAAAATAATTAAACTCGCAGAAAAACTCAAAGATTCAGATTGGTTGTGTTTTGATATCACGAAATTATCGAAACTGTGCAATCCGTTCAATCGAATAGGGAATAAAATTTAGTTGTTAAACTATTCTTCAAACATTTTTAGTTTTAATTAATAAAAACTTTACGAAATTGTTTAAAAATTTCAACGAAAGGAGAAAAATATTTTCTTTGATTAATACTCAGAAGATTTCCCACGGACAGCTAAGGGAAGTAGTTTTAAAAAGAACTAGAAGAACATTTATTTGTTTTGAGAAACGTGAATCCCTCGAGCCCAGATGTTTCTAACAAGAAATGAATTTAATTGACTCTCTTGGATCACACAATAGACATATGAATTTTGAAAGCGGAAGGAATTTTGACAAACCAGGAAGAGAATGTTTTTGTTTTAAGAAACATTAGTCCCTCGATCCCACATATAGTAATCAAAAAGTGATTGAAATTTACATTTTTTCACAAGCAGGATTCTGAACGCGAAAGGCAAATCAGGAAGAACATTTATTTTTTTTGAGAAACGTAAACACCTCGATTCCATATATACTCAGAAATGAAAGGTGGTTGAAATTTACTTTCTTTCATCCTAAAATACACATATAGTTTTCCGAATTTGTATGAAAGATACAATTTTGTTACAATTTGTAAACTTGCTCGTGAGTTATGTACTTATGTTCAGTTTAATCATGAAAAATTGATTTGAATGTAAAACAATTAATGCCAATGAAAATATCTTTCAATAGGGATATTTAAAAAAAAACGTAACTTAAAGTGACACAAACTTTTTTAAATATATGACTAGCATTGTACAATTTTTGAAGTTACTTTTTTCACTGTAACTAAGAAAATTGTATTAAATAATAATTTGTATTCCAATCTAAATAAGCTTGTTGCTAATTTTACCAAACAATCACGGGAAATTAAATATTTTTTTTCATGTTTCTTGAAAAACTTTTTGAATAATTTTTAGAGCAAATTAATCGAAACACTGTAGGTGAAATTACAAAAAGAGGCATTTGAAACAAAACCAAAATTGTTTACTAAGTGCGAAGGAGATTTAACCATTTCATTAATTATTTTAGAGTTTTTGTTTCAGAGTTTTTGTTCGATTGTTAATGTCTACTTATACTTTAAATTTTCTAATAGTATAGAACTTGGATATTAAAGCAGGAGAGATTTAACTTAGAAGAAACTAAAAAATCATTTACCACCACTATAAAACTAACTATGAAGTTTAGATTTGCAAAAACTTTAAAATAGAATTCGAAATACGAATTATCAAAAATGCACAAAAGTCTGTTAAACCTTTCATGTGTATTTTTGTTTATTAATTTGAGAGAATGATCTATATTTACATATATTTGAAATTTAAAATATTGAAATTTATCAAAAATTTGTATTGCTACTGATGTAAATTTTTGTTCTCATAACAAGATTAAGCTAGTCCCAACTTCCCACCGAAATGTTAACCTAATGGAAGTCATATTTAGACTTTTGAAAATAGTGATCGAAATAATAGTGCATAATACTAATCTATTTGGCAAAATTTTTTTAGTATTTATATTTATTATTTAAAATCAATTTAAAAATTGTTGGTTTATTTTTCTAAAGCAATCTTAATCCATAACTCCGAAAGCATAAAAACTAGTGTCCGACCGAATATTCGGTTTCGATTTCGGCCCAGATAAGTGGTTTTGGTTTCAGTTTAGGCCAAAAAAATGACCAAACGGCCGAAACGGAAACTTTCTAGAATTTTTTTACATTTTATTGTGTAGCGAGTGAACAGCTATCAGATATATAGTGAAAGGATGAGAAGGAGAATTTAGATGCCACCAATGTAAATAAACTTATTTTTTTTAATATAATATTAAATGATTTAATTTTGAATTAGTTATAGCGAGTAAGGTACGAAAGGGTGATTTGTTTATGTTTCTGTTTTTAAAAAATGAATGAATTGCTTTTATTAATAAGTATTTATTTATTTATGTTATGTTTGTTTGTTTGTTCTTTATTTACTTAAAGTAAAATTCGTTTCTTAAAAAGAAATTCCTGATGTGGTGATTTTTATTTCAACTAGAATGTTTCGGTTTCGGCCGAATATTAAAAAAAAAACCGAAATTCGGTCGGAAATTTCGGTCCAAAAAAGTGGTTTCGGTCGGACACTAATCAAAACATATATGTTGAGACTTACCAAGCGCACTCTTCAAGTGTTTACTTTATATTTGAATTTATGTATTTATAATTTGTGCTTTAGTGTTTTTTATTATTAATTTTTTACTATTAAAAGTTATTCTGATTGGGAAATAATTTTTTCAGTCTATTTAATTATAAAACAATTTTTATAAGGTCTTAATGCACAATTTGGTTTGAGCTGTATGACATGATTACATTTAGTTTGTATTTCCTTCACAATTGCCATGCAATTTATTATCAATATGAATTTACTATATTTTGTTCTGTATGCACTTTTAAATTTCAGACAGCAGTTTGAAGAACGAGTTAAAAATGTTCAGTGTAGATTTCTTTTTAACACAAGTTCGATTAATCTATAATAATTTGATTGATCTATTTGGTCAGCTCTACTAACGCCAAAACGCTAAGCAAGATTTGAATATTGAAATTGAAACGGTTTAGTTAGCCCAGTATTGCACTCCGAAAATTCCGAAAGTGCCTCAATTAGCAACTGACACTGTAAAAGTTCAACTAATGTGCAGAAAGTGTAGACTAATTCATATTCTTAACAAATAGAACGGTCTCAAAATAATGATTGATGCGTTTTTGAAATAAATTGTTTGCTATTAATTTTTCCCCTTCGTTCACTGGGTAAATTTTCTACACTGCACTTGCCACTTGACTCTGTGCGCGTGTGTGTGTGTGTCGCTCGGTGGGCGTACGAAGCGCTCGCAGTCAAAGTGGAAAATCGATCAACTAAACTTTGGCTCAACGAGCGGGCCAACTTTACGTTCGATCGTTTCGCGGCTTTACGTTTATTCGCTTCAATTCACTTTTGTGTGGTCCGTTTTATTTCATATTTTGCTTCGCACTCGGTGCAGTTGGCTGCGATTCGGCTATTTGGCTATTCGGTTGGCTGCTGCTGCTGGTTGCTGTTGCTGTTGCGTGCGTTTCGCGTGCACACTCCTATGCGGCTGTGCTAAAACTGACTCCACCACCAGATCAATGCTGGCTCAAGTATTAAACAAAAATATTGTACTACAGTATTTTTTTCTTCTTGTCTTCGTCTTCGTTTTATTTTATGTGTTTTTTCTTTAAGCTACAAAAAAAAACTGTATTTTTCTTTCATTCAGTCGCGCTGTGTGCAGCCGCTGGTACTGCCGTTGCGTTTTCGGCTGTTGTTGTTGTTGTTGGTGTTGCTGTGTTTATAGGCAGTTGACTCGAGTAGAGGGGGACGGCCTGGCAGCGGATGTTGGCGGTGGTGTGTTGACGCGCTGCACGAATATCTGTCTGGGCCAGAGAGTGAGGAGGGGTTGGGGCGAGACAGTACTTGACGAGTACTTGTTGGTAATCGCATTGATGGCGACGCTCGGTTGCATAGCAGCGCTGCCGTTTGAGCTACTGTTGCCAATGCTGCCGAGGCTGCTGCTGACGCTGACGGTGATATTGTTGCCGTTGCTGCTGCGGCAAGTTGCGGCCCAATCGCAGAACGAGGATGATGTGATGTATTGGCTGGCTGTGTGGCGTTTTGACAAAACCCTCTGTCCATCGATCGGCGTGTTCGTTCGTCGTGCAGGCGTTTTGCGCTTTTTTCGACAGAATTGATTGGTTAACTTCTGCACTTCACTTCACGCATGAACTGGGTCAAGATGCGCACAACACTTTGAAGCTATCGACAGCGCTGTGCTAATGCACTGTGCCGGTATAAATTATGATGCATTTTCGCTGGTTTATTTGATTTATTTTACAAGAGCCATAACAATCGAGTAGGTTAATGAATCGATTTGGAGGTTCTTCGATTCTTATTGTGTGAAATGTGTAATGAATGCAAAATTTACAGCCACTTCGAACGAAAGATCTTCCATTAGAAAATCATTAAAATGTTAGAAAAGTGGAGTGGCTGTGGTCGTAAATTAACTCATACATCGTATAGAATTTAATTTGAATGCTTTCGACCAGCTTAGCACACACACACACACACACCGCAGGCCCAACCTAGAATCAATCGAAATTTAATCAGTTTTATGCTGAGATTTATTGGTGGGATTAGTGTTGATAGGGTCATTCGCAAGGTTGAAAAGAATTGCTTACGAGACTGAGGTTATTGTTTCATGGAATCAATCGATACAATTTGCACAAATTAAAAGCCAATTCGCCAATCGTTTTGAAAGCATTGCCGCCAATAGTGATCGAGTTTTAAATTTATGTGTTCTTGATTTTTGGAGGGCATTAAACTATTTATTGTACTCAATAATACCTACAAGAGTCGACTTTGAACTGCTGCAAAGCTGATTTAAAGTACTAAACTTACTTTGCTGATCATAAGAACTCGTTTCTTGGTTGCGCCCTACTTTAAAACTAACTTTCAGGCTTTCTTGTTTTTCCCTAAAGTAATGAAAGGAATTTGTGTATCAACTTGGAGAAACTAAAAAAAACATGCAACGTTCTGGGTTCGCCATGTTCAAAACAATCATGTGCAATATCTGATATGATTTAACTTATGTAGATCTCATTCATGAGCGTTGATAGTCGAACTAGACTCCCGTGATTCATGTGTCAAACTATTACTAGCCAAACTCTGCTCAAAATGTTACTTACCGCAACTTGCTGCAAGAGACCTACCCACATTTTTGCCAACCAGCAAACCAAGCGAAATGTGCCGCAAAACCAACTCAGACCCAACACTCTCTCGTCATTGCCAAGTTGAAAGTTGATGTGAAAATTATTCAAATGGATTGCCTCAGTAACTGCGACTGCAGACTGAATGCTTTCCTTAAATGTAAAAATAAACTTGAAATCCAAACAAAAATATTGCAATGACACCGCCTAAATGGGGGAAGATACACAAAAGCCACAATGCTGGGAATTCCTGCGGTTTTGCTCGGCGGGCGCGTCTCAATTTGTGTTCGTTGCTCTGCAGTTGGTAAGCAAATCATTTCGCAATTAGGTGCCCAGTGAATGCTTACGAGGCTGCTGACCAGTACACATACATATTTGTCAGGTATGGTAGTTCATTTTTTCGTCGTACTATTCACAATTTAATCCCTGGCGGCATTTTAAACGTCAAATACGCTCGTACAATTTCACAATATTTCGTAAAATTCCCACATCTTTTCTTAATGCTTTTTTGTTTGCTTTTCATTTTCGTTTTGTTTCTTCAGCTTTATCTGTCTTGCTCTCTTTTTTCGGATCTCTGAACGCAACGGCACACTTTCAATTTCGTTGGCATTGAAAAGGCGACGCTGCGAGGCATTTAATGGGCTCACTGCTCCACTTAAGGTGCGACAAACCCGAAAATCGAAAACATTGAGAAAAGTGTGTAAGCTGCCGTGTCTGTGTGAGTGTATATGTGCAAGTATGTGAAATTGTGCACTTATAAGTACGCTTTGTACGCAGCACACGAACAATTTCAAGTGGAGGTTGGATGTTTGAGAAAAGAAAAAAAGGGGCATGAAACAGGCGTGACTGTTGATATTTGCTAGCCGGAAAATGGCATACAATAATTTGAAAGTAAAGCCAACACTCTCTCTCTAAAGTTTTAAATCAACTAAATCCAAGAACCTGTCTTCTAACCTTTACATTCAACCGGAACCTTATATTTTTTATGTCATCGGAACTTCAAAATAAATTCCAAACATTTATAGATTATTAAATGAAGTTCTCGATTCGAAGGGAGAATGTGTGTAATAATACCAATGCTGACCTCGATAGTCAGCGGGAAGCGCGCTGGCTTCTCATACCAGAGGCCCTAGGTCCGATTCCTAGCTCGGATTGGTGAAACACTCGTCTACTTCAATCGCTACTCACATGAAGCAGATGAGAATTACAAGAATCGCACAAGTGTGCTCTTGGCAGGCAATGGCAAGTGAACTTAATTGCTTAAAAATCGTTTGAAATGTGTGTTGTAACTAGTGTCCGACCGAATATTCGGTTTCGGCCCAAATAAGTGGTTTCGGTTTCGGTTTCAGTTTCGGCCAAAAAATGGCCGAATAGCCGAAACCGAAACTTTCTAGAATATTTTTTACATTTTATTGTGTAGCAGATATATAGTAAAAAGAGGAGTAATTTAGATGCCAGCAATGTAAATAAACTTCTTTTTTTAGCATATAATATTAAATTATTTAATTTTGAATATTATCGAGTAAGGTACGAAAGGGTGATTTCTTCTTGTTTACGTTTTTAAAAAATGAATAAATTGTTTTTATTAATAAGTATTTATTTATTTATGCTATGTTTGTTTGTTTGTTCTTTATTTACTTAATGTAAAATTCGTTTGTTGGAAAAAGTGCTTGATATGGTGATTTTTATTTCAACTAGAAAGTTTCGGTTTCGGTTTCGGCCGAATATTAAAAAAAAACCGAATATTCGGTTTCGGTTTCGGTTTCGGCCCAAAAAAGTGGTTTCGGTCGGACACTAGTTGTAACACATGTTGAAAAACAGTGTTGCATACACATTTAAAACGGGTAGAATTTGTGGCATCACAATGGGCCCATATAGAGTCCTAACTGTGTCCTATACAGAGGCAGCCACTACAACTTACTTACCCACCTAATACCAATGGTTCGAGTCTTCAAACAGTTCACCAAGTCCATCAATTCTTGTTTATGTAGAATGTCGGGCGCTACGGTCAGTTATCTGACTCGCACTAAACTTAAATAAATTTGTTTGCTGGCGTTCTCGATTATGAGAGACCAAATTGAATGATTTGACTTTTCCTTCTTTCTTTCAGAGATTTTTTCTAGGCACTGATGTGACAATCTGTTATATATCGTGAAGAGGGCTGAATTCCGAAAAGTCGACTTTGGGCGAATACTTTGAAAAAGTATTTAGGTAAATGGAGAATTATTGCAGACATTTTCATTTCCACGCGTATATTTAGACTACAGTATACAGTAGACCAGATTTTGACATGGCTTCAAATTTCTTCATAAATCGAAACCAAAAATTACAAATACTTTGTTTTTCTATTGCATTAACCCAACACCACTCAAATCGTTCATACTCTCGATCACTGTTTTCCGATTTGCTACTACACTGGACATGTTAAATGTGCTGCTTCAAATACAGCAACGATTTCCTAGAATTTTCTCATATTTTTAATTTTGTTTGAAACCTCACCAAGTTTGTGCATTATTACTATAAATGAAAAATAATTTTTCAAATATCTCTCTTTTTGTCATACAAAAAAGAGGCTGTCATTCTACCTGATTCACTTGAATAATTTCACTATGATTTAGACTTAAGTTTTCTCTCAAAATTGGCTTCGTTTTTATGCTTCCGGTCGTTGTCGACCAAATATAAGGTGCCTGCTTTTGCCATTTATTTCAGTTTGATCCACCACACCGCGTATGTACCTGTTGGCGCAATGATTCGCAGTTAAATGTGAAATTGTGCCACGAATTTTATTTTATTTCAACATTTTGCGCAAACTTTAACGAAAATATTAAAAATTAAGAAAATAATACTCCCATCGCACTGAAAAAGGCCATTTTTTCAGCAATAATTAAGAGAACAATTAACACACGAAACGGCGCACAGTGGGGTAATATGTAAGTAAAGTGCCGATTAATTCAAAAACGAAAAATAAAGATACAAATATGTTTTTGATACCGGGTTAAAGTGGATAAAATTCTGCATCACTATGTGAAAACGATGTTGCAAAATAGTTAACCGTTTTCCCGCAAAGCACTCTGAAAGTTGACATTTATTTTCAGTTTTTGTGCGAACAACGATAAACGCGTTTTTTCCTTTACTTCAAAACGATTTATTTTTGTGATTTTTAAAAGTATTTAAAAATTAATTATGCAACCTTCATGTTCAGTGATTTCAGTAATGCAGTATGTATTTTGTTTTGTTAAAAAATGTTTATAAGTATTTTATTTGATTTTTTGTTTAAAAGCTTAATAATTATTCAATTTCGGACCTTTTCATAGACATATAGCTTTGAATCTTGTGAGATCGAGCAAAACTTTTTTCATTAGCGTATAGCTTTGATATTTCAGTAACATTTTATGAAAAAAAAGTTGCACGAATGTTGCGCACTTTTCCAGCATTTCGATTTTTTTGTGCGAACGCGTGTATGAGAACACATAGAAATGTGCAAAATAAATTTTTTTTAAATTAGTTATTTTTTAGATAAAAACAAATAAGCAAAAGGTTTTATTGTTGTTTTTATTGTTTTTTTCAAAATGCAGAAATATCTGCATCAATAATAGAAATCGATGTAGACTTGAATCAAAACATTCACACCATTTTATGGTTGTTTCTAGTGAACATCAAATCGAAATAGAAAAATTTCGCAGCTATGGATTAAAAACTTCAAAATATTTTTTACAATGCTATTCCTGGTAAAATATGCCCACAATTTTCCATAGAAAGTTTTTACATCGACCGCAAATCATATCGCATGTTTTGTTGCCAATCGGCCAACCTTCGGAAGAAGCACAGAATAACGATTTCAAGTGTTGCAGAGAGAATTTTTTACGAAAGTGGACTGAAAAATACCATTGAAAACATTGTATCAAGTATGAAAAAATTGCCACAAAAAAGTGCATCGTATGTATATTATGCCCAAAGTTGCTAACTATGGAGTTGATACTAATGAGGAATGATGATAATGGTGATGGTGAGGCTTATAATGATGATGAAGATTATATTAATGATAATCATCATCATAATTATGATATTGAATTGGCTGCAAAAGGTGGCGATGAAATGTTTCAATTAAACTGTTCAACTTAACTTTCATTAGAATAGTGCAAGATTTATCTTTTGTAACTATTTTAGTTTTTTACCGTTTTTAAAAAAAATGTCCACTGAAGTATACCCAAAAACATATGTTTTTTACTTTCTAATGTTCGATTAACTAAACCTAATAGTTATTTCATATTTAAACAGCCTGAGTGAATTAATCGGC
This sequence comes from Melieria crassipennis, assembly GCA_963668005.1. Lineage (NCBI taxonomy): Eukaryota > Metazoa > Arthropoda > Insecta > Diptera > Ulidiidae > Melieria > Melieria crassipennis. Next base: position 110,244,313 of record OY764962.1, on the reverse strand, counting down.
ATTTTCGGCATCAATTACCCCACTGTGCGACGTATCGACGGCGTGTTTAACGCGCCAGGCGGCCACAAATTGCAGCACGACATTAAACTGAAACGAAAGCCGCGCATAGAGACAAACAAAAGGCCGACGAAAACGAAATTCATAAAATGTAGTAAAATCAAAAGACACCAAGCGGCGCACTGCGAATGCGGAAAGTGTTGCGTGCGCGAGAGTGTGTCACGCATGCGCGCAGGGAGCGGTGCGCTGTGGCTCACCGGCCGCAGTGGTGTCACGTGCTATTGGGCACACAGCTGCTCTGATAACAGTGCGCAGCTTCAGCTACAGCGGCTACAGCTGCCGGCTCGATGCTGTCATGTTTAGGAAATGTGTAAGCAGAGCGCGAGCGGTCGGTCAATCGATCAGCCAATGATGCAGCGGATTTTCGTTGCTCTGTGTGTGAAGGTGAAGTGGTATTCGCTTCTTCGATGTTACTGCTTCAACATATTCATTGAAGTAGCAGCAAGACTGAGCGTTCACGTACATGGTGGCAAACATAAAATTTGACACCTCATATTTGTCGAAATTTCATCAATCGAGGAGTGGCATCGCGCGAGAATGCTCAGTGCCGGCGCCGGCCAAGGTGCGGTGGAATGGAATTTCGACATTGATACTTGTGTGCATGTGTTGCCTTTTGTTTTGCGTTGATTTTGGCACTGCAACTGATTTCAATAATTGCTACTGATTTCGTCATTGTTGTTGTTTTTTGTCATTTGAGGTTGCACATTCAGTTTTACGCTTTGATATTTCATTACCAAATATTGTTATCGGTGTTGTAGTTGCAGTTATTGCTGTTGCATGTCTGCCTTAAAAGTGGCTGTAAATATGGATTGAGGGTAAAGAATGCAAACGAGGTGTGTTGCTTATGTTATTTTAAGTATCGTGGCATTACTTTTAACTAGTCAACAATTAATTTATATTCATCCAATGTTACTTTGCTTGATCTCAGTGGCATACACAGGGGGGGAGGGGGAATGCAATCATAATAATGATGTAATAGGCTAACCTGGCGGAGTTTTAATTGACTACCGTACTTAAACATTAAACTTTTTTTTAAGAAAGGAATCAATGATGAAGACAAGAGTTCGCAAATATGAACTCTGGTACCTCAATTAAAAATAATATATGAACTAAAAAGAAGCCAGCTGATTTTTCACTCTTTTTCAGACAGAGGGAAGTGTCTAGATCGATTCTTGGCGATTATGATCTCAAACAACTATTTGTCTCCGTACCATTTCTTTCTAGACAACTCCATGGCAAAACGAATATAACTTGGCAACTCAGTGTAGGGTATCCAAAGTTTGTAGCACACCCGTTATTGAAATACTGCCCAACTCCATTTGTATTGTTATTATTTTCTATGTACATAAACAATAATTGTTTTTGTTTTGGTATTTGAGATTTCATTTATTGGGTGATTATACAATTTGGTCAATGACCAATAATGTGGGCGGCATTGATTTTGCTGCTTTTTGCACATTCTTCGCGTATTCATCTTTTGCCTTCTTTTCGAAATCTTTGCCGTTTTTATTGTTATTAGTGTAGTTGTTGTTGTTGTTGTTGTTGTTGTGATGTTTCGATTTGTTTTCAATTAGTTAAGTGCATAATTTGAGAGTTTAGTATTTTCCAAGCGATTTCCGTTGTGTCTTCCGACTTGGCATTCGCGCATGCCGACTAAAAATTCAAGAAATTCTAGTGAATTAATTTGTAAAAATTTCATTTTGCATTATGATTCATCGTCGACTGCACCCGCTATGCAGCTGCGTGTTCGCAAATAATATCCGCGTCCGCGTATGCGACGTTTTAGGTCCGAGTCAAAGACGGAATTCCTGTCAGTCTGGCTGTCTGACTGTCTGGCCATGCATTTTGTTTGCTGTGTCCGCAATCGCATCCGTCTGCGACTGCCCAAGTGTGCTATTAATACGCGATTTACGAGGGCAACAACAACACGACAACAATTGCCATACAAACAGCGATAGAAGAACAACGATATTGGCTTACAGTCACAGCAACAACGACGTACTGTAGCAACATAGAAATTAATATTAATTTCGTTGACCTCGCAATGGGCTTAGAGGGTTTGCGTTTTTCTCCTTCAGTTCTTGTTCAATGCCTATATTATTGTTGTTGTTGTTGTTTACATGCAGGAAAGCGCCATGCGGAACTGAATTTGCTTGGCGCGCAATGGCACCACATCTACATCTACAGACGGCTGGTAGCGGCTTCGGAGTTGGCCTATCTGGCCGCCACTGTTCGTTGACCATAAATGACGCTTCCGAAGCGCAGATTGTGTGGGAAGTTGTTGCTTTGTTTTCATTTTCGTTAATAACGTTGTTTTTTTTTGTGAAGCGCCACAAAGCTTTGTACATCATTTCAGGGAACTGTTCAGGTTAGTAAATAGAAGCGTTGTAACTTACAGACAAGATGGCTAATTGCTAATTACGCGCGTGTTAGGCGTTTAGTGGTTGCCGTTCGAGTTCTTTGTCTGTGTGGCTGCAGCGCATGTCGTAAGCAATTACTGAGACCTTGATGCGATGCGCGAGGTTTAGTACAATACCACAAATTATTTACGAATTACCAACTTTAATGGATTCAATACATTCAGATGCCCCAGCCGGGTTAGCTAGGAAATTTATTTCTTATAATTTAACCCTTTCGCTACAGGTTTTTGCTGGGAAAAGTTAAAACTTAAAATTTGTTGATTTCCATAATAATTGTTTTAATTTCTATTATCGAACCCTGTTTTTAGAGTGTTGTGGCTGTAATAATTTCTTAAGCATAAAATTTTTTACGTATATCTATAAATCGAATAAATCTGCATTTACTTTAGCTAAAATTTTTGTTAAAAATGTATTTGAATTAAAATAAACAAGTTTAATAAAACATCTCTTATTTTTTCCTGTTTCTTCTTTCCTTACTATGTAAAGATATAATATTCAAAAAACGTGCATACTTCTCTCCCTTAAACGTAATTTTTAGTTTTTTAATTTTGTATTATTCCTAAATCATCAAATTATTCTAAAGACCAACAAACAAATTTATTCTTGAAGCTATAGATTGTTTAGACGTCCACAAAGCAGCATATTGCCATATATGTATGTAGCAACAAAATAGCAAAAAATTGAAAAAAATTTAGATGTATGAATCTACAGACTGAAATCCAAAACATTTATGTTTTGCATACCTGACATATTTTGGTCCTGAAAGTAAAAATAGAAAATTTAGTTAAAAGGAGACAATTTTCGTCTTTCATTTGATACCCATGTCTTCATCATTGCACAACCGCAAATATTTAAAAAATATTTTAAATGTGTTTATCTTTAAATTTTTAAAATCCTTTAAGAAGGTTTTTGGGTGAGAAAATGAAAAACTGACTATGCCAGGATACTATAAATAAAAAAATAAAATTTGGTATACTAGGTAATCATGGTCTGCTGAATTCAAATCTCTATTTTGTTTTTCTTAAAATTTTTTAGTTTGGCAATGCCCGAGACTTAAATTTGTGCTTTTCGTCATTTTTAGGAAGCTTTAGCAATAATTCTATTGGCTAGATTTTTCAGATTTTACATTTAATCGGTAACGTCAATATTGATTATTGCGAAGAGTAACAGAAATTGTCTTAGGACCTTAGTTTTGCAATAAAAACGATAACAATAGACGTATATTTTGCTTTTATGCAGTTTTCTCAATTTTTCATGCTGATAGCATACTTTTAGGGATGAAACAATTAAATTTTGTCGAAAAATAGGTTTAGGCTTTTCAAATTGAGTTATTTTCTGAGATCGGAAGATATCGGAGGATGTGTTCACATTATTTGACAAAGAAAGAATGGTTCTTAAAATAAAAAAAATCCAGGAACATACTTTCACATACTTTTTCGATATTTTCCTCTAAGTTTTGCCAATTTTCAGATTTTTAATTTAAAAAAATATTTTGAATTAAAAGTGATGTAAAAGCCTCAGGTTTGCAAATTTTAAGAAAACATTAAAAGTGAAAATGGCCACATAATTTCTTAATCTGTATTGAAAGTTTTAGCAACTTCTTGGTAACTATGCATTTTTAAAATTTTTTTTACTCAATAGACTAAAAAACAGAAAACATGTGTTTACATTTTTTTGTGAAAAAAGTTTCAACTTTGAGCCGCTTTTGCACACACACTAATTAATTTTTTGGGCAGATTTTTTGGGGTTTTCTTAGTTGGAGTTTTACCTTTCAAATTACATACAAATCATTAAATTCAGAGACTATAAATTGTTTGAATTTTGTCTATGGAACGAATCACTGTGCGGTGTAATAAATGTAAAGTTTGTGTTTTCACTCAGTGCATCATAACTTTGTCATGTTATTTCGATTCAATTGATGTTAGGCTTAATATTTGCATAAATAATATATCTTTCATCTAAAATTTTAAAACCAGAGGAGATCATTTATTTTATCCATAAAAAAAGTATTCGAAAATTTATTTGAAATTGGTCGAAAAATTCACTTTTTACAACTTTCATCGTCAGTAACTTCCTCAAATCTCATCTGATTTGGATAATATCGTTGGTTAGGTTACTTAATTACCTTCTGAACGACGGGCCACTTCTGTTAGTCGGATGGTTGGTTTACGAGATATGTGCTCATAACTGAAATAAGAGGGAAAAACGTGTTTTTCGAAGATTTTTCGAAAACGCTTTTTAAGAAAATTAATTATTTAGGAGCAAGCGATGAACTCATTTTTTGTCGAGTAGTGTAATAGAAATGGTAGGTAGCTTCACTGAATGTTTACATAGTCAACAAATGATATTTGTTGCTTTTAACTTAAATTTAGGTATTCATTAATTGAATTTAATCAAAGAGTTCTTGAGTCGAAACAAGTTTAGTTAAGCAACGCAGAGCAATGAATTTTGCCGAAGAGTGTGAAACTTCCGATTTTTAGGAAATTTCTATTAACTCAGAACTTTACTGTCAATATGGATTATTTCTCTGTGGCATTTAATGGAAACATTTTAAAATCTTCCAGGCACAAATTGGGTAAACTCTCTACTGCTTATATTTCGTTTTCTATGCCAATTCCACAAGAATATTGACAGGTCTAATGACGGGATTTTACAATGGGAGAAATAGTTTTTTACAGAAAAACCGGGAATTACCATGCAAAATTTTACACCACAGCACATGTTACACACATACCCACGCACACACATAATAACATTTGCCTGATTTGGCGTTGCGAAATCTCCCAAGTTAGTCATTTGATTAGGGTTTTCTTCACAAGTTGGTAATTTGTTTAGGGTTTTCTTCGATTCTATACGCACATACTTTCAGGTGTGCATCCGTATTGCAATTTTTTAATGCTTTGCTGGAATTGACATTAGCGTTTACGTTGCATGTTAAAAAATGAGTAACGCTCCATGTAGACTAGCCGCTATTAAATTCCTACGAATCGATACTTCAGCTACAAATGCATTAAGTTATTTCCACAAATAAATCAAACAATGCACTCTTAGCATTTGTGTAACGTTGACATTAATTAACCTCGCGTAACAATGTTTGTGTGAGCGTGTGAGTGCTGTGCGGAGGCATTCCTAAGTGGCGAACATCAGTCAGCAACATAAAAGGCAATCGAAATTCTTACATACAACCACAAATCGCCATTGAAAAGGTAAAAAGCAATTATTCGAAGAGTGATTACTACACATGTGGACAGCGCTGATGAGCTGCGGTGCATCGGCAGTGGCAGTGCTGTTGCTGGTGAGTGCTCGAGTGTTTATGCAACAGCGAAACAATTAATATCCGTTTCGAATTGAACATTTTCTTTGGAAATATTTCAAGGTCAGCCGCATGCACACGTAGCCCAAAAGGCGACCGCACGCGCACGTGCAACACACACGAACCGCGCGACTTTTCATCACCGCATCGATGCTGGCAATTGACACCTCCAACTGCTGCGTGCAGCGGCACATTGTATGATTGAAATGCGCCTTGCGCGGTGCTAATTGTGACGGTACACCGATTGCACAGCCGTCGCCGGGGCTGGTGCAATCACACGGCAATGACACCAGTCGCCACGGGCAATTAGCACGTTTAATCTTAACCCATTTTCCAGCCGTGTAGAATGCAAATCGCTGGCAGGTGGGCAGTCGCGCAGCTGCATGCCGATCGGCAGAGGCTGCACGTTGCACGTCGCGCATATTCACATATAAGTAGTAAGTATGTAGTAAGTAGTAAATATGTATGGGTGTGTGGATGTGGTCGACGCCGGTGTTGCTGCCGCAATTAGTGCTGGGGGAAACGCGTCGCCGCGCTTGTCATTTGTAAATTAGCTCAATTATTACATTGACATATTTGCAATATGGCTTTTGAAAAGCATTTGCTAATTCTTCTCTCTTTCAACCCGCTCACACTCTCACGCCCCTTGTCGCACACAGTCGACAAGTGTAATTTTCGCTTTTATGTAAGTTCACAAACGAACATAAAACCGCAAACATCTGGTGTGTCGATTGTGCGCCGAGGCGGCACAGCTGTCAGTTTCGCTGGCAATTTTATGGGCATTCTTGTTGTTGTTGTGTTGGCTCTTTACTGTCCGGCTATTGGGGCTACTGCTGCCTAATGGCAAGTGGCCAATAATTAAAATCTTGAACTTGACGATTAATTTGCACAAACACACACACACACTGGACACACATACCTTTATGCATATATAATGTGAGAAACAGATATGCCGAGCGGTACTATAAAATTTATAATTGTGAAACACAAACTCAACTGTAATGAAATTCGCTCGTTTGACTTTGTTGCATGGGAAAGCAACAACTCACAACCCCAGCAAGCAGTGTCAGCAACGAATGGCTGAATTTGTTGTTGTTTATGGCTTGTGCAGTTGACTTGAATTCCCTAAAATATCAAATGCAATAAATTGAATCAATTCGAAATTAAATGTGCTAATTTGAAGCTTTAATTGAAGATCTTACCCACTCCCACTCCGTGCGGGCTACAGAACTCAGAGTATAGCACCTATAACACCGTGCGACACCGGGAAAAATCCATATGTGCGTGAAACTAGAGACCAAATATAGTAATACTGCGTACTCAGTTTTTAATTTCTACATCCTTTGTCCGTTTAAAAAGACTTCAAAATTTTGAAGGGGATAAAAAGAAAAAAATATAAAAAATACTTAACAGCGTTAAAATTTGGCGATATGTATATCAAATGAAAAAGGAAAGGCTCAAGGATTTAAATAAAATAGATTTTTTAATTTTTTGAAAAAAAGGATAAGAAAAAGGTCCTTTGAAAATTTGAATCTTTTATGTCCTTGAAAATTGACATAGAATTTTCTTGAAAAGTATGTAAGTATGTTAAAATCGCAAATCTCCTTGACCACGTGTCAAAATGTCATTATTCTCGCTTCATTGATCTTGTATCTTTTTATTATTTAAAACACTGATACTCAAATACATGAGAATTTTTTTACTTCAATAGAATTGCAGCTTCCGCCTTTTTTTTTAATAACTTTCGAGTTAGAGTAAGTTAGAGTAATGTAATTTTGATTTATTACTTTTCAAGAAAGTTAAATGTAAATTTTCAAGGACATAAAGGATTAACATTTTCAAAGGACCTTTTTCATATCCTTTTTTTTACAAATAGATACAAAATCGATTTTATTTAAATTCTTGAGCCTTTCCTTTTTCATTTGATATACATATCGCCATATTTTAACGCGGTTAAGTATTTTTTATATTTTTTTCTTTTTTATCCCCTGCAAAATTTTGAAGTCCTTTTAAAAGGACAAAGGATGTAGAAATAAAAAACTGAGTATGCAGTATTACTATTTGGTATCTAGTTTCACGCACATATGGATTTTTCCCGGATATAAAGGATATAAAGTATTAAAATTTTCAAAGGACCTTTTTCATATCCTGTTTTTACAAATAGATAAAAAATCAATTTTATTTAAATTAAAGCCTTTCCTCCTTCATTTGATATACATATCGCCATATTCTAACGAGATTAAGTATTTTTTATAATTTTTGTATCTACTTTTTATCCCCTTCAAAAATTTGAAGTCCTTTTAAAAGGACAAAGGATGTAGAAATGAAAAACTGAGTACGCATTATTACTATGTTTGGTCTATAGTTTCACGCCCATATAGATTTTTTCCGGTGTGAAAATTTTTTTTGTATAAAAAGCATCCGGATTTGTGGATTTGCAAGGCAGCTAGGAAAGTTGTATCCCACAAATTGGAAAAGTAGCGCATTTGTAGAGGAAACGTTCTACACTTTTCTTGGAATCATTGTCTTCGCAGCTCTATAGTAGTTTTGTGCAACAATCCCAGTCGGTGGGCGTGTTGATCAAAAAGGCAGTTTGGGGTCATGATACCGAATGTCATCCTTATGGAAGGTTTGTTCTCTTGCCGTCTCTCTCTTCCGTATTCAATGTCTGTTCTTATAGCCATTTGGTCTTATACCACTTATATCACTTTACAGAAAACAAAAACTGTGTCGTTACCTTTTGGCGCGCCTTTCAAATGTAAAAATTCCGGCGCAGACACTATGTGTTTGTATGTGTGGGTGGCTAACCGGAATCATAAAGTACTGGAGCGTAATTAAATTCTGGGCTATTTTACGAGTGCTGTCCATTAGAACGACATCCGCTTAAGTGTTGTTCACTTTCAAAACAGTGCAAGGCGAGAAGGTGGGAACGAATGCATTTTTTACTTTAATTTATAACACGAAGTATTTTGCATTTGAGTAGATTTTACAATTCAGTTATTTATAGTTAATTTGATTTAAACAAACTACGTTGAGGCGGCCAATTAAACCCCAGTTATATGTACATCCACATGAATAAAAAACGCCTGACAGAGTAGGTGAACAGGTGGACCGCTTTCTAAAACAATTCAACTAAATGCAAATATTGTGATTGAGTGGAGGTCGATAAGGCATAGAAGTGGTCTGAAAAGCTGTACTTATTGCTGGTTATGGCGAATGTTGACATGACAACAAAACATATTGCGCTATTGGCAGTCAGAGACACCGTACAGGCCGTTGAACACTTACGAATGAATTACTTCGAGAGAGGGGCGTGTTGGCGTGTAGTGTGATCGAAATAAAAATATTAAAATTTGAATTTATTCAATATTAAATTGTATTGAATCCGGTAAGTGAGGCGCAGCATTAGCCCTAATATGCAAATCAAAAATTGTTAGAAATTAATTAAAAGTACAGTATCGACACCAGGTGGTCATGTCCGATATTGTGGAATTGTGGAAATAGTTAAAAGGTACAACATCGACACCAGGTGGTCAATGTTGATATTGTGGTAAGTGTTGCCAAGGCATTAGATAGTAACCCAGCATACAAATTTGAGCAATTCGATAATTAAGTGGCGAGCTTTGTTGACTTGTTGTATAAGAAATTGTTCAATCAATTCTTCATCATGATAAATCAAGCAGCATTTACAGAAGTCAATATTTAAGTAATTTATTTCACCTATTAAACAACGACAATATTTCCATACCGTGTGCCGTTTCTGACGGATTCATTGGCAATATGCACAAGAAATGATTTTTTCATTTATAACAACCGAGCGAATGTATACCTATCCCAACACGATATGGATAAACGAATAGGCAATCGATTGCAATGGACAAGATAGACGAAGGCGAACTCTGGACAATAGGCTTAAGACAAAATATTAGCAGACAGGCGGTTACATATTACTCGTTTATGAATTAGTAAATAAATGTTCATATAAGTGAACGAAGTTTGTATGCGTTTTATTATAATCTCTAAAGCTCACAGAAAATGGGAACATTCAGCAAGCAGAGGTCACTTAATATAAATCAGGGACTTAACTATTATAAGTTTTTAAAAAAATAATTGCAATGTAACTATTAGAATAGAATAGAATTGATTAGGGTAAACTGCACTGAGACCAGGATTGATCTATTGCGCCCAATACAATGTAACTATTACAATGCAACATAAATTTTATTTGTTGATTATAATTATTACTTGCAACAATTAATTTTTACGTTGCGTAATAACTGTTATGAGAAAACAATGTTTTTCTCGTTCTCAATAATTATTATTTTGGATTTTTTTGTTAACGGCAACTTAAATGAAAAAAGTCATAAATAAAAGTTATGAAGCAATGTAAACAAAAAATTCTCAAAATAATAGTTATCGGTAACGCAAATGAAAAAAAATCATAAATAAAAGTTATGAAGCAATGTAAACAAAAAAAATCTCAAAATAATAATTATCGACAACGAAAAATATACTTGTTACTTATAAGAGTTATGATGCAACTCAAAAATATTTATTACATGATAATAGTTATAGGCGACGTAAATAATTTATTATTGGGAATAATTATTATAGAGCAATAATTATAGAAATTTCTTAAATAAGGGAAATTTTTGTATTCCCAAAAATATGGATAATAATTATTTTAGGTCTCTGATATAAATTCATCGATGGATATTTAAAGAAATGGACACAATTTTTACTTTGTAAAACTTATTCGTAAACTGTTGATGATCTCGACAATCTACTGCTACATATACTGAGCACCGGATACTGATTGTGAAATTAGCTTCCCAGTAATGCATACTGTTGATGCTGAGAAAGGGTTACCTAACATCTGGTTGTTCGATGCTTTTTCCGTATGCGTTTGCAAAGCACAAACTGGCAGGTGAGTGAAGAGAAAATTCAGGACCATCTGCTCCAAAGGCCTTCCTTCCATAAAATATAAACACAAACACATTACAATAACAAAGTTCGGGCCCACAAAAATCCCGCGCCCGGGTATAAACTTTCCCTTCTTTCGTTATTGCTGACAACCAAACACAAAGATGTTTGGCTTTAAGAAAGCTTACATGGGAAATCGACTTAAGGCATTTGGATACATAAACATTTTTATTTTAAAGCAAAAATTGTTGTGTATATGTTTGTTTTATTTTTTTTGTATATTTCGAAACGAATTGTTTAATAATGTAACTAGCAAATATTTTAATGGATACTTAAAATATAGAAATGTTTGGTTAGATTTCAAGTTGAATCCGATTTCAAATATGCACTCAGCTCGTACGGCCGACTGCATGGTTTTCTAACACCAACAGTTGGCAACCGTCAGCTGAATGGAAGGCACGTAGTTTTTTTGCAGCTAGAACTGTAGAATATGCAACGTTATTGACACAGAAGGCATTTTCAAAACTTAAACTATTTGTTTGGATGCTGCATCAAAAATCAAGTTGTGTTAGTTCTGCTTACAGTGCAAACAAGAACAGAGCTGATACAATCATTTTACTCGAGTTTAATTCTTGTCTAAAATTCAGATAAATGTACATTTGAATTTTATAAAAAAGTTATAGGTATTTCCGGTAGATTTTAGAAGCAGGCAGCCACTTTAGACGCACAATTGCAAGCTCCTCCCATTGGCGCAAATGACTTGAGCAAACAGCATCGACTAAAGCTCGCACAAAGGCGGCTGGGCGCACGCGTGCGCGCACTTATGCAAACTTTGCACCGGGCCGGCCCGCGAGGTGGTTGTGCAACACTCATAAAGAGTGCAAAAAAGCATTATTGCCGGATTTAATGTTTGCTCGTAAAGAACATTTGCTTAGAACATTTGTATGATGTTGTATAACGCGCTCGCGTAATTAATGGAATGCGCCTGCGTCGAATGCGACAGCGAGCGACGTTAATTGTGATTGATGAAACGCCGCGTCGCGATGTGTGTACACAATTGTGCAATCTTCAATAATCGATTATGCAACCAGAATTAATCGGCAGAAGAATTTCCCGCGTGACATTTCCTCCAAAGTGAATCATTCACTTTTTGCGCTGTGATTTTCGAGCAAACGTTGCTTTAGGTTTTCTACTTGAGAGTAGAAGAACTATCCTCTCTTTGGTGTTCATCCATGATGTTATTAGTGGTTCTGTTGATTGTCCTTACCTCCTGAGTCTCATTAATTTCAATGTTCCTTCTCGTGTCCTCCGTCACTATGACTTATTTGTCATATCTCCCTGCAGGTTTAATTACGCCTTGAATGCCCCTTTGGTGAGAGCGCTTTCCAAATTTAACAAGATCTGTGGTTCGCGTAACCTCGATCTTTCCATTTCCAAACAAGAATTAAAATCACTTCTGAACGCCTTTTATACATGACGATATTCTTATTGTTATTCTATTCTTAAGTTATATTCCTATTGTTATTCTATTTTTAAGTTCTTATATTGTTGTTTGCTTAGTCTGTAAGTTCAATTACTGTAGACTTGAAATAAATAAATACATATAAATGAAATGAAAAAAAATGCATTGCCTTTTTCTCATTTTGCGCAACTGTTTACTTTGAAAATTATTGGTTTGGTGGCACTTCGTCTTGTCACAGGCTTTAAATTGTTTATTTATGAACTCGCACTTAGATGTAAATGAATGTTAACAACAAAAAGGTGAAAATCGAAAAAATGAGTCGAATTTTATATTGAAATTAATAAAAGAAATTGCGGTCAACGAACGACGATGCTATGCATTTAATTAAATATTTGCATGTCTTACTCTTGTTGTTGTTGTTGTGCAAAGCAGTCATATATCTGCATGGATTGTTATTATTATTTTTATTTTGCATTGTTAAATCATTGACCTTGACGGCTAATGACATATTAGGCGATAGATTTTGTTTGTTTAGTCGTTGTTGTTTTTGTTACTGTAGTGGCAGTTTATCTCTCAAACTTTTGAGGCAGCTCGGATGACACGCAGATCGGGCAATTGAAATTTAAATTTAAAAAAGTTGTAGCAGTAACAGCAACAAGAACAATAATTAAAAGTAACAATAATAATATGTAATCGAGTTTGAGTATTTAAGTGATGCCACTGATGCGAAAAAACAATGAATAGGTACGTACAAACAAATTCAATTCAAACTCATTCAAATGTACTTATACAGAAAAATTTGAAAACTGGATTGTTTAATGATTCAACATCACTAACAAAATGCGTTTAAAGTTTTAGCCATACAAATTTGACAAAAATTAAAACGACGCACGTGATTCATTCGTTAAAAATGCAAAATACTCTTGTAGAACGAAACAACGCATTTATTATTGAAATTTCGAATATCTTGCACGCAAATTTCGATCATAGTACATACTTACTATACATAACGTACTAATGAAACCGTGTTTACACTAAGACTTGAATAAACAAAATAAGTGGTCATTTTCATGATGACAAAGACATCGTACTGAGAGAGACTGTCAATGCCGGAATTTATATGAATTATAATGAATTTGTTTCCTGTGCTATGCGGTTAGGAAAAATAAACACATTTTAGGAAAATCATTTGTGCAGAAAAAAAATCTAGCTTTAAAAAATGCGGCAGTATCACTTAAATTCCAAGTATACATTCGAGTCTAATTTTAGAAGAACAATTTAATTTATTACTATATACTTTTACAATGTCTTAAAGCAGTAGGTGTCATTTTAAATTTTGCGCCATTTGTAAACTGTTCACATGCAACTGTCACTGCAATGACACTATACAAGTAAAGCTTGAAGAAGTTGAACAAAACACACTCAGATAATTGAAACAGTTAAAATTGCCTGCAATAATGTTGAAAATATCGTAGAGACGATAACTCATAAAACATTTTTACTTATCTGAATATTGAACAAGCAAAACTTTCACAGCTGAGGTTCTGGAAACCCCAGAATAATAGTTAAACATACTTCGCCAATACTTCGAGTCTCAGTTTGCAGTGGTTTTTGAGCCAAAGACAATATTAGAGCTGTTATTGGCGAAATTCAGCCATAAGGTCACAACAAATCTAATCGAATGAGTGCCCATTTGTAGGAAAAGGCAAACAATTGACAGTTATTAATGAAAAATGAAAATGTCATTAATTTTGGCAAGAATATTACGTTTTCTGTTAATTTAATTTGACAGCTCTTGTTGAAGGACACTATATGTATTCGAATTATACCACCATAAATCTTGGAACCTTAAATTTTATATATTTATACTAGCAGGGCCTCGCGGCTTTGCACGCATGTTTGAAGTCAATGGGCCTAATAAATCAAGTTTTTCTAAACCTTTTGTTGACCCCGTTAGATTTTATGAAATAATGCTTGCCTAATTAATTCCCATTTGAAGTGATTTCATTATATTTTAAATCAACAGACCTCTTAAATCATGTTTTCCCATGCAAACTCTTAACCCTCCTGACGGGTCAGATTTTTATTTTCGAAAAAATGAAAAACACGTGTCGGTTTATTTATCATTTTGAGCACTTTCACCAAGTTTGAAGTAAAACAAACCCAAAAAATTATGTTTCTCAATACTAACTTTTAACCCTTTGCGTACCCCTTTAGTTTTGATTTTTACTTACTTACTTACTTACTTAACTGGCCATAACAACCCGTTATCGGGTTACGGCCTGCCGCAAAACTTCTCTCCAGGCGCCTCTGCTTTGCGCGCGCCTTCTCCAGTTGGTCACACCAAGTGATGACAGGGCCTCTTCAACTTGGTCCTTCCACCGGAGACACGGCCTCCCTCTTCGCCGTCGACCTCCAACCATCGCATCGAACACCTTTTTCGCCGGAGCTTCGTCGTCCATACGGCAGACATGACCGAGCCAGCGTAGCCGCTGGATGTTAATTCGCTGCGCTACGTCCATGTCCTTATACAGCTCATACAGCTCGTTATTGGTTCGTATACGATAGTCGTCACCAACACGTACAGGGCCGAAGATTTTGCGAAGTACCTTCCTCTCGAACACTCCAAGGGCCGCTATGTCGTTTCGTGTCATTGTCCATGCTTCAGCGCCATAGAGAAGCACGGGCAAGATAAGCGTCCTATAGAGCGCAAGTTTTGTCGGTCGAGAGAGGTCTCTACTTCTCAATTGCCTACCGAGACCGTAGTAGCACCTGTTGGCAAGAGTAATCCTTCGCTTTATCTCCAGGCTGACATCATTGCTGCTGTTGATGGCGGTGCCAAGGTAGACGAATTCCTTGACAACTTCAAAGGTATACCTGTCGGCCTCGACGTGAGACCCTAGCCGCTGCGAGTCCCTGCGTGTAGACAGCATATACTTCGTCTTGCCCTCATTTACCACCAGACCCATTTTGGCAGATTCTCTTTCGATAGCCGCAAAGGCAGCGGTGACATCTCGCTTGTTACGCCCGATGACATCAATGTCATCAGCGTAGGCAAGGAGCTGGACACTTTTGTTGAAAATTGTGCCATTACGATGTACACCGGCCTTGCGCAGAACACTCTCCATGGTGAAGTTGAAGAGGTCGCAGGACAAAGGATCGCCCTGTCTGAAACCTCGAACGGTATCAAAGGGGTCGGAGAGGTCACTTCCAACCTTGACGGAGCTGCGCGTATTGCTCAACGTCGCTCTGCAAAGTCTAACGAGCTTTGCAGGGATACCAAGTTCAGACAATGCGGCATATAGGCGATCCCTTATCGGGCTATCGAATGCTGCCTTGTAATCGATGAAGAGATGGTGTGTATCGATTTGGTTCTCATGGGTCTTCTCCAGAATTTGGCGTAGAGTGAATATCTGGTCGATGGTGGACTTACCAGGTCTAAAGCCGCACTGATAAGGTCCAATCAGCGCCTTGGCGAGTGGCTTTAATCTTTCACATAGTACGCTCGTCAGGACCTTGTATGCAATGGGAAGTAGGCTGATACCCCTGTAGTTGGCGCATATTGTTGGGTCGCCTTTCTTCAGCACAGGACAAAGGGCATTGAGGTTCCAATCGTTGGGCATTCGTTCCTCCAGCCATATTTTGCAAATGAGCTGATGCATGCACCCAATCAGCTCACCGCCGCCGGCCTTGAACAATTCAGCTGGTAGCCCATCCGGCCCTGCAGCTTTGTTGTTCTTGAGTCGCTGGATAGCGACCCGGACCTCGTCATAGCTGGGCGGTGGCATATCCACACCGTCGTCGTCGATTGGTGCCATCTGGACATCTTCACCACTGGCGGTATTGTTCCTTTCGTCGCCTGCGAGCAGCTTGGTGAAGTGCTCCTTCCACAACCTCAGCACACCCTGCGCATCCGTAACCAGATCCCCGTTTTCGTCTCTGCAAGAAGATGCCCCGGTCTTAAATCCTTCCGTGAGACGCTTAACTTTTTGGAAGAATTTTCGGGCGTCATTCCTGCTCCTGCACTCCTCGATTTCCTCACGCTCGCGCCTTTCTTGCTCCCGTTTCTTGCGTCTAAAAAGGCACCTCTCTTTCTTCCTCTCCTCCCGGTATTTTTCTGTCATGGCTCGCGTGGCGGCCGACTGCAGGGTCTTCTTGTAGGCAGCATTCTTCACTGCAGTGGCTGCGCGACACTCTTCATCGTACCATTGGTTTTTTGGTGGTGGGCGTCGAAAACCAAGGACATTTTCTGCGGCGGCGCGCATAGAGTGGGATAAGTGAGCCCATAATCCGCCGATGTCATCAGGTGGAGAGGGGGAGCGACCGAGCTGGTTAGAGAGTTGAGCGGAATAGGCTTCGGCTACCCCTTGTGATCGCAGCTTACTGATGTCCAGCTTTCTTCGCAAACTAGGTTGTGCGGTCTTCGCTGCGCAAAGACGCATGCGTACCTTGGCTGCAACAAGGTAGTGGTCCGAGTCGATGTTGGGTCCTCGGAACGTGCGCACATCTAGAATGCTAGAAGCATGCCTTCCATCAATCACAATGTGATCAATCTGGTTGCGGGTGGATTGATCGGGGGATAACCAGGTCGCCTTATGGATATCGAGGTGCTGGAATCTGGTGCTACTAACTACCATGTTTCGTGCCGCGGCGAAATCGATCAGCCTCAGACCGTTGTTCGAAGTGGTCCCATGGAGGCTGAACTGCCCGACTGTGGGGCCAAAGATGCCTTCTCGCCCGACCTTTGCGTTGAAGTCCCCGAGGACAATTTTGACGTCGTGGGCCGGGCACCTGTCGTAGACGTCCTCGAGCTTCGCATAGAAGGCATCCTTGGTCGCATCGTCCTTCTCTTCCGTCGGGGCGTGCGCGCAAATTAGGCTGATGCTAAAGTATTTAGCTTTGATGCGGATCGAAGCCAGCCGTTCGTTCACCGGAGTGAACCGAGAGACGTGGTGACGAAGTCTCTTGCTGACCACAAATCCGCAGCCAAATTCGCGCTTCTCCGCATGGCAGCTGTAGTAGATATCGCAGTCCGCTCGCTTGGAGCAACCTTGTCCTGTCCATCGCATTTCCTGGATGGCGGTGATGTCAGCCTTACATTTCGTGAGGGCTTCCGCCAGTTGGATAGAGGCACCTTCCCTATAGAGGGTCCGGACATTCCAGGTGCATATCCTCAAATCATGGTCCTTGAATCGTTTGCTGTGGTCGTCAACGTTGTGGGTTCCTTCCGAGGCTTGCTTTTTGGCTTTCATTGGTATACGATTTTCCGTGGCGGGCACCAAACCCTGCGCACAACCCAAATTTTAAGTCCTGGGGATTGGACTCGCTGCACACATTAGTTCACTATTCAGCGGATGCCAAATAGCTATCCAGAAGGGCCGCGCGGAGGCTGTGCATCAGCTTGGATTGGACAGGGACAAGGATCGTTCTGGCGTTCGCCAGGTTGAACGCAATCAGAGACTTTACCTTGTATGTCCGCTCCCTTCCTTCGAAGGGAAATAAAAAGCACGTATTGAATTATTTTTATTTCAAGTGTTTTCACCAATTTTCAATTCAGTAGTCTTCCCATATGCAAACTTTAACCCATTGCTGACCCAATTTTTTCGATTTTTGAAAAATTTAAAAATACGTGTTTTATTTTTGATTTAGAGTATTTTCACCAAACTTGAAGTCAATAGGCCTATTAAATCCCGTTTCTTCATCGAGCACCTTAACCCATGTTTTGCCCAGTTAGACCACGAATTCATTTTTTTTTTTAATGTAGCTACAGTTCAAGTTTCATGTTTGTAGCTTTAGTGATTTGAGCTGGGCGGTGATTAATCAGTCAGTCAGAACAAAGAATTGTTTATATACATATATATATATAGATATATTCTAGCTCATAGAGGTAACATTTTTCAACTCAAAGCCGATCCAATGGGATGTTGAATAGGCTGGGTTATAAATTTTTTAAAACTCGTTTGTTGATCAACAAAAAATATTAACAGATTAATATTTTAACAAATTATGTTCAATTCATTACATATTGAATACTAATCAACTAATCAAAGATTACTACATAAGTTAAGCAAGTAAGTGCTGTTTTCAGTTAGTATTTATTCACATTTTAGAGATTCTGCAATACGCGTCCTTTTGTCTATCGTCAGACTTCACATCCCTAAGCTCCTAAGCCTTTTTTTGCAATCAAAGCTATGCTCGCTTTTAATAAGGGCCCACATATGTGTGTGTGTGTGTGTGTTGTTTTGAGACCTAAAAATATATGCAAACAAAAACACACAACCAGGCTGCAACTCCCATACAAAATATCATTTTTGTTGATTTGACTAAGTAATATAATACTAACATAGCTGATCCTTTCAAACATTTTTTTGAAGCTAATTTTACTAGTGTTTTCTTCTCTTTTCTCCACTATTGGTAGGGTGTGCTAATTGGTTTATTTGGTATTGGTTAAATAAGCATCTAAACTCACATCTTTCTGAATTATGATCCAACGTACTAAGCAATGCGTCTCTTATTATAATTGTTGTTTTTGTACTTACGGTTTTTTCTACGCCTTAAATTAGCTGAAGGAGTGCTTTCTTTATTTTGAAGTTTTTGATTTGCCTGAATTTTCTTAAAACATATATGTTTACAACAACATAGATGCACAATTATTTTTTGCCTTTGACAAACACACTAAACTGCAAAAAAACAGAAAACTCTCGACAATTTCTAATTAATTTTTTTTTATAAATTTATGTTTTTATTCAGAAGTACACAGACACAACATTGACTGCCATTCAATACGTTCTCCGATTCGATTCGTTTCGGTACGCTGGGTTGTTGCTTTGCGTGCTGTCACAAGTTGCGTATTCGTTGGACGCGCGGATGATGAGCTACTGAAGTGACAATCCGCCAGCAATCGCTAAGAAAATCAGCACGAAAAAACCAGTGAAGCTCGAAAAACTCGAGTCCAACTTTTTGAGTTTTCGGTTTGGCTCATCGCAGTTCACTTTGAACATTTTGAATTTGTTGTTGTAGTTGTTGGTATTTGCTGTATTTGTTATTTTTAGTGCAATTGCTAAGCACTTGTCGCGGCATGTGTATGCGTGTGTGTGTGTCAGTGTTGGCAAGTAGTCGAATAGTGAACAAATTAACTGCTGGTGGGAGTTGGCCAGCGCTGCATTTGTATGCACGCTCACACATCACCAATTTTGTCTACATACTTTATTCACGAAGGTGTCGGTGTGTACGTGTATGTGTGCTTGTAGTCAACTTGAATATTTAACAAAATTATCAAAAATCACTTGCTGAAGCACGCATTGAGACAATTCAGTGATTTCGGGCTTTGGTTTTCAATCTTCGCTTTTTGGCTTGCAGCTCGCTGCTGAGGGTAATTCCTTATTACCCTCGCGGCAGAATGTTCGTTTATTCTGCGACACGCACAAGCCCACATGTGCGTACTGGTTGTGTCTGCCTGTCAAGTCAACCGAAAATTGTACGTGCTTGCAGCCAACAATAAGATAAACAAATGACAGAAGCGACACATTGCAAAGAAAGCCAAACTGCTCAGTTGCTTTGAGAGTTTAGTTTGACTCAGGTAAGGAAAAGTGTCTGAATCTGAACTAAATTTGTAATCAACAGATTTGATTCAATAGGGACTCCTATTGCATTACAAATGATTGAATTTATTTTCAGCGCAAGGTTATATTTTCCGACCTTTCAGTTCAAAAAGTATGAGCAAGCTTCGAAGCAAGGAATGCGATCCCTATAGAATTTGTCCTGGATTATCATATAATCACATATAATGTTTTGCCTTGGTTGAAACCAACCAAGACCAGGCAAAGGACGTCTTAACCTTTTGTTGCAGATGGGAGAAATACTGAAGAAAATAGCACAGGGAACACTGATTTTGCGGTAAAGGATTTATTAGTAAATTTTAGGTAACTTTGGTCCGCTGAATACGAAAATAATTCTAATTTCGTTGAAGTGATTCTATTTTTTGAGATAAAGACAGTAGGTAGTCTATAAAGATATAACTCTTTTCCTGACTGACTAACTGCTTCATTATCGCTCAGACCTAAGCGCTGAAGCAACAAATTTGAAATTTTAACTGTAGGTTAATTTTTTAAAATCCTAACAAGCGTTTTTTGAAATACGGGGTTGAAAAGGGCAAAACACGGGTTCAGGGTTTTTTGAAGAGACTTGATTTAATGGGCCTATTGATTTCAAAATTGGCGAAATAACTCCAAATCAAAAATAATTCGACTCGTGTTTTTCAATTTTTCAAAAATCAAAATTTAACGAGGTTAACAATGAGTTAAAGTTCGGAAGGTCTACTAAAAAACATGAATTGACTTCAAAGTTGAAAACACAAAACAAAAATTATTATACACGTGTTTTTCACTCTTTTGAAAATCAAAATATGCTGGGGTCAACTATTAAAGTTAGAAGTTCGTATGGGGAAACATGATTTTTGGTCCTTTTGACTTCAAACTTAGTAAACGCACTTCAAATGAAAAGTAATTGTGACATTCGAAAATTATGAACAAGGCGCTATACGTTAATATCTCGGAAAACGATAGTTTGAATTCGAAAAAGACACGTCAATGAGGGTGGAATAGTTAAAGACGTTTATCTTTTATAGATCGGTTTATCATGAGAACCGATATCATTTCAAACAAAATAATAATTCATAGGTATCAGATGTTTCTAAATTGACTCTTTGTTTTTATTCCCCTGTGTAATTTACTGAGCTAATTTACAACAAGTTAAATAATGATCACAACAAGGTCATTGTCGGAATGGCAAATTGTCAGATGCAGAAGTCTGTGGTTGATATGAAAACGATTGCCAACATAAGCCACAGTGCTGTTATTGTGAGCCAAGCGAGCCTATTGGGCTTTTGGATGGACACATCTGGTTTAAAGTTTCCGGGCAGCCAATTCAACTGAGACGATTTTGATCTTTAAGGCAGGTTCTCACCGATTTTTGCCTTATCGTGTAGATATATGTTTCAAAAATGTGCTGCAGAAATTTCAGATCAAAATCTGAAAAATTACAAAAGTTACAGGCCGTTACATAGCGCAGTGTCGAGCACCGGCCGAGCGCGCTTTAACCCTAGAAAGGTAATCTTCGTCGATTCGACGAACACCACATACATTTCTTCAAATTTCTCCTTATTCTCCGCTCTGATTACTTTCTCTTTTCGTATGATCTCAGTTGGCGATGTGCTTTCGCGGAATACAAGGTTTTGCAGCATGAGCGCAGCGTAAGTTTTCTTTTTTTTATAGAAAAACAAAACTAGGCTTCGTCGAAACGACGAAGATTACCTTTAACGTGACTTTTTGCAACTGAATACGAGTACTATACATTGAATTTCAGTATTTCAAGATGTCTCGGAATTCGGGGTTATCGGAAGAATTAATTGAAAATTTTTTTGGAATTGGTTAATTAATTAATTATTAATTAGTTAAGTTAATTAGTTAGTTAGTTAATTAGTGTACAAGTAAGTTAGTTAAATAGTTAATTAAAATTGTAAAAAATTAGTTATTTTTATTGATTTTTTTTGCTTTTCATTCGTTTTTTAAGGAATAATAATTGTGTTTCTGTCCATGAAGAAGCTATGTATTGTTCTTCACTTTATTTTAATTTTAATTATTTTTTTAACTTCTGATACTCATTCCGATCTCAAAAATAAACGTACCTCAACAAAAATTATTAAAAAATACACAAATAATTTTTAAAAATATATACGGTGGGAATTATTTACACCAAAATGTCTAAGTATAATTATAAAATTATGTTGGAGTTTATACGATTTCTAATACTTCCAAAAATCGGAGTTGAATACGACTTCGTCGATTCGACGAAGATTACCAACGACGTATGTAAAATATGATTACCCTTCTAGGGTTAAACTTTAAACGCGTTTTTCTGAGAACCACGGAAGTGATTGAAGGCGCTGGAATGAACCAATGGTCACCAAATTTTTTTTTAAATGTTCCTTAGGGTTTTTTCTAATAAACGAACCACGATCAGCCAAAAATATTGAAAATTGTTTATTTAAAAACATAATAAGTGAACAAAAAAATGCGAAAATCTTAATTTTTTTTTCAAAACCTCATAACTTTTGTAATTTTGATTTTTTTTTCATGATCTTGGTTCATTCAATAGATAATACGGTACACATTAACAATGTGTTCGATTTTTGTGTTTCGGATGACGGGTTTTGACGGAATCACTTCCGGTAGCGGGACACCTCCTCGCCGACATGCCGCCACTGATGGACGCCCCGTGGCCCCCTTTTTTTGATTGATTCAATTTCAGCTTTGTATCTTTAACCGTTTTCTCAAAAAAAATTCCTAAAAAAAAGTGCACTTTTTCGGATCCACAAGGTGAGAACCTGCCTTAAATGTAATTGTTTTCTGGGTAGTCATCCTAAGCACCCAAAGCAGACCAAAGCAAATGATGTGAACCCTTTCCATGATCCTAAGACATGTACCTACATATGTGTTACTTTGTGTAGGAAAACGCATGTGAAAAGTTCTTATTGGAATATATATATTATGTGCCATAGGTCCTGAAGGGGTTAAGGTGTTTTTCGTTTCCTCAGTTTTTTAAAAGACTTTACTAAACCTATAATTTTTATAAAATTTTTTGTTTTTTTCCAGTAAGTATTAAATTGTTATTATTAATTAAATTAATAGTAATACTTAATTAAATATTAAACTAACAAATTTTTCATTTATTCAATACAACAGAATTAAACGCACATAAACACTTAATAACACTGCCTTATACAAAACCACAAACGATTCGCTCGCCTTTGACTCACAACTATTAACGTGAGTAAAAAATATTTACATTCGAGTTTGTGTCCTAAGTCTTTTGTTCGCTCAACATCTGGGTGAATATGCATAGCAATTTTACTTCGCAGCCATTATAATTATAAACACACATGCATACGTAGATACATACATACATGCATGCATACACACATACATAGATACATGCACACACACACACACACACATACATATTATACATATCGTATGATATGGAATGCGCTGATTGTACGCCATAATTTAATGAGTAATGTGTGGCGAATTACGCCGAGTACGCCGCCGTTTGCGGCTACTGGGCTTCAATAAATAATTAATTGAACTTGAACTCAACTACGCGCTGGTAACACAATACAATTACGAGAATTATGCTCGCACAGTAGTCAAGACGGTAGCTGAATGCCGGATAATTTCAAACCGAACAAAACGCTCACAGAATATGTGTGCTATCCAGCAGCAATGCGGCGCAATGACACTTCAAAACATTATTCAGATGAACATTTAACAATTTCAGTCAAACAAAAAAAGTGTAGACAATATGTGTGTTGTAAATGTTTGTGTGTTTGTGGGTTCATTGTTGATACTAGTGGTTTGATTCTACTGGGAATTACAGCAACAGTGACACTGATGCTAATGTTGACAATTAGCACCGCTGTTACAGTGCGTCCTAACTCAGAGGCAGGCCAAGTGTTATTCAATGCTGCATGCGCCGCTTACATGTGACCGAATGTACGTACGTAGAATACATGTGGGGTGTGTGCATGTTGTCAGGGTGCATACTAGTGGTGTTTTGAAAAGTACTGTTTTATGAAAATTTGGCTATATTTTTGGATCAAGCTGAATATGAGGTTTCTTAGTTTTAATAGTTTAACAATTTATAATGTGTTGCAAAAACTTCCAGAACTATTTTTTGTGGATAAAACTAAGAGCTCAAAGCTTAAAAAAATTGGTGTGAGTAAATTTGGAATGTAAACGGCTTTGAAGTATTGATTTGATTTAAATTCGCTTCTTATGAAGCTTAAATAAGAACTTTAGACACAAATTTCAAATGTTAGTATACATATTTTGTTCTTATTCACATCATTCACATATTGATGCACACTTTATTTGTTGAATTGGTTTGTGCATTGTCGAAGTTTTAGTAATTAGTCAAAGGGTCTTGGGGCATGGGCTTTCTAGTCAAAATAAAGAAAAACACTCTTTTTCGACAACACTGGTTCGAACATTTGCTGAGAGCAAAAATGCCAATCTATAGCTATAAGCTGAAGCTACTTTCCTAGACTTGTATGATGTGCCAAGTTTTTCCATTTCCTGCACATTAGCTCACACCTGTCCCACTTTGGAGTCGAACAAGGCACACCCTAACCAGCACGTGATCTGCATGCGTGTTCACAGTGCATGGCTTTTTAATAAGAATTTTGATTCCTTTTTTCCAAATTATTCACAGCCTAATGTCAGAATTAATGCTACAATGCGCTGACATGCTGGACGATACCAAGCAAACTTCACATTCAGCAATAACAAAAACTTATTGAGAACAAAATGAAATAAAAAACAAAACTCAAAACTAAAGTTAAACAAGTAAAAAAGACCAGAACAAATATGAGCAGAAGACACGCAAAAATGTAGGTAAATGATTTGGCTGTGTGGTTGTATGTGTGTGTGTGTGTGAGTTGATTATTATTTTTGCTGGCGTACTGGAAATGTATATAATTTGTATTATTGTGGTGAAGGTCCGGCACTCATTTAAAATTCTAAGCAACACTTTGTGACGAGTTGACTGAACGGACATTAACGCCGAGGAATTCGCGCTGCCAACCAACGAATCAACCGAATCGACCGGTCATATGGGCCACTCAGCTGACAGTGGGGCGACGTGCGGAGCTCGAGGGGGCGAGAACAGCGGGGGAGCTATGATGCAATTCGGCGGTCGGCTGCCCATTGCTTACGGCGCAATCTGCTGAACGCTTAATGGCCAATTGCTTGTTGTTGTTGTTGCTGCTGGTGTTGTCGACTGTCGATAGTTGGGGAATTTGGAATTTTAATTTAAAAATGCGATAGTAAGTATTGTAATAAAAATAAATATTGTGCTGAGGCTAAAAATAGCACGTCAGCCATATCACGTATGCGATTCGCTGTGTCCCACTGTGTGATTATCTGTTTTAACTTTTTTCTCTGTAATTACTTTTTTATTGTTGTTGCTAAACATTTGCATGGCAATGTGTCGTCATCTCCTGTCGCCAATATTTCCCATGAGTATGCGCACAATTTCAGCGACATTTGACTGAATTCATTTATTTTTCAAACAATGTTTTGCTTGTAAAGTGTAAACATTTTTTAAAAATTCCACCATTACAAATCCGGCATTATGATTAAATCGACTCATTTATTAAATTATAACAAATTTCTCGACTCTTTGTTTTTGACCAGCCACCAATATGGCCTGTCAGTCTATAGACTTCTGCCTTTTGTTTTTGTGTTTTTGTTGTTTAGAATATATTTGTTTAATTTTGCAACTGAGCTGTTGTTTCTATCGTTTCTGTCGATTTTGGCGTTAAGCGCACGCAGACGTCATCGACGCTTGATGGCGAGCTACACGATCGCCGACGATTATGTGGGAGTGTGTTCCGTGTCAGAGAACGTACAAGTGTAAGCGAAGTGGCAATGATCAATGCGAAAATTATTAGGGGATTTACCATACCACATTATTAACTTTTTCTGGATGAAAACGGGAAAAGTTCAAATTAAGTGGGTACATTTATTTAATCCAAATAATCAAAATTGTTATAACTTGAACTTGAATTTTGTAACTTGGGTACATTAGAAGCGCAGTTCCTGAGAACTTAATATTTATTTATGTTGTCAAGGAGAGAGTTTCTTGCAAATTATATGGCATGACTCGATGGCCAATCTCTCGATTACTGCTCTCTCAATGGTGTCTTTCCTAAAAGAAAATCATCCGATTGTCTCTCCAATAGTGATTCAACATCTTACAAGAGCCAACTTGTTTACTTTTCAATCATACCCACATATCAACTCAAAAAGGAACTGTATATGTTTTTTATAGATTAAATTATTGTAAATCATTAAATTTGCCCAGTTGACCTAAATATTTGATTGATCCACGCTATAAGGCAAGCCAATTCCTATCATTAATTATTATCTATATGTATGTAAACATTTCCGAATAAATCATCATTACAACTAACAACCATTAAATTCATAATTAGTCTTTGGAATTTTGTACACGTACAAATGAATGAATTTCAAATGCTACAAATGATATTGTTGTTGTTTTTAAATTGCTTCATTTTACCTTGTCCACATATTAATAGCATCATTAAATTAACCCCTCGAGAATATTCTGAGTATAAGTAAGTTACTGGGTCATATGATAATTAAGTGAACAAACATAGACACAACTAAATACATAAATGACATTCAAGTGCAAATAGCTATAACACACAAATTAGTTTTTTTTTCGAATTATTATATATTCGAACTATCGGGCTATTGTTAGCAGGTAAACAATTGAAGAATGTATCCGTAAGCAATGAAGTTAGTGCCCCATGGCATACTAGGGACTATATGGCAAAACATTTAAGTACTTTTCGTATAATTTTTATTTGATTGTTTTTCTTTCCTGTCAGTCATATAATGTGATAAGCACTAATCTTAGCTGACAATTGTACCCCTGAAATGGTAAAACAATTAATCAAATAATTGCTAAGTAGTTAGTTTGGTGTGTAACTCCAGACGGCCGGTTATAGTTTCTTTGGCAAACTGACAGTATACGCTAAAATTTACTAATTGCAGCAAAGAGGATGCTATTCACACTTGTGTCATTAATCAACAGTGACAGTGGTGTATAATTATTTGGAACTTTCGTGTTTAAATTTTTTTCGTTCTCACCCTCAATTGAAATACAATTTTATCTCTGACAGACTCGAGTCAAATGTATAAAAGTGGTTTTGCCAAACGTCTGTTATTTCCGAGAATTTTTTTCAATGACAGAACTACACACGAGCCATGATACAAAAATATACAGGTAGTTTCAATGCGACAGATAAAAATATATTTAAAATTGACAATTGGAAAAATATATTTGGTTACAAATTGTGTACTACTATTTTCATTTCTGCTACAGAGCTGCAATTTCACACAATTACTTTATGTAGTATATCATTCAGTTTCTGTATTTCTTACTTTTTTTTGCACCCTTAAAATTTTATTTTTATTTGTCAAAAAAGCAAATGACTTTTAATTTTGCTCGATTGAATCTACCTGTATATTTTTGTATCATGACACGAGCTATAACTTTGGAATATCACCAAATAGAAATAGAGAAAGAAAACAAATAACAGCCCACGTTTCAAGTCCATGTCTATTTGTTTTTTTCTCTATGGAAGAACAATTTTCTATGAACAAAAAGTCAAAAAGTCTGAACATGTTAAATCAAAAGAAGTTCAGGGTATTTCAAGTGAACAGTGTTGGCTCTGCTAATTGCAGTCTAGATTTTAGTCAATTTAGTCAATGCGCCAATACTTTAGCTATATGCTTTTGAATGTTAATCTTTTAGTGAGACTTTAACCTCTGTTAGAGAGTCTATGAGATTTCAAAGTTCTATTAATGCAGCTCTCGAAATTTTAGTGATTTTAGATTTTAGAAATGCTGCATGTTACACATTTTTATTTATAAATGCAAATCTGTCCAAAATGTTTTGCCGAATATTTTCAGTTTCCAGAAGATGGTCCATGATGTTCAAATAGAGTCACTAAAATCAATCAGTCAACTATTCGAAACCTTCACAATTAATCTGACAACTGTGTCAACTTTGTGTAGGTTACATATTTAGCTTAAACTTTTTGAACCCATTAACCACAACCGTTACTTTAAAGAAACGCTTACTTTAAAAAAATTATATAAAAGAGTCAATATGAAAGCCAAACTTACGTATTATAAACGTAAACTTTTTTGTTTATAACATGAATAATTTTTTAACATTTTATTTTTCTCGAACATTTCTTTTACTAATCGAAATAAAGTGTAATTTCTAAAATTTTTCTGTTAAATCTGAAAAAACACAAAACAATTTTTTTTTTATTAACAAAAAATATTGGTTATACCAAAGCATGTCAAATATTCTATGTCCACGATTTGGTTTCACATAACATACAAATCTTCTATGAGTGTTTAAAAATTTGTGTTTTTTTTTTGCAAAGCAACACTGGCTGTTATCTGCTACATGTTATCGTTTCCAAAAAGTTTAAAACGTTCATAAGCAAAGTAGAAGCAGAAGAAGTATGAACTTCTTTAGTAACTTTCTTCTTCGTCTTCTTTGAGTAACTTTAAAACTTTCAACTAGGGGTCAAAGTAAACTTGTTCTGTGAAAATTAAAAAGATCGACCCACAGACAAAACAGCTGCATTTAATGGGTTAATTGATTGAAATTAATTGTGAATTCTGGATTTGATTAAATTTCTTGACGCATAAATACATACATTTTACTAACTACTAACAAAGTTTACATTCAAGTCACAGAAAAATCAAAAACTACTTAACCTAATTTAACTTAAAGTATAATCACCAGGGAAAGGATTTTGAGGGTCTAAAAACCTATAAAAGGGCAAACTAAAATAGCAAAAAAGGCACGGAAAGGCATTAAAAACTGCCAAAAAGGCAGAAAAAGGCACTAAAAACTGCATAAAAAGGCAAAATAAAAACTGTTGAAAAGGCAAAAACAGGCATCTAAAAAAAAGAAAGAAATACTAGAAAATCTAAAAAAAGGGGAAACGGTATTTTTTAATAATTTTTTTTTTCATCTGACGTATGCAACATACAATATTTATGCCTCGTTTTTTGTAAAAGAAAAGGAACATCAAGGTTTTGAAAGATAGTTTAAAAACTAGTCTATTTTAATTGAAATGTAGGCACATATTTAAAATTCATATTTTAACTTCGTTCGAAAAATTCGTTTCGGTTTTCGACGTAGGGTGCTATCAGTTGTGTCTTTTTTTGTGTTTTCGCGATGAATATGCTGCTGCACGTAGTACTTCTTTTCGTGATTAATTTTTGTTCCGCAAATAGTGCACAATAAAACTTTCCCATCTGTAGAAAGGATTTCAGCACCTCTCTCAGCACCACCAAACTCTGCTTTCAGCGCGGAAAAATTTTTTGGCTAACCGAACTTTTTGATTTTGCCATGTTTTTTTCTTTAATTTTCCATTGCACAACAAAAAATAACGGCTTAAGAATAATCAAATCAATGTAAAAACATCGATAAGTTAACGAAGTTGCAATGTTGCCACTTCATTTTTTTTTAGTTTCAAGGTATTTTTGCGAAACAAAAAGGGGAAAATATTAAAAACGAAAGAAAAATAAAAAGGCGCTCGACAAATCGTGAAAAAGGCATTTTGTGGCATTTATAGGTAAAATCGGCACTAAGAAAAGGCATTTATAGGTGAAAAAGGCAAACTGCCTTTTTAAGGCAAAAAATGGCAAAATAAAAGTCGTATATTTCAAATCAGGAGGACCTAATTCGTGCTTATTTTCAATCAGAAATGCTCTATCTGGCAGCAAACAAAAAAGGCAATTTCCACAAAATCCTTTCCCTGATAATCACCTACCCTTACCTGGTCTAAGTTAAGGCAACGCAATTTAACTTAATCTAACACGCTGCACAACTTACGGTCAAGTATCTTTTCCATCTGCAACACAGTGTAGACGAAACGACATTTTTCATAATTAAGTTAGTTAAACAAGCAGTCAGAAAATAAAAACAAAGCCAAACTGCTGTCAATACTCGCAGATGTCAATGTTAATGCTCGCGCAGACCGACAGACCAGCAGAAAGAGCAGCAGCACCAGCAGCAGCAGCGGCGGTGGCAGGGCTTCCCCAAAAATTCCACACAAATGAAACTAGCTGACGACGTCAACGTTGACGCCGTGTCGCTGTCGCTGCCAGTGCTGTTGTTGTTGTTGTGCATAACGATGACGCTGATGACAACATGGTGAGCACGCTGTGGTCGCTGTTGTTGTTCCTGCCGATGCTGGCAATGACAATTTTGATAATGGCTCTGACGTTGCTGATAGCTGGCACTAAAGCAGCGACTCGCCGAAACTTGTTACTAATACGCTTCAGAATTTGTATTCGAGTAATGGCATATTTAATGACAGCGACGGGCAGTGTGAGGCGCCAGCAACATGACCCGGAAGCACTTTGTCTTCGTCTAGCTGTGTCTGAATTTTGCTGTCTATTGTTTTATGATTTCTATAGTTGTTATTGTTGCTGACGTCGCTGATTTTGTTCTTTTGTTAGTTGCTGTTTGGTTGTTCAAAGAAATTCAATAGGAGAAAATGCTTTTTGTGCAGAAAATGCCAGCAGATGCGAAATCGATGCCGATGCCGTTGTTATTAATTAACATTTGCAATATTCGAACAACGATCGCAACAGTGATTGCGATGAGCCTTTCGCCGACGGGCATCATCATTATTATCATTGTATCATTAGTGCCAAGCGGCGCTCAGCTGGGCCACAGAGTGCCGTTGTTTTTTGGTGTCGTTGTTAGTGTTGGTGATGTTGATGTTGATGAACCGTTTATGCTGGTGTCAGCTGGTGGGTTGCCAATGACGCTGGTGGCAACGCAATTCAACGCTATTTCCTTTTACACACGAACACACACACACAAACGAACCGGTGTATGTGTGCGTAGCCATTGCTTTCGAGGTTTTTTTCAATTGAAATTCAATTAAAGCTCATTGCAAACTCTTTTTAATGGGCACTCGAGGGGCAAGGGTGGTTCACTTCCGCATGCTGTTATGGCAGTGTTGTTGTGGCCGTTTTTGTTAATTTTAACACCACACAAATCGAATTGTCTCGCATTGAGTTTGTTTACAAATTTGAACGAAAAAATCAAAAAATAAACACTAAAATACAACGGAACACAAATATCTTCAGAGTGCAACAAATTAAAAGTTGACCACAAGTATCCGATGAATTTCAACGAACCACAACTGCAAAATACTCGTTTTTTGGCTTTTTTGAATATTTGCGTGGCGAATTTAAATGTTATGCATCAAAAATACGAAATGATTTTTGATTGATGAAGCGAACATGGAAAATGAGTGTAAATGGCCGGGGGCAAGGAGGTCAACATTTACGTCAATAGCGTTGGTGTCTGGAGCGATCTTTCCAGTTAGTTAAAGATCATATTAAAGAGCAACTAGAAAGAAGCAACTTTGAAAATTTGCAACAGCAGCAAAATAAGGAACTATATATTGTTGTTATTGTCTAATTTTTATATACAAGTATATAGTCTTAAAATGAACTATAAGACTCAATTAAGGGCTACGAGGACTAGTCGCCGACACTGACAACTCTAATAAACAATTAAAAGTGCCAAGGTGATGTGGTAATATAGTTGTCTGAGGCGCTGATTAGCTAAAGAAATACCTGGGCCATGAAAACAAACTCTGCTTTCATTCACGTAAACAATTTCTATTTAGAACTCTGATTTCTGTGTCTGCAATTAGAGGTCAAACTTAAGTTAACCAGTTACGAGTAGCTATATATAAGTATAAACAGAAGAAGGTTCTGTTCTGTTATTCTATGCCATATCAGTGCCCGTTTTAGGTAAAAAAAACTTGTGGATACTATATTTTTGTTGTTCCTTAGAATAGTTTGAAGTTTTAGGAAAAATACGAAATCTTAACCCTTTCGGTTATTCTATGCCATATCAGTGCCCGTTTTAGGTAAAAAAAACTTGTGGATACTATATTTTTGTTGTTCCTTAGAATAGTTTGGAGTTTTAGGAAAAATACGAAATTAATAAACTGAATAATTAAGTTGAGAGAAGAGAAATATACACGTTTCTTTAATGGTATATCTTGAGATAGTGAAGGAAGAAGAAGCAGACAAAATTAGATAACTTTTTTAATTTGACGTTTTCTTTCAATTTAGATACTTTTTTAAAAAAATTTTGGCTGAAGTATATGAAGAAATATTCAAATTTTCGTTATGCATACAAATTTTTATGTTTAAGTAATTATTACAGCCACAACGATGTGGTTGCTCTCATAGAAAAACATTCCAAAATACAGGGTCCGAGTATAAAAATTTCAAAATTTCTTTTGGAATGTTGCTAACATAACCACATAGAAGCCTAAAACGTAAAATTTAAAATTTTAACTTTCCCCAGTTAAAAGCTGTACCGAAAGGGTTAATATTGGCTTAACTTAGGAAACCAAAATCTCGCAGTGCCGCAAAGTCGCAGTGTTTGCTACCAATGTCTGCAGGGGCTCTGGACAGTGACAGAACAGGTGAGCAAGAGTTTTGCTTCCTCCTTATTGAAGCAGTTGCTATAAAAGACCCAACCATCAAGGCCTGAGCTACTATGGCGAAACTCAAAGTGATCTGTCAATGTCGCCATGACGTTCCTAATGTGCTACTACTGAGCGGTGACAGCACTTAGGTACGGTTGGGGTAAATGTTGCACCAGTACAGCATGGTTTTCGTGAAATAATGGTATGCTAGATTTGATATATGTAAATACGTAACCATGCAAGGCTTTTTACTCGCCGAAAGCCGGAAATCAGAATTGTATAAGACGCTGCTACAACGCCAAGAGAACCAGAACGCCGCTGTTAATAAAGCATGATATGAGTCCGACAAATTTTACCAACTAGACGAACCATTACTGAAAGGTTCGCAAAATAAGTACGTATCGGCAAAGCTGATGCCGAATAAAACACAACAACGAATTGAGCGAAAAAGGAACTAAGTACTTTTACATGATCAGCTCTGATTTGTAAACATTTTTAAAAACATCTCATCAAATGGTTAGTGAATGTTAATCTCAATGTAAAATATTTGAGAAAATTAGTTTAATTTTTGAAATCGAAAATCGAATCATTTCTCTATGTGTACGCGTCAGTGCAGTGGTTGCATAACATTTAGTGGAACAATATTTACAGGAAAAATCGAAACGAATAATGTCTACCTTGAACCTGTACATCTCGGCACGTTTACGAATACTCAACTTTCAGCATATTGATTCCCTATTCTTGTTGCATGATTTATGAGGATATGCGGTTCAACGCCTCCCCTTCGTGACTAGTACTTGGAATGTAATGGAGAGTTATTAGAAAAAACGAATTGAACCCATTTATGGCTGCGCACAATCCACACGAATCTGGCTTTGAAATTATTAATTGCTTTTTGCCTTTATGACACGGCGAGACATTTTAGATTAATTTCGCATCAGCTGGCAGCGACGGTCTTACTTACATTCTTTCGTGCGAAATTGCAATTAATTCAGCAACATTTATGTATGTTGAATTGATTTGCATTCATTTAGCTGGCTGCTTGAGGTCGGCATATTTGAGCAGAGCACCATTTAGAATTTGCCAATTTGCGTTGCATTGCATTATTTGCCATAATGGAATTGGGATTTTGGTCAGTTTAATTTGAAGCCCAACACTTTTGAGGAGTTTCTTAAAAATTATTTTGTTTGTTGAAATATTATCAATTTTAATCGTATCATTATTTTGTACAAGGTTTTTAAATGAAGAACCAATGTTTGTTCTTGGTGAGAAAAAACTCGAACATGTAAACATTGATTAATGTTGATGAGACATGATGACATGGATGCCATGGAACATGAATGAAGTTATAAATAGAAATTCATTCATTCATTGAGACAATGAGTCGTTGAAATTGATGAAATATGAAAATGATGCTTGTTGCCTTTCTTCCAGGCCTAACTATGACCATTGCAAGCGTATTTTCACAAACCAGGAGGACGGTCTCTGTGCAGCAAATCCGGCCCATGATTAATAGCCAAACAACAATTAAACTGGTCTTTGAACGCCAAAGCGAATCAAAAACGATGAAAACAATGCGCTGGTGATTGGGTCAGTCGTACACATCGCCGACTTTAATTACAAATTAATTAAATTTATTACTTAATTGCGCCGGCTGCGCGCGCACACCTCTAAGTTCATTATGAACATGCATGCCGTAAATTATTTTGTCACTCTTCAGCTGCTACTTATGCTGTCGTTGTCATGTAAATTACAGCAATTACGTGCACACAATTCTCCCTTTATCGTTTTTCTTGGCAATAAATCTCTGGCAAGTACAATTGGACGGCAGCGTCCTTGCTTACGGTGCGGAGCGGGTGCAATGAATGAGGTCGACTTTGATTGAAATCATGCACAGCGCATCAATTAGAGGGGCAGCGTGAGCTAGACGCATTCAACAATCTTAATAAATAACCAAATATGTGTAGGAATGTTTTCACAAGCTATGGTTTTGCGCCGTGTAATGTCAACAATAACAACGGTAATTCATATTTATTGATAAAAGTCAGTCTATCGGCTGACATTGTAAGAATTCATTTTGAGGTCTTCAAAGTAGGCCAATCGAATGTAATAAATTCTTATCAGTGTTTGAGATAATTCTTCATATTTTTTTTTGTAGAGAAACTGAGGTGTAATTAGCCGCTCTTTCAGTGAATTAGTTGACGCTTCAGCAAAGAATAGAAGAAACCTCATTGCATATCGGAAAACTAAACCATTCCCGTGCTACTAGATTAATGAATATTACTTGAAGTTAATGGAATCAATGATCATCACCACATAATGATCAAAATAAATGGTCTTAATCGAGTGGTAACTTTTTACTTTGAGAACAAGAAAAAGTCAGTCAGCCGGTCGACAATATTTGTTAGATATTTTTTTTTATTTCTCCATCAAGTTTGGGTGATGTAAACACAGAGTTCGTACTATCACTCCAAAGAGAGGATTGCAAACTATTAATTGGAGTACTCAAGGGACATTGTCTCACACCGTCTCACGCTGCCAAACTTGGCTTGGTACCAAGTGATGCATGCACAAGATGTAGTGAAGACAATGCCAAAGGTACCCTGGAGCACTTGCTATGCCACTGTCCTGCTCTCTACAGATCACGGGTTAGCTGCTTCGGATCCGCGTCGTTCCCTTCCTTGGAAAGAATTGCGGAGCAACAAAGCGGCGACTTACTTAGATTTGCCAAAACGTTCTTAAAAAACTACATATAGGTCTGGAACTCCAGAATCTTTGGTACCACTATGGACCACTACTTGGTCTATGTGAGACCCCTCCGTGGGTCAACCAGCCTAACCTAACCTAACCTTGGGTGATCTATTGATTTAAGAATAAACCAGCTCACAATGCAAAACATAGAGTTGGTTCTGAAAGGATATAAGAGTTAGGGGACAGAGTTTTAAGGAAGGAATTTATAATCATTTGACTTTATGCTTCCATAGTTCATAGTTGCTGTGCAAAGTGCTGTGTATTTAATGCTCAGAGCATTAAAAAAATTTCAACGAACGCTACTGAATGGCTCAGTGGCGCTTAAAACAAATTGTGGCAACTCAGTGCAATACTATCAACTTTGATACAAAATATTAGGCACAACTTTTGCGCACGCCTTCCAAATACTAATATCCCGATACTTTTAAGACAGCATTTAAACAATTCAAACGGCGTCAGTGCATGCCCTCAGAGCTGTCTTCTACTTCCACTTTCGGCTCCACTCGACCCCACTTGTACCTTATATGTAAATTACGGCCTACGGAAGTCTGCGCCTTGCAGCCAATGGATTTCCTTTATCTACAATATTTGTGGGGATTTATGGTTGAAGAAAAACTTCTTATGACAATCGCTTCAATGGCTCGAAATGCAAATTGTGCTGCCTTACACAAAAAATCGTACTTTACCTCTAACAATTACGCCAATCGAATTTTAAATGCACGCAGTTTGTGGCTCTTCGTCACACACGCACTTGCACGTGCGTATGTACATATGTACCTATAGTACACATATTTATATGTTTGTACGCATGACCCCTCAAAGTTAACTCAAAAATAATTTGTTCATTTTCTGTATGCAGCTCAACACAATAACTCAATGAAATGATGAAATGTTGGTGTTCTTTGTTACAACATTTACAACAGCAGCAGCAGCAGCAACAACAACAATGCGCCTGAGCATGACAATGATAATAGTGGCACTACAAATGCGGAAATGTTCATGGTCCAAATATTGGTCATTGGGTTATTATGATAATGAGCATAATTACGAACAAAGCGAAAACATTAACAGAATTTGTGATTTTTCGAGATTCTTCAGAATTTCAGCGTATAATGTAGCTGCCGAGCGGCTACGATGGCGGCAGTGCTGTGGAAGTGGGCTCCGGTCAGATGGGCCGTACTTGATGCCTAATGAGAGGTTGTTTGTGTGGCTACACGCGAGGAGGGACGGAGGCCATACTGAACGATGTGAGAATGAGTGTGAGAAGATGCTGACTGACGGCACTTATATTCGGTGTTCATATTCATATTAAAATAAAATTTCGAAAACTGCAAATTGAAACATGCCAGAGATGCAACACACACAAGCACACATAGACTGTCCGGTGAGGGTCAAACGGGATATTAAGCTGAAATTGTAAAGAATTATTGTGTGCGCGCGCGTGAACACAAGTTTGGGCAATAATTTGCAGCCATAATTAGCCAATGTGCCGCAATGCCGCTCAAAGTGATGAGAGCCAATCCAAGTGACCAGCACAGACGAAATAAAAAAAGTTGCAGAGTGGGAAGAAGAATACATAGGATATTCTTGATGACCTTTACTATAGTACTAGAGTAAAGGTCAAGTGTGCAGTATTCGACCAGTGTTGGGGAAAATGACTGACTGTTCATATTTTAGTTTCAGTTTAAATAAAAACACAAACAGATATTGTATCTGATTATATCAAATATGTGAAGTAGCTTTACACCAATTAAAAAAAGGATAATAATAATTGCAATAATAATGGAAGATTGTGTAAGGACCTTTAACAAGAGCTATACGTTTTAAATTCAGCGCCACTTTTTTACTGTCAACAGCTGACAGCTGGCTAAGACATTTGATAAGTAAATACTTGGAAACTTTCAGACAAGGCATGCAGTACAGGCGAAGCTCTCTAAGCTGTGCCATTGCTGAGGTTTTAAGGATATCGTGGTTTTCTAGCTTCTACTAAGAAACTAAACCATTTATTTTAGTGTGGACTACTTACTGCCAATTGGATAGAATGAATCATCCATAATCCGAACACAAAAAGCCATAGAGTCCGTGGCCTATGCTGATGTTTTAGTTCTTCTCGTTTCAGGAAAATGTAAACGTGATGGAAGACCTTATGGAAAACGTTGTTATGAAACCTAAACGAGGTCAGTAACATGAAAACCGACTATATTCAAGTACAGCAGAGTTTCGATAGAATCTTTAGGGGAGAAGGGCGCCGCATCAGGTGTACGTCGACAACGTTTTATAAACTATGTTTACGCTTATAAAACAAAATCATTTGATATTAATATTGATTTGAAGACATGTACTGTCACTTTGCTTTGCTGGCTTAGTGGGCTCAGAAAGTGGGCGTGGCCAACTATATTATAGCATTGAATAGTTTGTTACCCATATTGCCATGACAAATATACCATGGCTGATTTCTTATTATAGTGGGTGTGGCAATAAGGCGTATCAGGTGAGCGTGGTAAGTCTTATATAGCCTATGTTTACCCCTATGAAAAAGAATTATTTCATTATTTCATTTTGTTAGTTTAGTGAGCACAAAAAGTGGGCGTGGTCGATTCTATTATAGCCTATATTTTCCGCAATGGCACGCTGAATTGTTTAAGCACCCCAACCAGCTGGGGTGCTCCTTCGGATTCAGTCAAAACCATCACGTTAAAAAAAATTATTTATGTATAGATGAGTTGTATACAGATGGATTTTGTGCCATCAAACTGGCAATTCTTTCGTGTATTCTTGTAAAACTTCCTGCTAATTTTCAATAAAGATGTAAATCAGGTCTTTACTCAGCTTTGTAAAATACAGACAGGTCATTTCATGATCGATTTCAACCATATTATTTATTATTGACTGTAAATTATTTAGAAAAAAGAAAAAAATTATAAAAATAAATTGTAAAGATTATTAAATTAAATAAATTACTGCTGCTTCTGAACACTTTTTTCCCCAAGTGAACTTTTGGTTTGGCTCCTAATATTCCATATTATTCCACAATAGTAAGTTCATAATTTTTCATTTAAGTAATTCTTTGCCATCAATACACTCGTACTACTTATATGTTTATTAATCAGCACAAGTTCATTCTTTGGTATTGGCACATGTTTCACAACCACAAACAAACACCACCAAGTGGTGTCAAAAAACCCAAAAAATAATTGTGCCATGCGACAAACGGCCTTTCAATGATATCATGTTCAGCAATTTCAAAATGTTCAAGGTTTTCGCTGGTCCAATTGTTAAATATTTGTGAAAATCGAGCAATTTTGCAAGTAATTAACAATAAGGAAGTCCGTCGCCTAATCCTGTCAACAACATCGACAACAAAGGCCATTGTGAACTGGTAAAATAAATCGGTAACCGGCGGCAACCAAATAACAAAAGACTTGAGAACCAAACCAGTGGAGTTCAGTTCAAATGACCAGAACAAACGTCACACCGGCCGTCAAACAACTCAATCGACTTATCGTCGCCTCGGAAAATAAATATCGTTTGTTCCACTAAGCTTAGTAAGACATACGACATTTGTTTTGTCAGACGACGTTATGTTATTTCGACAAATTCGTTTGTCATGCATTTACCCTTTTAATACTGTGGGGATATACATATAAGTCCCAGATAATGTTCAAAAATTACTGGTGTGAAAAGTATTCGCTTTTAAAGTGCTGGGATGGGACTAAACAGTAGTCTGTAGTCAGTACTTCACAACACGTGTTTTGGTTAGCATAACCTAACTAATTCATACTTGGTATACGTTCAGAAGTGTAAGCGTGCTCTTTGTGCATAAAAAAAAAAAATCTGAAATTATGTAAACATGTTCTTAACTTATTTACCGCACATTTAGTTCAATTATACAGAAATATCTTCACTGGCCAAAAGTCGTATTGAAAGGGTTAAAGCGACACGTTTTGGCACACATTTCGGTGTGTGTGGGGAAATTTCTGCTCCTTGTGTTTGAAAAAAAACAACCGAATGAAAAACATAGAAACTCCACTTCCGGCAATGTGGCCATGTCCGTGCGGTAGTTAACTTGCGCATTAATTGAATGCGTTTAACCGTATTTCAATGGGCAATTTAGCGCGCTTTACGACTTTTGCCAATGGCTGAATACAAAGCAGTCAACGCTTCCTACTTCGAGGTAGCGATTTTTTTTTGTCTTTTCACTAGAAGCGGCACTGCTGTGAAATTCTGCCGCATAAAAATGACCAACAATCAAAATGTAAATTCACTGTCGCATACAGCTTAAGCGGCTTAAGTGCAACATCTAATTACAAACGTCAATCGGACTTTTTAATTCGCTCAAAAGTCAAGTCAACGACAAAAAGCAGTAGTGCAGTGTTGTAGTGAATGTTGTTGTTGTCGTTGGTTCAACAACACCAACCGTTGGACCTGACCACAATTCCATACTTCAAACAAATATAATAACAATTACGAATTTGGCCAAATGAAAAAATGAAAAATAAATAATAGCAACAACTATTTAATTGCAATGTTTGACGTAATGAAATCGCAGCCGCCGTCAAACACCGAGTGTCATTGTACTTTTCGAGGTGCGCACAATTGCTGCCACAATTGTGCTGTAGTGTAGTGTTGTTGCAATTATTGCATGCAGGGGAAGAGAAGGCGGCAAGTTCTCGCTCGGCCGACAGTTGAATGCGGCAGCAGTTGACCACCCGCTGCACGCGCGCCGTCTTGCAGGCAATTTGACATTTGCGCTGTCCGCGTCGTTGTCAATTATTTTGCATGTCGCTGGCATTTGGCGTTCGGTTGTTTGACAATTCATTTGTGCACATTGTGCCATTGCGCCACTGCGGCGCGTCGAGTTGGTTGCCGCCTCTGGTCTTGCGGCCAGAGCTACTTACTTCCCATTTTAAGTGACCACTTGGCTGAAATTATCGCATTGCTCTTGTTGTTGTTGTTATTATTGTTGCTATTGTCTAATGCGCTCACAATTTGCTGCACTGCGCAGTGGTTGTTGTAGAAGCTGTTGCTCCGCATTCGGAATTCAACTTAACATTTTGACGAAGGTCAGTTTTGGGTTAATTTGGCATGTTTAGATTATTGCAATTTCGTCGAGCCAGCGAGCGAGTTGGTAAGTTTATCGATTCGCAATTACCCGGCCCACGGTCTGGCCCATTGGGGCGACGTCAAGTTGCGCGTTAACTATAAAAATCAATTCACAACTACCGATTGTACGTAAATATGTACTATAT
This sequence comes from Melieria crassipennis, assembly GCA_963668005.1. Lineage (NCBI taxonomy): Eukaryota > Metazoa > Arthropoda > Insecta > Diptera > Ulidiidae > Melieria > Melieria crassipennis. The sequence continues at coordinate 110,203,995 of OY764962.1, read as the reverse complement.
GTATGTATGTACAATGCCGCCGACAGTTGCTTTTGCTGTCAACTGACTGACCGCAGCTGCGCGCCATGCGTCGCGGATGGCGTCTGTTAACGGTGACGCACAACACGATACCCAACACGATTTCGCACGGTTTGCGCTCACAATTGACTTCTGGTGCTTACGTTGTTGTTGTTCGTTATGGTTGTTTGGTTGTTTCGCTTCGTTGATTTAATGTCTTTTTAACGCCTGTCTCAGCGTGTTACCTGGCCAGACGCACTTGACCCTAACTGTTCGCAACAGTAGTTCATCTGCGTACTTGAAATGCATCATGCAGAAGTCAAATTTATATGCAAAGCAAATTTATATGCAAAGACATTGTTCACAGTTGGTAACTTTCTTCTGAGTAAATGTTTGCTTTTATTGTTGTGAAAATTGCAACAACTTAAATAAGTTTTTAGAGTTTTATTTAGCAAGTTTATGTGTATCGCACCCAGAGGCAAAGTCGTGATCCAAATACAATGCAAAATAGGTTTTTGGTTTTTTTTATTTTTATTTTTTTTTAAATTTTGATTTTTGTAATTTTTTTATTGTTTCTTTTCGAAACTAAAGCCAATCGAGAAGACAGGCTTACGACTTAGATGCATGGCTATTTTAGCCAAAAAACGTGCGAACATATCTATTACGATTCACGATTGTAAAAATTCATAATTATGAAATTAAGCAAGTTCCTATTATCTATGTTAATAAAATTGTTGGCACTCGCATCACGAAAATATGCTCATTAGCTTTGAAATGCTTCCCTTTTGTTTTTTTGTTTGTTTGTTCGATATCTTCATATTAGCCCTTTCCGGAAATTTGTACGATATATCGTACAATTTTTTTCCAAGATTTTTTATTTGACAGCGAACGCATGTTTTATGGAACGGCTTTTTAATTCGTATTAAGTATGCTGTGCTGTATCATTTTGTTTAAAAATATAAATCATTATAGCCGTGGCTACACAGTATGAGTGCGTTTTGTAAGCGGCTTTTTGCAAGAATTTGAAAAACCGATGCTTCTGCGTAGAAATTTTTAAATATGTAATACTTTTTGGTAGCAAAAAGCTAAGCAATTTCCAAGTTTGAATCTCAGTTGATTTAAAAAACTTATTAAATTTAACATTATTTGCGTCTAAATATTTTTCCCGAGCCTTTAAAAAAATTGTACGATATATAGTACAAATGACCACAAGGGTTGCAAAGCTTTGTACGATATATCGTACAAATGTAAAGCAACGGTTGCAAGTTATGTTTGCATTTTTTTTAAGTTATAATTTGGTAACAGATTTTTTGCATTTGTATGCCTGCCATGCCCATCTGTAAACCACGTGGCTATTAAAATTCGACTATTCGGCAATTTTCGATTAAAAATAAGAATTACTAGACGATTTTGTGTTTTACTGGGCAGACACAGGTTATGTAAGGTTAGACATGAGTACTTGCCACTCCCACTACGATACTTAAAGTGGGCTATATTCAGTGCCTTTTAATTTATTCTGTATTTAATTGAGAGGAAAAGGGCTTTACAACAACAACAACGGTTATAAAAGGCCGAATAAATGTGAATCCATTGTTTATATAGATAATTTTTATAAGTTTCGATCAAAATAAAATCACGTTTTGAATTGCTGTTGTTATAATTTATGTTTTCTATCAAGAAAATCAATGAATTGTTCATAAAACTTAAAAAAATGAAACCAAAATTGCATTCATTTTTACTCCTTTGCTGACCATTGTACGATATATCGTACGAAATTGAATGAGCTATAATTCTTAACTGAAATTATGTTTTTGATATTTTTTTGTATTTTATTTCTAAAATGTTCAATGAGAGTCAATATTTTGAAGGAAAAATTTGTTTCTCAAGAAATGTGAAAATTGACCGGAAAGGGTTAGATTTCAATCCACAAGTGCCCAGAATATTTGGAATGAGCCAGTATGCACACATCCTAATTGCCAAGTGTACCTATCGCATTTGCTTTAAAAAAGTTGTATTTTATGTGCACTCGTTCCACCCTGTGCTCGCTAGTTTACGCTAGTCGCCGCTAGCTGGCAGGGTGAATGTCAGTATGACACTTGGGAAACACGTAAACAAACTGATGACACTCGCCGACTGCAGCAGAAAGTCAACAGCAGAGGGCCGAAAGTTCAGCACCATCAATTCGATATTGTTGTAATTGAATTTGTCTGTTTTTCTGTCAATTGCGCATTCGAGTAGCGCTGTGATAACTTGAGTTGGCAAATAATTTGGGCGACTGTGCTTGCGTTGGGTGAGTGGACATGGCGACGGTACTGTTGAGCCACTCGGATGTGGAGTATCTGGAGAAGTGCGCCGTGGAGCTGGGCCTCAGCTTTGGCATCATCATCGGACAGGTAGGTGACCCCCGGCAGTGTGGTGCGCCAAAACCTAAATGAGGTCTTTCGCATTTCGCAGCTAGCGGAGCCGAACAAGTACATTGTGGTGCACCTGGCCAAGAACTGCGAGGAAGAGGAGCTGCTGGGCAAGCACGAGGAAGGCGATATCGTTACACAGGGACCACAACACGTAGAGGATATCGACACAAATGCGCTGATCTCGCAGTGGGTTAGCGCTAGCAAAATGTGCTCGGGGTCCTTCAACGTACTAGGTGCGTACTTGCTGCTGGCGTGGCCTACGAAATTACCCCAGAACCCCTACTAAGCGTTACTTTGGCTTTTTGTCATAGGTGTTTTCGTGACGGGCGTAAAGTCGAACATAATCGATGATCAGACCTTCAAGATCGCCAAGAAGCTACTCTACGACGCTCAGAAGTGGGTCGCAATGGCTCGGTTTTTAATACATTTGATTTAATTTCTGCTTTGTCTGCCGACAGCCTGCTAATGCAGAGCCACAACTTTATTGGATCCGTGGGCGATGTAAGCAACTCGGAGTATCTCTTCTTGGCCTATTCGATCACTGCGAGGAAGGCCGTCTGCAAGTCATACACTCACAGCCTGAAGTAAGTGCGATGACCTCATTTTCGGTATATTGCGTGCAAACTTTTATCGTTTCATTTTACTTTTGTTTTGAATTCATTGAGCAGGAGGGTGAAATTTTATGTACACTTAATAGCGCAACAGCGGATAAAATTTCGATTTTATGAGTTTTGCTGATAAGGAATGTTTTTTGTTCAGGGTTCAGTTTTGCATGAAATTTGAAATGATTTGCATATAGAATACGTAGAATCGCCGAAAGTGTTGAAATCGGTTCGGCACTGCAATATGCCACATTTATTTGCTAGTGTTAAGTCGTATGACTTATTGTATTGTATTGTCGTATGAAGTATTGTTAAAGTTGCAGCTGTAGAAGAGAGTTTCGGGGCTTTGGAAGAAGGTGCCAGTTGTGGAATCTTACTTTTTTCTGTTTCCTACACCTTTAGCTGAGAACTTTCATTGAATTTAGTGGTAAAAAACTTCACAGCTAAATTTCATGTCATACGAATTTTTAGGTTTTAGGGACTATAAAACTGATGGCGCAACCTTTCTTTTTGTTATTTTTTGCATTTTAATTCTTAAAAGCGGTAAAAAATAGAAATGCTGAGTTTCGCGCACTTGGCGTGTTTGCTCTTGAGGCAAACACAGCTTTTACAAAGGGCAAACTATCGTCTGTTAAGGACAGATTTGGGTCAGGCGTCAATTAAGCGTCAAACGTTTTCTATCACTCAATTTGTATAGGACAGACTACACAGAATACGCGAATGGACCAAGCAGAAATGTCAGACATAAATCCTTTGAAATTTGTTGCTATCTCGCTACTTAATTCTCGATTGCATGCTACGCAATAAATGTGGCATATTCAGTCTGCGGCCTTGCCGTAGTTAATTGTATTTAATGAAAATATAAATATAAAACATAATATTCAAGTTAACATTACTAAACAAAAAAATTTCGTGCTTTCTTCATTTGAATATTTGAAAACATGCCAGGAATTGCAAGAAAACATACTTTACGGCACATATAAAATGTGTTCTATGGTAAATAAACGCAAGCGATTCCCTCTAACTACTCTTATTTACATACATTTAGCCCGTAAATAGTCGATATTAACGAACTTGAATGTTAGCTGCAATATCGTTTAATCGTCTTCCGACGAGTTCTTTGTTTTCGTTCTCTTGGTTTGTCTTTTTATTGCTGTTCTCTTAACCTCCGTGTTTGTTTGCGCTCGACCGACACCGAATCCGCAACATTCAATTGACTGAATCTCGAATGTTACACCAACATACGCACGTACAGGTCCCGCGATCACGTAGCAAACGTCTCCCCTTAGCGCATTTCTTTGCATTGTGTCAACAGATTACGTTTCGTTCAATTTAATGTCTCCGTTCTTACTATTTAGCAACCGCAAGTTTATCTCTTTATAGTTGGTAGCTCAGCGTTTGAAGTTGCTGCAACGCAGCGTCCACTAAACTGTCTGCTTCATTGTCTTTCAGTGGAGGCACATTGACGTCCTTGGAGTGCCGCACAGTGGAGAAGCCGTTCGAGTGGTACACGTTCGAGTGCTGCTATGAGCTGGACGATATTTTCCCCATAATGGAGGAAATGCAAAAAATCAACATCGAACACCAGTTCCAGCGCACCATTGCCATGATGCGACGGACTTTGGAGGCCAGCGAAATTTTCTTGCAGTTGGAGAACGTGGACGACGCCATGACACTGGAGGCGTACGTGATGAAAAAATTCAATAACGTGAAGATTAGTTCAGAGCAGCCGTTCAAGGCAAACATTTTTCTGCCACTCAAGTGCCAAGTGAGCCCCGATCATCCGGTGCGGGTGCGCAAATTCAATGGCACCATACGCTTCTCGGGCGTAATATCGTCGCGCATCTGGTGCAATGCCAAGAACTCGGTGGGCGACATGAAGCGCTTCATGCGCGACGACATTCTGCGCTCGCTGGCGGCGCGCATTCAGGTATACTGTGACGGCCTGACAGATCCGCTCGTGACAAGTGATGCTATCTTCATTAGCGAGCCGCCACGACGCGTGTACTTCAGCGTGCCGTCCGGCGTCGCAACCAATCCCATCCAGTTCTCGGACTACATATTCCGCGGCGAGGCGCCGACAGTGGCGGTGGCACAGGCGAAACAGGTGCTCGACGTGGACATCACCACGGAAAACATTGTCGCCGATCTGGAAGGCCTGCCTGAGGACGAGACCTTCAACGATAACTCGTCGATGGCATTCCAGTCCAGTTCCTTTGCGCTGCCCACCACTTATCCGAACGTAATGCGCACCATGTACTTGCTGGGCATTGCAGTGTCGCTGCTGGTGCTGCTGGTCTCCATCCTGATGCATTTCCTGCTGTGGCAGTAGGACGGGACACAGTCGCTGCTTTGCGCCGGGAACTATTGAACTCAATTTTGTTCGGCTAACGATGCGCTGCATCGCTGTGGCACCGTCGCTTTTGCCGTGCCCCCTTACCTACCTACTTAATTTAAACCGAAAAGCTTAATAACATTGCAAAACAAAACACAAGTGTACTACATGCTGAACGGTGATCAGTAATTTTGTTTATTCATTTTCATTTTTTGTATTTAAAATTTTTTAATGAGTTACAATAGCTATATATACAAATATATTGTTTTCATTTTCTACTGAACAGCGTTTGCTGAATTGTAATAAAAAAGATTTTAAAAAAACTCAACACAATTGTTCTACAAAAACGCGACCTTTTCAATGAATATCTAAACAGTAACCAAAGCAAAGCGTGCCAAAGCAGCGTGTGCGCCAATCTCTCCCAAGCGGCTTTTATTCTTTGGAATTTTTATCATAGTCGCAACTTGTAGTGGAATGCAACGCCGCTGCGTTAAACATAAATCATCTGCTGTTCTCCTGCACTCAAGAGAAACGAGGCGAATAGGTATTTGGGTATTTTCGTGGCGATGTTGTATGTCAGGTGTATCACTCGACGGCACTAATGATCTTGAAAATCGCTACAGAATCTTGTCGATGTCACCCACTGGGACAATTAAAAGTGAATGCATAGAGGCTACAATTTTTATAACATGCCATTGTTTATTTGTTTTTAGACACATATTTATGTGGAAAATGTCTATGTCTTAATTTCTAAAATATAGGGGCGATTTCATGCATTCTCTCGGAGTGAAACCACCAAGCAATCGTTTTAGAAACTGTCTGAACTGTTTATACTTGAATTGGAACAAATATTGAGTTATATGTTTTTATATGCGAGCCAACCTGTAAGAAAACAAAAATGTTGTTTTACTTGAAATGATATGACAGCTACAGCTGCCACAATGTTGATGTTAGCTGCGTACTTCAAAATGCTGAAAAGATTTATAGAAGACGGAGGACCGGCACTGGGTTTGTCTATAATTAAATCAGTTAAGCATAGACGGCCATTGACTAAAGGTTAAAGGCAATTTAGGCATTGCTTATCTGTAGATAAAAGCAAATCGTGAGAATTTCCCTTTGATTTTGAATAAAAATATTGAAGACATTGTGCTTTAAACATTATCTTTATTTACAATTTAACTAAACAATGAACTGGGACATTTCGATTTTGGCATAATACATAATAAAACTACGCGACATATGTACATGCTGACATAATATTTTACAGAACTTTATAAGAGTTTCAAGAATTTGACGTAGATTGAGTTTAAACCGACAATCGGTCCTAGCTTATCAATAAAGTAATATAAGATTTGATTTTGATTCAATTCGAATGTTATAGGCGGTGCTAAGTTATCGGTTAAGTAATATACGGTTTAATTGTATAAATTTAGTATTAACTGGGCTTCGTGGGTGTTCAATACCAACGACTTTTTTCTAACATTTTCGCAAAAGTCTACTCTTAAAGACAGACTAAAGTTGAAATTTCACTAATTGACATCATCGTGCAATTCGTGGTGATAAAAGTGAAGCTAAACTTTTGTTTTAATATCATTTGTAGTTGAGTTATAAGTTAATTGTTTAGTACTAGGAATTTTTTGTCCAATTCTAGTTTTTAGTAGGTAATATTCTGCTAAATTGTTTTTAGTTGTGACAAACTTAATACGGGCAACAAATAACGAAACAGTGAATACTTTAATTTCACCCTCATTGATTTCTTGTGTAGTTAGATAATGTTCGAAATTCATAGCAAGTGTTCAACTAATGAGGGCCTTTACAATAAATTACAAAAACTTTTTATACGTAAAATATTTCTACATTGATATCGGCGAGCGCTGATCGTTGCAGCCGATCCTACAAATTTACACAGAACCTAACGAAATTTAATACTTTTCCTAATAGGGTCGAAAGAGCGCTCAGACCGCCACAGTTACATATATTCGAAGTATTTCACAGCCTCTTCAGCAAGCAGACACACACTGACACACACGTGCACGCACTTAAGCTACGAGTGGCAACGTGGGCCCGCCAGATAATGTCACTTCAAATAAATTAATTAAATTAAGTAAATTGAAATTCAATTCCAGCTCCACATCGGCTGTGAGGCCAAAGTGCCGCACCGTACGAATTGGGACAAACTGCCGTTGCACTCTCGCTGATCGCATCATTTGTCAAGCGATCGCCAGCGCCCGATACGGCGCCCTCACTAGGCGCATCATAAATCACGGGCATCCTTGCACCGCACTTTGCTATGTTAGTTGCTGTAGTTGCGCTGATGCAGCTTACAGTTGCCATTGCAATTGATCACGGACCACACCCAGTCGACGTAGTTGGGCACCTTGGCGTAGATGCCGAACTTGTTGCGCTTGGCGCAGCCGTCGCCGAACGAGGTGATGCCGAAAATGGTCCACGGATGGTTGGGCTTGGTGGCGTCGCGGCAGAGGAGCGGTCCGCCCGAGTCGCCGGCGCACGTGTCGATGCGGCCGCGCTTGTGGCCGGCGCAGAACATGTTCTTTGTGATGGTGTAGTCCTGGTAGACGGAACGACAATTGTCCATCGGTATGATGGGCACGCTGGCCTGATGCAGCACACTGGTGCCGGCTGCGTCGCGATTGCGTCGCTTTCCCCATCCAATGACGGTGCACTCGATGTTCTTGGGCAGCGGCTGGTAGGGACGCGGCAAGCAGGAGAAGCCAATCCAAGTGGTGCCATTCACCGGTTTCGGGAGTCTTTTCGGAGAGGAGATACAAACAAAAGCCAAAATGATTACATACATGCATGATGAATACATACAACTAATTAGTTGATTAATGGTTAATAAATTAGTTGCACAAATTTTGAATGATTCTTATTTTTAATTATAATTGAACTGTATTAGTAATGATTTTTTTTTTAATTTGTTTATTTTAGTCTTAGCAAACTATCTTCAACTTTCTTTCAAGGTGACTAAAATACTTATTAATGACTTAATGGGCAATGGGTTCATTCAAGGCATATAATCATTTAACCTGTACGTTTCTTTGTTATAGAAGCTCTCTACAAGAAACTAACTTTAGACGACTCTAAACCTTTGTTAAAGAGAGACTAGCTGAGTCAATGTTTGAATGGGACCCCTGCAGATGGGCTGGAATTGCCTTCCAACTAGGAACACAAATAAAGCATACTTTATATTTTTTGCATCTGTCCTACACTTTCTAGGATGAGAAGAACTGTCTTGTACATCTTTATTTTTCAATAATCTAGGAAACGCAGCCAATAAGGCTTTTCACAGTGTACTTAGCTTCGTTGAAAGCTCAAACTGGTTTCAGGGATTTCAATACGAATTTCTATGGTCCTCCTCGCACCAGCCACTTCTACTTACTTACCTTAATAAATGGTTAACTAAATAGGCCAAATTTTTTTGAATTTCTTCTGTTGTTTAGTTGAGTTGAATGAATTAAGTTTCATTACAAAGCAAAAAGGTTTTTATAGCTAAAGACGACTTCTCAAATCGCCACTTACTTGAGCAGCGCCACATCACTGTCCACGGTTTTCTTATCAAAGTTGGGATGCTTGAAGCTCTTCAGGACGCGTAGCTGTATTTCGGTGCCGTCCTCGTAGTCGAGGTTGTGCTCGCCGATGCGCACATGCAGCACTTTGCGCACGCAGTGAGCGGCAGTGAGGACCCATTGCGGCGCAATCAGTGTGCCGCCGCAGAATGCTTCCTGCAAAAGTATCGACCAAACATATGTATGTCGATATATAATTATGTCTTGGTAAAACGACAGATGAAGCTAACTCGTTCCTATCATCACAGCACATTGAGAACTGACCTTGAACCGATTGAAGATGGCCACCTGCCAAGGCCACTCGCCCCTACGCGCCGCCTTGCCGCCAATGATCTTCAGCATGTTGTACATGCTGCGCTTATTGTTGCGTATCGGCGCAATGCCGCATTTCAGCTTCAGCGGCGCATACTCGGGTCCGCGATACCCTTTGCTGTTCATTATGAAATCGCTCGCGATGGCATTGTTCGACTGCGTGCCGTCGGAGATGTCGCGACGCCGCGACGCGGCCACGGGACGCAGCTCGTAGGGCGGCGACTTTTGTACTTGCGCTTGCAGCCACTGCTGACAGAAGCTGCCCTCTGTGTAGCAGTAGGCGATCTCGCGCAACACTTCACGTCCGCACTGCTCCTTTACGCGGCATTTCCTAAACAACAAAAACAATAACAAAAAAAAAACAAAGTATCAGAAGCGGGAGGCAGTCTCACTTGTAGCGGCGCGTTGTACACTTCGGCGAGCACTTGGTCCAGCGACTCCATTTCGAGTAGATTCGTCGGTGCTTCGGCGTCAGCCCGTTGGCCTTCTCACGCGCCAACGAATTGAAACTCGAGTTGCGATATTCAACGTAGTCCTCATCCTCGTACGAGTCGCCGTACTGATTCTCTGGTGCGCGGCCCTGATCGGGCGGAAAATCAAAGTCCTCATACTGAAAGATATCGCCCTCGATGCCGTCGTCGCCGGGCGCCAGATTGCGCGGCCTCAACGCGCTTGGACGATTGCGCTGGAGTTTTCGTTGTTGCGTTCGCTGTCGGGAATTGCGCGTGCGCAGTGCCCGCACCAGACTTATTTCGCCCCTCGGCTGGTAGTCCTCGTAGTCCTCGAACTCATCCAGCTCGTCACTCTGCTCCTCAGAAATGAGCTCGTCGTAGTCGTCCTCGTCCATTAGAATCGGTTTTGGCTTCTTTCTGAATCTGGGCGGTGCACTGGGCACATGGCTGGACTTTTCTTCGGTGGAAATTTCCGTAATGGAGAGCGCATCGTCGACTTCCACCTCCGCCTCCTTTTCCTCTTGCTGCTGGCTCTCCGCTGAGAGAGGCGGCGACACAGTGTTGCGAACAATGACCGGCGCATAGTCATGATGACTTTTTGATATGTGACCGCGGTGCTTGGGCTGCTCGATCTGCTCCAGCACTGGCACTTGCACCTGGTGGCCGCTGGCAGCGGCTGCATTTATTATAATGGTTTGCGGCATGTTGTGGGAGGGCCAGGGGGCGTGCGTGGCAGTTACTTCATGCAGCACAGGTAACGGGTGGCAGCTGTTGGAGAAATGGTATCAAGAATATGAAAAATGGAAAATAGTGAAGTTCGAATAGTTAGTTTTTGGGTCAATGATAGTTCGGGTGTTTTGTTTATTTGTTAATTCTCACTTTTTGCACTTGCGCTGCTCCACATGTTTGGTGTGTCCGCATTTCCGCTTCGCCTTGCAGAAGCGCTCTCGGTGCTTGATGCAATCGCCGTCGCACATCGACCACGCCGTCCAACCGCTGAATTGATGATGGTCGATGGGTTTTCGGCGACCGCTCCACTTGTACAGCCGATGCACGTGCTGGCCGTCGCGCCAGTGCGAGCCGTGGTAGTGCTTGTGCACATGCGGCGATGGCAGCTGCCGATGGTGCGCATGGCGGTGATGCTGGTGCGGATGGCCCAGAGCACCCCTCACTTCTGCGCGTATACGCTGTTTGGCGTCCTGGACATGGCTGTTCTATAAGCACGAGAAAATAAAAATCCATACAATTTACATGGTAGAACACGAATGGCAAGAGGAAGCAACGGAGAATGTGATTTATGAGTCACGTTTGCGACTATCACACAAACGATCTAATTCAGAGTGGGGGAGTGGAGATATCGAGTTCACAACGAACACTGTGTAAATCGCATCGCGTCAAGCCAAATTGGGGACACATGCAAGCCAAGTGTTCATTTTCTATCTTGACTCAGCTCAGCGGCACTGGCGACGCACAGTGTCGCGAGTGTGGCCAAAAATGGAAAAATTAATGTGATAAAATGACTAAAATTAATATGACAGTCGACAGATAATATCTCAACTAAGAAAAATCCGTTTTCCGATATTCAATATTCTAATCCGTTCCATTTTTATGTAGCTTTAAAGTTGACGTTAAAAAATACGCATTCGTTCCAAGTTTTTGGATAATTCTTTATGCTGAATAAAAAATCAAATAATAATATAATTTATGCACTAATATAGTTATGTTATATATTAAATAAAACTTTGGAATTTTTCCTGTATGGCAGTACCATTGTTTGGTTTGTGCTTATTTCTTAGATTCAACCGTAAATTACTCAAAAAAGTATGTATTAACATAATCCGGAGTAATTTTTTGCTTATAAGTGCTTATTTGGTTGTTATTCGCATTTGTATAGTGACGCCTCCACTAAAAATACGTAATTTTTTCGAAGTGTGGCGTAATGCTGAAGCCAAAAAGCGATTAACAAAACTTGAATTTCTTATAAATTTACTTAAAGATAAGACGGGCGTTGATGTTAATCATGAACAAAAGCAAAGTTTGCGGCTACTTGAATTAAAATTTACCAAATTTTGGGCCTTCACCTGCAGGGTTGACTCTAATTTCTTATTGGCTGCAAGCAATACAAAAAAATTTCCAAATACAAAAAAAATTAGCTGCGTCGACCTGCCTAAAAATTTACTTTTGTAGTGGCACTTACAGTCAAAAATGGTGGCTTTTTTCGACGTATGGCTTGCGACGCACAATGAAAGCAGCGGCAAAGCAGCTGCTGCAATGATGAGCTATTTATATAAATCACAAGGTTGGCACATTGTTCGTATCATCAAAAGTAGGCAGAATATCACGCCCACTTTAAACATCTAGACATTTATACCAAAACATGGTATCACAAGCTGAAAAAATTAATACGCGAATTCATAAAGGAAAAGTTTTGGCCACTTAATAATATGTTCCAGCTGCCACGCCCACTTTTACAGTTTTAGAAAGCTTACCAATTAAAATCACATCGTAGAACGAGTATCGTAAACAGCCTTCTAAAAATACAAGGCAAGTTGTAGTAAAATGGAAATATTTTTGAAAGTGGGCGTGGCAGACCGCCCATTTTTAGTGTGAGTATTTAAGTCATTATCTTAAGTTCAAATAAAAAATTTTATAATTCTATCACTAATATTAAGCAAACTATTTCAAGATTACAGTTCCTTTCGTATGGGAGGTGGGCGTGGCAGTAATCCGATTTCAATGATTTTCTGTAAATTTCTTAATTTCGACCACGAAAACAATTTCACCAAGTTTAATCGAGATAGGACAACGCTAAATCTTTTTGACCATGGCTTATATGGGATCGCGACACTGTGCGACGTTTTGACGCTGCAGTTTGCGGTTTGACGATGCGGCGCCTTTGCACTTCCCTATCAGATCTTTGATGTTCGATTGCGTTGCGGTGTGGTGAAATTCGCACGAACGCCGTTAAGTTCAGTGGTTTACATCTTCTCATTGATCCGATCGACGGCGTACAAGCACAGATACGTACATATTTACATTGCCAGCTAGCGTACAAGCGCCGCTATTCCTCCTATTTGTCGGCACAATGGAACAGATGCTCCCGCCAACTTAGGTGTCAACGATTCCCAAACTGTGATGAGTCCCCTTCGTCGAGGGAATCTAATAAGATTCAAAATGCATTTCACTTTTCCTTATTCGTTCACTTAGTCTCCCGAGCATTAATTGTGCTGCATTGATCTCTTAGAAAAACTTGTCATAAACCACAAAAATAGCTGCGATATTTGATGCAACTCCCAAGTAAGCGCAGCACTTTGGGCAAAGAGCAAAAGCAACAACTACGCTCGTGATCGACTTATTAACACCCTACACTATAGTTTTTTTAATTTCGTAATAATTTAATTGAAATAAACAAGCAACTTTAACAGAAATGTTTTAAGAAGATAGTCTACAATTTCGAAACAACTAGATTTCACCAAATTTAAATACGATCACAAATATGGACACATTTCCATACCGGCCATGCCTCCTTCTGGGCGTAACAAGCTCCACAGCAAAATGAATATAGCCCGTCAATCGAGTGCAGGGCATACAAAGGGCAACGGTGTCAACGATGTCATGCCGCAGGGAGCGACAGAGCGAAGCGATCGGCGCGTGTGCGTTGCGGTGTAGTGTCGCACCAAAGTGATTTGTTTATTGTTTACAATGAGGCGTGTGCACGACACGAGACAACAACCACAACAACAATAAATAAAAACATTACAAAGTATCGTTGAAACATTCATCGAACTGTGGCCGCAAACATTGGCGGCACTAGTAGACATCTCCCCCAGCGCATGGCACACTGAGGCGAGGCGTCAACGGCAGCTCGTAAGGCGCATATATTTTTATGATAACCTCCGCCATTGCGCCCATAAAACGAAAATTCACTGTCCCCTCACGAGGCGGCTTGCACCCATGTTGCATGCAACTACTCGACGGTGCAAGGGAGTTTCTCGCTGATGCGCAAGAGACCTGTGGGGCGATCGGGCCAGCCACTAATTTGGATTTTGATGAACTTCAAACGGCGTTAATACACCGACGACTGTGGATGCCGTTGTGCGTGCAACATTTGTGGCATTCACCATTAATTTGCAGCTGCAACAACTGTTCGCATTAGCGTACGAAGCCGCTGAGCGTGAATAGTTGTTTTCTTTCGATTTTGCTGTTTACGCCGCTGCTTTTTGTGCGCGTCGTCTGCAAGACGTTTTCAGCGCAACACAACACAACACAACGCAATGCAACAACAAGTCAGCTGCAAAAGAAAACAGTGCAGTTCTATTTTTGCACAGCAGCAAACCAAACAGTTTTCGGCACTGAGCCCCTTTGCGTTCGCGTTCGCATTCGCAATGAAATGAAAATGTTTTGGAACATGTACAAAATTACATTTCAATAGCATTTGTGCATCCGCAGTGCGTGCATTTGGCATCATTTCCACTGCGTGCGTGCGGCGGTTTCGGCCAGTTTGCCACTTGCCTAACCTAAAATCAGCAACGCCACAGTCGCCACGCGGTGCACTCGCACGCGCCGCCATGAGCCTCAATTCCATGCATCTGCTGGGCGGCCTGCTTGCCGCCACTCATTGTGCCAACGCTTGGCGCGCCTGTCGTGCTCTGGGCTGTGTGGGGGCATTAATCGCCTCAAGACGCCAATCAGTTTGCCAAACCTGTCCGTCCGCAAGACGTCTGCAACTTATGCCTCACTAAGTACACACCGCCGCATAGTGCGCGTGCGTGTGTGTGTGTGTGTTTGCGTAGTCAAAGCTGCGTAACATTTCCGCAAGAAGTGCCGTCAGTGAATTTGGCTAAGATGTGCAGTAAAAACGTTTTCAACAGCCCCATGTGAGAATGATTTTGTGCGCTTTCGAGCGATTTTATTGTATAATTTTCGTATATTTAAATCTCATAACAGATCACGTGAAGAATGTTTGGTCGGCTCGTCTACGTCACAGTTCTTACTAAAAGCAACATTTTTAAACACTCATATTAATTCGAATACTTAATTTTTAGATGGTATTTCATTTCGACTTTGTTGCAATTGTTTGAATCTGCTCGGTTTGAAATTTTCTAGTATGGAAAAGTACTGAAATCATTCTTTTTAACCGAGTTTTGGTCAGTCAATAGTCAAAAGTCAATAGAAATATTTGATTTGGTGTGCATTGGAATTTTAGAATTTGTTTGCCTATCCCCATTAACCGCTGTTAGCTGCTCATCAATTTCTGTCATTCGAAAAACTCACTTGACATATGTGCAGCGACCAACACTTATGTAAACATCGCAATTAAAATTTTCCACCCAACAGACTCAGCACTCATCTTTTCAAATGTATCGTTTTGGGACGTCGAAGCGCAACAAATGTGCGCCCTAAAAAGTGCAGTTACACAAGTGTTGACACCGCCTGTCAAAACGGTGCAACATGTGGCAAATGTAGTGCAACAGGCGGACGCCGCACAGTTTTCACTGCCGTATTCAATTTCAAATTTCTCATTTACTGCATTTCCGTCAACCCGAAACACGCCACAGTTGTGCAATTGTGCCACGAGTATTGTGGGCGGGTGAGGGGAGCGCAAGTGGCCAACTTCTTGGCTGCAGTGGAATGCGCACCGCATTGTCTGATCCGCAGCAATTGGCGTTTTAATGGATTTCAGAAATGATTCTTTAAAGTACGTTTCGGCTTGAGCGAGTGGCGAACCAGCAATTCCCAGGCAGTGAGGCGGAAATAATTGCTCGCGGCGCATACACAACATCGGAAGCCGCATCACTGTGGCGAGCTGTTGTTGGTTTATTCAATTGTGGTGCGCCTCGATTAATTGGGCTAATGCGAAAATTGATTTTACGCTTTGTGGAATGCGATGTGACGTGATGACGACATTTTGTCACTCATCCAATTTCCATACGCGTCATGTGTCATGGTTTCAGCGCAACACAAACATATGCACAATCGTTTCAGTTGCATGCGACTACACTGAAAATTAATTATATTCACCTCTGAGACGGCGCGACATTTTTTGCAAATTTGGAAATAGAATGAAATAGAATGAATGGTCTCGAAACCTATAACAACAAAAACATTTCAGCTGTAAGATAAACGAAACACCCCCAGTCTATGATAATGTAGCCTTTCATAGCTAGTTTTGTCTTAAGTCATTCTATTTAGTTTAAAGCCATTCCAGTTATACTGTGAGACTGTATGTAGTCCTATGGCGCCCAATAAATGTTTGAAGAAAGAGGACATGAACTAACAGGCGGCTTATTATTATATTATTAAAATTTCGTAGTACTTATGAAATATTACTTCGGAATGGGAAAAACAGGATTTTAGGGGAAGTTTGCATTGCAGAAGAACTTCGAATCAACTCTTAATGAAAGCAGCTTAAAGAACAATTTAAGCTCCATGGTTCTTAAAAATATTAAAAACAATTAAATACTGTAGTCATGAAACGCTCAACTACTGAACTAGTTTAACTATTTTTAAATGAAAAATTTTTCATTTTAATTGCGTATTTTCTTCAAGTTTGTTTGAGTTCAAACCTAATTAAAATAAAAAGTAATTATTAAAAATTCTTAAAATTTTAAATATATTTAAATTTTAAATATATTAATTAATACAATGTGCAAGACGCCTTGCGGCACGAATTTCTGTACGTGTAGCTGATATCGCTTCAATTTCCCATAAGTGGATTAACCTTGGTCAGTCAATTTTGTTCTGTTCTACTTGCTTTGATGAATTTTCGTGTTTTTGTTTTTAATTTGTGTCGTTAGCATTTTTTTTACTTTTTATCTCATTCACACTATGAACTTGAGATTTGATGAGAGCATTACGTACTCATTTGGCTTTCATGTATAAAATATAAGCGTATGGGACTGCAAGGAAAACGATAGTTTCACCTGTTGTGTTATGATTTTGTTTTTAATACTAATAGTAGATGTAATTTGATTTATAATAATACAGTGTGTTCAACAATAAACGTTACGGTCAGTCTGGGAAAAGCGAAAAATATATTATCGGAGAAGGGCTTGGATATATCCTTAAATACGATTCGCGGCAGGCTTCAGCAATCAGGCATAAAACGAAGCGGTACTTTGTCGAAACCGTTGCTTTCAAAAAAGCATATTGAAAAGCGTCTTCAGTGGGCTTACACAAATATCGATCGTGATTGGACCAAAGTAATATTTATAGATAAATCAACTTTTGTGTTGTTTAATCCAATTAGACATGTTTGATTGAAAAAAGGTGAAAATTTATTCAACGATTTGAAAAGCATCCCCACAAGGTTCATGTGTATGGATGCTTCTCTGCCCAAGGATTTGGCGTTCTAAAGTGTTTCACCGGAACTTTAAATGCAATTAGAATGCTGAAATTGTACAACGATTGTTTATTGAAGTCTACTGAAAAATTATATTGGAAAAATAACACCGACCATTTGTAGTATCCAACTACAAGAAGATAACGACCCGAAACACAAAAGTAGACTATGCACTAAGTGGAAAGAGGATCACGATATTGCAACTTTGGATTGGCCCTCACAGTCACCAGATGCAAATCCCATAGATAATGTTTGGGCAATAATGAAAGCTAAGATATCAAAAAAGAATATAAAATCATCAAAACATTTTATTCGATTTCTCAAAAGAACGTAGAGGTCTCTTTCCGTGGAATATGCTGAAATTTTGGCTGCCAGTTGTCGCCAAAGATGTCACGCTATTATAGACCATGCAGGAGATTGGACCCCATATTAAGCATTCTGCCGAAAGCTTTAATAATATCTATTATATATATATTATATATAATATCTATCTAAAGAAAACATTTTTTCAAATAAATGTAATGTACACTCTGGGAGAGAAGAACGTTTTTTGTTGAACACACTGTATATAATAATATTTAAGCTTACCTGACTTAGAGCAAAGAACTGCAGAAATGTTAGCAATTTTAACAAGAAATCCAAATTCATTGCGAACTTAACGTCTCAACGTCAATTCTACAGCTGGACTAGATATTTAAACTGTAAGTTACTGCGTTTGCACCGAGCGTTACGAAATCCATGCCATAGCTAGATGCATGTGTGAACTGCAAGAAAAAAGAGCGAGAAATGAGTTAATCCAAAACTACAAAAACTTTCAGATGAGGTGTGAAAAAGCTTCGTCAACTCGTCAACTCATCCAGCAGCTATGCCGCCTTGGCCATGTCTTTCATATAGACAATGAAGCTCCGGCGAAAGAGTTGTTCGATGCGGCAGTTGGAGATAGACGGCGAAGAGGGAGACCGTGTCTCCGATGGCAGGACCAAGTTGAGGACACCCTATCATCTCTTGATGTGTCTAACTGGCGAAATCTTGTGACCTGAAGAGAACTTTTGCGGCAGTCCTTAACCCGGAAACTAGTTGCGATGGCCAGTTAAGTAAGTGAAAAAATTTGTCGATAGCAAAGTTCTTGGTTTTTAAGCCATTAATAAAAGAAAATGTGTATCTGTCGCTGGTCAGTTTTAATAATTATTTTATTCACACCATTTTAATATTTATGCTAAACAAATATTTATTAATTTCTGTATGTTAAATTTTTTGCATTAAATCTACTTTATCACTGTGTCTGTTGTAAATTTATTGCACCAATGTGTTCACGAACTTGTCATTTGTATAGCCACGAATTGTCAGGTTTTCTATTTGTTTGCTACTTTTTCTTAGTTTCCTACGCATATTTATGGCGTATTTATCACATAATATTTTTATGTATTTTTTTGTGTTTTTTTTTTTTGGTAATTTTGCTCAAAAGTTTTGTATTTGGCTAACGCCAGTGTCGTCCTGTCATCGCGATCGTTTTGCGCGCCGGTCTTAAATATGTCTGCGGATTCCAACGCCACAAATCTGACAAATTTTCATCAAGACAATTACCTGAGTAGATAAATCATCACCCACCTTGGCCAACATTCAAACAGTCACTCGTTAGATTCTATAGGCACACTACATAGCACGTTTGTGTGTGTGTGTATGTGTGAAATGTGTGTCGTTGTTATTGTTATGCCGCAACCACTTGAACGCGTTGATATTTTGCAACTAAACGCCTCCTTTCAGCCACAACTCAATAAATTAGCAAAAATCACTCGTACAAATTTGTTTGATGAAACACAACTCAATCAAGCGGCAGGCGCACAGCCACACACACATACACACACACACACTCACATCTGTCCACACGCACGCATGCAGTCGCGAAAGACATTAATTAAAATTTATTTCGTTTAGATTTCTTTGAAATATTATTGTACAATTGATGGTTTTTGTTGTTGTTTTGCTGTTCTTTAGTCAGTTGATTTTGTGCTTTGGCGTTTGGAAGACAAACAGATCTGGGGGAGTACACATGCGATTTTCACTTACAACATTTTCATTTGTTTTCCTTGGCTTTTGTATTTCTTTTTTTTTAGTTTTTTCGTAAATATTTTTTAAAAGATATCTTATTATCTTTGGCTGAGGGAATGGAATTCAGACTGAGTACAATACGCACTCTGACGTACTGACGTAATGGCACAAGGAAGCGTACATAAATTTACTTTTTGTTGTTGTTGTTGTTGGTTTGGTTTTGGTTTTTTTTTAGAATTACACAAGATAAATGATAATTAAAATTTACGCGCACAGATGCGCTGCCGCTCGCAGTCGCACTTCGTACACGCGTCTAGTACACGCCGACCTACTCGACATACAAATTGTACTTTTGCTAATTGAAAGCAGCCTTTAGCAGCCACATACGTATCTGTGCCGTGTCCCAGTTTCATAGCTGCGACTTGGACGTACTATAATTGCGGTAATTGAAATACACTTAGGCACTTTTGAGACCAGAACGCAAATAATTGATTTTCGACATTGTGAGAAAAGGGAGCACGCAGATAAAGTACGTTTTTGCTTATTGAAAGCCGAAAACCAACCAACGACCCCATGAGCAGCGAACATTTTTAAACAAATAAATAAAAGTCTGCTGTGCTGTTGCTTCTATGAAAAATGTATATTTTGTCTAGAATTGAAACATTCAAATTGCCCAGAAATTGGCCTAAAATCGTACGGAATACAAAATGAACATTGAAAATGTTCTATTCTAGCCCGTTTGGCCATATCCTTAAATACAATTTCACGCACATTGATATCCTTTCCTAAAATCATTACGAATTGAAAACAATTTTAATATTCAGACAAATTAAATTAAATTCGTAGTTATTTATTCGGCCATTTTTTAATGACCTCAAATAAAATTGCGCCCATATTGACATATTTTCCGAACATTATTTCACACTGACAACAAATCGAGTATTCAAAAAAAAAATATTTAAAATATTTTATATAATTAAATATATTCTATAAAAACCTAAAACAAATCAAATTTTAGGTTAACTCGGACCTGTTTTGCAATGACCCCATATTTTCTGAAAATTGTTTCGAACTGAGCACAAATTGAATATATATTAAAATAAAACTCAATTCACATTTTTATATATGTTTCTATATATTTTAAACTGCTTACAAATCGAGTATCAGGTGAACTCAGGGTTGTGTTGCAATAACTTTCTTTTGTACATCTTTTAAAATTGATAATATTTATTCCTAATATCATGTCAATTCGAACTCTTTTTTGAACATCTCCAAATAGAAATCTCTGATTAATTTTTTTAGTTGTTCCAAGAAGTGAAAAACAAAGTTTTGAGGTCACGGTTGCCATTCAACTACAGTTTTTTGTACCGAAAAAAAGCTCAAAATGAAAAAGTAACAAAAATTTTGGACAATTTTGTGTTTTAGACAATTGTTTTTTTAATGCAATCACAAAACATAACTTTTATGTCGAAATTTTCACTGATTGCGCTTAAAAAGTTATTCTTTTTTTTTGGCGTATACACTTTTGTACAGGGTGGCGCAAAAGTCATGACCTTATGGGCAGATGCTATAACTTTGCAAAAGGCGGCAAAAGTAATTTTTGCTTTGACATTCATTCATTTATTCATTCATTCATTTATAAACAAATTAGAGCCAAAGAACACTAGGTGACAACTTTTGTGCCACCCTGTATAAAAAAGGCCCAGTGAAATAAAAAGGCCACTTTCGGTCCAAATAGACCAAATGTGTGGTTGAAAGCAGTCGAGCCTACAAAGGGGAGAATCAATCACCCACTCACAGATATAGCAAAACTATGAGACTGACTTTTCAAGCTCAGAATCATGATACAAAAATATACAGGTAGTTTCAATGCGACAGATAAAAATAAAATTGACAATGGGAAAAAAATATTTGTTTACAAATTGTGTACTACTATTTTTGCTACAGAGCTGCAATTTCACACAATTGGTTTATGTAGTATATCATTCAGTTTCTGTACTTCTTACTTTTTTTGCACCCTTAAAATTTAATTTTTATTTGTCAAAAAAGCAAATGACTTTTAATTTTGCTCGATTGAATCCATGATACAATTATATAATTGTATCATGGATTGAATCTACCTGTATATTTTTGTATCATGCTCAGAATCTAGAAATGAGTCTGAGCTAAGGAATGTAATCCAGTCCATGCAAAACTATGCATAAATTAGGCGCCACAGCGACCACAATGTCGACTGATATTTTGTTAAAATAATAAACAAAATTCAATTGGAAATTCCTATTCGTACAACGCAACGCTGTGCTATGCGAATACTTAAAACTTTGTGCCGAAAATAACGTCATAGAAAAAATGTCATTAGTGAGTCATTCATATGATTGCGGCCATAAAAAACGCCAGGCGTCTTAGCCACCAGCCACAACTGCGCAGGCCCTTCATTTGTATTCAACACTTATTAGTAACATTTCGACTGTTGGATCGCATGATCGTCGCATTGGCAGATCGATGAGGTTTGTATTTGAGGCGCATGCGCGGTTATTACGCTCATCAATAAACCATTTCCGTTTGTGTTTAGCATTTGAGCAACATGCGAATTTAATATTTGTGCCGATCTGCGCATAAAAAGCAATGCGCTGCTGCCCATTAAAAAGCAACCAGCCAGTATAAGTAGCGATGACCAAGACAATGAGGCATTCCGCGCACAAGTTCGACTTGAACTTGTCGCGCACAGCCAGACGCTCCACAGTCGCAATGTATCTGCTGACATTGTTGACGTATTTGGCAATTCAAGTTATCTGAAAGGCAGCAGTGGAGCGCAGAAGAACAAAGTTGCCGAGGTGAAGCCGTCGCAAGTGGCGGCGGAAAAGGAAGCAGCAAGTGCCTGGTCGGAGCAGTTGCGGATAAGGCGATGCATAGATCATGCACGTTCAAGAGAATCGGACAACTGCTGCCGTTGTGTGGCTGAGCAACGTATGAGCGACAGCTGCGCACAGCAGCCCAATTGCACTCGACGGATAAGTCTGCGAAAATTGTTTTCGACTTGCGACTTTGACTCGGCTGCGCCAAATGCGCCGCCGCGCGTCTTTGCGCATTTGCTGTTGAGTCGCGCCAGAAAAACGGAAAATGCTTTAAAATTAAACACAGCATTCAAGAAGGGAAACATTCGAAATTTACGCCAATCGCGCTGTTGGATTTCGGATTTCGCTTATTTGGCTGCACCGGCATCTGGATGCATCGCTCTGGATGCGATCGTTGTCGTGTGGCTGTGCCGGCTGCTAAGGCCGTGCAATGGCCCTTCATGCCCATTTCTGATTCCGAGTCTTTAGTGTGTGGCAGCGAGACCTGCAAGCAAGCTGCAATTGCCAATATGCGAACCGTCCGCCGTATGGGCTTCAAACGCGCAGCAGTAGCAGACGATAGAGGATCATTAATTTTTATTCTCTGCTTGACGTCGGCAACAGACGGAATGTCTTGATAATTTTTTGCATCATTAAATTAAGGCAAATTAAGTGGTAGGCATTTCTTTCGGTCGCACTCTCAGCTCGTACAAGTGTTCGTAGGTATATACGAGTACTTATGTGTGATAGAGTGCGACGCTGCTTAAGGAGGAGAGCGGGTTCAGTGCATAAAAAAACAATGGGCCTTTTCACAGTATTGGGACATAGATTCTTCCAAATCGAAACCATTTTTCAAATACAAATATTTTTGTGTATTGGTATTGAGTTGTTTGTTCATCTAAATGCAACGCGAGTAATTAAATAATTCTTCGGTTTTGAAATTGCATACATAAATGCAAGAATCCAAAACAAAATCAATGTCAAAGTAAAAAGTTTAACACATCATATTTTTACCATAATATAAGTTTTGCTATTATAAACTTCAGCGGCTGGTCAAAAGCGTGTATGAGAAAATATCTTCTGATTTCATATAGATATGCTTACATGACTTGATCGAATAAAACTGTTAACAGTCACAGATCAATGAGATCAATGATTAGTAGTTTGGTATATTTTTAGGTATTAGGACCAACCGATATTGGAATCTTCCACTACAGATATCCAGTTTATTTTCTTCTTTCGGGAAACGTAGCAAAGAATTTGGTTCTTTTACATATATAATATGCATGTTTATAATTTATAATATGTATAGACTCTCTACTATACGAACATATATGCATGTGCCAGAAAAGATTTTCGTAGTTATGGATTTTTATTCTTATCTTTTGATCAATTCGTTTTCTTTTTTGTACATTTTCTCCAATACTACCCACTGCAGACTTCGCTAATGCGCCATAACTTGCATTCCATTCTTGTTCTACCGAATCTCTGACTTCGCTTCCATTGTGTGTATGTAATACAATGAAATCGCTTTTGCAGAATCTCTTAAGGGCAACAATAACTTGAAAAGAGATATTTCGGGTAGGTATGTGAAAGACAGAAGAAATACTTGCAATATGTGTAGGCTACTGGTTTTAGTAGCACCACAAGCAGCTGCGGATTTTTACTGGTTACAAGAAATGAGTGCTTGTCGCAGACGTTCGACTGGAATAATTTATTTGAAACTCAATTTAGTCAAATGCGAAGTTGAAGTACTCGTACTCGTACTCTGCATGAGTAGAAATTTAGTGAGGTTGCAGTGGATGTGAAATCCAGATATCGCCTACACAGATGGCTCATTTTATTACCACAACCTTGACAACTTTATGTAGTGAATATTATAGCATTTTAAGGATCATTCTGAATTTTGACCTTGTTCAAAATAGGAACAAGCTCGCTGCGTTTCCGCCTGTAGAAGATTTCAATACACCAACCAGAAAACAGATGCCTAATAAATGGGTTACAGGGATTCCTTCATACACGTTTTAATGATTTCTTGTAGCACGTTCTAATTGTTGCCTTATCATACGAATTTAACAATGTAAGTTAGTTCAATTTTTATTCCAAAAAGTATACACATCATAAATTCCATTTATTTCAATTGTGTTGATTTGAAATCAATGGTATTCAAGATTTGTTGCATTTGCCTTTTGAAGCCTTATACTCCCTAACGGAGTGAATGAGAAAAACAAAATTTCAAAGAGAATGAATTGAATGATAGTCTAGCAAGTTATAAGTACATCTCTATACACTTAGGAAGTTACATCATACAAATCTATTTGTAGCGTCACGCAGTATGGGGTGTGCCATAAGCTCTAATAGATCTAACTTCAACGTTTAAAGGATCAAAAGCCCTTGACAATCTACTTCACTTGCTTCCTATTGGCGTTTATGGGAAGTTGGTGGCGAGTTGAACGACTGCAAGGCTCAATGCGATACTTTCCTGATCTGGAACAGATATAGGCCACGCTTCCATCGTCAACAGAATGCCGTTCCGGGTAGCGGATTTGACTACGTCATTCCTAAACCAATTTCCGGAGCACTTTATAGTGCAAAAATCCTACAAAACGGTACCGGTCCGTGTAGGAAGGACGGTTAAGCTTCAAAAATATTTCCAACGTGTTGAATTTGTAGAGTGAAACTGGTGGCGCACATTTTAAAACTTTAGTATCGCAAAGGTTTTTACAACCACTTAAACTAGTCTAATTTTAAGCATTCACTTAGTTCAATGTGACGAAACACTACCGCTACGTGTAGTGAATACCCCTAACGCAACACGCTACTCGCAACTCACTGCAAAACGCTTCCGAGAACGCATAATGAATTGAGATCATGTTTTACGCCTCAAAATGTTTAAAGCTGCTGTTTTACATAAAATTTCGGTGGCCGAGGCGCGAAACATGTTGTCCACAAACTTGTTTGTCTATAATCGCTTTAAAATATCTCATTTTAGCCGTCATTCATGGTATCCTCTTGATCGGTTTATTTGCGCTTTAATGTGGAAGCGCCAATTTATCACATTCAATTAATCAAACTAAATCGAAAATACGTAAATGCCGTGTACGGCATCGAGTTCACAACACAAACGGGTTGTCAAGAGCGTATTAAATATTTAAGCGTTTTTCAAAACTTGCTCCGCGCACACACACGGCCATAAATGGATTAATAAATGTGTACATATTTACATACATGCGTATGTTTTCTATGTACCTATGTAGGTGCGTGCCGTGTTTGCATAGTCAATAATGAACTTTCAAAGAGGCAGAACAACGACACACATCGAACTTCCAAGAACAGCGTTTGGCAGCCAAAAAATATTTTAGAAGCCCACAAACAAGAAAAGCCCAAATTATTTAAAATTCAAACAATTCCAGCAATCATGCACGTTTGTTAATTACAAGTATTCAATTGTGCATGTAAATTGACATTTGGCCGACCTCCGAGCGATCCACCACAATCCAATCAAGTCCAGTCGCAGCCGCATTGAATGGAAAATTGACTGAAATTAAGCAAATTTAATTGGACAAAAATTTGATTTACATTTCGCTGCCACAATTAAACGTCACGCAGTGATTTAGCTGGCCGCGTGAACGGCTGACACCCAGCGTCTGTCCGCCAACGCCAAGTGCCATCAGCGTGCGCCAACGATTAATAAATTATTTTTGAAGAATGTTTTGATATCTGGCCCGCCTATTAAATTATGAGCACGGCCTACAATAGTGCGAGCTTTGTTCATTTGAAGTTTATTTATAAAACGGCTACTGTCGCTGCCGCCGTCGGGTTGAAGTTGAGCAGCGTTCGGCAAGTGGAGCCAAGTGTGTGCGCACAGCTACTCCTCGCAGCCAGGGGGATTGAATTCGAGAAGCGGGCTACATTTACACATAAATTCGTGGCTGCCGCCGTCTGCTTGTCGCTTGTCGCTTTAGTGACGTGCAACGCATTAGCATATCATAACGAAGGTATAAATATTTTCAAAGAGGCAAAAGTAAATATTTCAAAGCGCTTATGACGTCTGTGTGTGCTCTCGCCGATTACTTACATTTGTGCTTCGCTGGTTAATCGCACATTTTGCTAGGCAAATATTTGGGACGGCTTAGATGCGTTGCACTTGGCTGCATGTGTTATGGGTTGTGGGCGGTTCCAATTGCCGCACCCCGGGCCACCCACTTGCAGCTCGATTTAATAAGCTTTTAATTTGTTTTTATTGTTATGATGCGTGAACTGCGCAAAAAGTTAATCGGTGAATGCGAAAAAAATTTTTGAAATGAGAAAAGCAATCAGTTCTCTTTTATATCACAAATACATATGGACATATGTATAAAAAGTGTTCCTTATTGCTTGCAATAGAAAAAACATTAAATTTATAGTACAATTTGCTTGCTGTAATTTTATGTTCAGGATAGGAAGAAGTAGTTGTCGTAGCTCAAGCTGGCAAGTAGCACTGAACAAACAGTTCAGTTACTGTTTATTAGGCATGTTGCGATACCACAAACGCGGAGGAAGCGAGAGTCTATATAAGTCTATGGTGCATTTCTAGCATAATTCGTCCTAGGGACATCTAAATAAAAGGTATCCACCCTCCGCAGACTTCGTTTAGGGACATTAAAGGCTATTCTTGCTAAAAGATCCGGGCAATCAATAGACCCACTTATTAGACTGACTACAAAGGAACATGCAAGAAGAAGAAGTTTATAAACAAATTCTTTATACGGCATTGTTTGATTGAGTCTAGCGAATAGAGCGCAAGAGTTTCATGCCAGATGCCATATGTTCGATTCCTAACAAGCTCGGGCTGATTAAACACTCGTATACTCCTATCGCTTTCGAAACTGTCAAACTTGTTGTCAATTGTTTAAGCTTAATAAGTATGCTTATATTACTTATAGTATGAAAGGTTATAGCTTTTAACATAGTCATTATTTCGTTCTGGAAACATGATTCGCTTCGCTAAAACAATGAGACCCATTTATAAATGTCAAGAAGCAAAATTGTTGAATTTGGACAATACCAATCCATACGAAATATGCCAGCGGCAAAATCCTTTAATCCTTGTGACTTAGACTGGATTGTATGAATACCTATAACGTGTGATTCCAACAGGATAGTGCTAGGTGCCACACAGCACATGCCACGATGGACAAATTTGCATGAGCGATTTAAAAGCATGGTCACCCTACGCGGCAGCGACGTGAATTGGCCATCAAGCTCGCGCGATTTAAGGGGCACAACTAGTTTGAAATTTTGAAAATTTCGTTTTTTTTGTTTTTGCATTTTTCGATAATTTATACCTTTAAAAATAACATATTAAAATCTTAAGTGAAAATCTTAAATAGTTTCTGAGTTACAGCCTTCTACATAGCAGCTTCTCAGTACAATGAAACCAGTACTTTTATCTTTAAACGCGTTTTTCTCAAAACTACATTTTTCAAATTTGCTGCAGCTGTAACTTGATAACAAATCATCCGATCGACTTGGGTCTTTTTTTAGCTTATTGTGTATTTGTTTTTCCATACAATGACCCTCCAGTTTAATGATAGGATGAAAAGTATAATTATGCCAGGCCAGAAACCATCAGATTTTTCAGCAAAATTTTAATTTTTTTTTCAAAAAACTGCCATTTTGTTGCATTTTATTTTTTTTTTACAACCGAGGGTCATTGTATAGGAAATATAACCTAGTTAAGGGGGCCGATACATTTAGAAGCGTCAAAAAAGGTATTTTTTTCTGATTTTATGCTGGGAGAATAAAAACACATAGAGTCAGGTTTGTTTCGGATATATATTAAGGCATAATAAAACTGGGAGAAAACAATTTTTTACAAAAAAAAAAAAACAAAATGGCGGAGTTATGGCCGATCTCCTGAGTAGGACAAACTTTGCGGGCGTCAACTTCCTAGGTAGAGTTTTGATCCGAAACAAGAAATGAAAATATCTTATGAATCAGAAAGCTTTTATCAAGTGCGTAGCGAAGAGATTTACTGTAATTTTGAAAAATTGGAGGTATAGTCATGCTTTTAGTGAAAAAGTGCCATTTTTTACCCGTGTTTTTGACATAAAAATTAGTAAATAACTGTGAAAACGATTTTTGTTAAAAAAATTGCTCTACCACGCACTTGAATATAAAATTATCTATAATATGCTGTTTAATCCGACTAAATCGGTTAAAGAGCTCGCTCGCAATCTTGACGCCCGGATCAGAAAACATAGTTTTGAGAAAAAGAGGTTCAAAGTTTATGTGCGCGCAGCTGCCTGTATAGCCGCCGCGCGGGTCTTGGGTTATTATCTCCCAAAATATTAACAGTAGGCCAATAGAACTTCGGGACTATATTTTTAAATAGTTTATCTTTCGATTGCAGCAATAAAAAAAATTTCGATTTTTTTAAGGTTCTAAATGTATCGGCCCCCTTAAGTAAAATTTTTGGTTTTTTTGATTTCAGGCACTGCGAAGGCTACAATCACTGCAGCAGTGGGAGAACCTTTTTTTTTTGAAGACTCAGGAGATGGCGGATAACTTGCTGAAAATCGAATATTTTCATTTGAAAGAATTACTTTGTATTCATTATTTATGCATAAATATATCTGCAAAATTTTAAAACATTCGATGCAATACTTCACAAAATTCAAAAATCACAAAAATCTCCTTTTTTCAGGCGGTCAAACTAGTTGTGCCCCTTAACTCCTTTAGACTACTTCCTTCGGAACTATCTAAATTGCAAGTCTATGCGAACATTTGAACAACATTATATTCCGCCATTAATGCCATTAAATAAAAAAATGAGTGAATATCTCACATACAACTTATTTTGTTAACATTCAGCGTCCTCCTTATACGCGTCCTTATAAGCCTTTGTTATAGAAAAAATTATCCAAGAAACTCTTTATCAACCCCCTATTTAGTTTGTATTGACACATGAGCTACAAAAAGACCTTACAAACAAAAGCAAACAAGCACATATACTTAAAAAAATATTTGTATACATTAATAAGGTTGAACTACAAATATTCAAAAACGCATTTATTATAATATTTGCAAAGCCAAAGTTTATGCTTTGCTGTTTGGAAATTGATTACAAATTGTTGTCAAATGGCCAATAAATGCAAAACTACATAATACTTGTAGACTTTCTTGCAACTGTTCGAACTTTCAATGGTGCGTCTTCAACTAAGATAAAAGAAAAGCACTTAGCACTGTGATACAAATGGTCGCGATTTAGTTTCAAAAGTTCGACGGATCTAGTAAACAAAGCACTGGTTCGGCAACACTAATTTTCTTAATGTTTTTCTATGTTCTTTCCTTCTTCAATTCTTTTCCTTTTTGCTACTGGAGACGTTAGTTAACCACTCACAATCTGAGTTAGTTTTAGCTATTTACTTTTTAGAGCCCATTTCAATAAGAATTAATGAACATTTTATATTTTTTATAATTTTACTATACTTTTATTTAATTTTTACATCTGTTTTTCTTGTACTAATTTTGTTTTCTTTTTTTTTTTAATTTTTTTAAATGACAACTGCACGAATCTACTCTAAATTCGATCCAATCTCACGCGCATTCCGCTACTTCCCATTCGCGACATGTCACGCTTGTACACGTAAATAACACCGAGACTCACGGTTACCGCCACACTTCGCCGCCGCGCCAAACCACACGCAACTGTGCAAAATTGTCTGGTAGGCTGGTAGGTTCATCTCACTTAGTCGCCGTTGCATTTGTCGGTGCAGCCTATTTGTCTGTCAACCACGCTGATAGCTGCTTTGTTGCCCCCCGCCCGCCTGGCAGCCGTCGCCGATATGGGCGGTGTGGCATTTCTGGAGCCCGTCGCCCCAACTACTCGCAGTGTCGAGGTCTGTCGGGCCTACGCCGCAAAGCGACGCGCTGGAGCTAAGTTGGAAAAAATTGCGCTACTCCCGTGACAGCATAATGGGGGCCTTTAACGCGCCCGCTCCTTAGCGTGTCACACAACTCACCGGCGGCCATACGCACTCGACGGCAGCCGTCAGTCGGCGTCGCGTTAAAACCATATTTATGGGTGCTTATCACTGCCGTTGACACTCGCGCGCGGACATTTGATAGTTTAGTGCGTGAGCGCGTGAGTGCGTCCGCGACGTTGTTGTCGCGCCACACCGCAGATGCACAGATGCGCTCAAGTTCATGGCGGTGACGAAAATTTTAATTAGAAAAGAGAACAACACGCAAACAGCGCCGAGTGAGACAAGCAATCGAGATGGATAAATGCATGTTGGAGGCACTTATCGCAGTTTGTACAATATACAAGTATGTACCTATGTACATCAGTCGTTGTGTGCGTCTGTGTAGCCAAATATTTGACTGAAGCAGGGGCTACAAGCTCTCGGCACAAAGTCCGCGACTGACGGTGATCAAGCCATATAAGTAAAAAGCTAATATCTGTGATGGACTGGTGGAACTCTGCTCTGTCAAATGCTTTCGTAAATTAGATAAACAAACAGAGAATCCTATGCTCCAACATACGAGTACATACAATAGAAAAATATACAGTTGCGTGCCACCGTTCAGCTAAAATTAGATGCGCGAATTTCCACACATTAAATTAAATGCGATTTTGTGGAAATTAAACAAATGACAAGTGACATCACTCACCAAATTTAAATGTGAAGATTATTTGAAATGCTTAAATACTTGAGCAGACAAGTAAGAATGTTCAGTCGATCTTGGTCGACTTGTTTATGCTCTGCATCCTTTTTATGCCCTGCATACACTAGCAGCCGCCGTGGCTCAGTTGGTTAGTGCGTTGGACCGCGAGTCGAAGGCAGCAACCTCAGGTTCAAATACTGCCTGTAACACCTAAAAAAAAAAAATAACGGGAAAACTAGTTTTCTCTTTCGGTGGCTGTCCTCTCAGCTGGAAATGGCAAACCTCTGAGAGTAAAAATTGCTTATGAAAAAGCTCCCAACCTGCCGTTCGGAACCGGCATAAAAACTGTAGGTCCCTTCCACCCGCGTACAAATTCACACGCACAACACGGGTGGTTGCGGGAAGCTAGGACTAAGTCTCGCGTAAGCGGGCTGTCGTGCCAGTCAATTATTATTTATACACTAAATATTTGACTCCTTTTCTAATGGAAAGTCGGTAATAAGTAACCCTCTAACAAAGAAATAATGGATGTTAAAAAGACATTATTTTCTATGATTCAGCCAGTGTTGAAGGTTTAGTTCAAGTGGGCAGTGGCGCACACAGGATATAATAAGGGGGGAGGGGGGGGGGGGGATTTTGCGTGCAACTGTTGAGCCGAATACCATTCGAAAACATATTTTGTACCAAACATTTCCCCGGGAGGATCATGCGGTCGAAATTTTGTTTTTGTTGTTATTTGAATCTGTTTTTTTAACATACGCCCTAATGACGATTTATATGTAGAATGCGGAGATGATTATCCTTAAAGAGGATGAGTTATGGATGACTTAGGTTTTGGAAAGTACATACTTAACTATTACGACAGATGCCTGAAGGCTAAACTGGAAGTAGAGGTAACGAGAAAGTATCAGCTAGGTGGTCTGCAATCACAAATTTCCCACAAATACACCAGGAAGTGTTTTAAGGTAGTAAGTATCTGACATGCAGTTGGATAGGAGTTCGTTGGTATTTTCAAAAAGTCCGAAATTTGAGCTGGAAGATTTCCCACCAAATCTTTCTCAGAGCCAGTATTGCAGTCAACACTCTAAAACTTTAAACGTATTTTTTCGCAATCATGATTTCTGGAACAACGTGTACGATTACTAGAAAACTAGTTGGAAACTTTTGTTTGTTGATTACCCTTGCGTCTCTTACAGAAGCAGTCGTCATTACCTAACCTAACCTACCCTTCACGTAATATCAACAAAATGCTACAGAGACCACTTAAAACTGAACAACTACTGAAATACTTAGGTATTAAAATGCTTATAGCAAAACAAATGTCCAACAAAATTTGTTAGTATTCAATCGTTTTTTTAACTTTTTATTTTACGCTCTTCTTATGTAAAAAATTGTGTTCATTTATGTTTTGTAGATAATCAATGTTATGCTTATATAGTTTATGCAAATTACAAATGAATATAAATTTTTCAAATAGAGCCACTTTTGTGAAATTGAGACTCCAAAACAATCGAAGAGCTCAGATCAAATGTGATTTTATCAAATGCACGATATGTCTTCTACAAATTAGTGAGTTTTATTTGACTACTTTAAATAACAAATTAAAGCAAATATTTCAATTATTATTTGCACGTATTTCTGTTAGCATTTGTATTTATTAAATAAACAAATTTCAAAAACATTGTTTATACTGCACTGCACTGAGAGTTTCCCATTAATTCAGAGCATTTTTTTATCAGTAATCACTTTGCATTTCAGAGAAATGCGTATAAAATCTTAATTGGATGTCGAAACTTTTTCGAAAGTTTAAAAAAAGAACAAACAAGACAAACTGACTAAATCGATGCTTTTCTTGATTCTAATCATAAATATATTTGTATTTTTTATGCATATTTATATACAAACAAACGTTTCGACCTTCATTTATTAAAGTCTGTAGCTGGGAGCCAATTATGGTAAGCGACAACATCGAAGCGCGACGTGATTGCGGCACTGGGCAAATTTCCATTTGATCGGCCAACTCCACTGGCTGACTTACTCAACAGACGCACCGATCCAAAAACATGTGTTCAATATGTAACTGGGTTTCGGCGCTGGCGCATGTTCCAACAAACAACAAAATCAACAACAAAATCAACTGCCACTGAACAAGCCTAAACGGTCTAGAGTACATGTCGGCTTATGCCCAAAAGTTCATAAATTACTACGAGTATGCAGCGATCGATCACTGCCCAGACGACTGTCGTCATAACTCACTGATACGAACTACTTACATACGAGTAGAGCAATGCGCATGATGGGCAATTATGACAGCGACGACATTGCACGGCGACCAGCCGCCAACTGTCGATTGTTCGTGCGAGATTCATGTCAAAATAACTGACAGCGACAATTCGCCACAATCTCAACAGCAGAGCGACAGCCAAGTCGTCTCAAGAACGAATTGTTTTGGATGCGAATTGTTTTGGCTGCGACACGGCACTGCTGGCCAGCCAGATGCCATGACAAAATAAGACCTTATTAAGAGACTCGTATCGCAATGTTGATTTCCACACACATACGCACCCACCTGGCTGCAGCACCCACACATGGCGCGATTATGTGTTCGGACATGCAAATGTGGACCACTTGTTCGAGCGATTTGCGGTCATGCCAAAGTGGTTGCTCGAATATGCCAATTTACGATATGATTCGATGGTGCGCTGGCCGTTGGCTTATGGAGCTCAATATAAAAATAAATTCGCGAGAGTATTGGCCGCGGTCGACTTTTTTTCTTGTCAGTTTAATGTTCAACTGTTGGGCGAAACAATATTTACCCTAATGCCACCCAAATGCAGTGTTTACTTAACCCTCTTTTTTTCTTTTTTTTTTAAATCGAGCCAACGCGCAGGAGATACCCCTATAAATGCAAGGCATTGCGCTGGTTCAGGAAGGATATAGGTTAGGAAAAGGATGTTGGGTGAAGAATTTATGGATTCTTGCCTTGAACCCATCAAGATCATAATATCTGCAGGGAGACCATTCTAGTTCCCACTAAGGCCTGTGGACATCCTAAGATTAAAAAAATTCTGTAAATTACACCTTATGATTTTTCTAGCTGAGTTTACACGTATGAAAAGGGGAATCTCCATTTTATAAAATAAATGTAGTCAGTTAACGCTGCCACATGCACAACGGCAGTAATTGTAAGACAAAGTTGAAGTTTCGTGAGAAAGTAAGCAAATAATTATTTTTGAAATTGTGTGAGAAACAAAAATTGTTTTACATAAATTGTGAGCCTTAATAAAACTAAAAAAACTATTGGTGAGTAGCTGTTAATGGGATCTTTGAGAAAATAAAAAAAAATTTTGAAAAAAAGTTGTTACACTCCTCCTACCTAACCCAAACCCTAGAGTGTCTGTAGGCCTGCTTGGGATGAAAAGCGTAAATAACACTGTACAACAGCATTTCTGCAACAGAGTAACGACCGTATATTTCTGAAAGAGGACGTCATACTGATCATTTTTGCCGAACAAAGTAATAGTCCAGCACGTCTGAGTTTTTTTTAATTTGCACATAAAGGTTAAAGGGTCCCTATAGACTTTTACACGGAAAGTATAAAAACTTGAAAAGCTAGAGCTTTGATGTCTAAGACAAAGTTGTTTGCATATAAAGTGTGAATATTCTTTGTGTATACATGAACCCCCTCCCCCTTTCCTTACCCCTTTTTTCATGTTTTTCGGAAAAATTTTTCAAAAAACGTTTGTATTGAGTAAAATATTGAAAATAAATATCATATTGTCTTTTGGGAAAATATTCTTCATTAAAAAATAGGGGGGTCTTCAAACAAAAAACTTTCTCAAAACTTCCCCCAAAAGAATAAAAAGCCTTAAGCACGAAACGTTAATTTAAGACTTTTTTCATAAATTGCAAGCTCTGCTTCAGATGTTGAGAAACATTTTGAATTTTAAAAAAATAAATATTTTCCATTGAAAAATAGTTCAGGTGGTCTCCAAACAAGAAGTCCCCTCTTAATAAAATAAACAATTTTTATGATTTCAAAAAAGACGTTTTCGCTCTATGGGAATGCTCAGATGGGTCAATATTGCGATTCAAATTCCAAACGTACACAGCGAGCATTCACATTCTTCAAGGAGCTTATTTTATCTTATTTTGTCTAAATCAATAGACAAGGTGGTTATTGTATTATTTGGTTATATCACTTAAGCATTTCCTGAAACTAAAACATTTTTTCTTCTAAATTAATAGATCACAAAGTGACTATTTTTCTACATTCTTGCTTCTCTTTAATATTTTCTGAATCAACCCAATCTGTGAACAAATCTGATTAAATTTGTGTTATCTAAGGTGCCAAGTTCACATTTTTCACATTAACAGTGCCAAAAACTTCAAGGCTATGTGAGATAACCACATATAACATTTTTTTTCAATTAAAGGATTTTTATGGCATTAAGTAGGTTTGGAATATTACGTTGTTCAAATGTCCGCCACGGTTTTACTCTGAAAGTACAATTTTTAATGACTGTAGCATAAATCCAGCTGAAGGTGCTTCATGGCGTATTTAAATTACAGCCCTGACTAACTCTGATGGATTGATGATTCATGGGCAATAATGTTTTCTTCCTCACAGGATTCCCAGAGAAAATTTTAATGGGAACCAGAGTGCATAATATTTTCAAAGCCATGCCACACCAATTCCATATGACCAATAATGTTAAATTTTTTGGTAAATATTTGAATTTGTCAATTTCTTGAAATACCAAAAAAGGTACCAGGTTAAGTCATCAAAAAGTTATCCATAGGTATGTATGTACAGTCGTGTCCGGGTATAGTGAACACCCTATATAGTGAACACCCCGATATAGTGAACACCCAAATTTTGACATGGAGCCTCTAAATCATGAAAAAAATTTTGAAAGCAATTTCAAGCAAAAAGCAAAAAGTGTACTTCGAGCAAATAAAACGAGTTTTTGAAAAAAATGTTAACCTTGATATAGTGAACAACCTCAATACTGTGAACACGCCTTGCAATAATTAGTCCATCCACTGTATCCAGGCACGATTTGAAATTGAAATTTGAAATTTTTCTCATAGCTTCTTTGAAAAATTATCCAAAGCAATGCAACCAATTTTTTTTAAACAAATTTCTTGTAGTTATCTTTATTCTTTTGTTTAATTTTGCACCCAAGACAACCTAAGTTTACTAAATTGAAAAATCAAATTTGAGTTTCCAAGTCTCCCAAAACACCTTTTTTGGTGTTGCTGTCATTATTGGCTACGGAGTCAGAAAAACCCCAACAACACTTTTTTGTGTTTCAAAGTGATACATTTAACGTAGGAAGATTACATCAAATTCTCGTTTTGATTGAAAATTCAAAATACTATTGTTGTTTATTATTTATTTACATTCGCTTTGCAAAGTGAAGGCCTACACTAATGGCGGACAACTAAATATTTATGCAATTCAAAGATTCCAATTGTAAAAACAGTGTGGAACGAATGTGCGTGTGTGCCATGTAGCCATCGTAGCCATGTAATATTACAAGTTGAAGCGGGCCAGCGAGTTTGTGTGAATTAAAAAATTCACCAAAATAAACATTTTTGCATTTGGATTTGAATGTTTTTTGCTAAATCAAAAACAAAAAATTCAACTAAAATTTGGAAAGTCCGAAAATTGTGCGATACGAAAACAGCAAACCACTGACATTCGTTTATACAGACCCACATTTTTACATATATTTTTATGAATGCGTATGCAACACACAAAATGTGCATAAAGCCATTTGCACGCAAACCAGTCGCACTTACCGGGAATGTCTAAAATTATGAATGAAATTTGACCAGCTGTGGCCAAGTGGCGGCCTGCAGCGGTTATGAGCTGCGAACTGCGGACAACGGCCACAAATTCGTTCATTCACGCGACAATTTTCGCACTTTGAGCGAGGAACGCAGCAAATTTTTCGTCTTTACCAAAACTAAATTTTTGTTTTTGTTTGCTATCATAGCATTAATACATAAATATTGTTGCAGTGGTCGGCCATAATTTTGGCCAACACGCAACATCCGTTCGCGCGTCCGTCTGCAACCAGTGTCGACCCCACTTTGCGCCGCTCGCCGACTGCGTGCAACTCAGCCAAGGCTCACACTCGCAGCGCAGCTCAAAGCAATTCTTTGCATTTCAATGTGCTTGTTGTTGCATTGTGGGGGGTGCGCGGTCATGTCTGCATTGAAAAATAATAAATAAAAACAGCAACAATTGAAATAGTAGACAAACTGGCGGCCGCAGTGTCTGCCGGCGTTCTCGTCAGGCTGGCTGACTGCAACAATTCGACCGACAACCGCCATTGGCCGCCGAGCTGGGGTCTCCGCCGGTTGTGTGGGTTTATGGCCTGTCCGGACCACTTTGCAATTGCACGCTTTGTGCCTGCAGCGCTTTTGCGGTGACGAAATCTGGCCAAATGCGAATTTCAGCAAATGATGCACTAAACGCTGCGCCGGCAATGGCTTTTTACTGCCGGTCGGGCTATTGGACGCGCAGCCAGTCAGACACACGCGCGACAATAAATTACAACTTCGCCCGTGGGTACGTGTGACTACTTGTAAGTTTGTTGTTGTTGTTGTTTAGGTTGTTGTTGTTTGGAAAATGTGCATGTAGGCGCACCATTGATATTTGTATAGTGTGCTGTGTGTTTGATGTGGTTGTTGTATTGCTGTATTTACGCTGCCATCAACGGCAGCAAGTCATTAAGCAACAACAACAAAACATTAAACAGCATGTGGGAAATAGACATTCGGCGTTTTACGCCATGCTAACGAATTTTCATATGAATTAAGATCGCTGCTTGATTTTTTACCATAAATGAAACAACAACAAACGACTACCAGCCGCGCAGCTAGCGAGAGCATTACACTTGGCACAGTTCGACTTATTGGTTCAGTACAGTCAGTCGCACGGTTGCCACAGTTGGTTACTTTTAACCAAAATATGTAGGTTAATTTTTTTGTGGTTGGTTACTTGGTTACTTTTGGATTTTTTTTTGTTTGCGGGAAAAAATGCATATCGACGTAATAATGCATATCGTAATTGATAGATATGAATTTTGTTCATTGCGCTTTTTTTGTTTGGACGTTTTCGATGGGCTACAGGAAGAAAAACGACGGGGGACTT
This sequence comes from Melieria crassipennis, assembly GCA_963668005.1. Lineage (NCBI taxonomy): Eukaryota > Metazoa > Arthropoda > Insecta > Diptera > Ulidiidae > Melieria > Melieria crassipennis. The sequence goes on along the minus strand of OY764962.1, from coordinate 110,166,251 downwards.
CGTTCTTTAGTTATGATTACATTTTCTACATTTTTGTGACTTTTTCAGAAACATCAGGTTAACAACATTTTGGTCGAGTTGCAACCGTGGTCAGTCTACCTACATATGTGGTAGATTTGCTCAAGCATAGTTAAAACTTGTCTATGTCTCCCGTATGGACGATAAGGATCCGGCGTGAAAGGTGTTCGATGCGGTAGTTGGAAGTCGACGGTCGATTTATTACCTTTATAGTGGAACCTTACCTTTTCTCTGTGACGTCAGGATTTTTTTTTTTTAAAGGACTTTGAAATTTCAAGGACATGCTTATTTCAAGAAATTATTTTAAAAATTGAGCGCATTGTAGAATAACATTATGGGTATCAAATGAAAGGGAAAAATCCTTAGAATCTTAGAAAATTTAATGTTTTGGTGCAAAAGGACGAAGAGGTATTGAAAATGTCCTTTTAAAACTTTATCCTTGAATATCTTTGCAAATTTCCAATAGTTTCCAAAAAAAACTTTTGGAACTTTTCTAGATTGCACACAATTTTTAAAATAATTTTTTTTAAATAAACATGTTCTTGAAATTTCAAAGTCCTTTTAAAAACAATCCTAACGTCAGCGAGAAAAAAAACGCAGTTTTACTACATTTGGCCCCTAGTTTCGCGAGTATATCGATTTTTTAGTGTGTAAAATTTGTTGTCGCACGGTGTAATATTTATAACGAAAGTACCTTCTATCATATCTTAAGAGAAGATTTCATATTTCGAGAGAGTTTTGTCAAAATGTCCACAGGAATTTTATTTCAATAAAATTGTATTAAACAAAGCTAAATTAATATTTGACGTACGCTTATTTGACATTGCAAACATACCCAATTCATGTATTCGTTCACGTTAACCCGATGACAAAGTCAACAGGGCACTGCACGCCTTCATCTAAAACTCTTTCTTACAACTCATTTATTAGCCAAACCCACTTTGTCAGAGTAGGTTGTGTGGCACAGGAAAAACTGTTACCTGATTTCTCTGTTTTCCTCGTTTAAACTTTTATGATTTCGAATTTTCAACTTAATTTTTTTTTTATATATGTAATTTTTTTGAAAAGGGTAAAGCGATGAAGAAATACACGAAAAACTCACGAAACCCCTCTTTCTAATTAATTCATTTAAAGAAAGTAAGACCAGAGTTGATCATTTGAGAATTGGCACTGCACCTGTTAGACGGTTTTTCAAAACAAAGGTATCCGGGGCGGTGGGTTACTCGTGTAGGGTACCAATTTGTCGACTAAAGCCGCCAACATATTCATAAATTTTTTTTTTAGTTTGGTTAATTTCTCAATATTAACATTTATCGATATTTAAAAGTTATGGTTGTTGTTGTGTTCATTATCATTGCTGCTTAGCTGTTGTTGTTGTTAATGTATTAGCCGTAAGTGGGCAGTGGCAGATGAAGTGGTCGTCAATCGATTAGCTGCAGCGGATGCATTTTAGACAAATGGCGTAGAGGAAGTGGCGGCTGCATATGGCGTGCGCGTGTGAGTACATGTGTGTGTGTGTGTGTGTGGGTGTTGGTACATGTGTGGAAGTGTGAATGGCTTTGTGTGCATGAAGATTAATTTAAATTATTGAATTAATTTGGAATTCATTAACTGCTGACAACCGCCGCACAGACGAATGTTTTTTTCTATTTACGAGTAATTTGCCACCGTTGGGTGCATGTGTGTGCGTGTGTTTGAATTGACTTGGCTGCTAATGGAAACTCGATAGCTTAAATCGTGCTGCCTGTCGACGATGTACGCGATTGTAAGCCAATCATTTACCCAACCTGCCACTTGACGCGCCCGCGCAGCAGCATCTCAATTGCCAGTGGCGGTGCGAAACTATGTGAATATGCAAAACGTTCGCGCATTTTGTGTATTTACACCAATAATTAAAGACTGCCTCTTGCACTTTATGCAAAAAAATGTCCAATTTTTTTTTTAGCATTTTGATGCATGCAAGCGCGCATTCGAATTCGTCCGTGCCGCGACATGCCGTGCAACATTTACGCGATTATCAGCGCTGCGTGCCGCGCATTTATGCGCGTCTTTAGCCGCCAAACAGCATTTATCACTTTTTGCATGTTTTGCTATTAGGTGGTAATGAATGACAAACGCATCGAGCACCAGAATGAACGCACGCCGCACCGAACGTCTGCATGAGTGAGCGAGTGAGTGAGTGAGTGAGTGAATGGGTGGTTGGTTGGATAGATGAGTGAATGCCAATGCGCGCCAAGCTTTTTGGCCTGTGCGCGGTGTTTATGAATGAGGCAAAACAATAAATTTTATGCACGTTGACCGAGCGAACGCAATTAATGCAGCCGCGATCGTTCGATCCAGCAGCAGCAGCGCACCTTAATTCTTTTTGGAGGTAAACCATTCAAATCCGCGTTGTTTGCTGCAAAAGTTCAATGCCAGCTGTTTTATGGTTTTGTTTGTGGCCAGTTCACAGCTGCTTTGTATTGATCGCCTTTGGGCAACTCGCAATAAAAACTTGAACACTTGGACGCAGCCTATTAGCGCATTGCACAAAGCGACACAGTTTTCGCTATTTAGCACTTTTCTATTTCGTTTGATTGCACGTTATCGAAAGATTCGCTAGCTTCGCGAGCTGTGTGTATTGTTTCACTCGCGCGCCACACCGTTCACCGTTCAGACGTCCGCATCCGGCAACGATTTCCAACCGACTGGCTGATTGTGGTCGCGGCTGTAATGTGGTCGCGGCTCCAGTCCCGCTGCGAGAAAATTTTCAATACGATTTTTCATTCATTTTTGTTTGTTCTCCGACGATCGCGCCGACTGCGGCGAGAGCTGACTCTTGGGTGCGCGCTGTGTGTATTTTTGAACACGGCATGAAAATTCTTCGTGCGTCTGTGACGTTTGTTGCGGTCTCCGTACTTGCGTTGAGGAAGTTTTCATAAAGAAAACAACAGAGCCTTAAGAAAATACTTGCACGTTCCATGCATCCGTTTGAATTTGAAGCAACATTTGTGACGATGTTGCCGCAACATGTTGCCAGACGTCAGTTTTTGGCGTAAGTGGTCTTGCAAACGGGATGCGACGATGTTGAGATACTTTTCGTAAATATAGTTGTAAAGTATAGTCACAGACAACTTGATGAGTTGTGTGTGGTATAGAATAGTAACTAGTAGTATTTATAAGGCAAATATTAAAGTTTATAAAAGTGTTTACAAAGCAAATTTATACCAATTTTTGGTTTTCTTAAATGATGAAGGTTGTTGCTGAAAATATTCATATCATATTTTCTAATGTTTTTTTACGAGGAAAACGATTCATGGAAATTTTTGCTAACAGTAAATCTGCCAAAAAACAAAAATGTTTCCTATCGTAGTGACAACAATTGTGGTTATCAATGTCCAAACATTGCACGCGGAGGCGGAGTTGAATTTTCTAAGTTATACTGACAAATTATAATTACATATTAATAATTTTTTAACTCAGATTGCGAAACGTTTTTAAACAGATACAAGCGGTAGAGAAGACCAAAAACTTAACAATACACATCACTATGCCTGAAACTTTAGATTTTCTATTAAAAATACTATCCACTCAAAATCGTTTCATATGTTAAACTTGACTGTAATTATACATTTAATATTTTTAAGTTTTAGAGTTGGTTATAGAAGAAAATATGCTGCAGTGGGCAGAAAATGCGACTTAGATACTCGTACTGTGTATGAAGTTTAAACAGATCAGTAATACTTATTATGTTTTTAATATCCCTAATCTTATAAAGCCAAATTGTTCAAAAAACTAACAATATTTATTTATTTTGTTCATACAATAAAAAACAACATTTATTTCAGGAAACATATTAGCAGCATATTTTTCGCCCGAAATATATTATTATTTTTTTAAAACTTATTTTAAAAAAATTGCTTTCCAGTCCTTGCATTTTCCGATCTCATTCTTTCCTATGAGTTACAATTTCAGTTTTTTAATCTAAAATCTACACATAGACCATTTTTTTCTCTTCTTAAAATTTCATCTCCTTAAAACTTCATCAGTGGACTTATTGACTGCCCTGCCCTGTCTGTACTTAAAAAAAATCAATTCAAATAATCAACTTCAATATTACATCAAATTCTCTTCGACGGTCTGCTTGTACTACGAGAGTTCTAACTGAATTTAACATGACCTAAAATTCTTTCGACATTGATTTTGTCTTGCCTAAGAATGCCTTTGGGAACACTATCTTTAAGTATAATTATAAGTACATATAGGTAGTAGGTGTAGGTATATGTTGGTGCAGTATGGAGCATTTCGCATTTATATTTTTTCTTTTCGTCTGCTCCGGAAGTTTGTATACTGTATAACGCCCAAAACCATATATGCGTAGCCATTACTTCCATAAACATTTGAGTTGGACATAAACTTAATAAATATCAATGCTATGGTTCATGCGACCTAATCATAGCTTTATAGTAATTTTTACAACGTTTAACTAATAGTAAACAAAATAAGAGTGTATTTTATTTTCTTGCCAATGAATAACCTTCCGATTCGTGTATCCAACCTTTGTTCCAAATTAGATTTGAAAGACTACTACTACTCTCGAAGGCGAGAACATGGATGGTTGTGGGAAGTTCCGCGCTAGTCGCCCACAAGACCATGTCGTGCCAGATGTATTTTCGACATCTCACATATGTATTACGTTTTATTGCATTATTTAATTGTAAAAATTCGCCTTCACTGCAGCCGTTATCGCTTATCGTCAAAGTGATAAAATTGCATATGTTCGACAGAATATCTTCGCACATATGTGAGTGTCGTGTGTGTGTGTTTATTGTATTTGCTATACTTACTTGTAGCGCATGCGTCTGCAACGGCCGTAAGTTAAAACAAACAATCTCATTGTAAACAAACACGGTGTGGCCGCCAGCAGACTGCAGCGCCGATGACACTTTGTGCCGCGTCATGAATGGCAGCAGCTCATCGATAAATTGATTTTTACGAGTGCAGGGCAGATGGCTGATGGCTGCCTGATGACTGGCCGCGCATAGTGCACTCAATTAGCGGCATTTCGGACTTGCCGCGCACATAAAATGCACACTTGAGTGCACAACTGGAGCACAGAGCAAATTGAGTTTCAAGGACGTTGCAGAAGCCGACCGCGCACTGATATTTGCAAACGATAAAAAGTGCACAAATCGACTGAGTCAAGTTCAACGCGGGATTGCTTGCCGATTTCGGCAGTAGTGGGCAATAGCGCGCTGGAGCAGCACTCATAGGGAATGCATTGTCCTCAGGTGGGCAGTGAAACCAGTGCAGACAGTTAAAGTCGTCGCTGCTTTATCGGTTGCTGTGATCGCTTGTTTATTTTTGGTTTAATTAATTTTAATTACATACGAATTAAAAGCGGTTAGATCGTTGCGGTACAATTAACTAAAGTAACATAAATATAAAATTTCATTTAAAATGGCATTTAAAGGCTCAACGATTACTGATACGTAACAAGGAAAGCATTGATTGCAATAAATACAAATAAAACAAAAATCATTTAGACTAAAAATTTGGAATCACGCGCCCACTTGGCTCTACTGATACGAGTGCCACATGGGCACGCGTTCGTTCAGCGGCGCATCGCGCAACGCCTGCATGTGCTCCGCGCCGCTGCCGCTGACGCGCGCGCTCACCACCACCGTGCCCAGCACCAGCTTCTTGCCCATCTTCGTCTTGGTCGCCAGTGTCGTGCGAATGTGCACGTTGTCCAGACTGGCCAGGCTCTGCAGCGGCACAACGAGCGTGGCCGCGTCGCCGCCCACATTCCACTTGGTCGAGAGCGACGGATAGAAGTTAGCCGACTTCCATGCGTCTATGTAGATGCCGTGCTCGAAGACGGTTGTCTTCACGTACACGCTGCCCGCCGTGCTCTCCAGCTCGTCCTTCACCTTGTTGTTGCAGCGCATGCGCGCCGTGGTGACGCGCAGCGCCAGGCTGTGCTGGGTGCCCGCCAGTCGCGCGTTGCTGCCGCCGAGTCCCATTTTGCGCCGCATCTCGGTCGTCATGCGGTTCCACTGCGGGCTGCGTGCGCCATTCGTGGCGCCACCCAGCTCCGGGTTTACTTTGGTGTCCACGCTCGACACGACGCTTTCCTCGCCGTCTGCCAGCACGTTCAGGTCTCGCACCTCCAGCGCCAGCTCCACCACACCTTTGGCGGAGTTTGCCAACTGCACCGACCGCAGTCATATTTACGCGACAGGAAAGAAAGAGAAAGAAGTGAAAATGATTTTGTTAGTGTTGTGCGTAACTGTTGGGCGTTGGGTTTTGGCTTTTCGCTTCGGCCAGGTGGCACGCGATGGTTTTATTGCTTCTGCAATTACTCGGCGGCCAAAACGCTTATGTAAACGAGCAATTATGACCAGTGGCGGCTCAGTGCGCTTAAGGTGTGTGTGTGTGTGTGTGTGTGCATTCGCACGCAGCGCCTCGTTTACGACTGTCTTAATGGAAAAACACCATTTTATATGTGTTCAAGCGTTTTTTTCTCGTACACTTGTCGGTAAATATTGCTTTCGCTTTGTTCAAATTAAAGAGTCTGTTAGCGGGAAATTTAGCGCACAAAACACTTTTGATCTTGGCAAATTTCATTGCGTAACTATTTTCGCCTGAGTGCACAATGCGTAAACGAGGATGAGTTAAGTAGATCACTTTCATAATTTTCAACATAGTCGAAATTGAAGCGGCGCCAAACCATTCCACATTACGCCGCTCAACTCTCTCTCTGATGTGCAGTTTTATTAAAGCGAAGCAATTTTATTGATTAGCTGAGACTAAAGCAACTCAAAACACATTCGAATGCATTATTTCGATATTTAACTATTCGTATGAGGTGATTGAACTACATCTGCTACAACAGCACTTCAGATGGTTGAAGTTGAAAATTAAAGTCAGAAAGTAAAAGTAAGTAAGTAAGTAAAATATCAAATGAATTACAAAATATATCAAATGCATTTCAAGATTTTGCAGAAATTGTATTATTAGAAATTTCAACTAGTTTTTTAAAACTTCAGTTATTTGCGAAAAGGACAATAAAAAGAAAAAAATAAAAATTGAAGCTCATTTAATATTTCTTACAAATCATTTGCCATTTTCTCAACTAGATTTGATAATTCTGAAGTTTACTTGTTGTTTCCTAAAGTTAATTTGTTAATTTACGGAGTAGATTTGAATACACTGAAGATTATTTGGGGTTTCCTAAAGATTATTTGATGTTTTCTGAAACACATTTATTTGAAATCTTCAAAAATTCTTTTATAAAAATTAATTATTATTAATTAATTATTATTTATTAATTACACAGTGCAACACTAAAAAGAGAGACAAGGTCAAACATGTCGCGTTCGATAGAGGACCTCAGCACATGAAAAAGGGTCAATGGATTTTTCCCGGGAAGTTTGATTTTTTTTTAATTGCAGTTTAAAGATGTCGGCTTAGTGCTAACTGAAATTTGTAAAACATCATATCTTTTCACTCAAATGTTAGAAAACAATGATTTTTACGTCAAATGAAAGCTAATGATCTGAAGTTTCTTCGACTTCAGATCATTAGCTTTCATTTCCTTTTTTTAAGTTTTAAGAAAAAGGACATCAAGGGCATCATCAAGGGCTTCTCATGTACTGAGGTCCTCTATCAAATGAGTTATTTTTGACCTTATCCCTCGAAATTTTTTTGATTTGTTTGCACTGTGTTATTAATTAGTAATTAATATAATTAATTATATTAATTTATTATATTATAATTAATTCATTATATTATTAATTAATTAATTATTAATTCATTATATTATATTATTAATTAACTATATTAATTCCCATTAAACTAAATTTTATTAATTTTTATACATTTTCAGTTCTTTTGTCCGAAGAAAACATCACGCTAATTATACGAATTACTATGTATAGAAGTGGGCATGCTATGTATTTATTTTTGTAAATTTTCTCATAAAAATCTGCTATTTCCTGGTGAGAGAAGAGCTGCAAAAAAATAATGGCTTTTCATTCATGACTCTCAGATTCGTAGACCACAATGACTACTTTTTTCTATTCTATTCTCCTATGTCATCACGAACAAATCGCAATTATGGGCTTCTATTTTATCACAGATAAGTCCAGTTTTTAAGAAAAATAATACTCCAAAAATAAAGTAACAATCCATTAATATTGACAGCCAAAACGTAAATATTGGTGATTGGGGAAAACTGCTGGTGTTCCCAACATTTGCACTTACATTATTATTGGGAGCTTTTACCACGCTGGTTGTTATGTCCTTGATGGGCAGCCACATTTCCTCAGTCGTGTAAAGCCCGGTGCGTGTGTTGCGTTTGAAAAGTTTCGCCTCCAAATAGCAGGTCACCGAGCCTAAGCAATGCAAATGAATCAAAATTTATTATGTAACATTCAGTAGATTCATTTTTTGGCACTCATTACCAATATTGCGTCTTGACTCGCTAATGGTCAGCGGTGGTATGGGATCGCGCGGATTGGCATCGCTCGGTTTGCGTTTGACCTTTTGCGTTTGACCGTTCGCGTTGCCATTGCCGTTGTCCGTGTTATTCTCCTTGTCATCTTTGCATTTGCCGCTCGAGCTCTCCACCACCTTCTGCACCAGATTCGAGCTCTTATCGCGCAAGGAGCGATACGTTTTATTGAAGCGATTGAAACACTGCAATGGAAACACTCATCACCACAAACAAATACAAACATATATATGTACATACTTTTATACATATTTATGCAGGTATGGAAATGAAAACAAACTACAAAAAGTCAACTCACCGCTGGCGGTAGCTCCAAAAGTGCATAGACCGTAAAAACCACAAACTGTCCGGCAAAAAGTTCTTCGGGCGTGAATTCGGTAACAGTTTTGCTGCCGCGCCGTGACGAATGCTTCAATGAGGGCCTGCAAAACACACACACAACGCTTGTCAGTTGCGCGAATGGATAAACGCAAAATGATTGAGTCAACTTGTGCAGCCGCAGCCGCAGCGTCATAACTCGCAGCTAATCATCGAAGCGATTTATCGCTGTTGCTCGAGTGACGGCTAAATGCGGTGCATAAATAAAATGCAGCCAATTGCGGACTCACTTCAAATCTGGCGCCAGCGGAAATTTGAAATTTTCATTGAATTTTGGCCATGAGTTCGTTTGAATGCTGCTGTCCAGACGCTTCGAACCGGGAAACAGTTTCACCTGAAAGCACAAAGAACAAATACGAGTATGATCGCTGTGGTTGCTGTCTGTGGTGGCGGCCGAAAGCTTAACCGTGAAAGCTCAGCGTACAACTTGTAGCGAATAAGTGCCCTGTAGGAATATTTTGGCGCGGAATTATGTGGGTTGTGATTGGAATTATTTAAATGTTTTATATATTTTATTTTATATTGCGCAACATTGTCGAAATTCAGTTAAACTGAAAGCATTTTAATTGAGGCTTACAATGAGTTAAAAATTTGTAGTAAAATTTTCCGAGCATTTTTGTAGATGGGATGGTTCTGTTGTTCGAAATGCTCGTTACACAATATTGAATATTATGCTGTAAAACAAAATTGAACACAGATTTGCAATTCGGTTAAACTTCTATGTTCAAGAAGTTAAATATTTTAATATTCCCATTTAATTTTTTCGATAACACCACAAAAAAAATGTATCGAAAAAATTTAAGTGATCGTAATCAAGTGTCGCGGAGTGTATATATATAATAATAAATATATATATTATATATATATATATATTTATATTTTCAGCTGTGTTCCGGCCACTTTTAACAAATTAGGCTTTTGTATGTATTCATGGCTCTAAAATCATACTTTGCATGAATTTACAAAAAACCAAAAACAAAGTTACCCATTCTAAATAATTGTTGTTCTGTTTCATTATGGTTTAATGAAAAAATGAAATAAAAGTGAATTTAATCATCTAATTGATTCAATTCGACCCAACAACACAGTAGTTGGGGTATATTTTTGAGAACCGCAGAAGGGTTAAGAACTGCACCAAGCCTTTGAATGTTTCATCTCGTTCTTTTACAAAATTTCAAAGTTCATTGAAAATGTTTTCAAAATTAAATCTACTTTTCAATTTTTGTATTTCAACCTTTAGGCTTTCAAATCAAATAAGGTGTACGAGTATTTGAACTGTTACCACCAATTTCTGATAAACTATCGCAAAATCAAGGATCTTTTAGCCTCAGATGTCTTATATTTCTATCTCGAATTCCTTTCAAATAATGTTAAAGATGCGATCGAATAGTAAAGAGAACGGTTTCTCTAAGATTTGATTAGAATCGTCAGACGCTATCAAGTTTTGTGGGACCTATTCAATACTTTTGGTCTTTAATGCTTTTCTATTGCGTGTGGTGCACTTGCGTTCTGATTGACCTTATTTTTTTTAATAAAGTGACAGTACTTGAGTTACATGAGTACATTAAGTACTCTAGTTTAGCGTTAAGAATGAGCTTATTAAAGGGTTGGTGAAACATTACCGACAAGGATCATGAAATGAGAATCCTGGGAATTAAACACGAAAAATCAATTCGATATGTTTTGTTATTTACTACTAATAGCCTCTAAAAGAAGCGCGTATTTTTCTTCGTTGTGGCAACCATACCCTTAACATTTTCTAATTTCCAAAACATTTTTTTTTTAATTAAAAAATGTGTACCAATAAGTAATGACACACGCCGATTTTTTTCGTTTCAATTGATTCAATTCAATTGACGCATTTTTTTTGAGTAAGTCGTTGTTAGTTTTGTACAGCTGTTATTTTTTAGGAATCTGAGAACCTAAATGCGATACTTGTTCGAATCGATTGTAATATTTGGCCATAATATTTGCTATAATATACTCGCGTATTGTGATGCAGAAACTTTTATAACTTGGTTACCAACAACTGTTTTGATAAGCATCAATCATGTGCAACACTCACCTTTATCAAATATCCCTGCACTACTTTGAAGCCGAATAGCGTCGGCAGATGTCGCGCCGCTATCAAATGCACATTAAGCTCCGGCACTGTGGTCTTGGCATAGGGCGCTGCCGTCGCGCCACTCTCCTCACCGCGGCCACCATCAACAGCAGCGCCGTTGCCGTTGTAGCTCTGCGCCGCTTCAATGGAGATTTGAAAGCCAATTTCCGGTTCCAGTGTCACTTGTGCATTCTTGCCATTCGTCGAAGCGTGCTGGCCGGGTAGCCAGGAGCGTAACTTTTGCATCGCGGTCGTCATCACCTGGGATCGGGACGAGCGCGCAATTGCATTAGGGCGCAGATGAGTCTTGAAGCCAGCAGTTTGGTGTTAGGCCAGTAGCTAAACGACAACTCCCAGTGACATCAGCATGAATATAAACGACTGCAATCAAAAACCCCGCAATAACAACAAATTAGTTTAGTTTCTAAACGTTCGCTGGCGACTTTGTTGCGTGTGATAAACGATGGCACTCGAGCAAGCAAAGTGGCACAAATCCGCAAAATCCACTTTAATTAAAATCAATTTGTGAAGCACCGCCGGCGCTGACACCACACCAATGCCGTCGAGGTACGCGCATTCGCACCGAATTTGTCGTTTGTTTACGAATTTGATTAGCACGCCGCGATTTGCCGCGTTCTCTTCACTTTGGCATAGAGAGAAAACGATTTGGCCATGTCCGGTCATCGGTCGTGTCTCAAATATCACACACTACAACATTCGCAGGAGTTGAGATGCAGAAGTGACATTTGAAGCGAAATGTAACCATGAATTCTGGGCAAGGACTGATGCTCAAATGACGACCATTTGCAGTGTTGCCAAATGAGAGCATTGACGATCAATAAACTGTTTGTTTGCAAACGCTAAAAATAATTCCGTGTGACACGACTTCTTCAAACACTTAACACAGTAAAACACGCACATTTTTGTCTATAATTTTTCAAATTTGATTTTCTTTTAGTTTAAAGTATTCTGATAAATGTGACTTGCCTCTAGTGCAGTGCGTAAGTAAGTCGCTCACGATCGACCGAAACACTCTTACTGGTTGTTATTTTCTTATCAGTGTCAGCCGCAGTCGAGCCGACTGCAAAAGCCGCCCGACAGCAGTGCACGAGTCGTACACAACGAAACCTTCAATAACGCTGAGAAATTCTACTTTGTGCTAATCAAGAGCACAGCACACAACTGGGGCGGAGCAGCACAATGCGGCGCGGCGCAGGAAAACACAATAAACCGAAAGAGAAACGCCAACCGACTGATGGCAAGTGCTCCACTTCGTTGGGGAAATGACAACGCGCAACTGACTGGCAACGGTTCCAACAATGCGCCCGCAAAGCTGTGACTCCAACCGCGCCTCTGCCGTCAGCGTCGTCCATTTATGACTTGCGATCTTCTTAGCCGAACTTTATTCATTTACTTCGAGTGCTGCAAACACTATCGATGCTGATTGCTTTGCAAAGTATTCCACCAATCGACCGATCGATCGATTGACACAAGCGCGATGTAGCTTCGGCGCGATGGAGCGTTTGATCGGGCAGTCGTGCGGTTGAATGATCGATCGTATCGCACACAGTTGTCGTCGTCTTGTGATGACATCGTCAATTACCGCATTTGCCAGCCGACAACGAGCAATAATAATCACGATTATCGTGGAGATGTGCTGCAGCGACACCACCAGCCGGCGCTGCCAGCAAGCAGATCGCTAAAGCCAACCGCAGCACAATGCAATCAAACAACAACAACACAATACGCATTGTCAGCTGCGAATCGGCGCGACACTTAATGCAGTCAGCTGCACTTCGGATAACAGTTTGAGTTTCTCCGCACATCTCTACACAGTAAAGGCGAGCAAGGCGATGGCGAAACGCGCTCAAGATCTGCGTAGTCGTTGCCCTCCCCCCCTCGCTTGTTGATATATTAAAAAGATGCAGTGACTCTAAAGTTCGGCGCTCTTCAATTTATTTTGGTTGCAAACTCCCATCGGATTTGCGAAATGTTTAATCCGAACAAAAGTGCACAAAAACGATCTGAACTTAAATGCCAATGAAGTGAATAATTTCAGCTTGTTTTTGTTTTATATTTGCGCGTTTCAAAAAGCTGCGAGTGTTGAACACAAGTTAATCGGTCACGGCACTCACCGCCCGGGCACGATGCAGCAAAACATCTGCACTGACGCGCGTGTTGCGAGACTTTTGCGGTTGCTGCACCAACCGTCTCAGTTCATATAGTTTGCATTGTGTCTCGCCGAGCGTCTCGCACTTCACACATTCTATGTGGCAAATTATGAGACGTTGGCTTTGTGCTACATTGGCTGACAATGTGAACTGACTGATTCACTGACTGACAACTGACTAGTGCCGCTTTCTCGTCGAACACAGTGCAACTACAGCTGCAGCATTGCATTCATGCAATTCGATTTTCAAGTGCTTGTTACTTAATGTTTTCAGTTGGAAGAAAAAAATTAGTTGGCTGGCAGTCAGTTTCGATAACCAGTGTTATCCCTAAGCGGGAGTGATGGGGCCGAGTTTTTCGCAACCGCCACAAAATGCTTGCAATGTAATCAATTGGTGCGGCGATCTATAATGAGGGCCCATCCATGCTTTACACAAATCTTATATATATTACGTACTGCACATATTGGCAGTGCACAATCAAAACGGCGGACCAAAAGCTACCCATTCCTTCGTCAAATCGGTTAACAGCCGAAGCTTTCACATTAATTCTGAATTGTTACAATTGAAATACAAACACACCACTTGCGAGTTATGCATAAATCATCTGAAACGCTAATGGGTTAAGAGCAGTTGCTGAATGACTGTAGCCAAGTCTGTCCGTCCATATGAGAGTGGGGCAGTCCGTTAACTGGTCGATGTACATACAAAACATAACACTGAAATATTATGTAATTTACAACGTTACTATGTGTTGTCCAACGATTGAAAAATTCTTCATTGAAAGGAACTTAAAAGAGAAATGTCATTGAATAATTGTTATTGCTTAATATGACGTCTGTCTTTTATATGAATATATCCTCCTTATAGTGATGTCTGATCGTTCTACTAACAACCAGAGCTGTGCATGAAGAAGGAAGAAGTGATGGTTAGGTAAAATAACCTAAAAGACTGCACCATCCCAAATCTTACTAAACAAAGTACACAACATTTATAATAGCTCTCTCAAGAATAGAATGTAGATCACGATCTCACTAATGGGACGTAGGTTAGTGCAGTGGGCCACACAGCATTTCATTTTAGGGGATTCGGGCGACAGCTACAGGTGAAGGTAGGAAATGCGCACCAAAGAGACCTTGTAACATATGTTATGATTCTGATTGGTCATCTGGAGAACTCGACTGTATTGCTTAGAGGCGTACATCTTTTTGGGGCCCGACCAGACCTTGTAAAATTGCATTATGTGTGGTCTCATGATAATAATTACGTATAACCTAACCTAACTTATAAATTGAAACGTTGATTGGTGGAACAATATCATTCATTCCTGCTTGGTTTCTAGATAAAATAATCCATGTTATGTCAAACACGTAGATATTAAATAAGCCTTAAGTGGGGTAGGGTTATAGAAGCTTTTTCGCATACCCTGTTGGATCCATTATGATTCTCTTCAGTTTAGAATTCAGGGCCCTCCCATATCTGTTAGGTTCCTTGTAGATATTTAAAGAGCAATTTAGTCTTGGCGAGTAAATTGTCCGAAAGCCGTTCCGTATTATCCTTACATAGCGCACAGATATTATGTATGTTTGTATTTTATTTACAAATTTATATTTATTATTTTTTTTATTTATATAACTTTGTTATTAATACCAGGTATGCGCCTATGAAACCGGTAATTATTTTTGAAAACACACGTTTATTGTGAGGAAATGATTACAATTTTATTCTTCAAAGTAATGGCCATCGCTAGCTACACATTTTTCCCATCTCTCAGGCAATTTATGGATGGCTCGCCAAAAAAATGTTTCGTCTTTTGCCTGAAACCAATCATCGATCCATTTTTTGACTTCTGCGTGAGAATTGAAGCGCCGTTCCGTTAATGCGTGGCCCATCGATGCGAACATGTGATAATCCGAAGGCGCCAAGTCTGGTGAGTAAGCCGCATGAGCAAGAGCTTCCCAGTTGTACGATGCAACCAATTCTTTGGTGGCTCTAGTGCGGTGTGGTGGTGCGTTGTCATCGAGGAAAATCACTTTGTGTTGCCTGGCTTCATATTCTGGGCGTTTTTGGCGTATAGCACGGTTCAAATCGGCCAAATGTTGTTGGTAACGTTCACCGTTAACCGTTTCACCAGGTTTTAGAAGCGTTTTTCTTCAAATGGTAACACAAAATTAACTGTGTCCGCAAATCGTAATTTGTAGGCACGTAATCCGACATTTTCCGGAGCGTCAAACAATGCGTTGTTGGATGAAACTTGACAAATTGTGAACTGAATATTGTTGACATATGACAGAAGAAGTAAACATGACATTTGGTACGGTTCCGAAGTTTATAAATATTCGGCTATTTACCGCTAGATGTCGTTACCGGTTTCATAGGCGCATACCTGGTAGTTTGTAAACAATAATAACAACATTACTTATTGTGTTACGTATGAGAACTGGGCTAAGCCTTTCGCAAAAATCGAAAAACCTGAACCTATAATAGGCGCCTTACTTACTGAGTCTTTTTTCTAAACAGCTCCGAACTCGTCGACACGTGAACCCCTGCGGCCTGCCATATGATCCTAAGCATTCCTGCCAGTATGTGGAACTCAATAATCTAAAAAAAGTAGTCTCTAAGCGCTAATTTTAATTTGCTCGAAATGTCCGAGGCCAATGCAGATGCAATTTAGAATCGGCATACAATTTATTGAACTTGTATCGAGTCGCTCACACGACACAAATTTTTGCGAGAAGGTCGGCTTTAGTGCCTCTAAAACGAAAACTTCTGCATTAATAACAAAAGCAATAATGGCCAAATGACCGTTCAGGTTGTGATGAAATGTTGAAAAAAATTAATTTCATATACATACATCGCTTCTATCAACAACGACTCGAATTTAAAGGAAATATATTTAAGGCAGCCGCCGTGGCTCAGTTGGTTAGTGCGTTGGACCGCGAGTCGAAGGCAACCTCAGGTTCAAATACTGCCTGTAATAACACCTAAAAAAATAACGGGAAAACTCGGTTTCTCTTTCGGTGGCTGTCCTCTCAGCTGGAAATGGCAAACCTCTGAGAGTAAAAATTGCTTATGAAAAAAGCTCCCAACCTGCCGTTCGGAACCGGCATAAAACTGTAGGTCCCTCCACCCGCGTACAAATTCACACGCACAACACGGGTGGTTGCGGGAAGCTAGCTATGGAAGTTCATTTTATTGAAATGTTTTCAGTTCAAAACAAAAAAAAACAGAAGTTAATCTCGAAAAGTCATCTTTGATATGTTTCAAATTTCAGAATTGCAACGCTATTTGGTAATTTTGTGGAAACAAATATCCAAGAACCTGAGACGATTAAGAAGCTTAAAGGTATTTTCATAAGCCACGAAAGACATTCCCAACGAAAGACATTATAAGAAGTTTGCTCTTAGTCAAACTTGACATAAAACCTCTATGGAATTAATTGAAAGCTTTAATACCAATGTGTACAGTTTGCATAATTCATTCCCTCAATCCGCAAAGCACTTTCCTCATTCTAAGAAATACTTGGACAGCTGGTAGCTTTATTGTTAAATTATCACACTGAACTGAATTCTTTTCGTCAAGTACCTTTCACTAACCGCAACTAAATCTCATTTTTATTGGCAAGGCAGCACTAACAGCAACAACAATCAAGTGAAGCAAACGACAATAATTTCGTTTTTGGGCAATTCGCAAACTGGCACACACAAGTGGGAATATGTACGCATGTACGACTGCACGTAGATTGAGCGCCAGCGCACCGTCTTAGAGCGTCGACGTCGGCCATGTGGGTTAGACACGCTCTGAGCTACGAGCAACTATGTAGTTAGATACTTGCAGCAATATTTATCAGCTGTTTTTAAATTAAATATGCCAACCTACATTTGCTGCTAGTACAAGCCGGCGTGCATTCATATCTATCTACATAGATACACGTACTTACATACACATACATATATATTCGAAATTGCTCATACGGGTCTTTGAATGTATGTATGCATGTATTAAGTGGCGTGTAACTTGCGCCGACAATACGTTTCGCTGCGAATTCGAAGCACAGCTGTTGCTGTTGTTGTTGTCTGCACATACGATATTTGTTTTATTAGTGCACTGACATCAATTATTGCCACAATTAACAATTTGTAAGAAGCAACAACAACAAACCCGTAAAGAATTCTATTCGAAAACGAAATTGTATGACAACGGACAATTTTGCACTGTTAAAGTGAATTGCGCTGTTGTTGTTGTTGTTGTACGTTTAAGTGTAGCGCTTTAATTATGCTGCGCTTTGTAAGCAAATGAAATCACACAAGCTGCCGGCAAAATACCTTAGAGTCGACTCACTTGACACCGAAATGCGATTTGAAGCCGCGCATTCCATTCGTCAGGTCGTGACACGAGAATTTCAATTTCAATTCTGAATGCAGCTTAAATGAAAGAGCGCGCACGCTCCTCGTACGAAGCCAAAGCAAGTAATGCAACAAATCAGTAAACGAAAACAAAAAATAAACGAAATCTATTTAATAGAGACGCACAGTCATACAAACATTCGTACATGGGTGCAAATACTATTATATATGTATTTATATATATACTTGCACAATCTTACTTCATTCGCCAGCACTTAAAAGCTCGTAAAAACTGAAACCTCAAGTTGAGAGATCGTTTCTGTGCACCCTACATTCAATCATGCGCCACACTGACTCATTCGTATTTCCATCCAATACTTTACTTTCGAAATAGTGACTAATTACAGTGCTAGAATTGGGCGCGATGCATTTGAGAATGTTGTTGCTTAGTGGCGATTCTGCGATTTGAACAACGGTATGTAAAAACCCGAATCGAATACCTGATATGTGCAGTATTTATTTTAAAGAATTTTTTTTGATGAATGCATTTTTTAACCACAAATACGTATTTGGAAGATGGAGTACACGTAAGTGACATTGCTTCAGGTTCCAATTTAAACACACTGCGAGAAAATTCAGTTAACTATTGAACCCACATCTGCACAGAAGTAAAGCCGATTCGTCGGCGTGGGGGCTTTTTGAAAAGCCCACGAACGATTAAATTGCTGCTGTATTATTCGAAACTTTCAAATATAAACAAATGTTCGATCAATAAAAACAACCCAAGACAGTGTTAGATAAGTGAGGAAGCATATTCGCACCACCCGTAAGCTCTAAAAAGCATACAACTTAACCCTCTAGTTCCCAAGTTTTTAATCTTGTTAAAAAAATTACCAGTGATATTTTTGTGGTGGAGAAGTAATGTTTGTTCGGAGAAAAAATTGCATGGCAAAAGGAGGCCTAGAGGCCTGCTTGGGAAACAAAGCCAAAAAAATCTTCATATGGAGTTTTGTAATTCATTTTAATTTAATTTTTTTTTAATTTAAACATAAATAACGGGTAACAATTTCAGTAAATACGCGTAAGAGACAATAAATATAAAGGGGTGGGGGTAAGGGTGGTAAACGCAAATTAACTCTTTTCACGGCATATTTTCACTTAATATTCTTGAATGAACATCCAACGACATAAAATATTAATATGTTTACAAAAATAATAAGAATTTCATTCCATTTTGTCTATTTTACAAACTCTGGTAATTTTTTTCATTTTCCAATTCACTCACAGCAAAGTGGTTGCCGATTGCGTTTTCCGTAAACGTAAACTTAGAAACCAAAACGTAACAGTTTTTAAAGTTTACGGTTACGTTCTAAGTTTGCATTCTATGTCTAAGGTAACCAGTTGTACAGTTTTAGAGTATGGCAGGTCGTATCAGCTGACACGTCAAACTAAGTTACATCTCGGGTAACTATCCCATAAGTCCATAACTTGGAAATTTTCCACTTTACTTCAGGTCCTACTCACAGGCTGCCTTTTTCTTTGTTTTCATCGTATATTAGTTTTTGAGTTTCAAAGTCAGTATAATTCCGTATTGGATAGGATCGGCCATAAAGGCTAGGATTTTGTAGTTAGTAATTGGAGGGGAGGGTTAATAAAAGTAAAAAATAACTCTAGTTGTAATTACTATTGTAATTGTTAAAAGTAGTACCAAAAAAATTGTCAATTCTAAGTTTTGGTCAAAACAATTAACATAAATTGTAATTGTGTATGTTTGCCAATCAAACGAAATGTCCACAGTCGAAGTAATTTCACCAGAGATCAACTTTCAATATCCCAAACCACTTCCACCACTCTTCGCTATCCAGACGATAGGCGAAACTGGATTCTCGCCCAACGAAGTGGCGGCACTAAAAAACTTAATACGTGTGATTAAGAGACGCTTCAGACATCACGCTTTCGTCGTATACATCGAGTTGGTATTTCCCACAACTTGCAAATATTCGAAAAGTGTCCATCTGAAAACGTGCACCTTTACACCGCTTGCAGCTTCTTCACCAACAACGAAACCCTGCTCGAACGCTTTCGTACAAATGGTGGTAAATTTAACTTACGGAAGCTAAACGCACACGCCAACAGAGTTCTAGAGCTGTACACGGTGGTCATTGAGAAGGCTCTCGACCACGGGCGCGTTCTGCACAGCATCCTGGCCTCGATGGCAGCCTCTCATATTGCGAGCGGTGTGCAGAAAGAAGAAATCGCGGTCGGTCTCTACATCAGCTAGTTGAACTACGGTTTCTATTTCGCCTTCTTCTTTCTTACAGCTGATGACGGAAGCCATGAAGTCATACTTCCTAGATGCACTGTACCCTATCAAGTCACCAACTTTGGGGATGGCTTTAGAAAAACTATCCATAATGATTACAGCCAGCTTCGACGCTGATTACCTATCGTCAATTGTACGACAATCGCAAGTTGCAAACTAAACTAACAAGAATGACACTACCACAACTACATATATCCGGTGTTTATCTTCTTGGGCGGTGGGTATTCCATAAGAAACGCTCGGTACAAGTCCACACAGGACATAGGCGAAATTAGGAAAGCGTTCAGTGTGCCATCTGGTTTTCGAATCTCGCATTGTAGTGAAAAACTAAGCACTTGACTTGGAACGAGGTCCAACGGTGCAGAATTTGTTCGAAAATCAGTATGAAAATTGTGAAAAATGTGATCTGCGCGCTGTTCAAGCAGCTCAAACAACTCAATGCTTGGGCGGCATGATGGGCTTGGCATGATGTCCTTGAAGATTTTTAAATACAGTGATCGCCACTTCCACTCCACTTCACGAGCAGCTGTAACATGTTACAACAATTATAAATTTGTCTGCGTTGTCTTTTACTTTGTTTTCATAGACGTTTACTTTTCTCAATTCAACTTCAAAGACGGTATTATTTCTCGCAGCAGTGAAGCAGCAATCTACGCTTCCACATCGAAACACATCACCAATCATTTCTAAGAACGGCCGACCGATGTTGCGCAAGTAACAACGAGAAACAATTGAAAATGCTATAAAATATATAAGAGAAAAATTATATCCAATAAACTTAATAAAACCTCCCAGCTCTAGTGTCTAGAGCTTTTATATTTATAATAATTTAACAAAATAAAATCAACACGAAGAAAAGAAATAAAAAACGAAAATTAACCAAACTCAACGCACTAACGGAAAAGAAAAATTTCAATCGCCAATTTTCTTCTGTTTGCCAACTCATCAAAATGCAATCAGCCAAAGCTAAAGCAACTCGGAAAAGGCTCAACCCTCACTTTCCTCACCCACTGCCAGAACTGTGCACTGCCCCGACGGTTGGCGGCTCCGGATTCACGGCCAACGAAATGATATCACTGAAAAACCTAGCAACTGTGATACAACGACACTACCTGAGGCACTCTTTAACCATATTTCTCGAGTTTGTATTCCCCACTACTTACGGACATCTTTGTGAAACTTTCCATCTAACTTTCCCTTGCAGCCTCTTCACCAACAACGAACACCTGCTCGTACGCTTTCGTAGTGCTGGCAAATTTAACGTGCACAAACTAAACGTACACGCAAACAAGGTTTTACAGTTGTACGTGGACCTTATAGAGAAGGGCCTTGACCACAGATTCCATCTGCACAACACTCTTTTTAAAATGGCAGCCACTCACCTGTCGAGCGGTGTGCAAAAGGACGAGATAGCGGTTGGTATATCCCTTCTACGCACACAGGATTTCGTTTTGTGGGTTTGAACCCAAAAACCCCCCTGTGGGCGCACTGCCTTCTATAGTGAACTATAGTTTCTATTTCTTGCAGCTGATGACAAACGCAGTCAAGGCGTACTTTCTGCAAGTAGCACACCCCATCAGTTCGCCAACGATCGTGGTGGCTTTGGACAAACTGTCCGAAGTAATAATGGCCAGCTTCGATTCCGATTATCTAACAACGATATGTAAAAATTCTATGAACTAAAACGTATTTTATGTTCTTGGCTTTGAACGATCGGCGCCGAGCTGGGCGAAAAGATATTGTACGATCGATGGGTGGCCACAAGAAATGCTCGCCACAAGTCCATAACATTGTAAATGTTTAAATAGATTGTCAGAAAAGTATTCCCGTTTTTTTCTACCAATTAAAGTCAATTTTTTGTATGTAACAGCAAATTTTATTGAACCAAAAACATGCAATTTTATACGATCGCTTTTTGCTATTCTTTTTAGAAAAATAATAATTCCATTCTAATAGAACCTTTATGGCTTCTGAGGAAAAAGTCTGAGTACTGTGTTAAGTACTTACCTCAGGCATTTCGAAGCCAATTTGACTCATTGGAGGCATTTTCTCAGAACCGGGCTAACTATATGCAGGGAACATCTCCCAACTAAGCTATCACAATTTTTAGTAGGTAGCTTGTTAACGGTTAACTGCTCACAGTGTTATAAAGGACCAAAATATTCATTTGAATAGGTGGCTAGAATTTTTAATACCTTCTTCTTCTTTTTAGTACCTTCTTTTTCTTTTAATACCTACTTCTTTCACAGAATTCAAAATTTCCAGAAAGCAATCGAGTGCGTATGGGACGACAATCAGCGCTTTAGCAACATTTTGATACCACAAAAACTTGGTTAACCTTAAAAATGGGCAGACGATTGGGTCAGTTAGCCAGAGTTATATCCATTTCATTTTCTTTAGGAAGGTCTACTGTGTGTAGATCAGTGCTTGATCAGTGCTCACATTCGAGAACAGAGGCTTTTCCAAAGCCAGTAGTCTAGCGCGCGCGAGATAGTGAAAAGCTCTTTCTTTTTCATTCGAATCCTTGCGACAGTAGGCATTGCAGAACTAACTTCTCGGCGGGTGCAGGTAGCAGTTAATTTGGCTATGTTTGCCCGAGTGCGTGGGTATTACTTGTGAATTTTCTCACATGGCTGTCTTATGCTCTTTTTTTGTCAAAATAAAATTGTGTCATTTGTTCAGCGGTTGGAAATCGTATAAGATATGAAAAGTGCTTGGGCAAAGCCAGCGATGTCCATTGTGAACTTTATTTTTCACTCCACTTAACGTGCGCTCACAGTCTGTGTCGTGAACAATAACAATTTTGATTTTTTTTATCAGGGGCTGTATTGCTTTTTATTTTGCTTTCACACAAATGTACACATTTTTTTCTCACTTCAATTTCAAAGTCGGCATAACTTCCCATAGCGCCGGTGCCATAACTCAAGCTTCAATGACAAGTGTTATAAAAACAACAAACCAAACCAAGCCAAACAAATCTTAAATACATATAAGAGAAAAATTACATTCATAATTAAATAACAAGCCCACCGCCCCAGTGTTGAGGGGTTTTATATTTATTACAACCTTACACAAATATAAAATAAAACCAATAATCCATACTAACGCAATGTCCGAAACTAAATCAAGTGGACAGAAGGATTTTGCCTATCCCAAACCCTTGCCACGTTTTAGCAAGTCAGCCAAGTCTGATGAATTGGGTTTCACAGCCAGTGAGAAGCTCGCATTGAAGCACTTAATACATGTATTAAAGAGACACTTGAAACTATATATTTTCACCATGCACAACGAGTGAGTATTCACGCGGGGAATATTGCAATTCTATAGAAGAGTGTGTGTGTGTGTGTGCTTGCAGATTCTTTTCCATCAACGATACGTTGCTCGATCGTTTTCGCTACAACGACCGGCTTGACTTGCAAAGGCTGAGTAAACATTACATCCAAGTGGCAGCAATGTACGAGAAGTCGATTGAGCGAGGACTCGACAATTGTCGCTTTTTGCAAACAATTATAGGCGACATGGAAGCTGCTCATACGGCGGGCGGCGTCCAGAGGAACGAGATTGCGGTTGGTTCCACGCCCCACTTCAACAATTTCTAGCAAAATTATACTCAATCTCCCATTGCACAGCTAATGACAGACGCCATCAAGGCGCTGTTTCTAGATGTGTTGCAATCCATCAGCTCTCCAACCTTGGTCGAGGCCTTGGACAAACTAGCCGCAAGATTCTTGGGTAGCAGACCAATTAAATGCTCAAATTCACTTACGCCTTCAGAAATACTTGAATAAGCTAAACAAATTCCCATAAGATACAAGATACATATACGAACGATCTAGGAACGCTTATCTGCACGATTTGGGAGACCAGACGGCCACCTTTAGTGGACGGGACTACACTTGCGAGAGCTACATTCCAGTTCCACTGCTCTTCACGTCCGGCTCACAGGCTGCGTTGCTTTCTTGTCGGTTTTTGTAAGCATTTGTCTTTTTCTAAAAATTTTCAAAGTCAATGTAATATATTTATTTCAAGTATATTTAATTGTTTTGTATTTATTTATGTGAAATAAAAAATTGGTCTACAAAATTTACATTTTGCATACAAAAATTCAAATTTGCTTTGCTCGCAAACTATCAGAATGGTCCACAGATCAACGATCGCAAAAAAGAAAATTCCCTTTCGGAAATCAATACCAAAGCTCGTTGTTGCCCCGACGACTAACATTATTGGATTCACGCCCAACGAAACTTTGGCATTGAGAAACCTTATTCGCTTTATACGGCGGCGCTTTAGTTATCACATTTGCGCCATATACACCGAGTTGGTATTGGCCGCTTTGTCTCGGTTTGTCTATGTCACTTTCATCTTGCTTGCAGGTTCTTCTGCAACAATGAAACGCTGCTCTCACGGTTTCGCTACGCCGGCAAGCTGGACGCGCACAAGCTGAATCGACATATGCACAGAGTGATTCAAGTATATGAGACGTTTGCCGAGACGGCTCTTAACAACAGCAAGTACGACGTCCTGTACGGCATTCTGGCCGATATAGAAGGTTGTCACTCGGTGGCCGGTGTGCCAAAGGACGAAACGGCGGTTGGTACACTGCACCTACAAAAACCCTCTCAGTGCATTGAACTAATATTTCCAATTCGGTCTTGAATACAGCTGATGCTAAAATCAATCAATGCATATTTTATAAGAGTGCTGCACCCCGTTAGTTCACCCACCTTGGTCACGGCTTTGGACAAATTATGCGGCTTCATCCTAGGAACGCACCATACTGAATTTCACTGTCGAATTTTCCAGACATCAAAATTTATGCAATTCGCAAAAGCAAAATATGAAAGATTTATCGAATGACAAAAAGCCGGAATTTTACTATTACACGAAACGTATGTACATATATAGCCGAACTATATAATCAAGCACAGGTTAACAAATGCGAAGAAAGGTTTGCAGTAAAATAGAGAAGAACGTTGCTTGAATTTTTCAGTGTAGGCTGAATTCGAATCTCGAGACTCGATTTCGAAATTGAGACCACTTTTTGGAATATTACGAGAGGTATTGCAATAACTGAACAGATTCTACAATTTTGAATAGCGATCCTTCACAAAATTGTACACCCACATGAAGTTTGAGTTGATGGAGGACAACAACTTTCCAAAGAATTCAAAAAATGTTTTAAAGTATTGTCGGAATTTTCAATCTATAATATTTGTTTTAATCGCGAAATTGTAGTTTCAATATCCTTAAAGATTCAGGCTTAAGTGCAGAATAAATAGATAAGGAAAAATAAATAAGTATACTTATACAAAGAAGTTTGGCTCCTGAGTTTAACAAACTAAAAATTTTGCCTGGAAAACGCCTACAAAAGGCGTGGCACGGGGTCAAAGTTCAAAACTTTTATCAAAATAACTCAGTCAATTTTCAATCGATTTATACGATATGGGTATCACACGAAAGGTCTTTTTATGTACAAGTAAGAAAGTATAAGCAAAAAATATTTTTTTTATATAAAATTTACAAAACTCGATTTTTTTCTCGAAAAACCTCCATGCTCCACGCTCCTTTTTCAAATAAGAAAATCGTAAAAATGTAAAATTATTCAATTATTATTATTACAATAAAAATGTATCGATTATGGCAAAAGCTAGAGCCAATCCATGAAAAATGGATCGAAATCGATTGATGTCTTAAAAACATTTTTTTCTACTTTTGAGCGGCTAGATGGGCGAATGCTGTGGTTAACTTGTTCATGGACAATATTTAATTTTGTAATCCGAAATTTCGACTAAAAAGGAAAAGACTTTTCTTTCCTATATTTCGTGATGGCTGCGTGGGGATTCGAGCACTGGACGTTTTGCATATGTACTTTCACTATTTTGTTATTAGCTTTACAGCTCGAAGTAAGATGTCTTCAATGACATGCATTGCCATAATTAGATTAATGTGAATCCTATTCCCACACCCCAACGTCATGTTCGGCTCAAAGGCTGCAATGCTTTTTTCTACAAATTTGTTTTTTTTTCTCTTTTGAATTTCAAAGTCATCTTGTTATTTAATTATTTATATTATTTTTTGACTAATTTAAATTGGTTTTAAATTATATAATTGGAATTACTAAAATTAAATTAGCAGTTAAGAACTCACTCGTTTGAAAGCCTAGTCTGAGATGTCCCAAGCAACTCTAACTTCGAAAAAGAAGGCCATCTGTGCTCTCAAGCCGATACCGAAGCTCAGTACTGCCCCAATCATTGATGAGACTGGATTCACGGCCGCTGAAAAACAGGCGCTACTGAAGAGTATACACATAATAATGACACGCTTTAAACATCACGCCTACACGCTGCACGTCGAGTTGGTATTCTCCGGCAATTGAAGGGCTAGAATTGCGAGATTATCTAAGGACCCATGCGTTTCTATCCTGACCGCAGGTTCTTCAACAACCACGAACCCTATCTTCAGTACTTTCACCGTCATGGCAAGTTCGATACAAAGCGGCTAAGTGAACATGCGCTCAAAAGCCTACAAACATTCGCAGAAATGATTGAAGAGGGCATTGGCAACAATGCCTCACTGCACGGCACTCTGGCCAGAATGGAAATGGCTCACATTGCGAACGGCGTACAAACAGCTGATGCTGCGGTTGGTTCCCATTGTCCAAGTTCATATTTGATTATTATTGCACTAAAGTTTCCATTTTCTGCACCTCATTTACACAGCTGATGGCTGAAGCCATAAGGGTATATTTACTGGAAGTGCTTCATCCCATCAGTTCGCCAACTTTGGTATCGGCCCTAGCGAAGCTAGCCAATATATTCCAATTCAGCCTTTATGCGGAACTTCGCATTCACACAATACGGGCATCGACAAATTATACTTAAACTAACATAAAAATTACCAAATGAATGTTCAAATAATTTTAAAAAAAATCTAAAGTAAACGCAAAGCTGTAATGACGCTCTAAATATTGTCTCACTGATTCTGAGCCCATGGGAGGCCAATTGGCAAATGCTGTGGTCAGTAGTTGGCTGGAACAGTTGTGTTGTTATACGCACAAATAAATGAAAACGGGACCCACAGTTCGATTATGAGACTAAGGCCTGACTTCCTGTATGAATTTGTACCCGGAAGGAAGCTGTAGCAATGTATGCAGTGTAAATGTACCCAATCACATGGGGAGTTCATCAAAACGAGATGGCTGATGTATTTGACCAAGAATGATCGAGTAGAAGTAAAATGAATACTGTAACCTACAGCATAATTTATAGTTTTAAAAAATTGAAAATTGGTTAATTTAGATTGGGGGTTTTCAGAATTCTCATTTTTAATTCACTTTAGTTTCCTTGTTATGGTCGTTATTAGTACTTTTTGAGAAAGATATACATATAATGTGCGTTTCTGTACATCGATAGATGTCTATTAGATCGCATTCGTGGTGATCACCACTCGCCAATGCATAATGGAACTTCGTCTGTTGCAGTTAATGTACTTGTATAAATTATACCTAAGAGTGAAAAAGTAACAGCCTTTCTCTGGAACTGTCCAAACCCTCGACTGTACAAGAATACTTGTGGAGTGAGGAAAGCCACTCGACCATCTGAGTGAGCTCCGAAATGGCTGAAGAAAACGAAATGCATCTAAACCCATCCTACCTTATTTTTCAACGCTTATTGCAAGTTTTCGTTCTTTCGAAAAATACAGAGAATTTGCTTTCTAGAAAAGTGTGTATCTGAACAACAAGAAAGTAGTGTTTCTTTCTTTGTTTTTTGTAAATTTTCGATTCATGTGTAATAAAAATAAAATAAAATTAAATTAAATTAAATTAAATTAAAAAAACAAAATAAAATAAAATACAATACAATAAAATACAACAAAATTAATTAATTAATTAAATTAAAAAATAAAATAAAATAAAAAAATAAAAAAAAAATAAAATTAAAATAAAATAAAATAAAATAAAATAAATTGAAATGAAATGAAATGAAATAAAATAAATCAATCAAATCGGAAATTACATATCAAAGTGAAGATAATGGCGAGGCGATCACGCAGTTATTCTCCCACATTACACCCATACATGCTCACTCATTGCACGCCCTGCAATAGCACATATACATATGCTACTCATCGACTGATTCAGGAGGTACCACTCACACCTCTTCTCATCACTGCTACGCACGTCACGTCAACTCACGCGCACTCGTACTCGCTCGACCGCAATTGCCATCGATTATCGTACAATGATCTGCTAATTAACGCATCACTGCTTTGCTTGTCGCTGCACTAAAACAGAGATCACCACAGCACCAGCCGCACCATGTGCTGAAACGCGTACCACGTGCCGGAGGGCATTGGTGATGAGGCGCGCTGCAATAAATATGTAAATCTTGCACCGCTGTCGGTGTCAATGAGCGCTGACGGCGATGATTAAGCAATCGAAACCAAAATCCCAAACGGCATTCACATCCGCACTTTGCACATGTCCAGAATGTAATCGAACTTACATAAATAACTGCGGAGTGGCGGTTGATGCTAACGCGATCGCGACCGTGTGAGCGCTACGAGTATTGGCACGAGCGCGATTGTCGGGCGATAGCGCGTTAGGCCGCGTTGTAAGCGTGCGTTAAATTGAGGAAAAGTGCGCGAACCGCATGTTAAGAAAAATCACAGAGAAGTCAGATCCAACTGTCGACCGTCGTCGCCGTCAAGCAGCTGTGGTTGTCGAGCACGATTGCGAGAGAGCGATTGCGATCACTCAAGCGCCAGACCGCAACTAAGTAGCGTGCACTGGCGCACCGAGTCGGCCGCCTCCTTAGCTGTCACAGTGCCAGCAAACCACAACAAACAACAATAAGAATTGTAGACTGGAAGTGGTCGTTCGCGATGGGGGCGCAGCGCAGGCAGCGCCAACAAATCATCATTCCATTAGAAGTGTTTGTCGTCGCTGCTGTCGTCATCGTTTTAGCAATTTGCGGGATACTTTAAATTTTTATTTATTATAAAAAAAAACAAATTCTTTGCAACAACTTATTATTGTTGTTGCACAACACTCACCGTTTAGTGTTTTAAAATTCTTTTCAACTATTGCGAATGCAGATATCTGCTACTTTCTATCACTCGGAAGGGCTCCGAACGTTGCCTGCTGACAAACACTTGCGCGACACATTCGATGTGGTAGACGCGCGCGCGCACTTTAAGTTCTCTGATTAATTCGCGTTTTTGTTGGCCTCAAATAAATCACATTTGCGCGTTGCAATGACTAGACCGCTGCACCAGCTCCGCTCTTACTCACCGGCGAACGTTCAGTATAAATGACAATGAACACAACCTTTTCGCGTCGTTTCTGAATACATTACTCGTATTTTGAAATGGCCGTTGTGCTTCATAGATGTGTGCGCGCGTATCAGCCACCACAACAATAACAACAGCACCGGCAACGGCGCTTTGAATGCTTTCAATTGTAATTAGATTGCTCAGCGCCGCGGTCGCGAAGACAAGTAAGCTTTTTTCGTGCTCCTATCACTTTCCAAATTTACTCTCGCCTTTTCATGTTTGCTGATAAGATAAGCATTTGTTTACAGAGTCCACGTAGCCGATACTTAGTCACCGGCGCAGACGTTATGTTGTTTTTGTCGATGGGCTCTTGTTGATTGCAAGCATTTGTAAACAGATTCATGTGTTCGGCAGCAACGCCTCATCATGAATCCTTACGTTCTTCAGCTGGCAGTTATCGAGGATGCTAAAGCCATCAAACTCAAACTTGAAAACTGAAGTGTGATTGAAATTATAGACAAATAGACTAATAGTTTTACAATTTTTAAATATAACACTTGCAAACATTTTTCGACCGGATGCAAACAAAAAGTCTGCTAAGCTTCAATAGAGATGCGTTCAGAGTGGTAGTCGGGTAATCTCTGGTTTCAGCATCCTTGGTAGTACCGCTAGAAGATAAGAGCCAGGCCATCACCAGACTAACGACTTATGAAGAAGTTGCAGAAATAATAACAAGAAATAAACCATTCTCTACCTGTTTTATGCAGGAAACGAAAAAAGATCTTAGGGTTTTAAAAGACCGTCAACTTTGCAGACATACCAGAGGTGGACACCAAGAGTCTTATTCGCTTCATAACTAGGCC
Source organism: Melieria crassipennis (assembly GCA_963668005.1). NCBI lineage: Eukaryota > Metazoa > Arthropoda > Insecta > Diptera > Ulidiidae > Melieria > Melieria crassipennis. The sequence goes on along the minus strand of OY764962.1, from coordinate 110,136,281 downwards.
AAGTTAATTTGAAACAAATAAGAAGGTGAATTTTAGATCCCGTGGTATTGCAACGGACTTATCTTTTGGGGGTTGTTACCTCTACCTACTACCTTTGTAAACACTCAAGTAAAAAACACTACATATAGATACGACAGTGACGCTAAGGTCTGTTGGAAATATACATTTAACACTCAAGCTGCAGTGAAATTATTCTTAAACAAATTACACTTAAATTAAATTTAAATTTAAATAAAAATTACAACTACACTTTTTTAACTTAACGTTAAGTTAACATACCTAAAATTTATCAATATTTATTTAAAATTCATTTTCTATATTCTAATCCGTTATGATTTGAAAGCATGATTTAAAATATATCGCTTGGATCAGAAGTAGGAAAGATAAACCGAGCTCGGGACACGGATTACGCTGTTATCCCTAAAGTAACTTCAACTTATAATCGCTAATAACGGATCAAGTATTCATTAATCATTGTTATAAAAAATTAAGTTATTTAAATTTTAGTATCACCCCAATAAAATACTTTCATTTATAAAAATAAAATAAATCCAAAAAATGTAAATAAAATAAAATATAAAGAATTTTCAAACACCACACCATCAGCACTAAACCACAAACCTTTGAAAGTAATATTAGAGACAATTTTAATTTTTTAATTGACTGGCACGACAGCCCGCTTACGCGAGACTAAGGCCTAGCTTCCCGCAACTACCCGTGTTGTGCGTGTGAATTTGTACGCGGGTTGAAGGGACCTACAGTTTAATGCCGGTTCCGAACGGCAGGTTGGGAGCTTTTTCATAAGCAATTTTTACTCTCAGAGGTTTGCCATTTCCAGCTGAGAGGACAGCCACCGAAAGAGAAAACGAGTTTTCCCGTTATTTTTTTAGGTGTTATTACAGGCAGTATTTGAACCTGAGGTTGCTGCCTGCGACTCGCGGTCCAACGCACTAACCAACTGAGCCACGGCGGCTGCCGAGAGGCAATTATTAATTATTAATTAGAGACAATTACGTAAGAGAAAAATCCATTACTAATTGCTTTGGGTCCGTTTACACATTCAAACGCAAGAAACTGATTATCCTTAGTCTCACAATGGGGCTGTGGTTACATAAGAGGAACGGCATAAAACTCAAATTTAGAAGCGATAGGAATCCAGGCTTAAAAATCTCATTGTTTTATTACCAGAAAGTCCTCATGAAATTTCAGATTTTACCCAAACTTTAGCCTCTAGAAGTATGTGACGTGACCATATATGTGAAAAATTTGTTCACAAGATTTCGTTACAATTTAAATTTGGTTATAATCTACAAACAATCTGCAAACAATCTGCCCTCCCCACTACACAAACAACTCTAGCAAACCCCTTAAATACTGCATTGCTAGCTGTAGCGCACACATCTTAATTATTAACAGTAAATAAATGCAGAATTTACTCATCGGCTTTGTTTACCGCAACAAATTTTATTGAACGTAATTGCTTCACGAAAACTTGTATGTTTTCGTTCAAAAGCCAGCTTTACTTTAATTCTGTTAGTTACATAATCAATTCGTAGAAATGACTCTTCGATATTGTAGGCAATACGTTTCTTGTTTCAAACAACATTCGATTTCATTGTAGCCAATAACAACTAGCAACATATTTCAACAACATGCGAGTACATAAGTGTTTGGGTTGTTGCTTCAAAATTGCGTTGGTCTTGGCGAATTTTCAAATATATCCTTGCACGGCCGATTGTTGTGAGACTCCTTCATGGGCATCACAGCAGCACTGCGCTCACAGCTGGCACCATTTACTCCATCCTTGGCAAATGTGTGAGCATTGACACTGTTCGAACAGTCCATCGAGGAGTTTTCCCCACAGCAGCCCGCGTCCCTATGACGGCGCCAATAAAAGCGCCAAAACAGGAAACCTGCAAACGGATAGCAGCTCGTTTAGCAACTGTTGGGAGAAATGTTGTGCTGACTTTGAATTACAAATACAGCTGCCGCTGATAATCCCCAGCAGTGTTATGGTCACTATGTAGGCGGTAAGTTCGGTTCCAGCAGCCGTTGAAAGCGTTCCATTTTTGGTCAGGCCAATCTCTGCATAAGACTCAATCTTCTGCAATTCATTCACACCAGACGCGGCTCCCAGTTTGCTGTCAAATAAAATGTAAAGAGAGTTTGGAGAAAGATTTGAATGAACCTATGCGCACCTCTGCAACTCCGCACTGCTGACGGGCTCGTACTTATCGAAGGCATAGACCCACGCCTTCTGTATTACAGCCACATTATCTTCGGCGTCGCGCCTAGTTCGCCTTGTTTCCTGCGACGGCATTATGGCCTGTTTCACCAGCGTTATGGCATAGCCCGTCTCCAGGCTCAACTCCAGCAAACTGTCCGCCAATGTCTTGTTTTGACTGCCGCTCGCCGCAAACGTCAGCAGGCTAAAGTACTCGGCGGAAAGCCTTCTCACCAACAGTATCGTACCCGTACTCAGACCATCGGGCTGGCCGTCTCGATCGCTGGCCACCACAATGAGTTCTGTGTATTCCGCGGCGTCGAACGCATTCGACTTGGGGTATATGACGCCACTGGTGGGGTCTATGTCGAAATGATCGCTCGGGCGCATAGAATAGCGCAAGCGGGCATTGAGGCCCACATCTCTGTCAATGGCGCTCACTTGTGCCAAATGCTGTGGAAACAATTCAAAACAGATGTCGCTCTCCGGATAGGCGAGCAGTTTTGGCGTGGCGGGGTACACAAACTGCGGTGCATTATCGTTGATGTCAACCAAAATGAGACGCAGAATGGTGACGTCGTCGGTGTGGGGTATATCGCTGTCAATAAGCTGCTGCTCGACAGCGCGGCGCATACGTTGAGCCCGTTGGCGTGGTTCGGTGTTATTGGCACAAACCAGCTTCAACTTTATTTGGATCTGTGGCTCCGACATGTTGACGAACATTTCCGATTCACGATCAATGCCAATTGTGGATAGCATTTTGGTGCTTTCGTTGATGTAGGCGTATTCTAAAAGCCGATACGTATTTAAAATCATTGTTGCCAAAGAACAAAATTTCTTCAGATCAAGTGAATAGGGTATATCTAAGGGTCACCCACCTTTATCGTTCGGATACATTTGAAATATCTCGAAGCTGCAATTGCCAACTGTCGCGTTAATAATATCTTCGTGCCGCATCTCCTCTTCGATGTATTTGGTGAGAAGGCTGCTGGCCACGGCCGTGTGCTGCGCATCGCACTGCAACATTGCCTCTACAGTGAGGCGAGCCGCAACACTGGCGTTAGCCGCAGTGGCGGTGTTTTGCGCTGAGATGCTGAAGTAGTAAACGCCCGCACTGGCGTAGCTCAGCAACCTGAGCTCGCCGTTGTTGGCATTGATGACCAGACGCTGTTGCAGATATTCTAAAGCAAAGCATTGAAAGTTGATCAGTGATGAGGTCAAAATGATTCTTTGACATAACCTACCATTGTCTACTGCTATGTGATATCGAATAGAGGCATTCAGGGCCTCAACCATGGCGGTCACTACGCCGAGCACACCCAGCTGATCGGGCTTGGCAGCAAAAACGTATTCACTGCTGTCGAAGTGTGGCGCAAATGCTGGCGCTGGCACAACGCACGCTGTTCATGGAAAGGAGGAGAAACTGGAGTCGAGCAACAAGCACGAAAAGATGGCACGTACCTCGTACTGGCAGCTCAATGAAGAGCAAAATTGTATCGTGTATGGCAGCAGCTGCCGGCGACACTGCGTGCAGCTTCAAAAATAGCAGCGATTTTGAGTACAACAAAGCAGCCGGCAGTGTGTCCAGCAGTCTCAAGGTCACATTGTTGTGCGTGCCAATAGCTATGAGAAAATATGCTGCTTCCTCTGAAGAGATGAAAATTCAATTTGAATCAAAAGTTAGTTCAGTTAGTGGGCTGAATAAATTCATAAATGACCTCATACTATCCACTTACCACCCTCCAATGTCAGGAACAACTCCTCAATCGTATATTGCGCTTCCAAGTGAATTTCTTCCAACCGCAACTCCTGCCTATCGTTCTCATTCACCGCAATGCGTCCGCGCTGCCAACGTCGAGCAAAGATATCGGTGCTGTTGCGTTTAGTGTCGTCCTCGCCAGCACGCATCGCCACACTTATCACAACGCTGGCGTGTGCTCTCAAGTCACCATTTTCAGCGGTCAACACCAGTAAAATGGTGTTGTTGGTCACCAATTCGCCGTCGATGGGTGCACGCTTGAGCGCCAAATTCACCACATTGTCGCGCGTCTTCAACTCGAATAGGTACAAATCGTCGCCTGTCAGAGAGAATTTCGTGTCGATTGTGTAGGTCTCGGCTAGTAAAATGATACGTTCCAGGTGCAATTCGTTTTGATCGGTGATGGTGCCCACATAGAGCGGCTTCTCGAAGGCAGGCTGCTTGTTCGCCATGCCGGGTGTTGTGTTTGGGAGGCTTATGAGCACAGTTGCTGTGGCTGACTTATCCGTCAGATGCGCAATGACGATCAAGGAAATGAACGCTTCCTGCTGCACCTTATCCAAGGAAAAGGCATCAGTCAGCTCCAGTCGCAAAGTGTTTACGATTTGAATGAGCTTGAAGTACTCCGTTGCAGTGCCATTCAGCTGAACGGTGATCTCATTGCTGTATGCGGAGGAATCGAGTATAATGTCCTCCAGCCGCAAGTATCCAGCCTCATCTATGCTGCCCTCGTAGAGAGGCTTGGTGAAACGAATGTATGCTTAGAAAGAGACACAAAAATTCAATTACTTATTTTATGAAATGGCAAATCTTTAATATTACTTTAACCAAACTTTTAGTTGAAATTTAATATTTATGTACTTCGTTGCAGTATTTACCCGCATTGTCTGGTACGTCCACAACTGCTGCCGTTCTTCCCACATCAGTTAGATTCCTGTGTTCCGCTACTATTTCCAATTGCAAATATCTTCTACCAGCAACGTCGGCGCGCTCCAATTTTCGCACCAACTCCACCATCAGCGTATCGCTTGTGTTATTCAGCGTAAAGAAATCTGCATCCACTCCGGACAGACGAAAATTTACCGCCTCGCCGGAGGTTCCAGGCAAGAGTTGCACTGCGAATGGTTGCAGCGAAAGATCGCCGGTTAGAGTTGCGTTGTAGATGCTGCTTTCAAATTGTGGTATTGCCGGCAGACTGTTTTCGGGATCGGGACGCACAATAACGGTTGCAGAGGAATTCAACTGCGGAACGCCATTATCCTAAGACAATTACATTTGATAAGGAATACATTTTAATTTTTTACGAGCATAAGTAGGTTAAAAATTCGATTTATAAACCGATAGTTGGTAGGTTTACATTTTGGAGTCTGTTCAAAGAAACTCTGATTTCTTAAGCGGGCCAAGTGGTCGACAAGAAAAACGTCAAAGTGTAGAACACGAAGCCACTTTAGAGAACAAATGCAGAAGAATAACAGATGCAATAAGGACTTCCTCCTCGCACAACTCGCAGATTTGATAAAAGTCATTAAAAGAAACCATCAAGTCGCTGGGTTTGTCTACTAACGTTGCAATGCCTCGTTAATATTGGAACTGTTGATGAATTTTTAGCTTAATTTTAATTTTAAATTTAATTTTAGATTACCCCGATACATTTACTACTCGATGTTTTAGACGAGTTTAGAAATACTTTGATGTACGCAAAGGAATTACTTTGATAAGCTCATCAACTGCACAATTATCGGTTGACAGAATTTTATTAAAGGTGAACTTTTGCTAGTTTCATTTAATTACTTAGAACGATGCGACACTCAAAAGCCGCAGTATAGAACCTAAAAGGTTATGTTTTGGCTGCTTGATTGTACCAGTCATGCGATCTTCTGACACTGCTTGACTATCTCAAAAAAGGTTAATTGCGAAATAGATAAAATTATGAGCACGCAGTCTTCTCACTGATAACAGATGACTACATATCGGCTACTATGATCGGAAAAACGCGCAACGCTGTAAAAATGTTATGCTGTTTATTTAAAGAATTGGGAACTGAGAATTGATCGAGTGACCAGTCTTTCCACTTAGGATCTCTACTGTGACTTTATATTCATTGCATGGGGAATGGTCTTTCTACTATGTCCAGGGTAGACCAAAGCCCTTTTGGCAAGAGTAGTTAAATTTACGGCCTTTCAGGAGCGACATTTTAAAATGTGATCTAAGGCATTTACAACATCTTCCCAATTTGCAATTGGCCGCAAACAATTCCTAGCCTAGAGTGGCCAATTGTTTTGCTTTGGATATTATTAATGGCAGACTACGCACAACAGTCCACGAAAACCTCCATGCACACTTTTGATGTGCCCACTCACCGTGGCGATTATTTGAAATGTTATCGTATTTGGCAGCGCCAAATAAATTTTCGTTAGTGTCACGCTGGCAAAATAGATTTTGCTATCGGCGCTGGTCTGATTCTTGGTCCCAACAATGATGTTGTGTTGCTCCGCGTCCGCTGCAGTGAAGTTCAACTGGTTGTTGGTGAGATCGTCGTCGCGTGCGGCAATCTCCACAAAACTGGTCAAGTCGAATCCGGCAAATATGGGCGTGGGCATTACGATCTCGTAGACGTCCTGCGTGAACTTAGGCCGATAGTAGTTGCCCTCTTTGATGGGCTGAAAGAATATCTGAAATGCGCTCGGCACAATCACAACTGTCGCTGCGTTAATTGGTGTTCACTGCTCACCAAAGTGCGTTCTCTGCCCATGTCACAGCCGAAGGTGATTTTCAGCGTTATGCGCACCGCCGACTGCTCGGCGGCATAGTGCGCAAAATCCTCAGTGGTGAATATGATCAAATTTTTGCTAACGTTCAACTCCACAACCTCCAGACGCGCGTCTATGTATTTCTTCTCGAACTCGTTGTTGGTGGTGGACAGTATCGCGTCGATGGTGACATTTGTATAAATTCGAATGGCGCCGCTGAATGTCAGATCGATGGCGTCGTTGAAAATCGATGTCACAATATCTTTGTTGGTGCAATCTAAAAATTTACAAACGCCAAACGGAGAGATAAGAGAAGCAAATGTTTGCAATGTACCAAAGAGTCACTGCGGGATGTGAAGCTTTTATTAGGTTATGTGCCGCCGAAATGCTGCAGCAAGGACGGCGATAGGGCAAAAATATGTCTATTGAATATATATTTATTCCTTTCAGAGTTTCGTAGTGCTTGCATAAAATATTCAATGCACTGAACCACACACCTACGACTTCATCGAGCGAATTAACCGCCCTGGATGTGCAAATGATGAGCAGCAAAACGCTCCAATACAGGCGAGTCATCATGAAGGTCCTTTGAAATCAAATCAATTAGTTGTGGCACTTCTTAATATATTATTTTTCACTCAAATCAGTTAGTGTGGATCAATTTAAAAGTAATATTTAATTATTTAATTAATAATTTGATTGATTGGTTAATATTTATGTCCCACTTCACTTTCGGTCAGCCGCAAATGTATCGCTCGAATCTTCGTGCCCAACTAAAGTGCCCCTTCGACAATGCTATCAATTTTAAGAATAAACAATCACGCATTTTTGCTACAACTCACCAACAACACCATCTGTAAAGAATTCAGTGTGGTTGTTGGTGGAAAATTATCTAAAACAAGATTCAGTCATTGTAAATTTATCAATTTCGTGCAAGTGTCTCCGGTATACAAGACTATGAACAACACATACCTAAAGATGTGGTCGCCATTAATGGCATTTTAGGGCAGACATAACTGCAACTATTTCAGGGTTTTTACCAAATTGCATTGCAAACCGAATAGGCATGTCGCGAGAGACAATGAGAACATTGCGAAGAAAACATTTTTTCGTGTGAATATCTTTAATGTCTTGTTTGCATTAGGCTAAAATGCACGCCAGGTCAATATCTTGTTGCATCGAAATTAATTCTTTAATTCTCCGAATCAAAACCAAATCCTTGATTGAGCCATTATTACTGAGAAACAACCTACAATATAACAAACTCAAACAACGAAAACCTTTTTTATATTTAAGAAAACATTTTCAATTTGTTAACTGATTTATTAGAAAAAACACGATTGCCAGTTTTTTAGGTTAGGTGTTCAAAATAAAGGTACGAATAAAGCGTAGAAATTGCACCAAAACCCAACAGTTGCCCGACAAATAGGTTCACTGTGATGCCACAATTAAGGAAACGAAATTTTTTGTCTACAAGATGTGTGGTAAGCCTTACTTCAACGGATTTTATTTCTAAATTAACATTAATAAGTATCTTGTATTAGATCATTTAATACCCTCGATATCATTGAGAAGAGAACCCACAGGTTTTCCAGGTCCATCTGCAGAAAGCCGGTTAGTGACTGATTAGATGAGTGTCTTTCTTCTTTTCCTCATCAATGCCATTGCGCAGAAGGCTCATTCACCAGCAGCAGTCTTCTTACACAATGGTCAAGAGACAGTCTTATCTTAAGACCAGGTGAATATGCTAATCGAGCCATGTGTTCCGGTACACTTACACTTGACGGAGAACTTTTGCTAGGATACAAGTAATATTTTCCCTCTGCGAAGTAATCAATTTATAAGTAGGTTGGTTGTAATGGCTGCCTCTGTATGAGACACACTTAGGCCTATTGGCCCGTTGGGATACCACAAATTCCACCCGTTTGAAATGTGTATGCAACACTGTTTTTCCAACATGTGATACAATACACATTTCAAACGGATGGGGAAAGGGAGGGAGGGACCTACAGTTTAAAGCCGAATCCGAACGGCGATCGGCAGTTTTTTTTTCAGTTTTTCATTGCCTACCAAGAGCGCACTTGTGCGATTCTTGTAACTCTCATCTGCTTCATGTGATAGAAGTAGATGAGCGTTTTACCAGCCAGAGCCAGGAATCGAACCTGGGGCGCTCGGTATTAGAAGCCAGCGCGCTACCCGCTGGACTATCGAGGCCGGCCAATTTATAAGTAACTAGCAAAAGATAGGCCTGCCGTAGTTATCAGGTTAGAGAACGATAGCGCCGACCACCGTCACTGTCGTCTGGTACCTAAATGAGAACAACGTTCTAAAGGCATGTTTAGCTCAATCTTAAGATGGTGCTGATTTTGTTGAGAGCCTTGGTTGCCATTCGATTCTCAATGAATATTTGAAGTACCACTCTTAAGAGATCGTTTTACTCCCAAAACACCAGGCAACAAATGCATTCTCTTTCTCGAAATTCCTGTAGATCACATCATATCATATCTTAAAAAAGTTCGCTCTGAGATCCCAGGCTGCCGTGGATCCCAATGTCGATCTATTTTAAAATAACTTAAGCATCTGCCAAGTCAGTGATACAAGTACGTTTTTAAATGATCTCCCGAGCTCGTTATCCATATGCATATGGCTCATCCCGAACTAACCTAACCTGACTATATAACTCTGCTTTCGACAGCAAAATCTCATGTTGCTCTGTTTGCTTAGTCAGTGCGTTGTTTTCAAGTTGGCTTACATTCGTTTAGAATTGCAAACGAGTGTATTGACCGAGATATTCCGCTGTTCACTTCCACTAAATCGTTATTGACATTCAAAATTCATTGGCCTCTTTTCGCCAACTATGCAGCCACGGCGCGTGGCTGCCGCACGCACTCACCGACATACGTTCTGTTCTAGCCGGCATTTAGTACTAATTTCAAGAAAGCAAAATGCAAATGCGCACTAAATTGTGACGTTTACTCAATTAGAACAAGTAGCCCAACAATGCAGCCTCCCTCGTCATTAGCATATTGGGCACGAAAATGCTGCATATAAAAGCGCATCGCTTCGCCGCAATTCGGCACAGTCCAAAAGTGGCTTCGCTCACGCCTTAGGTATTTCGATATTTCGGTCTCCGAGCATGTTGTTGTGTCATGTGTTTGTGTTTGTGTGGCTCGTCTGGTTCGGGCAGGCGCAGTCGCAGTCCTTTCCCGCCGAAAGTTTCGACCAATTCCGCCGTCACCACCTGCTGCCGATCATACTGTCCGACTCGAAGAATTGCAGCATTAATGCTTGCGAGGCGCTGAAGATTGTGTCGCAGCTGATTATGCTGACGCGGAGTATGCCGACCCCGGGCAGAGATGGGAAGAAGGATTGGCCAGCTGACGACGGCGCCACCGACATGGTGCCGCTGCAGATGGAGTTTGATTTGAACAGGCGAGTGCGTCAGATCGAACGCACAATCGAACGCCGACTGCGCTCGGTGGAGCAGCCCGTGTGGCGGCTGGCGCCGGGCACACAGAGCGAGTGGAATCACTGCACGTCGGGCGTGTGTCGCTGCAATCCGGACACCAAGAGCTTCACCTGCTGGAACACCAATTTTAAGACGGTGCCCGTTACGCAGGTCATTCCCATGAATATGGTCTCCATGTAAGCGTACTCGTCGTCCTCGAGGTGTGAATGCGTTGCATTTAATGATTAAACATTTTTTATGACAAAGTGATCTTTCGCGAAACTACTTGTCCACGTTGCACAAGGACACATTTCGCGGCCTGACGCTGCTGCAGGAACTGGACTTGTCCAACAACCAGCTGGACTTTCTGCCCTTCGATTTGTTCCGCGACTTGGACAGTCTGGTGCAATTGTAAGACCGAACGTTGACACCAACAACAAGTTTTCTAAAGTTCCTAATGCAAGCACGGCTTTTTCCACAACCAACACCACTCATTCAGGCGCATTCAGAACAACCAGCTGGAAGACTTGGATGCGCGCGTGTTCTGGAAATTGCGCAACCTCAATCTGCTCGATATCAGCCACAACGTAGTTGGCGAGCTGCCGGCCAGCGTCTTCAACCACGCGCAGCGCCTAACCATCATCAATTTGTGCGACAATAAGATTAAAGCCTTTCCGCCGGACCTGCTGCGCGACCAATTAGCATTGGAAGAGCTCGACATGTCACGCAACGAGATCACAACGCTGCATTCGGGCAGCATGAAGTATCTGGAGAAGCTGAACATGCTCGATTTCTCATGGAATGTCATCTGTAAGTGCGCATGTGGGGTTTTTGCATTTACTGCTGAAGTGGCTTGAGGGCCCATTAAACTTAATTGAAACGCAGCCAGCATCTCCGATGACTTTTTCTCCGGCTTGAAAAACCTGCGCACATTAATATTGCACAACAATCGCATCAGTAGCATTTCCGAAACCATTTTCGAGAATCTGTCACAGCTGGTCACCCTCGACCTGACCATGAACCGCATTGCGTGGGTAAGCATTGTGTGTGTGTGTGTGTGTGAAGAAAAGTCTACTTCCTCCGAGTATTTTCTAGATTGACGGACGCGCATTCGCCGAGCTTGTGCACCTGCGCGAACTATTTTTGGGCCAAAATGCGCTGTCACACATACCGGACGGTCTGTTCAGCAATGCCGTCTCGCTGGTGCGCCTAACATTCTTCTCGAACAACCTAACCACGCTGGACGCAAATGACTTTCAAGGCCTCACCAATCTCAAGAATCTAATGCTGAACAACAACGTACTGAAACATTTCGATGCACAGACTTTCGCGCCGTTGAAAAACCTCGAGAAACTGTAAGAATCACTTCAAAACTGTGATGTTTGACCGTGAGAGTTATTTGACCAAAAACGCTGCTAAAATATTGTCAATCTATATAGCGATTGTCAATCGAATATAGCTACTCATGACTTGTCATGACACTAGTCACGAAGACACGAACTATAAAATTGGCTGGGCCAATCTGTTCAGATAACTAAAACATATTTTCTCGATAGATGTTTAAAATAAACGCGAGTGTTTTAATTGTTTACGACCGACTTTTTAGAAGCCGCACCAGGACCAATCAAAAGAAACAATCTTGCTTTCTTGGTTTGATGTTTACTATGTCGAGACTTGTTTTTCAACACACTGACCCGCAGTAGTGACAAGGAAGTCTTATACCAAATTTCATTGGAATATTGACATTGTAGAATAAACACATTTCAATGAACAGTAAAAATGGTAACGATTCAATTCTTCCAGTTTGATTCTTCCAGCGATTATGATCAGAAATACTAAGTACATATACTTTCTATAAAAGCCACACCGCTTTCTGGGCGTTACCTTAGTCCTGACGTCCCAATGCACAGTATAACAAATCGACAATTTCTTGACACATTAATTGAAATCTTTACTATACAGTTCATGAACGATATCTTTATCTCTTTAAAGTATAAGAAATTGAAAGTTTTACAATACATTAACCCTTTCGCTACAGGTTTTTACTGGGGAAAGTTAAAATTTTAGGCAGCCGCCGTGGCTCAGTTGGTTAGTGCGTTGGACCGCGAGTCGTAGGCAGCAACCTCAGGTTAAAATACTGCCTGTAATAACACCTAAAAAAATAACGGGAAAACTCGTTTTCTCCTTCGGTGGCTGTCCTCTCAGCTGGAAATGGCAAACCTCTGAGAGTAAAAATTGCTTATGAAAAAGCTCCCAACCTGCCGTTCGGAACCGGCATAAAACTGTAGGTCCCTTCAACCCGCGTACAAATTCACACGCACAACACGGGTGGTTGCGGGAAGCTAGGCCTTAGTCTCGCATAAGCGGGCTGTCGTGCCAGTCAATTATTAAAAATTATTTAGTTAAAATTTTAAATTTTACGTCTTAGGCTTCTATGTGTTTATATTAGCAACATTCCATAAGAAATATTTTAATTTTGATACTCGGACCCTGTATTTTAGAGGGTTTTTCTATGAGAGCAACCACATCGTTGTGGCTGTAATAATAACTTAAACATAAAACTTTTTACGCATAACGAAAATTTGAATATTTCTTCATTTACTTCAGACAAAATTAAAAAAAAAACAGTATCTAAATTGAAATAAAACGTCAAATTAAAAAGTTCTCTAATTTTTTCTGCTTCTTCTTCCTTTACTATGTCAAGATATACCATTAAAAATACGTGTATACTTCTCTTCTTTAAACTTAAATATTCAGTTTATTAATTTCGTATTTTTCCTAAAACTTCAAACTATTCTAAAGACCAACAAAAAAATGTATTCTTGCAACCATAGAGGATGCAGACGTCCACAAAGTAGCATGTTGCCATATGGCAACAAAATAGCGAAATGATTAATTAACATCTTCCCTATGCCACACATTCACTTTACTAGTTTGAAGTATAAAAATCTGTAATTTCTTTACTCAGTAATAATGTGTTATCAGCTTTTCAACTTGTTAAATTGTAACGGTCTTACATCCAATCAAACCGTCAATCAACCGTATAATTTCATAACACACTCTCTCTCTATCTACTCTTCAGTCGAATCGATTCCAACAAGTTGCAGTATCTGCCACACGGCGCTCTGCACGGCCTCGACAAGCTGTTGGCCGTCAAGCTGGATAAGAATCCCTGGCATTGCGATTGTCGCGCTCTCTATTTGGCGCGCTGGATACGTGAGCACGTGACCAAGCTGTGGGATGGGCAAATGGTTATGTGCCGCGGTCCCGGCAACCTGGGCGGCCACGAGGTGGGCCTGCTGCGCTACGACGACCTCTGCGACGGACAATGGGCCAGCATGCTGTCGCTGTCACCAAGGCTACCCGTGCGCAAGCATCGCATTTCCACGCCCATGAACTATACTGATTATTTCAATTTATACTTGAAGCATATTTACTCGACGACGCCACCCCACGGGCCGCACGGCGAAGCAACGACCGACCAGTCGGCCAAATTGGATATGGTCGCTGAATCGTAGGACGCACAGCGCTGCGGCGGGGCACAGAAAGCGCGTCCGCGTGTTAATTGTTCGGAAAAGTTGAAATATTTACACATTTAAAATTCAAATCAGTTCGGAAGGGAGAACGTATTTTTTGTGCAAAATACAGGCATTACAGGCTCTGTTGGTGTGCCCTGTCGAGTGGTTGACGTGGTTAGGTAAAATGCATCGAGAGTGGAGTATCTACAAAGTATATTATTGGTTTTATTTATATACTAATTTTTGTGCATACATTTCGCAATATTTTATGTCATAAATTAATAAACTATACACGCATACAATTAAAAAGAACAAAACATATCATTTACCGATGGGTGCTTCTCAAATCTGTCTACTCTACGCCTGCATGAGTGAGCGCTCAACTCACAACTTCGCGTACTCTACGTTCGGCATACTCGCCAACGCGCATGCACATACTTTCAACATTTGCTTTAATAAAACAGTAACAGTAAAAATGGATGCTTGCGTGAAAGTTCGCATTAACATTAGATTAAATACTATGATAGGAGCACGAAGTTGCGGAGATTGTCATGTGGTCCCTACGTCTTCTTCCGGGTTCAAGGTTTTTGTGCAGCCGTCGCCGACCTTCTAGTCGACTTCCAGCTTTCTGAAGCTGCCCACGACGCCCGCATCGATGTCACCGATGTCGTTCCCAGCGAAGTTGGCCGCATCCTTCGTCACCTCGATGTACATGTCGTCCAGCGCCAAAATGGCGGCTCGCTTCTGCTGCAGCTTCGCCTTGAACTGCTTTATCATGTCGGCCAGGGGCACGCTGCCGCCATACTCCTTCGGCAGTATGTCCAAGCTGATTTTCGTCTTGAGCGAGTCAACGGACTTGTGCACCTGCGAACAATTTCGAGTCAGTCCTTAGTCGTTCGCATGTCGCGATCGTGGCACCACTTACCATAATGCGCTTCTTCAGCTTCTCGCTCAGCATAGACACGCCCAGCTCAATAATGCGATTGGCATAGTGTGGGATATTGACAAAGTGCGTCTCCTTGTGGCGCATTGGCGTCGAGTTCTGCAAAGAGGAGATCCAATGTCGGTACTAACTTCTGTCACAATTCTACGCACTCACCTGTATGCACTTGACCATATTGCGCAGGTCCGTCAGCGACCACAGACTGACGAAGCCCATGTTCATGCCGCTCTCGTCGTTCACATACACATAGCCCGACACCTGCGAGTTCTCATCGTCCAGCAGCGCCTCGCAGATCAGCGAGTGCACGCGCGCCATCTGCACCGATGTGAACTTGTAGGGATCGAATTTGCCCGCCACCGAGAGAATCACCTGGCGGCCCTGTTCGTCGCGCTGCGGCAGCGGCACCAGGTACCCGTTGTCGAAGATCTCGCTGATCGCCGGGTCGTCGATGTCCAGCTTGGTGAACCACTGCGGGAAGAGCTGACGAATGGTGAGATACCGCTCGAGCATTTCGCACGCCGACGCCACCGAGAACTTCTTGGTGCGCAAGAATCGCAGCAGGAACACCGAATCGGTGCGGCACTTTTTGATGTGCGGATGCTTGGCGATCCACTCGCGGAACTGTGCCAACGCCTGCCGCCGTATGTTGTCGTCCTCGTGCAGCTCTTCCTTGGCGATGAGCTTCATCTCGGGCGTCAGTGCGCAAACGTACGGATCGAAGTCGTCGCCGCCGGTGCGTTCGGACAAGTTGGGCTGCTGCATAACTTCGGTCTCCAGCACTGGAAGTACGAAAGGGTCGGAAAATTTTGTATACAAAGAATTTTGAAATGATTACGACAGTGATTCCACGAACGAAAATCAACTGAAATTTTCAAAACATTCAGCCAGTGTGACAGACATTGGTATAATTTCACTATAGACATTGCGATCTATTACTAAAAGCAACATTTAATCATAATCAGAAAATTCGGAACAAATGCAATCAACAAACGGGTGGTACGACCTATGGGTGAACTAAAGCAATATGCTTTCTTTCTGCGAATAGGTTCAAGTGATAATTTATTGGGATGATAAATGAGTGGACACTGCCCAATCCAGTGAGGATATAAAGTCGCCTTTTATTTAGCTTGAGTAAAACAACCTTTGAAGGATCAAAAACTTGTTGGCCTTTCGAACTCTAAGCTCATTGATTTGCCAAATTTTGGTATTCCCAAATAATTAAGCACTCCCTAATGCAGCTTTCAGTTAGTCTATAGAATGTTTCAGGATCTATAAGTAGTGCTTTCAGTAAGTTCTCAAAGTTCATTTAAAAATTCTCATCAATCATTCTTTAGCTGTGGCATCGAGGCGTCGGGCGTATATGTTAAAATAAACTATCGACATACTATCGATTAAAACATCTAGCCTCGAAAATTGGTGACAAGCCTCTTGGTGCGAGAGATGTTTGAAATGGAACTCCACAATCGTCTTAACGTATCTTTCCATCTTCCAAAATTAGTCAGCTCTCAGCAATAACTAAGAATGTGATAAACTCTAATAAGAAATTTTCTTCTAACTGAGCTTTCCTTTTCGATGCTGTTTTTGTTTTCTTAGGAAGAATCAAAAAGGAAAAATTCCGACTGAGATGAGCGCAGAAAAGCCAAACTTTCTCATCGAAACTACAGAATATCAAAGACGAAAGAGGGATAGAAATCAATTCAAGCCTTAAATTGTGCTATTCATGATTAACGCCTTAACTATTTTTGAACGACAAAAACTTAACTAAATCTTAGCTTATCATCCACTGCCATCAATGATATTTGATGTTGATGTAATTTTCATTTAAATTATCATCTATGAAAGGCGTTGTTTGTGAAATTCTACAATCATCCGAATGCAGTTTGTGCACACATTAATTGCAACAAAATAGGTTTGGTATTTGGTATTGCGTTACTTGCGCTTTCGGATCGTCGGCCAAGCAAGTGTCAGCAAGACGTGTTAGCAAATTGGTCAATGGCGCGTTTATGCCAAGGTGAACTTTAGTCGTCTCTGCCGCTCCCTTTATGTCCCGCAATTGCTTTTTACCAGCGTTCGAAAGTGAGCGCAGCCGCAGTCGCAACCATTAACATAATTTCTGTTGCTGTTGGTCTGCTTTGGCCTTCACACAATTTTTCGTATTTGTATTTTTACATTTCGCTTCAACGGCGATGCGCAGCTGATGCGTTTTTAAGTTATGTCCGAAAAGTTCAGTTGTTTACAATCCTAGCCATAGCCGGCTTTTTGTTATTGTTTCTTTCTGTTTATGTTAGGTGTGCCGATGTGAGCCACTCCACTACTGTCGACGGTATAGTTGTAATTGCGATTGTTGTTGTTGAACGTTCGTTGCTAACAATTGGGCAGCGAACTGTGTCGTTACATCACAACGCCAACAACCGAGCCAACAGCAACGGCGGCAGCAGCTACGAAATCGAAACCAAAGCCGCCGATGACTGTTGCGCATGCGTGCGATGAGCACATGCTGGTAAATATTGAATTATGTGCGGTGATCGTAGCTGCTCGACTCAACCACTCAAAGCTTCAACACCGACTCAAAACCGGTCCGGGCCATGTTTCGCTTTTCGGAGTATTTGTGTTTATAGCGCAAGCGGCTGCGACGACGGCAGTCCACTGACGACATTTGCTGGGCTCAATTGTGTGTCCCAATGCTAATACAGAACCTGAAATTGCTTGACAGCGCATTATATAAGTGCACAAAATTTCCAGCTGTCATTTGGGTGGTGATGTGCACATTTGGCTGGGTGACGTTACTGCCGCGCGCAATTGTGATTTTACCAACTCATGATTATGATTGCTGAATTGGTGCGGTTGATTTGTTGTGTGCGCTGACAAGTGCGCAAACGTTACTGCAGTGCCGAAGGCTGACAAAACAACAATGATGACCTCCTCTTTCTTGTGGCCGCACTTGAATACATAAATCAAAACAAAATTCATCTAACTTTGTGTTACTTCTTAACCTCGAAAACCGGGGGAGCAATGACTATAAAACACTCGTAAAGGCCAAGCGAATTTTGATTTTTACAAAAGCAGCAAGCAATTTGCAACTATTCATCAAATTAAAGCGCCTTTGGGTAAACGATTTGAAGGCGACTTCATTCAAAAAATGCAATTACTTGTTATAAGAAACATTGAAAAAATTTATAATGTCTGGCTTAGGGATTTAACTTAAATTGAACAAATATATTGTAAATCGTAATTAACAGCAGTGGATAAAAATAAACTTGTCCAAATCATTTGAAACTTCATATTGACCCAGTTTTCTTGAGCACTATAAATTGTTGTTTATTCAGGGACTTAGCTAAACTTTGTCTGTTGTTGGTTATATCGAGTTTTTTTTGTTTAATTTTTTGGTTGGTGGTTATTGTTATTCCAGGAAGGAAATGAGGAAATGAATCCAAAAGGGCACATTCAAAACTTCATTCAATTATTTCATTAAGCGGTTAGACCACGTTTGCCCAAGCTGCCTACAGAGCTTAATTCAAAGATTTGAACTTTATAATCAATCACTAAGTCAGAAGTATTCGCTTTCATTCGGCTGGTCACAGTTGGTGCCCGATTAAAAACTGCGTTCTTGACGCGCGGTACGGCCCGAAGGCCAGCCACCTAACCGAATCGTGTCAAGTGGCATGGCAATCAAACGCATTCAAAACGCATGCGCTGCATGCAATCCAACTCAAATAAATGCTTGACAGCGGCTGTTGTGGAAGGCTGTCGGGTAAAGCAGCCCTGAGCGTCAAAACCATCAGTTTCTACATGCAAGGAGGTCACCTTACCAACGTGCTCAGAAGCCAAAATGAAAAAAATATTCTCATCGACGTGCAACGCGGTACTAGCGACAATTTACATAATATGTAAATAACAAAAACAATGAAATGAAGACCGGTTTCGGGCGCGACTTACTTAGGCACGGGTTAAGCCGCTTGTCGAACAAGCGGCACTGAGCGCCCTTAACGCCCAACGCACAGTCGAGTTCAACCGGCAGCAGGGAAATCTGGTAACCGCAAGCTTTGCATTGCACTATTCACAGCGGTATATCTATGGCGAACGTCAATGCGGATATTGCGAGCGCCGGCACAGCGTGCACGCGTTCAAGAGCACCGCCACTTCAATGTGTGTGCGTTTGTAAATATGCGCTTTTCGGTTTTGCAGTGTGAAAAATGTAAATAACACAAAAAGCTAAACGTTTCTATCGTAAGCCCACAAATATCAACGACGACAACAAGTCCAAATTGTGGAATCCCATCACGTTTGAGCACACAAGGCTGTAGCGAACAAAGCTATACTTACATTAAGAATGTAAACAACGATTATGAAAGCAACAACAACAAGGGCAAAATGCCATAACTCTAATGTGCCTTGCGGTATGACACGTCGCTTATCTAACTGAATTCAGAGTCAGCAAAACGTGAACGCAAATGTGCGCTTCCAGCTTTGCGGCCGCAGATCAATAATAGCGCTGCTGACTTTTTGCGAACTTCTCGTAAGCAGTGAAGAGAGTCGAACGAAAGGCTGCCGCCCTGCTGCCGCCCTGCCGGCTCGTCTTTTTGTGCTATATATAATTTTAAATTTTAAGCTCATTTTAACACTGTCAAACAGTTTTCCCCGCTTCATAAACGCTTTCTATGCTTTCTATGCTATCCATCGTTATTAATATTGAAAGCCATGTTTTCCACAAAACCAGAAAACCTTTGAGAGTGCCACATCTGTAAATGCCGCTTACTTTGTCGACTATTGTTGCCAAATTCGACCCGCTCACTTCGGTCAAACTCCAGCGGCCGCTTTAGCTGTTCAACTGCTGTCTACGAACGTGTACAGACACCTGTCATCGCACTATTTAGTGTCATCATAAATCGGCGCCTGCCCCCAACAGCCCAAATCGAACGTTACGAAATTCCCCATGCCAAAATTGTTTCATGCCGTGGCCGCGTCTGCGAGGCGATTTTGGCGTTTACTTCGCCGCACTGAAACCTTGTCGCTGTTGATCGCGGCGTGGCTTGCATGTGCCAAAAATGTCTTGGCACATTGCGACACTTCGCGCTAGTGGAATTTTAATTTTGCAAAGTCAAACGATTTTTTCCATACGAAATTATGAACGTCCACTCATTCTACACGCAAAGCTTTGGATCAGTTCTTGTCATTGTAGCCTTTTTAGAAGAACTTAAATGCATTTTTTTAAGCTTGCCTTAAATTACGAATGATAGCTCAATGCTTCTCTGCGGTAGTCGCTGCCAATTAGCACATTGCTAATGAAAAGCATTAGCTTAAACATTGAATAATAGTTAGCACTCGAACACGGTTAGAAGCTAAAATCTGTTGAAATTAAGCGAAAAGTCAGAGGCCAAATATTTTTGGAAATAGTCAAGTTGCCATAATTTACGGTTTTCTTGCAAAATTCGTTGCATTCGAATATTAAAAGTTACGAAGCTTCTACTAAAAAGTGACCTGCGCCCCAGAAGCGTAGGGTGTTTATTTACACAAAAAATCTATGCGATTCTAAAGATTCTGAACTTAAAGTCTGAGAAATGAAAATGCATATTATGCATGTTTCTTTTTTAATTTCTCCACTGAATGTAAAAACAATGTAAAATAAGACTGCAGAATGTAGTGTAATCGATTTATGGGAGATATAAGTAACTATGAAGGTTGTTATTATTCTGTGTTGGAATTGTACTCCTGTAGAGTGCAAAGAGTTGAGTTGGTCTCAAATTTTTGCTCCAAAAGTACCAATTAAGTACTCCCAAGTCTGAAGACTTGTCACCACTTGGCTTAAAGTAATCAAAGTCATAATACGAGTAGTTAAGAAAAATGTTGGCTGGAAGCCCGTTTACCTTACGGTGAACTTTGTACCGCTGACTGCTCGAGCTATACGTGGAACGTTCGTACTTGAATTAAATTGAATTGAAGTAGTTGGATCATCTCTGTAGAGCGCCAACTATGAAAATAGTAAGTAGTCAGAAATGAAACGTTCAAGATGTTTCAAGAAGTCTAGTAGTCAGGTTACTCGAACGTCACTCATAAGCTTTATTAGGTTTTGAAATCGTTGTGGGAATCCCAAATGAGTTTAGTTCTCAAAAATAAAATTCTCTTTTAGTAATGCGTTTGCTGCAGCTCTCTGGAGTTGGCGCCAGACATCTTAGAGCGTATTGTCGTTAAATGGTGTTTCTAGTCCATCGATATCAACCAATAATACAGCGATAAACATAAAGTAAAAGCGATTTCAACATTCCCTATGTAAGACAGGGCTTTTGAAGAACTTCGGCTCCTCGTTGGGCAATACAGTTATCAATTTACTGATCTTAATCAAGTACTCGAAGTGGCTTAACCTGGAGACAGAAGCAATATTTCCTTCAAGAAAAAGACAGCAAATAAGTCAAAATAATTTTCGAGTGTACACCAAAATTGATCAACGACGAATGCATCAGTGTAGGGTAGCAAAAAAACTATTATTTATTTAAATTAAATTTGCTCATTGTCTCATCTCGAAACTCTAATCCCAAATAGGCCTAGTACCATTCGTAATGCAATACCCTTATAAGCTTTTCATTTAAACCTTAGAAACGTCAGCATAATGCGGGGCAAGTGCAGAAAAGATGAATGATCGTTTCTAATCTAGTATATTATTTCGGATGTTATAGAATTGTATTACAAAGACCGAGGGAAACTAGAAAACTAGAAATTTAGGAACGAAATTCGCTAAATTCGTATATATGTAGTTAACCCTTTCGCTATTTTGTTGCCATATGGCAACTTTATGGTTGCAAGAATAAATTTTTTTGTTGGTCTTTAGACTAGTTTGAAGTTTTAGGAAAAATACGAAATAAATAAACTGAATATTTAAGTTTAAAGAAGAGAAGTATACACGTTCTTTAATGGTATATCTTGACATAGTAAAGGAAGAAGAAGCAGAAAAAACTTTTTAATTTGACGTTTTCTTTCAATTTAGATACTTTTTTTTTAATTTTGGCTGAAGTAAATGAAAAATTATTCAAATTTTCGTTATGCTCAAAAAGTTTAATGTTTAAGTAATTATTACAGCCACAACGATGTGGTTGCTCTCATAGAAAAACACTCTAAAATACAGGGTCCGAGTATAAAAATTAAAAAATTTCTTATGGAATGTTGCTCATATAACCACATAGAAGCCTAAGACGTAAAATTTAAAATTTTAACTTTCTCCAGTAAAAATCTGTAGCGAAAGGGTTAAGCTTCATCAAGAAGTCGAAGTTATTGACTGAATCTTTGTTAGCACTAGAAAGACCATTGCGGTCATTTTGACTGTTTTTCATGTTTAAATATCTGTATTTTTTTTAATATTTCTATCAACTTTTGCTTTGATGACTTTTATTCGCAACCTAACCTAACCTGCGGTTAAATCTTGCATTCGATCAACCAAAAATTTCAATTATCTGGGACATTCACTGTCGACTTCATATATAGTAAATATGTATACATTGGGAAAGATTGGACTTGGACTTGCACTTTCGATGATCTTTAGATTTTGCGAACAGTTTACGAATTGTAGTTACGCATACGCACTGTTGGACGAGAACAAACTCGCATTCAAAATTGAGCTTTCATCAGTGATGAGAATTCGGTTTTGAAAGTATTACAAATGTGATTACAGCATCGCACACACCCCACGCCACCAGCAGCAGAGCGCAGCCAGCCGTCTGAAGGAAGGCAATGCAAAGGCACGGCACGAAAACGCAGAAGAAAGCAATTTACGTGGGACCAGCCCCCGACCGCTTGCCGCTCTACGCACATTAAACAACGCCAAATTTGTCACGCTCGACTGCTTTTGCAACAACAATAAAACAACAAGACAAGCAGATGCACAAACAGCTGGCGCAATGGCTGGCGCTGTGTGCTGGCCGCTGGCTGCTGGCTGCTGATCGTCGCCACAGTTCACTTCACTTTGCTGCCTTCGCCGCCTTTGGCTGCGCCAAAAACAAAGCACACGAAATGGAGCAGAAAATGCAAAGACGGGAGGGACGGCCAGCTGGGTAGGTAGAAGTGGCGCTGTCGCTGACTGTTGACTGCTAAAATGCAGCCGCTGGTTATGGCGCGGCTGTGGCAGTGGCAGTGACAGCCGCACGCCAACTTCCTGGGCCGGTGTGAGAAAAAGTGAAAGCGAAAGTTTCCCGCCGCACTGTGGCCACAATTGAGTTTGAGATTGAGTTTTGTCTTTTTCTTGCTGTTTCGCAATAATAGCCAACATTTTCATGGCATTTTTTGGTAACTATTTTTAATTGGTTTCAGATGTTCACTCTTTTATATGGGTTGCTTCATTTACTATTGTTCCCTGTTTGCTATGGTTTTGGTTTTTCCTTAGCAAATTTCACAACTCACTTTTATTTCGAAATTATTAGTAATTTTTTTGTGGAATTGTGGCGCTCTTTGCTGCTGCTTCAATGCTCGCACTCCGCGCAATCGATGTGAAGCGCAACGGATGTGAAGGGGGAGAGTTGGACAAGTGCTACTGGCTTTCGTTGGCGACTCGATGCTGCGAATCGACGCGTACTCCGACTTGCGTGTTCCGTGCTGAAGGTGGCGTTGTTATTTTGTAGACGATTCGAGCCAAACTAAACTTTTCGGTTAGCTGAAAATTTATTTAAAATCCCCTGCCAGACTTGGCCAACACGATGCCGCGGCGTCACGCCAGCGAATCCAAACAAATTGTAGCACTCACACACAGACTCACACAATGACACCACGCAGCCACAAGCGCGCCCGGCCATGCTCAAGCGCACACGTACACACGCAACGACGAGCGCCATCAGCCCAAAGTAGTGGCCCAACAGACCGTCGGCCAGCACTATTTTTTTTCTATCCAGCGCGTCTGGCTTTGCTCGAGCGTTTCTTTGAGTGCAATTTTGAGCGCGAGCTGAGCGCAACTCAGCGCCACCACCGGCAAACAAGTCATGACGTCACAACCGGTTTCAGGTGTCAGCAACGACGCTGACCAAACGACGAATATGTGCAACGTGCTGTGCATTTTATCAAACACACACATATCTACGAACATACGCGCGCGCACTCACGAACCAATTTTTTTCTTTCTATTTCCGTCTTACACACTTTGCATTTGAAATGTGAAATTGTAATATTTTCATGGAACAGAAACAAATTTACAGCGCTTGTCTACGGCGCAGGTGGAAGTGTTGGTCGCTACGTAATTTGTTGTCGGCCTCGTTCAATGCCGTCACCACTGGTCGCCTGTGCCCTTGTCGACCAGTGGCTCTCAGTCAGCTGTCTGCTTGAAGTTTAAGGTTCCCTTTGATTTCAATGCCTCCCCACCCTTCTTCTTGAAATTGTGTTTGTGCATTTGTATTTGTTTACTTCGTTCGTACGTTTGCCCATCCAACGGACAATTGTTGCGCCACTACGGCTGTCACTGCTGTCTCTGAAACGTGTCGTTTCCGACGTGTGGTCATGACGTTTCTGTTGCATGTTGGAGTTTCGTCTACCTTGTGCTGTTGTTGTATCTGTTTTTGGGCAAGTTTAAATTGATGGCTTTGGTTATTTTTGGTAGTCGCCAGCCATCTGTCGCGCTCTCTCCCACTGACATTGTGAAAGGCGACACTTGCCCGTATTCATTGGTAAATACACGTAAAGCACTTCTGGAAGCATTTTTGGCTGCATTTTTAAGTATGCAATGCACTCAAAATTTACACATTTAGCCTTTCGGCAAACTCAGTTTTCGTCGATTTTACGCACTCAACAGTCACAATGCTTCAGCACTTCGAGGCATCTTTGCAATATTTTGCAAAATCCTGCCGAGGGACGTTAAAAACCAAGTTTCAGTGTGCCTAAAGTCCCACACTAATGGGGACGTACGATACTTTCCATATATATATGTACATATATATTTATGTATGTATATAAACAAAAAACAACATTTGTTTTAACATCTCCTGTGAATTTGTACCGCGCTTAACACTTAATAGGGAATAACTAGTTTCGAAGTTAAAAGTCGCACACGCTTGAAATTTCGTATAGCAGTCCCGTGGATGAGTCGCTGCACTGGTAAAAATGTATGGGAGTTGGACAATGTGCATGACACTTTTCAAGGAAACAAAAATTTTTTAATAACTTTAAAACTACAAGTCACACATCAATTACACAATGCAACAAATTCAAAAAAAATTTCGAGGGGCAAGCTCAAACATGCCTCATTCCATAGAGGACCTTAGTAGATGAAAAAGTGTCAAAGGATTTTTTCCGGAATGTTCCAGTTTTTTTTTAAATGCAGTTTAAAGATGGCGGCTTAGTGCCCCTTACTGAAACTTTTAAAACATCATATCTTTTGACCCAAATGTCAGAAAGGGATAATTTTTACGTCAAGTGAAAGCTAATGATATGTAGTCAAAGAAACCATATCCTTTTTTGAAAGTGATTGAAATTTCATTTCAATCACTTTTACTGTTAAGCCACTACAGCGTTTCAAAAATTATACACTGCTACATTCATGTTTTTATGTAAGTACAGAATATCTCGTAGTTGCTTACTAAAAACATCAAATGTAGCAAAGCACATTTTTTTAATCGTTTTAGAGTCTTAACTGTAAAAGTGATTTACAAGAAATTTATAAGCAGTATAGATGTTTGAATGCTTTTTTACCAGAAGTCACTTATATAAATTTAGCTCTCACGGTTTCCAGGATATTTAAGGATATAAATTTATTTGAGGTCCTACATATCCTTTTTCATAACATTTTTCAAAAAAGGATATTGTTTCTTCGACTTCATATTATTGGCTTTCATTTGACGTAAATATTATTCCTTTCTGACATTTGAGTCAAGAGATATGTTGTTTTAAAAGGGGTAAGGGGCACTAAGCCGCCATCTTTAAACTGTATTTACAGAAAAACTGGAACATCCCGGGAAAAATCCTTTGACACTTTTTCATCTACTAAGGTCCTCTATCGAATGAGACATGTTTGACCTTGTCCCTTTTTTAGTGTTGCACTGTGGTATCTATACTATTATGAGGTGAACCAGAAAAATTTTAGAATTTTTACGCATCCAGCATACGAAAATGTCAAGAGTTAGGATCCTGGTATTTTCGAGTGAAAGTATCTATAAATATTGCAGTTTCCTACAAACCTACAAACAGCAGAAAGTGCCTGACAGGTCGGAAGCAAAAGAGAAAATAGCGAAGACGCGGGCTCGAAAACTGTATGACGATTACGTAACCAAGTTCGATTGCGTGATTCTCGACGATGAAACCTACTCTAAGGTGGACTTCAAGCAGTTGCCTGGGAATGCCTATTTCACTACAAACAATAAGAATGGAACACATAGAAAATACTCTGAAGTGAAATACACCAAATTTCCAAAACGCTTCATGGTTTTTCAAGCTATTTGCATCTGCGGTCTACGGAACAAGGCGTTCATTACGACAGCAACAAGCAAAAAAAGTTTGCAAAAATTATGTACAGTTCCGAAATTGATGGAAGCAAGCCTGTACAGTAGTCACCGAACGTTAGTGGAGTGTGTCAGTCGGAAGAACATGGTAGTCTTCTTGGACACGACGAGACTACTTCCCCCCACCCGTTTTCGAGGGCGCTGAAGACGATGGTGCTGGGCAAACTGCTTTTTGGGCGGGGGAAGACCCTCAAAAGGGTTAAAAACCCCTTCTTACGCCCACTATGGTAACAAAACTCATCTATGGAAAGCTTTTGTAAGGCAATATGGGTATCAAACGATTCAGCGTGTCATTGCGGCAAACATAGGCTATAATATAATCGGCCACGCTCACTTTCCGCGCCCACTAAGCTAACAAAACAAAGCTACGGTACGTGTCTGAAAAATAATGTTGATGTAAAATGATTATGTGTTTCATAGCGGTAAACATAGGCTATATTAGGTTAACCACGCCCACCTTTTACGCCTTCCTGCAATACCCATTATGATTACAGAAATTATGGTATATTTGTGCAAAACAATAGGTATGGTAAAAATAAAAAATATAAATAGTGGTAAAATTTAATGGGCATTGGACAAGGGGCGTGGCACTTTTTAAGCCACTCAAATGTTTTGAATAACTTTAGAACTACAAATCACACATCAAAGATATTTGGCACAGACTTACTATTTAGACGTGACAGGGAGAGTGGGGTGGGTATTGGACGAGAGGCATGGCACCACCCATAGAACCAATATTTTTAATGTGGAATAGCTTCAGAACAATAAGTTGGAAGGCTTTGAAGTTGTGTATACCATCGTCCCATAGATGTGTCGTTCTACTGGCAAAATTTTATGGGCGTTGAACAAGAGGCGCGGCATATTTTTCGTGACTTAAATTTTCCGCGTAACTTTGGAACTGATAGTCGTATATCAATGAAACCGGGTCACACCCTTCGACTGGAGAAATGGATTGGGCATTACATAAAAGAGGCGTGGCATCGCCCATAGAGTGTAGTATGAAGAAACTTGATTTATTGGGCCATTGACTTCAAGCTTGCGTGCAAAGCCGCAGGGCCCTGCTAGTATTAGATACACACTTAAGTTCTATTTAGTCGTGTCCTTCGATGGGAACAATGTGGTCGGCGCTGAGCGGAGGGGTGTGGCACCACCCATACAATCCAAATATTTAATATGGAATGCGTTCGAAGTTATAAGCCGCATGGCATTGAAATTTGGCATAACGTCGTCCCATAGATGTCTCGACACTCTGGTAAAATTTTATGGGCGTAGGACAAGGAACGTGGCATATTTTTGTGACCCAAATATTCCACTGAACTATAAGTCGCACAGCAATAAAACTTAGTACGATCTTTCGACAAAGGGAATGGTGCGGGTATTGAACAAGGGGGCGTGGCACCGTGTTGTAAGTCGTACAACACTGAAATATAATACCCCGTCGTCCCATAGATGAGTCATTCTACTGGTAAGATTTGATAGGCGTTTGACTAGCGGCGTGACACATTTTTGTGGCCCAGAATACAATTTATTTATTTCGTAAGTACTTACTTACTTACTTACTTAACTGGCCATAACAACCCGTTATCGGGTTACGGCCTGCCGCAAAACTTCTCTCCAGGCGCCTCTGCTTTGCGCGCGCCTTCTCCAGTTGGTCACACCAAGTGATGACAGGGCCTCTTCCACTTGGTCCTTCCACCGGAGACATGGCCTCCCTCTTCGCCGTCGACCTCCAACCATCGCATCGAACACCTTTTTCGCCGGAGCTTCGTCGTCCATGCGGCAGACATGACCGAGCCAGCGCAGCCACTGGATGTTAATTCGCTGCGCTACGTCCATGTCCTTATACAGCTCATACAGCTCGTTATTGGTTCGTATGCGATAGTCGTCACCAACACGAACAGGGCCGAAGATTTTGCGAAGTACCTTCCTCTCGAACACTCCAAGGGCCGCTATGTTGTTTCGAGTCATTGTCCACGCTTCAGCGCCATAGAGGAGCACGGGCAAGATGAGCGTCCTATAGAGTGAAAGTTTTGTCGGTCGCGAGAGGTCTCTACTTCTCAATTGAATACCGAGACCGTAGTAGCACCTGTTGGCAAGAGTAATCCTTCGCTTTATCTCCAGACTGACATCATTGCTGCTGTTGATGGCGGTGCCAAGGTACATGAATTCCTTGACAACTAGTAAGTAAAAATGATAAAAGTTGGTTTTTGAAATTGGCATGGTTCAAGCGCAGTCCATTTCTTTACTGAAACTAAACAGCCAGCAACATTGCTGATTGGTCAATTATCAATTTGGGCGTCAATTGCTCTTCCTTTAGTTTGTTTTCTTCGTCAATTTGCATCGCCATAGATTCGCTATCTCGCGCATATTATTATGAAAGAACAAAACAAATGTTGTGCGAGACGAAGTTTGCCAGGTCAGCTAGTACGAGTATAGTATTTAAATATCCATACAACAGCATTTACGCAAAGAACTGGTAAGAGGAACCATTGAGGAAAGATAAGGCAATTTACTGTATTTGTGTGTTAAAAAGAAATTCCTATGTTTAGATGGTTCAAATGTTTTGATCTAAATAATCATTTAAATAAATTTGAGCAATTTTAATTCTGCAAAAATAGTAGGTATAAATTTAAATTTATTTTAAAGTTATCTGGGTTAGAAAATCGACGCTCAGAAAAAACCACCAACTTAAAATTTCTACAAAATATCGTTGCGTATGTGCGACCATATTCATAATTCTGTATGTATCTAGATAATAATTATTGCAATTGCAAAATGCTCGCGGAGTTTTTTTATTGTTTCATACAATATGTTTGTTTTGTTCAGTTAACCGATTTAAATATTTCGGCTTGTTCGCGCTTGGCTGAATTTGGAAAAATTACTACAACTAATTGAGCATCAAAAAATATTACAAAAATGTCGATTTACCGATAAGGACGCTAAAGGGTAAATAATGCAAATATTTAATTGGACATTAGTCTGTGGAGCGGCGGTGCACAAATATTCTCGATGACAATAAGCCGACAGCAGAATCAAACCTGGTTTAATCAACTGGCAAAAACCTTAACACTCACAGCGCCACTAAACACCAACCAACCTGGCAATGCCGCACATCTTCGCCCACTTCACTCCAGACCCCACCTGAAATGTGCGTCTTGCCGAGCGACAGACAGCAGTACAGCGAAACAACTCAATTAAATGAAATTACGAATTAATAAAGATTTAAAAATAGCGCCACCAACGGCCCCAATACCGCGCCGACGTGTAGTACACTTTCACTTGTGCGACTGCTTGTCAGAGTACCGCAGTGGGCCCCTTCCGTCCGCTCCCCACCTACTAATGCTTCTTCTTTGGCACTGCTTCGTCGCTGTCATTTGAATACAAGCACCAATCAAAAGCAACTAATAACTGTGTTCAATTATTACATGACTTGGAACAATAATACTGCGGCCTAAATACACAACAACAATATATCAGAAAAAACCAGTGCAACTACATTATTAAGCCAAGCAGCCGACGTTATAACGAAATCATGCTTTTTTATTTTATTGCTCAATTGCAGTGATTTCTTTGTGCAGCTGCTTCGCCGAAATCAAAGCCGCAGCCAAGACACAAAGCAGCCAACTACATAACAAGCTCAGCCAGCACTGCTGCTGGACTTCAATATCAGGCCGCATGTGACCTCCAATGCGCTGGCGCACTCGCAAGTACGCGCCTGCGCTTGGTGAGTGCACTGCGCTCGAAAGACCTTTCCAGCGGTCAGTTGTCTTTTGCATTGGACTGGGAAGCGTTGAAACTGATTTTGATGCGGCGGCTTCTGTCACTTTTACAAGGCAGTCGCCACGCCGTTTCTCAATATTAAGTGGTTCCTTCTGCTGTCCTTGCTCAGCAACTCCATTTAATGACTTTTCCATTTGAGTGCTTCTCAGTTTAATTGGCGGCAGTTAGTTGCCTGGCTGTCGCACTTTTTATATCTTTTCATTTTATGTTTTTGCATATAATGAGAATCAATTGTAGAGACTGAACTGTTGATAAGCAGACGACATCAACTTAATGAAAACAATTCCATGGCCACCTCCCAATCGCGCCAATTACTGTAATTCAATTCGCAATCCATTAACACGCTGATTAAAAAGTTGGGCTATGTTTGAGTACCAAGTCAATCAGGCACAGTGAAAATATCGCGCAATAACATTTTTTCAAAAACAGCAAAGTTCAACCCCAGCAAATATCAGGATTTAGCAAAGATTCTGCGTAGTTGAAATCGCTTACCACAGCCTGCAGCCCCGTTTAAGTCGCTAAACAGCTTCCGCACCCACTAAAATTCCTGGACTCTCTGGCACTTCTTATACAAACTATACGATCTTGGAATTCTTGATGCACAGCTGACATTGCTTACGACCTTTAACCCCTAAGTAGCTAAACGTTCCCACCCGCCAAGAGCGCAGAACTTTTTGGCGCTAGGAAATTTTAAAATCCTTCATGCAGTCGCACTCATCCCCAACCAGTCCCTATGCAAAAGCAAAACCTGTCATTCTTCAAAATTTATTTATTCACATTTGCGGAACTACAATGCGTTCACTATTATCGCAAAACAACTAAAGTTTAAAAAGAGAAAACAAAAGACAGAAATAAAGAAATATGTAAATAAAAAATTTTTCACATGGAGTCCTGCGGAAAGTTTTCTTTTACTTAAACCTTCATTTGAACTTAAGACTTATGTACATGAAATTATTTAGAAAAATAACTCAAGTTTAACAGAAAATCGCTTCATTTGCGAAAATAAGTGTGTTCGTTTTGGTCAAAGTAACAAAAATTAATTTCAATTTGCATTTGCCTGAACAATTTAAAATAAGTACGGCGAAATGGCTTAGAGCAGCCCCTGATTTCGCATCTTGTCGATTACGCTGCGGCACTCGATCACCACCATCTGCTGCACAAATTCCTTCACCCTGTCTATGATGATTCGGCTCTCAGTGGTGATTTCCTTCTTCAGGAACTTGACGTGATCCGCGTTAAGTGTACTCGGCAGCCCGTCGATAAGGCAAAGATTCGTACGGCAGTCACCTTTTAGATCACTCGGGTAGCGGCGTATGTCCTCACTAGTCAGCATGCTCTCGTTCGTGAAGTCCAAATAGACTACGGCGTAGCGGGTGGCGTCGGGTATACCAATCACGCGCGCACGATACCACTCGTTTTCGAATCTGGCGATACAATACTCGTGCAGCTGTGGTCGATAGGGCTTGTTGGTGTCTTTGAACTTGGTGAGAGCTTCCTGAACCTGTATCAAATGCACCAGATCGGACTCAGCTATGCAGCCGATGTAGCCGTAGTCCAGTGCAGAGGTGTCCAGCACCACTGCCTTGAAGTTGGTCGAGTGTAGCTTAAACATGTAGATTTCGAATGGGGCTAGCAACACAGGATCTTCACCTGAATTGCTCTTCACCAAAATGCTGGAAGCTGCCTCAACTGTTTCGGATTTTGACATGCTTTTCACATGAGCGGGCGGAACGCCACCCACTGCTCCGGCATCAGCCGCGGTAGCGTCCGACCCAATATCCACTAATACCGCGCTCTTATCGGCGCCCTTTGTCTGGCCTTTCTCCTTCAGCGCGCCCAACAAAACAGAGCTAATGTCAGTGGTCGCCTCCTCATTTCTGCTGCTCCCAGCGAGCACGCGTGGACGTGCTCCTTTATCGTCCACATAGTTAGACTTGTCGCGACACAAGCGATTTATCACTTCATTCAGACACTTTTTCGTCTGCCAATCGTACAGTTCCACGCTGCCACCGCGTTCGTCCTCGTCGCCATACCGGATCTGGAACTCGCCGTCTACGAACAACGCCAGCAAGCTCATTATCTTCTCGTTGACCTCGTAGTTTTCAACGTTGCGCAACTGCACCGCCACTGCATGCTGCTGCAGCCGCAGAATATCGTCAGAGATCATGCGCAGACCACGTAGCTGCCGGACTGCGGTGGTGCCGTAATCGACGAACAACACCCGAATGTTCTCCTCGTCGCGCACTGCCAAAATCTCCACTCGGCACATCACACCCTCCGCCTGCGTAATGGCGTATGAGTGAACCTTGGGCAGCGCGCTTAGCGGGGGCGCCATCTTGCCATAGGCGTCAATCTTCTTCACAGCCAAAAGATACGCGTCTGTCTCCGCAGCAGACAACGAGCGCACATACACCACGTTGGGAGAACTGAATCCAGTCAGAAGCACATGGTCATTGATCTGTGGCAATGTCATCGGCGGGGCAGTCATAACGCCCACAGGCTGCTTCAAAGCGTTGGTGGTTGAGATTGGGCTGCTCTTCACGCTACTATCAGGCACTGATTTCAGGGAACAAGCGGACAGCTTGCGCTCCACCTCCTGTGGCACAGTCTCAGTGGGTGGTTCCGGTGCAGGCAGCGCCAGTTGGGCACCGCCTTTCCTGGCAACCGCCAACGACGACGAACTGCCCGGCGACAATCTGGCGATCTCCAAATTGGCGGCGGTAGTCGGCATCAGACCCGGCATTGAGAAGCATATGTAGCGGTGTCGCTGCCAGTCACGGCGCTGACATTCCGGCGAACAGTACAAATCACCACAGCGCTGACACGCCCAGCTGGCGCTCCGCTGACAAAGCATACAAATTCCAGCTGACGCTGCAGCTCCACCCTCAAAAATCTGCACACTATTAGCGTATGTGCTGACCATAGCACCACGTTCGCTCGGCATTTCTTCTTCAAATCGAAAGGTTCTCGTCAAGTAATAAAATCTTTCTTTTTCGAAACAGCAAAATTGCGCAAATCAAGTAATTTTCCGTCTACGCGTCCAAAGTAACAAAAAGAGCAGCTAACTTCAAGTGACAGTTGCCAGGAAGAAAACCGTTAGCCCAGAAATGGCGTTCTTGGCTGTGTTCATGGTTTTTTCTTTTGTCCACAATTGCATTGCAGGGTTGCCAGGCGCACAAAACAAGGATCGGTCGAATATGTTAAAGAAATACCGATAATATGGGTTAATAATTACATGTATATATACAGTGTTGTGCATAACAAAAGCAACCAAAACAGCAATTGACAATTATCGCCTAGAATTTTTTCTTCTATTGTTAATAGTTTTAATCAGTAATATTTTTATATTAAGCAAATAAGCAAATATTTAAAAAGTAACATAAGTATTGTTTTTATTTCAGACTTTCCAATTCTTTTCTCAAAATATGGGTATATAAAGGTATAAAATTGCATTGTGCATAACTAAAGCAACTGAAAATCTTTAGGTGAAAATTAAGGTCGGTTCGGTCGTTTTGTGCTAACATTTTGTAAAATATCCTTTGTTTTCAGTAACAGTAGCGCATCTCCGTGGCATTGAGGCTGTAAAATTGTCCGTCATATTTTGTGGCATTTTTCGCCACTGCTCTTCCGGCGCTTTCATTAGCGATTGTGTTTGAGTATCGCTGCCCACCACTCGTCGGTTAAGGATACCGAAAAGATTTTCAATTGGGTTCAGGTCAGGTGATTGGGCCAGCCAATCCAAGACCTGAATTCTCTGTGCCTCGGCCCGCTTTTTGACAACGCATATATTTTAATTCTAAACATAAATTTACAAGAAAACCGAACTCGACTATACTGACGCAAACTCAACGCCCTTAATTTTTATTAAAGATTTATTAACAAAATCAATTATGCACAATTTCTGCTGAATTTTCATGCAGTGTTTTGTTACTAATTCACAATTTGCACGCAAATTGCTTAGAACTCAATGCTGAAGGGCCAATATTTGTGGTTTTGTGCTTTTATGAGGTTGAAGGGAACCAGCCGTTCACCAGTGTTGAACTGATCCATGATGGCCAAGTCTTCGGGAGTCAATTGGAAATCGAAAATATTGAAATTCTCCTCGATGCGTTGCGCATTCGACGACTTGGGAATTGGTATGGCACCAATATCAACCTACATACAAGCATATACATACATATTTATACTTGAAAAAATGTATTTAAAAAAATTTATCAATGTCAGTTACCAAATATCGCAGCACAACCTGCGCGGGCGTTTTCTTATACTTGTCCGCAATAGCCTTCGTGTGCTCCGAGTAATAAAAACTGGGCTTTTTCTCGTCTGGTTTTGGGCGTCCCAGCGGCGAATAGGCAGTCAGAGTCATGTCATTTTTCTTGCAGAACTCAATTAGCTTTCTTTGGTTCACGGCAGGCGAGCATTCCACCTGATTGGTGACCGGTTTAATTTCGCAATTTTCTAGAACACGTTTTATTTGTTCGCTATTGAAGTTGGACACACCAATGCTGCGCACCAGACCCAACTTCACCAGCTTCTCCATGGCCTTGTATGTATCCAAATAATCCACATCGCTGTTGTAGAAACGAACAAATAATTTCAAACGATTTTGTACAAAGTTTATTATATTGATTTGCTTACCTCAATTGCAAAACGCCTGCCTCGTCCTTCGGTAACAGCGTCTGCTCGTCCACATATTTGTAGGCCACGGGCAAATGCATCAAGTACAGATCGATGTAGTCCAAGCCCAGCAGCTCCAGTTGCTTGCGGCAGGCACCTTCGACACGGTCCGGTTCATGATGAATATTCCAGAGTTTGGTCACCATGAAGATATCCTCGCGCTTAACAACACCTTCGGCAATTTTCTCACGAATCGCCTTACCGACCTCAGCCTCATTCTGGTAGAAATAAGCCGTGTCGAAGTGACGATAGCCCACATCGATTGCGTGCTTCGTAGCAATCTCAGCCTCGTTGTTTTTCGACTGAAATCAATTTATGCGTGTTATTCAAGTTTCGTTTTCTGGCCTCTACTGATTATTTGTACCAATGTAGATTTAATACTTTTTACTATTCATGGATGAGGAAGAGACGGTAAACGGACTTCATTTTCTATGTACTTGTCCTGTACTCTTTAGGAGAAGATATACCTGGAGTTCTATGCGGTAAGACTATTTATAGCAGAGGAAAAGAGTCCAAAAAACTGTGGTATGGCAATGGGTCTTTTTGGCCCTACCTTCCTTATATTCAATGACATTCCGATACTAATACAAAGTTTAACTGACCTCGTAACACTTTCATCACTTTGTCATTTAAATCACAAAGAACTCTATAAAAAAGAAAGCTCGACTAGCTCATATTTCCATACCTCATATCTCTGTAATGAATTTTTTGCAAAATACTAAATTTAATTAACTTTTAAAATTCTAATTGATAAGGCCAGTATTTGTGTTCCTTAGCTGCTTCGAATTTCCACAGACGTTCGCCCTTGTTGAAAGAATCCATGGTGACGATGTCATCGGCGGTCAGTTTGAAGTCGAATACGCTAATATTTTCCAGCAGTCTTTCGGCATGCGCTGACTTTGGTATGGGAATCGTGCCAATATCCAGCTGCGCAAAGAACAAAGCACATATTCAGTCACCGTCACACGTCCACGAAATTTCATTTTCTAACCAAATAACGTAGCACCACCTGCGCCGCTGTCTTGGAATATTTTTGCATAATGACTTTCATATCGTCCGACAGATAGAAGCTGGGCGTTGGTTTCGAGAGTTTGGGCCGTGCTAGCGGCGAGTATGCGGTCACGACAATGTCGCGTTCTCGGCAGAACTCAATCATTTTGCGCTGATTTAAGGCTGGATGACACTCCACCTGCGCAACAAGCAATCATCAGCTGCGATTCCAGCGTAATGCAAAATATTCAAGTAACCTGATTAGTCACCGGTTTTATGGTGCAGAATTCCAGGATTCTTTGTATCTGTGTGCTATTGAAATTTGAGAGGCCTAGACTGCGCACCAAGCCGCATTGTACCAACTCCTCCATGGCTCTGTACGTATCCACGTAGTCGATGTCACTTCGAAGAAAAATTGGCCAATTATTGCGAAAAGTTTCAAATTGCAAAGCAAGCACACCCACTTCGTCTGCAGCTCGCCGTCTACGTGCGGCATCAGCGCGTCATCATCCACGTACGTGAACCCAACGGGCGAATGCATCAGATACAAGTCGATGTACGTGGTGCCCAGCGAAGCCAGCTGCTTCTCCAGCGCATACTTTACCCTGCCGGGCTCGTGAAAGATATTCCACAGCTATGTGAAAAGAATTCGACGTCATTCGTTAGTGCGTCTGCGTCTGATCATTGAGTTTCGCTTTTCGACCCACTTTGGTTACGAGGAATATATCCTCACGCCTGACAACGCCTGCTTCAATTTTCTCCTTCAGCACCTTTCCAATCAAGTCTTCGTTGCGATACAGGTAGGCAGTGTCAATATGGCGATAGCCGATGTCAAGCGCACATCTGAGGGCGTTTTCGCATTTGGCCTTCTTGAGCTGGGCCCAGTGGGCATTGGATATAATCGGAAATATAGCATTTCGTTACTTCAAAGTTGGTTTGCATTGTTCCGATTAATTAGATGACATTGCAAACAATTATAATGGTAAAATTTCGGCATCGCTGACCATTTAAAAGTTCTTCAATATTACGGATTTTTAGAAAATTCCGCTAATACTTCAAAATTATTGTTAATTGTCCTAAACTCCAATATTTGTTCGAAAACAAAATGTATAACGTAAATCAACTACCACTGACCCTCATTTGCCCTATAAAGCACATTCTGTTAACAGCTCTCTCTGTTAGCGCAATATCTACGCTAATTTCGCGCTAAAAAAGCAAAAACTCAGCTGTTGAGTGCAGCGCTGGAAATTGCAAATCATCTGGCAGACACTTGAAGAGTGCACTTTTAAACCAAGATAAGAACTAAACTGCACGTAATGGCGACCGCAACGGCTAAAAACTCCATGCTCAAATATGGACCCGTACGCATATGCAAACCACAGCCGCTTACCTCGTAGGTGCCCAGCCCGAGCACCGGCATTTCGTAGCCATTGTTCAGCTTTACAGTGGGAGCAAGAATCGGTGCCATCTTCTTGTCGACTTCTTGCTTGTCTCTGCGCACAACTGCTTGACAGTATAATCGCACCATAGTGAAATCAATAAAGTGTGCCAGATAGCAGGAACTCTCTCTTCATCGTACACTTATTTTCTGACAGTTATTGTCATTATGCTGACAAATGTCAGAGTTCATAACCCGTCTGTGCTGTATGTACAAATTTTAAAATAAATTGTTTTTGAAAATTCGTTCTGCACCAAAACCGACACAAACAACGCAATTAAATGCCAGGAAAAACGTGCTATCTCTGCAAAAAAACGACCGGCAATGCAGTTTCTATGTTTTTCTAACATAAAATGCATTACGAAAATATATATTTCTGGAGTACTGAAAGTCAATTTTAAATTGTGTGCTATTTTAGCGACAACAAAAATAAAGGTTAATCGAACTGACACAAATAAATTGACACTTTGACAATTGCTACTCAGAGAAATAAGTGTACGT
Organism: Melieria crassipennis; assembly: GCA_963668005.1. Taxonomy (NCBI): domain Eukaryota; kingdom Metazoa; phylum Arthropoda; class Insecta; order Diptera; family Ulidiidae; genus Melieria; species Melieria crassipennis. The sequence goes on along the minus strand of OY764962.1, from coordinate 110,098,791 downwards.
CATCTACCTGGTACACTTTATTGATTTCACTATGAATCGCACAAGTCCCTCGAATTTATATCGAACTCCGACACGGCGAAGAGCTAGAAAATTCCCGAATACCTTTGCCACTTTGACGTTTCGCCAACAGCACAACCGGCACAGTGCCACAAACAACACAATCGAAATGGAATAAACGCCAACCGATGACAGAAAGCGCCGCGTGCTCTGTAGAAAAAGCTGCATAGTGTGTGAGCAGAGAGCTTTCCGCTAACAGCTGTTGGGGTGTCTTGGCTAACGAGAGCAACGAGTGGAGTGCACACCACAACGGCACAACTCTCGAGCATTGTGCGCCACAACAGATGCATACGTTTTTCAAGTGAATGTTTGCATTTGGCGTAGAAGCTCGCCCTTCCCCCCTGCTCCAACGAATCGTTCCATTTCGTATTATTTGAGTCAATACTATTGCTGTTGAACCTATTCTGCCGATTTTGTATATTGCTACAGCCGGTGCTTGAACAAAGTAAATCCTTTACTTTTACTTTACTTTGTTTCGGCGTTACAGTGATTTGGCGCATTCTGCGTAGACTTGTATGACCTTTGCTTGACATTTGGCTGCTAATGCCGGCTCCGCTTTAGCTTGGCCTGCGCTATAGTCAGCAGAGTGGAGTCTTAGAAGCTTTGACATTCAATGCAAAGTGATTCAGATGTTTTTTGTTCACATCTGGAACGTTGTGTAAATTGCTTAATTAAAACTAATAATGTATTATAAAACGTGTTGAAAACTGAATTCAATTACATTGTAGTATGTACAAGTGAACGGAAACAAAAATTGGTCATGTTTTTAATTCAATTTGTGACAAGCTGGAAATAAGATGCGAAGTAATAATGTACTATGTAATTATGCAAGAAAATTTTTTTCACTTCCCAGTTCCCAGTTGGAAGTCGCCGCTAGAAAGCATTATGTGAATATGAAAATTAGCAATTCTCTGGTATACTCGTATGTAATCTCATATCTTTGCTCTAGAATGTTTACATAACATATGTACGTATGTAAAAACTGCATGAATTTAATCTGCACACTTGTAAGCGTGTACCTTGCCCCGACCGATAACTAATAGATAACAACAAACCGGCGCATCTTGTCACACCACTATTAATGGTGCTTTTGTGTATTTCAGCAATGAACAGATAGAGAATTACTGCTTTTAATTTGACAAGGTATTCGTACTCAAAGTACGCTGAATAATTTTGGTAAATATTTACTTTTACATACTAAATATTTTCTGGTGGAGCGTATAAATAAATTTTGTTATAAATAGTAGGTACTTGGTTCAATGTTTGTGCAACAATCAATCATTTTACCATTATTCAACAGATTTTGTAGGTACACGTGTATTTGTATTGGATACGATGTAGAAAAAGAACATCCTATGGTAACAGTGCAACCGATTGTTAAAAGCACCGCTCAGTATGGCACATGGAATGGGTAATATTTGCTCTTTTTGGCGTGGTCCATTGGAATTAGACGTTCGCCAGTGTTGAATGAGTCCAGAACTTTGTGCTCATCAGCGGTTAGCTTGAAATCGAATACATTGATGTTTTCAATGATGCGCTTCTTGTTTACGGACTTTGGGATGGGCACCGTACCGATTTCCACCTGTTAAACGAATTTACAATATGAATGTATTTGGAGTAAAATGTTGAATATTCTCTTACCAAATATCTGAGCACAACCTGTGCGGGCGACTTGTTGTACTTATCGGCGATTTCCTGCACTTTCGGATCAAATAAGTACTTGGGCAGCTTTTTGGCTGGCTCGGGTCTACCAAGCGGGCAGTAAGCAGTTACAACAATATCATAGTTTTTGCACGCATGAATGAGTCTCTTCTGATTAAGACCAGGATGACATTCCACCTGTAAATTGAAAAACCGCGGTGACAATCACTAACGAAAACCAAATGTTTCACGCAAGTTGTAGTACCTGATTGTGAATGGGCTTAATTTTGCAGTGGCCCATGAGACGTGCCAACTGTTCCGAATTGAAGTTTGAAACGCCAATGTTTTTGGTTAGACCCAATGCCACCAATTTCTCCATGGCCGTCCAAGTGTCCAAGTAGTCAACGTCGCTGCACGGGTCAGTTATTAAATTCAATTTCAATGCTAATCGTTATGCTTACCTCAGTTCCACCTCGCCCTTGGCATTGGTGGGCATCATATTGTCATCTCCGCGATGCTCGTAAGAGTATGGCCAATGCATTAAGTACAAGTCAATGTAATCCAAGCCAAAGTTCGCTAACGACTTGCGGCAGGCATACTCGACTTTCTCGGGCTCGTGAAAATGGCACCACAACTGCAATTTATTATCACATTTTAGTGGCGGGCAGAGAACAGGCCGCGCGCAAGGCGCCCAACGTTACAAACCTTAGACACGATGAACACGTCTTCGCGCTTGATGACACCTTCAGCGATTTTATCGAGCACCGCCTTTCCAACTTCGTGCTCGTTCTCGTAGAAATAGGCGGTGTCGAAGTGACGGTAGCCTGCATCGATAGCATCGCGCACCGCGCGCTCACAGTCGCCGCCCAAGGACTAAAGGAGAGAAGCCGAAGAAGAATACTTTAAATTGATTTTCGTGGCGGGATGCAAACGAGAAACTTTTAATTATGTGAAATCTCAAATAAATAAACTATCATTGAAGAGCAATTAAGAACCAAACACTAGTTGAGGCGGTGAATTTTGGCCGGCTTTGATGCTGTTTTTGTTAAACCACAGATATTTTTCTCATTGTCATCTTAGCATCTTGACCGAATAAACCATTAAACTACCTTGTTATGATAAATTCCAATTAATGAGAGACAATAACAAAATTTATTACTACATTCTTTTTTAGTTGAACAAAAATGACATAAAGACAAAGTTTAGTCATTTAACATCTATTCTTCCGAGCACATAATATGCTAAAAGAGCAAGTCGTACTCTCAGTTCTTAAATTTTTGGACTTTTAAGCGACCAGTATTTGTTCCTGTATTGCCGTCTACTCCGACATACAACGATAGAGTAGATAGTGATATTTTATGTTATGATCTGGACTGTTCTAAGCGCATGCACAGAGAAAATTCCTGCCTTATAAAAGCCTCATTGAAAATAAGAGTATTGTTAAGTCAAAGTTAACCTTACCACCAGTGGTGCATGCAAACATTGTTTTTTTTTACACATTTTCGGTGAAAAATTTCGTTTCAAATAGTAATTGGCTCAAAAGATGTGTACGGAACCTCCCCACCCCAAATCCTAAGTGCGCCAGCAAAAGAAAACCAATATACATAGGAATTTACACCGTACCCGAATTGGCTGTTTAATGAGTAAGTCGTTAGTTTGGTGGCTTACAGTCAGGTATTAAATTTGAAATGAATTTATTTAAAAGCTTAATTTGTCCCAAGTTACAAAAGTTGCTTACATAAAAGTGCACAGAAACTCAGGTGCTGAGAGACTCAGCTGCAAAATTAACGGAACAGCACAAAAACAGTTAAAAAGTGTTAATAGTGCGAATGTTCATACCATAATCTAGTTGTCATTCATCTTAAAACATTTCAACGGGAAATATGAATATTTTCGAAAAACCGGAGGGACCATATTTTTGGTGCTTATGAGTGGAAAATAGTGAATACGCCTAAAGCCCCAAGTTCGAGCTATGAACGCCCACTTCACCCTCATTTATTCGTAAAACACAACATTAATCGGGGGACTTTTCCATGGAAAAATACGTTACTTTCTATACGAAAATAAAGCACAAGGCTGATCGATCAAGTTTATAATCGAATCGAACAGCAAACACCTACGTACACCTTACAGCTTGTCCGACCAAGAAAATGCCTTCCCAGAGCGTTTTGGATAGTTTTCAAATTTTTTTAACTATACTACAATTTCAACCTGAGACAAATTTTAATCTTCACTTTCTCAACAGTTCAGGTCAAATCTCAGTTAAATTTGTTTAAGCCAAACCGAGTAGAACAAGGTGCAAGCACCATTGATAAGATTTCGACTGTGAACTTTTCATGAATTGCCTGTCATCGCTTTACGCTCTACACTCTAAACGCTTTGTACGGCGTACTAGAATTTGGCTCATGGCATCGATTTGTCCAGCGCTGCTCCAGTGGCCACTCAACCCGCCGGGCGTTGCGTAGGGTGTACAGTGCAACACAACAGATTCGCTTGCGCCCATTTGACATTCAAGAGATAATGGCAATGACTTTGATATTTGAGGGCCCACAACGCCGACTCAACGTATCGCCGGTTGCCTGTTGGTGAATTGGGGTTCTGCGAACGCCCCCCGCATCTTTGTAGGCTGTTAAACCGAATTGACTTCAAATCGAATGCGATTACTTGCATATCGATCCGCTAGTTGCACTTAGCAACCCACTTAGCGGTGAGACGTCGGCAAGCCCGCTAACAAAGCTACAGAAAAACATGTCTAAATATGACACAACGCCCGGCACGGCTGACGCGTCTTGATTACTTCACTGGCGCGGCATTCGCGCTGTGACTCAAGCACCGCCAGAGTGTGCAGTGCGCCGCTCCACTTACCGTGTAGGTGCCCAGGCCGATGGCTGGCATCTTGGTCCCGTTGTTGTGTCTCACAAAGGGCACGTCGGTCATCCTTGCTCGCTAAATTCTCGCACCTCTTCCTGCCCAATAGACGAATCAAAATTTCCGGTGTTAGCTTCAACACCGCGACGCCCGTTCAGAACAAGTACTCCAATACTTTTCGGCAACTATTGAGTACTAAAATCCACTCGGCGGTTCTGTACATTTTTTAGGGAAGCGCACAACCCAGCGCGGTGCGCTGTCAGATGCAGTGGAGCTTTCTGGTGGGCTGCTGTTACTTTGTTGCTGTTAACGCTAAGCGAATTCTCTGTATGTCAATTTGTATGACTGGCTGTGTTCGTCAGAGAGAAATGAATACCCAGTAAGAAAAACGTTGCAATCATAGAAATTCTGTATTGGCATGGAAAATGTTTAACACTAAATTTAGTTAATTTTGTTAAAAATTATTAACAAGTTTAATTTGTTTTTTTTTTTAACAAAATTAAACAAGGAGAACAATCGGAATTACACAACAGAGCTAATTAAGGTTCAGATTAATTGCTTAATAGCTTTTAATCACCTTTTTCTGACAACTTTTTAACTACTACAAACAATTCAAAGTGCGTAATACAAATATTTGTATACATACAAATTGTTGTCTTGTTCTGCAATATTGATTTAAAAAACATGGTCACCATATAGAGCACATTGTGACTTTAATACCGAATTTATAGTACTTTCATTCCTTCAATTCAGTCACTTTTTTCACTATTTCTTGCACGTCATATGAATTGTATGCATGTAAATATTCAATGTTGCTATGTTGTGGAAAGTGAGGGCTAATCTTATATATAAAAAAAACTTTACTTCTTGTGTGTAGCCAGTGTTTGCGAAAACGGTTCATTCTTTCGGCAAAATTTTTTTCGTATGTCATAGAAGATGTTAATGCGGTGGTTTATAGCGATATTAGATGTTTGTACGGCAGGTGGGCGTGGCACCTCCCATACAACCTAAATTTTTAATATGGTATATCTTCGGAATTATAAATCGGACAGCATTGAAATTTGGTACAGAGTCGTGGCGTAAACATGTCGTTCCACCGGCAAAATTTGATGGGCGTTGGACAAGGGGCGTGGCACTTTTTAAATTCGGGAGTAGCTTTTGAACTATAGCGTTCATATCAATGACAATCGGTACAAACTTATTATTTAGTTGTGTCCTTCGACAGGGGAAATGGGTTGGGTTTTTGACAAGGGGGCGTGGCACCCCACATACAACCCAACTTTTTTAATGTAAAATAGCTTCGGAATTATAAGTCGCACAGCATTGAAATTTGGTACAGTGTCATGGCGTAAACGTGTCATTTTACAGGTAAAATTTAATTGGCGTTGGACAGGGGGCGTGGCACTTTTTAAATTCCGGTGTAACTTTGGAATTAGAGCGTTCATATCAATGATACTCGGTACAAACTAACGATTTGGTCGTGTCCTTCGGCAGGGGAATAGGGTGTATTTTAAACTAGGGGGTGTGGCACCGCCCATACCACAAAATTTTTTAATATGGTATATCTCCGGAATTGTAATTCGCACAGCATTGAAATTTGGTACAGAGTCATGACCTAAACGTCTCATTCCACCGGTAAAATTTAATGGGCGTTGGACAAGGGGCGTGGCAGTAGAGCGTTCACATCAATGACACTCGGTACAAACTAACGATTTGGTCGTGTCCCCCAGGAGGAATGGAGTGGGTTTTTGACACGGGGGCGTGGTACCGCTTTCATGTTTTTATACATAGATGGTTTATCCTGACTGACTGACTGATTGATTGGTTGATTTATCATCGCCCAGCCCAAACCGCTGAAGCTACAAACATGATTTTTGGACTGTAGGTACATCTTGAAGAATTAACCTTCGCCAAGAAGGGATTTTTTGAAATTCTGGGTCGGTTGTATGAAGAAACGTGATTTAATAAACATATTGAATTTGAACTTCCTGAATATATTCTAATATAGATCAAAACTTATTCGACACGTATTTTATAATTTTTCGAAAATCAAAATTTAACTGGCCCAACAATGGGTTAAGGTTTATTTGCGGAAAGACTCCGAAACAAACAACACGAACCGATGGGCCTATTGATTTCAACAATTGTAAAAATAATTGAAATAGATGTAATTAGGCACGTGTTTCTCATTATTTATTAAAATTGAAATCTAACTGGATCAACGACGGGTTAAAAGTATGTATGGAGAAACTGTGAAATGAAAAATATGAATTAGACTTGACATCAAACTTGGGGAAAGTACTCTTTGTGAGAAATAATCTGATACGTGTTTTTCACTTTTTTGAAAATCAAAATCTAACGGGGTCAACAATGGGTTAACAATTTGTATGGAGAAACAAGATTTATTGGGCGTTCTGACTTCAAACTTATCAAAAGCAGTTAAATCGGGAAATAATAAAAACGTGCTTTTAATTTTTTTGAAAATCGAAATCTACCATGGTAAACCAAGGGTTAAGAATTTGTTGTTGTTTGATTTAAAGGGCCTTCTGAATTCTTCCTTCAAAATTTTTAAAACACTCGAAAGCAAAGATAGACACATGTTTTTTTTAAATTCAAAATCTGATGGGCTCAACAATGGGTTAAGAATTCGTATCGGGGGAAACAGGAGAGCTTGCGTGCAAAGCCGCAGGGCCCAGCTAGTAATAATATAATTTATTGTCTTATAAGATTAAGAATTTGTTTGGAGTAAATGTGAAAACATATGATTTAAAGGGCCTTCTGACTTCAAAATTTTTAAAACAGTCGAAATCAAAGATAGACACATGTTTTTTTTAAATCAAAATCTGATGGGCTCAATAATGGGTTACGAATTCGTATCGGGGGAAACAGGAGAGCTTGCGTGCAAAGCCGCAGGGCCCAGCTAGTTGTCTATATGTTTGTAAGTGTATCATCGTCGCATTAATCAATATCGCCATTTGTAGCATCGCAGTTGCAATTTTGGCCGCGTTGCCATCAATTTGGCTATCGCATTGATGGGATTCAAATTTTATATTCGTATATTCTGCAGGAGAAATATCTATAGCAACAGCAGCGGCAGCGACAGTCGCTTCACATTCGCTTATCACTAAAAAAATGTATTTTGTATGTTGCAAAAAATATATTTCTGTATTAATAATAAAGCAAAAATGTTGGTGCGTACAATTTCAACTGCGATACGGCGACAATTGCGGCGCAATCGTGACTACGGTCGTGTGGTCAGGATTTCGATGCAGGGCAGGACAACAGAAAAACAACAACAATACCAACGAACAGAAAATGCAACAAATGTGATAATGCACCCGAAGTGTGGTGACCAATTGCGCCGAGTCCAAACGTCTAAGTGGAGAATATTTAAATAAATAATAAATAATTAAATCATTTACGTCTCAATGACAGACAAGAAAGTTGTTATAAGTAAGTAAAAGTATAAGTTTGTTTATTTGACATTCGTATCCAAGACAGTTTGACTTTTAGTCCAACTAAAAGTTGATAGTTGGATAATTGGAAAAATGATATTATTACATATTTGTCGGAGATGCTTGCAAGCACGTCAAATTTTCGCCTTGTTTTGCCTATGGATTTAAAAAACATGGTCACCTAACCTACAGTGCACATTGTGACTTTAATACCGAATTTATAGTACACTAAACGAACAAGCAACTGAAAATCGAAGCGACAACTTTAAATTGCGGTGAATTGTGATAGTGGCGATGAGGTGACGATAAGATTATGTTGTAGTATATAGCAGATTGAAGCATGATGCACAGGGAGACCAGAATACTTAGTAGCTGGGGCACTTGCCAATTAATAAGCATCTATTTACATACATAACTGGCACGGCAACCGTGACGAGATGGATGGAACCTTTAGTTGATTGCCGATTTCGAACTGCGAGTTGCAATTTTTTTAAGCCATTTTATTCAATGGTAATTCTTGTTAAATGTGCAGCCGCCCAAAAAAAGATTATACTCTCTGAATTTTTTTTTTAATTCGCTGCAACTAGAAATCTATCCTGAGGTCAAGTATGACTTCAGGCTCTCAGTGCAGCGCACTAACTACCGAAGCAGTATTAAAACTTGAGGTCTCTCCCATTCACTGGTAACTAATCGCAAGAGTTGTTTTGGCTATTAAATTCCTCCCCTAATATCTGTTTGTTACAGAAATTGTAGGTGGGCCAATATGATTCTAATGGCATAGGGTTTGAACCCTATACTTATATATATAGATGTGATCAGAACGCTCAAAATTAAATTCTTTGGGCGCCATTTTTCCCATTCATTTATGAAGCCACACTCAAAATCGACAGTTATGGGAGGGGGAGGCTCAATCCAATTGATTATTATGGTCCACTAAGTTATTTAAGATCACTGGTGGGATCACTGGTATGCTCAAGGATTTCTTGGATTGGATTGAATTGAATTTCTCTTTCAATTTAATTTAATTTAACCTAATTTAATTAATTTAATTTAATCCATTTACATTTATCTGCTGCACGAATTAAATAGAAGAATGGTGCGGCTGTTAGGTTAGGTTATACTGGCTGCCAGCAAGGCCACACATAGACCCTATTGGGTCCTTAGCGATGCCAGTCGGAGTTCCGTTTAGGTGCGATTAAAGTAGTGATCTTTTAGGATGCTCGTTGATCTCACAAACTTCCAGAGAGGTATGACGCCTGGCCTCGAGACCTGTTCTAGTCCTTCAAAGGTCGGCGCTCCTAAGTACGTCAGGCGAGTTCTAGAGATGGCAGGGCAATGGCACAGTAGGTGTTCCAGAGTTTCTCTGCTGCCCACCTGCATTTCCTGCAGCTTTCGTCGTTCGTAATGCCCATTCTGTGAGCATGGGCTGCTACTAGGCAGTGTCCCGTTAGTGCGCCTACTAGGGCTCTGCAGTCTATTCTTGGGAGAGTTAGTACGAATCTCGTTCCTTTTACATCGTAGGACTTTAGCATGGTTTTGGAAATCACGCAGGTACTTAGGTTGTTCCACCTAGCCTTTGCTTTCCCTTTCATGCGTGGTGTGGCTGTTTAGTTACGTTAAAGTTAGTATCATACAAAATCTTTCTGTTTTTCTTAAATTTCTTTATACGTTTTTTCTTAATGTTTTATATGTCCAAACTAAACAAAGAAGAAAATTAAGAAATCAATAACTTATTTGCGTTTGTCTCCAAGTTTTAAGTGAAACTCCTATAAAAAACATTGTTCAGTGTTTCTTCAATACTTTCAACACACACGCTTTGCCACTTTTACTAACCCTATGTTTTAAATACCAAATTCCCTACTAAACAGATTTATTCGCAGCCAATATACTTTGCCTGTATAAATGTTATATCGTCTATTCTAATAGTTCAATGAAACAAAGGACAGTTGTTTTCTGAAATGTGCTGAAATTTGCATGCGTATTGCGGTTAATGATGATAACGAAATCATAGAACTGTTGACAGCAATGTAAACAATAAAGATGAAGCCGATTCGATGTAATTGTACACATCTGAATACCTCATAATGACGATTGTTATTAGGTTAAACTAATTAAGTATATGCTGACTATGATGTCATATGATAGTACCAGCAACATCTAACATTAGTTGTAACTATAATATTGGCAAAACGATTCCAAAAATATATCTAAAAATATTGTCAGATAGCAGCAAACTCTACCCACATTTTTGCCAAAGCATTTGTGCTCCCACTCGTCTTGCTCGGACACCCGCCTGCCCGCTCGTCCCAATCCATGGTCATAGTGCAGCTTGGAGCAGCGTTTGCGGGCGCGCCGTCATGTGACTTTGATGGATATGTACCGGGCACATTATCAAAAAGTACGAGCACATCCGGTCCGTGGGTGTGTGCTCCAGATGTTGTGCGCCTGCTGCCAGCCGCACCAACACAACTGCACCGCACTACACTGCCAACACCATCAGAGCCGAGTGCCTGATACGGCCGCTGCCGCTTGGAGCGGCCTCCCCACGGTGTGAAGTTTCAGCAACGTTTGCGCCAACGCCAGCAACAGCGACGACGACTGCGACTGCGACTGCAGCGGCGTTGCAATTGCAAAAGTGAAAATTGTCGTGCGTTCTCGTCCCATTGTCAGATGCTCGTGGATGGTCGTAGACCGTGGTCGTGAATGCAACGAGCCGCAGCTACAGTATCTGTGCAGCAGACGGGTTAATTGAAATTTGTGTGCGAGCGGAGGCGCACTTGCCACGCGTCTCGACATTCTTTAGTGCGGTGCGCGCGTTTGTTCGGTTGTGCGTTCGTTTTTGCGCGAAATGTGCAAATAATTAATTCAAATAAATACAATTTACAAAATAAAGGAGGAAAGATTGCGTATCTAGAATTGTGGACGCGTTCAAAACGTACGCGTAAAGTTAGCTACTCCGGCTTCAAACGGCCTCTATATTTGTTTATGTACGTTGTTGTTGCTTGTGGTCCCTCACAGCATATCGCATGAAAACAAAATTCTAGCTTGGCGCGCTCGAAGTAAATAAAAAATTAAGAACAAAAAAGCGCAATGGATTATCGCGACAAGAAGTTAAAAACATCAACAAACGAAAGCATAAGCGATTCCAACAAGAACGACATTTACAGATTGGTTCTGTCACGAAATTTGATGCCCTGCGATTTTCTACATTCAGAATTGTTTCAAAACGAAAGTGTGGGCAGACTTATAAGAAACACCCCCGGCTACGGCCAGTCAGCAACGAATGTCCAGTTGATGTTGCGGCATTAGTCGAATTATGCATGAAAATCGTTTCGCTTCTTTCTTTTGCGGCATTGCAAAGTTTTACAGGACGAATGCACTGCAAACTGATTTTTGATCAGTCATCAGCAATGACAGTGTTTCATTGGCAAACCTATAACTCTCAATTATTACAAATTATATTTTATCATACACGATATTGCCAAAGATTTCAATGGTGGACTTGACTGAATTTACAAAACTCTAAATTGTGAAAACATTGCAATCTTGAATACTCGAATTTGCACTACTTAAGCAAATCGAGTTTTTTTTATAACATTAAACTAAACGGATTGAACAGACACATCCACATCCTTTCTAACATACCCAAGTTGCATCTTAATCTGTTCTAAATATATAAAATTTCTAATTATTCTTAATATACCAAAATCTAAGTTGATGCAGTATTGTTAAGCAATCAAACGAGGTTCATCACCAAATACCTCAAAACTGCTTTGAGCAAATGCTACATGAAAATTTATGCGCCAAATTTTCAAAGGCGAAATTCATATCCTTTTCGTGTGTTTAGACCAGTGGTGACCATTCTACTACTCGCGAGTAGCAGCGACGCCTAGTTGTGTTAGTGTTTTTCATTGGTTTAGGATATTGGAAGTGGCCGACTATCAGTTTCTCCTACTCAATGACAAAAGGGACCCAGACCAGTTCGTTGTGGCAGGTGACGTAAGTCTCAAGTGTTTCTAGAAATACCTGTCATTGAAACAGTTTCTATGAAAGTGTCTTGGGGATAGAAATACGCACCTTAAAAAAGAATTACAAAACTCCAAGATATAAACGCTGTTAAAAGTCAAACGTAATTAATGAGTTCTTGTCCACGATCTGGCATGAAATGTAAGATGTTCATAATCTTATACGCGTAAAGCTTGGTAAAAGTTTAAAAAGAACTCTTCAAGTATTCAGCTTATTTAAAAAACCTGACAAGTAATGCAAATTTGTCTCGCAGTCGCTATGACTCAATGATTAGTGTATTAAACGATTGATGGTCTCGAATTTTTACTCAAACAACTCCAAATAAACGTTTCTTTGCACAACTATACCTTTTAATTAGACGACTTCAATTTTCAACATCTGACATGTATAGAAATTTAAGGATTCTTGTGAAATGGTCAATGTTTAGGGGTTTAACCACTTTTCAAAAAGCTCTGCCTATGAAAATATCCCAATGAAACGTTCGAACTCAGCATAATATTATAAACTGCAAATAAAACCTTATTTGATTCGGTTATACTTTGTGAGCTCTCGATCAGCAACTAAACAAAAACGGCCCCACAGAAAGTTTGGTAAATCAAAACGTCTCTGCTCGGCTTCGTGCATTCCATTAGTTAATCAAGGCCGCTGATTGTAGCGTGCTTAGCATAAAACATAATAACAACAACAACAACAACTACATAGAAGAAGCACTTGAGAGTCGAAGCGCGGCACAAGCGAACGCTAAAGTTTTTGCTTTGCGTTATCGCAAAAGTCATAAGCGAACTTTAGATACGGAATTTGCCGGCTCAAAACTAAAAACCAAAATCAAAAAAAAAAACCAACATAGAACATTTCAAAGGAAACGAAAGGAGAAATAGGAAGTGCAGCAATCACTTGTAGTACTCGAGCTGAGCCCGAAATCCGCACAGTTTCTGAACACACATCGCGCGCATCGGTCGCGTTTTGTTTTCGTCTCGCACATCGCAACGCACTTACTTGTCGACGCTTGGCATACAATCCGCAATCGCAAACCGTGCAGCGCGCTTGCAGTGTGCAGTGAAATTAATCCGCAGCATGTGCGCAAAGTTTTAATAACTTGAGCAAAGTTCAGTTCTCGGTTCGTCCTGCGCCACAAACACCACACACACACATTTCATATTCGCTCCAATCGACGCCAAGGCGTCGCATTTCGTCATTGCAATGCACCCAACGTGTCTCGCAATTATTGCCGTCGCCTTCGTGGGCTGCCTGATCATCGACACCACCGGCGCGGTGGATGGACGCACCGGTGTGGCCGCCGGCTCGGGCGGCCGTGGCGGCTACAACTGTCCCAGCAACTGCCACTGCTTCCAGCGCACCGTGCGCTGCATACGGGCGCGCCTCACTGCCGTACCGCGAAATCTGCCCAGGGACACCCAAGTGCTGTGAGTATTGCTGGTTTTGGCTTGGATTTTGACTTTGATTTTGATTTGACTCGGACGTGCACCGCGCGCCGATGGTGTCTCTGCGACGCTTGTTGTTGCCATAGCTGCTGTCAAACAATGTGCTCATTGTTTATACAAAACTTTGCAACGTTCGCAGCGACAAGCCGCGTACTAATTCTGAACAATAAACAAGCGCAGAACAATGGTTATACATATAAATCTATGTTTAGCAAGTCCAGATGTTTACAAATGAATTTGACACACATACGTATTTATAAAAATATTAGCTCGTTGAAAAAATTTTAAATATATGTACATACATACATACATACTATATGTATATAAGAAAGAATGACATTTCTTCTGTATTTCTTCACCAGTTTTGATATTGTTTCGCTCTGAACTCACAGTTCGGAAACTTTTTTCGTAAATTCTTTATTATTTGTTGAATAACCACATACTGAGGAAGATGTGGAATGTCCAGTTGCTACCTAAGCTCTGTAATTCTATAAGCCTATTGGATTAACAACATTACTTAATCAACATTCATTAACAAAGTGCGTGTTCTTCATAGTTTAATAGAAGATTATAGTTTTGAAAATATCGCCATTAATATTCCAAAAATTTACTGAGTTATAGTTTAGAATGTCGATGTGCTTCAAGGATGCACTTCAAAAGCGTTTTTCTTATAAAGGAGTTTTTTACGATTGCCGCGATTTTTCAATATCAACTAAAACCGCCATTTTCGTTAATTTCAATATTTGCTTTACATTTCTGCTCCAGTAATAGTCATCAAATGAATACATAACAAATTAATAAATAGACTTAACACACATTTATATTCAAATTCGACAATTTTATATTCAAATTATACGGTACAACAGTAAAAAAAACTGACAAGGCCTTGTAAAAACCAAACTAGAGCTGACCCAAAAACAATTACATATTCGTAATCAGCGGCTCCGGAATTATAAGGAACAGTTCAGAAACTGGGCGGGTTTTGTAAAGAGCTAAAAGTGTTTGTACTGTGAAAAATTTTGGAATAATTTAAGTTTTTGAGTTGAAATAAACTTCAAACATTTTTTTCAGCTGAACCAATGGACTGGTTAAGATGAAATTTCACAATGTGATGGTGCTTGGTAAGGGTTTTATAATAAATTTTTTTCAAATTTTTTTATAGAAAAACTTCCCGGATAATAAAGAATACATTTTTAAAAGGGCATTTTTACATACTTCCGCCAGGATAATTACACAAAAATTATTTGATTTGAGTTGGAGACATAATTCCCTTACTTTTGATACCAATATTGTTATACTAGGATAAGTTCAACAATTTAAATTCATTTTTTTAATTGTGGTGTAGCTTGTAATTTCAAGACCCTGTAAAACCCAAACTAGAGGTGACCCGAAAAAAATAATTACATATTCGTGATCAGCGACTCTGCAAATATAAGGAACAGTGGAGAAACTCCGCGGATTTTTTGGAAATCGCAAAATTGTTGTATTGTGTTATATGGCGTTCAAACTGACTTATTTAAACTAGTTTAAGTGAAAAGAGCTTTTTTTTGAACACAACCATCCAGACTGCTCAATGAGGTTCAATTTGACAGCTGTTTGTTTACAATTAAACAAAAAAATATTTTTCTGAACTGTGCGTGAAAATGTGCTGGGAGCATGATTGGAGCGAAATATTGGTGCATATTTCACAATCCACGGCAACATTCTCAACTTCGTCCAAATATTAGACGCCTTGTATTCAGATGCCACAAAAAGGTGATAAATGGAATGAAAGCTGTGCAAGCAAAACGATAATTTTCATTCATTTCAAATTTTCAATATTTTTTTATTTTGTTTTGATGAAATGACAGCTGAAATTTAAGGGATGTTTTTCTAGTATGTGTTCAGAGTGTGTGCGGTATGTTCAGTTGACAAAAAAGCTTTTTCATAAAAAGCTTTCGCATGCAACCCTGCGCTAAACTCGTTTCAAAACATGTTAAATGGTTTAACACGTTTAATTTCCAACAACAATTGCATGTGAATATACAGGTTTTCGAACTGGTTTTGTTCATTTAACTTGTTTAAGCACATTAAACAGGTTTAAGTCGTCAGTTTGAACGCCATATTATTCGTTTGTTACTTTTTTCTAAACCTTATATGTACATGCTTAAAGACACAGTAAAAACTACATTGTACTTTTCTTATATATAACAAATGCATTAAAATATATCCTAAAATATCCTTCTTTACACTAGAATATCTCTTAGTAAGTTAAAGTTTTTAGCATAAAAGTTTTATATTTCATTTCAAACTACTTTATAAACACAAGTTAGAATTAATGATTAACTAAACTTTAACGTAGTTGCATAAGTTTCTAGTAGTTTTTAGTTAAGTCAAGTCAAGTGCCTTTGAATGTCATTTAAATCTCTAAAGTTTCTCTCTGATACTTTGCTTTCATCTGCTAATTTCGCTTTCGCTTTTATCTGTTCACCATTCAACATTTGAACGATTTCCTGCTGTGCTCTTCTTATGTGATTTGAATACTTATGTATGTACAACTGCTGCAAAACGGAAAATACATGAAACAGAAGTAATATTTGTTGTCTGCTTTAGAGTTGCGTATTTGGTATTTCCAAAGCTGGCTACTAGAATTACAAGGAAAATAACAACAATTTTCCTTCATTACGCTACCAAAATGTTAATCCTTAAAAAAAAAAAAGAAGCAAATGCGGGTAAACTGAGATGACTGTCCCCAAGAAGTTAACATATTTAGGACCATAAAGTCCACAGTAATATCACATAGTTTGAATTGTTGTACTCCAAACATGGGAAATCACTGAGGATGCTAATTTATCCTCAGTGATTTCATATTTGAAAGCTCAGAGTCGAACAGACGTGTAGAGGAGCGCAGGCTTATTTCTGTCTCCTACTCTTTGTCATGTTACACTTTTGAAGAAGTAATTAGATAATAAAATGACCACAAATTTTTCCCATCCTACCTTAACCAGCATACAGGGATTCACAATGGCCCCAAGAAAATTTTCAATTTGATTGTCTCTTATTTTTTTCTAGCAAAAACACATCACTCAGATGAATCTACAAATTGATTAGCGAGTTGCAAGTAAATACGAAACAATCAAAACTGTTCTAATCGTTTTTTTTATGCTCTCACTCACTTTGATTGACCTTTTGACCTGCTGGCGAGCACCATATCTATGTGATTGACTCTGTGCATTGAAATACAGCAAAGAAATATGCAACTGGTACTTATTCAATGACCAACAAATTGCTTCTGTTCAATTTTTTCACATAAAAATGTATGTGGAAACTCACATCGTCGTTGTTTTGGTGCGGTGTGAGTAGGAACAGGAGTGTGAGTGGAGTATTCTTGATTCGCCTACAAACCGCTACACCATAACAATGCCTTACATATTCCTCGCTTCATTCTCTTTTCAATCGGATTTTCCAAATATAAAAATGTACTTTGGCATAAATATACAAATGTGTGGTGGTCGCGTGAGTGCGGTTCCCGCATATGCCACACACACACTCATACATATGTACAATATGTTTGTACTTGTAACTTGTAACAATCGAACAACAATATTTCCAAATTACAAATAGCACACAAAAGGCACAGATCAGCGCCACACATTCACAGCGCCATGGCATATGAATAATTCTAACAAATATCTACTCCTGCCCGCTTGCACTCGAGATATTATGCACAGATACTATTTTGCAATTGTGAATAGAAATTCAAGTATTTTGGCAGCCTCAGCTTGCAATTATTGCTAGCATTCGATGCGAATAAATTTCAATGCGAAATTTCTCTCCAGATATTTTTGTGCGATGAGCGCACATGGCCAGCAATTTCCGTTCTGTGCATCGTTCGGTTTTCAATATCGAATCCATGAGGCATGAAATATTGGTACGTGCCTCTGCTCGTATGCCGCCCGCCTGCCTATGTGCCACGTAAGTATTCTGTGGTCATTGCCCGTTGCACGAATGCATTTTATGAGTTTCAAAACTACTGCAACATACACTTAAACGTCTGCACACACACGCAGCACGGCAGCACCTATGACTGTGTGTGTTGGCGTATATTGAGTAAGAATATCTAGTGGCATATTTGTTATTGTTGTATGCATGTACCATGCCCATGTCGCAAATACGACTAACTACTAACATATTATACATACATACATATATACATCACATAAATACTTATGTCTGTCATTGGTTTGGTGCGGAAACAAAAATTTCAAATATTTTCAAGTGTCTTGTAAGAGAAATGGCTCTGCTCTTTGTGCACTTTTTAATCGTAATGTTGCGTATTTGTTTAGTATGAGTGTTACATACATATGTACATATGTATGCTCAATGGACACAAACAATTCTAGCACTGTGGCTGGCGCATGTGAAACGCTGCCACTTGATCACACAGAGCTGCACTTACTGTAAGAGTCGTCGGCGGCGAAGAGTGCCGCTGTGAATGAATGTGTCCTGCATATGAATTGTCACCACGCACTAATTTTATTTTAAAGTAATTTGTTTTAAAAAAGGTAATTACATTATATTTAATGAAATATGCTTTAAATAAAGAAATGAATTTCTTGGATATTGCAAGAACATTTCATTTAAGTTCACTAAACATACAAGATTTTATTTTATATGCAATTTTAAGAAACAAAAACGTTTTTAAAAACTAGAAAAACAAATTATTCATTTTTCCAGTCGATTAAATTTGTATGGTGTGGGTGTTTTTCATATCGTATTTCGTATTTCGGTTTCGTATTTCCCACTTACTTTTTACTCTCTAATAAAGAGTATCTCTGTAAAAAGTTGCAAATTCTAATTCGACTTTAATTAGGCTTCGAAATTGTCCATCTTTCAGGAAGCAACGAAATGGCAACAAGACTATTCGATTACAGACAAACCGAAAATTACATGTCGTCGGCTCAGAGGCCATCAAACTTTTCGGAACAAAAAGCTTGTTCAAAACTTTATTTAACGTTGCAATTCCATAAAAATTATATAAAAGGCTTCGCTTATTTTTGGTACAATTTTTCACTGAAACTTGACGGCGCCGTTTGCAGAGCACTGCACCAGCACGTTGGTTCGTTCCCTAATAACAGCGAAATACTCGTAAATGTTACGCATACGCACCGGATTCCGCTTGCGCGTGCCGTGTCGAAGTTGTTGTTTTATGCGTAGTGTGCACCCCCCCACCTACGAACATATGAACACCTGAAGCAGAAGGCGATGCAACATAGTAAGCTTCCAACTGGTATTATTTTAGTGATGGTTGTTGTTGCCTTTTTGAAACTTTGTTTTGCATGCTCACAACAGTTGTGTAGTTATGGCTGCTTCTTGTTGTTGCTATTGTTTTGCATAAAATTTCGTTGCACTCGTATCGAAAGCCGAAGTTGAGTTGTTCGTCTTACTTGTTGTTGTAATTTTAAGGCTCTACAAATTGGTGAAGTGAAGAGTATTGTGGGTGAGTGCAATGTTTTAAAATCTGCGCTGAAGTTGGTGCTCCGCAACTTGTACTGGAAACCAGAAGCTGAAAGGAACAGGCATGAGGATATGACAACAAGGAGCTGATTGCGTTGTGCAGCGATTTCCACCGTGCAGGTACTACAAGAACATAAAATCAGCAGAAACGAAACGTGAACCGACATCGACTACAATAGCAATAATAACAACGGTACCTCTACAACAGCAACAGCAACCGCTGCCACTTTCTGTTGGCGCTCGAGCGCCTCAACAGCCCACTGCAAAAGTAGTTGGAATACGTAGAATAATTTCATGGAATATGAACTTATGACGATGATGCGACAAGGACCACTTTGCCGCACCCGTGGCGCGTCTGCCGAGCAAAGGCGCCAGCGACGGCTGCAGGGATCCTATTTTGCCACGTACTTGTATTGTTGCTCGCTCCAGCTGTTGCTATCGCTCGTACATCGTACAAGAATAGGAGCTTACTTCTTCATATTCTCATATCTACTCCGCACCCAGCGCTCGGCTTAATATTTTGTAGTTTATTGTTGTTATTACTGCATTATTTGTTCTTTCCGTGCAACGTGCCAGTTGCATACAACAGGATCTTAATCTGTTTTGCTGCCGGTGAGCGGGCGCCAGCCACTGACAAAGCGTCTTTTGACCCACCTTTTTGAGCGGCGTGATGAAGGCTGCCAACAATAATTTCACTTCACGGCATTTAAAAGCAAAGCGTTGGTAGACTCTGCGTAGCGATTTACAACGCTTACACAACGAGCTGTCGACATGTTTTCGAGGTACTTAAATGAACGGCCAGGAAACACAAATTCCACGTATTTCCTGGTATGAAAAAATAGATGCAAATTTAGAGACAAATCAAAGTATTGTTTCTATCTTTTACTAGTCTGTACGGATAATGAAAAAGGATACCAACACCACGTTTTGCTTTGGGTAAATATGTACAATTCTACATAATTAGCACAACGGTCTTATGGGCGGCAAGACTTTCAGTACCAAAAACCTTATTGATCCATGGCTATGATGTAAAACCATATCTTTATTCGTTTAACATCGCACACGGTTCACTCTCACCGAAGTATCCTGCGGGGAACAGTACTCTTCAGTGATCAGGGCTTGATACCATGATGAAGGATCAAATATTTCAGGAAAATTGTACCGATTAACATGTTAACCATCTGCAAGGCGGCTAATAAACGAAAATATTGTTATCCAAATTAAGAAATATTCTCTTGCCGATTATGCGTTTGAAAACATCCTTGCTTGCATCCTTAAACCGTGTTACTGGGCCACATGTCCTAATCCATGTCGCTCAGTTCAGGTAAAATAATTATGTTATTTTTACTAATGACTGACGCTCTTTTGGTTTGACAGCGGCCGTCGTGGTTGAGTGGATACTGTGTTGGGCCGCAAGTCTGAGGATCGGACAACGAGCTCTGACTCAGCCAACATCAAATATAGAGTAGAATAGAATTCGGCTCCTCTCCTTTCAATAGGAAACGCGTAAAATTTCCAATGAAAAAGGTCTCAATTCGTCGTTCAGAGTTGGTATAAAACTTTAAAACTCATTCGTTTGTGTACACAACATATTTACATATATTATATGGTTGCGCGAAACTTGACCTAAGTCTTGTAATCGGGCTGCCGTGCCAGTAATAAATTACATACGTATGTATGTGTAGTTATGTATATTACTTTTCACAATGTGGAATATCTGCCAAATGATATTTTTTATTTCGTTTTAATGTAAAAACTCCATGACTTTTCCGGCACGCTGCACCACACGTATTCGTAAAATTCGATTTAGCTGCACTGAAATGTGTAAAACTTTCAAATGTTTTCAAATGTTGTATTATAGTTGTTGTTGCTGCTTCTGTTGTTGCCGTTGCCGCTACAGTTGTTTATTGTTACAGTGGTTAGTGCAGTTGTTGTTAGCTACATGAAACTCCGAACAGAATCCCTGAAAACTGTTGGTAAACAGAAGTTGACGGCAGTGCTTTGTTTGCAATTATGCTGCATTTTAGTCTTGCAAACAAATTTATGTGTGGTATCAGTGAGCGAAGTGAAGTGCCGCACCGGGACAGCGAAACAACAGGCGCAACCAGAAAAACGACCACAACAACATAAACAACCAAAGCGGCGACTTCACCGACAACAGTTCGCATGCACTCCGCCCCTAATTGGCGTAAGCGCGAGTTGGGGAATACAACAAATAAAAAGGATAATAGAAAATAAACAAAAACGCCAAACAACAACGAACTGCAAAGAGCTCAAAACACACAAACTAACCGACATTACATGGCAAAGTCGAGCCCAACAACAACAGCAACAATTGCAACAGCAGCAGTAGCAACAAATTTGCCATCTACACGTGATCACCAACAACATCGACAACAAAGCAAAAACTTACCAACACCAAATAGCAACAACAAAAATTACCTACCTACCTATACTACGCTCAAATTTCACCGTGTGCGTATATGAGTGCGACAAATATGTGCAAAATATTTTCGCAAAACACAGACTACACGCTGAGGCAGCTGGAAGTGCAGTACACCGCAGCAAGCAGCAAATTGCCAACGGCCCCCACAACGTCAACCCGATGAAGCGGTGCTGTGTGGTGTGGTGTGGCACTTCTTGCTTACTTCTTCATCTTGTGGGCTGTCAGCGTTTTGTGACTTTAGATTGTGGCATTTTTTGTTTTGCGCAGACACTTGCAACCGAAACCAGCAGCAGCGCCACACCCTCATTCTCTTGATAAAGGATTCCCCCAGGTTACTTTGAAACTGTTGACAGGACTTAATGTATGTTTCTGCAGCCTCATCACCGCCACCTCTGGCCCAGATGTCTGAGGAGTTATTTCTTTGCCACAGCCTACAGCATTTTCGTTTCCTGCTCGCGCTGCTGTTGCTAATACTGAAGCAGCTCTCAACAAACGAAAGTGCGGGTGCTGCAATTTCAGCAGTCGCCTACTTTTAACGTTGAAACAGACGGAACAGACAACTGCATTTGGCAAGCAGATTTGGGGATAAAGAGCTCGTTTTGTGAGCTCTGCGATTTCTGATGCCGCTGACAAAGGCGACACGCTCAGATGCAATCTACGCTTCGACTATGTCATCAAGCAGATCCTGATGTGGTGGTCGCGCCGAACTAAATAGCCAGACAAAGAGTGTGGAATAGTTCCCGTTGTCAAAGAAGTGCACGCACACTGCATTCATTCAAAAAGTGTGCCTTGGGATGTGCTGCCAATCTGGTTCCTTCTCATATGTATGTGGCAACTATCGCAAATGTGGCATCTATAGCTGTGGCGTTCAACTAAACTGCGCCATTAATTATGCTGTTTCACTATTTACACCATCAGACATAGATAGATGCATATTTTTGGGGGTATAATGAACTTAAAACAGTAAGGAACATCACCTAGACCCACAGACCTAATGCGATTTAGTAAATCACCGCATTCAGGTGTGTGAATACTGGCCCAGGTAACGCTTCCTGTTGCGTTGTACTGCATCACAGTCACCTCCTGATATACTACCATCATTACCATTGCCAATTCCAGTATTCCATTAAGATTTATTTAATATTTTAAATCGATTAAAAGAGCATGACACTCATTTTCTATTGTGAATATTCATAATTTAACAGATTGACTTTGTTAACCCTTTCCGGAAATTTGTACGATATATCGTAAAATTTTTTCGAAGATTTTTTATTTGACCGTGGTTACACAGTATGAGTGCGTTTTCTAAGTAGCTTTTTGCAAGAATTTGAAAAACCTGCAAATGACGGTATTTCTGCGTAGGAATTTAAATCTGTAATACTTTTTGGTACCAAAAAGCGAAACAATTTCAAAGTTTGAATCTCAGTTGATTTATAGAACTTACTAAATTAAACATTTTTTGCGTCTAAATATTTTTCCCGAGTCTTTAAAAAAATTATATGATTTATCGTACAAATGACCACAAGGGTTGCAAAGCTTTGTACGATATATCGTACAAATGGTTGCAAGTTATGTTTGCATTCTTTTTAAGTTATAGGTTTGGTAACAGATTTTTTGCGTTTGTGTGCCTGCCACGCCCATCTATGAACCACGTGGCTAATGAAATTCGACTATTCGGCAATTTTCGATTAAAAATAAGAATTACTAGACGATTTTGTGTTTTACTGGGCAAACACGGGTTATGTAAGGTTAGACATGCGTACTTGCCACTCCCACTACGATAAAAGGAATCGGCTATATTCAGTATTTTCTGTAAAACTGTACGAATTTTAATTGATTGTGTGTTTTATTGAGAGGAAAAGGGCTTTGCAACAACAACAACGGTTATATAAGGCCGAATAAATGTGAATCAATTGTTTATATATATAAGTTATTATAAGTTTCGATCAAAATTAAATCACGTTTTGATTTTTTGTTGTTATAATTTATGTTTTCTATAAAAAAAAATCAATGAATTGTCGATAAAACTTAAAAAACCGAAACCAAAAATTCATGAATTTTTAATAGGGTTAAAATATATTAAGGATTAACATATTTTAAGGGTTAAAATATGATGGCATGGCAATCTTGGTTTGAAATTCGGGAGATATCGCTCAATTTTACAATTCATTTCAATTCAATTTTTTTATCGGTTTCTTAAACCATTTAAACGCAAACGGCAAACGGACTGGTAACGGAACGGACGAACATGACTAAGTACATCAATTTTTTTTAATTCTAATCGGAGGTATATGTATGTACTCGTGCTGCATATACGTATATATGTATATATCTACTCGTATATACATTTCAATATTTTAATAGATTTTGATCTAATCAATAAATATAAAGTGGCACCCACAAGTCGACTAGGCTTTAGTCTTCCACAGGACTGTTATGCCAGTTAGAAACGCTTAACTTTACATCATAAATTTACTGACTCAATATTAGTTAGTTATAATATGAAACTTTAAGTTAAGTTAGATTAAAGCAGCTACCAAGGCAAATATACTTTCCAACGGCTACAAGTACGTCCATTATTATACCACAAGAATATTAAATATTAAAACTATTTAAAATGACCACTTAAGCAGACACATTCAACCCTAATGGTCACCTCACTTAGTTACTATACTCAGTGTGCTGCAAAAAATCAGAAAATGCCACCAGTTTTCTTTTCTTTCGCACATTCGACACACAAACCACTAACTCACACTAACACAGCAACTCGACGCCGATCCATTCATCTTATTTGCTCAATTATTTCATTGTACCTGGTGTGGTGGTACCAGGTGTTTCAGAAATGTTAGGTTATGTGTGCAGTGTGTTGGATTTTAAAGTCGCGTTACGTAGCATACATTTATGGGCCAATGGTCCCCCTCGCCCCTGTTCCTCTTTTGACTGTAGTTCCATTCGTAACTATGCTAAATAATAAGCGCTCGCTGTAACCCCTTTCGCTATGTCGCATTTTGCACGAATGGCAACAGCGACCACAACAACAACAGCAACGCTAACGCTAACAGCCGTTAACTACCAACTGGCATTTAAGAAAGCACCTTTAGAAACTTTTATTTTCCATGATTGTTTTTGTTGGTTTTGTTTTTATACGCGCCGTTGTCGTTTTTGCTGTTATTCATTCACATTCATACCCCACTGGCCCCGTTGGCAAAATGCCGCTGCTTGTCCTCCATCCTCCACGCGCCATCCGTCGTCGTCCGTCGTCCGCTGCCCGTCGACAGTCATTCGTTATTCACGTTCAGTGAACTTAAAAATTCACTTTATGTTCCGGGCAGGATAATTTGTGCCAGCCAACTAACCACATCCCGGCCCGCAACGCGAGCGCCAGCAGCAGCGCCCCGTGTCGGTGAACGTGGCTGGCGCTGCATAGCCGTTGCATCTTTTTGTTATGTGTGATTTGTGTAAACTGTGCAATGTGATGTTTTCGTTGCGCCCCTCGCTCACCCCACCGCCCCACCGCCGAATCGCATGCGCCCGGAGCCGTACTTAAATGCACAAGAACCATGGCCAGAGCCCGAATGAGCACCGCAGTGAGTGCGAGGAGTAGTTGCAACATCCCAAATGCGCGCGCCGCACTCGCTGTTGTTGTGCTTCAAAGCGTACGCTGGGCAGCGATCCGCTTCCCCGCCTTTGTAAGTGCGCCAGTGTGTGACTGAAGCGGCACGCGGAGCATGCAACTTGAAACGGCACTAGCCCAGCTGTTGCTGTTGTTGCACTGCTGTGCGAATACGTTTGCGTGGCAAAGGATGCCAACGTCCACACATTCCTGGCCCGCATATGCTCGTGTGCCTGCGTGTGTGTGTGTGTGTGTGCGTGCACTCACCTAGCTGGCTCTAACCGCGCTGCAGTATTTATGTTCGTGCACTCAAAGGTGTGTTTGTGCGCGGTGTGTGCCGGCTTGTTGGCCACTCGGCGTTTTTATTATCCTAAAACGTACATTGTGTGCTCTATTTGAACTGCGTTTCCAAAGCTTAAATTGCTGTTCCACGGAAAACTACGCGCGACCAAATTCAAATGCATGCAACTGCATTTATGAGGACTAAATATTTCGTATATTATCGACATCAATGCACACTTTATAAATTATGCAGAATAAATCATTTTAATACTTAAACGGTGGATTTGCGTTACCATGCATTTTGCATTTTTCAATTTAAAAACTACACTCTGCTTAACTTACTTTAATAACCAAGAAGTACGTAATTCTCGAAATGATGTTTTCTTCAACTTTTAGTTTTCTAATTCTTCGGAAAACATGCAACCACAAAACCAATACATTCTATCGACCTAATCCCACTAACACTTCCAAAAATAAGGTTATTTCGGTTCATATTTAAAAGTTTAAAATAGAGGGCAATAGAGGAAAATAAAATAAAATAAGGATGTACAATCAAAACTCTATTTGACGTTAAAGTTATTGAGCTCATTCAGGATACTTATACTACTTTACTTTACTTGAGATGCAAAAACTGTTCAAATTTAAAGTATGTAGATAAACAGGCAGGAATCATCCTCGCCTTCCCTTCTAAGGATTATCCCTGTCCAAAGAAGCACACAAAATTTCATTTCGGAGGTTTTGCTTGCACTTTTTGAGCCCAATACCATTTGCAACCATATTTTTCAACTGCAATTTTTTTATTTAGGGGGAACCCCTTTTGTGCGCCACTCTGCCCGTTCTTATGTTCACTCATCAACACTATAGATACCAACTGTCAAAATGATGTGAACTCTGTGGCTTTGCCAACAGTTTCACTAATTAAGCTCAATTCAATAATTTATGGAAAGTAGCCTTAATGCTGCTCTCCTCCTTCTCCTCTCAGTAGGGCATTATCATTTTCCATCAATTGCCACGAATTCAATTGGAATATGTTGATCTTTTCCTTGCAGCGATTTGCGTTTCAATCACTTTGAGGAGATACCGGCCAACGCTTTCGACGGATTGTCGCAGTTGGCGACGCTCTTTCTCAACGAGAATGAAATTGGATTCCTGCACGACGGCGCACTGGACAGCCTGCCAAGCCTGCGCTTTTTATATTTGAGCAATAATCGCATTAGCCGATTGCCGGTTCACTTGTTCCAGCGAATGCCTCAGCTAGAAGCGATGTAAGTTCAACCGAAAAATATTTTCAAATATAAAACACGAATTTTCGCATTTTAATGGTAAACTACGAATTTCAATTGGTGTCCTTTTGATTATGGCTTTGCAGTTTCCTCGAGAACAATGACATTTGGCAAATCCAGCCGGACGCATTTGCCAATTTGCTGCACCTTAATCGCCTGTAAGTATACAATAGAGCGCGTTGTGTTTCGAACAATGTCCCTGAATTGATTGCACCACCCACTGGTGCAATCAGCTACAGTCGATGCATTTTTAAATTATTGTATTCTCCCTCTCGTTTTCTCTTTCCTGTTCGATTTCAATTTTTATTTCGGTCATTTTATTAGTTTCCTGTATAACAACAAACTGACCAAAATTCCAGCCGGAGCTTTTGCCAATTCGCCGAGCCTCAAGCGTCTGCGGCTCGACGGCAATCCCATCGACTGTGATTGCGGCGTTTACTCACTATGGCGTCACTATCAACAACATCCGCAGCGTAATCAGATCGCAATCTCGTTGACTTGTGAAGGTCCCGCCGAGCTGCTACGACATGAATTCGCAAGACTGCGAGAACAGAATTTCCACTGCCGTAAGTTGGTAACGCGTTGTAGTTGTACAAATCAAACGAATGGACACAGAAAAAGGGCTAAAATTGAATTTAAAAAATTTAGGAAAATTGCAAACCGCGTATGGCAGCGATTTTGAAGAGCATAAATACTGAATAGAAAGATGAATGAGATCTTTGGCATTCATAACAATCATACGGCAAGACATTGTCATAAAAAAAAATTCAATTACGACAAACTTCCTATTAACTTCTCTCATTGAGCTGCAACCTCAGTAATATGTAGTAACAAAGCATGCTCAATTTTTCAGCTTCTGATCCGGTGCCAGGGATTCATTTTCGAAAAGACTGTACTGACATCTTTTTGTCCTAAAAGTTCAAAATACAAAAACTGTTCAAAAGGCGACTATTTTCCTCTTTTGATGCGCATATTTATGTACATCAATACCTGAGCAGAAATATTTTTTTATAAATATAAATAAATATTAATAAAGAAATACATTTTATAGTCTTTTTTATAAGAACATTTCAGTCGGTTGTGTTACTATTACCCAATAATATCTGTCTACACGCCTTTACAAAAGTGTTTCTTTGTTGCAAGGTATTATTTAGACATTAAATTACTAAACATTTCATATATCCACCTTACTCCACGGCACAAATAGGCAAACCTGAAATTCTCGTCGCGCCGCACGATATGCACGTTGCAGCCGGCGACTCCATTGAACTGCCGTGCCAAGTGACCGGCGATCCGACGCCCGAAGTCGTTTGGATAAAGAACACCAACGAAATCACACCACAGCACGCGTCGCCGAAGATGCGCCTGCTGCCCAGCGGCACATTGAGCGTGGTGAACGCCGACGCCAACGATGTCGGCATTTACGAGTGCATCGCGCGCAACGACGTGGGCGAGACCAGGTCACAGCCGGTGCGCTTAATTGTCGACGACAGCCGCAGCAATCAAGTGTGGCACGCCGGGCCCTCAACGCAGCGTCAATCGGCCTTCCCAGACGCGGCGCAGGATGTGGAGCAGCCGCCGCGGTTCACGCACACTCCGCGCGACCAAACTGTCGCGCTCAACGGCGCCGACGTAGTGCTCGACTGCATGGCCACCGGCTGGCCGCAGCCCGAGATTCAATGGGCCTTTAATGGGCGCCACATTGCGCAGTCGACGGAGAGTGTGCGCCTGCAAGCAAACGGCAGCCTCCTAATTGCCCAGCCCACACTGCTGTCAGCGGGCGTGTACCGCTGCGACGCCACCAACCATTTGGGCAGCATCCAGTCCTCGGCCAGGATCGATGTGAAGGGTGAGTGCGTGTAGCCGAACAACGGTGTGAGGGGACGACCAGCGCACGGGGACTCGCGCCAACTACAGCTGACGCTGCGGGCAGTGCGACTCATTTAAATTCATGCAAATTGCCAGCCATGCGCTTTCCTCCGTTTTCAAATTGATGAATATGTAATGGTTGTTAATACAGCATTGTTGCGAATTTTATTTGTGTTTGCAAACGTTGCAGTTCGGCTGTTTTTTCGCTTTTATTTTTTGTTTTTGTGGCAATATGGTTTTGATAATTACTGCACAATGACCAATTGCCATGTCGGCCAACAATTTCATTTCGCAATTTGATGCCATAAATGTTGATAAATGGAATTAACATCGAACATTTCATTAATTCGGGAAACACATAAATTGTCTGCCAACAATTCAATCGTAACATTTTAATATGATTGATGACTGGCTTTCGAGCGTTGCTTATACAAGTACATACAACTGATTTATTGTTTCAAAGAACCGGTTGCAACTTTTGAAACAATGTTAGTAATAAAATAAAATAAAGTCAACGGCTTTAAAATGTAGTAATAATCTGGCCCTTAGGGGAAACTCGTGCAAGAACCATCATCACTCATGTTTTCGTGGACCGGTTAGTAAATCTGTGCCAGTTGCCTCTATAGTATAGATCCGACTCCAGAGCTGTTAAAGAATGCAATCATTTGCGAATAATTAGTCAGTTGATTTTTTGGCAAAAGAGTGCATTCATTTTTTGTATTCAATGAATAAGAATAAAAAAAATGAAGTCATTATTCAGACTAAAAATTTATGAATAATTATTCATTTTTACATTCATTTTTTGCTAGTAATTTGATTGCAATCATTTGATTGCAATATCAAAATGAAGTCAATTGAAGTCATTTGAAGTCATCTGAAGTGATTTGAAGTAATTTGCAGTTAAGCTAAAGCCAGCGACCCTAAGAAGCATTTCACCCACATGGACGATTTGTCAATTTCGATGCACAAAAATCCCTGATTTTATGAGGATTGTGAGGAAATGTGGAGAGTCAAACGAGTCAAGTCTTTTTTACTTATCTCTCTAACAACAACTTTTGAGCTACTGTGGAGTAGTTTGTTAATTTTTTTAACCTTTACCACTTTCCCACATTCGATATCCATATCCCCAGTTTTTGGCTCAAATATGATCACATCAAACGATACGAAATGCAGGATTCCAAAATTTAAAATTTCTAGTAGCCACACCGCCGTGGCTCAGTTGGTTAGTGCGTTGGACCGCGAGTCGAAGGCAGCAACCTCAGGTTCAAATACTGCCTGTAATAACACCTAAAAAAATAACGGGAAAACTCGTTTTCTCTTTCGGTGGCTGTCCTCTCAGCTGGAAATGGCAAACCTCTGAGAGTAAAAATTGCTTATGAAAAAAGCTCCCAACCTGCCGTTCGGAACCGGCATAAAACTGTAGGTCCCTTCAACCCGCGTACAAATTCACACGCACAACACGGGTGGTTGCGGGAAGCTAGGCCTTAGTCTCGCGTAAGCGGGCTGTCGTGCCAGTCAATTATTATTAGTAGCCACACCATGTCACCAGTGCTAATATAGCTCACATAGCAATTAGTCCGAAAACCCTTGGAGAAGTTTCCCCCATTAGAGGCGTTTCCCCTATTTTTCCCCCTATTTTCTCGATTGTCTGCTAAGCAAAAATAATACCCAGTAGCTTCCAACTGACGCAATTTTTACACACGCTCACAAAATCATTGTACGTCGTTTTAACCAAATTCCTAACTATTACCACATCCCATGCCGATCTAAAACCGACCGCTTACATTTTATCACCAGAACTGCCGGATATAATAATGGCTCCACAAAATCAAACCGTTAAAATTGGCAAACCTTTTGTCTTGGAGTGCGATGCTGATGGCAATCCCATTCCGGCCATTTCGTGGCTATTCAATGGGCAGCCAATTACGAGCAATGGACGTCTGGTGCTGGAGAACGAAAATACAGAACTGATCATCAGCGCAGCAGCCGAGACCGATTCAGGTAAAATGCATTTCCCGCAAGACGATAAATCGACCATTTTAACCAATCGATACACAATAACAAAGGTGTCTACATGTGCATTGCCGAAAATGAAAACGGCCAAGCAGAGGTGGAGGCCACGGTGACAGTGGAGCGGGTACGCGGAGCACCACGTTTAATCATCGAGCCGTACGATTTGGAAGCAATCACCGGCACCACAATTGAGCTGCCTTGCAAGGCGGAAGAGGAAGATGGCGTGCAGGTTGGTTGGTTGGTCGCTTACTGGCTGCCGGCCATTGGAGCCACTTTAATTGGTTGCTTTTGGGCCTTGTGAAGCGATTTTGTTTTTGCTTAAAGGTAATGGCTAATGTTGGTGTGTGTACGTTTTGATTTCAAAAAGATTACCTGGCGGCGCGATGGACGTGTCATTGATCCGAATGTGCTGTTGACGGACAAGTACGAGGTCAGCGGCTCTGGCAGTCTGTTTGTGAAGAACGTCACCATTTTCGATGGCGGCCGCTATGAGTGCTCGTTGAAAAATGACCACGGACGTGTCACGGCTTCGGCATTGGTAACCATAAAGTAAGTGTAAATTGTTATTATTGTAAAATTGGCAAATGGGAGGCAGCATGTGATCTAATGTGGCTTATAGTTTATTATTTCATTAACCAATGCAAAGTTTAATGAAAGAACGTATTTCCTGGGTATTTACTGCTTGCTGTGGAAGTATTTTATGACTTACATAATATATTAATATAGAATGTACAAATTTACAGCCAGAGCAACACAATGGCGAACTAACTTTTCAAACAATCTCTCTAAGCGCGCTCCGCCTCTTAGCTCTTACTTAACTATTTGATAATCCTCCCAACCATGGTTTATTTTACGTCGAGTTTTTGCTGGAATTTTGGTACAGTTAATTAAAGCAAACACTGCAGAAAACGAGCTTTCCTCCGCTCACTACAACTATCCACTTCTTGCACTTTGCTTAACCGTATCGACAGCTCTTTCAGCTTCTACCCGCACTGCCAGCACTGATTTTCGCTAAAGTTTACTACAACAAGTTGACTAAAAAACAGATATAAGATAAGAGAATGTTTAATAAATTATAAGAATGACAAGAAGAGCAAGACTGCAGCCATGTAGTGGGAGCTTTTTGTGGGCAATTGTTTCACGCTTAAAGGATTCATTTTTATAAGATTATATGTATTCCTATTACTGTTGGCTGTGGATGGAAATATGGGTTAGGAGGCATTTGGTGTTGCGTGAACTGGTGTGATGCGCGGTACAACACACTAACAACAGCCACAGATACCTAGATAAATGAACATTAAAAATATATAAAATATTAGTATGTAGTAAGGAAATATGTATAAGAAGATTATTACCTGTCCTCGCCAAACACGCATTACTTATATACACACACACATAAACATACATACATATGTTACATATGGATGTATTTAAAAATAAACCCGATTTGTGACCATTTGAAGGCACTATCCAATTTATTGCAATTTAATTCGAATTTATTGCATCCAAGTAGTTTCTTCCATGGTTTCTCCTGCTTTTGGTTGGTGTTCTTACCTCCACAAACTTTGCATAAACTTTCGCAGAGGATGATAGCTGATGGCTGCCGCTGCTATACGCCACCCATTATTTTGTATGCAGCTAACCCTTTGCCAGCTGCAGCGAAAAATGCTTTTGGAAGCGAAAACAAAATAGTTTGTCAACTATTTGCTTATTAATTACCCAGATTAGTATCCCTGTCAGCACTAATGAATACTTGTAAATTTTGCTGCAAATGCTTGGAGTCTGCACTCAAGTTGAAATATTCTCATTACAGGAATAGCGTTGATCTGGCTCCCGGCGACCGTTACGTGCGCATAGCTTTCGCCGAGGCAGCCAAGGAAATCGACTTGGCCATTAACAACACCGTCGACACGTTGTTCGCCAAACGTAATCGCACCGCACCTGCCCAGCCCAATTTTGCCGATCTGCTGCGCGTCTTTCGCTTCCCCACGGGCGAGGCACGCCAACTGGCGCGTGCTGCCGAAATCTACGAGCGCACACTCGTTAACATCCGCAAGCACATCGCCAAGGGCGACAATATCACAATGGAAAGCGACAACTACGAGTTCAGAGATCTGTTGTCGCGGGAACATTTGCATCTGGTCGCCGAGTTGTCCGGCTGTGTGGAGCACCGCGAGATGCCCAACTGCACCGACATGTGCTTCCACTCGAGGTTTCGCAGCATCGACGGCACCTGCAACAACCTGCGCCACCCCACTTGGGGTGCATCGCTCACGGCCTTCCGTCGCATCGAGAAACCAATTTACGAGAACGGCTTCAGTATGCCCATCGGCTGGACGAAAAACAAGTTGTACGCAGGCCACCCGAAGCCAAGCTCACGCCTGATATCCACTTCACTCATATCGACAAAAGAGATAACGCCCGACAGCAGCATCACACACATGGTCATGCAGTGGGGCCAGTTTCTCGATCACGATCTGGACCACGCATTGCCGTCCGTTAGCTCGGAGAGTTGGGATGGTATCGACTGCAAGAAGACTTGCGAATTCGCTCCTCCGTGCTACCCCATCGAGGTGCCGCCCAATGATCCGCGCATCAAGAACCGACGCTGCATCGATTTGGTGCGCACCAGCTCGATCTGCGGCTCCGGCATGACGTCCGTCTTTTTCGACAGCGTGCAGCATCGCGAGCAAATCAACCAACTCACCTCCTACATTGATGCCTCCCAGGTTTACGGCTACAGTTACGAGTTCTCTCAAGAGTTGCGTAACCTCACCACGGACGACGGCCTGATGCGCGTCGGCGTGCACTTCCCCAAGCAGAAGGACATGCTTCCATTCGCAGCACCGCAAGATGGCATGGACTGTCGACGCAATCTTGACGAAAACACCATGAACTGCTTCGTGGCGGGCGACATACGTGTCAACGAACAAGTGGCTCTGCTCGCCATGCACACCATCTGGATGCGCGAACACAACCGCATTGCTACCAAAATGAGGGACATCAACCCGCACTGGGATGGCGACACCATCTACCATAATGTGCGCAAAATTGTGGGCGCGCAAATGCAGCACTTCACATACAAGCACTGGCTGCCGCTCATCGTGGGGGAGAGTGGCATGCGCATGCTGGGCGAGTATCGCGGCTACGACCCCGAACTCAACCCCTCCATAGCCAATGAATTCGCCACGGCGGCTCTTCGCTTCGGTCACACAATGATCAATCCCGTGCTGCACCGCCTGAATGCCACCTTCCAGCCGATACCCCAAGGGCACCTACAGCTGCACAAGGCTTTCTTTGCCCCTTGGCGTATCGCCTACGAGGGGGGCGTAGATCCGCTGATGCGCGGCATGTTTGCGGTGCCGGCCAAGTTAAAGATGCCCGACCAGAACCTAAACACAGAACTAACGGAGAAGCTCTTCCAGACGTCACACGCCGTGGCTCTCGACTTGGCCGCCATGAACATACAACGCGGTCGTGATCATGGCATTCCGGGCTACAATGTGTACAGACAGTTCTGCAATCTCACTGTGGCTGTCACCTTCGACGACCTTCGTAGCGAGATCACTGACGCCGAAACGCGTCGCAAACTGCAGGAGTTGTATGGACATCCTGACAACATTGACGTTTGGGTGGGCGGTGTATTGGAGGATCAGGTGGAGGACGGAAAAGTCGGGCCACTGTTCCAGTGCCTGCTCGTAGAGCAGTTCCGCCGCTTGCGTGATGGTGACCGTTTCTACTATGAAAACACTGATGTCTTCATGCCACAGCAGCTGCAGCAAATCAAGCAAGCCAGCCTGGCGCGAGTGCTATGCGACAACGGCGATCACATTGACGAAGTCACCCAGAACGTCTTCCTGCTGCCCAAAGTGCAAGGTGGCTACCAGAAATGCGAGGATATTCCGGGCATTAATCTATATTTCTGGCAAGACTGCGGCACGTGCAACAGTCTGCCGCCACTGCTGGACACTTATGTGCCGCAGACTTACGTGAAACATTCGCGAAATAAACGCTCTACTTCGTCATCGCAGAAGATGAACTTGCCCGCCGAAAACGATATGGAGACGCTATACGAAATAAACGAGGAGCGCGTGAGCGGCTTGGAGGAAGTGGTAGGCAGTTTTCAGAAGGAGTTAAAGAAGATGCACAAGAAGCTGCGCAAACTCGAAGAAACCTGCGCCAGCGACGACGCTCAACCCGCCAGCGAGCAAACACTTAAGCCAAAGCGCAATCATTGCGTCGAACAAAACGGCACCACGCGCCTCAATAACGAAGTGTGGACGCCAGATGTATGCACCAAATGCGAATGTCGACACGCCCAGATCATATGCACGCACGAGAAGTGCGGAGTGATGATCTGCGGCAAAGGCGTTGAGCCGACCACACCACCGGGCGCCTGTTGTCCACACTGTCCAGAAATTGTGGACTCGAAGCAATTGAAGAACTAACGCCAAGCAAAAACTACGAAAGGCGGATAAATTACTAACAAAAAGTATTTCCTCCTCTTCAATTCGAACACGCATATTGGGAACGAAAAGAAGCCGGTATGATACTAAAAAAAATTGACAACACCATAAAAAATTCCTCGGCGGCAACATCGATGCTTCATAGGCAAAACATCATTCGCCGTCGAGCAGACATACGCAGCGCATCGCCCCGCAACTCGCCACCACGTCGTATCAGCCAACTTTTTATTCAATTCATCTCTATACATGTACTCAATTATCATGAATAAACCACAGATTTCAAAGGCGTCTAATTGGTTAAATTTATTGTATTTGCTATACACATATCGCATTTTAATTCCCGATTGCAACGAACTTCGTTTGGGTGCCCTTCGCTATGACGGATCCATTGTTTTTATGCCGTAGCTCGCACTCGATAAACGCCAGCTGCCTGCCTGCTCGTATTGTATTCGCATTGACCACAACGACGTCACCCTCCTTGGCCCCTTTCAGGTAGGTGACATGCAAGTCCACCGACAAGCCGGCATGCGATGGCTTTGACATCAGCGCATACGTGGTCACCATGTCAACCACTGTGGCCGTAAAACCGCCATGTAAATAGCCTCCGCGGTTCAGATGTTCTTGTTCCACAGTGAACTCGGCAGTGCATTTGCCGTCACCACCGTCTGTAATTGGCACCTATAATAATGATTGTCACAGAAAACTACAATTTAAAGTAAAATGATAATGTTTGAATTGGATGTCGTTTTGAATGTGTTATGTATGTAGCATTAATATTAGAACTAACCGCTGGCTAAACTCATCAGGAACATTTTTAATCGATTTAATGAGTCTCTACTTCAATTTATTGAATGATTAACCCTTTTAGTATAAGAGTTGAATAAACATTGAACAACGAAGAACGAATATCTGAGATGTTATCTCAATGGTAACCTATGAGATTGTCTGCCTAAAGAAATATTTCTTGCTTTTTGCCTCCGCTCCCCTTTTACAAAGCCGTTGTAAGATAAAACCCATACTTTGCTACCAATATCCAGCAAAGGTAACAATCGTATCCCTTTTGAGATTATTATGTATTTCTAGCCCAATTATCCCCAAATCTGTTGCGCTGCCTTGCCTATCTTAAAGTCGATAATGTACACTTTCCCTGTTGTCCACTTCTCAGACATCTTGACCTTGACCTTGACACCTTGCCTGGCAAATTTATCTGGCCGAGATGTCTTTATAACCCGGTGCCCCATTCACAGGGATGTTTGGATTGGTGTTGCTCGACCATCCTGTCAACATATTTGCCCAGCTAGTCACTGTCACACATGTTACATGAAATCTCGAATCCCTAACTCAGAGATTTTCCTAACACTTTTAAGAGCACAAACATACAACATTAAAATCAATTCGTCCCATATCCAACTTACGCCAAATAGGTTGGGGCACCGGCCATGCCGATAAACTTTCAGTATAAAAAAATTCACTTATCAATCTCCGTAGTTTTAATTAATTATTTCTTCTACTTTTCCTTTTTTAGTTTAATAAATAAACTGAAATTAACAAAGCAACAACACTACTTTAGTGTACGAATTTCGGGTAAGAGTTGGATTTTATCCTTTTAATTCCTCTTGTTGTTGTTCACAAGGAACCAACATTGTTGCGCAAATGTCACCCATTCGTCACACTCACTTTTAGCATCAGCTTTTCAAATCCTTTCGCATGGTCAATTATATTCCTGATGACCTTGGCAAACTCCTTGCCCTTTGCCCTTGTTCCCCCCAACATTTTCAGAGTAAGACGATTCGCAACTTTAACAAAATACACAAATAAATGCTACTGCACAGTAGAAATCGCCCGTTCCGACTTATTGTTTATTACGAAACAGCTGATGCGGACCACGGCCAAAGCGAAACCCCTCCGAACAGCGCAAGCACTCAAACGTAAATAAAAGAAAATAAGAACTTCCCAGCTATAAACAGCGTTGCCAATGGGCTGCTCCAACAAATATTCACAATTAACCCCACATAGGGCACTGGGCTGTGCAGACCCGACTCGACTGGCTTGCAGTGCCAGCCGGCAGCAGTAGTTGAAGAACCTTCGAATTGCGCACTTGGCGAACACTGCCTAATTAGTGTTGAATGCAAATCATTACCTTTATCACCGATAATTAATCATAATTAACTGAGTGTGTACATTATGAAAATAATTTATTTCCAAGTTGTGCGCTGTCAATCGGTAATTAATGGTAACGACATGAAGCTACTATAACTGCTTGGCGATAATGCCACGAGCGTTAAAAAGTCAAAACATGGAAATTTTTAAATGCTTAATCTAGAAAAGCGTACTAATCGCCAGGCTACATAACAAAAAATGAGTACTGTTTCTAAGGTTAAACATCCTCAAGGTTAATTTAACCAAAGTCTTGTCAATAGATCATCCGTATATCCAAGGTGGCCCTTCTTCATTCAGGATTGAATTTGTTTTTACAACACTTAGTAAACTAAAATATTTACTACGCATTGCTGATTTTGTACAGGAAGTATGTAAACAAAAACACCTCCTCATCAATGGAATCTCAAATAATTCCAAAAAATGGTCAGACTTTAGAATAAGTTACTTCAAAACTCAAATACCTCTTAAAGATAATACATACATATATAATTATCTAATAACGCCAAACTGCAAACAAATTTTCTAAAAAATAATCCCTTTCCCCGCTATAAATAAAGTGAGCTCGCGTAAATTTTATAATCCTGACATATCAACAAAAAAAATATGAGCATTTTTATCTTACCATTGACTACTCTAATATATTTTAGAGGTTTTGCACTAAAAAACAACACTTTTTGAAACACTTACCAAAAAAGATATAAGAATGACAAATTGGTGTTTTTTTTTACATTTTTTTTGCGCCATTCGTTAACTTGAACAACTTCGCACAAGTGATTAAACTTTAATGAGCTCATATTATCGCGAGTTCACTGTATTACGTTTTATTGGATATATTTTTGAATTACATGATAGTTTGCATATTTACTTTTATTTATTCAACCCTCAGTTTTTTTGCTAATAGCAGTCTTTGCTTTTGTATAGCACGCCCCATTAAATATAGAGTAATTTGCAACAAGCATAAATAGTTTATATATTTAAGGACATTTATTTACACATATACATTATTCGTTTGCTTAAACTAAACGACATAGTTGCCCATCAGATTTTTAAAATTTTTTTACTTCGAATCAAAATCGACAAGTTTAGATTGTGAACCCTTGGCAATGATTTCACCAGTACTTTTGTGACGCAACTCACATTCAACGTAAGCCAAATTGTTAGCCACATCCACTGTATTTGCGTCGATAACCAGCTCCTCACCTTCCTTCGGTCCCTTTAAGAACATGACCTGCATATCCACCGAGACGCCGGGATTACAAGGCTTCGTCATTAGCGCATAAGTCGTGACCACGTCCAATAATGTAGCCACAACACCGCCATGCACATTGCCGTGTAGATTTATATGTTCCGTTGCCAATTTGATTTCGGCAGTGCATTTACCATCTCCACCATCTATTATGTTCAGCTGAAATATGGAAAACAATTATTTACTAGTTGTGCAAAATACGGTACGAGTATGTAAGCCAACAACTGCCTCAGGGCAACTAATTTTGTGGCTAAAAGCAGTAAACATAAAAAACGACTTGGCTAACACTAATGACCACAAAATTGTTGATATTGAAAAAAGTACATTGCTAAATGTTGGCTATTTAACTATTAACTCACATTTGTTTTTACATGACATGAGACAACACTTCAAAAATACAAAAGAACAAAAATAAATGCAAATAACCAGCGGCGTTCCAAATATAAAATTCAATATATAAAGTGAACAAATTTTTACTGAAACTCTAGAGTTGTTATTTGAAGAAAATTTGAATTTATAATAATAATCCAATGCACTAGTGTCAACACTGACTTTTCAATACTTAGTTCACTATTTTTCGTCTTCGACAATGTTTTTACTTTGTTCATATCAAAAATTTTCCAAACACGCAATATTTTCACGGAACTGTACACCTAATATAATTGAAACACAACAACAACCAAATTACATTCTCAAAATTGTGGCAACACTACTATCGGCCGTAATTCTCAAACAGCTGATTTACTAGTTCAAGCACAGTCAGTGATATCACTGCCCAGAGTCTAAAGCGGAACATTGAAAACAGTTTGTCTCAAAATAGCCAAACATTTGCTTTTTTAAGGAAAACATAACCACGCAAATAGCTCACCTGCCGGATATAGCGATCAAAACCGCTACTCTTGGACATAGTCTCGGCGACTTGCTTCAGCGCTTGAAGACTGCGTTTCCCGGACATTTTGAACACTTGCTATTCCTTGTCAGACGCACCACTTACCGGGTAAGTGAAACAAGAGAGACAACTCAATCGCTGATAGTGTCCGGCTTTAAATACTACCGCTGAATTCCTATCAGCGTCTCTGCGCTTTGTTTTCATACATATTCGCAATCAGCAGCGATGCCAAAATCTCGATAGCATTTTCGATAAATTGAATCGAATGGCATTTGAAGAGCCAAATCACCAAATTCTGATCAGATTGAGTGGCATTTGAAGAAGCAAAATAAAATGTTCCAATTAGATATATATTGATAGAGTCCGACCGATACCAAATTTTTTGGCCGATGCCGATTAATCGACCGGAAGGGCGAAAATAAGAAGGGCGAATATAGAACAAATAACACGAATGAATTCAATAAAAAATACAGTATATTTTATAAAATAACAAAAGGAACTATTACATATTGTTTGTAATATTAGAAAAGAAATAATTAAAAACTAAATAAAATAACAAGAGAATTCAGAATTCTGAGAGAGAAACAAAAATAGTGACGTAAATATTGCAACAAATTCAGTTTTTTATTCAACTTAAAATTACGATTTTTATATTAAAATTTGTACTCTCAAATTGCGACCCGTTGTACAGATGAAGTGGAAAGAAGTCAGAAAACAAATTTGGAAAAAAGAAAAGGCCTGTTAAAAAATGCTTCCAATTAAAAAAGAAGGATAAGATTGAAAAATTAAATGCCCCTTCTTCTGATATCCACATTAAGAGACGAAATGCATAACCATTTTGAAAAAATCTGTGTTTTTAAGAATACCTAGTTTAAAAAAAACATTTCTAGGAAACATTTATATTAAACAAACTGTTATGTTTAGTCTGTCTTGAATACTTTATTTTGGATAAAAAAATAACAACTTACTTACTTGTCTGGGTATAGTGAACACCCTATATAATGAACACCTCGACACCCAAATTTTGACATGGAGCCTCAAAATATTGAACAAAATTTTGAAAACAATTTCAAGCAAAAAGTGTATTTTGAGCAAATAAAACGAGTTTTTGAACAAAAATGTTAACCTTGCTATAGTGAACAACCTCAATACTGTGAACAGGCCTTGCAATAATCCAGACACGACCGTATATAAAAACAAGTTTTTTTTTTTAATTTGCATGGCGTGTCTGAAACACCCGCCAGCGACGGAGTAACCGAGAGCGAATCCCAATCAATAATAGAGTCCGACCGATTAATCGGCATCGGTTAGTATCGGCCAATAAAATTGGTATCGGCATCGGCCAAAAAAAAAAAGAATCGGCATCGGCCTTTTTTGGCCGATGCCATTTTTCGGCCTATTTTTCTGCTTTCATGTTTTTGTTTTCTTTTTTGTACCAACGGGTTCTTATACCCCTTTTCAGTAATGCATTTTTAGATACTGTTTAACAAGACAATTTTTTCTGACAGTGTTTATTTATTCGAACTGGCGTGATTCAAATTTAACTTGAAAAAGAAATATTCCAGGAGTGATTGCGGGTTAATAGTTAAAAGTGTATTTAAGTAAAATTAATTCCACTTTACGAAACACACAGCCAGAAGAAGGCTTCAATATGTATTCTGAACATGAATTCAATAATTTCTTCTACAATTTTTCAGCTTAAGTCACATCTCCTTGTTTAAGTTGCTTAGACTATTTGTTAATTACTTGTAGTATTTTAATTATTGAATTTTAATAATTTAATTTTTTACAATCGAGAAACTTCAGCCACGATGGGACAGCTAAAGTTGACCGAACTTTGCCAAATCGAAGTGAAACAAGACACCATTAGCGACTTCAATCTCACATCTCAAGATAATAATATAGCCTTGCTTGGTTCCAACGCAGAACTGATTACGTTAGAACTAATCTACTTGCCCGATCCGTCTGGTATATTTCCGTACTCATTCTCATATGCGGAAATCCCACAGGAGCGTCCCTGTTGGCGACTATTTGAAGATGTCGAACTGCAGCATATTTACAACAACAGCAGTGTTCAGGAGCGACAAGAGCTGGCAATGGAGCCCATGTACACAGCAGAATACTCATATGAACCGTTCAAAGCGAAAGCGGTACAGCTAAGCTTTGCACCATGGCAGCTGCGCAACGGGCAGCCATTGCTGGCCGTGCTCACGACCTATGGCACATGTCAAATACTGAGCCGGCGTCCTTCCAGTCGGCACTGGCAGCAGAAAATGGGCAATCTGAATAAATTCTTTCTCAAC
Organism: Melieria crassipennis; assembly: GCA_963668005.1. NCBI lineage: Eukaryota > Metazoa > Arthropoda > Insecta > Diptera > Ulidiidae > Melieria > Melieria crassipennis. The sequence continues at coordinate 110,057,236 of OY764962.1, read as the reverse complement.
AATAAGAACTTTCCATCCAACAAATCAATCGCTTCAATGAAAAGCTTTGCCGAATTCAAGAAATTCATCGGCCAGTACTGGATAACCGCATTTGCATGGCATTCAACGGGCTGCAAGCGTTTAATTTTTGCAGCCAATGCAATCGGCTATATTGCGGCCTTTAAATGGGACGATGAGTTAGAAGATTTCAGTGAATTCCACACATCGAAAACAGAAGCCGGCAGAGTCAATTACCTTAATGCGTTCGATGACTTTCTCCTGGTTGGCAATGTGCATGGCTTAATGCAAGTCTTCAAAGTGGATTATTCCGCAGAGACCCCTGCACTGCGACAAGTGGAAACACTGTGGAGCAAAGCTGATCGGATCCCATGTCGAGTGGCGGAGGTGCAATATGAAAAAGACTCGAACTGCTATTTCGTCGTATTTTCTAAGGCAGCGCATGTGCTCGCCTTCCGCCTGAACCCAGCCGGCTTAATTGTCAGCCAAGCGCGTCTATATACGGGGGGTGTAAAAATCACAGGCTTGCATAGTCTGACTGCGGACGAATTTGTGGCCAGCACTATCGTGGGCAAAGTGCTGCGCATACGTCTCAGTTGTGCCGATACTGAAGTGCTAGCAGTGATCGCTGAGGATGTCGTCACCGAATGGGATACGACAAATTTTCAAGTTCTCGGAATTACAGCGACGCGCAACAAAAGCCTGTGGTCCCTGATGCTGCATCGCACAAAGGAGTACGCACACCAGTCAAAGTACAACCCGAGCAGCGCATTCGTGAGCGTCTGCAAACTGAGCGCGGTGAACTCCCTTTCCCGTCTGGCGAAAGCGCGTGTCATCATTATGGATGCGTACCTGGACTACGTTGTGGCAATTGGATTGGACTTGATGAATGGCTTCGAACTGGAAAAGTACAATGCATTCTGTGATCTCAGAGCAGAAAACATGTCGCCCAAAATCGACGAAGCATTCACACTGCAGCTGCAAATTAAACTTCTGATCAATCGCAAATCGCAAAGTTATCAACGGTGAGTAAACCGTAAAATCTGAAGGTAGTCTTTTTCGATAGCCCATTACATACCTGATCGTTTATACTTTGCTTGCCTCTCGTTTAGACTGAAGCACAAAAAAGTTAAAGCGAGCACGGTCCGTGAATTTGAATTTCTTGTGCGCGCCATTCAAATCTCACACATTATCTTTCGCCTCCTGCATCTAAAACACATAAGCGTCACAGCGCAGCTAAATCCATTTCAGGAGCTAGCTGCCAATTGCATGCGGGGGAAAAGTAGGCTGCTGCTGGCTGAAATCCAGGCAATGATAAACGATGAGCCCTTAAAGAGCAGCATGGAGCGATTTGCTAGCCTGGCCAGTGCCGCACTGAACTCTGAAAGCGTCGACATTACAAGCACCACCTGGACGGAGAAATGCCTAATATGCAGTGAGGCAACGAGTCCCGAAACCATGCAGTGCAGCAATGTGCACGCCGTCAATCGATGCTGCATTTCGTATGTTCAGGTATTCCCAATAATATTTCCCACAATTTTGTGTTTTAATTAACGAAAATCCACTTGCGTTTTATACAGCTGCCCATCATAACCAGACGCTACTGTTCAGTATGCAATCACTATGCGCTGGAAGACAATGCTGCGCTGCAGCAACTGTTCGCCCCCAATGAAACTGTAAAATGCACACTTTGTGGTTTTCTACTTATGAATGACGCAATTTAGTCTGCGAATTGGTTACAAATGTTGCGTATAAAAAACTTTGGTCAATTACATTTGTAATAATTTGCAAGATTGGCGATTTTCCGATCGCCTTCCTTTGAATTTGCCAGTTTTGTTGCTCTGAAAGGATACAGAAACTAACATGCACCATATATCCAAGCAGATTAAAAGTTGGATATATAAATGACCGGATTGTTTTGGATCAAATACATGTCCTGCTCCAAAAGTCGCATCTTGTCCTCCAAATTACCCTTACGAAGTTGCTTGGGTAATGAGTCGGCAGTGAGTGTAAATCTCTGATAGGCGTTGTATATTGTCATGAAATTCTTTTTGAGTCCCTATAATAAGTGTAAATATTTAGTTAGAAAAACAGTATTCTACTATACTAATTTTGTATTATAATGCAATTTCATGAAATAAAATAAAAAATAATCAGTTTAATTTAACAACAGAAAATTTCCAACTTGGATGACAGTCCATGTATAATAAAAAGTATAATAAAAAATTTTAAATTCAATGATCAGCCACTGAACTGATAACGATTACGGATAGTGCCTTCTGTAAGCTAACATTTTGTACTTATACTATAAGAATTAAATTACTGATTAAAAAAATTGTATATCTTTAATCTGCATCCATAGTGGTTTTCAAGCTGTACAACTTAACTTTGCGGATGTTTATTTTCAAACAACCTTCATTGTGCTTTATCAAAATTTTCTTAAAGGCTCTAATAAAGGCTTTAACATATTAAAAAGGCGTTCTTAAATTTCTTTACTACTACTCCAAATGAAATTCGTTCTGGCTGCGAATTATCAACAGTTTCCTATCTGCAACCAATTGACAGATTCTGAACTAAAACAAAAGATTGCCTAGATGTTTTACGGATAAGCGGCGCAAACCCATGAGCGCTGCATCCTTCCGTTTTCCGCAGTAGTAGTAGTAGTTTTGTCTCGAAAAGAAGGAAACCCATGAATCCCATGAATCTTTGAGACCTAAACTTTACTTAGACGGTGAGCCTAAGGGACGTCTTGTAAAAAGTAGTAGGGGTTATCTAAGCTTAATCTACTTTATATTATTCAATTAATTTTTTGAGCCGTGATCAACGCAATGTTTTACTAAACTTTCTACGTTTTGTATATTAGAATATTTCATCCTTGACTAATTTTTGGAGCTTTTACCAATACGATAATCTACTAAATTTTGTAGTTGGAATGTTTCATCGTGGATTATCGTTTACGTACCGACATTATTGTTGCCCGCTCCTCGTCTGTCATCTTCCTTATGCCATTTTTAGACAAGAGCGGAGCGCAAATTCGTAACTGCTCGTCGATCTGTTCTTCGCATTCTTTTTTAACCTTCGCTAAATGCTTTTTGTGATAGCGCAGATAACACGGCACCTTTCCAAAGTTGTGATGGCAAACGTACTGCGGCACGAGCCCAGTACCCAGCAGATTGTGCGTGTCACCGCGCACAGTGTCGACATAGCGCGGCGCATATCGGGTCACCGATTTCGCCTTCAATTTCATAATGTTTACCGAGACGAAATTGGGTACCTTCTTTGGATCGGGCGGGGTCTTGGCGCGCTCGAAACGAGGCACCCGTTGGGGCGGCAGTTTCACGCATTCGTGATCCTTTTCGCGGCGCCACTGCAGGCCTTCGTGCTTGCGCAAGTAATTGCACGGCGGCCTCAAGGGCGTCTCCGCGTAGCCCATGGATCTGTTCTTGCACTTGGGTGAGCTGGTGATCAATACCTTACTTCCATCCAATTGAACGATGTGCGGTTTCTCGATCTGAGCTTTTACCGTTTTCCTAAATTTCGAACTAAAATAGGAACGCGACAGCTTCACAAAGTTGAAACGCTTTTCGATTGCGGCGATGTTCTCATTGTGGCGGGTAATGTAAACGAGTGACATTTCGTGACTGTTGCGATGTCCGGAAACAAAGTTATTATATAATTTTTTGTAATTCGCGAAATTCCTCGAAAACCCCGATTTACAAAAAAGAAATATAAAAATATGAAAATATAAAAATTCGTTCCGACTGTTCTACTATTGACGGGAAAGCAAAATATGCATGATATGTATAAACATATACATTACGATGCCATACAGATAGAGTGAACGCCTGCCAGCCCGGCTGCCCGGGGAAATAAAAGTATGTATGTAGATACAGTTTATCCGTAGAAAATTATAACCATTTTACAGATGATCAACATGGTCAAGATGGGTCTTGGCCTTTAACTGAACACTTACGATGTGCCATAATTGTTTCCAATTTCATTGAATCTAATCTGAAGTAAGAGTCAATGCCATGCGACGACATCAAGTTGGAAAATTATAATGCATTCCGTGATTTAAGCACTGCAAAGATCCATGTAGCATTCATGACACATGTACTATGTACATATACATGCATGCATACATATCTGACACTAGAGCCCAATATCGAGGCCTAGCTTAGCCTTAACTAAGGGTGTTGTGCCTGTGAATTTGCACTCAGATGGAAGCAACCCACCGTCGTATGCCAACTCCGAATTGGAGTTTTTTTATAGGAATTGTATTCTCCGAGGTTTGTCATTTTCTGTTGGGAGACCAGTCGCCGACAGAAAAATAGTTTATTTTCAAAAAGCTGGTGTTGGTTACAACGAGGAAACGAAATGGGGTTGATCGTCATGCTGCAGCTACAAATTAATCTGCTGACCAGCCGCAAATTAGTTTATTCGGTTGACTAACACCGCTAGCATTGAATACTATTTATGATGCATTTGTGCCAACTCTCCGTTTGCATTAAAGCAAAAAAAAACGTAAAGGCCCTTTTACAAATCACAGAAATTATTTTATATACCTACATGTGTGCATACATATGTATGTACGTGTACTGCATCTAAAAGGTTCAACTGCCGCAGCACAGCTTAATCCATTTTAGCTCCCCACCAAATGCCAACGCATTGAATGACGCAATTTAATTTGCGATTTTATTACAAATGTTGCATATAAAAAACTTTACACAATTACATTTGTAATAATTTGTATGAATGACGATTTTTTCAGATCGCTTTCGCTATGATAAATTTGACGCTTCGTATTGCTGGAAGCAGCATGGGACCACACCTCCAGACCGGTTAATACTTCGATACGTAGATGACCGGATTATGCTCAAGCAAAAATATGTCCTGTTCTAATTGTCGCAACTCGTTCTCGAATGCGCCTTTGCGCACCCTTAAACCCACATTGTCGATGTGAACGGTCATTTTCTGGAAAGCCTTTAAAACCTTGGCATGATTCGTTTTGAGGCCCTGTAAAAAATATACATATTTTCATCTATTATTGTATCGTGTTTTCATCTATTTTCAGAGACACATATGACAACAAAAATTGACCACAGTCAAATAACTATGAAATTAACAAATTGAAATAGTTTCAGTAACATAAACCTTGACTGTCAATTTCTCTGCAATATTGTTGTGAAATCAATATTACATACCGACAATATTGTGTGTCGCTCCTCAGCAGTCATCGGCCTAATGCGGTTGCTGTCCATGAGTGGCGTGCAAACACGCATTTGCTGCTCATGACACGTTCGACGCGCCTGCGCCAAGTACTGCTTGTGGCAGCGCAAATAGCACGGCACCTTGCCATAGTTGGGTCGGCATCTGTACTGCGGCAGGAGCCCAGTATCTAGCAGATTATGCGTGTCGCCGCGCACTGTGTCGACATATCGCGGCGCGTACCGGGTCGCCGGTGCCGACTTTGACTTTATAATGTTTGCCGAAATGAAGTTTGGTACTTTCCTCGGTTTGGGCGGCGTATTGCTGCGCTGGAAGCGGGGCACCGGCTCGATAGTTAATTCACGCGTGCATTCATGCTGCCTTTCACGGTACCACCGCAAGCCTTCGTGCTTACGCAAAAACTGGCACGGCGACTTCAGCGGGACCTCGGCGTGTCCCATGGTTCCGTGCTTGTACTTGGTCGAATTGGTGACCAGCACTTTTCCATCACCCAAAGGAACCAGATGCGTCTTATGAGGATCGGCTTTAATCTGCCTTTTGAATTTCGTACTACTTCTGGCTGCCCTCAGCGGCTCTGCGAACAAATGTTTTTCAATAGCGGCGATGTTCTCATAGTGCCGGGTAATATAAACAAGCGACATTTTGTTTGTAACTTCTGACTGGAAACTGAATTTTTACTTCATTTAAATTTGTAATGGGCCGTGAAAAGAGCCAGTTTACAGAAAACTAAGTATAAAAAAATACAAAAGTAAAAAAATATAAAAATTCGTTTCCGACTGTTCTGCTTTTGATGCGAAGCTAAACTGGAGTTCTCGGATTCGAAAATTTGGTCGGCACAGGAATCGCCTTGCAGTAGGCAGCTAGGCAAACTGTTTACATTTGGCCAATAGCAACGGTTCAGATCAATACTATACATTTACAAATGGTCAACATTAGTGCCGGAGTTACCCAGCAACTGTTCCCAAGCAACTTATTACGTAATCACCGCTAGACTTGGTTAATGTAGCACACCCAAGCAAACGCCTGAAGGGAGGGTATACTTACGGGAGGGGGGGTTATAGTTATGTCAATTGAATTTATAAATTATATAAACTAAAGCTAAGCTTAACCTCACTTTCATAGCCCTTTAAACCGATAGGCCAAATAATGAACAATCATTGTCATGTATTGATTTTGAGAAATTTATTATCATTACATTTTGTTGCTGATGCGGTCTGCAAGCACCGTTCGAGCAGACATACAAATGTGGGTCAATACTTTAACATCATTCCGCTAAACCGGAATTAATGTGCCATGCGACGACGCTTACATACTACTTTTAAGCAGCGATTAAGTTACCCGCTTAAGGGTTTACACATAAGCCTGCACTGCGCCCATAGGCATTCGTCTACATTCATGTTTCCAGTTTCATTAAAAAACGATTACATTGTATATAAAACCTTGCATTGTATAATAGCATTCATATGTATGTTTCTAATGTATGTATGTATATTCTGTTTAACATTAAATGTAATTTGATTTTTTGACTTGCTTTAATACATAAACTTGAAAAATATAAAAATATGGTGTATACATTGTATATTTATGGTAAATGTGTATATGCACAAATATGTCTGTATGTATAAAGTAGAAGGAGAAAGTTGAAAAAATTTGCACTGTCTTAGCAGCGTGTCACTCTTTAGCGTCAGAAGCGCACAAATTGTGCTCCACATTTTGTCAATGTAAAAATAGGCACATCATTACAAATTGATTTTCGGTTGCGACTTTTCATTTGTTCGTTAAATTACATAATATGATATTATTTTTCAGTAGTAAAACATAAAATTAATATTTTAGTGACAACACTTTTTGATTTTAACGTACTTATTGCACACCTATGCACCTCTGTACTTAACATAAATTGTTATTAATAATATTTTGTTAAATTCATATAAAACGTCATGTTATAATTACACAATGACGAAGGATTTGCAACGCGCAAACATTTGCCACACAAATTCTACGCAAACATGGAATATTTTTGATAAACATACTGTACTGTTAAACATTCTATTGCTCATGCATGCAATATTCTATAAATGAAGACAATTAATCTCAGCGTTGATAGTGCACGTGATAATAAGCCCTGCTGCCAAGCGGTCGGTAAAATAGCAAACAAGGCAGCACGGCAGTTTTAAGCCCGTTCCTAACCCTGCTCACTTTGCGTTTACGCTCTCGCTCTCCTTTATTCGTTCCTCCCGTATACGCTTAAATGCTTCTGTCTTTACGAAATCCACCGAGTTATAAACTACACCGCTCTGCACTGGCGCACGCACTGAGGGGTCAGCGGAGAGGCTCGGTCGACTGTTGCCTTGCGTGTACAGATTGCCCACGCTCATGCTCTGCCGGGCGATGAGCGGCGGATTGGCCACATCCAAATCAAAGTACTGTAGTTTGTGTTCGGTTTCGGAGGGCGGTGCCTGCATCGGCGTGATCGCCACTGTTTGCTGTACTGCTGCAGCCGCCGATGCTGTGCGCTGATGCTGAACTTGAAAACCACTGTTGGCGCCGCAGCCGTTGCTGCCAAACTGGCCAGAGACACCAGCCGTCGCTGCCGTTGCCGTGGCGTAATTTGTACGCGGCTGACGAGGCAGTGTGCGCGTCTCCAGTACGTAATTGTTGCAGTCGACGGGCAGCACCATTGACAGTGGAGCGCCAGTGGATCGGCGCGATGCTTGCCCCAAAGTGGACGAGTGGCCCAACTGCAAATTAAATGCCGTTTATTACATTATTAGAGCCAGAAACAAATTTCCACTCCACAACATACTTTATACGCATTCGGCTTTAATTTGCGATCCACCGAAGGCGGTTTAAGCGGAGAGCTATGGCCGCCGAAAGCACCAGCGCCCGCACCACTAGTAGCACTCGAACTTTGCAAATTGATGGATGTCAATTTGCTGGCCAATACGTCCATTAGCTGCGGCGAATTCTGCTGACTTCCTGTGGCCGATTTGGTGTTCGGTGCACTCGCTGTAACAGGTGGCTTGGCAGGTACTTCTTCTGGCGGCTTATCTTCTACATTCACCTTCGGCTTCAGCTTGCGATTCACTGGCGGCAAGTCACCCTGGAATGCAACATAGAAAAACTCAGATAAAGCTTACTACTTAACATGGAGCTGTACTGACCTGCTCAATGAAATCGTAACGAAACACATTGCCCTCCACTTTGCTGGGAGCCGCATTGGTGTAACAATGTTTGCGCGGCAGCGTCCGCACATGTGAAAGCGAACCCGCACTGGACTCGTTGCTTGCCATGAGATTCGGTGTCGACGCTGCAATGGGGTTCGCTTCGGGACTCGTTACCTTCTCCAGCAACTGACTCATGTTATAATAGGGCAGCTGGTGCGAGCGCGGAATGTCATAGCTCTCTTCGACTACTGAAGTTGCATCGCGGGGTCCAATGGCTGGCGAAGTGTTCTCCGTATCCGAGAGTTGTGGTAAATCACGAGGTGTTCTGTCAAAACACACAAACACATATTTTATCTCATTCGTAATACACAATCAAAATGTAAAAGAAATTACTTTTCCGTTTCCTTAAAGTCCAATATCAAATTGTTCTTATTCTTGAGAACTTTTGCCAACTTAGCAAGTGGGTCTGCCGCTGTGGAATCGCCAGCATCTTGTTGTTGCTGATGTTGTTGCTGTTCTTTGCCAGCCCCATCGTCAGGCATCTTGGAGAAACGCTGCGAATACGTCAGCACAAACGACTCATTCTCAACAGAACTATCCGACGGGCGGGTACTGCGATCTACAAAATAATTTTAAAATTGCATTTTTAGAGTTTCATGAAGAAATTTAGTAATTTACGATTGCACGTACCGACATTCTCCCGCAAAGGCAGCGGATGAGTCCACTCATCGTCATCAGTAAAAACGCTTTCAGAGTCCGAATCCGAGCGGTGACCACCGGCAGCCCGGTTCTGGCTCTTCGTAGTGGACATTTGCTGCTGAAATGTTTATAAAAAAAATCTTGAGCTTTGGGGTTCATATGTGAACGATATCATCAATCGAAATCAATTGATTAAACATTTATTGCACACCAACTTACTAAGCTACAATTGGTGATTTTCGGAGAATACGACTGATCATTTGTCAAGTTCAGCCCAATGTTATTGTGACTGCGTGGTGTGTCGTAAAACTTCGGATCCAAATTGTTTAGCGGTGTTGTCGGATTGTTACCATCGAGCTGTAAGGAAACGAGAATCGCATTACTACTTTTTGATTCCCTATAACAAGTCGAAGGGCTCGGGACGGGCGACGTACACTAAACTTGGGGCTTCCGGAGAAGCACTCGCTTATGGGTATGTACGGGCCGGACGCAGTGCTCAACGCCGGCGACGGCTGAACGCTGTGCGGTAGCGTTTCAGGCAACGGTGTATTATTCAGCACCAAATTCTCGGGTATTTTGCGGACCACGCCATTGGCGTTAACCGCCAATCGGGCCGTCTCGTTTTGAGACGGCAGCACGGGGCTGTTCAGGTAAATGGCGCTGGCGGCGCTTGGCGACGATGGCGTGGAACAGTGTGCTGTCGGTGCAGGGCTGCTAGTAGTGGCGGCAGCAGCCGCCAGTTGCTGTCCATCAAAACGCATATCACACAGTAGCGTTTCACGATTGGTGTAGTCCGCATTGACGTACACGCTGTCGCTGTTGCTTCGATATGTTGTGCGCTGCTGCTGCTGCTGCTGTGATTGTGGCTGATTCTCAACGACGCTTTTCGAAGATGACAGCGCATCGTTTGGACGACGCAAGATATCGCTGCTGAAGGACTGCCACGACTGACCAACTGCACCGCAACCAGAAGACAAACTCAGCGAGGTCGTGGTCGTGCTGTTGGTCACGTTCGAAGCGTTGTGGGGCGCACTGTTCTCATCTGAAAAAAGCAATGCACAATGTGAACAATTTAATAGCATAATTGACGTGCTGTCTTTTACCTTGCGGCTCCAGCGACTGCTTGGTGTCATGCAGATGACACACCTGGCAGATGCAATTCACCCAGTCTCGCATGTCTTGCGCAGTGTCCGCGGCCAGGTAGTACGTGCGCTTCGGCGTCTTAATGTCGAACATGTACTGAAACTTTTGTTTGCGATTCTCCAGCCGCAAACCGCAGTCCACCTGCTCGCACTGATCCAAATCGATGACGCCCTTCAGCTTGCGGCAATTGCGATCGGTGTAATATTCGAGGCAAAACTGCTCCGGTATCTCACCCTGCTTCAGTGTGAACCAGCGACGGCGCCAGCGCTATGCGACGCGCAAGTAAAGCGGCAGCGACAGACGGGCGCATAAAATGCGTCAAGGACGGGCCAAAAGTGACAAGCGTGAAAAGACAACAAAAACAAAAAATATTAATGCAAAATCAACAAAGGAGCGAACTGGTCAATCGCCATCCATTCCATCGCCAATTTGCCCCCACATCGCACTTACTCCCTCACCTAATTGCAGCCCATTTGCGTAAAGTGATTGACATGTCACACGCCCAACGCGTCTAACTGTCGTTGACGATGTGCGTTTCGAAAATAGCAGCGACGTCGTAATCGTACTTTCTAATCGATTGTAACGCACAGTGCTGACGCGCCAGCTCAGTGAGTAATGCCGCGTTTTCCACGAACCCGTTGCAAACAAACAATGTGCAACAGATGATAGATGACAGACGACCGACCAGGCAACAGCACCGAACCAGTGCAAGTATTGCACTGACATCGCGCACTGTGCAATCGACCCGCACAGCGGCCGACCACCACACTTGGACACTCGCAGTGGGGGCAATGCGATTAATGGGTTAAGCATATTGGAAACGGCTTTTCCCAGAATTATCACATTGTCGTTTGCCGCGCTTTCCGTGTCTTGCCTTTTCAAATACACACGCTTTCCCAAATGCTTGTGGCTTTTTGTTTTGATTGCTTGATTGCGGCGGAAAAGGTGTGCTATTTCTTGTCCCACCAATTACGCTAACAATGCGCAAATATTTACCAATTTCCACATAATTTGCGATGGCATACGCCTTGCCTGATTGTTTGTCTTGGATACCCACATGTCTGAAATGGAGACGGTAACCCACCAGCCCGAATGTATTAACGAGGAAAGTTTTTGCAATAAGTTTACTGACATGAAGCTACTCCATTTTGATAAGTGTCCTACGTGAAATGTTATGTTAATATTGAATGTTGCGCCTTACAGCTATGGAAAGAAAATCTTCTAAAACGAGTCTGACAGTAAATAAGGGCAAACGGTCTGAAATACACTCCAGGCTGAGTACGAATGTATCTTCTGTTATCACCACTAATGCCAGCCTGGCAATTTTGTCTGAACAAGCAGCATAGGAGTAAATACACAACTCGATCATCTAAACTTATGTTAGGACGTTCATTCTCCCCGTAATTCTGCACGAAATCCACTTGCACACGAAAACTCTGTTGAAGCTTGATCAACCACATCGACCTGAGTTTAATACATTTGGAACACATGTTTTAGCGCAATTGACAAGAGCTGAACAATAAAAACAAACATCCATACATCACTGCATAAACAAATGAAGCAGCAAAATAGCGCCAAGCGATGACTACCCCGAGATTCGTAGAAATAGACAAGCTCAAGTCTTCCAAGCGAAGTGCCAGTGATACTACACAGTTAGAATCAAACCCAAACAATAACAAAGCCACACAAAGCGCGAGCTCAACACTCGATTACGAGTACGAGTTGAACTCATTTTCCGATAAGCGATGAAATAATTAAAAAAGTTGCACCAACACATATCGAACAATTAAAGCGGCGGCGTAGTAATTGAGCTGCTCGAGTATAAACAAAGCCAAAGTTCAGCTGAGGGATCAAGAGTCCCAGCAAGTCTCACTTTACGCTGCCAAACTCACTGACACATGTCAGCAACTTTTCTTTGGAAGTTGTTCAGCGATGCTCTGCACGCTGACTGGAAAAAATTATTTCAGTACATAAATTAGACGCGGGCGATTGCTTATTTTATATTGTTTGGATTGTATACTGCACGCTTGGAATAAAAGCTGCGCAGTGGTGCAATGATAAGTTCAAAGCAGCGATAAACTCACATAGTTTATTGAAGGCTTTCGAGTGTAAATAAAATGTTTTCAAAATAGTTCGTTGGGGCTATGAATTCACAGTTGAGCTTCTTCACGGCAAAAATTCCAGTCGCTGTAACATTAAGCACTGTCAACGTAGCTCAGTATGTGCCACTGAGTCAAGGCTAATGAAGACCTCTTAATATGGCATTTGACATCTGAAATGATCTATTGTGCTCCCCTACAAGTTGTTAGAGAACATCCTCTAGACGCACCGACATAATAAAGTTCAGTAACTCGCGAGGGTTTAGGTGCTTGATATTCTCCTCTGCAAGCCAGTACTGGCCCAGGTATCGCCTCCTACTACGGCATACAGCACCACGTTGCAGTATGATGTGCTCAGGAATCTCCTCCGCAGTTACACAGAGTCTACAGACGCTAACCTGTTTTATACCGACTGTTCGCATATCGCGTCTCAGTCTGCTGTGTCCAGTTAGAAGCTCGTTCATCTGTCTAAGCTGGTTCTTTCTCAGTCTGAAGTATTCTTCAGTCCATTTGGAGTTGTCACCTTTTTGACCAGTGTTCTGAATTCCTGGTTCTTCTCTTGTTAGGTTTGCAGTTGTCCTAAAAAGGTTCCCTAAACTCTGGGTCTTCCGAAAAGCTAAACTACTACTGACATTCGACTACTTTCGGCTACATCCCCTTTCCATCTCACCAAGGAAACGCCAATGTTAAATATTCAAACTGAGAACGTAAATATTTCGTTACACAATTGCAAAATAAGGTTATTATTCCAGGGTTATTGACACAGCGAACAAGGGCCACCGCAGTGTCTACCTGCCTTATTCCCATCGGCTATTGTGTGAGTTCAGTTCAACATAAACAATTTAATTGTAGTTTAAAGACGGAATTAAATATAGGTGCATGAATTCTTATAGTTACTCTGTTGCATTCGATAAGCAAGAAGGTTAGTAAACATTTTACTTCGCTGGGTTGAAAGTCCGTTAAGATGCTTAGGGTTTCCCCTGGTTACCAAAATTAGCCCAATACATGTTTCTGCTGCCCAACAAAGTTTGTCGATTACGACGGAATAAGCGCTTTCATACTCTTCCAACTTGTAGTCGCCTATTGCACTCAGTTCGATTCAACTTTATAGTGGCATTTGAGAGGCCCAGAAGTAAATAGTAAGCCGCACAATCGGGGAGTGCGACGGCGATTGGTGTTAACGCAGGGCATGATTCATGCCGCAGCACCGCTGCAAAAAATAACTTCCGACAAGGTAATAAACTGCATTCTTAATGGGAGTCGTTGTTAAATCTCTGGCTACGGTTGTTAGGAAACAAATTAATAATTGTCTTTGCTTTTACGGCCATAATGAACGAATGAGTGAATGAATGACTGCATGCTGTCATGAATGAATGCATGCATGAGTGGCGTATGTTTGTGTGTTTTGTGTGGCGGTGACAGCGCAGCGGCGGGAATGGCAGCGTACGAGCACAGAATAATTTATTTGCTTCATACGCGAATTAGTTCCCAGCAAGTGCGTTCCACCTAATTCTCCAACTGTTTGACTGAATTTAGCGTTGACACTCGACGGGCTCGACGCCTGTGCAGTCCGGCAAGTGCGTCATTGTTGGTGCTTTCTTCGCGTTTTTCATTTTGGTTTGTAGTTTTTCACTCATTTAATGCATGCAACTGTGTCAGCGCACAATATCCAAATTACTTCATAGATATGATTAACAGCAACGACACCAAAAACAATAACAAAGCTGCAAAAAACCGACAGCAGTTGAATTGCCATAAATGTTTGCATGTCGAGTTACGTCAGTGGCGCACAGATGTTTGATGCCGGAGGGTGCGAATGTGCGTTCGTGTGCCCTGTGCACTTTTATCCAGCATCATTAACGGCCATAAAGCAAATGACAATTTGTGCAAATGTAAAAAATCGATTGGCACGTTGCTACGCCACTGTGTGCAACCCATACAAAGCCGGTCGACATGCATGTGGCCCTGTGAGTGCGAGTCGAGATTAATACATATGTGCGCGCCCATGTATGCAAACCAAATTGTGTAAAATAATTTAATCATTAATTATGTTCACGTTCATGTGCGGCAACAGCGCTCGTCGCTGCCTCACTGCAGCCGCACAGTGGTTGGACCCTTCGCACCGATGGTCGAAAACGATAAATGTATCGTGAAAGCCAACAACAGCTCCATAGGGTAAAAAGGAAGTATACATTTGGATCATACTGAGAGCAACTCCAACACCGATACATATTGGCGTTATGTTCAAGAATTAATTTTTAATCATATTTACTTCAAATTTTGTACTGATATCGTAATCGAATAGTCTCCAAAAAATGTAACTCGATACTGTGACAGACAACACATTCTAGCACTGCGAGTTGCAAAGTAAGACGCAAACGGGGCTCTTTCAACATGCCACACACACTGAACGCAACAGTAATGAGACAAGCGGTTGGGCACTGTCGGGCGACGGCGGCAAGGAGCAATTGCAACATTTGTTTGCATATCCCGAACTCTCGACAAGCCATTCACAAATTCGTCTGGCCGCCACTGCATCTCCGGTTGCGTTGCGCTGTTCTGCAGTCGCTTTTGTTATTATTTACACTGCCTCTTCAATTCCCCGAACACCCCTCTTCCGCTTTGTTGTATTTATTTAATTAATTTTAATGGGAATAAACAACATTCGCTTTTTATCGCATCGAAACGGTTGAGCCATCGTGCACAGTGTCCGCTGGCGCAAATGCCGCCGCTGCCCGTGGCGTTGTATTGCTTCGGTTTGTTGTTTGTCTCTGGCTGGATGACTCAGTGGACATGGAATTACTGAATTGTGCAACGCTCTTTGTTTCATTTGCTGTCCTAAGAGTGTTGTGGCTGGAATCGGTAAACCCTCCAGCCCTTCCTGCCTAGCCACTGCTTCGTGCTTGATCCCCTATTCAGTCTTTCGTCCCCTATCGACGAATAGCGTTTTCCCCTTCATCAAAACCACAACTATTCCTAGCATCGTTTCCTCCCACTTACCGCTCGCCATATTCGCTTCGTGGGCGGTGACTTTATCAGCCAGCCCTCGTAGTGAACCTCCTTGTTCATATTGCCCTTTAAGTGCCTCCAGATTTTCAGATCTATGATTGTCGCTTGCCCGCTTTGTACTTTTCCACCGAAGGCAAATTCAATTTCAAAAGCTTCCTGTTTCGTTGCCTTTTCGAATGAGTGTTGGTATGTTTTCCGAAATCTTCTTTCTGCTGCAGCGCTATTCCGTCAGATATTTTCTCTTTTTATATTTTTACGCTGCTTCTCCTCCCGATTTCTTTTCAATTTATTTTATTTTCTCACACACACAGGAAATCGTAGTTTAACCAACGATTTTCCATCAGTTTCGTACAGATTCGACGCGACCGATATTTTAAAAACGTAATTGACACTTTTTCAGCAAAATTTCCGTGAAATTATTGGTAGCAATTACACCCATTCACACTAAATAAACGAACATCGAAAAATCTCCAAACGCTGCTTCGCTGCCCTGCCGTTCTGTGTTGTTATCGCTGTGTCAGTGTTGGCACAGATTCGAACTGCAGGGCCAGTGTTGGCCGACGTGATGGCGATGTCAGTAGTTTGCGCATGCGTACTGCAATTGATGCGAATACTCTTTGTTAAAGCTCAGAATTGAAGCTAATCAGTTTATTACACAATCTACACAAAGCGAATCTCTTAAAATATTGTTGCTTCGATTTGGGTACTTTAATTCTTCAGTGTGAAAGAAAACAGGTCCAATTCGATTGTATTCTTGCAACTTCAGAATTAATGTTAATAATAGCCAATCGAAATATTTAATCTAGCATTCAAATAATATACAATTGATTCTGCTATTTATAATCATATGAATTTAAGTAAACCAAATATCTAATGCAACCTTGACATTTTGAAGGTATGATTAAAAATACTCAGGCTATTTTATAATATTTTAAACATTAATTTCTTTATTCTTCTTTTCCAAATGTCCATAGTCTATGCATAAGTTTTCGTCGTAAGCGATCTTGAATTTGGCACTAAACTTAATTTTGGCTCTCGAGCACCCTGTGGTTTTTATAGACACTAGCAAAGCCAGTGCTGCCTGAATTTTGGGAAAACATTTTTTTGTCTGTGCTATCCAAACGTCTCTAGGACCATAAAAATCTAACATATACACGTATTAATGAAAAAGCAGAAATTAAAAAAGGAAACAGTAAATGATGTCAATAGTAATCGTTACTTGGAAGCATTTCGGTTGTATCTGAAAGATCCGTATTTTTAAAAAGATGTAATTTCCAACATACGGAATGTTATAGAATATAACGAGATGAACCTTATTCCCCCTACTCAAAAGACGGTTTCTCCGCTTCCCTTTTGGTTTTAAAATTACCGAAAATTATGTAAATCACCCTTCTGGCAACACTGATCGCAGCACTAACTCATCTTCCATCTTTCTCTCAGATCAATATGCTTGGAAAGTACTCTCCACTTCCACTCAACGACATAACAGCCATAATTGCTTTCACACGCATATTCGTGTGAGGAAGAAGTAAACTCTACACTGTCAACCGGCTTGTCTTCGATTTTTCGCACGCAATCGTTTTTCTTGACTCGTTTGCATTGCAGTGGGGCGAAATCGTACTTGAAAAGAAATAATCTGGAAAATCGGGATCGTTTTGCAGCTTGTAAAGTGCCGCAATCTCAATACGCTTTAGCTAAAGTGTGCAAAAGCAGATCCACTCCAGGTGTAGTCGTTTTACTAGGACAAAATATTTATTGTGGAAAACCGTAGCAAATATGGCGGCAGTGCAAGTGACAAACAAATCGGGGACTGGCTGGCCGCGACGGAGCAGCCAAGGCCAAATGGACAACAGCAGCAACAACAATGGAACACAGAAATTCGCGCCCAGCCAATCGCTAACCATAAATCGCACAATAAACTTGTAAGTTTGCTCCATGCGAGTTTAAGATTTTCGATTTTAATATTACAACTACACTGAACTTTTCACTTTCAGGTATCCGCTAACAAATTATACATTCGGCACTAAGGAGCCGCTGTTCGAGAAGGACCCTTCGGTGCCGTCGCGGTTCCAGCGTATGCGTGAGGAGTTCGATCGCATTGGCATGCGACGTTCCGTGGAGGGGGTACTGCTGGTGCATGAACATGGACTGCCACACGTGCTGCTGCTGCAGCTGGGGACCACGTTCTTCAAACTGCCGGGCGGCGAGTTGAACGCGGGCGAGGACGAAGTGGACGGCCTGAAGCGGCTTTTAACCGAGGTAAGCATTGACGCGCTGCCCAGAATGCGGTTGGTGGCGAAGTAGTCTATGTAATAGTTGTAGGGAAAGGCATTTAGATCCCATTGACTGTGTGTGCATTATATAAAATTGTATCAAAAATTGTAAATGCATCTGCAATTGTCGAAGGCAAACAGTTCGAGTGGAAATTTGTAGTAAGATTCTAAAAAGGTTAAATGGCGCTAACTGGCAGACACTGCTGTAACCGATCAGCTACCAGCCATCACGATTCATCATCATCACAACTATCGTAACGGCAACTGGCATTGTTGCCATCGCCATCCGACTGCTTGCATACGCTTTAAGCAAGCTAGCAGTGATTCTGTTTTGCTTGGTGCCGTCGGTGCTGTTAGACTGCGCTGCAAGCCAAAAATACATTTGACTGTGAAGTGCCATTGTACTGTATTGTTATTGTATTGTATGCATTGTAATCCATTTAGACATTAGGACGGCAGGACGGCGTGAAGCAGGATTGGATTGTCGAGGACACCATTGGTAATTGGTGGCGCCCCAACTTTGAGCCTCCACAGTACCCGTACATTCCGCCGCACATCACCAAGCCGAAGGAGCACAAACGCCTGTTTTTAGTGCAGTTGCATGAAAAGGGTAACGTTGATCTAAGCTTAATTGTACATAAACTAGTATTTATTACTCGTACATGCTATATTTGTATTGTATCACACACCCGACATAAAAGGCGGGACAACAAGAAAGATCGAATGCGTGCCAGTTCATTGGTATTCCGCATTGGATATGGCTCGCGCATGATGAGTTAACGCATGCAATAATTTGCCTACAGGGCTTACCTACCTACTTTCTTTACAAAAATGCGGTGGTGTCCAAGTCTTTGGCAAGCACTCTGATGGTGACAAGCACGGCAATTCAGGAAGTCTGATTCTGCATTAAAAATTTTGTTTAACCCTTTCCGACATGAAAATAAACCCGTTCTGTATGAATTGTATGGGCTGTAGTCCAATATATTGGACATTGTGACTGAAAGGGTTAAGAATTGAATAGCTTTGATTCAGTGGTATAGTTTTTTAGATAACGAAAAGCAAGTTCAAGTGGCGGAGTTGGAGTATTGCGAGGCATACTTCGGCTGATTGACGTACCCTTATGATACTAGAACAGCACAACTGGAATGAAGCGAACTCTCTGAAGCATTTCTGTAGCGGACTTTGGGAGCTGTGACGCAATTTTTTAACTTTTGGTTAACACCTCGAATCAATACGAACTCAAAACCAGCTTAGGAATAGATTAAGCACTTATTTAGGAGACCAATAGGCCAATATTGCTCGCAGTGCACAATACCCCACTACTATATTAATCTAGAAACCACTATTGAGAGTTGCATGATGTGCGATTTACACAAAAACTCTTCACTCATTATGTAGTGAAAACATTCTGATGCGAATGCTTCTCATGTCCTCCTATGATTGAAATATTGTTTTATTTTTTAGCTATGGGGCTATGTGCAGTTATGATACTAGATTCCCAAGCAAAGATCACACCGAATCGGTATCAACTGACGCATTAATTTGATTATTTAGTACGAGTATATTTGATCCGAGTCTCGCCCCTAACGAAATCTCCCACGCCGTTATTCCCTGCCATCAGCATCAGAGTGTTTGAATAAAGCGTATAATAGGGTTAAGTATTCAAGTATTCGTTCCTAGGACTATAACGTACGTTTTTTGTTGTAGTTTATATATACTCCTTTTCTAAGCCAAAATACAATCTAATATTTATTGATTAAAACGTCAGATTAAAACAACCAAACCAAACATTACATAATCTTGCAACAGAAATTTTCTAATTTCTAAAATGTCGTATGTATTCTTTTCAATGCTGTTTAGATGCGCACTGGCGCCAGTACTGCAGTTTCGATGTGCCCTGAGCAGTTGTTTTTGTGCGTGAAACTGAAGCTCGTTGCGCCTCGTCTCCCTGTTAACGTACGATACATGTAGAAATGTTGTGCAAAATGAAAAGTACGAACCGACGGAACGCCGAACGTTCGCACAGTCTTTGACATTTCCACACTTGTCACACCACCATCGCCACCACTGCCACATTGTTGTAACTTTCACGAATGTAACGAACGTGCGCGCGCCTCAAATGCCATGCAAACTCTTTTTTTGTTTTCTTGCTGATCTTTTGTGGCGTCACTATTACGCTGCTGTTCACACAATATTGTTTGAATCTTTGTAAATATGCCGCTCCGCCCAGTGGCGAGAGCGCGTATACATCTGCTCACGCACCAGTTCAAATTGTAATTAATCCTGTGCAAGAGTTTGTCATGGCATTCTTCCATACATCTTCTTTAGCTGTTGTTGTAATTCAGGCGTTTGTAAAACAGCCTCCTTGGAGCTGCAATTATGCGCAGTCTTTAAGTGAGGCTATGAAGATGTTGTATTTAATTTTATGACGGAATTGTGTAACATACGATTAGCGTGTAAACCTACGATTATATTGTTTGTTTTTTTGTTTCGTTGATTCCATGAATTTGATTGATTGATTGATTGATTTCGATTGGTTGATGATTGTCAGTTTGTAATATGCTCAAAGTGTACCCAACTGTGTAAGCTAAGCAGCAAGCAAGAAAGCCGACTGCAATTATTTATAGAATATCCAAAAGAGAAGAATCTGTTCAAATGCAAATGTATTACGATGTACTTAAAATTACGTGCTCTATACAGTCGACGCCCATTAATACGAATAATGTGTGTATTGCCCAATTATTTGTTAGTAACCGTAATCAAAAATTCGTGCCATATTTTCTAAACAATTTTATTTAAAGTCTTGAACCTAAAAATCGACTTGAACTTAAACATAAAAATCGTTATTTACGAAAATACTACAAAGAAATAAAGCTTTAACCATTTGTAATAGTTACAAAATTTGCAATTTCAACAAGAAATACTAAAGTACAAGGAGTTCCGTAACAAAATGCAGTACTAAGACAATTTTTTTTGTTGGGTTAAATTAAAACATCTAATTAAACCATTACAATATGTATAATTTAATAAGCCGTTGGCCCTGCCATTTTCTATAATTTTTTATAACACTTGTATGTTTACTTGCAAAGAAGTGATTTGAGAAACAATTGAATGTATTCAATTGTATCTTAATAACATATTTGCAAATGTCAATATTAATCTTACGTACGGGAAATGTTTTCATATCAAATGTAACTCCAGTAGCGGCTCGTATCCCAGCATCGCGACAGTATATTAAATATTTTATTTCAAAGTTTATTAAATAGTCGAAAAGCTTAAGCCACGTTAGACGTTTGTGTAGACTTAGTTTAATGATGAATACAAAATAAATGTATGAATGGCATCGGATAACTTTCTGTTGAGCACCCACAATTGACTGCAAAACGTTTTAAAGTATTCTGAAATTGTTCCCTGATTCTGTCGCTCATACATTCCTAAGGTAGAGGTTCTCAAGCTTATTCAGCTCCCGTCCCTTGGCGATGTAATAACATTTAACACTTAAAAAATTGAAATGCCACCTCGACGCATTATTTCTCGTCTTTTGACTGAAGCTTATGCCTTTCTGATATTTTTGCAGTCCGAACTATTTAAGCTGTGTAAGTTAATAACCCATTTTGTAATCGAATTACCTAGTTAATGATGTTTTTTTTTTGTTTTTTCAACAATTAAACTATTAGTTTGTAATTATCTTAAAAAAATTTATTTCTACTTTAATATTTTAGTTTTCCAGTATATATGTGTTGGAAAAAATGTTAATATCTTGCTTGGGGTCAGTTTTTATTTTTAATATAAAAGTAGTTATAATGCTGAAATAATTTTTTCTTAATATTAACATAAAATTATGATTTATGTATAATACTTCATATCAAAATGAAAATTCAAAAATGCGATTTACATCATCTTATTTGATCAGTAAATGAAAAGTACAGCGCATTTTTTCATGGAACTCCTCGTACGAAATTATTTTCTTTCACAACTGTAAGGCCACAGATCAGTTGTTGTTGTAATTGGTTTCAAATCATCAAAGGGAAACCATGCTTTGGCTGCAGTGAACATTTATACTTATAGACAAATGGGCATTCGTTATACTGGACGTTGACTGTACTCAGTTATGTTTTACCATACTCTACGTTACCTTTATTCTTCGTACTTTAAGCACGTTTTGTTGGGCTGTATTTAAACAAAAAACGAACAAAAAATTATCTTACCTTTTACTAAAGATTTACTGATTTTGTGTGATATTTGTCGATTTTTTGCAATGCGTACTCGCGGGTTGTGTTAGTGATGTGCACGTAGACTAATCTTGGCGAATATTTGGAAACGCCCATATCATCATAACAACTCTGCACTTCATCGATATACTGAGGCCTGATCGAGGCCAAAGAAACATGCGAGTATCTATTGTAAATATTGAGGCATAATCGTAGTTTTAAATTGAACTTGTCATAATGACTTCACACTTGCATTTACCTCCTAAGCTGTAGTAGCTGTATACACACATATGCATATGTACATTTCAATATGTTTGCAGTAAAATTTAGCAACGAGTCAAATTATGTTTCGAACAAAGTGCAATTATCTGATATTGACTACTGAATCGAATCGAATGAATGTAAAGTGTCCGAGTGACCTGTTAAAACGCCAACGAGTCGTTCTCCCCATTCATGTACTCATTTTGTGTTTTGCAATTTTCTTATACTCCTCTCGACTCTGTGTAGCTTTGTTCGCGGTCCCGAAGAACTACAAGCTAGTGGCAGCGCCGCTCTTCGAACTGTACGACAACTCGCAGGGCTACGGGCCAATAATCTCCTCACTGCCGCAGGCACTTTGCAGGTATGCATTACAAATACAAGTGTACAGTTGTGTGAAAAGTTCTAATACCAATTTTCACACACACACACGCACACAATTGTAAATCATCGCACCTCATATTTAAATTTTAACAATATAACTTTGTTTCCATTGCAGGTTCAACTTTATTTACATGTGAGATGAGGTGCACGGCAGCGCCTGCATCGCTTACAAGTCGCCGTGCGAAGAAACCACCACCAGCAGTGGGCGGCGCAACAGCAGCGCCGAACATGCAACTGAATATCAGTCTCCACCACCACCATCAGCTTCATCATCGTCCTCGGTAGCATATGAACGTTACCATTCATATAGACAACAACCACAACAAACACATTATTAATTATATTAAATGAATTATGTATGTAAATGTTTAGAGATCTGCCAGGTAGCTTACACCTAAATACAATTAAAAAACAAAAACAGGGCAAAATAAATTTGAAAAACAACCCAGACACCGTATGTAATGAGGCAACCATGCCAGAGTACATCTCACTTATTGTAATCTTAATTAAACAATTCAATAAAGTAGTACTGACTTGTCTTTTTCAAGCAAACATTTTAACAAGTGCACAAATTGTTTAACCGATCTTTGGGTGCGTTCGTTCATGGTTGGTTTTAATATAACTGGTACTTGGGTATAAAACGGCAGAATTATAAATCACACAACACACATTTTGGGGGAAATTTCCTTTATTTTCCAATAATATTGCTGTCGATAGCCGAACATTACGTTGTATACATATATAATTTTTGAAATCTTGATAGATATCCTCGAACAGACGCCGAAGAATCTCCTTCACGTACGCGTATGCATGCAGGCAATGCGTTTACGTCTCCACCACGACAACACCAACGTGCATTTCCATTTTGTTTTCTTAACCTTATATCTTCATACTGGAAAATTGTTTGTTATTTTTAAATATCGTAATAGCTTTTGTGCATCGTGGCCGGTTCTCGAACGCAGCTCGTCTCTTGCATATGCAAGTGGATATTGCACGTGGCGTTGTTGTTGTTATTCAAAGCATGTAGTCCGCGTAAATCTGCTCGTATGTGACGCGACTGCAATGGAAGAACGTAATGCCTCTAAATTATCTAGTGCCGAATCCGCAGGCGGTGCCTATATATTCCGAGCGCAATGCGCCCTCGGCCGAACTGCGGGCCTGCTACTGCGTCGATTAACTGCATTTGCTATATATTAATTTATATGTGTGTGTATTTTATTTACTTGCGGCCCGCTGAGCCGCGTTGTGCTCCAGTTTAACAAATTGCAGATAAAGAAAGGAACTGTAAAACGAAAGCACCAACAATCTTACAAGAAAACAATGAAGCTGTGTAGGTTGCGGATAATCTGTGCTGAAGGGCAGTCAGCGCCCGAATGCAAACAAAGTAGGAACCGTTCAACTTAACCAAACGGCAAACACAACAGAAAAGGAACCACAGGTATGTAGGTACGAGTGTTTGCTGGCATCGCCAGTAAGACGACAAGTGACACAATCCGGTTTTTGATAACTCCCCCTTGCATACTTGTACAACATATATACATATTATGTAGCTCAATAGGGCTTGCACCCCTCTGCTCCCCCCGACACTTAAGTTATACGTATGTAGATGCGTACAAAATCGTTAATAAAAAATCTAACGCCCGCACAGTTTCAACGACGCCACAAGTGCCGCGCCCAGCAGCGATTATTCGTTTGCCGGTGTAGCGCTTCACCACAATTTGTTGTGATAGAACTTGAGATCGTGAAAGCCCTGGTCGGTGTAGCCCTCCGTGGACGACACCGTGGACATGGCGTCGGCGTTGTCCTGGTGCTGCGGCGACGACGTCTTGCCGACGGGATGATGCAGTTTAACATGGCCAAAGTCCTCCAGCTCGTCCTGGTCGAACTGCATCTTGTTGGTGGGCGAGACGGCATTGCCGACGCCATAAGACATGTTCTTCATGCCGGTGTGCTGCTTGCTCAGCTGAAATGTGGCGGTCTTCTTCACGCTCACCACGCTCTCCGTTTCCACGACGGAGGGCGTCTGCGGGCGGCCGTGCTCGCGGTGCGGCTGCTGCAGCGAGAAGCGTCGCTCCTTGTTCTCCTCCTCGATGGACATTTGCAGCGAATCGGCAGCCTGCATGTCGGCCTCGGACATCTGCTCGTCGTAGGCCGTCTGCAAGTCCTGCAAGTCGGCAGTGATCGCCTCGACGGCCTCTCGCACGGTCGGCTGATGGTGTGTCGGCGACGAGATGCTGCGGGAGAACAGTATCAGTGCGCTGGCGTTCTTACTTTGCATTTTTCAAATGGTCAACTGTCAACAATGTACTGACGAGATTGAGGAGGACAATGCGAATGCAAGAAACGAATAAAAAAGTTGCTGCCAACTGAACTAAAGTGTTATTTATTTAGAAAATATAAAAAGTTTTACACAATAGCTGCATTAAGCGAAAATAAGGCAGAAGAATCGAAAATGCACGTACATATACATAGGTTTACATATGTATATGTATGCAGGTGTGTAAGAATATAGGTAAGTATATATAGGTATAATTAAATAGGACGCTTGTTAACTAATGAAATCATGAGAAATCACAATAAATTGAACGAGTTAATTTGTTGCTGTGCACGCATTCGAAACGCGTACTGCTCATGAGTGGTGCTGCGAAAGGAAGACACACGCAAGGATTTTGGGAGAGGAAGAAGGATAGATAGGTATAGGTATAAGGCTGGATGTGTGCGTGTTGAAGAGGCGACTAGTGCAGTGGGCGAGGTTCAGCAGGCGGAATAATGCAAACGGAGGCATTGCATGCACGTTCCAGATGAACAATTTCGGCTCGTTTCGTCTCAATTAATTAAATCATAATAAAAAAAATAATCAAAAATATATGTATGTGTATATCAACAAATCAGGTAAACCAGCTCAACTGAAATTTTTCCTCCCAAACAACTGTTGATTTTTTGTACAGATGGATTGCCGTATTTACTATGATATTCTGCAAAATAAGAATGAGAAATAAAATCGAAACATAAAAATCAATGAAACACAAATGAAGAAAAATATAATAAAATATAAAACAATAATAAAATAATGTAAATAACATTGAATTACTGAATAATATTTTATGAAAGCGAATTGTTCATTTTATTATGTAATCGGAGAGATGACTGCATTATGAACAATACTATATACAATTAATTGGATTACAATGGGGTGTGTTGACTGATTGATCAATTGAGAAAAGTGCTACAAATGAAAAGCTCGCCAAGATATTATTGCCTTCAACAAATATCCAAATCACTGCAGACATAACGAACGCTAAATTGGGCAGCTTGCTTATGGGAAATTTTGTTACTGTCAGAGCGTGGCCAGTGTCTGCTGAGAGAGCAGCCACCGAAGGAAGAGTTTTCTTTACTTGGATTTTGTAGAGTCAGTGACTTGTGGTCAATCGTACTAATTCACTAACACCGGCGGCTGAACTCTCAGCTTTCATCTACTTTTTGGATTGATTACACTAATCAACAGCATTATGGCTTTTCTAATTTCGACATTGAAATTCATATCTCTGTGTTATTAAGCGCTGTTAATCAAAAAAACCAAAGCTTGCAACTACTTCAAAATGTGATTTTGCACTACACGAAATGATGATGTAACACTTCAAATTAAAAAGGAATTTTACAAAAACATAGATAAGAAAATGGTTATTAACTAAATTAATTATACTAAATTGCTCATTAAAATCCTACGTTGTTACGTGTATTTTCTTGTTAATGCCGGGATTTAAGTGTAAATAAAAAATGTACGCTTATTGATTTTCTTTTGCTAAAATATCTGTTTGTATAACTAATTCAAATCATAATCCAATTAGGCATAAATACATACAAATAATAGGTGAATAATAATATTTAATGCTAGATTATGTACAAATAATGCGCATTGTTTGTTACAACGTATTTATTATATGTTAAATTAAACTCAAGCGGCTAACCAATACTTCAAATGCAATTCAATTTTCCAATTAAAAGAACGCTCTAGGTAGCTGCAACTGGCTGGCTACACATTGGGTCCCTAGCGATACCAGATGGAGATTCGTTTATGAGTTGTAGTAGTGATCCGTGAGTCCACCTCCTCCTCTAGTCAGGCGAACTCATGTTTCCCAAAGATTGAAAAGCCTTGTCTTGAGATCGCAAAGAAAACAGAGCACAAAGCTTCATGTTTTGAACACATTCAGCAACTTTTATTGTCTGTCAAACCTATTCTATGCGCATGAGCCGCTTGTAGGCGGTACCCGGTTAATACACATATTAAGCTTTTGCAGTCTGAACGAGATAGTCTAATCACAAAGATTGTGCACTAGTTTTGTAGTTCGACAGATGCTTAGGTTCCTTCGCCCTGCCTCTGTCTGTCTTTTCATGCTGTTCTCTAAGTCCCCGTACAAAGTGTAAAGTGGCCTACTTTGGATCATCCTTTGCTCCTCCCTCATCCTGTTGGTCTTCACAATATGCAGCCAACAAGGCCACAATCAACGATTGGGATTCATTATCTACTGGAAAATTTGCTATTTTCAAGCACACGCAGCGAGGAGCTGAAGCATACATGGGTTCTTGGCGGCAGACTGAGCAAGTCAGTCAGTTTTTTACATGAAGTTTGCGAAAATAATTATGAGATAACAATCAGTTTTTTAATGTGTGAAGGCACATTAAGTCAGCATAGCAGAGACACTACATTCTTAGACATGTGACACATGACTATTTTCAATATAACACAGAAGTAGTTTAGTGCGTTGCATCCACTTTGTAAGTAGAGGAATTAAGCATTATTATTATTGACGGGGATAGTGCACTGCGACCTAGAGGATCTATTGTTACCCCTTCATGGACTTACAGTTTGTCAGTAAGTCCAGTATCCGAGAGGAATTTTAGTATGTTACCTAACCCTTTGGAAACATAAACTGCACCTGGTATAAGAAAGGCCCCAGGTGTTTCTTTGCATATGTAAAGGGCACACTCCTAGTATATGTGCTGCAGTTTCGTTCTCCTGCACTACTCAGAACCTAAATTACTCAATCGAAAATTATTCAACTAAAATGGTCGAATTAATGTGTTGCTGTTCCGCTATCTACCGCGCTACCTTTTTGTTTTTTTAAACAGACTTCAAATTAAAGAATAAAGTCTCAATGTCTGAGTCTCATTAAGCACTTATAAACGGAACTTCATCTGGCATCGCTAGACGCACCTACAGCCAAACAATCGATCAAGTGCTTTTCATAGGCAATTATTTTACTTTCAGAGGAACCGCGACGGTAGTCCCCTGTCTTGACCAGTTGAATTGCATTTGACATGACAGCTTGAACGAGGTGAGAAGAAAGTATTAATTACCTGCTTGACTCAGCACCTCCTTTATTTGGCGTAGAATTGTTATGAATTATCTGCAAATAATACACAAAGATTTATGAGAGTTTATTGATGGCTTTAAAACACACGCAATTGCTTCGGAGTGGGGTGGCAGTTGGCGTTTGTTTGGGAGAAAATACCAGCACTTGTAAAACACATTTCAACTGTACCGTTTATTGAGACAGCGCACGAAACCCTGCGCCAAGCAATTCACTTTTTCTTTCTTTTCCCAGCAAATTCCGAATTTCAAGTGGCTCTGCCGACTGTCGTGCGCCGCAGCGTATTCAAATGAGCAGTCGGTGTCCCACTTGCAGTCGCGGCGCGCAACATCGACAGACAATGCCTACAAGTCAACTGCTGATTTGCCATTTCGCTGTCGTGCAAAGCCGCACCGGCAGCGTTTCCTACGTTTCGTGACGCGTCAATGGCAAAGCGACCAATTTGTGGCTTTGAGCCACAAAGCACAAAGAGGCCAGTTACGAAAGCAAGCAAAACAAAACAAACTACTGGCATACTCCCATTTGCCGGTTCGGCAAATGGCCGCAGAAAACGAAAGTGATGTCCTGCGACTCTGGCGCGCTGCCAAGCGGCGGGCCAATCGCTAGCGTCTAGTTGGACAATTTCGGTTTTAACCCTTCGTTGCATGGCATGACATATATGGAACGTTAAATTTTCATAGATTTCGAAATTATTCTATTCAGCAATTTACAGTCGTTCATTCTTCAGTTGAGTCTTTTTTGTTAAAACATTTGATTAGCGAAATTTTGCGAATAACACTGAAAGTGTGTGCAAAAGAAAATCATGCAACGAAGGGTAAAATATAAGTACAACGCTCGATTGCAGTCGCACACACACGCATTCAAAAAATGTTGCCAACAAATTAGTTTTGCAAAATGTTTATATATTTTTATTATAAAATATACAACGATAAAAATTTCCATCACAATAAATTTGTCAAATGCTGTGAATGTCCTTCCAAGGCTGACGTCCTCAGCGCAAAATACGAAAACAAAGACACCCTGATACAGAAATGCTAACGTCCGGTTTGAGGTGGGTGAGGCGAGTCATGAAAAGGCAAACACAAACAGAATGGATCGCACACATTGTGAAACTCGAAAGGGAATACGACGCGGTGTGAGTAATTTGTGTCCGTTGCTCAATGGGAACTAACGTCGTTCAGTTGGCCGGCGTGGTCACAGCGTTGCCCTGCGAGTGCATGGGCGAGTACCCAGCGGCTGGCTGCTCCGGGACCGTGTCGGGGCCCCGAACTAGGTAAATGGTGGTCTGACAATTGGGACAGGTGGTGCACATTTCGGGCTCGGCGGCGACGACTGGTGGTTGTTGCTGGTGTGCGGCCGCTTGCTGTGATGCCTACGAGCAACGCAACCGACGACCAATTGCAGCAATTGAAATAATTAAAAAGAATACGAGATTTATTTATAAATATTTAGATAGAAATACGAGGAGTAATTTACATGGGATTCTTTGTAAGATTGATTTTTGCACTGCATCTGCGATGGCGACATCTGTACCGGTGGCATTTGTTGTTGCATTTGCTGTTGTTGATGCGATGGCTGGCCTGACGGCTGACCGGCAGCGGGCATCTGGCCGTGAACGTGGCCCTGCGATTGGGCTTGGGCCTGAGCCTGGCCGTGGCCCTGCGCTGGGACCTGTGCTTGCGCTTGCATTTGCTGTTGCTGTTGTTGCTGCTGCTGTAGTTGTTGCTGCTGCTGTACCTGTTGCTGCTGTTGTAGCTGCTGCTGCTGCTGTTGTTGTTGTTGTTGATGAAACTGAGCCTGTGAAGGCGTCATTGATTTAACATCAGCATTCATCTGCATATTTTGCGCTGCATCGCCCTGAGACTGTGCACGAAAACGTTTGACACATCAATTCAGCTTTATCATTTTTCTATTTCAAGTTTTATATTTCAAAAGTGTAATTACCATTGGCTGCATTGTTGCGGTTACATTTTGCATCTGACTGCGTGAACTGTACACATCTAGGCCCTGTTTCAGAGAGGTGGAACGTAGCGAAATTAAAAAATACTGCGAATGCACTAACGACGACTTGTGTAGCATGTGTTGGTGTAAGTTGGAGCCAGAAGAGCTCTTTGAAATGTGTTGACGATCCTTTGGTACAATCATTATCAATTTATTATAATCTGGACATAATTTAATATTTTTTTTTATTTTTTGCGATGCACTTAGGACAGAAATGATTAAATAGGTTCAGATATAGGCGATAGTGAGGTGTTAATCCGTTTTTAGACGGTATAACATTATGTATATATCTTTAATAATATACGATACCACGTAATTTGGGATAAAAATCCCAAAGTATTTTTACTACTCTTTTATAAAAATGTCTGTCCAAGTGGTCTTTTACTTTGCTTGTAATTTGCTTTTAAAAGAAAAAACTAAATATGTTTTTTAAAGAAACAAGAAATAATTATTGCTTTGGGTTAACCAAGCCTAGAGAAATGGGAAGAAGAAATGGAACAGTCTTATATGACAAGCTAAGCATAAAAACGAAGATGATGTCCATTCAAGACGGATCTCAAATTATTGGTGGGCAACCAAACTCTGTTTCCCTCTATTCTTGACTCTTAAGACCCCACAAAATGCTTCGATAAAACAACAATTGACAAAGACAATTAATGTAAAGACCCTTTTCCAGGACGCTTCATCACGACTTTTATATTAAATGTAGGTTGTTTTAATATTGTGTACTCGTCGACCTTGTGCCTATTGACAACATAGCACAATCGACTACTTATTAGTATTTTTAAAAATCATGTGGCTATCGACTACTTAATTTCTTAACTTGTATATTATTCGTTTCTACAATAGTTGAATTCCACTGGTATCGACTGCTGTTACAAAGCCGAAATGCTTTATCTTTGTTTGTTTGTTGGTCATACGACACTAAAACTCAAAAACTAGAAGGCCGATTGAGCTGAAACTTTCACAGAATGTTCGTCTTGACTAATTCTAGGTAAACCACATAGTGTGAATACGACCCGACCGGTGGGCGTGGCACCTCCTATACAAAAGAATAGCTTCCTAATTATAAGTCCGACAGCACTGAAATTCGTTTCTGCGTAAATTTGGAACCATAAGTCGCAAATTAATGAAACTGGGTCACACACTTCGACTGGGGGAATAGATTGAGCATTACATAAGAGGCGTGCACCGCCCAGTGTTGTATGAAGAGTGTGAGTGTTGTATAAAGAGTAGACACAACAGTGTTGTATGAAGAAAGTTGATTGATTGGCAATAAATAAGCACGCATTCAGCTAGCTGCACTTTAAAGCAGACAACTATGAATTACTAACGATTGCAAAAAAGGATCGTAATTTTTATATTTATAATTTTTTAACATAATTTCGTTGCTGCTGATTTTTGCTCATACTCATTCTATGTTTTAATTGTTATGAATAATGTGTTTGTGTTTGTTTACCGAGTGTCTGGGAAGATTGGACCGTGAAAACATGTTTTTCTTGAAATACTCATCGTCGACATCTTGTAAGCCCTTTCCGTTGGACGGCATTGAGGAAATTGAAAATTTCAACAAAATATTAATTCAGCAAATGCAACAAGGCAAAAAAAAACAAAGATTAAAAATACAAATACTTTACCGAACGCTTTTCCACCATCTGATTGCGTACTGACATGCGACTCAAGGCGTCGAGAGGATTCTTGCGTCCCTGAAAAACACACACACACCAACGACAAATAATGCACACACGAGGCAGATCGAACCAGGAAACGGTATAAGTAGCTGACAATGCTTACGTTTGCTTTGGCCTGTTCCGCTGCTTGACTCGGTGTCAGGCTGACGTCGCTTGCCGCTTTCTTTAGAAAGAAGGAGTTTTTGAACTTTTCAAGTGCTGACTTTAACTTTTGCATTAACACTGGGCCAACACACTTACTAAAATTTGTGTCTTGGACGCTGGCTTGTGCATCGTCTGCAAATTACTTCGCTTGCTTTCCATTTTCTGCGCGCGTTCGTTTTGCTCTAATACACCAGTATTCGGAAATTTTTTTATTTAAAAATATATATTTTTTCGTGAGGCGAATTATTATTAAATTCTTTGAATTTAATATATGACAACTAGGCGAAAAATTTCTCAAACAATAACAGTTGAAAGTTTTTCAAAAGTGCTTTTCAATAGTTTCTCACAACGCACTGCACTGAAACAAGTGGCTCACACGAAACAAAGGCTAACGGGTAGGAGGCAATCTCTGCGCAATTGGCACAAATTCGCATCGCATGCACGAGAGACGACCCGCGGCTGGGCGCAGGGACGCATGCCCAGTGGGTGCAGCGTGTCGTATGAGCGACGCGGGTTTTGCGGTTAGCAACAAGCAATCGAATTTAGTGCTTTAGGTTAGTGCTTTCAATGTGTTAAATACCTCAGCCATACTGCACGTTGGACGACGGGCTCCGTAGCGGCCAACCGGTGAGATCTGTGTTATTTGCGCTCCCAATTTGGAGGCTTCCAGCTGCCGCATGCGCCTTCTATCGACGTCGTCGCCCAGGAAGTGAGCACCAAAGAGTTGCGTGTTAGGGCTTTGGTTACATTGCGTTTGGTTTGATGTTCATTCCGAGGTTTGAGTGCAGTTTGTTGGTTGGGTTGGGATGATGCGATTCGATGGTTGGTTAGGTTAGCGTTAGGTTGTTTTGGTTGTAGATGTTGCAGTTGGCGCATTAATTTAGTGTTATGAAAGAAATTGCACACATAAATACAAAAAAGTTTAATTAGTACACAGCAGATGTGGTTAGAGGAACGTTAAGAGTCATGCAAAGCTTTCAATACTACTAATTTAATGCATAATATATATTTCAACAGTATATAATATATGTACATATTAAATATTTAGCTGTTTACCTAAGCTAATGAGTTCAGTTAGATTCGTTTTGCGAGTAAATAATGCAATTATTGCGTATTTTACTTAAGCAGATGTAATTTAATGTTGTGATAGGTTAGCTTGGGTTGACAGTGAAAACGAGCCCACATAGGCCAAAGTAGACCCACTGTGTTACCATAGTGGAAAGAGACCGACCCTTAGCCGAGTGGAAAAATCCATCTACCGCACTTACGGCTTAACCGAGTCAACCAGAAACGGGAACCCGAGATAAGAAAGTTTCATCCTGGCCAGACAATGGAACATAAAGTATGCAAATGTATGATACTATGGGGAGATAAGCTGAATTACAGTTGCGATAGTGTTCAGTAAAAGCAATCCCCAATTCGTTGGATATGCCGGCCAACGGTCCAGTGACCTGTGGGGACAAAAGCGATAGTGCCACGCCCGAAACGCAGAAGTTGTTTGATTGTGTTGTTTAACGAGGGCTAGATTTCTCTGAGGATGCGTACGCATTCTTTCACCCATAGCATGATGGCCAGAAAGAAAGAATTTGATATTCATTTTGACCGACGCCAGTAAGTAAGTAAGCTTCGCAATAAAACGTAATGTAATGATTTTTATAAAAATGTAGTTATGAGGTACAACATAAACTATTATAAAGAGCTGTAGAAAGTTTTGACTTTATGAATGCCGAACCAAAAAGTCCATAATTTTGAGCCTGTTGTGAGCTTAAAGCAGTAATTGAAAATTTAGAAACTTATTTTCAAGCAAGTTTACTAATTAAATCAACTTAAAGCGACTGTAAGTAAACACTTCAACTTGTCAAAAAAATGTCCTCGCAATGCAACAAACTGCTGAGTTAATTAGCACAAAGTCATTAAGCGGAACTTTCCCTTAAACATTTTCTGTAGCTGACCAAAAAACCACACTTAAGCCACCGTTATTCATTACTTTCAATTTGCGTGTTTGTGTTAAGACACGAGTAGACTTTATGCAAATCACAAGCTACAAGCAAAACTCCATAGGGTCAATGTGTCCCAGCAAATGTTTCTTTTCCGCAGCTCCATGACTGCTTCTTTTCTGTTTATTTTGCCGCAGACCACTTTCCACTACCATTTTGTCGCAGGCTTATTTCTGCTCACTAACCCAAGTCAACCCGAAAACCCAGCGCGCGAGGCAACCACGAGAGGGTGTCATGCACATTTGACACGCGCACCACATAAATATTTAACGGTACAGTAGAGCCAAATTTGAGCAAACAGAGGCAACACTATGCAATATACGAGGCGAGTGTACAACGTATTCATTAGTATGGTGGGAGGGGCTGCTCACCTGTTTGTGATGTGCATGCCATTGGTGTGGTTTTGGTGTCTGTCCGACGAATTGCCATCTTCTTTATCGAAAAATCCTTCGTATAGCACGAAATTATTTGCCTGCGGTATGGTTCGCACCAGTCCGTAGTGTTTCTTCAAAAAGCCAAGTAACTTCTCTGATGGCCTATCTACCGAGCACTTGAGCGGAGTCCAATTCTCTTCGCCCAGCATGGTCTGAAAAAGCTCCTTGCCGAGGCCCTCGCGCTGACGTGACTCATGTACGTAGAAGTCGAGAATACAGGGCGCCTTGTCAATCTTGCGTGTCTGCCCAGTCTCATCGAATAGATACAAATCTTTTGTACCGACTTTCAGCAAGCCAATTACCACACCACTGCAACGCAAACAAAATAATAATAATAATAATAATAGTAGCAATATTTATTTAAAATGTAGGCCAATGTGGTGCCTTAATTTTTTTGTTTTTTTTTGTTCTTATAAAAGTATATCTACTTGGCACCGATGTATTTATATTGTTTTTCTATTATACATGACACACAACCAACCATATTACTATTATTGTTTTAGTGTTAAATGTACCATACACACTTACTACATACCATACATGCACTCAGGCACACATACACAACACAGGAGGTAAGCATATACAATGCAAAAGGGAAAATTATATGAGCTAAAATAGTTTTCACGAGGCCTACTCGCTTATGGCCAGGGAGTAAGACGTACATACTAATTAATTTCACGGAAAAAATTGAAATACGCATGCATACACACACACACGGATACAAATGCGAAAAAGCCATGCAATGTGAACGGCCATACTACAAATCCTTCAAAAACTGACGTCATGTGCCTACAATTTTCACGAAATTTATTTGGCAACGGAAGCGACTCCGTTCAAAGTAAAAGGCAGCGAAAATGCTTAATATTTAGTTTTAGCGTGACGTTCCTTAAAGGCGAAGCAAAAAACTGATTTTTCGTTAGTTGTTTTAGTTTGTAGTTTAATAAAAAGCTTATATTTTGTGAAACTCTAAGTTAAAGTTAGTTAAATAACAATTTTGAAAAGATGGTTTGGACCAGCAGAACATAAATGCATATTTAATTCTTTATTAAACGTATTGGAAATGTTGAGTTTTGATATCAAATCCACAGATATGAAACAATAGTTTATGGTATATTTACTAGTAGACAACAACAACACTCAACAAAACTCAAAATATACTCGTAAACAAATTAATTGTTGTTTTAATGGAATTAGTCAAATAATTACAAAGTATTGTAGAACTCTGAGTTCATTCAAGCTTTCAATGAAGTGCGAATGCTTTCCCTATAACTCAGAAGAATACTTACTGATTGCCAGCGTTCGGATCGCCCAAGAGGTATATAATTTGGTTATCGGACATGCGTAACTTTTGAGCTGTTGTTACTGGCTTTGCTAGCTTTTGCGACACCGCCGATAGCTGCCCCAGACGATCTATAATTTCGGACATCTTCGAAGTGGCATCGCTGTACAAAGAAAAATCATTTCATTACATATCAATTATGTGTTACTGCGAACTGTCGTACTTACAGCGCCTGTCGTCGATCGCCACGAAATGTGTGTGGCAGCAAGTTTGAACTGACCCTCACGATGGGCTGCTGAAAGAGGCCTTTTATATCAAACCGAAACTCGGCCATTTCGATTTATTGGTTGAATAGAGTCGTTGACTTGAGGTTTTTTCGATGCTAACCACACGACTCCGTTCTAGTATGTTTCTCCTGTCTGAAAATTGAGAGCAAATACATATATTTAACGCCAAATTTGACTGAAGTAAGAACAAATGCAATCAGAGCGTTAAGCTCACAATCAGAGCAATGGCATAACTTGATGTCTAAATGCAATTTTCATATTAGCGAATCGTCTGGGGTGAATGCCAGCCACTGCAATTTAAATAATTGAAGCGAAATGTAAAGCGCCAATTTGAAAAACAACGGCAAACAACAAAAACTCAATTGCCACACACCCTCAAAAGTCTGAATACGCTCATTGCCTGCAGTAATCGCTCATGTCAATAGCGACACTAATAGCAACAACAACCACAGGAATTGCGGCATCAAATAGTTTGCAGTACATTTGCCGTCTAATATCTTTGCAGTCAAATCGATTGCGCCATCATGCCTAGGCGCGTGCACCCCGCGCAGCAGCAAAAGCTCAATCTGCCCAATTTCACAGAGTGGAGCGGCGGTGGCTGCCTCCAGTTGACGGCTATTAGCTGCAGACTGCAGTTGAGGGCGCGTCGCGCTCGAAATCCACACAAGGCGGCACGCCAAGGTGAGGAAAACATGGGTGTTTGCGTGTGGGTAAGAACACAGTGTGGCTGTAGTTGTTGTTGCTATTACTGCTGGTTCGGATGATAGAGTGTATACGCCGCATAGAGTGCGATGACCTAACAGCCGAGTTTAATGCAATTTTACAGAAACGTCATCAGCGCTGTCAAGCGAATGCACTGGAGGCAGATTTTTGAAGGCGCTTTCGGGCGCTTATCTGTACCTATGTATTTTATAAAATGTATATACATACTTGTATTTATATTCATATTTTAGTAAATTTTGGGCTGACAGGGAAATAATTTTGTATTTAGACAACAAATGAACTTTATTTAATGATATGTTTTAAATTTTGTAGGATGTCCTTCTGACATATTGTGCGCTCATAAAACTTCCTTATCAGTAAAGAGCTGAACCAAGTCCGATTTCAGGTCTTCATCGTTAGTGAATGTTTAAATTGTTTACCAGTCATCAAAAATGTGAGCATTATAGTGGTGAAATATTCGTACAATTTTTTTTTGCGATTTGCCAATTCTGGCCATTTTTCCTTTTTTTGTTTTTTCTAATTTTATTAGTTGTTGACAGAAAGCATACAAAACACCTTTGTATTTCCACCAAATTGACAGGATGATCTTTTTAGATGCAATTTACGCTTGCATCATGGTCTTTCCCGATCGATATTATTGTAAATCAGCGATGATGCGTTTAAAAAATTAATTGACTTCGTAGTATTTAACCTCTCTGCAATCTCTCGGAAAGTTACGTGACAATCTGACTCAATTATGAATTTAATTTGGTTGTGATCAACTTCGGTAGGTCGACCAAAACCTGAGCCATATCGGAGTGAAAAATCTCCAGAACGGAATTCTGACAAATGCGTTGTGTAAAGCAATTATCAAAATAAACTTTACATTTCTCTTTGTGAGTTCCAGCAGCTTTCTTGCCATTACGAAAATTAAAGAGTAATATATGATGTTGTAAATGTTCCTTTTTTGTATTCAATGTGGACAATTTGCTTCAAATGTCAGCTAAAAGTGGCAAAGGGAAAAGTCATAATGTAGTCCTTCAAAAGAAACCTAGCTCCATCTATTTAAGGAAACCAAAATAACTATTTTGCCAACCCAACATATATTCAATATGCAGATGAAAAAACAAAAATAATATTTTAGATTGCCTTATCATAATCAACCTTCCACTTGCAACGATTTTGCATTGTCAAAAAAAGGTGCTCATTATAACATCAGCAGACAAAGTTTACTCCAGGACGCATAAGTGCCTACAACCAATATAAAAGGTCTACTGAAAATTACGAGCACTCCTTCAGTGCAGCCAGTGTAGCATGACGATTTGCCCATGCACCATTTCGTACTTTAGAAACTTATTTGTAATGCGTGCAGAAATAAATAATTCAAATGTTTTACTTTCAGTGGTATCGTTGATTTGTTAATACAAATCATAATCATTTCATGCTCTGTGAAACGATTTCTATCATTTTCAATTATTCATTGGTATAAATTAAACATACGAGTATATATTACATTAAGTCAAATTAAAAAAGTCATAAAAAAATTTAAATCAATTTTGCTGACATTCGCGTTATTTTCTGGCGCAATTCTATTATGTGTTTTCGATTTCATAGTTATTCAAACAATTTAGCATCGTGCTGTGTCTACGAGTACGAGTACAGACAAATCAATGTAACAATTTAAAATTTCCATCATTTGCAAAATTATTTTCGTACTCATTAACGGATGACAGTCGAGTCAAAAACAAGCTCAGATGATAACGTCTGAAAGCGTGGCGATGACGCGCAATTTGCCCCCCGTTAAGCAATTTTTACAAGTCGGCAACAAGTTCGCCATTGCGTTTCCCTCTTGCTAGCTGCATTCACATTCATACGTACATAAGTATGTCGTGTGATGCATGCTCAAAGGAAACGCAAATGCCAAAATGCATCGACTGCGATTCAAGAGCTCACTTCACATCGATAGAGATTGTGAAATTCCGCACATGTCAGACAGCATCACGAAACTTGCAAAACAACGCTCAGCCAATACAATGACAAAGCAATAAGCCTACCGAGCAATAAACCTATCGTGTGCTCACCACTTTTTTGTTTGTTATACTTAATTTTCCACTCGACTCTCACAAAGTGTGCCGACATCTGCAGATTGACATAGAAACAACACAATTGCGAATTAAATAAACCACATTTTGGTACCATACTCGTATACGGGCGGCAAAAAGCAGTCGCTGCGCACAACAGTTTGTCGTTTAAATTAAGATCAGACAACAAAAGCTTAAGTGCCTTTATTGGGTTAGGTAATGTGAGTAGCACGATAAGCCACGCATAGATCCACTGCTTACCAGGCTGAATTTTGTCAATGAGTTGTGAAGTCAGATCACCAGATCACAATTGCAAACTGATGAGTGGTGATAGCGCCTTGAATCAGATCCGGATCTTAGTAACAGAAAATCGGCATATTGCGAACAATTTGTATAATCTGACAGTTTTAATGCTAACGTAACTTTGTGAGAATAAATTCTATTTTACTGGAGGCTTCATTCAAGATTTTTTGCATAGGTATCTCTACCAGCTCAAATACATTACGTAGATGCTTTGGATAATCCTAAATTTGAAGGCTATATTAAGACATCAAACACAACAGCAAGAACTCGTTTTTGTCGTTTCATATTTAGATTAAAGAAGCGGCATGCCGATTCCTCGAATAGTACGGTCCGAGGACTCTGAAGCCCGTTGTGATGAGACTTATGGCAAACCCTCTCATTCAAAAATTATGGGAAGCTATGTGTTTAAAATACGAACAACTGTCCAAAAAAAAGTATTACATAGGTAGGTATGTAGTTTAAATAAATTTAATGTCCCAGGAACGAATGGTTTAAAACCAGAATGTATTTATTTATTTATTTATTTCAGTCTATGGAAACACCTTACAGAATGTAAAAATAATAGTACTTAAAATTAATTAAAAACTTAAAATCAAAAATTTTGAGATAGATTAATTAATTTAAAATTGACTGGCAAGACAGCTCGCTTACGCGAGACTAAGGCCTAGCTTCCCGCAACCACCCGTGTTGTGCGTGTGAATTTGTACGCGGGTGGAAGGGACCTACAGTTTTATGCCGGTTCCGAACGGCAGGTTGGGAGCTCTTTCATAAGCAATTTTTACTCTCAGAGGTTTGCCATTTCCAGCTGAGAGGACAGCCACCGAAAGAGAAAACGAGTTTTCCCGTTATTTTTTTTTTTAAGTGTTATTACAGGCAGTATTTGAACCTGAGGTTGCTGCCTGCGACTCGCGGTCCAACGCACTAACCAACTGAGCCACGGCGGCTGCCGTGATTGAGATAGATGGCCTTTTAAAACCTTTCAAAAAATATTTTTAGCTAAATAATTTAGAATGTGATTAAACTCAAGCAACACTCTATTACTAGGAGCATTCATGCCATAAATAGTTTTGCTCAAGCAAACATTAAACAAACCAGAGTGGCGGACAATTTTGCCCGGAACATTGAGGTTAATTTTACCAAGAAGGGCAGTGCAATTCACATTACGGGTAATAACATAAAAAATAAACAGAGCAAGTGAGCATTTAACTTTGTGTCTATTGCCAAAGCCATCTTTCATTCACTTCAAATTTATATTATGGTCTAAATACTAGGAATATAATGTTCTAGCAGCCGTATTCCAACTTTAAACCTCTTATCCCAATCGGGCCGAAACAGTTCATAGAAAAACATGAAAAGATAAAACTGTCGTCATGGGTACTTAATTTTTTCGATTCTTAAAATATTTCGTCATTTAGTTTTTATTCTTATTCGTCACACACAGCACAGAGAAAACATTTCGCCATACGCGTCACACGGAGCAAAACATTCCCATGTGGAAATAGACTCGAAAACAACGAAAAGATAGTGACGCGATAGTGGCGTCGAAAAACCCCGATCAAAACAAAACCAAAATCTTATCAAAAAGTCTCGCTCCACAAAATTTTGTGTTGAATCTACATTTGACAGTAATTCACAGACTTCTTCAGGCGATGAGTAACACAGAAGGCGGCATTTGATGTGTTTGAGAGCGTGCGGAATCGATTGCACAGTGTAAATTGACGCATTAGTTGTAGAGGGGGCGCAGCTATATTTCTCCCTGTTATCAGGTCAAAACGAGAAAAATATTACAACCGTGCGAGACAAAATAGACGCTGATGCAACAACCGGGCACACTTACAAGCGATTCAAAAATAATCACAATAGGTGTGAAATTTTACAATTTTGTCTCTATGCGCGCTGCCCGCCAGCAAACAACAATCGTAAAGTTGTGTCTAGCCGCAAGCCCTGATCACCTCAGCTGACGATGTAAAATTCCGGTATGATGCAAGCGACACGTTTGTCATGTTCGCCGCATGCTCTTTCCCAATTTTCTCACCCACTCCTAAAGTGCTCCACATACGCGTGCTGCAGGCACTTACATACATAAATATTATACACTCGTAGAGGCATCAAATTACCACCGAGCAAGGCCAAGT
Source organism: Melieria crassipennis (assembly GCA_963668005.1). Taxonomy (NCBI): domain Eukaryota; kingdom Metazoa; phylum Arthropoda; class Insecta; order Diptera; family Ulidiidae; genus Melieria; species Melieria crassipennis. The sequence goes on along the minus strand of OY764962.1, from coordinate 110,016,341 downwards.
TTACACGTTTCGTCGACGCTTGTTGTGGATGTTTATTTTTGTATCGATTTCACAAACACCCACAGGAATCACCATCGCAGTGAGTTCAGAAGGCAGCGCCCAGCACCAGACAAGAAGCAGAAGCAAAACAAAAACCATAAAAGGCTGAAAGTCGATTACCGACAGCCCGAAAATGTTGCGCTTATTGTTACACCGCGGCAAGCGAACATTAACAATTATGGACAAACAAGGTCAGCAGAAGAAATCTACTGAAAGCGCCGCGAAGTGAAACCAACGCAGCGCCGCGATGAAACTTTGGCGCTGCCAAGGTAGGAAAATGAAATTGTAACATGCGGTGAAATCTCTCACAGGTGTTTGGAAATTTAAATGACGCAGCAGAGTTGGACTGAAAGGAAAATTGAACGGGGTGAAGCCGTTCTCAAGGCAATGCAAGCTAATCAGGGCCAAAGTGCACAGTGCACCGTTGCGCGACGACAATTACATTTTAAAATTTTAATTTTAATTATCAGTTAAACGGCACGGCCGATAAGTTACTAACTAACAAACTATTTACATATGTGGACATGTTTGATATTTGCGTACACAATGGGAATTCGAATAATCAAATCTGTAAGACGATCGACTACGCAAAGAAAATTGTAAACAAAACGGCGCTGACGTACATACACACATTTTTATGTACGTACACATGCCATGACGATGGAGCGTATATTTATATTTGTGCAACAATTAACAATTTTATTTATGGGGAAAACAATAAGTGCGCATACAAATGGACTGTCGCACACGATACTGTAATCGTTCGGGCTTCAAAGAGCTAATGATGTAACAACTGCCAGTTCGGTTGAATGCAATAACAATTCTTTTTAATTGCAGCGATTGTTTCGAATTAAAAGTACTAAGTTGTCCAAGTACTGAGAGGAAGAAAATGAAATTATCAACGTGCGACAATGGATCGGCGCAGCCAATTATACTAAGCTGAACGATGCGTTGCTGGCTAGTCAAGGGCCCAAACAAATAAATAATGCGCATAATTTTCGGTGACTATAAAGCATTAAATGCATTCATTCAAGAATCAAACCCGGACAATAAACATACATGAAAGACCTCTAGAAGAAACATATATTTTCCATATTTTTGTAAGCAGCACGAAATATGACAGTTCAATTAAATCTGGGCAGAACTTACAATAATAGAACATTGTGGGTTTTTTCTGACACCTTTCAAAGTTTGATCAACTGTAAATACAGATCAAAACTGAAATCCAATTGTGTTGTGAAGCTCACCTGAACTCTTTTTCGGGATATCTTTCAAACAGATTTAAACTCCATTGAACACTACTACAAGCCCATAGTCGAACCTTAGACAATCAAAACTTCTGCGGAACTCGATACCCAAAAAAACTAAGATAGTCTCTAGTCTGTCAAAATTCAGATTGACAAGTTGTTTTTTAAGAGTCAAAATTCAGATTCACTATGTATCTGACAAGTTACTTTTTAAGAGTCAACACGCAGCAGATACTCTTATTAATACGAAGCATTGCACTGGTTCTGAAAGGACGCAATTACTACTTATTTACGTATAATTATTATGTGCTGAAGATAGGTTACGTTAGGCTGGCTGCCTCTGTAAGAGACACACTCTGAGGCCTATTTATAGGCCCATTGTGCTCAAGATGGTACAGCCTTAAAGTAACATGTGAAGTTTAAAATAATAAACAAAGTACAACACACCTCCGCGTCACAAACTTCAATGTTTTCATGCTCAGGGTGACTTCAGGTATAGTTTTTCAATGGACAGTTTGAGTTTTTACAATTTTTCAAAAATATCTCCGAAAATTCGCATTATCGGCATTTCCAATCAATTTGTTTGAAAGCAAACAGTTGAAATATGACATCTTTTGGATCGAATTTGGCATTAATATATGATTGGAAAATAATTAATGGTGATTTAAAACTTTACTGGTCCTGAAGCATCAAAACATACCTAACCCAAAAGTTGAGTACGAACATACGTAGTGGTAATTCTATAAGCAAAACCATTGAACATTTCATGTTAGAACAGTAGTTGTAACAGTAATCTATGAGGGCAAAGACCTTAAGCTCATCTATTCTGAATTACTCATCTATTCTAGTAAACCTAATTTTAAGAGTTTAAGGTCTCTAGGTCCCATGAACAAAATTCTGTAACAAACTAAAATTAGTTTAGTAACAATTCAGTAAAGAAAACTTGTCAGATTTTGTAGAATCTGAAGTGTCGCCCAGTGCTTGTGAATTAAAATAATTTTAATTTATATTTTAAATGTTAGCTTTATTTGTTATAATTTCATGTGCTTGATACGTTATCTAGCAAAAAATATGAAAGCTAAAGTAAAAAGTAAAAATTACTGCTTTTGTACATAAAATTTCTGCTCCGAGATAAAAATAGGCCCACACTTTCTTCATTGTTGTATGCTCAATCAATGCATAAATGCGAAATGCAGCTGCGGTCAAAACAAAATTCCAATAACAATGCAACAAATATGGCCGTTGTAAACAACTTAAAGAACGTAACGTCACTTAAGGCAAAAAACAAAACAAGAAAAGCAAAAAACATGTTTATTATTTTCCACAAAGTGCATCGGGTGATTTCATGTACGTATGTACATAAAAGTATTTATCGTCGCAGCTGAGTGCAACGAGAGCGAAACCTGCGAAGAGAAACTGGCGCCGATCGAGCCCCACAAACGCTCCATAAGCGAAAGCAACAACATCGACACAAAGAAACTAAACTAAATCGTGACAATAACCTTTGAGTGGTCTCTTCAGCGGCGAGAATGTGGGCCATTAACATTCAATTAAAGTCGACGATGAGGCTCTCCGACTGCCGCCACTCGGGCCAGTGCCTGGGCCGACAAACCGGTAATAAGCAGTTCGACATGCTGCTGTCTCATCTTATTCGCAATTAGTACCAAAAATCCTAAATCAGATAACCTCGGTTCCCGTTCCGCAGACATCAGGCAACACTTGAACCCGTAGCACATTTCTGTTTCCAGCTGAAAGCGGTTTGTCGCGCTCAAGCAAGCAAGCAACCAAAAATAAAACCACAACTTCGCTCCACAACAAACTCACTAAACTCCACAACAATACAACAGCTGATCAGCATAATTCGCTCTTTATTCGAACGCGCTTATTGCGTTCTGACTGGTTTGCAGACTCTTTTTCAAAAAGCTAGGCAGACACTTCTCGTCGTCTCGGCAATGACTGAAAACGTGAGTACACTGTGCGTCAGACGGTCGAAAATTTGTCATCATTTTGTCGCCATCGCGCATGCTGCTTTCCTCAGTTAACAAACTCATTTGGTTTATATACGTTTAAAAAATTGTCAGGGTCAATATATGGAAACATACCCATGTCTGGGCGCTCTATATTCCTAAGTAAAGCATGCCGCGAGCTTTCATGTTTGACAGTAGCTGCGAAAAATTATTTGTTTCTTACTAGAGCTGATCAGACAAAAGGTGCACATGAAACACCCTACAAAAGCAGAAAGCATCAAATGAACGATACAAGTGGAGTTCTATCAGTATTTCAAGCCTCTGTTCGACACTGGCATCCATTGGGTGCCAATGGAACAGCACATTTCCTGATCGTATGCTATCTGCTGAGGTTTGTTCAGGAATCAAGGAAATGTGCCCAATTATCTTTTGCTTTTCCTTTAAATTTTTATATTCCCTATCCGCAAGTCTCAAGCCAAAATAACTTCTCAACCAATGACTATTCACAAGTGATGCTTCGGCTCCCATCCATATCTAACTATAAATCTAAACAGACAAAGGGGTGTGTCAAAATCAACCACTGCTTATTCTTAACCCATTCGAGACGACGATTTTTTTCGAACACGGTCCCTAGGAGCGAAATTTGTTTTCTTTGTATTGTGCATGTGGAAAGGCTTCAGATAATTTTTAGATTTTTTGGTACACAGTAAAACCAATGCCGAATTTTGTTTTCCTGTACTTTACAGATTTTATTAGTTCCAGAAAAATCTTATTTCGACGACTGGTTTACTCAGAATAACTGAGTACCATTGCACACACGGTGTGCAATCGGTCTCGAATGGGTTAATGTCCATCACCATACAGCGTGCAAAGTGGTCGCTGTGACTTGTTGTTAACAAATTTGCTGTATTCCATGCTTTTGTTTACATGCTTATCGCTACAAGTTGCCCAAAAAGCACAAAAACCTCCAAGCACATACACTTCTCATGAATGGCGCGAAAAAAAAAGAGCGACACTTTCCTATCGGCACTCAGCAACCGGGCCGCATGGAACTGCATTCTCACACGTCTCCGACTGCGGCTACAACTGCATTTCCCACTGCTGTTGCGGTTATGTGATTTTTCTACTCGTTTTTTCCCCCAACTGTTTTTTTCCACTTTTTTGCACAATCCAAGCCGCACATCTGTACAATCTTATATACATATATAAAGGCATATAGCAGGTATGAGTGTATGTATTCATACATGCAGTGCTGGCACAGATGACTGGTTGTATTGTATAATTCCACACAGTGACAACAGCTCGACGTTATCACACAATTGCTGAGCGACCAGTCAGCGAAATAGTCGATCGCCAGCTGTTGGCCGCGTGTTGAATAGTCGCTACTGCCGCTCTTCTCAGTGTGCGCCCTGCCGGCGAGCCCTCGCCTCTTTCCGAGTATCGGTCTTTTGTGCGCCCCATTAGTTTGTTATTGTTTTTTTTTACGTAGTCGCTTTTCGCAGTCGAGTTCTCTCCAGAGCATTGGAGCAAAGTCAAGCAACAAACAACATTGAGTTTTCCTATAAAGGCTCTCTGCGGTGTCCGCATCAGTTATAAGTGGGAAGTCTCGTCGACAAGTTCGAGTCCAGTGCCAACCGTCAGACAGCAAGAATTCAGCAGTCCACATCAGACGTTTGCTCCTCAGCAGCATTTTCAAAAACGAAAACCGTGTCACTGTGACGTCACGGAACAAGTCGAAACGAATAGCAACAAAGTCCGGCAGTACAATTGAGAAAATCAAGCGCCGCCTTTCGCCACTCGCACAAACTTGGCAAAGTCACAGCAAGCGAAGCAATTCGTTTTATCCAAAGCGCGTCGCGACTCTTTGTTCGAACGAGAAAAGCTCGCTGCACATTTCACTGTCACCAGGAAAGTGTTCGTCAACGCTCAGCCAACATGAACTGCTCCACGATCGGAATCGTGCGCACGCCAGCAAATGGATGTGCGCTCAACGGTGTTTTCCTCGGAGGGTCACCGCCACCGCCATCGGCAGTCGCGATTGCAAACACAAGTGTGAACGGCACGCTGACGGGCGGCTGCATGCGCACCATGAGCAACAATCAGAACGGCTCGCCAGCGGAGGGTGGCAGCAAGAGTAAACGGTCGGAGCTGGCCGCCAAAATCATACAGCAGACGGATATCGTGTGTTTCGACGTAGATTCGACGGTCATCCGCGAGGAGGGCATCGATGAGCTGGCGGACTTCTGTGGCAAGGGCGCTGAGGTGGCGCGTGTCACCAAGGAGGCCATGGGCGGTGCGATGACCTTCCAGGACGCACTCAACATCAGACTCAACATCATACGGCCCACGCAGCGCCAAATCAACGACTTCATCAAACTGCGCCCCAGCACGCTGACGCGCAACGTGAAGCGCTTCGTCGAACAGCTGCGCGCCGACGGCAAGCAGGTGTACCTGATATCGGGCGGCTTTGACTGCCTCATCGAGCCGGTGGCCAACGAGCTGGGCGTCCCCCTCAGCAATCTGTTTGCGAACAAATTAACGTTCTACCACAACGGCGACTACGCCGCCTTCGACACCACGCAGCCCACCTCTAAGTCAGGCGGCAAGGCAGAGGCTATTTCCATCATCAAGCGCCAGCACCCGGACGCGCTCATCACTATGATTGGCGACGGGGCCACGGACCTCGAGGCGGTGCCGCCCGCCAATTATTTCATCGGCTTCGGGGGCAACGTGGTGCGCTCCGAGGTGCACAAGCGAGCACAGTATTATGTTACGGACTTTGAGCAGCTCATGTGAAGCAAACAACAACCAACCAGCCGGCCGCTAGGAAGCACCCTAATACAGTCAGCCGGATCTGGATTGATTTTTTTTCACGTTACTACGTGTCCATTATGTCCCCCTTTACAATTGAATTTAAGCGAATTTGTTTATGTTCGTGCATGGTGTTTTTGCCGTTTGAGCAACAACACGAGCGAGTATTTTGCCATTGACTAACTAAATTAGATGCGAATGTATGTAGAGTCGAGTGTACACGTATGCGAGTGTAGGTAGGTAGTTAGGTAGGTAGGTGAGTAGTCAGTCAGCATGTAGCTTTCAATGAATTAATCTATGTATATCCAACACTTTATTAAATAAAGAAATAAACTGTATTAAACAAATTCAAAACCATTCGATTTGCCTTCAACTGCCATTGCAAAGCCACAGTTAAAGAAACTTGCTCCACGTCACGATATTAGAAATGAGTGACAGAACGTTTCAATAAAACTGGCGAAGGTTTAGGAAATTCACATAAGTTTGCAAGACTCCTGCCCATAATTGAATAGTTAGGTTCAATTATATCATTTGAGTGGATAAGCCAACGAACGGATGAGTGACAGAATCGGTTAAACACTTTTAGACAGGTTAAAGGTCGAGGGACAGAAATTATCAAACAACTTTCGGACGAGATGAAAACACAACGGTTTAGAAATCGGTTTGGACGTTACAAGTTAACGATTAGGGTAAAGCGGCTGTCGAGAGACAAAAATTGCCAATAAACAGACATAGACAGGAAAATAGACCCGTAGCGATACCACACACAGTAAGATGTGATAATGATTTTGGGATCAATCTAATTTTTGTATGAAGTTTGAACTTTGATTTTCACTTTAACTAGGTTTTTATCCTACAGATCATCGAGGTAGGACAACAGAGAGTGCCGTGGAATGACAAAGTTAGTTGCAGTATGCTTCTCCTGAACGAGGAAACCTTAACAGCCAATAGGACTTTACTAAGAAGTGGTCAGTTGTCTAAAAACACCATTATTTCTTGGAATGTTGATTAAATTAGAGCGAATTGCGTAATATCCACACCAACCACATTCATGACAAAACAAAAAATAAACATAAATTCTCGTGGTGGTTAATCTCAAGCATTCAAACCGGATCTGTATACTGACGGCCACCATAGAACACATAATTACGAAATTTTATTTATAAGTTATAATGCAGGTAATTTTAATCTATCGTGGAACCTGGCCTTCATCTTTCCTCGCATTATGTCTTTGGAATCATTTGGATCACAGAGGTACTGAGTTATTTAGGATCTTTCCGGCAATAACTTAACCACTTGACGTAAGGGACTTATTTATAAAAATTGGCAACTGAAAGCTTAAACATTTTATCAAATTATTTCTGCGAAACCCAAAACAACCAACATTAACCAACCATAACACAAACGACCAACTAAATAACAACATTGTAAACAGACGTCTGCACTTTCAACTTAGTTTTTGGGCATTTCCACAGCACTGCACAGTGAAAGGTAATTTCATTATTATGAGCCGACGCTAAAGAAAGCTTTCTTGAAAGCCAAGATAGCAACTGGACGCAAGTGGGTTGTAGTTTCGGTTCGACTTTCTAGACTTGAAATTGTACAAACATTGCCATAAAAGTGTAAAGTTGACAAAGCGGCAAATAATTAAACAATTAAAACAGCATTTTCAAAGCCATTTTCGAACCAAAGTCATACACATACAGCGACCTACTCGACTAGCTGGAACGCCAACAAGTCTAATCGCGACGCCAACACAGCGCTCAGAAACAGATTTTGTTTTTAAGATTGGCGACGCAAGAACAGTTCAGTGCGTTTAGGACGGCGATTTGAAGTATGGAGAGGCGGCTTCCGCCTACGGCGTGGACAGCGTTACTGCGACGGCACTATTAATGCGAGTCAAACACTATCAGAGGTCAATGCAAGACGCTCAGACGCGTGACAATTGAATACCAATGAATTAAGCAGCAGGCCAACTCGCTGATCAAGCAAACAAAAACAAGCTATCAGCTATGGAGCAAATTCTGCGAAAACCGTAAATGGCAGCTTTTGCGATTAGTCAGAGGCATGCAAGCGGGGAGGCGGGCCGACAAGTGTTTTAAAATTCCTAATTTGTGCGCACTGCGCCAAGCTTGCCATCTCTGAAAAACCGCTAGAGCCATGTAGAAAAGATGAGGCTTTGGGAAATCAGGAGAAAATGCTCGTTAAGTGATCAGAGGGGAAACAAAAAAATGATTGATTGATCGGTTGATGCGCGCTTTTTTGCCAACGAATAGGAGCCGCAGAAACAAAAACATAATTCCGATGGCAATGAACTGTTTACAATGAGATTTCTTTTTAAAAATCATTTACCAACTGCAACAGCACAGTGCTCCAAACTGTGCTTGGAGTTTGACATTAGCATGGCACTTTAATAGAATTGAATTTTATAAACATCTTTGAAACAAAATCATACAAAATAACAGTCGAATGCGAGTGCTTGGAGGGCTCAAAGACTTTAGAAAAGTTGATGTTTCGATTTTCTTTGCGAAGGAAGTCTCAACTTTGATTTATGACAAATTTCTCATTGGGAAAACATTTCTCACAGTTTCTAAAGAAAAAAACAAATTTGAAATGATCTCAAGTTGAGATAAAAAATCCTATATATTTTAGAAAATAGATTGTCTTCAAGTTCATCCAATGGGTCCAATGGGTATCTAATTGAAAATTATAATTTACCAACGATAATGTGGACGTCGAAAATCAACGCACCCACACAAAAACTTTTACGACTTTTGTTTGGAACTAAGAAATCTTAAAAAATAATAATTTTGTCTTCCAAAACTGACAAAAATTTTAGCATTATTTTTATTATTATTATTATTGGCGGGGAATGTGCACTGCGACCTAAAAGATCTATTGTGCCCCGTTCTTGATTGACTTCACAACTTCACAATTCATCCGTGAGAAGTTTTAGCATAAAAAACCGTAATTCAATTTCTTATTTCCTCGGGACAGAGTAACTGAAACCAATAAAAAAATTGGAGTTTGGGAATTAGAAAGTCGACACACGGAAAAATATTTGGTGAAGATTTGAAGCGCACATATGGAAGTTCCGTTTCGTTTGGGAAGCACAGGATATGCGGTTCGCATATGAACCCGGCGGATGAGAACATGAAACAAATATCGGCATATATATCTGTATGTCAGCGCTCTTATTGGTATGCACAGCAACGTATGAGATCAAATGGGCGGGATCTGTTAAACTTTAAGAATTTATCAACTTATAGACATATTTTTGAGCACAGCGGAAATGTTTGTAGTTCCAGCTGTGATTGGTAGCTACAACTATATTGACATCACAAACAGTAGTTTCCACTCGGAACTCAAAAGATATATAAAATCAAGATCTCGACGGACATTATCGGAAGCGATCATTTTCGCCAAATTGTTGGCAAGCCTGTGCCGCAGACAAATGTGCTATTGTTGGTGATCTCATCGTATTTCGTTTGTGTTATTCTCCAAAAAAGCGGCCAAAGAAATATAATAAAGACAGCAAAAACAACTGAACGCTTAACTTGACTGCAAGTTTGTCGTTGCCGCAACACTCTTCATGCTCTCTGAGCTCGAGCTAATTAATGCACCTATGGATCGATGTATGAACAGACAGATTTTGATGAAATGTGCTTATGGCACTGTTGCAATGCGTATTCAATGCTACTTACAGAAATTGCTGTCGATTTTCTGCGGTGAATCTCACTGGAAGCCAAATCAGCTTCCAAACAGCATCCACCTAAATTCCACTGGATGCGGCACCACTACCACCGCCGCTGGCTCTTGTCTGCCGCAGTCACCACCTCTACGCTAAACTGTCGCACTGTTACGGCTGTGCGGGCACTCCGCTCCTCTTGTCAGATAGCACTTAAGCCGCCTTCGGTATCTCGTGTCTGGTCCTTTTCGTCTTCGTCGCTTGCGTCCTCGCAACCGACAGCGCCGTCGAGACGGGGCGGTTTATCGATTAAATTTCGGTATATACGGAAATGAATTCCGCTAGTTGAAGATACTCGTTTCGCATGCAGTTTCCGCGAGGAGAATTTAGAATTTTTTGTATGATATTAAAAAACAAAATGTTTTTCTTAAATTTTTTCTGACAATTTTCAACTGTGACAATTCAAGTTGTTGACTAATCTTTTTTTATTTTTTGTTCGTCGTCACGGCTAGAAGTAGATGATTTTGCGACTGTGCACCACTTCTGCTGCGCTGCGAGTTATTCACACCCGGAACGTTTGGAAATCTCGACTCAACTGAGTTTTGGCTTATATGGTTGGTTGGCCTTTACGTCGCTGATGTTGGCGTTGGCGCCGCCGATGTGTATCCAATGTTACGGCTGTTGTTGGCGTGCTCTAATGCTGGCGGTAGCAGTCCCCCACCTCGTTAACACTGTGGTTACGTTGGGTTTCGTCGACGTCGCTGCCACAAACTATTCGGCGTTCCTCCCAGCGCTGCCCAGATGACGCATTTATGCCGCCGTTCACAGCGCGGTATTCGCTGCAGCGCAGTCGCTCTTCGCCCATTTGCAGTTTGCCGTGTTTGTTTTTATCTTTTTTGCATGAATTTTTGAGAATTTGTTGCCGACCTACCAGTGCTCAGGGTTGCATTCGGGAGATGTGTTTAGTTTGCAGCATATGGACACCACTATGTAAAAATTGTATTAAACTTACAGCGAGTAAAAACCCGTAAGCAAATATTAAATTGCGTTTCCACATTAAGGAAAATCGTGTATTATTTTTGTGCTAAGAATAATCGTTTTAGAGGATAGGTCCACTGAGTTATCGAATTGACTTCTATTAATCTATTACCAGTACACGATCAGCTTAGACATTACCGTCTGCCTCTTTTTAAATCGCTTATACTACGAATGTTTCTCACATTTAAATATGTTCATGAAATTTGAGTGAACTTTATCAAAGTAAAAACTCTTTGGTGCTTGGCCAGTTGTACCTTTGCACCACGTACTTTTTTTAAGTTGAAATTACAGATCGGAATATCCAATTAAGCGTATACACAATCGAAATTGTTAAAACAAAACCTATGTTTAAATCAATTTAAATAATACAAAAATATGAACTTATTTCTAAGGTATCCACTCCTTTAATGCAATATTTATGTATATAAATTTCCACTTTACCCCCCCCCCAAGTCCAAGTCCGCACATTATAAACAACTGAGAAGGCAATTGCACTTTTCAAGCTATCAAAACAGCAATTTGTTCAACCAATCCTACAACCGAGTAGTTCAAAAAATTTTCGAAGACAATTTCAAGTCATCCATCCATCAAGGCACCCAACGGACACTACACTTCACCGGCAGCTGAAATCTTTTCACTACCACTTCAATAATGCACTTTTCCAGCAAGCAATTCTCTCAATTTTTACACACGCTTTTATTTGTGTTCATCTTCTATTGTTTCGAATAAAAAATTCCCTTACTACAGCGCCAACTAATCCTAATTTCTTCTGCTGAACGTGTTGGTGGAGGGCTGGGTTAGTTGCAGTCCACGAATATTGTGGAAGTCCAATTGCTTCAACATCTCCTTGGTATCGGGGTCAACCTCGATGATGTCTTGCTCCAACGCGGACACAGCCGGTACGTAGTTGTCGCGACGCTCGCGCTCCTCCTCTTGCAGTTTAATTGAGATGCCACGCACCTGTGAGTGGCGCAGGCGTCCCATCAAATGGGTGACATAGCTGTGTATAGCAAAGATAAATGTTATTAATTATTTGTTGTACTTTCCAATCGACTTGCAACTCACCCGGCAATCTTGTTCCGCAGTGGCTTGGTGGGAATGATAGCAACTTCCTCGCAGATCCTCTTGTTGGTATGGAAATCCAACGTAAGGCGAGTGTAGTACTTCTCAATGATGACCTTAGCGGCCTTCTTCACTGTCTTGGTTCTGACGCGACCCTATTTGCAGCAACAAAACAAAAGCAAGCAAACAATTCCATTAGAATGGGACATGAAATTCGCACGCTACCCGCGCACTACGACGAAATTTTTCAGCATTGCGCACACTAAAAATATTCTAGATGCGAAATTTCCGAACAAAATGCACATTCTTTAAGTGATGCTAACGAATTTTTACGTTTTTCATAATATTTTTTGACAATCGGGACCTACCATGGCGGACGATTTTAGCGGAAAAGAACAGCGATATGTGAATGTGTGTGGATGTGGTCTATACGCTTGACAGTTGTAATTTCGGAATAATTGACATTCGGACAAGCCTTCTGAGGTTTGTTCGATTTGTTTTGTGCGATTCCGGATAACTAACTTCTAACGATTTTAATATTTTGGAAACTCAGATAGTGTCCAAGATTCATTGAATCACGGATAGTGTCCGATAATTGTTTTACCCAATTTACTCATTTTAGCCATTCTATACGCCGTATTGAATTTTGAGGCATTAAAAGATGCGACATCGAAAACATGCATATTTGTATATTCCGTGATTTTTCTACTCAATTACATCTTTATACTATTCACTTTAATGTATGAAGTTTATTAGCATCAGTCTTTCGTTTAATAGTGTTGTTTGACTGTGCTTCAGTTAAAAATTGCCATTTGACAATGACATTAAAATTTGTGAAAAATTTTTTGTGAGGGGTTGGAAAGGGGAAGTTTCTACGGATACGGAAATTGTTGATTGTGTTTTGCGTGTGTACGTCAGAAATTTGAAAAGTTTTTAGTCGTTTGTTTTTTGCTCTGCGTTTCTGACTACATGAATTCGAACAAACTGCAAGACAAGAATACGGCACCGTCGGATGATTGCGGCGGCGAACAGAGCACGGCAGATGCCTCTGGCTTAAACTCCTCGTCGACAACGACCAAGGAGCTGCCGTCCGACTCGGCCTGCGGCGGTGGTGAAAGCGATGTCGAGAAGGATGACGTTCCTTTGAACAAATTCCTCGACCTGCTCAATGTATCCTGCCAGGTTAATGATATGATCACCGCCAGTAATGTCCCTGATGGACAAAAGAAACCGATTGAGCCTGATCCGCGCTCTGCCATGGATCTGAAAGAGTTGGCGGAAAACCGCCTGGTCAACGACCTGCTAAGCGACAAGCTACCGAAACACAGTCGAAACTGCGACAAACTCGCCGAGAAGGGCGAATGCAGCAGCAGCAGTGGTAGCAGCAGAGACGGGCCGCGCACGAGGCAGACCTTCTCGCCCAAAATCAAGAAAAAGCCGACAGAGGCAACTCTGCCCAACGATCAGCTGCACCCAAAACTTGACCGCAAGCTGGATTACGTCATCGACGAGGGTATGCTGGACGCGGTGCTGTCGTTCATTTGCCCGGTACCAGTGCCCTTGTCCTACTCCAAAGGCTCGAAGGCGAAGCAAGGCAAGACGATGCCGTCAACAGAGACCACCAACGTGCTGCCGATACCAGAGGAGACCGTAGAGAAGCCAGCCGATAAGAACGTTCCTGCCACCAAGGAACTGCAGAAATCCAGCATGCCGCATTTGCGCCCGAAGTCACTTCTCCTAAAGAAGGAAAAACGGGAAAGAGAGTACGAATTTGCCCTCAGGCATAACAGCCAAAAAGTTGAATCACATTTCGGCATTGCTTATCGATTCAGTCCACATTGACTCGAATTCGATGCAATTCTTATGTGGTGATGGGTGAAAATTTAGTTGAGAGTGGGCGTTGTCCGATGTATTTTGCCTTTTGACGGGCGCCGTAGCTCCGTCGCACTCTGTCCAAATCTAGGATCAGCCTTTAACAGGGCAAACTTCTATGTGGAATAATCTGCAACAAGTGGTTATGCAACTTAAATATTTTAATTTCCTTGAAAGCTTGCGTCTTGTCTCAGTTCGTGCAAATTCAACAACAACGGAGTTCATAATTGCATTCATGTCTTCTCATTACAGACCGGAAGTCGTTATTCACGTCTGCGACGAGGTCAAGAACACCAGGCGTGACTTTTATTGCCTGCAGCGCCTGCTCGTCAGCAAGATGGGCTACTTCGCCGACGTAACAGCCGGCCAGAAGCTGGAGGAGATGGACATATCTGTTCACTGTGACATACAGATCTTCGACTGGCTGATGAAGTGGGTGCAGTATAGTGACGCCGTAGACCACGCAAAGTTGGTGGATGCCGAGCAGGTGCCTGAGCTGGACGACGGCAATGTAGTTCCAATATTGGTATCTGCCAGCTTCTTGCAAGTGAGTTGCCCGCAATATTGCGTCTCTTCTTGAGGTGTGGACTGATTGGTTTCGCTTACTGCAGATGGAGCCACTGATGCTGGACTGCTTGTCGTTTTGCCATGCCCACCTGACCGAAGTGGTGCGCAGCTCGACGAACGTCTCCTGCCTGAGCGAAGCGATCGTCACTCGTCTGGCGGCCATGTTCACCAATCTGGAGCTGGAGATGGTGCGCGACAAAAAGGAACGCCTGGTGCCACGTTTGTGGATTAAGCTCATAGAGAGCCTTTCCGAGCCGGAACCGGAAGCGTTGCGTGGCCATTTCTACAGTTTGGCAGGATTATTTCGTTGTGCAAAGTAGGTCGTGATATTTAAATGCTTTCTTAGTTTTTCCATGGTGGGTTTTCGACAATCAAATCATTCAAGAATCGCGAAATCCCAGCTGCAACCCTAGACAACCTATTATATTCTTAAGAGTATATTAAGTTGCCCCAAAACCAGCTAAAGGCCGCGTATGCATTACAACTGTAGCCTTAACACCTAAATTTGATTTTTGACGCTTCGTGTAGATGCAACGAATGCGTTACCCACACCTTCAAGACGCGCGTCAACTGCCAGCCAAGCAACATGCGCTTGAACCGCTGGGGTCAACTAGTCAGCCATCATGTGCGCGACTCTTTCTGGGACATGAGCAACTACGTTGCTTTACTCTTTAAGGAACTGAAATCGTGGCGCAGGGTCTATTGGAAGCTATGGGGCCATTGCCACTATCTTTACTGCTGCATCTGTGAGATGTATTTTCCCGTCTATCAGGTGAGCACAATTGCTGCAATCTTTTCGTTTACAACAAAAAAATTGCATTTCAAGGATTCAGTTAGTAGTGTTGTCTTTAGTACTCCAACTTCTTTGAGCATTTCAATGTGATTTCTCATAAACTTTAAATCTTAACCAGATGTCCTGGTGCCGTTATCATCCCATGATTCCCAACTACTTGGGCCCAGTGACCGAGGCCTGCGCGGCCGGACCCATAGGGCGTTATCCATGTTGTGATCAACAGGCGTTTCGTTACGATACGTTGCCCGGCCCAAACGTACGAACATCCTACCTTCCTTCCCACTGCTGCAACTGCATTTGTAATGATCCTTTCCGCAGGGCTGCCAGTTTCGCGAGCACAGCGTTTTGGTGGAGTGTGAACGCGACCGTCAAATAATGCAAATTCTTCAGGTGGCCATAGAAGACTTCTCGCTTTGCGAGCCGCCATCCATCAAGATGCAAGAAATTATAAGGAATAAAGACCTTTCTGAATTCTGGATCGGCTTGTCGCTGACACCGCAGCGTTGTCGACAGGGTCTGTTGCCTATGCTCAATCCGGATGGTACGCGCCAAGCGCACAATTGCTGTGCGTCCCAAATAGCGAAATTTACTACTTTTGCTGTTTTTTATAGAATCGACGGCGAAAATTGCGCGTCGCGCACTCCAAAGCAAAACCACTTTCTTTGCCGACACCAGTAGTGATACGGACACCAGCGACATTGAGGTGGAGCGACAAGGGCGCAAACTCTCGCGCAATGCAGCTGTTGTGTGCGACTTTTACTCCAGCAGCGATGGCTGCGAGTCCGACCAAAGCGAGCAAAGAATGCGTTACTCGAAGAAGGGCAAAAAGCGGTGAGTGCGGGGGTGTAGCCCGACCAAATGGGTTATTTCGTTGTCACTTACCATTCATTTTAGGCATTCCGAAAATCCTGGACGCTACTGGTGCGGCGATATGTCCGCACGCAGCAACCAAGACCATCAGCGCGAGTACGAGGAAAAAGTGATGAAGCAGGTGATTGCACTGGTCAATAAAAAGACCGGCTCGGAGCAGAGTCTGGCCCAGAATATTATGCCTGCCGGCGGCTCCTACGTGCGACTCGAGGCCGAGTGGAAGGACCAGCTAAAGCACCGCACCAATTTGACCCTAACGGCCAGCAGCTCAAACTCGTGTCTGGCCAAATCGAAGAACAAATAAATGTCCAAGCAAAAACTAAATCAGTCATGCATTCGTATTGGTTACATAAGTGCCGATTAAGTGCAAGGGTGCATGAATTGGGTTAGTCGATTGGAGCACTTTTCTAATACATACACAAGTCGGTTTGCATGCACATGTGCCATTTATTTTCATATTTATTTACTTTTGTAATATACTGTATGTTGCCTATGATTAATGTTGCTGTTGTATAACGTGAAATCATAAAAAAGGTCAAAGATCGTAATAACTTCAACTACAGTTATTAGTCTACATACGCCTTGATTGACGAAACTATCGGCCAATAATCGAGAAGAATTTCTATTGAAACGGCTCAGCCTCGCTGCAGAAATTTGAATGAGCTTTGTCGGTGCGATTGAATTATTAAAATCAATGATATCTCGATTAAAAGGGACTTCCAGATTGGTAGCTGATTATTTAAAACTAAGATATTTCATGTTGACATAATACGGTTGATGAAGTTAGCGACAACTGAAACTTTGAATAATCGGTTCAGCAATTGGCGCTTTCATTAGCCAATAGAGTTAGTTAAAATTGTTGTTTCTATTGTTTTAAGCTCACCATTTAAATTTGAATGTTCTGCTCAATTGCGGTGATGTGATTGATGTGAAAAATAGTTGTGTTTTTTAATCACAGTAGCCAATTGTAGTTTGTAGATATTTTTGAGAGACTTTGGAACGTTGGGTGTTGCGAACCACTTTCATAAAAACTCATTGTTGCCGAAATTTTGACTTGTCACCACTGACTGACTAATCGAATTGATCATTTTGATTCTTTTCCTTTCCATTTGCTGCCCTTTTAGTCATAAACAATGATTACAATTTCCATTAGACACAAATTATATTGGTTAGTCAGTTAATGACTTCATAAATTTAGATAAACGACAATGTAAACCGCGCATTTGAATAAAATTCTCTTTTGTATTGATTCATGAGCATTTCTGATTAACCGAAAGTATTGCCGGAAATAGTTGCACAGTTATAACTGAGCCATAACAATAAACAACAATAAATACATAATTGTAATCGCTCACTTAGCAATTTCGAGTAATGAAAGTGTAACAAATCAATTCTTTTTTGTTTAGTTTCTGCATTGAGTTGGCAATAATTGAACAACAATTTTCATGAGTCCCAAACATTTTGAATTTAAAGAGTGACTTTGAAAGAGTAAAGAGAAACATATTCTATTCATAATAAATTTATTTAATCGCATTTAATAGTCGCCAAATAGCAGTAAAGAAATAAGTAGTTGGTAAAATTTCAAAATCACGAATCAGAATTTTGATTAGTTCACTAAGCACACAACACTGGTATGGTATGTATGTATGAATGTAGTCTATGTTAAATGCTGGACCGCCAAGCGTGAGCGCAAACGAAAGAAAGGAAACACATCTCGTACGCTTGTTGCAGTTGTTTTAACTCTGCTGTGGTTGTAATCTCTTCGTCCCTCAATTTTTACAGTAATGTTTCATGGCAATTAACCGCAAAAACCTAAAAGATGCGGCAATCGAGTGGGAGCGCGGCTCGACCTATTACTCGTTGTTATGAAACGTTTACTTCAATTATGCTAAATTGGCATGATTTCAGTTGTTTCTCTGATCTCAAAAAGTTGACAAAAATATGTAAATAAAAAATCGTTACATTATATAAGCAGAAAGTGGGAGAAAACAAGCAGGTGTTGCTCGAAAAACTGCAGCGACGGATGATTGCAACTGTGGCTGGCCGATCAATGCTCCATCGCTTCCCTCAACATCTCAATACACTATAAAATTCTAATGCAATTCTAATGCGAACCAAACAAAAGTAGTAAATTTAAAAAGTAGAATTATCTCGTGTCTTCGAAATAAATATGATTTTTCAAGATTTTTTGTTTGTTTTCACTTCAACGGAGTTTTTGTTTTTGTGTTTTTGTTTTTGTGTGGATTTCTATGTAAAAAGGGGAAGCTAACTAAAGAGGCTCTCAGTGGCTTTTTCCAAGTCCCAATTTTCTTTCGACAGGACGGCGCGCGCATCGTGCTCGTCGATGCCCATATCTTTGAGGCGTTGGATTTTAGCATCACAGTCGGGATATTTATGCGGACCTGCAGGCAGAGAAAGCGCAATAAGCAAACGCCGGGCGAAATCTTGCTGAATTTTGCCACTTACCGCCAGCGTATGCGTTTGTCCAGTGCTTAGCGGTCATCAGGAATAGTTGGTATTTGTCCTTGTATTGGTAGGCGACCACCGCATCTTGGGGATCGTCGGGCTCGGCAGCGGCTAGCAATGCCTGAAGCGAGAGCAAGACAGTACGCAACGTCATGGCGGCAGCCCTGTGTTTCGATTGAGGTGGAATAATTAGAACAAGTAGCAATCGTTTATTTATGCTTTCATACCAATTGTCTTTCAGAATGTCGAGGCAAATGGCACCAGTCACCGACGATATGTTCGGATGCCAAATTTTTGTAATGAAACGCACCTGCAAGAGAAACGTACGAAATGTTTGTGAGTGTGATGCGAAGGTTGAACTGGTATACATGGTAAATCAAATAATTGCCGGAAAATATTGCTTATGTAAAGTTTAGTAGTTGAAGTTATGTAAAGTTTAGTAGTTGAAATTTCAATAAAACTAAAAATCTATAAACTGTTCATTTAGCGGATTTATGCATAATTATTAATGTTGAATTTGTCTTGAACTTGAACTTTCAGCAACACACACAATTGCCATAAAAGGGCTTGGCTAGTTCAGAGTTGAGTGTGCTCTGTATGACAATTTTTTCGACATATGTAGCTATATATTTCTGTAGTTGCATATTTGTCAGTTCGGCAACAATATCATTTAATGTTCATGAATGTGATGAATCTAGTTATTTAAACGGAAACATTGGTTGTTTAGTTGGTATAATACTATGAAGTGATGCACTCAACTTAACAAAACTTGCTGCTCGAAATTGCTCGTTTATTTTTACAATTGCCATCTTATTCTGTAAGGGATTTTGTTTCCTTATAATAATAATAATAAATAAAACTATGATTGAACGCTGAGTTTGGAATGATTTATATATAAACTGATATTATTTGTAATCTTACTTGAACGATTAGGCACTTTTTAGCAGCTTTGGCTAGCATTAACTTGTGCAATTCAACCAAATAGTTTAACATCAATCGTTGTATGATTAAGTCTCGACAAGTCGATAATTAATTCATAAAATATTGCGCCATTTCTACAGCTTAATTACCTTGGGCGGGTTGAAGGGATACGTCTCGGGCACCTTGATTTCTAAAACGAATTTTCCACCCTCGTACGGTGTATCGGGTGGGCCGGCAATTTCGCCGCGCAACTCTGTCCAGCTGTCGTTGATCAGTTCGATTTTAATGGAGCATTGCACAATCTGTAAAAACAAAGCAAAACCAAATTCTGAGTCCTTCATATTTACAACCGAAAAAATCTACTTGCTGTCGCTTTTACAATATTAGCAAAGAAATTCGTTCATAAGCAATGAGTAACGATTTTCTGTATTTAAACTTTGCGATAAATTTCGTAATTGACAGCAGTGCGTATTTGTTTCCCAGTTGAGCCCGCGTCAACGATGAGCCGACCCCATTCCGTTGGACCAACAGTTGGCGACTTTCTCGTCGCAGAGGTGGCTAATGCGCGCAGTAAGTTGTACTAATTTGTCCCTCCTATACAAATTGGAAACCACAGTCCCAACAAACATATATTAGCAGTAGTCAGTTGGTAGCCAACCGCCCACACTCGGGAGGGTCATTAACCGCTGATCCAGTGTGTTTGTAATATGCGGTCGGTCAGCAATCAGTGCTGGGACATTAGCAGGCGGGTGCAACTGTCAGTCCTTGACCGACCCCTGCACCACCCGTGGATGGCACTCACCTCTTCGCTTCGCATCACCTCCTTGAATTCGCGCTTGATGCGTGACACTGCCATGTTCGCCATTCTGCTGCGCTTTGCTTGCTCTGGTCCGCTCTGTCTCTTCGTGCGACACAAAAATTGTTCTTCAAATTATTAAATCCACCAGGGAGATCGTATCCTGACCGCTCGCACCGCCACTCAATCGAACGGTTCTAATTTCAATTGATTTCGTTTATTTACAAGCGCATTCGACAAGTCGCTCACTGAAATTGGAAACTGCGAGATTTTTGGAATTTTGTGTTTTATTTTGTAATATTTTCAATGGGAAATGCGATTTTCATTATTCAGAATCAAGCCAGTAAAGCAAAACGTCAAAGACGCGCTTCGATAACAATCGGAATAGGCAAATTCGAGCAAATCGATGGGCGTTGCCAGAGTCAGTGTTTCAAATATAGTTCGTAAAATAGTTTTCAGATGCTTTGACGAATGACATTTGAAAACACAATTGTTAAAAAGGGGTGAATGCAAATAAATACGAAATATTTTCATAACGTATATTTTTCTAGGTATGAAATGTTATTTCGCATAATTAAGCTCTAAATCTAAACTAACTGTGAATAATTTACAAGCATAATTTGTCTGACATAACCAATTTAGCAATTTAGCATTGTTCGATGAATAGAATGGCAAGCGAAACGTCTGTGGGACCCCCAAAAAGAAAATTGAAATTGTGATATTTTTTTATTCCCGAGTTTTGCAAGAAAACTTTGCTTCGGGAGAGCAAATCACATGCTCAAGTATTTGTGGGAAGTATTTCCGAATGCAAAATAGTCTATGCATTTTTGTTCTTTACCTACAGTTTTGTGTTTTAGTAAAATTTGTGTAACTGTGCGATGTTTAGGCTAACACTGCTAGTTATATAAAATGCTTTGCTAGTGATTGGGAGAACTTACAAGTACAAAGTAACTATTAGGCCTGACTGATAATGATCCTTTCTAAAAGAAAATAATCAAATTGCTATTGTTATTTGTAGTTATTAGATTGATGGAATAAGTAAGGGACTATAACTGTCTATATGTAAAATTAAGAATCAGTGAAGTATTAAGTGTTTGATATTATGGCTGCGGATTTATCTGGCTGGCATTTTTTTCAGTTGGTTATTATAAAATCAATAAAATTTCAAACATTATTGAAACCAATGGTTCAATTCAATGTAACTTTAAACCTTAAATTTTATCAACACTCACTAAATCGGATGTACCTAATGAATGGCAACATTCTTTGCAAATAAACAAAAGCCTCCATAGCAACGTAGGGTGGGTGGGGTTTTCACAGGCACTGCAGGAGATTTAAGATAGAATGGTTGCGACCTTACAGTTTTCGCAACAGGCACAAGAGAGAGTTGAGTAGAATTGAAATATGGCAATTGACATTTTTGTACTTTGAGAACAATACCAAACAGCTGATTTGTTCTTAGGGTTGCGTTTTAAATCATTTGTAATGTTTACGGTCAAGTTTTAACTTTAGTTAACTGAAAATTAAGGTTTGATTTCTAAACGTATTTGGGCGTTATCGCGCTTGATGGAGAAATATACGGACAGACTTAAACAACTACGTATTTTCTCCTTATGATCTTATTTTCAATGAAAGACTTTTCATTTTTGAAATATGGAGCGATTACCTCTCGCCATGAATTTTTTCAATGCCATTTCGAATGTAATTCGTTTGCAATTTCCCTCTCCATGCACAAAATTTCGTAAATATTTAATAATCTTATTTGAGTAACGTAAATCGTTGTGCTGGTTTCTATGTACGAGTAGGTAGGCATCGATTTAAGCACGTGCGCAGGCGGAGCAGAACGAGCAACCGAACACAACCGAACTCGTCTCTACCAGTACGTAGTTCTTTTTTGGTTTATTCTCTGACTTGACCTTGTTGTCCACTCAGTCACCCAGACACTGCAAACTAATAAAACTTTCTGTGAATGGCCTATAATGAGAAGCAAACATTAGATGTGGTCAGAAATATAACTTGTCGATGTTCTCCCTAGACCGGCTGGACCACGTTGGAAACCGACATCGTCGCGTCGCAATGTGCAAAACCAACTCGATCGCCTATGTACGCAAGTGGCTCAGGCGGACTGCAGGCTGCAGCCACTGCAGTTGTATGGGTTGTGGAACAACAAAGCAATCTTAAGTTGCTGCCTGCTTATCCGTCGGATACGAGAGCGGCACAACAGCCAGTACCAACAACAACTATCAAAAGCAATGGCCCCGTGGTTCTCCATTTTTATTTTTTTTCGCTTTGCGACTTCGTTTCACTTGTTACGCTTTTCGTTATTTCGACAAAATTCTGTAGATCGAATTTGGCACTGCGGCACACTTTGAGCATGCGAGATAAATTTACTGTGCGTTGAGCATTTGGCAAAGATACATCAACTGCAACCGCACGTGCAAGGTGCACCGCCAACTCCAAAACAATTTATACTGTTTGTGTAGCAGTGTTGTGAGTTCCTCTTCGACCGGTTACATAGTCAACGATCGTTTAGTGTGCAGGGTGAGTGTTTGGGACGTCCTATTCAGTTAGTTCCTCTTCAGAAAGCTGTTTACGTACGTATGTACATACGTACAGATATCTGTTTTGCCGAAAAACGTGCGCGACTTTTTTGATGTGTGCGTCAATACTCGAGACCGCATGGTTTGGCTGCGCCATTAACGAGCACGGCTATTTATCACTCAATTGCGCTAAGTCGGCATAATTTTAAGTGTGAATTTTAGGCGACATTGCTGCGTAGAAGACGCAGAAGATTTGTTTGTTTTTCGCGGTTTCGCTAAAAATACCCAAAGGTGCATAACCATTCCTCGCATTATATTACTACTTCCGTTTTTGTTGTGTTCGCCTACAACCTAATGGCGGTTTGTTTGTTTTGATAATTTGGTTGGCATACAAAGGAATGACTTGAAATCGGCCATATTAAGTTTTCGGTAATCTTAGCTCTACCTTTGCATAAATTACTGAAAATGGTGGCATTTGCATGCTTTAAACTAAATTTCATATAACTTTGTTATTTTTTGTATGTGCAATCGTGTGTTTCTGAAAAATTGTGTTTATTGAATTTCTTCCATACATATAAGAATACAAGAAAATTTCATAATTACCTTCATAACTGAAGGGGGTATTTTAATCTAGATGCTCGATTTCAATTAAAAAAAAACAGTAATAATTTTTACTATCCATGTTTTTATCAGTTTTTTATTGATACTTGAAAAGTATAAAAATGTATAATATGTACTTGAAAAAAATCAAAATTAAAGTCGGTAGAGGCCGGCAAAGTGGGGACTCAAAAATAAAAGGTGACTCCTGGTTGACGTCATTCCAATCCTCCTGGTGATTTGAAACATACAAATAAGGTTAATGCTTATTAAACAAGGAACAAGGAAGGAGGGAAAAAAATAATTTTTGCACCAAATTACGTCTTTCACAATTGTCTTGAGGCAATTTTTATTAAGTATTAAGAAAGTCTGTTAAAAATTTCAAGTAAATCGGTGAATTAGAACTTGAGATATAATGTCAACCGTATTGAAAAAAGTATTTTCGAGAAAAACGTGTTTAAAGTTTGCAGTCTCATTTCGGACAGTCTGAGTGGCGCGTCACAAAATTGACTATAACTCCGAAATTAATTCGAATTTCCATAAATCTTCTTAAGGCTTATGCTTAAAGGTATAAACTTTGAAAATATGAAATTTAAAAAAATCGATGTTTTCGAATTTCTAGACTAGAATACCCCCTTAATAAGCACAAAAGCAATATGACACACAATTTTTCTCGCAGAAATTAAAGCGTGGAAGACGGGTCAAGTCAAATTATTTCGGCATAGCAAAGATATCGTTAATATAATACAATGACCGATAACGCTCATACATACATATATAGATCATAAAATATGTATATAAATTACAGTTTTTTACATATATAGATCATAAAATATGTATATAAATTACAGTTTTAAGAGAAACAGTGAGGTGAGGGTTTCCCATAGGCAATTATTTTATATTCAAAAGTTTTCCATTGCCTACTACAATCTAAAAAAGCTATTTTCTTGTTTTTAATTAATTATGTCTGGGCTTGAAATCACGACCCTTCGACAACACACGTAACACTGAAACGTGATGCGTCTCCAAAATAGTTTAGTGAAATATTACACATCTGGTTTCTTGTTCTTTCTAAAAACTTTTAAAATAATACTATGAAATGGACATGTTTCAACGCACTCAATACTTGCTTTCTATTAATTCACATTCGCTGTCTATTCAACATGTACATTCTTCGTGGCCGTTTGTCTCTCTTGAAAGCAATAGAAATTTATTGCATTGGGTCTTTCAGTTATTAGCGGCAGTGTCCCTTGGATGCAATCCTTCCCCAAATTTAAGAAAAGCAACATGCAAAAGCTTTTTTCATCTTCGCCATCATTGAGGGATACGCGAAACAAAACGCACAGCAAACGACTCGACGAGCGTGCCGGGACTTTAGCGGAATGAACAAGAACGAGCCATAATTGAACAGCGATGCCAACAAGCATCTACCTGGTCCAATTGAAATGCTAGAGACAGGCATACAGCGTCAGGGGGCGCGTCGATGCCGTGCGGGGTATGGAAGATGAAGGACGGTGGGCGGCATGAACGAGCTGAGTGGCACGCTCACATTATTCAATAGAGAAATGGTCTGCCGGTTTGTTTTCAGCGGCTGTTTGTGTCGCGTCTAATGTGCTCGCGCTGAATTTCAGTCGTTCGGCAAACGAAAAGCAATTTTAATTACAAATTTGCGTACAACGCTACCGTACGGAATAAAGACGCTACGCCAAAAACCCAAGGCGCAGACCTCATTCACTAGCAGTGCAGGATGCCGGACAGAAAGGACAACGACAATGGTTAGTTGATTTCGTAACGGAAACCGTAAAGTTTCATCTTGTGCGGGCGGTGAAAATGTCGAGCTTCCGGTTAAAATTTGGCGGCCGAAAGAATACCAGTTAAACGTGGAGTGGCAGTATTCTGCGATGCGGACCAACATTGCGCGTCCAGAAAGTGGAAATTGACCGACTGTTGCCTATTCGATTTTGGAATGATTTCAGCTTTGTACGTGCTTCGACACCATAATCACTTCCATGTGCGTTGAGGAAAATCGAAATCGGGAAATGTGTGCATAGTTGTAATTTTGTTGCTCGTTGCAATATATGTATAACGCTTTAGGCTGATGCGATGGGGAGAAGTGGTTGCGGGATGTTATTTGCATTGGTGCCAGTTTATTTGGCCGTGTTCATGCTTGGGAACTTTTGACACTTCTCCATAAACTTGGCCTTTATCAGCCACAAATTTTCCCACTTGTAGTGCGCCTGAAATTGAAACTTAACGCAACCTTCGCAACTGCGAGTGCGTTGAGAGAGCATGTGGGACAGTGCTGCCAACAGCAATGTTTATAGAAGATTGTAATGTTGTTTAAAGCAAATAGGTTTCTATAAGGTGAAACAAGTGTTTGTCTCACGATTTCGGGAAATTGAACTGCCAAAATGAAACATTCGAAAAGAAGGCTATTGTGAATTTCGTTTTTTATGCATACTTTGCTTTTAACCATATAAAAACTCCGTCCAATCATAATTTATCATTGATTTTTGTATTGGAATCAAATCATTACTTTGATTAATATGGCGCTAGTTAGTTAGTAACTACTAGTTAGCGTTAGTAATAGTACTAGCAAGTTTCTTAGCAGTAAAGTAGCAGAAAATATAATATGTTCTCCAAGAGTCTAATGAAGTAACAATTTCAAAACAAAAGAATTCTTTTAATTTATCGATTATTACAACAATTGATTAATCGCACTTTGATGTGGGGGGTTATTACAATACTGGGAGCGTATGGGAATGAAATAATGTCGTATCAGTAATTTTGGAGTGTTTTAAATAGTGCTTTCATTCGAGAGAGGACTGCACTGCGCCTGCACATGCTGAATGACATTTCGAGAGAAAAATCATTTTTGTTTGCCAATTATCCGCTTGTCGTACATTCTACTGTCATTCGTATTGATTCTGATTGGCACTGGGTAGTTTGCAACTCTCTCGTTCTATGCATTTTCGTTCTGAGAGTGAGCGCCAACTGAGACGGAACGATGTGTCTGGAATGAGAGGGAATGAAACGAAAGCAAGCAAACGAAATGAAATCGACGAAACTGAAGAAAAATGTAATATAAAAACTTGTACTCGTAGATTGTGTGATGCCAGTTCGATCTGCTAATCCGATACGCGCTAAAAGTTTGATTCGGGACAATTTGGAGAAACAGACTGGTGTCAGAAACTTATTGCACTCCAGAATGCCAAACATTAAAGTGTTTTCGGGAACGTCGCATCCGGATCTGGCCCAGAGGATTGTCGACCGTTTGGGTATCGATTTGGGTAAAGTGGTCACCAAGAAGTTCAGCAATTTGGAGACATGGTAAGTACAAACCTTGTATACCTTTAAAGCCTGCAAAACTCCATAAAGTGATATTTAAGTGGCAGATTTTTGTGTTTTAAAAGCGTAAGAGTACGAAAAGCGTTAACGAATGAGTTTGATGAGCAAAAAAGTACTTGTGACGGAAGTTGAAAATTGAATCGAAAATTCGATTGAATGCCACATGCTCGGCGTGATATAACAAATTGATGCAATTAAAGTGAATTAAATGTGGTGGTGGTGGTGGAGGTTTTGGTACACATGGTGATAAAGACGGCAATGATGAACAAACTTGCAAACCACTAAAAGTGGTAAACGTGCGAAATCGAAAGCTCGTAATGGTCAGAGGAGGGAAGTCGTTGAACGGCTATGGGGCAAAACTGCGCTGCTGCGGAAAAAACCATGCGGCAAGCGCAAAGAAAACAACAGAGAGGCGCAGCAACAACACCGACGAGTGCAACTACGCCGAGGTTTTGACAGACATTCCATTAAGGATACGACGTGTACCTGCTGCGGTTATTTTGCAGCTACCTACGCGCGCCGACAACTGCTGTCCGGCTGGTATATGTGACGGCGTCTTGATTGACCAATGCGACTGTACCAGCTGATGAACAACAAACGTGGCCGCCAAAAGATTGAACCGAAATTGAAATGCTTAAATTTTATTTCATTTAATTTAATTAGCATGGCATGCGTTTGAGGAAAATGTGTTAAAACCGTAATTCGGGCGCAAACTCGCTGCGCTGCAGTGGCCAAAGCAAGAATAAAAGAAATCAGCAGCACAACTACAGCAACAAAAGCGGTGGAGAGCCGAAAGGCAAGGCAGCAATATACAAATCGCACAACTTTAAGGTTATAATAATGTTGCTGCACACGCCTGGTGCGCATTGGGGCTGGCGATAGTTAGGATGGCGGTGACGATGACGGTCGCTGGCTCATTGGATTCTGCCTTTGGGCTCTTCCAACTGCCCTCTGTCTCTTATCTGTCTAACGCACACACAATGAGCGGAGAAACACGTACGACGGGCGCTGCACCAGTGTGTGCGAATATACCTCGTACGTACACCACTCGTGCGACTGTCGCACTCCGCGCCTCCACCGGCAGCGGCCCCCTCGCAGTGCCACATCGTCCCGCTGACAAGGTGATTTTGATACCGACGATTGTCACGTTTTTCTATTTCTTCTCGCTCTCACTGTTCACGGTTGCCGTTTTTCCATTTGCGTCTCGCCACAGTTTAGTTGCTGGTAATATTGCTTTGATTGTTGCTGTTGTTGTGCTTTGTGTTTCTGCTTGTACACATAATGGTGGGCGAGTTGATTGTCGATTACCACATATGATTTTGGTCAGACGATTGGCCAGGGGGAGAGGGTGGGGGAGGGATGGCAGACGCATGGACTGTCGAGCAGGTTAGTACAAAAACAAACACGCGCTGCCGCTGATGCGGAGCCATGTGTTTCGGCTGGTGTCACCGGCAATGGCAAACGTGTAAACATGCGGACGACTGCCCATTTGGGAACTTCCTAAGCGGCGGTTTCAGTTTGCAACTAACGACTTGAATTCGATCGCGGAATTTGACGTTGACACTTCCCTTGGCTAGCCGCCCAGTCGCCAGGCGAATATGAGCCAATGAAAATGTACACCGATCGTACTGGACGTGCGTGCGCGATTGGCTGGAACCACCTGCTGCTTGTCTGTCTGGCTGCATACGCACAAAACCTGAGAATGTAAATGATTTGCTGCCTATTTACCGGTCGACGATGCCATTAATCATATATTGCGCGAACAAATTACAAAATTATGGCATTATTTTTGCTTTTGCGATCAACTGTACTCGGTTAATGTGTGCCAATGTGAATAACAACTTCGCATACCAACATCCATACCCTTTGTGTACAGCAACGAAAATCTTTTAAAACCGATTTTTTCGAACACGTCAAATGAGCTCGTACCTAGAAGTATTTCAAAGTTATCAGCGCTGCATGACGCCCTAACAATTCGCGCTCGTTACGAAAACAAGTAGTTACGGGCAAGTTGAAATGACACCTTGTGCGGATGCGCTACCTGGAAGAGCAAAGGTATGCCCAATGTTTGGGAAACTCAGCACAGCATGTAAATGCTTATGGCTGGATAGGCTGCATGCGGAGTGCGTATTCGAAATCCTAATAAAAATTAAGTTGAAGCCGGCTATCCTGTTAAAACTGTGGCGGAAGCAACACCAACTGAGATGCTGATTGTTCATTTGCAGCATTGGACTCACTGGCTAAAGGAAGCCGATATTTCAATAAGCTTTTGCTGTGCTTGTTCATCCGACATGCCAGCACCTCGGACCGGAGGACACTACCTGTGATTGCGTAGTTTGTGATCTTCGCCACTGAATAAAATTTTCTTTGAAAATCCAGATAAGCAGCCAGCTGGCTTGATCAAGTCATTTTCTATTTAAATTATGGCTGGAGTTGAATCTTGTGCGGATGCAGATCAAGTTGATGCTTGTGTGAGACTCGAACTGTGATGATAGTATTCGAGACACATTACTAACTTAACTGGCTTACTTACGGCCTGCCGAAATACTCTCTAGAAGCCTCGGCGTTGCGCGCGCCTCCTGCAGTTGATCACATTAAGAGATGCATGGACGTCCTCAAGTTTGTCCTTCCACCTCCAACTACTCATCGGAGCCTCATCGTCCATACGGGAGACATGGCCAGGCCAACATTGCCGTTGAATGCTGATTCGGAACACCTTCTTTTATGAATTCCATAAAGCTTTGCATGGTCAGGAATACCGTTGACTTTCGCATAGAGTATGCGAAAGCCGACCAGAGCCTCCACCTAGCAACAAACCACTTAATGTTCAAGTAAAGAAAACAACAACTACTACAATCACTATAAAACGACATTAATTTATAGTCGAAAACAAAGCGGCACAGCCAGAAAAGACACAAAAGCGAACAAGTAGCAGTGTGATGTAGTTGCCGGGTTTAGTATTTACAAACAAACCTTTTTGAATGTACATATGTTCAATTTTGTGAGGCGATAACGTCATGAGCGTGACGAACCAACACGCCGCACCACCCCACACCGTACACAAACGGCGCTCTTTCTCCCGCCAATTGCCCTTCGGGGCCGCACAAGTGTCGCCGAAAGAGCGGGCGAACTCTCGCATCAGCCAACTCATGTTTGTTTTGGGCGCTATTTGGAGGTTAATTGAATTACTTGAGGGTACGCTGCGTGCGTGTGCGGCAGCGACAGCGACAAAAATTGCGCCGAGACAAGAAAACAACAAATATACAACACAAAAACGATCGATGTACGTTGGGTGTTGGGCAGCGCTATAATCCAGAAAGAATACAAATTTCGGACAGTTAAAAACCGATGATGAATTGCCTTCGGCACAAATATGACGCAGTTCGTTAGTGAATTGATTTGTTTACTTTTTCCCTGCCAAAAGCGTCATGCAATAATAACGCCCAGAGTTCAATACTGTTGACAATATTCCATGTGATAACCGTTCCATTTCCTTCATTTCAATCGATTTCATTTGGATATATTGCGCACTCGTAGTCGGAGATCATAAAACTTGGTCTATACAATGTAGATGAGCTTGACTTATCTGCGGCACATGGAATGCTTAGAGATTGTATCAGCTATTCGGACTGACTTGTTGGCGTTTGGCTAGAAATGCGGAAACACGTCAAATTGAATGGTGTGCATGAGTGTGTGTGTGTGCACAGAGGAGCACGTGTGTGCGCCGCAATAGAATTTAATCGCGATGGCAACGACTGTTGCGAATTTTGGTGCACTAGTATTGGTGAGCATAAGGTTAATGACAGTGCGAACTCAGCTGTTTGAAATGTCGTCTTCACTTCAAATGAATGAAGTGTGCATTGCCGAAGAGCACAGTCGAGTGACGCGACTAAGCGGTCAATCTTTCCACATAGTACATATGAGTGCATTAATGATGCATCTTATTGCTCAAACTGATAGCTTTGTAGCTGTGCTCTGAAACCATGTTAAGCTTTTAATTATAAATTTACTAAATAATATTAATAAATAGTGAAGCAGGTTCGGTTATAGTTTTACACATTTGAAAATAAGTTAGTTCAATTACATCACAAATAGCATAAAAAAAGTTTCCTCCTGATTTGTATGCGCGATTCGGAAAACACGTCAGTGTGCCGAAAAAACTCGAGCACTACACTAAAAACTGAAACGCCGCAATAGAATTTAATCGCGATGGCAACGACTGTTGCGAATTTTGGTGCACTAGTATTGGTGAGCATAAGGTTAATGCGTTGTTGAAAATGGTGTCATATATTACAGATTGGCTCTTACATATCAGTGAAAAATTAGATCTTGCGACTGCCGGGTTAAGTGCAAATTGAATCAAATGCCAGAGAGTTGTGGCATCGAGCCCCGAGTCCACCTACACGAAATGAAGAAAACTTCTCTTTAGATAGTTGCGGTTTCGAAAATCAGTGGCAAGTCTTGGTGAACAAAATAATTGCATATGACAAGCGATCAACAATTTTGGCCTTCCTTAAATCTGCATTATTCTAGAAAACTTCTGTCACTAAAAATTAAAAAAAAGGACCACGTGAGAACCATGACCGTTGTTCTAACAAATCAGTGTCTGATTGGAATCCACACAAGGTTGTTACCATTTTCAAATGAATTAAGGAGAAGCTGCATGCACAAGGAAGAGGTAGAAAATGTGCTCCAAATTATAAGTACTTGCCCTGCGCCCTCTAGGAGAAGAAAGGTTTAGATCTTCCACAATCTAGGGGAACTAGCCAATACGACTATTCATAGTGCACTTCTCGTCGTTATAAGCTCAAACTAGCTGTGCAAACATGGGGTTCTGATAAATTGGGCCTCTTAGGCCTGACTAAGCTCCTCTCAAAGCCAGCCAATCCTAACTACCTCAAGACTTAGCTATCAACCTGCCGGTCGTGACCCAACAACCCAACTCTCAAGATGCTTCTTTACATTGCAAAGCAAACACAACCACCTTATTTTGTAATTTTATCTAAAAAAATATTTTTCTGAAAAATTCAAAGAGAACGGTTATTATCTCATAATCTTTCTCATCATATTTTTTGTATTTGCACATATTTTTTGTCTTTTCTCACTTCTATTTTCTTATTACCTAGAAATCTATATAATTCTATAATTAATGCTTGTACCAGAATACTTTATCTTTCATCAAACCGTTCAACTATGAAAATCTAATTTTAAGAAAATTTTCACCCTCGCTTTCTCAAATGGGAATGTTTAAAAAAGCGCTTCATTTAAACTTTTTTGTACACGATTCGTTGCAATCGTGATTCTGTTTGGCCGTTCACCTGTTGAAAGATATTTCAACGTCTACAAAGTGGCAAAAACGTAGCCAACATTTACACGACTCATTGCAGCGCATCTAGCGAGATATTTCAAGAATGCTTTGCTCATCGGGCATTAAATTGCTGCTTGGCTTGGTGATCCTTAGTCGCCCACTGACCGTCGGATCAGAATATAGCATACTTATATAGTCGAGAAGTGGGTTTGCTGCCATAATATTTCGCCGCTCCTGGGTGTGGTATGTGCGAAGTGTCGCTGGCATGTGAGAAGTGGAAAGAGCAGCTGGCACATTGCCGAGCTCACAGCCAACTAGAGGTGGCTGCGGCAGCGTTCAGAGTAGTGGCATGCTGATGCAGTAAGCTTGTTAAAGAATTTTTGATGTACAAAATTTCTTTTCCCTTATAAAACGGAGGACTGTCAAAAATTTGAGAAATTCGTTGCACGAGACGTTGCGATGCGTTCGGACTGCCCCACTGTTTCATAGTACAATCACAAATCATAGTAAAATCAAATCTTCAAACGTACATTATGCTTTTATTTTTTTTGGAGATGTGTGGCATACCGTGTTGGGTCTTTTCCTACAGAAAATGACAGTACAACGCTACGTTGGTGCATACTTGCCACATTTTCTCAATAATCGAGGCGAAAGCCAGCCAGACAAACTTTCAACGAACATAATAAATAATATAAATTATAGTATGACCCATTTGCATATCATCAGCAAAATGAAAATTTAGTTTTATTGCTTTACTGTGCTCACGTTCTTCGGTTAGGTGGAGGCACTTGGAAGGTGAGGTGGAAGGTTAAGCTCAACAAATTAAAAGAAGTTGCGTCATGGCGAAAGAAAACCGCTGAAGAAAGGACGTCAAAATGTGAGAGAGTCACTTCCTGACTTGGCCTGTCCATGGCATGTGATTCCTTCAATATCGATCAAACTTTTACAAAAACGTGCGAACGATATTCCCTGCCATGCTGGACCTGCATTCTTCATAAACATAAGCTTTTGTTTATGAGGACATGCAATTGTATAAACAAGCATACATACATACATATTTAGCTAGCTATGTATGTGAACAGAAATAGTACACAGCATGAAATTGAAATTTAATATTCGAATTGCCCTGTTTACGTTCGCTGTTATGGTTGTGATATGCGCGTTTATCTATGACACCTTTTTATGACGGCCAATTTGATATGAGTTACTACTACGTGTATACTCGTCAGTCTACTGATTTGATCGGCCTGTTACGCATTTGTTGTTTTTTTCTTATTGAATTCAGTGTGTTAATTTGGACGATGCAATTAAGTTTACGATACGCCCATAGCTCAAATTATCCATATTTAATATTTGGGCGCTCCAGCCTGGAACATGTCCTAGAATTGCATTTGAAAAACCTATGATTTGAATTTATGAATTTACGTATTTTTGTTTCGTAGTTTATTTAATGGTTCTAGTCTACAACACTTCATCTTGAAATTTATTTAGCTTCACGGAAAAATTCCAATTAAACCTAAACAATAAGCGCATTGTGGACAGTTCTTTTGGCACAAAAAATCTTGAGAAATTTAATGTAGATGCATTTAAATGTATTGTGCTCAGAAATTCCTTTTTAAAACTTTCCCTTACGGCGTTACCCGGCCTCATATCGACTGGCAGCGTTAGAGGAAGCTCACCCAAACCTCAGAGTACTTCTAACCCTCATAAGCAGCACATTTGTGGTCGTAGTTTACTACCACGCCATTTTGATTTTAATATTCTTTTAACAATTGACTTTATTGGGAACTTTGACTTTAGCTGTCGTGACATGGTCATAAAATCCTCTGATTCTTCTAAACCTGTCCGTCCGATCTGTCCATACAAAACCAGTACAACGTTCGCGCCTTTGCTGGCACATCCAATGTTGCATTAGTGCATCGCGCATTATTGTAAGAAACTCGATGAAACTTACCAATTCGACCAGACAACGTCAAATTTTTTGCACTCTAACAACGTTACTCACTTACGGGCTTTTCATTTCGGACCAGGCTCTATAGGGACAGTTATACATATATTCAGCTGCAACTTGTATTTTATCCGTTTGAGATATTTTCAATTAACAAAACACATAGTATATGCTATGTGTAATTTTCGTGCAATTTTTAAAAGCTTTACAGACTTCTCTGTAGCGTCCTTTAAATGTGCACAATCCGGTAGAGTTTTATTGCATACCGCCTCTTATTCTACCGACTTCCATCCATTGATATTTGTGTAACATAAAGTTTTCATTCCAATTTCCAGTGTTGAGATCGGCGAGTCTGTACGTGGCGAAGATGTCTACATCGTACAGTCTGGTTCCGGTGAAATCAACGACAACCTCATGGAGTTGCTGATTATGATAAACGCCTGTAAGATTGCGTCAGCATCTCGTGTAACCGCTGTGATTCCTTGTTTCCCATATGCCCGCCAAGATAAAAAAGATAAGGTAACGTGATCCAGAGCTGGTGGAGCTGGCAGAGCTCATGTAATGTTCTACATACATACATATGCTGTACCCGATGTACTATTCAATTGATTCTTTTTATATACATACATATCTACCTAATTTCTCTACTTAACCAGTTTGCATTTGCATCTACTGTTCTGCAGCGCAGTGTTCATTTCGATTGTGTTTATTATATACATACATACTTACTGTCACTCGTATTATTCCCGGCATAGACGTGTCCTAACAGTTGCCAGTTGCAAAATGATCGGCATAAATGTGGAATTGATATGATGTACAATATGAAACGATAAAAGCAAAAAATTAAAAAAATAAAATAAAACAAACAAAAGCAGAAAAGCAACAAAACTATGGCAACGAAAATATGACTGGCGCACTAACGAGTTTCTGATACCAATTTATGAATGAATGACTTGCATTGTTGCAAACATGCTGCTTTAAGAAACACGTGCTTTAAGAACTACTCCAGCATCTTTTAAACACATACTACATATTTTCTACTTTCTCTCACAGTTGTCAGGTGGCGAAGAGGGCGACGAGAACAAGAAGCTCGCCAAGAAAAACTACGATTGGAAATTTAGGGTATTTACAATTTTCATTTGTATACTTTTTGTTACCTAGTATCGAACTCGCACACTTGTGCCCGCGCGAATGTGCGCTGGACACGCCGGTCACAATCACACAATGTGATCGTGCGTCCACCCTTCGATCGGGCCGAGTCTGCGAACGCGAGTCGTCCGTCTCATCTTTTGCATTTTGTACAAAATTTCAAGTGCAACGTCACTTAATTTGGTCCTTGACCTCGGCTGATTAATCCGATCCGGTCTGCTCTGATCTGATCTGAAATGTGGGGTATAACGCGAAGACCAAATTCCAAATTGAATTCAATGCCATCAACTAATTCATCATATTTACTTAAATATAACTACCTACATACTTGCATATGTACACATCGAGTGTGTCTTAGAAATTGTTAAATATGTTTTTTCACTATCAGTACTTTTTGAGATTAACAGGTACGTTTGGGTTTCCATTTTGTTTCGTTTCGTTTCAAGTAAGATTAATTTTTCACATGTTTCTGTTTGTTACTTTATTGCCGTCTCAGTAATGTACTTATGTATGTGATCGTATGTTTGCATGCCTATAATAATATCCAACACCCCCTCCCTTCCCACTTTAATTACGACTAAATGCCAGGGAAATTACTTAAAGTCGGCCACGATTTCAGTTATAATTTTTTGCTACTTATTTCAGAAGGCTTTGCCATGAAATTGCACAAAGTACAGTACAGTAGACGATAACAATGGCATTCAGCTCTCACCGAAATTTTGTACAAAATTCGAAAGTCTGGCACATCCTGGCAAGGTGACGTCTCCGACAGACAGCGCTCGCAGGCCGGAAAATCGCACCGATGTCAATTTGCGTTTTCGAAAACAGAATTATCTTTTCCACATTTTTGCAGCTTCATTGCAACAAATGTTAATGCCCGATGTATGCTCTTGACCACAATCGCGAGAACAACAACCGCTGTAACCACGTCAGTGATAACAGCCAGCGTCACGTCGGCCATCACAGTAACCAATCCACCCATTATCCAGCTAGCCATCGGTGCACGGCAGCAACTGTGCGCCGAGGGCAAAATTCCGCCGAGTTGAATCGCTCAAAGCGCAGCTTTCCCTTCCGCGTGTCTGATGACTTTTGTGCATTTCGGCAGCAGATCGAAACGCCACTGATTTCTTTTTGTTGTTTGTCTGTGCGCAAATGTTGTTTTCTGTCTGATTCGAATTTTGCGTTCGATTGGGTACTGTTGCTGGCTGACTGACTGGCTGTCTGATGCCGGTGCTGTAAGCGCCTGTATGTGTTGTTGCTTTTCAGCTTTGGGCGTGTAACCGCGCTTATTATTATGCCCACTTGCACTAATCACCCGTACCGACTTGCATTCGTATTTAAAAAGTATTTTTTGTGCAATGATAACAGTCCAATTGATTTGTGTACGTCAATTGCGAAAATGAAAATATATGGTTTTTATGTGTTGTACTTGCATTGCCCATGTATGTGCTCTGCTCTTTAAGCTGTTGTTGTTGGTGTGCAGTGTTTTTCATTTATTTGTTTTTTATTTATATTATTATTTTTCAACCTGAAAGGTCACGATCGACTTTGCAAAACACTGATAAATTGTAAAAAGTGTTTGTTTTTAATCAGCAATGAACGGTTTCTGAATTTAAAAATTTTATTTGTCAGCAAGCATTCGGTGACTATTACATTTTTGTTTAACTTTTTCTTCACAACGGGCTTTCGTTGGGTCTTGCTACTTCCACATTATTTCAAATATTCAACTGTGGTGAAAATTCTTTACAATTTAGTGTTTCATTTAGAGTGTAATGACGTAATTGTTTTCGTTATATAATAACCGGTTAGTTGACCAAGTTTTCTTATATCTGAGACAAGAAAAAAATAAAGTTAAGTTGACTGCTCTTAGCTAAGTTTCAGACGGCTCTCATTGTAAAATTTTGAGTAAAGTTTTCCTAAGTCACCCCTATTCGATTCACCCGGAATGTGGATGACTTTCTGAACTCACGGTTCTTAAAAGTATTTGCGGAAATCAATTAAAGGAGCACTAAAATTTTCTTGTGTCAACTACTGCTATGCTTTATAATGTTAACCAATAACATCCAAGTCTTTTGCAAATAGACTGGCCGCAAATGTAAATAAATTTTCATTAGCTTTACTAAAAAAGAGCGACAGTTTTTATTGCACTTCAAATATATTCATTACGTTATGATTTAACAATTTTGTCATTCAAATAGTGTTTGAGACTTCCAAGTCCAACGACTTTATCCAAGAGATCCAATTTTGTGCAACGCTTTTCAGAAGTTGAGTTGGATCTTTGCAATGGCTTCAATGATTTCTTTCTGCAATTGATAAATTATTGTTGCTTTATTGCCAATCCAGAAGGATGGATGTCCATATAGAATCTTGTAAAAAAATTGAGGTCACCAATTTGTAACAATATTTTCAATTTTTAATGAAATTAAGGAATTCGAACACCTTCGTCGCATTATAACAAAACAGTGTCACTGTGCCAGCTCGGACGAAGCTACTGAAAATCCCTTTACAATACCTAAAGCACAGTCAACAGACCTAGGCTATAGTACTTAGTTCGTTCGCATCATTACGGGTTTGCATTGTGCCGAGGCCGAACTACAATCGGAGACATACAATTATTGATTTATAGTGCACAATTAGTAGAAACTTCGTGAAAATTCGCCCGTCCCAAATCGCAATTAGAGACTAATTGAAAAGCGCAGCAACTCCTACTAATTTCTTCTTTTTCTCTACTTATTCCGATCTTTATATTTCTATTACTATATGTTATACAAAATGTGCCCTCTTCTTCTATGCGCACCTCACACGCCATTCCCTTTTAAAGCCGCCCCACATTCCACTACATTCAATACATATGCAATACACCCGCCCACCTGCATACACTATTCCTTTAAGTACAAAAACAAATATCCAACAAAATGCAATCCTTTTAATTTTATAATTTTTTCTCTATTTCTGAACTTTGTGTTTCTTCTTTTTTCTCTTAATGTCTTTTTAGGAGTTTTCAGCTAAGCAATATACTGTGAGTAGTCGTTACCGTCGGCAGCATAGCACGCCATTGGTTCCATTCGCTTATCGTACCTACCGTATTCGTACTTTTTCGATTTCTCGAGGATATTTGAAACTTTTCGATTCCCGCAGCGACCATACTTTTTTCTTGTACAAT
Organism: Melieria crassipennis; assembly: GCA_963668005.1. Taxonomy (NCBI): domain Eukaryota; kingdom Metazoa; phylum Arthropoda; class Insecta; order Diptera; family Ulidiidae; genus Melieria; species Melieria crassipennis. The sequence goes on along the minus strand of OY764962.1, from coordinate 109,978,151 downwards.
TTTTCTACTTTTCTCTCTATATTTACTATATTTTACTTTCGTTACGTTGTGTATATGTTTCCGTTGCGTTGTTGCGTTGTTTGTCGTTTTTCCTCCCAATTTTCTTACTACTTTGGATCTGAGTTTTGGACCTTTTATTGATTTTGCCGTTTCTTATGCCCTTCCCACCACCTAATCCCCACCACGATTTCCTCTTCAATTAACACCTGTGAATTGTTATTGTCTTATCGATTTGCATGCGTATGCGTTGGTTGGTTTCTTCAAAATTATCCAAATTTCTACTAATTCGTCCGTGGAGTTTGGAATTTTCGTTCAAGTTGTCTGCAGTGCTTAGTTATAATTTCATATTACTTTCACTACAACCTTAACGCGTTCAGTAATTTGCGTAGGGACTTCACCGTTGTATGTATTCCACCCTAATACAGACTTTCCTAACATAGAAAATCAGTTGAATAGTGACAAGTTCAATGCTTCTTGCGGACACACTTCACTTGGCATACTTAACGCTTACGTGCAGCCTCTTTATGATTTTCGTCTTCTAATTCAATCGTTGCAATTGCACCGCACCGCACCGCAATCAGTAATATCAACCGATTTTTTTCTTTTGCCATTGAATTCTACGCATACATTTATGTACACGCCACTCATTTGGGAGATTTGGTGCAACTTGCTTATGTACATTTTGTTTGTGGGCATACGACATCGATGGGGCTCATCGCCGACTGTATCATGTTCATTGCTCGAAACAGATCTTTGCCATTGAACTTCAACAAATCACATGAACATAAATACATCTGTTTGCATTCGAGGACCCATGCATGAAACTCTATAATGGATTTTTGTTTGTGTTCTTCTTCAACAGAGCCGCGCTCCGATCTCGGCGAAATTGGTAGCCAATATGCTATCGGTGGCCGGGGCTGACCACATCATAACCATGGACTTGCATGCATCACAAATTCAGGTGAGTGATTACATACATATTTCGAAGAGACTTAAATTTATTGTAATGTGTAGTTGTCTAGTTCGGTCGGGTCGAAGTGGGCGAGGTAGTTCTCAAATGAGACATGGTCAATTGATAATTGGCCAATTGATTTCAGTTCCACCATTCATTTATTTAAGAACACCACCAATTTTATATAGTAATGAAATATATTATTTCAACGACAATTATTTCAAACAAGCCTGTTGTCGTGACTTAGTTGTTAGCGGTTTGAACGACAAGCCAGATAGTTGTGGGTTCGAGTTCCGACGCAATCAACACCAAGAATGGCTGCGAACAAAGCCCGGTAGATGTATAAAGGACCTAAAAATAATAAAATACGAGGGTGGGTCAATAAATTCTTGAAAATAAAACACATGGCATTGCCACCTCAAGTCCAACATTTTGTTCTCCAACAAGCATCTTTTAAGAAATTGGCATTTTCAAACAAGCCTGTCAGATGGTTTTGCTGTGATAGCCAGTTGACACAGACGCTACGCATTTTTGTAGAAATGGACAAAAGAGAAAGTGAATTTCGCTCGATGTTCTGGTCGCCCAATTGATGTCACCACCATAAATTGTATTGGACGAAGGTGCGCGGAGTTTTTGGCCATATTCAATCGCTATCCGAACGAAACCGTAACCGTTTACGAAACATGCATTCATCACAAGATACCATAGACCAGAGAACTGTTGAGACAGTGGGCTTTTCGTGGTGAATCGAATCGAATCGTAGAGAGTATAAAGTGGGTCCGGCGACATTTTGTTTGGGTGCGGTGTCGTTAGCATCAGTTACTTTGAAAAACGTAACACGATAACCGGCGTATATTATGCAGAGCTGTTGGATCGATTCTGCGCCTTCTATTTGAAGTCCATGTTGTTTGAAGCCATTTGGCGAAAAAAGGTATTTCCCATCAGGACGCATTGATGCAGAAATTCGTAGTCGCAATGGCAAAATTTATGAATCAGGTTACGAATTACATTGCCACTCCTCATATTCCCCAAATTTAGCTCCCTTGTGAATATTTGTTTGTTTTAAAACACGAAGAAATGGTACGGCGGTAAAAAAAACTTAATGTTCTCGAAAAATCTTGTAAGAAATAAAGAACTGGGGAACTTTAAATGGAAACTACATACATATACATATTGAAAAAGATAACTTGTTCCTTTTTTCAATTGTCAGGAATTTATTGACCGATCTTCGTATTAAATTTAAAAAAAAAAATGCGTTCACGACTGCCGCCTGAGTAAGCAATGACAAAAATGACTGCGAGAAGAAACAAGTATACGAAAGAAACAATCTTTAATTAATTGTAGGTCCCATCTATTCTTGAATTACATGTGTAAGAACTCTATGATACAACAGTAAGAGATGTAACCACTGTCAATTTTTTTGCTGAGAAGTAGCATCGGCTTTCAGGTCGTTTCAAATGTCAACCTTAAGGTCTCCCGAAAGTCAGTCTAAATTTCGGTGTTGAGCATATAGGAATTTCCCTATTTTCCCTGCCTATAGAAATCGAGTAACATTCACTCCAGCATTGGCATGAATGATCTCGTAAAATGCAAAAACAACTACCAGCTATTTAGAAATTCAAAGACGTGTGTACAAGGAAATTACCGCCACATTCATGCGATTCACATTGAAATTTGAGTCACTCGTAAATGGGTTAACGTGTTTATTGATGTAGCTTCGAAACGAGTTTCGGCAGTTCGATGTTGCTGCAGCATCTCCGATTGGCCATAAGCGCCCATCACACTCGTGTCCGCTATTCAGCCGCGCAAAGTAAATAAACAAAGTTGCGATCGGTCGAAAGGCAAAGCGGCTTCATTCACGTCAGCTCCCAATTACCATTGATGAACTTTGTAAATAAAATGCATTCAAGTGCCGAGCTCTCATTTAGCTGCCTAACAAATTTTATTGGGTCTCACACGAAACGTTGTTGTATTTTAAAATGCGTTTTTTTTTTGAATTTTTGTCATTTGCGATTTTTTGGCATGGCCCGACGTCTGATCGTGACGATTGTTTTGAATTTATTGAAATTCAGACTTGTGCGACGTGGCGACGTCATTTCAGGCGTGACAGCACAACGAAGCGTTACGTGGTCGTTTGGGTGGGGGGAGCCCATGGGATGTCCATGTCCGTGTTCGCGTCCATACCTTGCAAACCCTCACTCTGCGGAGGAAAGACGAAACAGATACATACGTGCTCATGAGTGGGCGTATTGAAACGAAAGCGCTTTTAGTGTAGAAAATTTCATTGCATTTTCTTTTCGTTTTTAATTTGGTTTAAGGAGGGATTTTCCGCAAATATTCCTAATTCAAATTCAAGTCAAATATGTAGGATTATCAAAATGTAAAGTCAACCGAAACCAAAAACAGGCGGGCTGCGAGCCAGCGCCATAGTACACTGAGAAGCATCAGAAATCGATACTCTTGGTGCATGACTCGTTATTTTCAATATGGTCCAAATGCAGCGTTGCCGAGTTCGGACTGGAGTTCTCTAAATTGTGTTGCTTCAACAAACTTCTCACCGATAACTTGGCCAGCTGTGCGCACAGTTCATCGATGCGCTCCGCCTTCAGCTTGAGTATGTTCTCGAGATGCGCGATCTTCTGGTGCGCAGCAGTCAGGTAGGAGTCCTTCGCCTGCGAATCGCGCAGCGTCTGCTCGTAGATCGAGAAGAGTATCATTTTCTGCGGCACCTGTACAATGGCGTCGCCGACTCTCTTGTTGACATTCACCATCATTACGTCGTCGTTCTCCGACCACGTCTGCTCTTGCTCGTCGATCTTCTCCTCCTTCTTGCTTTCGCGATCGTGCATCATGATGTCGCAGAGCAGCGACTCGATGGCGCCGGGCGTCGCCTTGGCGAGCTTCTCCAGCATGCCTTTGGACTGCTGGAGGCCCAACTTGCCGAGCGCCTTAAAGTTTAGCGTCTCCCAGTTGTCCAGCTTAAGCTGGGTGCTGTTACGTGGCGGATAGTTGTGCAGGTCGATCAATTTCGGATAGAGCTTCTTCAGCAGATTGGCCACCGGCACCGCATCGGAGAACTCGCGATGCAATCTGTTGGGGTTGATTTGGTGCTCGGTCAGCCATTGCTTCAGCTCGGCCAGTTCGTCGTCGCTCAGTCGCTTGGGCATTTTGAATTATAATCGAAAATGGAATTTTTTTGTTCGAAATTATAATATTTTAACAAAATAGAGTTCAAGACTTTTTGAATTGTTTTATAAAAATGTCTGTGACAGCATTTTCCTAGGCACTATGCCTCATTCCCACAAAAAAGTTGCGTTAAAATTGCGAGTGTTTTTCTGTTCGGCCTTTTGCAGGGTTTCTTCGACATCCCTGTCGATAATCTGTATGCGGAACCAGCAGTGCTGAAGTGGATCAAAGAGAACATTCCAGAATGGAAGAATTCAATTATTGTTTCTCCAGATGCCGGCGGTGCCAAGCGGTAAGTTATTGCTTGTTGATTGATGATTAATGCCAATGTGGTAATTTACAATTTGTGTAAGAAACGATATGGCATTTTGTGACAACATTTTTTAGATTCTTGTGCGCCTTTGATAGCTGTTTAAAGTTTAGCGGATACTTAAGTATAAAATGTACCAAGAATTGTAAAAGTTATCTGCAAGACAATAATAAACTATGACACAGAAGTATTTCCAAATGCTGATTCAAGGCAACTGACGCTGGGATATCGAACTGCTAATCGCTGTCCCAGAGATCATCTATGTTGTCTTTTAGTTTTAAATTTCGACTCCTAACATACAAACTCTAATTAATTGGTATTTCCCCTTGCAGCGTAACATCGATTGCCGATCGCCTCAATGTCGAGTTCGCTCTGATTCACAAGGAGAGGAAAAAGGCTAACGAGGTTGCATCGATGGTGCTTGTTGGCGATGTTAAGGACAAGATAGCCATTTTAGTGGACGACATGGCAGACACGTGCGGCACAATTGTGCACGCCGCCGACCGCTTGGTCGAAGCGGGTGCCCTTAAGGTGAGTGTGTGTGTGCACTGCGCATGCAAACATGAATAACAACAAATGCCATCTTACAGGTCTATGCTATTTTGACGCATGGAATCTTTTCGGGTCCAGCGATTTCTCGCATCAACAATGCCTGTTTTGAGGCCGTTGTCGTTACAAATACCATACCACAGGATGGACACATGAGGGACTGCCCTAAAGTGCAGGTAAGTGCTCGTTGCCAAGTGCTCCAGCTACTGGTCGCAGTGGCCACTGTCAAACCGTTTCTAAGTCAATCTTTCTTTATTGCAGTGCATTGACGTCTCGATGATGTTCGCTGAGGCCGTCAGAAGAACACACAATGGCGAAAGTGTCTCTTATCTCTTCTCAAATGTTCCATATTAAGAATGTCTTTATTTTTATTCTATCTTTTGCCATCATATTGTTAACCTTATAAAAACATTACTAAACAATTTTACTACTTTACTATTTTTACTTTCTTTTTCACTGCAACACAATTTTACGTTTTGCCTTAAAGAAATTTTTGTATGTATGTAATTGAAGGGAGAAGTGCGAGTATCCCAATTTATTAGAAATTTGTGAAACAATATTTACCTTCTCGCAATGGCTCACAGGGTGAAGTAATAACCAATCAACAATCAGGCGCCGACATTTCTATCGCATACTCTACCTAGTGCCGTCAAGTGGCCCGTAGAGGACATAATAAAGCAACATAACAATTTCCTTTTTTTATACAATATGTAAAACTGAACCAAAACGACGTGCGTCGATTTTAGAAGAGCAGTTAAGTTATTGACGCAACAAAAGCCCACACACTACAAATAATTTGTAATTTTATTGTAAACATTTAACAAGAAAAGCAGGAAAAGAGCCATCACCATATTTAATGATAAGTGAAATTTAAAATAATCATTATTAGTAAATGTTAAGAAAAGAGAAAACAAACCAACAAGCAAATAAAGAAACAGAAAAAAAACTACATAAGTGAACACAATAATAATAAGAAAAGAAATACAAAATAAAACACAGAATCACTACAAACTACTTAAAATTTGCATATTATTTAATTGAAACAGAATCAGAATGAGGGAGCGGGGCATGCCATGCGTTCTTCTTGTTAGAAATTAATGTCAGCACTTGTCAGTGCTGGCTGACGCTAGTCCTTCAATTTCTTCTTACCACTTGAAGTTTTTAATAGACTAACCACTCAACAATAAAGTAATCGTTTCGTATTTCTTCTGGTCAGTGGTTCTAGTGATCTATTATCAAAATCAATAAATCATAAACTCAGCCAATTACGCTGTCTTGTGCATGGAAAGCGATGGTGCTTTTATTTCTAAAAATTTGATTTGGTAATATTTTATTTGCGATTACACTACATTGCGCTGTTTACTTTGCGTTCAAACTGTATTCATTAAATAAATTAACCTAAATAAATGCTTCTAATTCCGCCTGATGCCCGATCAATATTCATAGTCGGCGCCCTCCGTCTCGTCCTGCTCATCTGTGCCGACCTCCTCGAAATCGTGCTCCAGCGTGGCCAGGTCTTCGCGCGCCTCTGTGAATTCGCCCTCTTCCATGCCCTCGCCCACGTACCAGTGGACGAACGCGCGCCTCTTGAACATTAGATCGAACTTGTAGTCCAGGTTGCTGAAGGCCACCGCAATGGCCGTTGTGTTGGAGAGCATGCAGACGGCGCGTGAGGTCTGCGCCAGATCGCCGTCCGGCACAAAAGCCGGCTTCTCGTAGTTGATGCCGATCTTGAAGCCGGTGGGGCACCAGTCCACAAACTGTATGTGCCGCTTCGACTTGATGGCGGACACTGCCGCGTTCACGTCCTTCGGCACCACATCGCCGCGGTACAGCATACAACAGGCCATGTACTTGCCCGAACGTGGGTCGCACTTGACCATCATGTTGCTCGACTCGAAGCAGGCGTTGGTGAGCGTGGTGATGGCGTGCTGCTCGTGGGAGGCGCGCACTGCCGACACTAGCGGCGCGTAAGCGACCAGCGGGAAGTGTATGCGTGGGAATGGCACCAGGTTCGTCTGGAACTCGTTGAGATCGACGTTCATGGAGCCGCTGAAGCGCAGCGACGCGGTCGTGGAACTGACTATCTGCGCAATCAGACGGTTGAGGTTGCGGTAGTCTGGCCGGTCGACGTTCAGGCTGTTCTTGCAGATCTCGTAGATGGCCTCGTTGTCCACCATGAACACGCAGTCGGAGTGTTCCAGCGTCGAGTGCGTGGTGAGTACCGCGTTGTATGGTTCGACGACCGCCGTGGACACTTTGGGAGACGGATAGACAGCAAAGTCCAGCTTGCATTTCTTGGCGTAGTCGGTGCTGAGCCGTTCCATGAGCAGCGACGTGAAGCCGGAACCAGTGCCGCCGCCGAGACTGTGAAAGATGAGGAAGCCTTGCAGACTTTCGCACTGCTCGGCCATTTTCTGGATGCGCGTGGTTACATTGTCGATCACTTCCTTGCCGATTGAGTAATGGCCGCGTGCGTAATTGTTCGCCGCGTCCTCCTTGCCTGAGATCAACTGTTCGGGGTGGTAGAGGGTGCGCAGGGCGCCGTTGCGCACGTCGTCGATGACCGTCGGCTCCAGATCGACGAATATGGAGCGCGGCACGTGCCTGCCCGAGTTGGTCTCCGCGAAGAAGGTGCGCGCATCGTTGGTGGTCTTGGAGTCGCTGCCGTCGGCACCCACACCACTGGCGCTGCAGCCACTGGCCTCCATCTCAGCCTGCGTCTTCATCGTGCCATTCGCAGTAATGCCGTGCTCCAGCAGGTACAGCTCCCAGCAGGAGTTGCCGATCTGTATGCCAGCTTGACCGACCTGAATCGAAATGACTTCGCGCTGTGATGTCGACAGTAGAAAAACAAAGACAGCACAGAGTTTAACATGAGTGGAAAATTCGACGGATTTCGGGACCTAGCAGACGATTGATGTTCACTTACCATTCTACAATTGGAATATGTGTGCTAAAATTTGAAACGATTAACTAAAATAATTAGATGAATTTTGGCGGTTGGCGAGAATGACGATGATGCGAAATTGCCGTATCAAGATGGGGCTATGAACACTTGGATGGGAATAGAACCGTTATGTCGGATGGGACCAATTCCAACAACCAATTGAACCCATGGCTGGAATGCCATCATGATTAATCTTCAATATTATTGAGTCTGATAGTAAGTAGAACTTGTCTTGGACAAATAATGGAATACATTCCTCAAATGACATTATGAAATGTGCCAAGTTCTTTGTTCTGTATGCCGGTATGTACATTAGACATAATTTAGTGCACGATTCTTTTAACCATTCGACCAACAGACTCCCATTCGCCTGACTTTTTAAACCCCGTTCGAACATAGGTAAATACATATTCACATTTTTCGCAAATACGGTTTTTATTTGGAGATTTAATGACACTCGTTTATGGTTATTACTTAACCCAATGTGGCGTATGCGCAATCACAAAATTACTTTGATTTTTTAATCAATAAAGTGCATTTAATTCCACTTTAAGGCATCTCATAGTATTAAAGGTAAATTTTGCTAGTGCCAATGTGTAATAAAATACAATTAATATCAATAAAATGAGAATTGCAGGTTGAATGCTAACGTCAATGGATTTTGGGCTGCCAATATATGTAAAGCTAAGTTATGGCCAATCATTCTAAAGTTGCATTGTGTGTTGTGCATAAAATAAGAGTCGTATGTACAAAATATACAGTGTTGGAGTCCAAAATAAACTGTTGAACTAAAATATTGTCATCGGGTACAAGGATCGAGTGGTGCAGCCTGCTAACCTTCATTGGGACGCAGTGCGAATTAAGTCTCAGTGTAATGTTTTTTTGGTGCAATAAATAATTCATACAATGAGCCAACAAAAATTTTGGAATTTGCTTTACCCATTTTCAAATTAAATTAAGCAATGTTTCTTGGCTGTCACTGCCTCAATAACTGCAACCTAATTAGTATGGCATGGAAATACAGTTGCATAATTATGAACCTGAAATTGCATTCTACGTTCATTATAATAATCAAATGTACTTAATGCACTTTTACTTAATAATAATTTGACTTGCAATTTTCAAGTCCGAGATCACAGTGTCGCAGAAAATAGTAACCAAGTTGAATAACTGTGAGCTCAATTTACTGTAGTGAATTTAATAATACACCTGCCTCTCTCGCTTTGTGTTGATTTGCCAGACTAATATTGCGCAGCGACACTGCACAGCATCCAACAAAGTTAGCACCGCCACCGTCGCTTGCCCCAACTGCTCCCACTCCATTCGCAGAAATTATTTGCACTATGAACTGTGAACGTTGTACTTTGTCATGATTTTCGGCTATTTAGTCGCCTTTGCGCGTTCCCGGCGGCAGTGTAACGTCGAACACGATAGGCGGATTGTTCGGCAAGTAGTTGATGTCGCATGTGGAAGCGTTCACGAAGATGATGCGCCCATCCGAGGTGATGCCATAGCCCTCGTGCACGTGTCCGAACACATGGTACTTGGGTTTGACGCGCTGCTGCACCGTGGAAAGCAGCTCCACGCAACCGGCGCGCACACCCGAACAGCACAGGTCGCCGTGGCCGACGGGCGGTGTGTGTGTGACTAGAATATCGATGCCTTCCGGTATGGCGTTCCACTTCTCTAAACACGGCTGGCCACGCGGCACGTTGAACGCCCACTTGCAGAACTCCGGCTGCCAGGGACTGCCGTAGATGCTAATGCCCCAGATCTCTAGCAGTTCGTCCTCGATGTAAGTGCAGTTGGTCAGCACGTCGCGCACGTGCGGCGTCTGCACTGCGCTCTCCATGCTCTCGCGCTTGTTGCCCAACGTGGGCAGCTCGTCCAGTATCGACATGCCGGTGTGCTTTGTGCTGTTGATGGGCGAACTGATAAATGATTTTCTCTTTTTGAGCAATTGGCAATCAAATGGCAATGGATAAAGCGTGCAATTTACCGTTCCGCGCTGTTTTTACTCTGAAAGGGGTGCGTGAAGGTTTTGTCGAAGCTGAGCTCGTGGTTGCCGGCAATAACGATCTTGTGCCGATGCGGCAACGCGCCGATCCAGTTGTTGAACTCGACCACTTCTTCCAGCTGGCCGCACTTGGTAAAGTCGCCGGCGTGTATGAAGATATCGCCATCGGGAATGTCGAACTTGATGTACGGCGTCAGCGAGTGCGTATCGCTCATGCAGACAACGCGCGCCTTGTTGGGCGCCACCGCCACTTGCGACGGCTTCATTGTAACCTTGATGACGCGCTGCGACTTTGAGATCTCCTTCCAGGAAGCAGTGGGGTCCTGCGTTAGCGGGTGTACCGGCACCTGGGCTGCACACATTGCGACCCCTTGCTTCGTAGATGTGTGTGGCCAGCAAACTGCAGATGCGCAATTGTAGTGCGAGATACGACAAACGGCAAGAATACCTAAATTAGCTTGTCCTACCTGTTTTTGTTATGCGTTGAGTTGTAAGTTCAAAATGTTCTCGTCTTCGTGCTGCTTCAACCAAGCATTGTGCTGGTTAAGCTGTACTTTCGCCACTGGTCTAGTGATTTGTGTGCGAGAAGCGTGTAAAATTTGGTTAGCAAGCGCGAATACTCAATTTGGATATGCGGCAGGAAGTTCTGCCGAACCGTCAGTGGACTTTTCAACCCCCTTAGAATGACAACAACAGAGCATGTTATCTCGCCGTCGATAACTGGCCGTATGAATATCGGTTATCGATAAATACCCACTAGTGTCGAGAGTGCCTAACCGGAAGTGGTAGCGATTGAGGCAAACTATTCGATGAAGGCTTTTAATTCATATTTAAGGGAAGAAATGTTGCGGCTTCTGGGAACTGTATGAAGCAACAGTGTACTGGTGTATAAAACTTGGCATTACACCACTCCCGAGGTCGGCCCGAGGAGGCCAGAAAGTTTTTCCGAACGGAGGAATCTGGAGTTTTTTTCGAATTCGAAGACTGGCTTTAAATCGAAATTGCTTCGTTTTAAATGGGCTCAGTAAAGAGTTCAATGCACGTCTAATTGGCTTGAACCAATACAAAGGTCACTTGACTCCCGTGAACGGAAATTAGCCTTAGGAAGCATATCAACCCGATTGGCATCTGCAAACATTTCAGAGCTTCTTCATAATATTACAACAGTTTCGTATAAGCTCATTCGTAAATACTATTTGTAAAATTATGGCAATTCTAAATTCCAGCTTTGGCAAACCAAGTTGCAGCCGGCATTGCCGTGCAGTCACCTTTTCACGTAGCTTCGGTGCATACACCATTCACTCGTTCCTGCACTATTGCCTTGTACCAACTCTAATTTTTTAAAAATCCGTTTGTCTACACGTATAAATTATTTCATAGGTAACTGTCGTTGCTTTTCTGTTCAGGATCGAAAAGACAATTATGGGAATTAACGAAGAACCGTTGCCACAGCCGGCCCATGGTCCGTGGCAGTCGCCGCGTTACATTGCCGTGACGAAACGAACAGAGCTTCGTTGGCAGCGAACATCTAATGCTGGGGGGCGCAGCGCCAGCTGACTGACATTTAGCTGTCAGTGCGAATTCGCAGCCAAATATTTGAGCCATTTTGGAAAACAATCGCCATATTTACCGGCATTTTTGAAAATATTTACGCGAATTTATATGTAAACAAAAGCGAAAAGTCGTTATTTTGTAAATTTGCAAGAGTTGAAATCGCGCGGAAAAAGTCTAACTGGAGGAGTGCACGCAACGTGCACTGTGCTGTCTCGTGGTGTTCTGGGTTGGCGTTGCCATCGATGACAGCGTGAACAATTTGCGAAATTAAGAATTCTACTATTGGAGAAGGTTGATTCGGCACAGGTGAGTGCGCCTTGCCGCCCTTGCGTGAGTTTTGATGGTAACGGTGATACGTTTTTCGACTTGCAGGCGCCGGTATGGCGAACCACAGTTTCCACCTCAGTTCTACGGCGCCGATAGTGAACAACCTATCATTGGCGTCCGCCGCAGTGCCCATGCCATGTCCAAGCAGTGCGACGACGTCGCCACTTTACTTTACACACGTTCTGCCGTCAAGCACGACCATCGTGGGGCAGCCGTACACGTCCGATCTAGACGATCACATGGGCGGCAATGAGAGTTACTTGATCGAAGAGATCGTGGACGAACGCGACGAGGAGGGTAATATCGTGATTGACCAAGGAGAGTTCTTCATATCCGGCGACAGCATCCAATACTATGCAGTGCCGGAGACTAGTAGTGCGCTTGCGGGAGTGGGGGTGGGTGTGACGGCGGAAGCGCTACCGCCGCAACTAATAATGCAAGAGACCGATGATGAGGAGGAGGAAGCCAACCGTTTTGTGGAGTACGTGCCAAGTTTGCTGACTAATGAGCTGCCGCACTACAGTACAGAAACAACTGCGTCGCCACCGCTCACAATGACGATGGCTTCGCCGTCCGAATCAAGTGTAAAAATGGAACCAATAGATATGCTAGATGGGCATGTTTGGATTAAGGAAGAGGTGGTGGAACATGATGGTTTCATCAAGATGCAGGAGGACTCGAACAGCTCCACTTTGAAGGAGTTCAAGCTGTATGTGAAGGAGGAGCAACAGAAGCAAAGTACAGCCAGACCGACGCCCAAGAAAACTGCCACCGCTAAAAGGTGGAAGCAAACCAAAGTACCCATACGAATCACCCAGGACGAGTTTAATGTGACGTTATGGTCAGCGCTCAACTCGGAGGACGAGGAAGATGACTACGAAGATTTTCAGGTAGCTCCCAAGGAGCCAGACTCTGATTCGAACTTTGCGAAATTGGTTATTGATGACGGCATGCACCGGCACGAAGCATTCAGCGGTGCGGAGTACGTTATAGTGCCAGACCCATTCACCGGCACCGTAGAGGAAGAGGTGGAGACAGCGCTAGTGGAGGAGGTGCGTGCCGAACACAATGCATCCATTTACGAAATGCCAATTGGCGTTCCGAATACGCAGCACGAACGCTTCATATACAACGAGGAGGAGCTGGTGGAGCACAGCAGCCACAACGACCTGCGTGTTTCCGATCAACCGCCTGAAAGCGAGTTGATAATTTCCTACACGCCACCCACGCCGAAACTTGTGCTGCAGAACGCGACGCCGAGTGTCCGTCTGAAAACGCTGCCACCAAAGAGCATAACATCACCCGCAACGGCAGCGCAGTCTACACACGCACCCACACCCGCATCGACAACTGCTGCGACGCTGGTTAGTGCCCAAAGTGCTGTCCGCATTAACAGCGGTACCAGCTCCACCACCAGTACCAGAACCTCCAGCGTCAACTTCAGCGTCAATCGTAACAGTAGCAGTACAGCGGGCGGCGGCACCTCGCCGCCTAGCGGCGAGCCAAAGTTCCGTTGCACGCATCGCGACTGTAACAAGGAGTTCCGTAACCACTCGGCTATGCGAAAGCACATGCACACGCATGGGCCACGCGGACACGTCTGCGCCGAGTGCGGCAAATCGTTCGTTGAGAGTTCGAAGCTGAAGCGTCACCAGCTGGTGCACACAGGCGAAAAACCCTTTGAGTGCACTTTCGAAGGCTGTGGCAAGCGTTTCTCGTTGGACTTTAACCTGCGCACGCACGTGCGAATCCATACCGGCGACCGGCCGTACCACTGCCCGATAGACGGCTGTACCAAGTGCTTCGCGCAGTCGACCAACCTCAAGTCACACATGCTGACGCACACCAAGTCGAAGCGCAAGTGGCCGACGCGGCCGCAGGTCACCAACAAGCCGCTGATTGCGCGCTACGGCCGGTTGGAGTTGGGTGAGGACCCCAACCTGGTGTACTTGGCGACGAACGAACAGCTCGCGCAGCTACTGGAGAGCGCATAGTCAGCCGGCGCAGCAGTCCCTTTGACCTTCACGCCCGTCGGTTTTTAATGACGTTGGACTACGAGCCTAACAAACGACCAAAATGCAGTTGAATTAGTTTGCCCTTCGATGGTCAATCATGTCGAACGTACATCAGATAATTGACGGCTAGTTGGCCACGCAGCTGAAGAGTTAATTGTTTTATATGAATTATGATTAATCGATTCAAATATTGTGCTGGATGAATTTGTAATGTTTGTGTAATCAGGCATATTAAGCAGAGACAACGGCTGGCTTTTGAGTTACAGTCAAAAATTGTCAAGTCCGCAACCATTTCAAAATTCAAATGTTTAACAGAGAATTGCAATTTAAGCCAGCTTTTTGGGAACGCATTCTAATTTGGAACTAAATTTTCTTCATCTTGAGCTGAAACTTTAGCAATTCAACCCGGAAAAGCGGATCTAATAGCTTTTAACTGTGACTCAAAACTGGGAGAGTGGTTTCTAGCGGCCAGCTTTAAAGGTGAAATGAGCCTGTAAAGTTGGCTTCTGTTTCATTGCAATCACAAGTCGACCAGTTTTAAATGTGCGCGCCACCCGTCGAAAAGCCAAACTGTTAAACCCGAATTTTGATTAGTCACACAGTCTAAGTGTTAGAGCACACACACACATACACACATATATATACACGTGGACACAATGAAACTGCAGTTAGGTTACTTTATTATTTATTTAAATGTAATTTTAAAGAAATTGAAGTGAATTTGCTGTACAGTCTTGCGAAGGAAGTTTACACGTTTGTGAATATAAATTGTTTCTGTTTTGGATTTTCGATGTCGTGCTGTGGCACATGACGGGCGGGCAGGTGCAAGTGTACGTAGTACTGGATCATGGATTTAGTTCGTACAACTATTTAATATAAATGTACGTATGCAATTCGGGCGGGCGGGGCCACTCTAAAACATTACACTTTCAACTGTTGCATATAACTTTAAATGTAAATCACTTAAACCCCATACGAATCAAATCCAATTCCCGTAGAGCGTCACTTTTCTAATGTATTTTTGTAATGATTGCTGAATTAATAACCTAATAAAAATACAAAAGAACAATAAGGTATCGATGCAATGGAAATCTATAAAGATTTAGCATTTCGGTTCATCGCACAAAGCAAGTTGTGCAGCATGCCCACAAAGTAAGTTTAGGTAAACCTCGTTTTCCTGGCGGTCATATATGGACTGCTGGGCCAACAATGAAAGCGCTGTTGTAAAATTTTTGTAGGGTAAGTACTTATTAAAGTTTTATATTAAATTACACACGTTATCGAGACGGTGTCACAGGAACAAAGCGATTATTAATAAGTGCTCTGTCTCCAGACCTTTCCAATTCCTTGTGCCTGTCGCCTTCAGAAAGTATAAAGTCAATGTTTAGTTGTTTGCTGAAAGCTGTTTTGTATACTTTGCGATTTGTAGTTTTTACATTGCATTCAAACGTATATTAATGAAGGTATATAATGTAATAATTTACATTTGATATCCAATTGTAGGCTTAAAGTACAAATACCTATGTACAGTTGAATATTTGGACTAAAAAGTTATAATTTAAAATACATTGCTCAACGACGGCAAGTCACACAAAATACAGCCCTCATAGCATTCGGTTATTGGAATACTTTTATACATCTACACAAATCTACATAGCAACTTCACTGTCTAAATGCATATTGAGCTTATTTAGGGGGGATTCTAGTCTCAACTAATTTCAACTTAACCCTTTCAGTCACAATGTCCAATATATTGGACTACAGCCCATACAATTCATACAGAACGGGTTTATTTTCATGTCGGAAAGGGTTAAATACCGAGTTTGGAGCTGTGCACGAGGGTGCCAGTCACTTGAGCCCGAGCTCGAAGATTTCAATGCAACGTAGCATCATCTCCATGGACACCTTGCCCGACAACACGCCGTTGCGCTCCATGTAGTTCCAAACGGAGCCCATGAACGCGCAGAACATTAAAATGCCGAACAGTACGAATTTCAACAGTAAGTAGAGTGTCTTGAAGCCGCTCGGCACAGTGTACTCGCCGAATGCCACCAGCAGAAACGTCAAAAATACGGCCACACTGAAGTAAAGAATGCGGTCGACCTTCAGCTGTTGCAGCGACGTCTCGCAGAGCGCAATGGCTTCGTGCAGCACGTGAAGGCGCTGCGAAATTGGATTGCTATCGCAAAGGCCCTCCTTAAAGCATTGCTGCGGCCTAGTGAGATCGCCGTTGAGCGTTGCCACGCCAGCATTTGCGGGGGCGTTGGTGTTGGAATCGCCAGCTACATCGGCCGAATTGATGCTAAGCACACATAAACTACCTCTGCGACACGATCCTTTCTCCACGGACGCGGAAGACACTCGACGCTTGTTCAACTGTAGTTTAACCAGCACGGCTTCGTGGTCCGAGTAGCTGAATTTGTGGCCGGGCACACGTTCCGGCAACGGCAACGTATACTCGACCACAGTCACGTCCAAGTGGTCGGGCGTGCGCACAAAGATGTGATCGATGCGTACGCCGAGCGGATTTTTCTGCAACGCACGCTTGGAAGTGTAAGAGTTGCGGTGGCACTCGTTTGTAACAACGCTTTCCGAGTTGCAGCAGTCGCTCATTTTTGATATGAAGAGTAGCACCCTGAAAGAGGTAGAAGCAACAGAGCGATGACGTTTCCGCTGTACATTAGCCGAATCAGCGAAACGAGCGGTCAGAAATCGTATTTCGATTTTAATACACTTAATTGCTAACCGCCGAAACTCTGCTATTGTGCAACGGCTGACGAAGATATGGGGACGTACTTGTATGTTAGGTCCTGCGGCTGTGTGTTAAGATCGCCGGCGAGTATTTGCAGCACCGAGTCGTCGCGTGTCGCACGTATAAATTGAGCTGTATCGAACGCCTGTATGACGCGATGTGTCTTGTATTCATCGTTTTCGTTGTCATATTCCGCGTGCAGCTGGAAGCAAAACGGCTTACGCAAGGGAAACAAATCAAATAGCAGACGCTCACATGGGCATTGTACAAGTGGACCACACGATTGTCTATCAGAATCCTGCATAGACCTACGCCCTTGCCGCCGAACCAGTCCGCATGCTGTATACGATGAAAGTAGCCGTTCACGCTCCACGCATGGAACAATGTGCCAATTATCGGGTACTTGGACAGTACTAGCAATCCCGCGCCGATGACACCGCTGCAGAAGGCAGAAATTGAAATTAATTCAACGCAAATTTGTGGCATGTATAGCCGGCGCACTAATGTACCTGTAGAAGTAGTGGGAGTAGGGCAACACCGCCTCGGTTTTGTGCCGCAACGTTGCGCAGTCGGTCTCCGACCACACCTCTTGCAACGAGACAATGTCATAGCGTCCCGTGCTCAGCTCAGTGCCAATGGCGGCAATGCGCGCTTCGCGATCGCTGACCACAAATGGAAATGGAATACCCCTAAAAGGAAGAAAGACCATGAAATGCTATTACGAACCCGTTTTCACTAACCGCCAACCGCGGCCGCGTGACTGCAACGCGCCACGTCGCGACTTACCACACGTTCAACGTGAGTATATTCAGCTCCAGCGACATTCTCCCAGCAGCGGCGGTGCACCTAACGCGATTAGCTCGCCCCAAAAACACGAAAAACAAACAAACGAAACATAAACGTAAAAAACAACACGCACCCAGCTGGCAATTGGCGCATGGAAAGCGCAGCAATATGTTGGAGCAACGGTCGAGTGCTGCCCATACATTAAAAAATGCCGCAGCAAAGTGATTGAGTTGGGCAGCATTGGCACAGCACCGCTCGCTGCCAATAAACCAAGGTTTATAGAATAGACTTATATATAGAGATATATATAATATAGATTCTATAGATATATATAGATTCTATAAACCTTGCCAATAAACCACGAGTGCAATATGCTATCCAAGGTGTATTAATAAGGTGATGGCACTACTGCAAAAACAAAATTCCCATGTATTTTGTTAGTGCTTTTGGGCATGCTGATTGTCAAAATCAAATCGGAACACAAACAACACAAAAACAATTTCACCAATTTTTGACAATTAGCATGCCCATTCGCGAAAAATCAAAAGAAAATGAGAAGAAAGCAAAAGAAAATGAGAAGAAAAAAGTTTAATCAGCTGTGTTGTCACCACTACCTTATTAATGTGCCTTGATGCTATCATGTATTTATGAGATCAAATGTGATGCTATGGGAATAAGCAAAAATTTAATTTTGTACAATTTACATTGGCTGCAGGAACATAATCCAAACTAAGTATATTCTAGACTGTTGCTGTAATTCCAATTGGCGTAGGTAAACAAAGAATTTTGAAAAACGCTCTCCAATCTCTCTCAGTCTACACTGTTTATTGCGGAGGGTTCATGCAGGGGATTTCCCTTTACCAATGTTCATGCGAGCGATTTGTATGTAATATTCTATATTGGCAGTCATGGTTATTGTACCATGATTGGCAGTAAGCTGAAGGTACATTCGCCAACATCACAGTACAGCAATAGTGAAATATGAGCGAGAAAGCGTATAAACGAATGTACATTGACAGCTGTAAAAAGTGTCAAAAAGTCAGGTGCGTTCAGGCGGAAAAAATTGACTAGAAAAAAATAAAAATTTGTCAAAATTAACTGAAAATAGTACCCTTTTCTTCAACCGCCCCTGGATCAGTTTGACAGTTGTTCATGTGTAGAAGTATAGAAATACATTCACAAAATTTCGTGTTTTCTGTCGCCTTTCTTGTCTCACTTTCCAACATCGCTCACAATATTTGTATTTCTTTCCAATTTTAGTTTAAATGCTCACGAAGAGTCTACAAAACAATATTACTTATTCCTACTTGGACAATGCAACCATGCTCTTTGGGAGACTCAAATTGTTGCTGTAATTCCAATTGACGTTGGTAAACAAACAAGGCACATTAATAAGGTAGTGGTGGCAACACAGCTGCTTAAACTTTTTTCTTCTGATTTTCTTTTGATTTTTCGCGAATGGGCATGCTAATTGTCAAAAATTGGTTAAATTGTTTTTGTGTTGCTTGTGTTTTGATTTGGACAATGAGCATGCCCAAAAGCACTAACAAAATACATGGGGATTTTGTTTTTGCAGTAGTGCCATCACCTTATTAATACACCTTGGTAAACAAAGAATTTTGAAGAACGCTCTCCAATCTCTCTCAGTCCATACTAAAGAGCGGCGCAAGCACTATAAAAATGACTTGCAAGCCATCGCTGTGCTTTCAAATACTGTTCTTCTTCACTTTCAATACAAAACAAGCATTGCAGTGAAGAAAGCTTTTGATATTCATACGAATACTGCACGAAACGACAATAGAACTTCAAGCACCTTGAAGTATAGAACAACACTGAAGTAGAACAACATTGAAGTAGAACGACACTGAAGTAGAACAACACTGAAGTAGAACAATACTGCAGTGGAACAACACGGAAGTAGAACAACACTGAAGTAGAACAACACTGAAGTGAAGCACTGAAGTAGAACATTTTCAAGTATACGGTGTTTTGTTTTGCACGATCGGAGTAGCTGATGTTTGTTTTTGGTATTTTGTATGGAATCTGGGCTGCATTTCAAGCATTGCAATAACAAACGCAGCTTTAAAACATGTTTATTCGATATTTATTTAAGTCTGTTTCACTCGGTGTGAAGTAGAAGTTCTGTTTCACTCGGTGTGCTTGCTGTGATTTACCGTTACTTAACCTCATTATAGCTTTCTGTTTTGATGTTTTGCTTCACAACAGAACACAAGCACTGTCGCTGCTGTAGCGAAAAGGTTTTCGAATGATGCGGTGCTTGCTTTGTTACAGAATAGAACTATTGAGCATTTGAATTTGCTGTCACCGCGACACTGAAGTAGAGTACTTGACAGTACTGTGCAGTAGTGAAGTGTGCCCAATAGAAAGCTTTGTGCAGCTCTTTAGTCCATACTGTTTATTGCGGGAGGTTCATGCAGGGGATTTCCCTTTATCAATGTTCATGCGAGCGATTTGTCGCTCGCACAACGTTCGAGATGTGTTGATACTCGCTTATTGCGTCAGATGGCGTCAGTTTGTTCTTGGTTGTAGAGCTGCAAAACTATCGATAGTCGGACTATCGAAACTAACGAAACTATCGCATAGCATCAGATAGTTTTGATAGTTTGGAAAAAACTATCGATACTATCGCAGCCACTAAACTGAACTAATTGAAATGATATACCACTAATAAATTTCAAAGAACATTTTGCCAATGTTTTAATATCTAACAAAAAAATATAACATATGATAATACAATAAATAAATGAACATTTCATATTTTTTAACAACAGGAAAAATTTATAGCAAAATAAATAACAAAATACAAAGAAATCTTAGATAATCAATGTTTGTGTGAGATCAATCCACAACCCATTTGTTTGATTTTATTTTTTTGGGTTTTAAGGGCTTCCCTTCTATCAGCTTTGCAGAATGTACTCTCGGCTTCTGTAGATGTTATTATTATTATTATTATTATTATTAGTGGGGATAGTGCACCGCGACCTAAAGATCTATAAAGATCTGTAGATGTTGCTGGTATACAAAAATATCGCGCTACACAGTCTGCTGAAGAAGACACATACATTTTTCCCAAAATCTACCAAATTCGAATAAAATGTACCAATATGCGTGAAATGAAAATTCAAATATAAAACCATCTAGTTTGGAAGAATTCTACCAAAGCGAAATACTCGTGTTGCCCTGATCGAAAACACAGATGGCAGCGAATCGATAGTATCGATAGTAACGAAAACCATCGATAGTGAAGTGAAAATCGATACTATCGATAGTGCCATCGGTACTATCGATAGTGCCATCGATAGTTTTGCAGCTCTACTTGGTTGTGTCGTGGTTTGGTCCTGTGTTTTTTTACGAACGCCATGGCGACATCGATTGAGGAAGCTTTGCAGCGCATTTGTAAGGAATTGGCTATTTCGGATAGCGATCGCGTCGCCTACACCGAAGATGCCAAGGGCATAAAGAATTTCATCGTGGAGCGCATGAAATTTGCCGACCGGAATTTCGCTTCCGCTTTCCGAGGTCTGAGTTTAACCGGTAAGTACAGGCACTGCCGTGAACTAGTTTAGCCTGAATTTGTGTGCGTCATATTAGGAAGCTACCTCGATGATCTAAAAATCGACGTTCCGGATGAGTTCGACTTGCATGTTAAGCTGGAACCGTTTAAAGTGCAACTCCAACGCGACACAGAGAGACCCGGTTGCTTGTTTTTAAGCACAGCTGAACGTCATCGTATAACTGAGAATGGCTTTGTCAATCGGGATTTGCTGCAGGAGTGGATTTGTGAATTACTTGAGAAAGTAATCGGGCTTGAGGTGGAAATCCATTGTGATAGCGGCCGCAGCTATTTGCTGAGTTACCATTCGCCATATATGTAATACTTCTATATTGGCACTAACGTATCTTCACAATGTGTTTTCATTCGGAAATCAAAGGGAGACAAGAGATGAGACAGAAAACACGAAATTTTGTGAATGTATTTCTATGCGTGTATACATGAGCACTTCTACACATGAACAACTGTCAAACTGCTCCAGGGGCGGTTGAAGAAATTTCAGTTAATTTCGACACATTTTTATTTTTTTTCAGTCAATTTTTTTCCCGCCTGAACGCACCTGACTTTTCAAAGCTGTCAAGGTACATTCGTTTATATGCTTTCTCGCTCATATTTCACTATTGCTGTACTGTGATGTTGGCGAATGTACCTTGAGCTTAGTGCCAATATAGAAGTATTACATATATGCCATTCGCACAAGCGTGGCTTTGGTGTGGCGCACACCATTCAAGCTGAGGGTGTTGTCAACAAGCGATCGATGAGTTTTGATTTGGTACCGGCTTTTGAGTTTCCTTCCAGCGAATGGTTTCTGGAAAGGAAACTACCCAGCGAGGAGCGCACCTGGTTTGCTGTGCCACAAAGCAAAGTGCCGAAGAACAACTATTACAAACTATCATTCGCGGTCTGTGCGCCGTATCACGAGCGCGAAGAGCTAAAGGGTAAGTTTAACTTAAAGAACTCGCTGCGACTGATGAAGGCGCTCAGGGACGCCAACGGAATGTCGCACTTGACCAGCTACATGCTGAAGAGCGTTTACCTTATGGAGTTGGAAAAGAGGTTAGACTCTTACTGGAGCCAGTCTACGGGCGTCATATTGCTGGACGTAAGTTTTGGCTTCGAAGTGTTGAGGGAAGTACATGAGGGATATTTTTTGTTTGTAGATGTTGATGTGCCTTTTAAATTGCTTGAAGAATAAACGGTTGCCTTTTCATTGGGATACGGATCTTAATCACTTGGATCGATTGAGGCCTGAGGAGATTTCCAATTACCGCGAAAAGGTTTCCGATGCTACTAGGGATTTGAAGCAGTTCCAGAGCTATAGATATGTTACTTATGCTGAAGTCGAGAAACTTTTTCGCGCCAAATAAATAATTACAAGTTATCACATTTGCAGTGTGTAGAAATATATCGCTGAGACAATAAAGTAGTCGGCAATGTTTACTATTGACATGACTTTCATTCTTGAATTAAGTCATTTGAATATAGTTTGTATGAGGTTGTGTCGTGGGGTGGTCGGACACAAGGCTGTAATGCAATTTGATCTTTTGTGCAGCACCGCTGAGAGAAGATGGTTGCCTACGAAAATTAAAACACCCAACCAGATTTTAAACATTGAATATAGCGCTATGTATCCGTATATACATATATGTGCAACGATGCGACAGCTAAGTATGTATGTTTCAAGGAGGATGGATCGCTTGTGTTTTTGTTGGGAACTCGACGTTCCCTTGCGGAGTATCAAAATTGATCACGAATGGTATGTTGGCATTGTTACAGATTAATTTATTCGATTATTATTTTAGTTATTTACAAGTGTATGCTGTGAATACATTACTTAGGCATAGATACATAATACATACATAAATACATCGGTATCTAGAAAACATTGTGAGTGGTTCCATTACTTGTTTTGAGTAGTTGGGGCTGTGAGTTCGGTTTTGCGTTGTGTCTATTGTAGGTGTTGTTGTTGTGTTTAGGGGGCTAGGAGCGCGCTGATGACATTTACGGCACAATTTGTTATACCAACTGGGCAGTCAACATTATAGTCAAAGTTTGACAAAGTTTTTGGTGTGCAAATTGAAACACCGTTCTGGTTCTCGGTGGTTGCACTTAAGATCATAATTTTTTAATTTTAGGCATATATGTATATGCAGCTTGTCTGATGTCTATGTGACTTTTAATGTTATCGTCATATAGTTCTTAATAAAAAAAAGGAAGAACAGACGGAAAAGGCCTGATGCGGACGGTCGGCGGGATGTGGTGTTCGCCAAACTTTGCTCCTTTCGACGACCATTGGTTTGGATCGCGGCAGTCTTCTCTGGCTGTAGATTGAACATGTGCAAAGTTGCTCGCTGTCACTGTTGCTTTGAAGTCTGCAAGTTTCTAACGCTAGGGCACTCATCATTTCGACTGTTATATTTAGTATGTAATAAGATTCTTGATAAAAAAATGTTGACTATTTATTGCACACAAGGAAATTATGGTTTGACTGATTTCTGAGCTCAGCTAATAGTGATTTGTAAAAAAATAGTGATTCGACTATTTTCTGGTAATTGACGCTCTTAGCCACTCGAGCAACAACTATAACCACATTGGATTTTGCCTTCGATGACAGCATTAAACCAATTGGCTAATTGCCTATGTACGCGTATATACCTGCAGATACGATATGTAGCTTTATTTATTTGTATTTGGCCATTGCTTTGCTTCGGATGTGCATTTCGCAAATTTCACCGATTCTCGCGTTAATGATTTAGTGGGTTTGTTGACGTCACAGTCCGATCGGTACACATAGGATTTCGAATCGTAAACGAGCAGAAAATACAATTAGTACGACTATCTACACAAACCGTATTTTTATTACAAAATTTACACACATACAAGAACGCAGTGTACAAACATAGAAACTAGCAGCAGGTACGTCGAGTGTGAACAGCACATCGCATTACACGGCATCGTTTGCGTCACCGTATCGGGCGATTACATCTTGTAATTGCAATTTAATTCAATGTACATACATACACAACATACTATATGTAGTATATATATTGAAATAGGTTCTCTGGAGCCGTCGGCGTAACGCGTTTGGAAATAAAAGGCGTGGGGGTTTCGTTTGAGGTGCGTGCGATTTATTGGGTAGTTAAAACACGAATGACAAGAGTAAAAAAACACTGGACGACACAAACGGCCGGAGCCGGTGGATTTGGAAAGTGGGACATGAGTACAAAGGGGAATTGGAAGGGAGAGGATTGGATCATTGCAGGATCCACAGACCACTGGAACGATACATTTCACAATACAATATTATATATAGTATATATTTATATAATATTAATTTTTTAATAATAATAATTGACTGGCACGACAGCCCGCTTACGCGAGACTAAGGCCTAGCTTCCCGCAACCACCCGTGTTGTGCGTGTGAATTTGTACGCGGGTGGAAGGGACCTACAGTTTTATGCCGGTTCCGAACGGCAGGTTGGGAGCTTTTTCATAAGCAATTTTTACTCTCAGAGGTTTGCCATTTCCAGCTGAGAGGACAGCCACCGAAAGAGAAAACGAGTTTCCCGTTATTTTTTTTTTAGGTGTTATTACAGGCAGTATTTGAACCTGAGGTTGCTGCCTGCGACTCGCGGTCCAACGCACTAACCAACTGAGCCACGGCGGCTGCATATATAATATAGTATATATAATATAGTATAATATATTAACTACATAGATCTACATACTATTAAAAGTTTTTATTACTTACCAAAATCTTTAGGTACGTACATATACGTTAATGTTACCGTTATTATTGGTCACTAAGCGATGAAGGAAGAAAAGCCGTCGATGTTTAAGAGAATAGAAAAGATAAGTGAACGGAAACTATAAAATAAAACGAACTAATTGTTGTTAATTGTTGTTTTTACATCCTCTTTACATTACAATCGATGATTATTGAAGGCGAAAGATGCGCGCCAGTTGGTGATAGTCGCCATTCTGTTCAGACGTTAATTGTTTCACCATTTTGTCGAATTTGTATCGGTAAATGGATATTTCGACAGTACTGAATTGTTGTAGATGATGCTCACATCCGTTCAGGTAATCGTGAAAAGGTAATCGAGCTCGGCGAAAGTAATTGCGAAATTGCTCCAACATCTGCCACAATGAAATGTAAACATATTTTTCTCGTCAGCATTGATTTCATAGTTTAAGATTATTTAACACACAAATACATATATTTTAGAAACTAATCCCCTTTCGTTTATTTTAAATGAATTGAACTTTCTGTAAATCAACTATAAACGATCGACATAACTATGGACAAGGATCCATTGTTCGAGTAATTTTCTCAAGGAATCCAATATCGTTAATGTTTCAAACTGATTCCGAATGCCGTATTGGGAAATTTTTGTAGGTAAATAAGTATTTTACACTTAGAGAGTAACTTTGGTCTGCTAAGGGGCATCTCCCAAAAGGAAAGTTCGGTGTTGCGTCGGGATTCGAATACTCTGTGAGCTACGTTTAGGAGTCTTGCGTATTTGGGAATTTTATTTTAGTAGTTTATTAAAGAAAAATTTAAAATTAGAATGCCCAGAAAGTCAAAATTGCTATTGAGGTCTTTTATTTTTTTATTTCAAACCTTTCTCAAAGAAAGGTTTTTTAGGTTTATTTTTGAAAGCTAAATTACGTACAAACAGTGAAAATGTTACAATTGTACCCTTATTTTGTAACATTTCATACGGGCATTTAACGAAGGTTGGATTGCGAGAGATTTTATATAGTTTTAAACGAAAAAAACCTGCATATGACTAATAAGTCATATGCTTCCAACAGCCTCCTATGTAGCTGATCCGACTTCTTAAACTTGTAATCTGTTTAAATATACATATATGTATGCATATATATGTACATATATTCGTATGAAAAATTTCAATTTAAGGTAAATTTTTAAGTCTTGTGCAAAAATAGCTGAGAAAAATTGTTCGCAGCAATTGTGGGTCCTTTGACATGATCACAATTTTAGATGAAAACAGACAGACAAGCGATCCACAATCGTGTTTCTATCAACTGCAGTAACGAGAGATTATTGCCAACGTTTATCCATGTACACTCATTCTACGACTACAGATCACATACGAGTATATACATACTTGCATATCTATGAAACCACATACGTACGTGAATGAGCAGCTCCGGCAGCGGGTTATTCCAGAAGACTTCCGCCTTTTTCTCGACCTCTATGAGAAAGGCACTCTTCAGCAGATCGCTGGTCACGAGCGGCATGTCGTTGGCGCAGCAAAGCGCTCTGATCAGCTGTAGCACGTCCACAAGGGTCGACTCAGCTGAGAAAACGGCGCGTTGCCAATGTGGAACGCAGGCCATGAAAGCGGTGGCATCACAGTCCTGAGCCGGAAAACGTTTCACCTGCGGAATCGCAATCCACGAATCATGCGCGGGGTGCAGGGCTCTACTTAGCGGCCAGCTGTGCCTTCCAAATTCAAACACCGGCACAAAGTGCAGCGTTATTACACGCTGAATGCCGTTCTTTGCCGTCGCCACGACTGTATGCTCGGCCATGCCGTAGCTCCGGCATTTGTTCAGCGGGCAAAAGCAATCGTACAATTGTTCCCCTAGCAACAGCCGGAGTCTGCGACTGGTAAGCTGACGCAGGCCGGTGGCCATCCAGGCCTGCAGCTTCTCGCGGTTCACGCAGTTGTGGTCCACCAGCCAGTGGTCACAGTTGCACTTCAATGTGACGGAGCCGCATAGCGTTGAATGGGGCGTAGCAGCGACAGCAAACGGCATTTCCAGCGTGAGATACACGTCGAACTCATCTGGCCGGTCCAGCTGTAAGCCGTTCAAGTAGCCACCTGTATGTTTGGAATGTACATTGAAAGATCCTAGAAATTTCACACCCTTGACACCCTCGTTTCCCCTCGAACGTTTGCGATCTGTATCGTTTCTTACCGGTCAAATGAAACTGTTTAAATGTTGTTTTAAAGTTGTAATCACGATTGCATAAGTACTTAATTATTATTTCAGCCAGCTGCTGAGCGTCCGCTTTATAGGCTTTCGTATCACTTTGGGTCAATCTCAAGGTTTTGCAAATCTTTTGTAAGTTTTGCTCACAATCCGAGCTCAGCTTCTTGTCGTTCATTGTACAAATGTGAGGCCGGCATTGAAATGAAATGATACCCCTGATCCGATTGTTTATTCAGAGAACTTGGCCGTTGCCAAACATAAACAATATTGGACGTACTCATTCTATAAGTGCCTCGATAAGGGGAATAGGAGAGAGGGAGACACGTAATATGAAAACAAATCATTTGGTGGAGTATGTGAGAACAAAATGTTCCCTGCCACTCAGTTAAATTTTTTGTGTACCAACATTTTCCTAAAAAGGGTCCAAAATGGGGGGAAAAGTACAATTTTTTTTTCCATTTTTTCACATTTTTCCATTTTCGACTGCCCTCAAAATGCCCATTTGCCCATTTTGACTACAACATTGTTTACTGACTTTTTTTTTTAATGTTATTGGTTTTTAAGTAGCAAATATGAATAAATGCTCTTGAGATTATATTAAAATAAGTACTTAAGTTTTATTATTTTATGGTTTAAAAAGTAAATTCATTTAAATATAATGGCGTACTTTACACATCAATTCGACAAAATGGAATGAAATTTGGAATTTGAGAATGAATTTTGTGAGTGAATTTTGAATTCAAAAACTTTTTGTCACAGCCTACTATGATATATATTTTTTTAAATATTTGCAATTATTTCGCAATTGAAGATGCACATTTGTCTATTTATCAGTAAGATTTGCTGACAATTTTATATAGGTAGTCAAAATGACTCCTTTTGGGCATTTAAGGTAAATGTTAAAAAATTGGGGTAAACAATGTTTTTACAATATTTTTAATTTATTTATTCCATTAAAATTTCAAAACTAGTAAAAGTCACGTAAGATATTTTTTAGAAAGCGATGCAATAAAAGTTATTTCCAATAAAAGACCTCAATGTAGTCTAAATGACTACCTTGGGCATTCTAGTGTTAAGGGACCAACAATGGCAACCGTGTTAACAAGATTGATTGAGTACGGAGAGCCACGAATATTGGCGTACGAGATCTGAGAGTTTGTTGTAATTGAACAGGGTTGTTTGCTGCAGTTTGAATTCAGATCCAGAAAGTAGAACGCCAGGGTACAATAAGTATCAAAAAGTTCATTTTTGAAATCGAAAGTAGAGCTAAAAAATAGTTTCATACACTTGTTTTTCTATTTCATATTTGAAATTTATATTTTAAACATAGTATGATTTTAAATAGAACATCGCTCACAATATTTGTTTTTCTTTCCTATTTTATTTTGAATGCTAACGAGGAGGCTACAAAACAATCAGAGTTACCGCTTTTGGTCTTTTCGGACCAAAATTGGTCAGATTTTTTTACTTTGGTCCGCTGATCTGCTTAAACGAATTTCTGTCCGTTGTGTGATGTGAATACTTTTTCATTAGTACACAAAATTTATTACGAAAAATAAAATTGTAATTTAAAAATGACTTTAAAGATAACGCAAATTTTTAATTTGGTCAGTTGAGGTCGGAAGTTTGGTCGGAAAAAATGTTTAAGTGGCAACACTGAAAATAATACTACATATTTACTTCTACTTGGACCATACAGCCATGCTCTTTGCGAGACCCAAATTCTTGCTGTAATTCCAATTGGCGTAGGTAAACAGAGACTTTTGAAAAACGCTCTCCAATCTCTCTCAGTCTACACTGCTTATTGCGGAGGCTTCATGCAGGGGATTTCCCTTTACCAATGTTCATGCGACCGATTTGTCGCTCGTACAACGTTCAACACGTGTTGATACTTTCTTATTGCGTCAGATTGGCGTCAGTTTGTTCTTGGTCGTGTCTTGGTTTGGTCCTGTGATTTGATACGAACGCCATGTCGACATCGTTTGAGGAAGCCTTGCAGCGCATTTGTAAGGAATTGGCTATTTCGGATAGCGATCGCGTCGCCTACACCGAAGATGCCGAGGGCATAAAGAATTTCATCGTGGAGCGCATGAAAGGTGCCGACCGGAATTTCGCTTCCGCTTTCCGAGGCCTGAGTTTAACCGGTAAGTACAGTCACTGTCGTGAACTACTAGTTTAGCCTGAATTTGTGTGCGTCATATTAGGAAGCTACCTCGATGGTCTAAAAATCGACGTTCCGGATGAGTTCGACTTGCATGTTAAGCTGGAACCGTTTAAAGTGCAACTCCAACGCGACCCAGAGAGACCCGGTTTCTTGTTTTTACGCGCAGCTGAACGTCATCGTATAACTGAGAATGGCTTTGTCAATCGGGATTTGTTGCAGGAGTGGATTCGTGAATTGCTTGAGAAAGCAATCGGGGCTGGGGTGCAAATCCGTTGTGATAGCGGCCGCTGCTATTGGCTGCGTTACCCTTCGCACAAGCGTGGCTATGCTGTGGCGCACACCATTCAAGCTGAGGGTGTTGCAAACAAGCGATCGATGAGTTTCGATTTGGTACCAGCTTTTGAGTTTCCTGCCAGCGAATGGTTTCTGTTAAGGAAACTACCCAGCGAGGAGCGCACCTGGTTTGCTGTGCCACAAAGCAAACCGCCGAAGAACGGCAGTTATAAACTATCATTTGCGGTCTGTGCGCCGCATCACGAGCGCGAAGAGCTAAAGAGTAAGTTTAACTTAAAGAACTCGCTGCGACTGATGAAGGCGCTCAGGGACGCCAACGGCATGTCGCACTTGTCCAGCTACATGCTGAAGAGCGTTTACCTTATGGAGTTGGGCAAGAGGTCAGACTCTTACTGGAGCCAGTCTACGAGCGTCATATTGGTGGACGTAAGTTTTGCCTTCGAAGTCTTGGTTGGTTTCTACATATGTCTATGTACATGAGGGATATTTTTTGTTTGTAGATGTTGACGTGCCTTTTAAATTGCTTGGAAAATAGACGGTTGCCTTTTCATTGGGATACGGATCTTAATCACTTGGATCGATTGAGTCCTCAGGAGATTTCCAATTACTGCAACAAGGTTTCCGATGCTACTACGACTTTGAAGCGGTTCCAGAGCTATGGATGCGTTACTTATGCTGAAGTCGAGAAACTTTTTCGCGCCAATTAAATAATTACAAGTTATCACATTTGCAGTGTGCAGAAATATATCGCTGAGACAATAAAGTAGTCGGCAATGTTTGCAATTGACATGACTTTCATTCTTGAATTAAGTCATTTAAATGTAGATTGTGTCGTGGGGTGGTCGGAGACAAATCTATAATGCAAGTTGATCCTTTGTGCAACACCGCTGAGAGAAGATGGCTGCCTATGAAAAATAAAACACCCAACCAGATTTTGAACATTGAATATGGCGCTATGTATCCATATATGTGCAACGATGTGACAGCTAAGTATGTTTCAAGGAGGATGGATCGCTTGTGTTTGTGTTGGGAACTCGACGTTCCCTTGCGGAGTATCAAAATTGATCACGAATGGTATGTTGGCATTGTTACAGATTAATTTATTAAATTTATTCGATTTTTCTTTTAGTTATTTACAAGTGTATGCTGTGAATACATTACTTAGACATAGATACATACATACATAAATACATCGGTATCTAGAAAACATTGTGAGTGGTTCCATTATTTGTTTTGAGTAGTTGGGGCTGTGAGTTCGGTTCTGCGTGGTGTCTATTGTGAGCTGTTGTTGTTGTGGTTAGGGGGCTTGGAGCGCGCTGATGACATTTACGGCACAATTTGTTATACCAACTGGGCAGTCAAGATTATGGTCAAAGTTTGAAGTTCTGGTTCTCGGTGGTTGCACTTAAGATCATCACTTTTTAATTTTAGGCATATATGTACATATATGGATATATGCACACTGATGTCTATGTGACTTTTAATGCTATCGCTATATAGTTTTTTAATAAAAAAAGGAAGAACAGACGGAAGAGGCCTGATGCGGATGGTCGGCGGTGTTCGCCAGAGTTTTCTCCTTTCGACGACCATTGGTTTGGATCGCGGCAGTCTTCTCTGGCTGAAGATTGAACATGTGCAAAGTTGCTCGCTGTCACTGTTGCTTTGAAGTCTGCAAGTTTCTAACGCTAGGGCACTCATCATTTCGACTGTTATGTTTAGTATGTAATAAGATTGTCGATAACAAAATGTTGACTATTTATTGCACACAAGGACATTATGGTTTGACTGATTTCTGAGCTCAGCTAATAGTGATTTGTAAAAAAAATAGTGATTCGACTATTTTCTGGTAATTGACGCTCTTAGCCACTCGAGCAACAACTACAACCACATTGGATTTTCCCTTCGATGACACGCTGACAGCATTAAACCAATTGGATAATTGCCTATGTACGCGTATATACCTGAAGATACGATATGTAGTTTTATTTATTTGTATATGGCCATTGTTTTGCTTCGGATGTGCATTTCGGAAATTTCACCGATTCTCACTTTAATGATTTAGTGGGTTTGTGGACGTCACAGTGCCGATCGGTACACACAGGATTTCAAATCGTAAACGAGCAGAAAATACAATAAGTACGACCATAGTAAAATATTTGACTATGAGTACGACTATCTACACCAACCGTATTTTTAATACAAAATTTACACACATACAAGAACGCAGTGTACAAACATAGAAACTAGCAGCAAGTAACTTGCGGCAGGTACGTCGAGTGTGAACAACACATCGCATTACGCTGGGCATCGTTTGCGTCACCGTATCGGGCGATTCATTTTAACTCCCAAATACTTATGTACAGGTGTGTGTGCGTCTGTGTGTTTGTGTGCGTAAACGGGAACGGCGGAGGGCATTTCGGGTGTGTGTATCGATTGCTTGACGTCTTCTCTGGCTATATTTTGCGTTTCGCACAGCCACACAAACACAACCATGTATAAATGTATGTGTGTGCACTCGAGCGTTGCTGCTATTGGCTTATGAATTAGTTTAGAATTTATACATTGCGATAATTAAGCACTTCCGGTTCCATCTGCGAATTGGGATCGTCTTTCCTTTATGTGCCCGTCTCGCCGCAGTTTCGTCTCGTTTCGTTGTTTCGTTGCTGTGTCGCTTTCGCGGCGTCGCACTTCGCATCAGTAGCGATTGCTCTCACGATCCGAGTACTTGCCGCTCATCTTGCTGACCGAGTAGCGGTCTGAGTACGCGTCGTACTTGTCCGCCTTGTAGTTGATCTCTTTGGTGGGCGTGTAGCCGATGTTCTTCTGCCAGTGACGCGTCCAGTACAGATCTTCGTTGCGCACCTGCGACGGTGTCTTGGCGTCGCGGCACACGTGCACGCAGTACACCATGCAGCCGATGAGCGTCAGAAAGCCGAATATCAGGAAAATAATGCCCAGTATCCTGCGTGAGAAAAAATGTTCAATATTCCGACACTGTTGCTCGTTTGTCATACTCACCAGACGTACAGCGGCTCGTAGAATTGCACCACAATGACAAAGCCCAGTGTGACCAGTATGAGGCCGAGATTGAGCAGCAGCATCAGACAGCAGACGCCTTTGATGTTGGGACAGAAGGGGTTCGGCGCGGACATGGTCTCGATTTTGGCACCGCGCTTAGTGGTCGAACGGCCGCTGCGTCCCGTCTTGGCGGTGCTGGCCACCGAGTAGACGCTGCGCGGTGCGCCGCGCGACGGGGGCCGATGACTATAGCGACTGCAAGCAGAAGAGTGATAAGCGATATCGAAATTAGTCTTAAATGGGGCGATGGATGTGGCTGCTGTCATTGTTGTTTATGGTGTCCAAATATCGAACTATTTTCGTTTTTATTACTTTGACTAGTTTTTAATTGGGACATACGACCAGAAAACGAAAAGATGGATAGATAGATTGACTGGCTTGCAAGGAGCCGAATGAATATCTATGCTGAAGAACTGATTTATAAATAATCAAAATAATTATTCAGATCAGACGAAAAATAATTATTCGAATTATGTAAAAAGATGATTTCAGAATTTGTGAGTACGCATAATAATTTTGAAGCCCAAATTTTCATAGCATGGGAACATTTCTACCAACAGTATTTTGGTTTTCAAAATCAAACTCCGTCCCGAAAGGGTTAAGTATTTGTTTTGCTTTGCATGTATATTGAGGTGACAGGGACTCTGAGCATGATAGATATGTCTGTCCGTAAAGCGTTTAGGTTTTCATTAAGTTGACTTATGTGAAAAATATCTTTCATTACTACTTCGTTTATTTAATATTAGAGTAGTGATTTTTCGCTCACCTGATCTCCGATGGCGCCTTGTAGGCCGCACTCGTCACGTAAATATCACTGCCCGCATCGCCGCCATGATCGTAGCTGAGAGCGGACGGCGCACGCGGCGGTATTCGCGTTGGCGGCGGCCCGCTCAGCGAGCGCGGCCCACCGCCATCAACGGCCATGGGCGAGGTCGAGTAACGCTGCGCGCCACCATTGGTCGCCGCGTGGCTGTGACTGTGGCTGCTGTGGCTGCGACTGTGGCTGTGGCTGCCGTTGCCATTGCCGTTGGCGTTGATGCGCGACTTGCGCGACGAATTGTAGTGGCCCTGCGGCGAGGTGCGCTCGTGCGCCACCGTGTACTCCGAGATGGTGCGCTCCGAGGGCGCGCGATGGGACTCTTCGCCGTCGGTGGAGTAGCCGCGATTCGAGTGCACATACGGTGGGTCGGGTGTGAGGCGGCCGTGTGTTGCCACGTAATGGCCGCCTTTAATTCTTTGCAGGAGAGCGAAAAAGGCACAGACGAAGTAAATTAATTAATAAGAATAATTCAGATGTGTTTTGTACTGCAGTGTTGGATGCTCACTTTTTGACACGTCGTTCGTGCATTGTCTGCACGCGCTGGGCCGGTCGTTGCAAGACTGTGTACCGCTGCTGCTGCCGTCGTCAAACGGCAATAAAGATTCAGACGGCACTGCTCGTTGTGTTGCGTTAGGGTGTTTGTCGCCACTTTACGCTTAAGGCGTCCCGTGCGACACTAAACGAATCTCATTTGTTGCGTTTTGGCGTAAATGCGTGTCGCTTGTCTCTTTCCTAGAATTGTTGTTGTTTGTGTTAAGAATGCACTGCAAAGAAAAAGGTAAAAAGAACGAGTTTAATAAAAAAAATAATAGCGGCAATGGTTCGTGTGAGGCGCAGTAATGACAGATTATAAGCTAAAAGTTGCCAAAATGAAATATGGGACAGAATGTGGGCCCGGTTTGATACCATTTAATGAAGATTATAATGAAACGCATAAATTCGTATGATACTCAACTCTGGCTCTGCTCAACACATACATAAGTGTACCAATATCAGTTCTCATCGTAAAGGAAAAGTAGTAAATGCAGTGTTTAGTTCTGATCAACGTTGCGTATGAGCAACATCTATTTGATAGAAATTGGCACACCTAAACAAAAAGGCAAAATG
Source organism: Melieria crassipennis (assembly GCA_963668005.1). Lineage (NCBI taxonomy): Eukaryota > Metazoa > Arthropoda > Insecta > Diptera > Ulidiidae > Melieria > Melieria crassipennis. The sequence goes on along the minus strand of OY764962.1, from coordinate 109,943,749 downwards.
AAAATTCAAGAAAATGAATGCAGTTAAATCAGAAAATGACGATTATAGCGCAAAAGCAAAAAAAAAATTCGTTGGTATCCCGAAAGTCAGTGAATTGACGAGGCGGCATCAGCGTTGCCACAAGAAACAAGAATTCATAACCACGAACAAAAATAAAAATAACCATAATGTAACAAATTTACCAAAATGTTTATTCGACAATAACAACTTCTTTACTTTTACAAAAAGGAGTCGTAAAAAAGTGTTGTTGACTGTTTTTAACCCTTTCGACCCCGAATTTTACCCTGCATCTCGATATTACTTTTTGGTATTTAAATCATGAAACACTTGCCTACGAAGTCTGCACACGACATTTGAAGTGGCCACGCCTCTTTGTTAGAGTTCTAGAGCTAGTTTACTTTTGAACAATTTTAGCTTAAAACGGGTTAAATAAATTTTGTATAAATATTTTTTAATTACAGAAAAATTATATAATATTTATGGACAAATATAAAATTAACACTTTTTGATTTTATTTAACCATTATTAAAGAAACAGGGTTTTGATCAAACGCGCCCAATTCGTAGACTTCAATTAGAACACAAACTTTCCCTGATATCGCTGCAAATTATTGGAAATTAGTTTGGGGATACCAGTACAATTTTTGTAAATTGCTTTGAATTCACTTCTAAAAATATTAATTTGTTGGTGCCTACCTAAATTAAACTCATAAATCAATCGTAGCTTTTGCTATAAGATGACAAATAGGTGAAGTTGCTCTCAGGCAATTTTGGGGTCGAAAGGGTTAAAATCAATATTATTGCCACTCCCAATTATGTTGTGCTCATATACATACATTTTGTATCAGTATGCAATATTCTTAAAAATAACCAAATAACCAAAACCCATTTTCAAAAATAAAAATAACCATTTTTGGTTAAAAATAACCATAACGGCAACGTTGGGCGGCATTTTAAACTGGCTGCTTGCAGTAATTACACAAGTAGACCGATAAAAAAACTTTAAATCTATGAAATGAAATCTATTGGTTGGGTTGCCGAAAAACTCAAACAACAATTAAAATCATAAGTGTCGGGGAAAAGTGTTCCATCAACTGCTGGAATCAGGTTGAGCAAAGACCATGGAATACAAGATACGAGCAGCAGCTCGTAGCAGCGCATTTCAAACTGTTCACCTGTGGCAGCGAAATTTGCCTCGTTTAATACCTTTGCCCAAATTGCTGACAGATTTCATAAAACTCAGTTTTTTACTTGAGGCTACATCATCAATCTTTTACGCATACGCGCGCATGTACGGCGCACGCACTCCACTACTCATGTCACAGCGTAATTCAAGTTTATCACACTCGCACCGCTCCCCTCCAATTACGCATAAGAGCCCTTAACAGCTTCAGGCGCACCGCAAAGTTGCAACGACTTGCATGCTAAGTGCCAACCCCCCAAAAGGCGGTCGAATAGTTAGACGAACAGCTGGCAGCCGAACATAGCGACCTACTGCGGACAGGCAAATAGTTTAAAACCCATAAATGCGTCAGTACACAACGCCGCCACTTGAGCACGTAGCGTCGCTCTAGTCGTACTTGGAATAAATGGTACTTCTGCTCTGGCGCACTATCTTTCATTCTATTCCGGACTGCGCTTTGCATTGCATTCAGTGTGATTCGATTCAATTCAATTCGATGCGATTCGTTTCGAGTCAACTTCATTCCACTCAACACACATGCCATTCGATTCGAATGCAACATGTTGTAGGTGTGCTGTGTGTTGGTTGATGGTGATTATTGTGTTGATTTTAAAGCAGCCTTCGAACAGTGACTGCCATTTTTTAAATTTCGGCAGGAGGTCCAGCAAGAGGCCTTGCAGTGGGTTTTGCTTATTGACGCCTTCAATCTTGAGTAATCGCACGAAATCAAAGGTTAGCCTGGAACCGAACCATGCAGACATGGTCTGAACTTTGATCGTCAGACAAGGGACACCGGAACGCAGGTTCGAGTTTGGAACACGTTTGAAACTTATGTTATTGTGTTCGGTTGCTCTGATGTTCAGTTAAGTGTCAAGTTCACTATCTTCAACAGTCTGAGCTTTGTAATGTTGGCCTTAACCAAACCCACCATGCCAGAAGGGCTTCTGTTATGAATTTAATTTTAATTAAAACTGGTTTTTCGAAGATTTTTCGAAAACGCTTCCTAAAAAAATGTTTGGATTTTCAGTTTCGTGTTCAGCGGACCAAAGTTAGTCTACTTTCATTTTTAGGTGCATTTTTCGTGTCGAGTAGTGTAATAAATAAATTGAAAAATTTTTGTGGAACTTAAGGGGTAACACCACTGTGAGATTTTGAAAAAATAGATTTTTGGTTTTTTGGCTCAAAAAATACTTTAGAGTCAACAGTTGTTCCTATAGTGAACTAAAAATTTTAAAAGGTTCAATTCTGAGTTGAGCGCTCGCAAAGCTTCATTTTTCTCGAAACCACTTTTTAGAAACTGGGTGGACAGATAACTCGAGCACCGTTGCATCAATCGATTTCAAAGGTAGTAGGGTTTTTCATTAAACGAAATTTTTTTGTTATAAAAAGTGAAATTTTTTTTTTCCAAATATCGAAATTTTTTTTCGAAAGTGCTCTATTTCTAAACAAACTGATTTCGAAAAAAAAACTCTACAAGTAGTATGTGGCCAATAGAACATAGATTATACAATGCTTTGGGTTTTGATTCCAGGTTTTATACTTTGCCTAACCCTTTCGACCCCAAAGTTACCTGAGAGCAACTACACCTATTTGTCATCTTATAGCAAAAGTTACGATTGATTTATGTGTTTAATTTATGTAGGCAGTGAATATTTTTAGAAGTGAATTCAAAGAAATTTACAAAAATTTTACTGTTATTCCCAAAATAATTTCCAATAATTTGCAGCGATATCAGGGAAAGTTTGTGTTCTAATTGAAGGCTACGAATTGGGCGCGTTTGATCAAAACCCTGTTTCTTTAATAATGGTTAAATAAAATCAAAAAGCGATAATTTTGTATTTTTCCATAAATATTAAATAATTTTTCTGTAACTAAAAAATATTAATACAAAATTTATTTAACCCGTTTTAAGCTAAAATTGTTCAAAAGTAAACTAGCTCTAGTACCCTAACAAAGAGGCGTGGCGACTTCAAATGTAGTGTGGCCACTTCGTAGGCAAGTGTTTCATGATTGAAATACCAAAAAGTTATATCGAGACGGGTTAAAATCCGTCCGCTGGCTTGGATGTTAAAACAAAACGCGATATCATACGATGACGTTTCCGCCGACATTTTGAATAAAAATTATAATATAAAAATGTTTTTCCATATTTAAATATGTGTTCCATAAACCCTCTAAAAAAGTCCCCTTCCTTTTTCCATATTTCGTCAAAGTTAGCTAGAGTGGTGTTAGCCCTTAAAATAATGAAAGCTTACATGAGTAGATTACATAGCCATCACAGGTGTATAAAGGAGTATCTCTCATATATATATCGAACAGAATTAAAAGATATTCACGCGAAGTCGCGCAGGTTGCAGACGAAATTACACACACGCCAACATGTTTGCCAACTCTGGTTTTGGTCGTAGTAAAAGTCAAAACATATTAGCCCTATTCACAATCTTGTGCAAACGGTCTTGTAGCGTAGCATTTGCAAAATGGTTTAGTATATTTTTACTCTACACTAACAAAATACAGAGAGATGCATTTTCTACACCCTCGTAAATATGCAATGAAATGCGGAATTGCAAAGCTGACAGCTGTTGGAAAAGAAAGCAATAAATAAACGAATAAAACGAGATAAGCTTATAAAAAAAATGGAGAGAGGAGGACATAAATCAGATACTAAACTATCTCCAAGGACCTCCCCAAAAAGATGTAAAGAAAGGCCCCTTCTTAGCAGAAACGCCGGAAGTTCATTCAAAATAGTTGTGAATTTCGTGTCTTGCAACAAGTAGATATTGCAAACTATTGCTATTGCACAGATTTACAATCTCAAATGCACAAGATTCTGAATAGGGCTATTGATTTTACTCAGGTCGTTAGAACTGGATTTCGATTGTCAGCATGCCCAATTTTGTTTTTGTTTTTGGACGTGGCATGTTTGCAACCGGTTGCGAAACCAAGTCTGACGTTTGTAGTGGACTTTGGTTTGCAGTGGTAGGCCGAGAAAGGCATGTTGCCCCAAGACTCACTTTGGCCCCAAATTGTGCGCGTTGTGATACCACAAAAGGAAAAAGTAATGTGTGATACTTGTGTCTAACTCACTTGAGGGTTCCATGTCTGTCTTTAATAATGCGTTACTTCAAATGACAAACGCGTATTGCGTAAATATCTTCGAGTGGATTACCATATTGCTAAAATATCTAACGCACTTACAAATGTATAAAGGTGCGTTCGCAGATATTCAGACAAATGTAACGGGGTCCGTAATAAAACTGCGTTGCCATATCCACACTAATACACATACATATATGTACAAATGTATATACATATGTAAAATATAAATATGCCTTAACACATACCCCACCGAACTATGCGCTACGATGTTAACGACTGCTTCGCCCATAAAGTCTAATTTTTCCCGCTTGGATCACCTTTTGCTCGGAGCGGATTGTCCGGCAATCCGGTGTTGTTGTAATAAAATCACGTTTTACACAATATATGATATCTCCCAGCGGCATCATTTCAGTTTGTGAATGCGTGCATGCGTCTTTGTTGTTGCTGTTGTGTTTGTGGGGGCGTTGGACCATTGGACCGCCCAGCTCACAATACTTTACACGCCTGCGACAAGAAATTCAAATACGGGTCGCTCATGTGTGAACTTGCATGTGTAGCCTGCACTACCAACAACAATCTAGCAAACATTAAGACAGATGAAAACAGCGAAGAAGCGGCGAAATCCATCCGTGATGGATGAGTGTCTAACGCCAGAGATTACGAACATTTTGTTGCGCTCCTAAATTGGGTTTTGTTGCGTGTTTAGGAAAATTTGGTTTCCTTGTCAAGTGGCGAGTGCAGCCCGTTTCAAGTGACGAACATAAATTTCTAAAAGGATTTTCCTGCTCATAGAGGTTGAAAAAATCTGCAATGTGCCATAACTCAGCTAGTACTTTTGTGTGCGAGTACATAAATTTTGACAACGATACGGGGGTCACATGATGAATACCTGGCCTGGCAGGATAACTGTGAAATGTGAACTCAGCGGTAAGTATTAAAAATATGTATTAAAAATTGTTCTTGCAATTTTAAAGCCGAGACAAAGCTTAACCCTTTCCGGAAATTTGTACGATATATCGTACAATTTGTTCGACGATTTTTTATTTGACAGCGAACGCATTTTTTATGCAACAGCTTTTTAATTTTCATTAAGTAGGCTGTGTTGTATTATTCTGTTTAAAAATATAAATCATAATAGCCGTGGTTACACAGTATGAGTGCGTTTTGGAAGCAGCTTTTTGCAAGAATTTGAAAAACCAGCAAATTACGGTAGTTGAAACTGAAAAGTCGGCGAGGCTACAATCAACTCTCAACTCAACTAAAAAAAGACATGTTGACTTAAGTGTCCTTAAGTTTTCATCTCATTTGAACTCTCTTTCAACTCTCTTTCACCTGGAAGCGTCAATAGATCTTAGAATTTTAAGAAAGAAAACATTCAAGAGACATGGAACGATTGATTCATGACAGGGTTCAAAGACATGTTAAGGGGCACAACTAGTTTGACCGCCTGAAAAAAGGAGATTTTTGTGATTTTTGAATTTTGTGAAGTATTGCATCGAATGTTTTAAAATTTTGCAGATATATTTATGCATAAATAATGAATACAAAGTAATTTTTTCAAATGAAAATATTCGATTTTCAGCAAGTTATCCGCCATCTCCTGAGTCTTAAAAAAAAAAAGTTCTCCCACTGCTGCAGTGATTGTAGCCTTCGCAGTGCCTGAAATCAAAAAAACCAAAAATTTTACTTAACTAGGTTATATTTCCTATACAATGACCCTCGGTTGTAAAAAAAAAATAAAATGCAACAAAATGGCGGTTTTTTGAAAAAAAAATTAAAATTTTGCTGAAAAATCTGATGGTTTCTGGCCTGGCATAATTATACTTTTCATCCTATCATTAAACTGGAGGGTCATTGTATGGAAAAACAAATACACAATAAGCTAAAAAAAGACCCAAGTCGATCGGATGATTTGTTATCAAGTTACAGCTGCAGCAAATTTGAAAAATGTAGTTTTGAGAAAAACGCGTTTAAAGATAAAAGTACTGGTTTCATTGTACTGAGAAGCTGCTATGTAGAAGGCTGTAACTCAGAAACTATTTCAGATTTTCACTTAAGATTTTAATATGTTATTTTTAAAGGTATACATTATCGAAAAATGCAAAAACAAAAAAAAACGAAATTTTCAAAATTTCGAACTAGTTGTGCCCCTTAAGATCGATTGTACAATTTTGAAAACACTGGGCAAGGTTGAGTTAAATTTAGGTTGACAGTTTAAAGGCGTCTACTGAGGTCAGGGGCGTAGCCAGAACTTTGCCATGGGGGGGGTTTTAAAAAAAATTGATGACCAATTTAGTATTACATGCTTTTTAAAGTAAACTGAACTTTTCAAAGAGGGCATTTTGTGGTGGTGCCACCCAGTGCATTGGAAATTTCATGAAATTTGGTTCACTGTGAGCGAAGTTATTGCGTCCGAAGTAAAAGTATGTTCTTGTCAGTGGTACAAAAATTTGATACTAATTTGCAAAGAGCAAATATTAAGTTTTGCTTTAAAGTTGGTAAGACTTTAGCCGAAAAATTTAAATTGATGAACTAAGTTTATGGTGATTATCGTTTATGCCGTGGCAGACTTCATGAGTGGTACACGCGATTTAAAAACGATTGTCAGGACATAAATGATGACCAACGTATTAGCCAACTGAAATCCGCGACCACCGTAGATTCCATAAAAAATCAGCCAAAATCTACTTGAAATTGGATTCAACCTTCGCTTTCCTTATACCCACCCGAGTGATATTTTTAATATTCATGTCTAATATCTGCCATCTGTATTTATCCAATGTAAATAGTTATGATTTCGACTTACTGAATAAATTCGAAAGTCGTTTTCAATAACATAAACAAATATTTTTTTGAAAATATTACTAATATTTTGTTTTTATTTTTGCTATTTTGTATACCGAATACCCACACAGGTGATCCCAGGTGCTTCCGCCACCATTTTGAATAAAACACACAATAAAATAAAAAATTAAAAAAAAATAAAAAAATTGTTCAATAAACCCTCTGGAAAGAAATCTTTTAATATTTTCCTTAGTCGCAAAATGAATCGTTAAATTTAGGCATTTTTTTCGAAAAACTGACTATCACCCGAGGACGATACTAAATACTGAGGTATGGAAAAAAATTATTTATTATTTACTTATTTATTGCGAGTGAGTGAGTTTATGGGTATTGGTAAACGACGCATACAAAAGTCTTTGGTAAGGCGAAGGTTACGCATTTCAATAACATAAAAGTATCACATTTTAACTGAATAAATGAGAGACGGCATCTCAACGATAGACACTTGTGACTGATTTTTTGACTAAAAGACGAATTTAACCATCACCCACTCCTCGTTTTAACCTGATGCGGCATCTTGCGACTTTCACCTTAGAAAAAAAATGCATTTACCGATTAAACAAACGCGTTTTGATGACGTAGAAGCCATTCAAAAGGCTTGTACTGACATCCTGTAGGACATTCCAGCCGACGATCTAAAACACTCATTAGACATGCTTTTAGATCATACAAATAGCTGTACTGAGCCTGAAGGGGACTATTTAAAAAACCATATCGGTGTTACAAAAAATTGTTGATTATTCTTTTAAATGTTTAAAGGTAAAAAGACTTTTTTACTAATGTGGGAACGTATATACCATGCATAGTGATTGCAAATTTTAAATAATTATAGGCCATGGGGGGGGGGTTCTGACACCCAAAACCCCTCCCTTGGCTACGCCCCTGACTGAGGTCACAATTAATTCATTGTGGTGCCATGTTTGGCACTTCGGATTGTTGATTTGAACCAATTTGTAATGTACTGGTTGAAGTCATCAAGATTGAACTTTCGGTATCGACAGTCCAGTAATGTCGACAAAGAATGAGAATTGGTTTTATACTGAAGCAGGACAATGGCACATATCGTTTAGGACGTCTACCATTCCACCAAAGAAAAGCAGTTTGGAATAATGGACATGGAAAGGGGAAACTGACACTGGACGTGTCTATCCATGATCCAATAAGTGAAGTGGGTGAAGAGATCGTGTCACATCGCAATTTCAGAGTTTGAAAGTTGCTTGGTCCCAACTGCGCAGCTGAACATTGAGTAAATTTCATGAGTGTGTCCTCTCGCATGGCACGAAGTTTACTTTGCTTTATTTTGGCATTATCCTTGATCAGTACTGTACTCTGTACTCAGATTAGAAAACCATACAAGGGACCATTTTTTAATCGGAAAAATTATAACTACTTGCATGTGTAAATTGGTTTCTTCCTTATCAGGAATTTATTTTGTTTATTGATATATTTTACATTCTGCTGTTTTCTTTTCTAATTGTATTTGATTGTGGAAATTGGTTTTTGAAAAAGAGATCAGGTGCTTTTTATAAATTTTGTAAAAATATTGCTTACGTTTATTGCTTTGTGTTCAACAACAAAATAGCGACTTTGATTTGCATCGACATTTGAGTACTTGGCCAGCTGCTAAGCAAGACCACCCAAACCATATACATACACATTCAAACATACATATGTGTACATATTTATTAATGCTGGCATTAGTTAGTGCGTGTACCATCGTATGTGTGTGTGTTTGTGGCTTTGCAACGAAAAGTGTGTTTGTGGCTTATGCGGTGCTTGCCTCGCGCCCAACGGCAATTTACATGTGCGTATCAAAGCGTTCGCCAGCGTAAGCGGCTTTCGAGCGCTCGCAAAGAAAGGCCCGCACACGCCGACACTCAGAGCGGCTCTCGCATCAGCAAAGTTACTGGATTCGCCTCAAGGAATATTGAATTCAGATTTAAACTTACGATACCGAACCACTGGCGAGCTGTGCCGCTTGGCGTATTGGTTCAACGGTTCAGACAGGTTCGGCAGACTGCATAGGTAGTCGGCAGAACGATGAGCGCATTGCATATGTACAGGCGCTGCTGCTTGACATTAGTTTGAGCTTTGGACTTTATGGCGGCTTGCGTCCTGCATGAGCCTCAAGAGTGTTTTTAACGCAAGACTCCGTTGGGAGAGCTGATTAAAATATTCAGAAATATTCAATGATCTATTGCAAACATCACTGCAGAGAGAGAGGGAAAAAGAGAGAGACATTTCCAACAAAATTGCGTTCAAAAGATCGTTCTAGCATTTTGTTTAGGGTCGATCAGAGGATTGTTGTATTTTCAGTTCAACAAATTGAATTTTTTTTTGGACCAAATAGGCAAAGTCGTTCTTGCTTTAATATCACATAGCGCAGGAATTTTTTTTTACTCAAGCGTTTCAAATTAAGTACTTTCACGCTCACGCAACAAAGTCATCATTCTGACATGGAGAATCATACGCATTCCATTATTATGGGGAATAATAACAATGTGCCATTTGTGTGTTGCTTCCTTAGATCTTCAGAGTTTACACTTTGCTAGTAGTGCTAGTAAAGCTCCAAACAATAATGCAGGGGGCTTGAATAAGTTCTTGACACTGTAGTAGTATAGGATCTTTCTGACGTTGTAGTATAGGGTCTTTCAATAAAAGGAACAATGGTGTTATTTCTGTGCAACTGGCAGCTCTGAAATTTGACAGCTGTCCTCATCGATTTTTCCGATTATAAGAAAGAACACGAAGGCAGAACGTGCTATCACTGCGAAATAAATCTATTTAGTTATTTCCAGATTTAATCATCATCAGGATTGTGCGATTGAACGCTGTAAATCTCTGACTTATGCGAATTAGCCGCAAGCAGTTCCTGAGATCTAGGCAGATATTTGTTAAATTGCGTCAGCGCGCTGCAGCGGTGAGATAGAGCCACATCTTTGTCGAAATGTCATCGAAAATGTCTTGAAACTGGCGCAAAACTTCTGGCACGTAAAGAACTGTAGATGCGTCCATTCAATTCCATATGAAATATCATTTGAACAATGAGTAAGTATTAAAATCTGTATGAAGTTGTGTGAGTTGGATCTCACTCATGTTGCTTACTCGAAAATTTTACGACCGTTGGACAAGTTCAACAATCCAAGTTTATTTACTTATATAACAAAGTTGTTTACTCAACATCGCTGCTTGAGATGGGATCGTGCTGGGTCGTATTCACGCATCTGACTGTGTCTTTGAGTATTTCATGACAAGCTTCAGCTCCCCATTAATAAACTTGTCACATTGAGTTTTTGTGAACGGTGGCTTCCTGATTATGTGTTCTTCTGGTAAGAACGAAGGCAAGTTTGCACAAAAGCGCAACACATCGAACGACGCCGGTGGCAATGTTGGCTTTGTTTTTGAGATTTCTGTCAACGTAAGTGTTTTTTGGGGTTTTTGTTTTCGACATATTTAAGCAAAAGTGCCAATTGTTTTGATATTTATGCAATTGGATTGCTTTTGTTTATTATGGTTTCCTATAAGCGTTTGTGCTTTTTGAGGGAGAAATCGCAGAGGATTTGAGTTTATAAACAATTTGTTTGTTTCATTAACAATCCCGAATGCGGCATTTCTGCTTTAACTGCGGTTTTTTTTAATACATTTTTTATTTATAAATGTTCCTATTTGCTGATATGAGAGGTTCATCTTTAACGTTGTTACTTCAAGGGGCTAAAATGTTACCAAGTGAAAAGTGAAACTTTTTCAAGGATTTACAAAAAACTTAGAATGCTAGTTACTAGGCAAATAGATCAGCTTTGAGCGAAGAATTTTTTAAATTTTCATTTAGTTAATTTTCAGCTCATAGAAGTATCAATGTAATTATAATATACTAGCAAGCCTCGCGGCTTTGCACGCAAGTTTGAATTCAATGGAGTCAATAAATCAAGTTCTTCTTAACCCTTTGTTGATCCCGTTGATCCCGTCAGATTTTTAAGAAGGAAATACTTATTTGTCATTTGAAGTGCTTTCACCATATTTGAAGTCAATTAGTGCATTAGTCCCCTTACAAACTCTTAACCCATCGTTGACCTGGTCAGATTTTTATTTTCAAAAAAGTCAAAAACACGTGCCGAATTATTTCTCATTCAGAGTATAAGTTTGAAGTCAATGGGAAGTCAATTAATGTTTTTTCAAATAAACTCTTCATCCGTCGTTGACCCTGTCAGATTTAGGTTTCCGAAAAAATTCAAAACACGTATAGATATATTTATTTTATATGTTAAGTGCTTTCAATAAGTTTAAAGTCAAAAAGCCCATCAAATCTTGTTTCTTCACACAAACTTTTAACCCATTGTTGACCCTGATAGATTTTGATTTTCGAAAAAATTAAAAACACGTGTCGAATTATTTTTCACTAAGAGTACTTTCACCAAGTTAGAAGTCATTAATTCATTTTTTTTTTAAGTTTCTCCATATAAATTTTTAACCCGTCGTTGAATTAAAAAACTTAGGGGCTTTTTTATTTTTGATTTCTCTTTGATAGAATTCTCACTGATAGTACTTCAACAAGTTTGAAGGCAAAAGGCGTATAAAATCATATTTTTTTATGCAAACGTTTGGTTTCACCTCTTGGTTCACCTCTTCAAGTTTTGATTTTCAAAAAAATGAAAAACATGTGTCAAATTATTTTTGATTTCAAGTGTTTTCACCAACTTTGAGGTCAATAGGTCAATCGGTTCAGGGTGTTTTCATAGTCTTTCCGTATACGAACCCAAACCCTTGGTTCACCCTGTTAAATTTTGATTTGCGAAAAAATTTAAAAATACGTGTAGAATAATTTTCGATTTGGAGTATTTTCACCATGTTTGAAATCAATAATTTAATTAATTAATTGACTGGCACGACAGCCCGCTTACGCGAGACTAAGGCCTAGCTTCCCGCAACTACCCGTGTTGTGCGTGTGAATTTGTACGCGGGTTGAAGGGACCTACAGTTTTATGCCGGTTCCGAACGGCAGGTTGGGAGCTTTTTCATAAGCAATTTTTACTCTCAGAGGTTTGCCATTTCCAGCTGAGAGGACAGCCACCGAAAGAGAAAACGAGTTTTCCCGTTATTTTTTTTAGGTGTTATTACAGGCAGTATTTGAACCTGAGGTTGCTGCCTGCGACTCGCGGTCCAACGCACTAACCAATTGAGCCACGGCGGCCGCCGTTTGAAATCAATAGATCCATTAAATTACGTTTCTTCATACAACACCATAACCCATATTTGGCCCCTTTAGACTCCGAATTTAAAAAAATCCCGTCTTAGCGGAGGTTCATTTTTCAAGTTGTGCCTACAGTTAAAATTTCATATTTGTAGCTTTAGCGGTTTGGTCTGGGCGATGAAAAATCAGTCAGTCAGGACAAACTATTATATGTACATACATAACACTTCGTTCAATAATGTGTGTGACTGACACATAGATGGCGGCACTAATACTAAATCAATATTTTTGTTCGAAATTGTGAACCTTTTTAGGCTTACTGTCAAAATTATATGTCAATCCGACCATTAGTTTACAAGTTACAGTGCTTTAAGTGACACTACTTTTGAGTTTTCAAAAAAAAATGAATTCAAAGCAATTCCGTGTGCTGATTTATCATTGTTTTTTAATGAAAAAAAAATACTGTTCAATGCCAGGAATGGCTTGAAAAACATTATTCGGACTCTGCTCCATCAAAAAGAACCATTCGTAAGTGGTTTGCTAAATTCCGTACAGGCCATATGAGCACCGAAGACGACGAACGCAGTGGACGTCCAAAAGAGGCTGTTACGGACGAAAACATCAAAAAAATCCACAAAATGATTTTGGAAGATCGTAAATTGAGGATGATTTGTATAGCTGACACTCTAAAGATATCAAAGGAACGTGTTGGACATATCGTTCATGAATATTTGGGTATGCGAAAGCTATGTGCAAAGTGGGTGCCGCGCGAGCTCACAATCGACATAAAACAAGAACGTGTCGATGCTTCAGAGCAATGTTTGGAGCTGTTCAACCGCAATAGAAGTGAAATTTTGCGTCGATATGTGACAATCGATGCAACATGGATCCACCACCACACTCCGGAGTCCAGTCGGCAGTCATCTGAGTGGTCTGCACGCGATGAACCGAATCCAAAGCGTGGAAAAACTCAACAGTCGGCCGGTAAGGTTATGGCGTCCGTATTTTGGAATGCACATGGAATAATTTTCATCGACTATCTTGGAAAAGGGAAAACCATCAACAGCGACTATTATATAGCGTTATTGGAGCGTTTGAAGGACGAAATCGCGAAAAAACGGCCCCATTTGAAGAAGAAGAAAGTGTTGTTTCATCAAGACAATGCATGAATTGGGCTTCGAATTGCTTCCGCATCCACCGTATTCTCCAGATTTGGCCCCCAGCGACTTTTTCCTGTTCTCAGATCTCAAGAGAATGCTCGCTGGAAAGAAAATTAAAGCCAATGAGGAAATAATCGCTAATAGAGGCCTATTTTGAGGTTAAACACAAATCGTACTACAAAAATGCTATTGAAAAGTTGGAAGATCGCTAAAATCGGTGTATCGCCCTCGATGGCAACTATGTTGAATAATAAAATCGAATTTTGGCAAAAAAATTTGTTTTAATTAGTTAGTCACACACATTATTGAACGAAGTGTTATGTACATATATAGATAAATGTTTTTATTGTAAAATTTTCCACTTTCAAAACAATTAACACAAAAGACCTTGCAAAAACCTAAAGCTGGATATAAATAGTATTTTATGTATCAAAACATTGATTAAAGTACAAAAACAACTGCACAGTATCGAGAGTTGACATGTTGTCGTTGTCAATCTTATAATTACGATGTCTTGCGATATTGAGTTTTTTCGTCAGTTGCCTATTCTCACACACAGATATGTCAGTGCGAAAACGAGGCCCATCTGCTTGCTGCTGGCTGGTTTAACTCGGCGATGCGAGGCGCTCTCGCTTCGGGCAGACTGGCTGCTGACACTCGGTAACAAGTGCTTAGTGCATAAGTGAGATAAAAATCATCAAATATGTACGAACACTCGCATATGTATGTATGCATGTGGGTAAGTGCGAAGGTACGTGGCAGCCAATCTGAGAGTGGCGCAGACGGACGCAATAAATAACTGCGATAAGGGCCACATGTCAAATGGCGGGCCCACACAAATGCGCCCACGGCGCACTCTTTCAACTGTCGAGTGGCGGTTGCAATGGCAAAAGCAACAGTTTTAGCTGCTCGTCGCGGTAAGGCGTACATGCATATTTCATATGTATTGGTGTGTGGCTAAGTGCGTGTGCAACTTATGTTGAGAAAAGTGATATATAACTTTGACTAAGACGCTTAAGAAAATCATTTCAATTTAATTCATTATAAATAAGAAATACTTTATAAAATGGCTTTATAAAAGAGTCATCATAATTTTCTATATTCACATCTTGCAAATGTTGTGTAAAAAATTCATTTCGATTCGAGCAAAACCGAAAGATTTAAAGCATTTGAGAACTCGTCCATCCAAAAAGATTTCAATCTTCTTGAAAACTTTAAACGCGTTCTCAACTTAGCTGCGTTTTCAAACGGAAGTTGGGGCTGCCGTGCCAGAAATCCATTTGCATATATGAAATACTGAACTTTTGGGAATTATATTTTTGTGCAACCATAGATGTAGTCCAATTAATTTTTGGGAACTTATTATTTTTTATACCAATGGGAATACTGATAATCTTAAATAGCGAAAAGACACATTAGTGGTATGAAAAAAAGTGGATGTTTTTGTGATTATAATCTCCGAAAGAATCGGTGTACAAAAAATTTGAAATTTGATGAGAGTCACGAGAGTTTGAAACGGAATTATTATGAATTTGAATATTTGATATGAAACACATTTTTTGAGTGCATGTCTAGTGTAACCATATGGTCACTCTAAGCGCTACCAGGTTAATGGAGTTCCAAATAAGAACTGATTAGATGTGTCACCCACGCACTTTCGATCAAGTTACAATACAATTACAATTACAATTTAAAAAATATGAGAAAGTTTATACTAACCAAAATTAGTGGACGGTTAGTGTATTGTTTATAACTGAAAATGGGAAATGGGAATGGAAAAAATGTCAAAATGCATTTTTATAACCACAAAAATCTAAATATGAGGTTTTGCTGGATACTTCAAATAATAAAAATATCAAGTTTTTAGAAAAGGCATTGGATAACATAGAAGTTATGAGCTCTTAAAGTACGCTTTTACAAAAATTGTGTACAAACCGCAAATTTTTGAGGTTCACTATTTCCAAATAAGTTATGAGCAACTCTCTAAAACTTACTCTTGTCGTAAATTTCGTATAATTTAGGTCTGGCAAGACCAAAATTGATTTGATTGATTAAAAAAAAACACTTTACTTTCGAAATTTTTTGATATTTTGTTGTGGCAAGTATGCACATTAAATGAACATTAAATGATGTCAAATTTTCAGTTCCAAGTTATGGGCATTTTCCAGTGAAGACTCGATATTTTCAACGTTTGGCAATCGGTCAACTAATGCTTTGTTGTTGGTGAAAAAAAATGTTGAATATATCTTCGAAAAAACGATATACGATTCTGTATATTCATATATTTGAATTAACAATCCATCCATCCATTAACCTCCCAATGGAGTTTCATTAATACATTTTGATTTTTTGTTTCGTACAAACCCAAAAGTTGACAACCTCACAACTTCGTTTGTATGAGAGGTAGTGATTTTTTGAACTTTAATTCATTTTGTATTTTTGACACTCTCCAAAGTTGACGATTGTTAAATAAATCATTCAAATCGGTTTAGTAGTTTCCGAGATACTTTACTAAATTTACAAGTGGGTAGCCAATTCCATTGAAAATAACTAATTTTGTAAATTTTGTATGGTAGCCCCCTGAAGAGTTGGAAAGAGTTGGTTAGGTATGCATGGAAAAAACATTCGGAAGGAAATATAAATGGGGGTCAGTCTTACATATGATACGTCTGGGGGCAACTTGGGAACAGTGGGAGCCCATTTTATAAAAATTAGGATTTTGTATGGGAGCCTCTTTTAGGGTTGGAGATAGGGGGTAAATATGTTTGAAAGAAATATTCAAAAGAAAAAAATAGTGGGGTCAGTCTTAGATTTTAACCCTCTATGAGCAACTTTTGAGCTGCTGTGGAGGAATTTGTCGAATTTTCAATTTCGATTACTTTTGAAATGAGCTAAAATGATATTTTATCTATATAGATATTTATTTATAAATAAATTTATAATTAAATACAAATATAATGATCGAAGCTTGTGTGAACTGAGATGATTTTCATTGTTAATATGAAGTTTTTCAAATCCGGTTGTATGGGAGGTGGTGAAGTTTTGATCCGATTTCATTGAAATTTTGCACGTTAAGTTCTTTACTCATACAATCCCAGTATATAAAATTTATTTATTATTTATGTACGACCACTCCTATTTGTCGCTCTGCTATATGATACTGCAACACTGGGAACCAGGTTAACCTAACTTTTTTTATTACTTTTTAAAAGTGATTTAATTAACTGATTTTAACATTGGAAAGGCAAACAATTGAAAGTGTGGTGGAAAAAGGATCTGAGCTAAAGTATAGAGTGGATATGGTCAAGCCTGGTTCAATTCCCATTTTGTTTGCCCATTACGCGCGGATTTTTATTTAATTAATTAAAACTAATGTTCCACAAACTTCAAACGCCACACGTAAAAATCACACACACACACACAAACGGAAGTAAATTAATGCCGCGCCAAAAAAGTTTAAAGTCGCCGCAAGAAGCAGAAGTAGTAGGAGACGCGGAAAAACTGTCTTCACCGCTTTAAAGCCGCAGCCAGCACAAACATCGGGTGGCCAGTATGCAACAGCAGCTAAAGCTATCCGCATGCCTGCGGCCAAAAACTTCGGTCGCACCATTTGGCCGTGTTTCAAGTCGGCGCGCCAAGCACAGTTGGCGGACATCTCAGACTGCTGTCAGGCGTCGCATGTAACATCAAAAATAACAAGTAAAACGAATTCAACCGAACCGAAGACGCGTGCACAGCTGTTGAAGTTGGTGTGCAGCCTAATTTGGCTAATTTAGTTGAGGCCTCTGTCGGGGGAGATTCGGCGGCGATTTATGTTCGATTTGTGGGCCCGCACGGCGAGTGGTGGGAGTGCGAAAAGTGGAGCAATCGCTCCGCGCGATTAGTGTTATTGCTTCTACTTTTTTGTCGTTGTAGTTGTTTTTTTACAACTTTACTACGGCAACTGGAGTTGACTGTCGGCATTGCAATTGTTTTTGTAATTATTTGGCCCCTCAGTGTTCTTGGCTTGTAAGTGCGGTTTGAATTCGATTAGAAAGTTGAACATGTTTTCCCTTTTCGATTTGCCGCCTGAAAGAAAATTTCCTGGCGCACTTTTACATTTTCAATTGAAAACAAATAAATGGAACAAATTTAAGCGAATTATTTTGAAGTGGCACAGACAAGTATTGGCCATGTTTGAGAAGAGAAAAACGTTGTGAATGATGCGGGCAATTTCCCAAATTAGTTAAAAAACAAAGAGAGAGAGGCATGTAGAGTGTCTGCAGAAAGAACTTGAGGCAACTAGAGGGTAAATATTTTTGTATACAAGGTGTCACAATTAAGTAATGAGACTGATTCCATAAAACCGTATATTTAAAAATTATTCTACAACTCTGCCATCCCCTTCAAAGTAGTCCCCTTGGGCAGCTATACAACGATTCCAGCACGTTTTCCATGCTTCGTAACATTTCTGGAACGCTGCGACTGGGATGTCCGCGAGTACCTTCGTCACGGCCGCCTGTATGTCCGTAATCGACTCAAAATGGGTTCCTGTGACCACCGATTTTGTTCTAGGGAACAAAAAATTCACAGGGTGACATATCGGGCGAATAAGGCGGCTGTTGCAACACGGCGATTCCTTTAGAGGCCAAATACTGGGACACGCTGAGGGCGGTGTGGCACGGCGCGTTGTCGTGATAAAGGATCCAGTTACGAGCGATGTCTGGGTTGCACCCTGTTGACTCGTTTTCGCAATTTTTCGAGTACTTGGCGCTAGTCGACTTGATTTACGGGTTGCCCCGATGGAACAAATTCTTAGTGGACGATTCCACGGCTATCAAAACGCAACGCTATCGCACCACCAACACACGTCTACTCAACACGACACAGCAGGCGAACTAAACACGCTAGAGCGATGGTAAATATATCAAAGGAGAGGGGAAGGATGCCGGGGAAGGGAATTTCAAGGTCGCAGGTTTACCACAAGCACGGCAATAAAATCAGTCTCATTACTTAATTGTCACACCTCGTACACGAGTACCTATAGTAAAAATGTTTAACTGGCTCAGCAGCTCCTAAGGACCTCTTAGGACTCTAAAGACGTTTATTTTTATCAGAGATACTCTATCAGGGGACGTCTATATCTTCTTCTACGGGTAAAAAAATGATAGGTGCTATTCGGCAAAGGCACTGTGGTTCAGTTTCCTAGAGTTGATTAAAATTAAATTAAAGTGAGTTTAGGCTTCGATATTTATACGTGGAGCACTACGCGAACGACCAGTCAAGGAGTTTCCAGGGGTTCGTTGACAGTAAAGCATACTAACACGTTTCGTTGGATGTTTTAGACACATGAAAAAGGAAGGACGTCGTTTTACATCAACATGACCGATTCTCCTCACCGAGTCGTGCCATCCCACTGTGGTATCGCATTGAGTCAACTGTTTGTGCTTAAGTGAGCTTTGTCGGGGAATTGCTGCCCCTTCAACATAACCTCACTTAAGGAAGGAACTTAGCACTGATTACCAATGAGTGAACTGATAACCAATACGAATTCGATCATGTTCAATGTTTTCAAATGTAGTTAATTCTCGGAAAAATAAGGAGTAAAATCGCAAGGGGAGAACAACTAGCAACCTGTCACAACTGGAATCTGACTTTCTCACCCATGCACCTGAACACGTTTTTAACCACAAATGTAGCAAATGAATTGAGGTCACTGTGACAGCTATATCTAACAACAACAACAACAACAGCTGCTCATTCCTGAAGCGACATGGCTAACCAAACTGAGTTGGGGAGGGCGCAGCGGAGTGATTTTGTACAAGTGCCGCCAATGGGTGAGTCGCAGTGTCAGTGAGCATAGACAGCTGCGCGCGTGCAGTGTTGCATTGTGCGGTGGCATAACGAGCAATCGTCGTCGACATTCTGACATGAAAAGCGGGCTGGCCAATTTCGGCCAGCTCGTTCTCGAGAGGTGCAGCAGCGAAATTTGGTCAACCAATAAGCCGCGATCGATCTCGCTGCAAAGCCAACAACAAAGCCGTGGCAGCGGGGGGACAATTAAGTGTGCGCCAGAGCGACAGCCGCTATGGCAACCTGTCGAATTGATAAAATCAACACAACGACAGCTCGGCCAACAGCTCATTGAGATGTTAGGCGCTCGACCCTTTTGAGAGTTGAATACGGTCGCCAGTGTTGTCTGATGGCGCAGTGCGCCTGTTCGGGTTAACGGTGCACCGACTGGCGGCGCTGTCAAGGTGCACTTAAACGGCCAATGGTGGCGCTCCGCGTCGTGCCGCCACTGCAATGCGTTCTAAATATTGACACAAATCTTGGCAACAATTGCAATAGCAACAAAAATCAGCCAACGAAATTCAAGCAGTCGCCGGCAGCAAAGCGAATTGCCGACTGTCCTGGTTGCTGGTCGCGACCGTGTTGCTTGCGATGCTGCCGGGCACATGTCAGTTGCAATGAATAGCCAATGCGCCAATGTGGCGGACATGAGCGCGCGCATGCGCACCGCCGCATCGTCGTCACCTTTGGGCGATGCTTATCGGCGCACTGTGTGCGCAGCTTTGCCGTTTTCCGTGTCGTGCAGTTGCCACTTGCACCAGTTTTAGTTGTTGCAATCGCAGTTGTTGCTTTATTTTTTCATTTATCAACACTGCTTGTTTTTTGAGCAATTTTTTTGCAGTCGGTGTGCCGGTTCGGTTCCGCTTTTCGAGCAGGTAACTTGAGTTGACTTGAGTTGTTGGCGTTAAAGCGAGGCGAGGCAACAATTGCTGCACGTGTTGTGAGAACGTTGCACGTTGCCCGCTGTGCTTTGCACTTGGCCTGCTTACTCTGCTACTAGAAATGTTCAAATTCACAAATACACTTGGATAAAAGTGCATTTAACAGTTGAAGCCGACAACACACTGGGCGACTTGGAAGAGGGTTGTGGATTCGCAAGAAGAAGAAGAAAATCCCTTTTTCAGAAACTGTCCACCCAACGGGCAATGGAAACCCTTCTAGACATAAACAATTTTTCTAGCTGATGCCTACGATCGGCGTTGCCATATCGGAATAATCGAATGTGTCGAACAGTTGCAATGGCCCAGGTGGTAAAAACAACAGCCGTCAGTTATAAATCACTACGATTTATCTTGTTTCTAGTTGATAAGTAGATAATGTTTGCAAGTAATTAGTAATTGCAGGAAAATTTGTTTTTCACGGATATTTTGCTTAGGTTAGGTTAGGTTAGAATTGGCTAAGTTACTTACATTTCCAATGTTATTGCGGTACTGAAAAGACAGAAAGAAAAGGATTTTCAAAATAATTTCATTAAATTTTTAAAGTTAATCAAAAAACTTCATATTGATGGTCACATTGAATGGTAATTGGTCTGCTTTGTTTTGAATAATGAAACATAAATCTAATAGGGATCGGAAGATTTAGCGGATTGAAATGTTAATAAAAGTAGGTAGAATGTATAGTTGAATTTGTAAAGGTTTGTTCATTAGATTATCAGTCGTAGCTGCTATTTTGACTTAGTCACACAACAGATAAATACTTATTGAAGATTAGTTATGGTGGTTTGCTTGTTTAGTGTTATTGTTGTACTGCAAAAGACTTGCAAAAAATCATGCAGTGATACAGGGTGCATTTTTAGGAGAAGTGCCAAATAGAATTCAAAGATAAGAAGAATTCAGCGATGAGGGTAGATCCGTACTCGAGGCCCCGAATGTAATAGAGATGTAATAGACCTGGCATGTAGCTGATAACGAAAATGCGAGTGTTAAGCCTCAGTTTGTCCCATTTTTGACAGATCAAGTCACGTCTATTTGGAAGCCTTTTTACTTTCTGTACTTCTAAGCTAGAAATTAAATCTATGTACAAAAAATTGCCAAAAGTATTCGAATTTTGACTGAAAAGCAATCAGTCGTTGTTTCTATGAGAGTAACCACATTGTTGTGGCTGGAATTATTAGTTAAACATCAAACTTTTTACGCATAACGAAAATTTGAAATTTTCTTCATTTAATTCAGCCAAAATTAAAAAAAAAAGTACCTAAATTGAAAGAAAACGTCAAATTAAAAAGTTCTCTGATTTTTTCTGCTTCTTTACTATGTCAAGATATAGATACCATTAAAAAAACGTGTATACTTCTCTTCTTTAAACTTAAATATTCAGTTTATTAATTTGGTTTTTTTCTAAAACTTCAAACTATTCTAAAGACCAACAAAAAAATGTGTTCTTGCAACCATAGAGGATGCAGACGTCCACAAAGTAGCATGTTACCATATGGCAACAAAATAGCGAAAGGGTTAACCATTTTAACCTAACCTCAATTTTACTAATTGGACCAGTTGGAGTTGGTTATGAAGCTTAGTGGAGCTAGAGGCAAAGATTTCGGTTAAAACGTGTGAATTTTGCGTCTGATAGCGAGTGCAGGACATACTTATTTGTAGGATATTCACTTCTTCACTTCAGTTCTTCATTTCGGTAGCTGCTGCAAAAGTTATTAGCGCAAAACTAGAGATTCGCTGTTTAGCTACCAGACAGTAATATTTAAGATCCCCTACAACGATTACAATTTGATCCCTTCTTTGACATATTGATTGCTTTGATCTGATTTTTATAGAATGTTGCCAGATTGGACATGGACTAAATCGGGATCGGTCGATTGGCATTGCATAAAAAACGTGTATCGGCTGGACGCTAGAATTTCCATAGTGCCAACACGTTTGGCAAAGTTTTTACGCTCCGCGGTTGAATCGTTCGATGTTGTTCATTGTTGATTTTCGCCACGCTCGGCCGTGCCCTGCAATCAGTCGCAACGTTGACATCTGCAGTGAATCGATTTGTCGGCATCGAATTCCTCCGCCGTCCCATTACAAATTCAATTCAAAAATAATTGCCAACAAATTTCATTACAAACGAATGCGCGGGGCCATTGAAATTTACTGCTTGCGCATTTGATTTGCGCGACCGAGAGCGTTTTGCGGGCTGTGCGGCGGCTCGCTGGTCCGTTGGCCCGTTTGCCAGATTGTTTGTTTATTTATTTGTCTGCTTTGTTTATCGAGGCTCATTGACACGTTTGGCAAGTGAACGTGCCGCGCATACGGGATGGCGTCGCAGCGGACGCTGCCACTTTCATGGTTAACCCTTTGCGCGGACAAAACATGTAATTCAATGTCAAAAAATATTTTTGCCTTTGTGTCGGTCGCTGTTGGAAGTGAGTTATTCGGGCTTATCGAGATCGGCTCTGCGGCGAATTTCAAGGAGATGTTCGATATCGGTTTTGGCAAAAGTTCGGAGGCGAATTTCGGTGAATGATGTACAGTGGTGTGCAAAAATGTGATTATGATAACTAATAATGGTGAAAATGGTTTGTGTGTTGTCTGCCATTAATTTATTATTGCTTTCAAGTTGATCGAAGGTTAGATAGGAAGATTTACCGATTTGAATTTCTGGGGTTTTATGTTTATTTTGTGCACAAAATGCTGGCCAGTATGAGCCAATAATGCCATGACCAGATTAACCTTAAAGCGGTGGTCCTCTTTCCAGTGAGTACCGACATTGTTCCGTAATCCGTATTGTTCCAACTCCGTATTAAATATTGAGAAATGACGCGTCTACGTAATCAATTATACTCTTTAAAATACGATTTTCTTGCGTATACTTGTGCCAAAATTAATACATGTTTGTTGCATATTTAGACACAAGACTAGGATTTTTGGGCTTAAGCAAATGCCTAAAGGTATATTCAGTTGGTAGCTGGGTAGGTACTCGTCTAGCTGGTAATACAGTTAACAAAATTGTAGGAGATTCAATTCATACGCGATTTTCTTGAAACCACTTTTAAAATTTGGTAAATAGATAACTCGAACACATGGATTGGTTGTATAGATTGATTTGACATTTTTACAGTAGCTTTTACAACTGTATATATATTCGTTCAGGTAGTCGTTTTTTATTTAATGGAAGCTATTTTTGTTACTTTGCTACTTGTTGCCAAAATTTGAAGCATTGCACAGTGATTCGTTCCATAGACAAGATTCAAAAAATTTATAGTCTCAGAATTTAACGATTTTGATGTCATTTGAAAGGTAAAACTCCAACTAAGAAAACCCCGAAAAATCTGTGCAAAAAATTAATTAGTTTGTGTGCGAAAGCGGCTCAAAGTTGAAATTTTTTCACAAAGAATTGTAAACACATATTTTCTGTTTTTTAGTGTATTGAGTAAAAAAAAATTTTAAAATACATGGTAACCAAGAAGCAACTAAAACTTTTAATATGGATTAAGAACTGATGTGTCCATTTTCGCTTTCAATATTTTCCCAAAATTTGCAAAGCTGAGGCTTTTACATCACTTTTAATTTAAAATATTTTTAAAATTAAAAATCTGAAAATTGGCAAAACTTAGAGGAAAATATCTAAAAAGTATGTGAAAATATGTTCCTGGATTTTTCTTTATTTCAAGAAGCATTCTTTCTTTGTCGGATAAAGTAATTACATCCTCCGATATCTTCCGATTTCATAAAATAATCCAATTTGAAAAGTGGTCTAAACACCTATTTTTCGACAAAATTTATTTTATTTATCCCTAAAAGTATGCAATCAGCATGAAAAATTGAGAAAACTGCAAAAAAGCAAAACATATTCTATTATTATCATTTTTATTGCAAAACTAAAGGGTCCTAAGACTATTTCTGTTACTCTTTGCGATTTTGACGTTACCAATTAAATGTAAAATCCGAAAAATCTAGCCAACACACTCGTTGCTATAGCTCATTTAAGTCTCAGACATTGCCAAACTACAAAAGTTAATATATGTTTGAGAAACGCTGTTGTAGCGCAACCCCCCAAAAAAAGCTATGCAAATTTTCGCCCTAAACTAATTTCAATAAAAAATACACATTCAGGCGTGCAAAGTGACCCACACAGTATGTGTGAGCAATAAAAGCATAGCAAAACAAAACGCACTGACATAAGTTGCTGCATGGCAGCGAAAATTCAATTTTCAAAATGTACATAAAATAGGTGTGAAAAAATTGAGTACCACAGGAGTTGTTGCACCAATGCAAGGATGAAAAATGCAATTTTTACTGAGAATTTGATAAAGAATTGCTAAAAATCAGATTGACATTTTTTGGACGTCCGCTTCAGTGGCATCTGTCAAACACAACACTGCCACCTAGCGAGCTGCGCTGCTGCCTTTTACGGCTTGTTTGCTGGTTGTTTAGTTTGGCGGCAGCGGCCAGGGAATTGTGCGGCAACATGCCATAAAATGCGTCCACTTCGATCGGTGCTGTGGATTTTATAACTTAATTAACATTAAATTTAATAACGGCCACCAGTGGTCGCCACCCGGCTGGCGCGCTGCTCGGCAGTTTAAATTCTTAAGCGAAAAACCCGATGTGGACATGGATTTTATGGGACTGTGGCCAGTCAGCATTGTGATCGTTCATTGACATTGACCAGTCAACAATTTGTGCGTCACTCAGACAGACAATGAACTAAACGGCGCGGAGCCACTCCACACTCAAAGAGCCGCCAGTTCTGCCGTGTGTCTGTCTGTTTATGCGCCTGTCCAGCGTTTGCTTGCTGCTTAATAATAATTTAAGTACTTTGCGCGCAAACATCATAAAAACGCCCATAAAATCAGCGCTGCCTGATGAGGCGCAGCGTTGATAGTGTTGGCAGTGCAGCAGTGCAGTTTACGGCTGTTGGCGAAGACGTACGCGGTGCTTCCTCGAGATAAAAAATTTCGCAGAGCGAAGAGTCTGGTGTCCATAGGTTGAAATGCTTTCACCAGAACATAAAATAGAGAAATAAAAAATCATTTGTGGCGTAAAAACATTGCACTGAATGGCCACCTCTGGCCGCAGTTGCAGTTGTTGTAACTCACAAAATTTTGCAGTTGAGTGCGGTTGGGTGAAGTACGCCATTTTAAGTTCTCCTCGAAAATGAAAGAGATTTTTTTAAAACCGAAAATATTTGTAGAAATTAACGTTTTATTCTTGATATATCGACGTTTCGAGGACATCGCGAGGAGAGAAATGCAATTTGCCTGGAGCAATGGGCATACCTGTGGAGTTGTGAAAAAATTCCTATTGTTGCTTCATCACAAAGAGTTGCAGTAACACAGATAGCTCATCAAGTTATCTCTGGCAGAACTATCAAAAGTGTTCCCTCGAACCACTTCCTGGGGTCAATATATGAAAATTGAATGGATTGATGTAGAAGATAGAAACCAGATCTTGTACTGCTGCTCCACTATCCCAACAACACGACTAGTTTACTTAAGAGTTTCCAGCATTGGCTGACTGGAGGCAGTTGATAATGCAGTTTCACTACTACCTTTTTTTTAACTATTTGGAAGTGCGTTCTTTTTTTGCATAAGAGGTGGAAACCTTCACAGATCTGCATTCTTACCGGCTTAAACAATTTACCAAAGCAGGCTATTGGGGCTCGTAGTAGTTATCCAGATGATTGTTAGAGTCATAACTATGTTCATAATATAACTTTTTGGAAGTAGAGTTTTGTGACTGATATTCTAGAAGTTACTCTACCTCCATTTTTATGATTGGTTGACCTTCTAAAAGGGGACACACTCATTGTCTTATAAGTCCTGGGAACGATTGAGCTGCGCCAAGTGCTTCATGAAGATTTCATGCCTCGTTCTTAATGCAACACCGTGCGACAAAAATAAAAAAAAAAATTTCACACCGGAAAAAATCGATATGGGCGTGAAACTAGAGACCAAACATAGTAATACTGCGTACTCAGTTTTTCATTTTTACATCCTTTGTCCTTTTAAAAGGACTTCAAAATTTTGAAGGGGATACAAAATAAAAAAAATATAAAAAATACTTAACCTCGTTAGAATATGGCGATATGTATATCAAATGAAAGAGGAAAGACTCAAGAATTGGAATAAAATTTATTTTTAATCTATTTGTAAAGAAACGATATTAAAAAAGTCCTTTGAACATTTTAATCCTTTATATCCTTGAAAATTTATGTAGAATTTTCTTGAAAAGTAAATATGTTAAAACCCAAAATCTCCTTGATCACGTGTCAAAATTTCATTATTCTCGCTTCATTGATTTTGTATATATTTATTATTTACGCAAATAAATCAGAATTTTTTTACAAATAGATAAAAAATCAGTTGTATTTAAATTCTTGAGCCTTTCTTCTTTCATTTGATATACATAACGATATATTCTAACGAGGTTAAGTATTATTTATATTTTTTTTATTTTTTATCCTCTTTAAAATTTTGAAGTCCTTTTAAAAGGACAAAGGATGTAGAAATGAAAAACTGAGTACGCAGTATTTCTTTATTTTTGTCTCTAGTTTCACACACATATGCATTTTTTCCAGTGTGAAAATGCTGTCGCACGGTGCAATCAGCCATTTGAGAGATTTCATAGTCTAACTAAAAACCTTTGCCGCCCAATGACATTTGAAGTGTTGCCCTGCATTATCTACAATTGAAAGTTAAATTTCATCGATAGTGTCCAGTGTTTGTGCCAGAGGTGTTAAAGAATGCAATCAAATGCGAATTAAATCAGTTGAAGTCACAGTCAATGACTTCAATTTTTGATTGCAGTCTTTGACTAACGTTTTGACTAAAGACTAAAAATTTGAAGTCTGAAGTCATTTCTGTTATTCTGACTTATTAGTCATTTGGTGAAGTCACTTAATGACTTCATTTTTCAGTGAAGTCACTAAATTAAGATCAGCGCCTTTTGAAAAATATTTAATATATGTATTAACAAAATTAAAATTAAAATAATACATTCTGACAAAAGGTAGCAATCAAATTAATGTAAATTCATTTAAACGACATGATTTACTTTTAACAATAATAATTTTTCGAAATTTTTGTCCGAAAGGGAACCTCGACGAGGCGTATTTAATAGTGTTGCAAACGAAAATAACCGTTCCACGGTAGCTGAGGAAGGTAACGGTGTGTTATATTTTAAATACGCTTTTTTAATTGTTAGATAGCGATTCAGCATTGTTATCAATGAAGACTTATCAACCATGTATGAAAGGAATTCATCTTCAATGGAAGAACGGGAAGTTTCCAGCGATAACTCATCTAGAAAAAATTATATAAAATCTGAAGTAAAAACCTGTTGAATATATTGATTTATTTGATATTACCTGTTGAAGAAAAATCAAAACATTTACTACCGCCTACGCACTCCGTCAATGCATTTAACGAATGTCAAGCATAAAGTGAATTGACTTAGAGTCGCTGGCTTTAGCTTAACTGCAAATGACTTCAAATCACTGCAGATGACTTCAAATGACTTCAATTGACTTCATTTTGATATTGCAATCAAATGATTGCAATCAAATGACTAGCAAAAAATGAATGTAAAAATTAATAATTATTCATTAATTTTTAGTCTGAATAATGACTTCATTTTTTTATTCTTATTCATTGAATACAAAAAATTAATGCACTCTTTTGCCAAAAAATCAACTGACTAATTATTCGCACAATCATTATCAGTCAATTATTATTAATTACTAATTATTCGCAAATGATTGCATTTTTTAACAGCTCTGGTCTGTTCACCTATGATTTCAAATGGTATTTTGCTCAAAATTCGTTTTATCGAACTCAATGCTATTTCCACGAAGTATTCTTTCGATACCTTTTGTTGGAATATTTATTTTTTATTTATTTATTTTTGCCCATTACCCCATATCGAAGTCACTACATAAGCACACCAGTTGAGTTTCTGATATGAACATTGTCTGCTGCAAATATTTGATTATCAGTTAATTGTCCAGTGCTATAAGGATTGTTTTATTCGTTGCCTGACAGTCAATTTGGTGATCCAGCGCTTGAATCATTTTCAACCATTTTGCCTGGCATACACACACATACACAGGATAAGATTAAGTTCTTCTAAAAAGATCCAGGTTCATGCTCTACCATTCATCAAAGATTTGTACGAAAAAAATATCTCATGATGTCAGCCAGTTGAACCTAACCGAACATTTTATTTAGGTTTGTTTGATTTTTGTGTTGGAAGCTTTTGCTTGTTTGCTACTCTTCATTGCTGTCTATTTTGAAATGAAAATATTATTTGCTGTGCTTAACCACACACCTAACCACAACAACATATTTTATTTAAGAGCATCATTAACACAAAACAAAAGCCTATGTACACTTCTTAGCTAATCTCTTTATTGTTATAACCAAATTTCAATTTCTTCGCTTTGTTCTTTAATGGAATCGTTTATTTACGAGCATCCACTATGGAATCACACTGACTGCACAATGACTGTGCTTTATGTATTGTGATATGTACATACATAACTGTCTGTCTGTCTGTCAAGCATTCATACAGGAAATTGCTAACTAAATTGTTGTTAAACTTGTTTAATCATTCATTAAATCGTTTTACTCACTCGGACAGCAGTTGGACGGAAAACATATTTTTTCGAATGATGTAGTACAAGTGGTGTATGCTGGTCTGCCGATGGCGGATGAAGCTTATATGCCGCCCCAGGCAAATTGCCATACTGCCGGCCCTAAATTTTTGTACTAAATTACTTACGAAAATTATCAACCACAAGTGATCTGTTTAAATTCAATTGTTTTCATACAAATCGATCGATAATTATCAATAATGATGATTATAATCATAATTATAATGAAATTGTGGGAATATTCATATGAATGTAACTTAAAGACAGCATTTTTCTGAAGTTTTGCGCCCATTTAAAATATTTATTCTTCACGCACAAAATTTTTCATTTCGCTTGCAAATTTTGCCGCCCGAGGCATTTGCCTCATAAGCCACGTGTTGCGACCGCCACCGCTCTCAGCCGGTCTACACTGACATGTTTACACACTGCATTGTAGCTTTTTTGTCAGTCAAGCAATTTGCAGTGCTTAACTGAACTCATATCTGAATTGTTACAAGTTACTTGTCGACTGTAGATATTTTACAGGACTACATCTGTGGGATTTGCAACCAAACGTAAAAAAGAATAGAATGCATTTGGTGTCACTGTCTTTGCAGCATTTTGACCTTCCCAAACCCACAATGTCCTGCGAACAGTTCTCCAAGAACTTTAGCCCACATGAGACCAAAATTCAACCAAGAACTTAAGCCCACTTCAGGCTAAAGTTCATCGAACTATAATTCAATTCATCGAACTAGAATTCGCTGAGTTTATTACAAAAAAAAACTTCACAGTGTCTAGGCGGTGAATACCTTCTACTTATAATTAAAATTACAACTCTAATTGTTATTCTACCATTGAGCATTACATGCTTTAATAATGCATTAAAATTGTTGCAACTTTTTTTAAAAATTGTTTTTTCTTTTCATAGAACTTTTCAGAAGCAAACTTTTGAACGGAGAAATCATCAGACTAAGCAAACAATTTGAAATATTATCGCGAAATTTCGGGAAATATTTGGTCTGCTGATTGATCACAATTCCGTTTTCCGATATCAATGTGGCGATTTTTTCAAAAACACTTTGATATACATTGCTATAAGATCTAATTGACCCAAGAACTGTGGTCCTCATACCATCAAAATCATTGTATGTTCATTGATTGGGTTCTGAAGTTCTTAGTTGAAGAATTTTTGTGTGAAGTCTTAAGTCTTTCGAATTTTTTTCGATTACATAAAGTTGACCCATCTGTCATCTCAATAGAAATACTGTCATAAAGATTGTATAAAATAAAAACTAAGCAAAATTAAAAATACTTTTAGGTTTGCTAGGTGTGTTTTGGTGTACGTACTTGGTGTACTTAAAATTTTAAGGAAAAATCCACTTCAGCAGTGAATTGTATGATTTGTTGAGAAGCAAACAAGCGAACATTTGGGTACCGAATACAATTTACTGAAGTATAAAAAATTTCCTTATGGTGCATACTTTTGACTGAATAGAGTAACTGCGCGCCATGTCGATGATAAATCATATTAGGTCATTATTATTGTCTTGTTTTACCTAAATTCAAGGGCGTGAACCCGGACGGTATGAGGATTCAACGAAACGATGCAATGTACCATTTCGTAACCGATATACAATGGTAGATCGGTGTTGAAAAGGTAAAACTTCCAGAAAGTGAGAGGGAGCAAGAGGCAGCCTAAACTGTGCGTCAAGAGACAATTCTTTCTGTTACTATGTTTTGATAACTGCAAGTTCATCATAAAAAGACCAAGGATTGGCTGTTGGAACAACAACAACATTGTTATGATTTAGCTAGACCGTAGTGTAAGAAATTGTGATTGCTAAATTCACAATTCACAATTTCGCTGAGAGCGAGCTTTTAAAGAACGCAAACGAGACCAAAAAAAAAAAAGTGAACAATTATAAGAGAAACTATTAGTTTGTTTTTTACTTGCAAGAGATGTGAGAGAGTCATACAATGTCTCGATTGGAGTTACGTAGAAAAGCCGCTGAGGCCATTTGAATGACACAATTTTTTAAAACATAACGGTATTGAATGCATTTTAATCCGTCAAAACACATCAAGACACTGTTTTTTTGTTCTATTTTCAAGTTCCGATATGCTCAATGAAAGACCCCTAATCAGTTCTGCATACTTTAGTTCTTAACCTCAGGTACGGACAAACCTACAGACTTGTCTGCTTTTTCCTCAGTAAATCTCAAGCCTTGCTAACAACTTTTTGCTGATTTATTAAATCTCGCTGCATCACGCTGTGAACGGACAATAAGTTTGCAGTCAGTTGGAGCGCTGCAAGGCATTGCTTTTGCTTTTTGTGTGCACCCGAAGCCACAAGCGACGGCTGAATGCGGCTGGCACGTCAAACATCACACCAACTCAGACAATCTGTCTGAGAATTTTTCGCTTTTCCACTCGCAGACACATCCGTCGGCGGCTGTGTCTGCGTGTGCAGCGTGGTAGCGATTACGGTGGCGGCAACGTCACAACTTGCGGCGAGTCATTTATTTAAGTATCCGCTGATTACCTGCAGTTAATTGCTGAATTTTTAACATAATTCGTGGACTTGTGGAAAACTATGCGCTCGTTTGCGAGAACAGGCGACAACAACAAAGAGCCGCAGCGACAGAGAGGAGTGTCATCATTAAAATAAGTCGACTCGAGTTGGTATGTGGAAAATTAGCTGCGCTGTACATGAGCCGCACTGCGCACAGCTGATTAACCCTGCATTGCTATCGTCTATTACACTAACGCCATTACTAACTGTGGGTGTAATCCACCCACAACTTTTGATTATCTTTTTTACTTATCCATTGAGGTAAAATAAACAATAATAAAATTTTTTCGTAATCAGAACATCATAACATGTAATAATAAAAATAAATTGTATAATTTTGTTAATTCATTTATTTAATATAAACATTTGTTTATGTGCATCTCATTTCAAGAAAAAAAATATGAAATAAAAAGTTGTATTGGGAAAATAGCCACATCTTGCACAATATTTAAGCTATGTTTCTTGGGTTTAGTGATTTAGAAAGCTAAAAAAAATAAGTAATAAATAATTATTTAATAATTTTTTTCGGATCAAGGTAAAATTTTGCGTAAAAACTCAAACAAAAATCAACAATATACCTGCTACTTTTAAAGCTTACACCGTGCGACAAAAATGAAAAAATTTCCAAACACACGAAAAAATCGATATACTCGCGAAACTAGGGGCCAAATGTAGTGAAACTGCGTTCTTAGTTTTTCTCTCTGATGCCAGGATTTTTTTTAAAGGACTTTGAAATTTGAAGGACATGTTTATTTCAAGGAATTATTTTAAAAATTGAGCGCATTGAAGAATAACAATATTGGTATCGAATGAAAGATAAAACTCCTTAGAATCTTAGAAAATGTAATGTTTTGGTGCAAAAGGACGAAGAGGTTTTGAAAATGTCCTTTTAACTTTGAACTAAACTTTATCCTGGAATATCCTTGGAAATTTCCAATAGTTTTTTTTTGTTTTTTAATATATTTTAAGGACTAATATGTACACTACTACATCCTTGAATTTCATCCTTCTAACTTTATTAGTTTAAGATATAACAAATTTATTGTTATAAACATTTTGTTACTTATCCCAGATCATAATTTTTAAGGATTTTCTACTAAGTAAATGGTCTATACGTTATTAAAAAAAATTATCGCCAAAAAGTGAATGAAAATAAATAAATGTATTTTATAAAAAATACAACTTCATTATAAACAATCAGTGTTAAGCATCCAGAAATTTTATAACGCCACTGCTATCGTGGGTGTAACACACCCAGTGACTTTTTAAAACAATTGTATAAAAACAATTGCTTTCTTAATACAAATGCAATATACTCTAAAACCTTCCGAAATATGCAAATGTGGATTACATTATAACTTTATGTTGGTTTTGATTAAAAATCTATATTTTACTAAGAAATTGAACTCACAGGGTGGATTCCACCCTGACGATAGTAATGGAGGGTTAAGGGAGGTAGCAATATTTGCTAAATCACTTTTGCTGAAGACACACACACACACACACATAGGCAAGCACTCATGCATAGTGGGTGGCTGTTGCTGAAAATTGTCAACAACTATTTGGCGTTTCACGATTCGGATAAATTCAAATCTTGTAACTTGCGCAATATTCTGGTTATTTTGTGTCACACGGCTGGCGGCCGCTGCAGCATGCGCAGCGCTTCATTGTGCGCAGTGGCTGACTTCAGTTGGCCGCCACCGTCTGTCGGTTGTTTTGCTTAATCGCTCAACTTCACTTTTGTCGGCGGTTTTCAACTCATCTTTTTTATTTTTATGATTGTCCAAGTGCTGCCTCCGCCCGCCAAGCTTCCACGCTTTGGCGTGGGTCTTGTTTTGTTTTGGTTTTAAGTGCGCTTACCTCGATTACAGCCTGCGGCCATGCGGCTGGGTGAACAACCGGCCAAAGCGTAATGGCGACCATGTTAAGTAAATCAGTTAAGTGGACTTGAGGCCAGACCAGCCGTTCAGCTAATTGCTGGCCATTAGTGTTGCAACAAAATGGTCTGCATTTGTTTTATCACTTTACAGCGCACAGCGGCAGCGGCGGCTGCCACAAATTGCCCACACAGACACACACACACTCACAGAGCTGCTGGGCACTCGAGCGTTGCGCGTACGCAATAATTCAGCAGTTGCCAATGACCAACGGTTGGCGTGGTGACGCGGCCAGTGCAAGCGAACTGTGAAGTGCCGTTGTTGTTGCGGCCGCTGCTGTTCAAGTGGGTGAGAAATAAATGTCGCCGCGTCATGACGCAACTAATTTGTGTGTTGCATGGGAACATGAATTAATTTTTTATGCCTTGTTGGCAAGTTGGGATTATGGATGAGGTTTTAGTTTTTGCTTTCTGCTTAGACGCTTTGTTGCTTGTTGTTGGATTTGTGCTGCAAGGTTATGGGCACATTTGCGCAGCTGGCAATGAGCTGAGCGGCGCCATTTATACGCCAAGCATATTTCTTCTTCTTCCCAGCCTGGTTATTACTTGACCAGAAACATTTGGGTTGTAGCAGCGCTGATTAAAGACGAAATTCCATTCAAGCAACTACTTTTAGGGTAAAAATTAAACTCACATTATTTCTCGACCTCTACTCTGACCTGAGTAAAACATTTTGCGTTAAATGTTTACAACTTCTAATCAATTTTTAACCTCACTTTCCTTCGAACTTTATAGCGTTGTACACAAAACCATCTGGTTTGCGTAAAAAAACTATTGGACAGCTGAATGTTTACTATTAATCAAATCAACTACAACGTTGACATTTGTTTTCTTGTTGTTGCTTTTTAAAATGTAGAAATCTGTGGGAGACCTGAAAGCCCAAAACACTTTCCTGCTTTCGCATTACTGTTCGCTGGTGACCTTAAAATGGTTTTCGCTTGTCATTTGCCACAAATCCGCAATAAACGTAAAAGCGACGCAACAGTTGGTTGTCGCCCGCAGGGCTAAAAGTACCCGCCGAGAAGCAACATGAATGGTAAAAAAGCATACAACAATTAAAACAAAAACCACACTGACAGATGGAAGAAATTAATTACGACGGCAACTGAAATGTTTGTGCCAGCGATGAAAGCGAGATAAACCCGTCGTCGGTGTGCCGCGTAACGTTTTAATTTCTATTTTCCTATTGTGACTTGATGTCATGCCAAGTTAAGTCTTAAGCGATTGTTTGGAGCTGCCTAAGCGCGGTGAGTCGCAAAGCATTGCAACATTGTGTGCAGTGTCAAAGGGTGGCAAGCAATTTCGCTTAAATGCATAATGAGCAATAAAAACAAAAATGCTCACCAAATCAAAAACAAAAAATAAAAATAAAAAACAAATTAAAATAAGAAATTATAAGACTTTTTTATTTTCAAACAAAAATTTCAACCCATCAACTGGACAAGCAGCGAAAGTTGTACACAGCCGGGACGTGTTTTGTTTTTTGTGTTTCTGTTTTTTCATTAGCTGACCTCCATTTTTTCACTTTTGCTATTGCTTTATATATTTGTTGTAATAACAACATCGACTCACGCCATGACGATTCGGTTTTCTGTCTCATCACGCGCCAACGCCGCAATTTGTTGTTCTACATTGCAGCTGCGCAGCCCAACGTTCATGTCCGACCCGCTCGATCACTGTCCATGGGACCGCACCCCCCGGGCCATGAGATATGTCCCGCAATCGGTTAGATTTCGAAAATTCGCATTGGCCTTTCGTCACGTTTCGTTCATTAATTTCAATCAAAACATATCAATTTCTTTGCTCTCGTCATTCCCTCGCCAGCTCGAGAAATGCTCAGCTGCTGCATGGTTGTGGTGGTAGCAAATATTATACCATGGCGGCATTCA
This sequence comes from Melieria crassipennis, assembly GCA_963668005.1. NCBI lineage: Eukaryota > Metazoa > Arthropoda > Insecta > Diptera > Ulidiidae > Melieria > Melieria crassipennis. The sequence continues at coordinate 109,908,471 of OY764962.1, read as the reverse complement.
CAATGTATCATCCATCAAAGATCTGAGCCTCAGTTGTTTTCATTAAAAATCACGAACATTATTTTCAAAAAGTTCATTTTTATATTTTTTAGATTGGGTTTCTTTTTTTATTATTTGCATTTTTCAATATTTTCTTAACCCTAATTCCCAGAAGTGAGCCTCACAGTCTCACAAAAGATTTTAAATGGTGATAAATCCAAAAGATTTTCGATTCCATTATTTTATGTAATCCATTCCATTATTTTATGTATAATAAATTTAACATTTTAAACAGTTTTTGTACTTTTTAAACAAATGTTTTCAGTAATTTAGCTCATATAAGCCTGACAGTCTCACTTCTGGGTTTTCGTTACTTTTAAAATTTTGCGAATTAGGGTTAAAGGGTCTAAACTATTTCAGCGTATTTAATCTGTGAACTGTATTTTGGTATTAAAGCAGTCGCACAATTGTGCGGATTTGACGGAAAATCAGAAACGGAAATATTCATTCATTTTTTAGAGGAAGACCGTACGTTTGTACGTTTGTTTGAACTTTTGAAAGACATGGACGTAGCGCAGCGAATCAACTTCCAGCGGTTACGCTGCCTCGGCATGTCTCCCTTATGGGCGATGAAACTGTGGCGAAAAAGTTGTTCAACGCGGTAGTTGAAGGTTGACGGCGAAGAGGGATACCGCGCAAATATATCTTGATGTAGCCAACTGGAGATGGTGCATGCAATTCATAGGAGTCTGGAGAGAACTTTTTTAGCAGGTCATAACTCGGTATGGGTTGTTTCGGTCAGTTGTGAAAGTAAGATTACTAACTTGCCACTTGCCACTTACAACTTACTATTTACTATTTACTATTTACTATTTTCTACTTACTACTTACTACTTACTACTTACTACTTACTACTTACTACTTACTACTTACTACTTACTACTTACTACTTACTACTTACTACTTACTACTTACTACTTACTACTTACTACTTACTACTTACTACTTACTACTTACTACTTACTACTTACTACTTACTACTTACTACTTACTACTTACTACTTACTACTTACTACTTACTACTTACTACTTACTACTTACTACTTACTACTTACTACTTACTACTTACTACTTACTACTTACTACTTACTACTTACTACTTACTACTTACTACTTACTACTTACTACTTACTACTTACTACTTACTACTTACTACTTACTACTTATTACTTATTTGAATAAATATATAACGTAAATCGACTCAAGCAGCAAATATTCTCTAAGCTAAATTTCTCTCTGAGCTCAATCGTTTGCCTCGTTTAGATCTCTTTGATCCAAAAGCAATAAATAGTTTTCAGAATAATTGTATGAATTTAATATTTTTAATGTGCATGTAGCACTAGATTTTTCTAAATGTTACAAATTTTTGAAGAAGTGCACTTCGTTAAATAATTAAAAACAATTAATACAAATAAATAAAAATGAAATAATTTTGCAGCCATCTTAGTGCGATCCCATAACGTTAAAAATTGTCGTACACCAACTTAATTTCAAAAAATTTTAACTACCCTAATTTGCTTCTCTGTCAGAACAATGGTAAACATTGTGAATACCGCCAAAATTAACATTTTTAACAAAAACAGAACATGCTAAAAAGCATAAAAAAAGACAAAAAGTATTTTCAATTTCTTAGAAACAAAAACGCCGCGTACAACTGATTTTTCAATGCTGCCATCTTGATAACAATTATTGTCGTTGTCATATATTGCTTGACATTGTCGCTAAGAATGTGAAATTGCAATTTCATTTGATTCGTAGAACTTTGCCAAAGTTTTATTATTCGTGGGCTTTCTAAATTTTTGCTACAAGTTTTGAAGCGTTGAAAGGCTACCTTTAAGTTGGTGAACACAACCTTTTGAGTAATGATTGTATGTCAGCACCGGACAGTAAGTAATAATCTGTTCGATTGTTTGCCTTATTGTCGGCAAGGCCCGGTTTGTAGAGATGGTTTTTACAGAAGAAATTACCTGATACAGCACCACTAAGTTCCAAGGTGACTTCTATTTAGATGTAGAGCTTATATACTTAGCTTTATTCCTGTGGAGGGAAAATTAATACTTTTCTCTCAAACTGTCCACCATACTTGAGCACCGTATAGTACTTGTAGTCTGTGAGTGTTAAGCCCGGTAGACGAATAAATAAATATAGTATGTAGGATGAGTTCGATGACTTGGATCATAAAAGGCCCTTTAAGATTTTGAAAAAGAAACAACTTTTTTTTGTACAGATTTGATTCGTAGAGATTTCAATGAAAATAATTTTCGTTGTGTTGTACAGTGATTCATTCCATAGACAAAATTCCAAAAATGTATAGTCTCAGAATTTAACGACAACACATATTTTCTGTTTTTTAGTCTATTGAGTAAAAAAAAATTTTAAAAATACATGGTAACCAAGAAGTTGCTAAAACTTTCAATATAGATTAAGAACTGATGTGTCCATTTTAGCTTTCAATGTTTTCTCAAAATTTGCAAAGCTGAGGCTTTTACTTCACTTTTAATTCAAAATATTTTTCTAAATTAAAAATCTGAAAATTGGCAAAACTTAGAGGAAAATATCTAAAAAATATGTGAAAGTATGTTCCTGGATTTTATTTAATTTTAAGAGGCATTCTTTCGCTGTCGGATAATGTAATTACATCCTCCGTTATCTTCCGATCTCGGAAAATAATTCAATTTGAAAAGTGGTCTAAACACCTATTTTTCGACAAAATTAATTTTTTTTATCCCTAAAATTATGCAATCAGCATGAAAAATTGAGAAAACTGCAAAAAAGCAAAACATACATCTATTATTATCATTTCTATTGCAAAACCAATGGTTCCTAAGACAATTTCTGTTACTCTTCGCAATTATCAATGTTGACGTTACCGATTAAATGTAAAATCTGAAAAATCTAGCCAACACATATGTTGCTATAGCTCACCAAAAATGACGAAAATTGCAAATTTAAGTCTCAGGCCTTGCCAAACTACAACTGTTTAAGAAAAAAAAATAGAGATTTCAATTCAGCAGACCATGATTAACTAGTATACCAAATGAAGAACGGACCACTCCTTCTAATTTTGTCCCGCGGTTGTGTGGAGTCGAATCACTTCAAAAGACATTTTTCAACTCACTGTGTTATAACTCACTGAGTGGGCATAGCAATTTGCCCGAAACAGTGTTGTGATTTTCTTTGAACCAAAATATTTAATGATCTTTAAATCACGCTTTTCCATGCTTTTCCAACCCTAAAAAACTAAACTGAGCATAAATTCCATATGAACAACATGTTAACGTCTTTGTGAGGAAATAATTACACGCTGGAGAATTGTTTCGGTTGCAAAAAGGGCATTTGCAATTGTAAACTTTGGCACTCGGCCAATAAGTCCATAATTTCTAATTTGTAGAGCGCTGCTACTGGAACTGGCTTAAGTTAAAGACACTTGCGGTCGAGATTGAGAGCGGAAACGACACGGCAGACAGCACGCGCCGTAAATCGGCATTAAAGCAACAAAACTTACATGTTGTCGAACGGTCGAAAGTGTTCATGTTGTGTGCACATGTGTGACCGCACGCCGACATTGGTGTCAAGCAAAAGCGTATAACCCGGTTGCGGCGCCTGGCCCCTGCGCACGACTAGGATGTTTCGGGGTATTGGGGTTTACATGGCATTATAAAACTGCAGCGTATTAAACAAACTTTAGCTTCGTACAGCAACTCCGGCCTGGCCAGTGGCCGTAAAGGGCGGCCAATGGCACAACATGCGCCACTTGTGTGGCTGTACCAGTGAGTGAGTGTGTGTGTGTGTGTTGTTGGGGTTTTTATGATAGTTTTTGTCACAACTGTTGAGTGTTGTTCTTGGAAAAGTAAATTTTGTTATGTGCAATAAAAACCGGCCAACAGCATTTGACGAGCTGGCTGCGTGGTTAGAGAAAGTGAAAATGGTCGATTTTTTCAGTACTTATTTTCATTTTCCTATTACGGTGTTTTTGCACAATTTAAATTGCTGCCAAGGTTTTGATTTGTATGTGCACATAATTCAAATGGCTTTAGCTGCCAATGCGGGCTGCTGTTGGAAGCGACATCGTGGCAATATTAGTGCTGTCAGTTGGCCGCGAAATGTTATTGACAGCCGTTAATTGCATCACGTACGCGCAAAAGTGACGCAATAATATTGCACTAGGCTTCAATTTCATTAACGGTGCGCGCTCACTTGCGCTCTCTCTCTGAAGGTTTTATTTGTGCACTTATTACACCCTACAGTGGGCTGTGCGGGTATATTTGCCGCACCATGGAGTTTTTAATGGCCACAAAAAAAATATTGTGTAAAAATGTTACAATTTCAAATTAATTAGCCTCTTTCTAACTATCACACACAAAGACGTTAAGCTATGAATGGGTACATTTTCGCCATATTAAGTTTTATGGGCAGTAATATAGAAAGGGGAAAAAGTGAAAAGCGAAAGGCCGAAGGCAGAAGGCAGAAGCATCAACAGCTACGGCATATCTAGTTTTATATTATTTGTATGTATCTGTCTGTCCACCTGTCAGTCGCTCAATAATTACTGCAGAATTTGTGTTGCTGCTAAAAAATACGATATACTTGAATTGTTTTGGAGCTACAACTAAAAATGTAATTGAGAAAATAGCCATAACTCGCTCACTTTCAAACACAGTTGCCATAAGAAGGTATTATAAGCATTATGAAAGTTTGAATATTAATTAAATTCAGTGGCGGATTCAGGGGGTTTTCACACCCCCGAAATATTAGGATCGACTTGAAAACTGCATACAAATTAAAGGGCATTTTTTTTTGGCATTTTATGAATATTGAAGAATTACTTTTTGAAACCCCCCCCCGAAATATGTTTTAGAATCCGCCCCTGATCAAATTAGTTTCTTCTACTTAAACTTTACAACAGAAGATAAGTGCGACATGCGACTCCGTGAACCCCTTCGGAGACATATTAAACCATTAGCTCCTGAACGTTTTTTTAAGAATTGTTTAGTTATTCTTTTTGGTCAACAGTGAAAACGAAAAAAATCTACATGTTTTGTGACACACAATTTTGTTAAATTTGGAAATCTGCGACTAAAATGTCATATAAATGAAAATTGAAAAAGATTTAACTATAAAATAAAAATATAAAAAAAAAATGATTTTTAACTGGAATTAATGAAAATTAAATCTCTTTGCACCGAAATTGTAAAAAATACTCTTTGACTACTGAATTTTACGCGTCCATTAACTCTAAACTTGAAAATGACAATTTTATGCTGCAAACATTTTGACAAAACTTTTTGTTTAAAATTACTAAAAGAATTCTTTAAAAAATTCGTTCAGGAGTTAACAGGTTGTACAATTTATTCTTTAGTTTGCATGAATAAAAAGTACTAAGATGCGATTTGTTGTGTTTTGATAACAAATAATGCACAGGTCAAGACACAATTTTCTATTGCATTTGTTTTTATTATTTATTTTTACAAGCATAGAATTGCCACACAAGTTACTTTACAAAGCATGAACAGTCCGTGTGTTTGCATTGAAAGGGGGTAAACTTAAATCGGGGTGATAAATGCACGTTAGCAGTGTAGAACTGAGTCGGATAAGAGCGACCACAAAACACATTCGATGCTTTAATTTTGTTGCGCTGCCATCGATGCTGACATATTTCTCCCTTTAATCACTTCGGGGGCGTTCTTTCACACAGATTTTTTCATGAACACCGCATTTTTGCAGCCCATGCAGCAAACCTTGGCCCCATTTGGCCATACGAACATTGTTATAGACTATAACTTATAGTAATCTGACTTTGCTGTGTCCATATGTTCGAATTGCTTTGCTAATTGGTAGTAAAAGCTGGTACATTATGTGTGCAATTCGAAGCATGTGGCAACTACATGTCGAGACAGCAAGTCGAGTGATAAGCGAGTTGCTGCAAATTATCAGGTCTGATTTCACATAACTTTCGAGAGTAAGACGAGACATGAAAATTACTTTTACCAAAGCTGCCAGCACAATTCAACCTAAGCTAGCAAAAACATAAATCGTCCATTTTTAGAATTGTTGTAAAAAAAAGTAATACAAATTGGCTGCTGAATGCACGTTGTGTTCAGTTGGCGTTTGGGGGCGGGAGGGGGCGTGCACACCGCTCGCTGCAACGCACGAAATAGACATTAACGCACGGTTAGTCAGGTCGGGGCGGCAGGCCGTGCGATATGTTAGCCGATTGAGAAATGGCAAGAATGCCGCCACACCTGTCTCCGCTTACAGACGCGGCGGCCCTGCGGCCCGCTGCGCACACACGCGCCGGCCTCCGATGCCAGATAGCAGATACAGTTGGCGGCGTTGGGCGCGCAAAAAACCTCCGAAAGTGCGATAACTATCGCCAAGTGGTACTTTTCGGTTATGTTTTGCGGTTTTCGGTTTTGTTTTAGCTTTTTGTAGGTGCTTAGCTTTGTTTTTGATACGACATACATAACTGTAAACGGGTCTGGGCTGTGTGTGTGTGTGTGTGCTGTCGATGTTGGCATAGTTCTAAATGCTCGCTGATGGCTTTAATTACACAATACAGATAACGATGACATTTAGAACGCTGCAGAGATAATAAAATTTATAATGCGTTCAGAAAAGGTGCAACATTGTTGGATGTAAGAACTACGAGCGGGGCAACATGTTTTCTGTTCTCGTCTTTTAGTCACAGTACACTTAGCAAAAGAGGAGAAACTGTCAGATAGTAAAGTAATTACTTGTATTCTTAGAGCTAGACAGTGGATTTATGGATTTCAGAAAAAACATTGGTGGTTGCGGTGGCTCCGTGGGCAATTTAGAGCATCGTGCCGTCGAATGATTGTTCAAATTACAATTTGTCTTTTACCTACTGCTCACTCAGCAAGTATTGGCAACTCTGAATAAAATGTTTCCCTATGAAAAGCTCTATGTAAATGCTCTCCTCGAAGTTAGGAACTTCAGATCAATTTTATGAGTAAAGTCGCAAAATGAATGATGGTGATTAGTTCAACCTTTGTGCCTCTTCTTATGTATAAAAGTTGTTAACATACAAATAGTTTTATAACAAAGAATATGGTGAGATTTGAAAAACTTTACTTTACGTCATTATATGTATAGTCCAAAAGGTCCTTTTTGGACTCAGGAAAGACCCAACTTAGTTTGCCTTGAATCAATTATAATCTCCCTGTTTGTACAATTTTCCATCAACAATTCAAACAAAATGTGTAAAGTTAGCGAAAAAAGATACATAAACCATATCAAATAATAAAATAGATATTATGGGCTTTACGAAGTAAGATTTAAAGCCGATTTTTCAACTTATAGACAGAGAAACTGTAAGAATGACAATCAGTAAAATCGAAACAATATATATATAGGTGGCTATAGCTCTTGAATGATAAGTCTCGGCACTAAATTTTGACTTCACAGTGCACAGTGTGACGAGTCTGTACTGACTGCGGCCAAAAGTAGAAGGAGTGGTTGTGCGTAAATGAAATTTGACAAACACTGATAATACCGATGTTGCAAGGCTGAAAATCGATGGCTTTATAATGCTTTATATTTTACAAATATATGTATATACATATATCTCAAACTGGAGTCATTTAATCAGTATTCAATACATATATGACGACACAGGTAAAACTTCAGTTGCTGCAATTAAGCTGCCCACCGTTTTACAAAACGAGGTGTGGTGTAAAATGTCGAACCTGTCAGAAATGGTGCAAAGCCGTCTGAGAAATGGGGTTAGAAATTGTTTAACATATTAGCACAGTCATAATTTTTTTTAATACAATTCTAGATATTTTAGTGAATATAAATCAAAACAAGAAAACCATAAATGTTGCCCAACGTGATGTAATTCCTGAAGTTATGAGTAAGAAAGTGAGATTAGGTTGAGAAGTGAAGAAGACGCTGGATCTGGCAGAAGCAGAGTTGTGGAGGAAAATTCCACGTGCAGACGGAAAAGGCGAAAAGGTGCTGCTTTTGCAAAGTACTAAACAGTTTACATAAAGCAATAAAATGCGAGCTGCCGTACATCCCAGGCCCAGGAAACTTCTGCCCTTTCTCGACAAGGCTGTGTAGAGATGCTAGCAAAATTAAACCGGAACCAAGCCTTTCAACTTTGGCTGTTAAAAGTTTGTTGTCAGAATATGTGCAATAAACTGTGAGTACCGCCAGTGTACAATGCCAAGAACTTACACAGATTAACGTAGCATTCAAAGTACAAAAAGATTAATAGCTGAATAGTTTTCACCGTGTACGCTCACTATTGAATGAGTAAAACTATTAACCCTTTCGCCATTTTGTTGCCATATGGCAACATACTACTTTGTGGACGTCTGCAACCTCTATGCTTGCAAGAATACATTTTTTTGTTGGTCTTTAGAATAGTTTGAAGTTTTAGGAAAAATACGAAATTAATAAACTGAATATTAAAGTTTAAAGAAGAGAAGTATACACGTTTTTTTAATGGTATATCTTGACATAGTAAACGAAGAAGAAGCAGAAAAAATGAGAGAACTTTTTAATTTGACGTTTTCTTTCAATTCAGATACTATTTTCTTAATTTTGGCTGAATTAAATGAAGAAATATTAAAATTTTCGTTATGCGTAGAAAGTTTTATGTTTAAGTAATTATTACAGCCACAACGATGTGGTTGCTCTCATAGAAAAACACTATAAAATACAGGGTCCGAGTATAAAAATTAAAAAATGTCTTATGGAATGTTGCTAATATAACCACATAGAAGACTAAGACGTACAATTTAAAATTTTAACTTTCCCCAGTAAAAACCTGTAGCGAAAGGGTTAACAACAGCGACAGCAACCGCAACAGTTTGCACGAATTTAAGAATTCTGGTCTTGTTTTGTATGTTTGTGTGCGAGTTTGTTTTTGTGTATTAGTGCAGTTTACCACTTGGAGCGTATCGGCGGAACAGATTTCGACACCACATCCACCGTTACGCAGCGCCGTTTGCCTTCCCGTCTGCGTTGGGCTGCCACGCACAGCACGACAACACTTGCCGGAGCAAAGCAGCCGAAGGGGCAAACATATTAGTTGGCTAAGCGCTTTGATGTCTTTGATGCTCTTTGGCTCAAAGCACGAGGCAAACACTCTGGTTTAGTGTTGTTTGTTGTGGCGGAAAGAAACAGATTTTTGTGAGACTCGCTGCTGGAATGGTGGTCGCCGTGAGAATCGAAGTTGTGCAATGAGCCGAGTTCTCCTCACTTTCTGCTTCTTCTTCTGCATAAGCATCGATTGCGCGCGTTTGCTTGTCGGCTTGCTCAATCAATTATGAGCAACACAAACAACAACAACAACACGTAAAGATAGAGAATTCTTGCTGCTTGCGTTGTTCAAATGCAAATCGCCGCGTGCAACATAGCTGCGCTGCATGCAACAATCGGCGAGATTGTCTGTGTGTGCGTGTGTTTTGAGTTAATTAAAGGCAAGCAGCGTGGCATTCACATGTGCTACGTTAAGAACAACAACAACAAAAACAACGAAGCAATGTTGGCGGTGACAGGCGACCGGGCGGCAGTGGCCGCTGCTGTGAGCCTGCGGCAGGTCCACACCGCGCAGCCGGACACGGATAAAGCAGCTAAGCGGCAGCGTGAGAAAACAACGCGCGCGCCAACTCGGCCACCACTGGTGGGTTGTGTGTGAAAAATGCGCTGAACGCGGTCGTTGCAGCGGCCCAAGGTGACCGCAACGCTGCAAAAAACCCCACAACCCAATGAAATTTATTAAAAAAATATATACATAATCATAATAACAACAACAACGACTGAAAATAATAACCATAACAACTTAACAAAATATCAACATTTACAAAACGACGTTGTTGTGGCGAAAACAAAAAACAACAACAACAATTTGCTATGGTAGCAGCAATGGGTGCCGGCAGCCGAAGCGATTGTTTATAACGGCAACGGTATTGTGGAATAACGGTAGAGGTGGAGGGCGGCCGAGTGGTCTGCAGGTTGAATGGACCGACCAGCAATTTGAATGCGAGCTGCAATTTTTTCGCAGAGCTGTCACAGCATTTTTTGCGTCTTAGGACACACACAACACGTGTGTGTGTGTGTGTGTGTTTGTGCACGAAGGTGTAAACGTGTGTGTGTGTTTATAGATCAAAAATAACTAGCAAAATGACGTTAAAGCAATAAAAATATAGCGAAATACAAAAACAAATACAGTGCAGTCACTTTTCCTGTTGCTATTGTTGTTGTTGTTGCAGTTGCCTGGAATGCGTGAGAGCGTTTTTCTCATTGTTGTTGTTGTTGCAATTATTGTTGTCTGGTTTTTTGAGCTGTGTAAAAGATAAATAAAGAGCTCAAGTTGATGTTTGTTGTTGTTAGGGTTACAGTAAAAACCGAAACAGTTAAAATGAAATATTTTTGCATTTTTCTGTTGCTTGTCGATTGTGAAGTTTTTTTTTCTTCTGAAAAATCTTTAAAACCGTATATACGTTTTCAAGTTTGGGTACCATGGGCTGATAAATTTGATTAGGAATTTCGGTCGAATGTGTTTTCGTTTGATTTCATACCGAAATGAGTTGCTGAGAAAAGTTTTGAGTCATGGTAAAAAAAGTGCGGCGTAATGGGCAATGGGCGTGGCTGCAAAGTGCGCCGCTCTGTTGCCTGGTAACAGTGGCGCACAAACGATTTCATTTGGGGGTGTTGCGTACAACTTTTGAGCCGAATACCATTCGAAACGATGTTTGGTATCAAAAAAAAAAAAAATAAAAAAAAATAAATAAAATTTTTGTATTTGGGCGGCAGAGGGGGTTTGGTGTTCAAGCCCCCCTCTGCGTGCGCCACTGCCTGGAAGAATTGTTAATTCATAGACTTAATAAATAAAATAAAATAAATAAATAAAATAAATAAATAAATCATTCGTGACTTCTGCAGTTGGCCTCGGCCCTCAGGGGTCGATGTAAGCGGGCTGCACTGTATTTGTTCCCAGTTGTTAGTTTGCTGTCAGTTATTCTGCTGGTTGTTGTTATCGTTATTGTGTGGTTTCGGGTTGTTGTTTTTGTTTTTGCTGTTTGCTGTTGCTTATTTTCGTTTGTTGTTGATAATCCTGCCTGCTGTTTCCAGGCAACTGACGGTTATTGCCGGCTTTTGGTGGGTGGTGGCTGTTGTCCCCGTTTACAGGAGATTTTTGTTGTTCTTATCTTCTATCTTTTATGCATTTGTGTTTTATAATTCCTTTCGTATCGACGTTCTCTGCGAGACTACTAAAACAAATTAATTAATTAATTTGTTATTGTTTCCATTAGCCTTTATTTCTTGAACATCACAACGGAAACTTAATATGGCTTTGTATGGTTTTGTGCCGCCGTTTGTGTTAAAGTGAAATGAAAAAAGTTTCCAAACGAAGAAGAAGAGGAAGCCGCACACTCAGCTGCACGTCGTCATGCAACAAAAAGCTGCACGCTGTTTGCTTTTTTGCGTTGCATCAACACTGCGGCAATGCAGTCAACATTTTGCCACCCTTCTTCTTCTTCCTCTTCTTCTTCGTTTTTTTTCAACTGCTATTGTTGTTGTTGTTATTTTTGTAAAATTACTTTTGACTAACATTTTCCCGCAACTACGTCAACTGCCGCTTGCAGGTGATTTTTGTTGTTGTCACGCTTTTTGCATTTCGTCCGAACGTTTTTCGACATTTTCTATCTGCAATTTGCTAAAGTCTATGTGTGTGTGTGTGTGTGTGAGAGAAAGATAGTGTGCTACATGTTGGTATTGTGACTGCAATGTTGCCTTCTAGACGTGGAACTATAGTTCTCTGCCACACACTCGCCACTTGGCCTCGCTTCGCCGCGCGCCCACCCACATGTCTGCATGCGTAGCGGTTGTTTGTTGCTTTTGTTTCTATCTTTTTTTACGTAGATTCGTTTTTATGTTTGCTAGCAAAACGACATTGGCGTTGGTTTTGTGCTTTTATGGTTGCAACTTGCAACTTGCCACTCACCGCAAAATGGGTCAACTGCTTACAACAGTCCACTGTGCGGCTGCGGGCTGGTGGCAGCCGGCCACACCTCGCCGAAACGGCTTTACCAAAAAATTGTGTTGCACGAACTGTGCGCCATCGAATGTCTAACTGCACCTTTGTCCGTCCGGTCTTGTCCACGGTCCAGTTCTCCGGTTTTTTTCGCTTCATTCCAGCATTTTTTGGCCGCTACAGCAAAAAATTCAAAAAGAACTTTTGCTGGTGCGGGAGCAACGTGCAAACTGAACCTGATCCCAGTTGATGGAAATTAATTGCAGCCAGTAAAAGTCGAAGCGCGTAAATTGACCAGCGTTTCTTATACGCAACATAAAAGCAGAAAAGCAGCTGAACTGAACGACAAATTGAGGTTGCTGTGACATTTTTAGCAAAAGTCCGAACGGCCATAAATCATTTCTCTAAAGGTGAACTGAGTTCGATTAATTTTAATCTCAATATACTAAATTTTAAATTTGACTTTTACGTTGTGAAAGAAAAAACCCCCATTGAGTTTAAAGGAATCCAATGTGCTTCCTTATTCTTTGCAAGCACCTTCTGTCGTTGACGAAGAATCCTATGCGCTCGTTTATGTCATTCATATTTTTTTGTACTAAATACTCATTGACGATTAGGTGACAGTGAACTAAATTCTAACTCTTAACTTTGTTATCCACTAAACGTTCCCCGAAATTGTAAAACATTTCTGTTTATGGGTATTTTTAGAATTGCGTCATTTTCAACAACAATTTGTTCTTGACATGTGCCTTAAGAATGATCTGTACATCCTTTCTGAACAACTGAAAGGTTGGCTTGGCAGTGTAAAGGCATATTCACTAGAAACAGTGAAGTAAAGAAAGGGGGGTCTTAGGGGTTCATGATCATCATCATCATCGGGCTGCGTTACAGTTTGGGGTGAACTTTAGCTTCAATAACATACTTTCTCCAGGCATCTCGATTCAGATTGGCGGACCTCTAGTTACGAATTTCAAGTTTAATATCATTAATGGCATTGATAAACCAGCGTTTTCTTGGTTTTTCAAACCTTTTTTACCAAAAAATGTGGGTAGCAAATCTAATTTCAAATATTTTTGGGCTTAAAACTTGCCCCAAAATGAAATCCAGTGTGCACTACTGACTAAATAGAGAAATTCCAAGTCAGACAAATTCTGCGAAAAACTCAAATGTGACAAATTTCAAGTCAGAACTTGAAAAATTGTGGTTGTCGTTTTGAGTTTCGAGAAAAATGCTTTTCAAGATTTATAAGTCGATGTGTCATGGTGAACGATGTCTTCAAATCGCTATAACTCTCTCCATAACTTATAACTAATTTTTCGGAATTTTAATTTAATAATTGTATGCAACATTTAAAAATGTATTCTCTCTCTCAGATAACAGAGAAAAACTATTTTCAAAAATTATTATTTATATTCAAAATGCCTAGCAAAGAAAAAATATTTCATACAAAGCCATCCAAACAAAAAACGAAAATTAAATTAGAAACTAAAATCGGAGCTGTTGGGAGCATTTCGTATTGACATATTGATTGAACATTCCTTTCCATTCGGAGCTGCTCCGAAGTTTTTATCAGTTTGGCTTTGGTGGGTTCAAGTCAAATTTGTTACCCAAAAATTCTGATATCTTACTTTTAGAACCTTTCTGAATCAATGCAATGCAATATATGTGATGTTAAAATTATCTTACATAAAAAATTTGCTAAGAAGTCAAAGTGCAACTCAAATCATTTATTAACATTATTAATTTGTTAGATTTTTTTCGAAGAACTTTAACATTTTAAAATAATTTTTGTCTGTAGTTGTACTCATCTAAATGCGTTAAATAAAATTTGCACAAATTGTCTAAATTTTTAATTTTTTTTTAATTTTTATTAATTAAACATTTTTTAAAAATTCTTTCAACTAAAATTCCGAATCACACTGGATCCTATTTATGTATGGAAATTTATTTATGTGTGTGATACTAAACACGTACATTTTTTATTTGAATTGATATATGTACTTATGTGTGAAATGAAGCATTGACATTGCCAGCCCACGGACTGACTGTCGAGCGACTGAAAAATGTCACATTAACATTTATATTTTGTTGTTGTTGTTGCTGCTTTTTTGCAGATATTTATAAGCGCCCACACGACAGGCACACCCAACTACAACAATACATATAATGTATGTATGTATGTGTGTGTGCGTGTTACCGGATGTCATCTGCGTCTAATTTGAATGGCGTTGGCAGTGAAAATATAACAACACAACTGTCAGTTGCTGGTGGCAATCTGCCAGCCAACAATTGCTGGTAGTCACACGCAGCTACGAGATAGGCAGTGATGAATAAAACATAAAACAAAACAAAAATATCATAACAAACACGTGAGCGGAAAGCGACAATTGGTAAAACATGACCAGTTATTATTTTGTAATGTGGTGGCTGATTATGAAATTATTAAATATTTTCCTCTCCAATTATGATATAATAATGTTTACAACAGTTTTATGCAATCGAACGAATTTTTATGCAATGAAGCACTCCATATTACGAATTGTTTTCAAGAACACAGCGTTTTCTGTATAAGAATACATAAGAAACACACTAAAGAGATCAGTCTAGTCTAGTTTTTAGTCTATCAAGTCTTAGATCAAAATAATAAATTAAAAATTTAACTAAAATTTAACTTACACGAAGATCAAGACACATCAGTGTTGCCATATCAGAAGATTTCCTCTTAAATTTAGTAGATTCTTGGCCTTTTAGGAGAATTTTTGGAAGGAAGTCGAAAGTTCAGGATACATTTGACACTATTAGTTAGTGGCACTGAAGCCTTGAATATTGAAAGTGTCTAATTTATTTTAAATAACTTTTATGCTTCAAAGTGTATAATTCATGCAATGAGTGAACGAAGTTTACAAAAGCAAATTTCATACCAATCTAATTTTTTTATGTTTAGTTTGTGTTAAGTATTTGTTTAGCTTAAGCTGAATTAATAAAAAAGACTGCAATAAAAAACTAAACAAATGTTTATTTTTTTATGAGAAGTTCCTTAGATTATAATGATAAGATTAGATTATAATGATGATAAAATGTTTAAAAATTTAGGAGAATTTTTAATTTTTCGGAGGAATTTTCAGTTTCTTTTTAAGATTTAGGAGAAAGTAATTTCAGGTATCTGGCAACACAGAGACACATTAAACTTTTGATGTACAAAGAGATTAAAACAGACTTATGTTTGATCTATGAGGAGACCAAAACACACTAAAGTTTAAGTCTACAACGAGATCGAAAGGTTTGATCAATAAGGAGATTGAAACACAACAAGATCCAAGAAAGAGATCACAACACACTAAAGTTTTGGTCTACAAGGATTTCAATACATATTAAAGTTTTAGTCTCAAGGAGATCGAAACATACTAAAGCTTTAGTCTATCAAATTTTAGATCAAAATAAACTCTAAAATCGTAATCTACAAGAAGATCAAACCTTTTGTTTTACAAAGAGATCTAAGAAGAGACAAAAACACACTAAAGTTTTAGTCTACAAGAACATCAAAACCACCAAAGTTATAATCTACAAGAAGATCAAAATACACTAAAGTTTTAACCCTTTAAGTAACAATGTCCAATATATTGGACTACAGCCCATACAATTCATACAGCCCGGTTTATTTTCATGTCGGAAAGGGTTAATCTACAATTAGCTCAAAACTCATTAAAGTTTTGGTCTAAAAGGAGAACAAAACACACTAAAGTTTTAGTCAGAGAGGAGATCAAAACTTATTAAGTTTGGGTCTACAAGGATATCAATACATATTAAAGTTTTAATTAGCAAACAAAAATCTTTCATATTTGTAGCGAACTTTTCTATACAGCGAAAACGTTGTTCAGCTAAAATTTAATTTTCATTTTAAACTTCATGTAAGAATGCAAACACAGCATTGCTGCGGCGCGTGTTTAGAACCAGCCGCGACTTTTATAAATAAACAGAAAAAAAAACAAAGCGTGGATTTCTCGATCGATTCAATACCCCACGCGTTGTTTTTGCTAGTATACGGCCTCCACTTGACGTTTTATCGTTGCAGAACTGAAATCAAATTCTCAGTAAACAAAATTAACACCAGCCTTAATTTTAAACAAAGAGAAGTGTTTGTAAATTGAAAATTGAGCTGCAGATTTGTGAGTTAATCGAATTGAAGTTTCCATTCAAGCATTTAAATTCGCGCCTCTTGAAAGTTCGTTCACAGCAGACACAAAAAAACTGACTATGTATGTACGAATGTTTGTATGTTTATATGTGGCATTTGTACAAACAAACATGGGGTCGCTGCCAGTGGCCGCAACTCGCATTGCTTTGACTGCATTCGCCACGCAACACCGGCGGCGCATTCTAATCCCACACTGGCAGTGCTGCTGCGGTCCAAGCTGCTGCATCCACGTTCTTTATGCACATTAAAAAAAAAGATTGTGTCCGCAGGGATAAGGCATCGCCAGACGAACGTTGGCGCGCTTTTTCATATTAAGGGGGGTTTCTACCTTGTGCGGTAAAAAAAATCGATTTTTTTTTCATGCATTTTTGGATTAATACATGATTGTAGAATACGCTCCCAAAATTTGAAGTTGAAATCTTTCGAATTACGGAAGCAATTTATAGAAACAGGTAGCGGTGTCGAACGCGCCGAGCTGCTGAAGCAAAACTTTGAACGCGTTTTTCTCAAAACTACATTTTTTGACCTTGCGGAAGTGATTTAGGCCACACGAGTTGAGCAATAGCTACGAAATTTTAAACAGTCATTTATCAAGGTCTTAGCTATGGCACGAACTAGGATCTTCAAGAAATAATAATTTTTTCTCATTAAAAATTGAAATTTGTATTGAAAAAAGTAGGTAAAAATTGAGTTTTTTAGTCAAAATCGCATATATCCTTCATTTTTCATTTGTTTTTTAAAATCCTAGTTCCTGCCATAGACAAAAGGATACAGAATAAGAAAAAATTTCATTTTTGTGTTTCAAGTCATCTCAAACAGCGGCAGGACTTCCGCGAGTAAGGAAGTCCTGCCGCCATTGCTCGATGGCCCCCTCCCCCCCTTTGCATATTTTATCTTGAAACTTTTTTTACTTATACAATAAACATATACCTACATCTGAAAAAATTTTCCAGTGTTTATCTTAAAAACCTTCCCATCAAAAAATTTTCAAAAAAACATGTTTTCTCGGCCGCACAAGGTAGAAACCTGCCTTAAAGTGCGCCGCAGCAAAGAGTGGAAAATGTGCGAATTTGCCGCCCGCCGCTGACGATGGACGGTTGGGAATGTTTTGAAATTGTTACTTTTGCATGTTTTTTGCTGCAGCTATCGCTGCGCGGTTATCAAACAACATAACCGATTCGAATGCCGAGTAAATGAGCCAAAGTCAATTGCAAAGTGTTGACGGGCGAGCGGGCAAAGGCGACGGTCGCAGATTGACAGCGAATGCCGTTGGGCTGGCAGTCAGCCAACGCGTAATAAGCAACAGGCCACTGGGAGCGATTGCTGTCAACAGCAGCAGCAGTTTGCAAATAAACAGCAAAGCGAAGCGTTGTTTTTACTTGCTGAGCGCTGTTGGCCGCGGGCGCAGCAAATTGCTTAAATACCGCTCGCGTTTTTCGCGCGGCTGTTGTTTATTTTGCGGCATTGTTATTGTTGTGAGCCGAAAATGAAGTTCTCAATAAAGAAAATTGACACCAGGCGTGAGCGTTGGTCTATTTGTAGCATTGCCGCACAGATCGGAATTGTCAGTTGTAAAAGTGTTTTGAAACAAAGTTAAAGCGGTACTTTTTCTTAAAAGAGTCGATTATGGTGAATATTTTCAAAGAACCTCTAAGAATTTATATTTAATGTTGATTTATGTCTAAATAGGAATTGATCTGAAGTGCTGAATTGAAGTTCGGCTTTAATGAGTTTTCAACATTAAACGTTAAGTAGACAGCACAGTTTAAATTGGACTCTTTGTGGTTCTTAGCGACCTAAATGAGGATCTCAATGTCTCAATGCATTATCACAATTAACCATTCATCTGAGATTAACCTTAATATGCATTGGTCCGTCGATATTGTCAAATTAAAACTAAAAGGGTTAAGTGAGCTTTCATAAGAAGTCCGCCTATTCAACCTAACCTAACTCCCAGACAAGCAGGTGGTCTCTTAACCCCTTCGCTACAGGTTTTTACTGGAGAAAATTAAAATTTTAAATTTTACGTCTTAGCTTTTTACGCATAACGATAATTTGAATATTTCTTCATTTACTTCAGCCAAAATTAAAAAAAATTTGTCTAAATTGAAAGAAAACGTCAAATTAAAAAATTTCTCTAATTTGTTCTGCTTCTTCTTCCTTTATTATGTCAAGATATACCATTAAAAAAAAGTGTATACTTCTCTCCTTTAAACTTAAATATTCAGTTTATTAATTTCGTATTTTTCCTAAAACTTCAAACTATTCTAAAGACCAACAAAAATGTATTGCAACCATAGAGGATGCTGACGTCCACAAAGTAGCATGTTGCCATATGGCAATAAAAGAGCGAAAGGGTTAACGGTACCATACGAACGGGGAAAGCCGCACTCTACTTCCAGTATGATCCATAGTGAGTTGCATTTAAGCCATTTAGATTTATGAAAGAACCTTAGAGACCTTCTTCGAACTTAAGTTTACATTTCTCCAACTAAAAATTCGCACTCTGCAAATGTCGCTTTTCATTGAATTCGCCAAAAAAATGGTTCGGTGGCGAGGAATTTTTTCAATCTTAAATGTGCGCGCACGATTTTTGCCAACCTCATAAATAATACAAATTGCCGGCATAACTATCAAATGACAATCATTTCCGCTTTCGTTTGTTTGTTTTGCCTCTTTTTTTCGAATTGCTATATTTACGCAGCAAATTTCGCTGATGTCACGGCAAATGCCAAATGTGTAACGAGGGATTTTCGCATTTTCTGGGGCATTGAACCGGCGTCACGAAAATCGAAATGAAAAGGTAGATACGCGACGAGTTGGCTCACAATGGGCGAGTAACAGTTTCCATTCCACTTTCACTGCGGCGCAGAGCATGCGGCGCGCTACATCCTGCAGCCTGTGGCCAGCGTTGGAGACTGCGAAATAATATTATTTAATTTTTGTAGCTGGTCTCTAGACCATTAGACCACTGTTCGGTGTACGGGCATCTCTGGGGGCAATTCGCAGTCAGGCAGCAGCTTTGCGTTAGCTTAAACGTGCTGAGCGAGCAAGCGAGCGGCCGTTTGTGCCGATCAACGGGGGGCTAAGCGATCTTTGTGGAAATCACCCGAAAAAGGGCAGCCGGAGCCAGTTGCCAGACGCAATTGTCGACAAATGCCACCGTTGTTGATGTTATTGTTGTTGTTGTTGTTTGCGCGTCGCCGTTGTGTGCTCAGCGCGTGTCATGTCGCAATCACTTTCGCTTTCGTAAGCTTAAACTGCTTTTGGGCATTGCTACAGTTGTTGTTGTGGCATCCGAGTCGTATCAGCCGGGAAAATAAAACAAGCAGAAGATGTCGGGGAAACCGAAAGCAAAAACAAACAAAAAAAATGGCCCATAAAAATAGCCAGTGGCCATACAGGTAGTTGGTCAGCTTTTTCGGGCATTTCACGTTTCCTTACAGTGCGCCGCGCGCCGACCTGCTTCAACTTATCCCGCAATTTACGTTTCCTTTTGCTTCATTTGGTCTCGTTTGGCTCGCTTTGCTTTGGTTTGGTTTCATTGCGATTGCGGTCAGCGCTTGTGACCGCTTTTGGTGGCATTAAATGGAGCATTACGTTAACTTTAAGTTGATTTGTTTAGTCGCTTTTTATTGTTGTTTTTGTTTTCCTTTTTTTGTGTTGGCATTTGTTGCTGCGGCATTCCATGTTTGGTGTCATCAGTGCTGCTGGCTGAAGCTGTATCTTTTCATAAAATTCATTTACACACACGCACACATATTACATATAGAAGAGTATATATGAATATGTTGCAAAATTAGTCGTCATTGAAAGTACATGTCAGAACTCATGGACGGAAATGTTTTTGTGTTAACCACAGATCGGAATCAACTTCTGTGAACGGTGATGTGGAGTTTTTGGAAATAAAAACAATTACACCTGCAATGAGTTCTAAGGATGAGGAGGAAGTATGCAACACTTTCTATAATATGTTCTATATTCTTCAGGACTTCGGGTTCTAGGTTCTTCAGGAATGCCAACACTGTATCCTGGGTACCTCGGTTCGGGATTCCAGAAGTGTTTTATATAATCAAAGTGTAGCCTCTCGTCTGGTGATGTTTGCATTAACCCATTCGAGACCGACTGCACACAATGGATTTCCGAGGCTATAAGACAGCCTGCACACTGTGTGTGCAATAACAGTAATGTGCAATTATCAGTTATTCTGAGTAAACTAATCGTCGAAATACGATTTTTCTGGAACTAATGAAATCTGTAAAGTACAGGAAAACAAAATTTGGTATTGGTTTTACTGTGTACCAAAAAATCTAAAAATTATGAAATGAACAATACAAAGAAAAAACAAATTTCGTTCCTGGGGACCGTGTTTGAAAAAAATCGTCCTCTCGAATGGGTTAAATTACACTGCACAACAAAATCAAATTTTTTTTTAAAATAACAAGGTTCTGACAACGTATTCTGGTAGAGGGGGCCAAAAAGTAAATATACGTGTATCGGCGTTTTGAAAGTTTACGTCTGAATTTTTTTTTAGGGGGGTCAAAGTTTTCCCCTTTTTGCACATTCTTATGGTGAATCGGCATACGAAAATCATGTATGTAACATCAGATTTTAGGTATATGATGTGTTAAGCAATTTGATGTAAAATACTACGAAGAACATTTTTTTGGAGCATTTTCACCCTGTAGCTCCTATTTGTATGGGTCAATTTGACCCTTTTTTCTAATATGCCAAAAATGTCCTGTAAAACAGGACTTTTTAAGGACAAAATGTACCACGAAAATATTGGCCATAAAATTCTACTGTAGGTCTCTGAATACATCAAAGCTCAGAAATTAACTTGAACGCCAGAATTTAGCCGAAACTGAAAATGTGCTTAAGTGTTTATTTCGTACTTATTCAAAATTGGTACTAAAATCTCCTACAAAACTTGCACGTGGAATAGCAGATGGAAGCGCAACCAGTGTTATTTGTTCAGCTGTGGTTTTTTTCACTTTTCACTTTTCATCAACTTTTGTCGACCTGTCTTTATAAGTTCGCTAGTAGAAATGTTTCTTTTCTGTCAATGGTTCTAATGATTACTCGATGATTTATCTTTTGAGAGATGCACTGATTTGATTGTTATTTATTGTCCCTTCTCAACCATTATTCCATTGTTGTTATGTTCAATTGCCAACTGTTCTTCTTTCATCTCTCAATTCATCCATTTGGTCATTCTTTTCAGCAGTTCTCACACCACACAAATCGTTAGTCCACTCGAAGTAAGATTTGAAAGCTCTGAGCTGTTGCCTCGTTTCGCAGTTAATAAATTTTCATGAAAGTTTCGATATTTCGCACGAAAATTTCATGTCTGTATGTGTGTCTGTTGGGTTGTCTATTTATCTATTTACGCCTTAACCAGTTTCGGGAATAGCTTGGTAGCTCGCACATTAGTCACCAGTCGCAACTGCACACAATATTGCCAGACTGTGATTGTGGTCAACACATTTTCGGCCAATTTTTAAGTCATAGCGAATGCAAGAAGACGACAAAAACATAGAGTCCGATGAATCAAAAGATGCGCTTGCAGTTTTCGTTTTCTTCGTCAACGTTGTCGCTAGTTTGGCTATTGTTGTTGTTGTTGCTTCTGCTGCAGCTTCATATCGATCGTTTCGAGCGACGGATGTGCGTTGGAACGTGACTTTGCAATTGCCAGTGTTGCCTCTTGAATATTTTTGTATTCGAGTGCTGCAATGATGTTGGCCAGTTACGCAGCCAACTGCTGGAGGCGGCCAAGAGCGGCGTGCGGGTACTCCTCGGCTGTTGTTGTGGTTGCTGCTGCTGCTATTCTCGATTGGCGGCATGGCACGTGAATATTTACGTTTGGCCTTTTTTCATATAGCAAATGCAGCAAATTTTTTTAATCATCTTTATTTGTTGTTGTGTTTTTTCATATTTTACACAACGGTTGATTTTCCTATTATTGTTGTGCATTTTAAAATACGCAAAGATGCGATAAGCGAGAGGAATTTATGTTTTAACGACACTGTGCTGTCGATTGTGTCCAACTTTCGGGGCGGTGGCATCACGGACAGCGCACGCATGCGCCCAGACGCCGCGCCATTGTCTGAGCCATCAGCGCTACTTGCGCAACCAGCCAACCAGTCCAATCCAGCCGACCAATCGACCAGCCAGCCAGCCCAGCCCCAGCGGCCGAGCAGCGCTGGAATTGTGTGCAGATGACATCATGTTTTTGGCATTGTTGTCGACTTGGCCGCTGTCGACGTCCGACGGCTCGTCGCGCTGATGCGGCAATATGAGCGGTGCAAAAAGTGTGCTCGCGCTCCATAACAGGTTTTCGCCCATTTCGCTTTAACTTATTGCGACTTTTTCGCATATTGGCAGATTTGATATTTATTGTTGTTGTTGTTGTTATTTTATAATTTATTTTTTATTGTCTTGCACAGGTAATGCGCATGTCGGATGGGATTAACTGCTAGAAATTTGATGTCTATTGCGTGGACCATAGGAATTATTGAGCTTTTTGTTGTTTAATTAGCAGCAACAATAAAATTGTTTGGTAACTTTGAAGAATTATCTTTGCCTTTCCAAGAATAAAACGAATTGATGCTGTGGCAAATTATTTCAAAAAAATTCATAAATTCATACCTCAGCATTACAGCATAACTCAAAAAGGAACCGAGTGATGAGAACTGCGTCAATGTTAATGTTTTGTTGTTCAATCTGTTAATGGGTTGTTTTATTTGTGTTTACATAAATATTGGATACATGTGTGGAATTTGTTAAAGATTTGTCATCGCATTGTAACTGTTTAGAATGACAAAGAATTGCGAAATGAATACAAGCGAAATATTCTGAAAATGCGAAATTTTATAAAACCATAAATAGATTTAATCCTATGAATAATAGTTAGGTCGTTTAGTGTAATGCGTATTTACAAAAAATACGCATTAAAAAAATTCATAAAGAGCTGTCTACGCATTTGCGAGAGCGGTATTTATCTAAAGATTCGGAATTGATAAAATTTTGTTAAACAATTGATATCTTCTATAAGCGGTTTTTTTAAGATATCTGCATCCAGGAAGTATTTTTTTATAAAACTATTGCATTATGTTGCAGAAAAGAGCTGGAAAAATCAAAGTATTTGTATCTGTGGTGACAGCAAAGTTGCGCTTCTCTTTCTAACTTAAAGCAATAAGCGTTGTATGAACATTTTTAATCGATTTTTGATGCACCAAAAACTCATCATTTTATGAAGGTTTTTAAAAGCCTTTCCGATGTTGCTTTTAGAGTATTAAAATGTAGAGCCAATCCACAATAATTTTACCTCCCAAAAATTTGTTTCAATTATACATAAAGGATTTGAGTATTTGAAACAAATTTTTGAAGTCAAATTATTGTCGATTGGCTCTACTTCTCAATTCTACATAAGCAACTATCGGGTGTTTTTTTAGAGGTATAGAACTTCGAATTGAAATAAAACACAAGAAAATCGTTTTAATGTCCATCAATTTGGCTTTATTGGAAGGATAATTTTATGCCATTAATGTTTAAATATGATTTCGGGCATGTGGCCGCCGCGGCTGGATCGAATAAAGCCAATTCTACAGGTCCAATTTTCAACCACTTTTTCGAGCATTTGGGGCCGTATGTCGGCAATAACGCCACGAATGTTGGCTTCCAAGTCCCCTAACGTTTCTGGTTTGTTGGCGTAGACGAGCGACTTCACATATCCCCAAAGAAAATAATCCAATGGTGTCAAATCACACGATCTTGGTGGCCAATTGACAGGTCCATTCCGCGAATTATGCGCTCATCGAATGTTTCCTTCAATAAATCGATTGTGACGTGCGCTGTGTGGCATGTAGCGCCGTCTTGTTGGAACCACAACTCATCCACATTCATGCCATCCAATTCGGGAACAAAATAGTCGGTTATCATGGCTCTATACCGGTCTCCATTAACGGTAACTGACTCCTCTTCTGACTGGGTCCTCTTCAACATTTTGCTCTACAGCGGCAATTGTTTCTTCGGTGCGCACTGTTCGACATCTCTGCGGATGCGTATTATCACATAGAGTAAACGTAGTGCGAAAACGACCCATGGTTAACCGAATTAATTGCTCTGATGGACGATTATGTCGACCATAAAATGGACGGAGCTTGCGGTAAATTTCGCGAACTGAACCATTATTTTCGAAATAAATTTGCACGACTTGCAAGCGTTGTTTTATTGTCAACCTGTTCATGATGAAATGGCAAACCAAACTGAACATAAATGACATTAGAGTTGCCAGATTTGACCACAAAATGCCAGTTTTATCTCTATTCGAAAAACAAACCTCTAAAAAAAACACCCTATACTTATAACTATAGAAAAGTGTTTGTTCAAAATGGTTTTTTTTGTAAAATGAACTTCCAGAGCGGGTTGACACAGCGGTGACACTACTACTGTAACTCAGTAGTAGTGAGTTCTGTTAGCTTCCAAGGATTGGAAGACTTCTGTTGAAAGGGTCTACCCGGCGTTTGGCTGGCAATGACACCACTTTGTCGGTTGCAATTGAAGAAAAATGATGCTTTTGCAAGTTTCAAATTTACTGTAGATACTCGTATATTATAGGATTTCTTGCAGTTTAATGATTCGGTTGTGGAATGCAATGCTTGTTCTACACATCTCAGTGCTATGGTTTTTTAAATAAGAAAGACTATACGCACTTTCGTTAAGGAAACGTGGACGATTCAAAACATTTCAAATGCAGATGCTGCGCTTTCTTGCGTATAAAACTTAGACGAGGGATGTGTTACACATTTGAAAATTTATTGAAAATTTGCTTTGTGAAAATTTTCACATTCATCCATTCATCCAGCTCTACCTTTCTTTTAACATTCAGGCCGTTTCAAACAGAATCTAATCAATTTAGTTATCTGATTTCAAATTGACTTAACCCTTTATGCTACCCTTTTGCTACTTTGTGGACGTCCGCATCCTCTATGGTTGCAAGAATACATTTTTTTGTTGAGTCTTTAGAAAAGTTTGAAGTTTTAAGAAAAATACGAAATTAATAAACTGAATATTTAAGTATACACGATTTTTTAATGGTATATCTTGACATAGTAAAGGAAGAAGAAGCAGACAAAATTAGAGAACTTTTTAATTTGACGTTTTCTTTCAATTTACATACTTTTTTATTTTTAATTTTGGCTGAAGTAAATGAAGAAATACTCCAATTTTCGTTATGCGTAAAAAGTTTTATGTTCAAGTAATTATTACAGCCACAATTATGTGGTTGCTCATATAGAAAAACACTCTAAAATACAGGGTCCGAGTATAAAAATTAAAAAATTGTTTATGGAATGTTGCTATGTAACCACATAGAAGCTTAAAACGTAAAATTTAAAATTTTAACTTTCCCCAGTAAAAACCTGTAGCGAAAGGGTTAATAAGGAAATTAGGTAACTTTTTGGTAGACGAAGAGGAACAAGTTTAGACGATAAAGTTTAGAGTTCTATGAAGCAAAACCATTCATTATAACTAAATTTTAGTTTGAAAATATTGGCGGATTCCGATGAACTTTTGAATAACTTTCGACGACTCTACGAATTTTTGACTGAAGAAGAAGAAATATCCACTAACGAAATGCTGAACAATCATACTTTTAGAAACTATTTCCAAAGTGAGCATTCTGCAAAGCCCTGTTAGCATTTTTTTAAACCAAAATACTTATGATCTAATATAACTAATATCTAGCAATTCAAACTTAAAGATGAGCTGGTTTTTTTGATATGATATTCGATTTCAAAAGCATTCGATTAATTATGAATTTAGATATATTTCTATGTCCATGGAATCAAACCTGGTTTTTTGATAGGACTATAGATGCTTTTAAAATTAAATTAATTATGAGCATTTCCTGTGTCCAGAAAATCACACTCAAGGATGAGCTGGTTCTTTTGAACGATATTACATAGATTTCAAAAGCATTAGATTAATTATTAATTTAGACTTATTTAGTTGTGCACTTTCTATGTCCAATGAATCAATCTTAAGGATGAGCCGGTTTTCTGATAAGAAAATAAGTTTTAAAATCATCACATTAAATATGATTCTAAATGATATTTAGACAGCTGCCAAGGCTTTGCTAGGGTTGTGAAATCTCTGAAGCCCAAATATGTATGAAGTCTAGTCTAGAATAGTCATCAGTCAATCTTTATAAATTATTATTATAACAATTGTTTGATATTTATTATCTTATTATATCAACAGTCAAAAATGCCACCTCCTTTAAAGATTGCTGAGGCATATGTGAATTTGATATATTGTAAGAATGTGTCACCTTCGAAAAGATCTACCAATAGAGGCTTATTGATTTCGATTAGTAGAATCGACAATTTAGAAAAACATATTTTCCAATATCGCCTAAAAGTTAGGGGAACAGAGTTGGAGTTACACCTGTTTTTCCTTTCTAATGGCTACCATTACAAATCACTTGTCCCTAAAACTGTGAAATGTGGAAGCCAGCTCACTTTTACATGAAAAGCTTCTGACAGTTGCGCCGTCTTTCATGCAAGCACTGAATTTTGCCGGTCACACCCAAAAGCCACATACATACATTTGTATGTCTTATCGCTATCACCGGTTGGCAGTTAATGCACCACAAAAGTGGGTCCAATCCAAAAAGTCGAAGGGCGTGCACCGTCCGTCAGCTGAGACAAGTTTCTCCGCCGGATATTTTTGTTCAATTCATCGGCTGTCCGCTGCTGATGTCGCGCTGAGTGCAGCCGAAAGCCGAAAATCGACAAAAAAGCCAGTCAGAAAATGCAAATGAACGAGTCGAGTGAGTGGAGTAGCATTTCAACAACAAACGATTTTTTTTTTTGGAATTTGGTTGCTGCTTTTGTTTGCAAAATCTCATATGAGATATTTAAAAGGTGATTTTTTTTTATTGCTTTTTTGTTCGTTGTTTTTGTGTGGAAAGTTCAAGGCTAATGTTGTCAGCGTAAAACAATTATGAGCACAAAAACGTGGAAACTTGTTGAAAGTGTCTCAACGCTAATGGCTTGCAATGAAATTATTATAATTAAAAACAATTAAATTTTAATTTTAGTTCAATTCTATAAATTCAAACGAAATTGTTATTATTATATTAATTGTTTAAATTTTAGTTAAATTATTATTTAAATCGATGAGACAAGCTTCTACAAAAAAATATGTGGGCGTTTCTACATCTACATGCGCCGTTATAAGTACAGTACTGTCAATTACCTAATGCGGCTTAAGTTGGACTTGGCATTTATCGGTCCGCCCTCAGAAATAGTTCCGTTTAAATGCAACTGCGCGCTGTGGTCCGCGCCTGAAGTAATCTCCGCCGAACACAAACTTCAACTGGTCGAACCTTTGTCGAAATAAAGAAAAAAACAGATTTATATTAAAGCACCATTAAAGTCGTCAAATTGTTTGCTATCGCATTGAAATGACATCAAAAGCCATCAAATTTCAAGCATTCGAACTGTCCCAACAACAATAAAAAACGTTAATGACAGGCCGCAAGACATGTTGACCCCGCAAATAGAGTCGAGTAATTGCTGCTTGACGTCAGCCGACAACAATGTGCACAGCTCAGCTCAGCAGAAATTTAAATAAATCTGCATGTTGTTATTGTTATTTGTTGTGTTGTTGTTGTTGCTTATTTGTGTAGGCGTAAGTTGATCCCGTGCATTGCTGCCGACCGCTACAACAGCTGTCGCCAAGCAAAAAAAAATTTTAATATAAAAAATAAAATAACACAAAAAACTATTTAAACGTATAAAGAATTAAAAAACTTTAAATAAACAAAAAATCAAAAAATTAATACAACGGCAAAACGAAAACGCTGTGTATTACAAGTTAACATTAACAACAACAACAGTGACATGAAAACTTCGCATGTTCGTAATAATGGCCATAAAAATTTCACATTTGACATTAACAATGTTAAACTGCAATTGTACAACAACAAAAAAATGCCCAAAAAAAATTGCAACAAAACTAACAACGACATTGGCAAAATTTACAGCAGCAATAACAGCAACAACAAGCAATTTTGGTATAGAAACCAAACATACTGCAATAAAAACAATAACAACAACAACAATATGCAGCACACCAACAATCACAAAACCTTTGTCCAAAACTGACAAAAGCCGAGCGCACCAAAGCAAAAAAACTCACAAAAGTTGAAACAATAACAACAACAACAGTAACTGCCAAACAACGCCCACCAAATTAATAAAGTATCTGTGAGATACTTTAATTGCACAGAGAGGCGGGCAACGGCCCACCGAGCGTAAGCGGCGTGGTTGAGGCGGGGGAGGAGAGGGGCGCTGCAGTAACGACAGCAAACAAGTTGAAAATTGTATGTTGGCACAAAAAGAGGCGCAATCTTGAAATATTGCAGTCACAACAAAGTCGTCCGAAAACAAAAACAATCATAATATTAGCAGCCCGCAAGCCGCCTACAGCACAGCGCGCAAATATTTATGGTTTGAAACAACAACAACAACAAGACTAGCATCGACACCGACACCATTGCCGCCTCCACCATCGCCATCATCACCATCGACATCATTACGAGCATCATTCAGCTAAATTGCCACCAATATTTAATAACATCTACAACAATAATAACAACAACAAAAGCAGCACCAACAACAATAATGAAAATGTTGTAGGCAACATTTAAATGATGTGTTGCCGTTTTACCGCCACGGGACCTTGATGCCAAGACTAGCAAAGATGTGCGACGCCTACAACAACAGCAACAACAAAAACGTCACCAACCAGCAACACGCGGCGACTACACTAACAACAATCGGCCAAGTTGTGGCATTAACGGGAGGGAGAACAATGACTCGCACTTGTTATTATTGTTATTATTAACGTAGTTGTTGTAATTGCTATTGTTGTTGTTGTTATTGTTTTTGCTATAAATGTTGCTGCTTGCGATGGCGAAGGCGATGATGATGTTGATGGCATGGTGAGCTCGCCCAATTATGGTTATTAAGGCATATTAGCCAATTTTAATAATAACAACAACAACATCAGCATGACCATATGGCAATAACGCACACACACACACACACACCTCTACTCGTATTTTGGCCAGCTTTATGCATGCGTAAGTGGCTTTGATGAGATGTGGCAATTCGACACCACACAAAAATGTCGGTTCGGATGGTGCAACAAAGGCTGTGAGCAATGCGCCAACGATTTTGGCGGTATTCACCATCTGCTGCTGAAAGAGTGCTGTAAATTTTGTTGAAATTACAAGAAAATAAAACATTGTTGGCAATTTTGCCAAATGCTGTTCTCTTTTGGCACTTGTTGAGTGTAGTTCAATCAAATTCAGGGTTGCATGGGGCGTGTCAAAAGCATGCAATAATCAGCTGACTTGGGGATAATAATGTCTGCTTTCTATTTTCATTTCCACTGTATTGTTTTTTAGTCTTCACAAATAGTGAAGATATAATGAATGCCGCAATTGTCAGGCCACAGTCGGAGTATAGTAAATTAATATTTTAATAATCCCTTATTATGTTTTGCCATTTTTGGCAATAATGTGGCCTTCGTTGTTGTGAAGGAGGTTTCTCAGCGCATGTGTTGAGGTTGCAGTCAGATTGTTGGCGATAGACAGCGACGATGGCACTAACATAGTTGCTGATGTGTGTGAGCCACATTTGCGGAGATTTCGTTTTCACGAGAATTGGCTTTTAAGCCTTTTGCAAAATTTGCCTTCTGCAAAATTCGTGTTAATGGTCTAAATTACTGTTCGGATTCGGCATAAAATATAATGTAGTCTTCATCCTGGTCGATTGATCGACAGCTGCGTTAGTGTATCAATGATTCAAAGTATCTGCTCGCACTGATCTTTTATAGTGTGGGTGCCACACCTAAGGCTCCAAAGTTGCTTGATCCTATTATGATTAAGTCGCATCGAAGTTTTCTAGAGAACTTGTCAATGTGTGCTTAAAATTGGCACAGCGGTCTTGCGCGATTTAAGAAAAAGTTTACTATTCAAATAGTGTGTATGACATTCTACGAGGGCGGGTCAATAAGTCCGTGACTTTTTGAATGAAACATAGATTTTTAGATAAAAAGTTATTTTATTTTTCAACGTAGTCTCCTTTGAGATCTATACACTTAGCCCAACGTTTCTCCAGTTTTTTTATCCCTTCCGAAAAATATGATTTGTCGAGGTCTCATATTTAAATTGCTGCGATTAACGTTTTATAGTATTGTTATTGTTTTACTCTCAGAGTTTGGTCTTTTATTTACTAAGCGTGCAGAAGGAAAAAGAGCAGCAATAATTTTAGTTTTTTAATTTGTACTGTTTTAGTTTGGATTCGGCCTTCGGCCTCCAACGCACTAACCAACTAACTCAATGCAAAGTTGCCCAATTAAGTGGCCTGTGTCGGAGAATTCCCAACCGGGGCACATTTTTCGCATGCAATAATCTAACATATGTAACTAGCGATTGTGCTAATATATGAATTTTGTTCCTCAATTCACTCAACTTGGGAGCATAGGAACACAACAAAGCTTTGCCTTGTATTGGTTATAATAATGAATTGAATTTCTGCCAGGGTAGGTGATTGAGTAATGGGGCTGCCATCTATCGTTCCCTATGATAGACGACTCCGTATGGTGAAAGTTTTTCGACTAAGTACTGAAAGCGTCCTTCTGTGTATCTGTTGCTGATAGGTAAGAGGCGTACAATACAGGGGGTTGGTGTCTTCAATGGGCGCTCCATAATTTTACGTTAATCAATACTGACTTTTTGGTGGTGTTGTTGTTGCGGTTGTACGACTTGCAGCTGATTCACTGAATGAAGTGGGCGATTTGACTGAGAAATGTTGATAGGAAAGGAAACAATTCGAAAAAAGGGCAAATTTTAAAGAGGGCGGACTTAAGTGCAAATCAAGCCGACAATCTCTAAGATGAGAGCCCAAAGCACTATGCGCGGATTCTGTCAAGTTTTACTAAATATTAAGTAAAATCAGGTGTTTGCAATCGTTCGAATCTTACAAACAGCTTAACGTCATCGCTACTGTTCTGTGTCTGTCCTTCGATATTTTTGTTACGCCTTATAACCACTTTACCTCAACTCACAACCTCCGAGCGTCATTGTCGTAGTTCGCGTTGCGCATTTAAAAAATGTTTACAATTCATTCGTTTATTTTTAAATGCTTTAAATCAGCAAAAGCCAATGCGCAAAAATATTTGAAAATACCAACAAGTGCCATTTTCAGTTCACATATTTATTTATTCAATTTACTTGAAATTATTTCCATCCAATAAGCTTAGTGTTGATTTTGAAGACCACAACAGTACGGCAACAATTGGTTTGAAAAAAACATGGAATGGAATTTTAAATGCTGACAACATTTTTTCCTTCCACCTCGTCACCGCATTGTTGTGGTCTTCAAAGTCAACAGAAAACTTATTGGATACAAACAAATTGAAATAAATTGAACAAATATGGCTACAAAAATGAGTACAAGTAAGTGAGAGGATGACAAACGACCGAACGAATCATATACGAATGACAATTCCAAGCGAGTTTCAAGCGGTTGCAATTAGAACAACGCAACTGAGCGATGTCACCAACCAAATTGCTAGTCGAAAATAATTTTGAATGCAAAGCCATTCGATGAAAGGACTGTCAGACATATCGATCGATTGATCACGTTAGGAAAACTAACTAAATAGTATTACTTTTCTTTCATTAGTTAGCTTTTTGGAAGTAACCTTATTACGAATATTGGAATTTCATTTTTCTTTAATAAAAGTAGTAAAAAACAAGTACACCTAATTCTGTTTTTACACGGTCTTTTTTTACACGGATTTGATTTAACATGGTTTGAAAATAAAAAATTTTTAATTTTTCGTGCTAAATGGAATAAAATCGTGTAAAAAAATTAAAATTTTTAATTTTCAAACCGTGTTAAATCAAAACCGTGTAAAAACAGACGTGTACAAACAGAATTAGGTGTATTATAAACGTTGATGGGCCTTGGTCTTCTAACGATTGTCTAATCTAAAAACCGAAGAAGTTTGTCACCTTAATACGCTGAAATATTTATTCAAAATTCTGCATAGGTATGCAATTATTGAGCACATAAGACACGATATAAGTTCGGTGACATGAACCACGTATGATTCATTGGACAGAGAAGAAGAAGATCACACTGATTGATTTGCTGTTCAAGTTTTCATTTCTCTATATGTGGAAATAAACTCTGCCTTTTGGGTGTAGCTTATCGAAAATAAGCACTTTGCTGTTTGCTCTGTCGGCCGTCAGTCAACAGTTCGCATTGCGAACACCAACACATGAGATCAACCGACGAGATGAGATCAGCCGTGCGAATACAAAACGCGATCGTTGTTGAAATGTTAGATGAGATGCGCTGAAGAGGGGCGAGAAAAGCGGCCTGGAATGTTGTGTGCGAAACGTGACTGCACGTTTCACGACGGATTTCACAGGCGTGTTAAAAGAGAGTTGTACATATTTCAAGTAATTTTGATCTTAATCACTTTAAAGAGATAATTAATGTTTTTACAAGGTTGAATGCCTTTCGAAATGATTTTCTTTACATAGTTTGAATGTTTTGAAATTTAATTACCTACTAATTTTTTGTTTTTTAAACTTCTCTTCTATCCTTGGCGATGCTCCGGATTCATGTCCTGTTCGAACGTTGTGCAATTTGGGATCATTTCGACAGCTTTCACCCAATAAAGCATCTTCAATCAATCTTTATCTTTAATCTTTAAGCATCGTTAATCAAAACTTACTCATATTGGAATTAAAAAATAAGTAATATACCTAAAGTTCTTTAACCCTGCTTAGATAAGGTACGTCTGCGAGACGTACGCCCTTTGAATTTTTTGCTCTCTCTCTCTCAATCGTCAATTTTAATTTTATTTTTATTTTACTAAACAAACATTATTTTATTTCAAAAATTATTTTATGTTAACAGAAATTTATTAAATAAATGATCTCAATAAGAAAAGTATCAATATTCCTTCTAGCAACACAGACGTATCGCTATCTTTTCTGTACAAAAAAATCTAACTAGGGTTAGGTTATCTAACTAGGGTTATGGGGAGGTTCTCCTCTTTTTTTTTTTCAAAAAATCAATTTTTTTTTTTTTTGATGAAATGAAAGGTATGAATGTCGAGAATATGTGTGCAAAAGGATTTTTTGATACGACGCGTATTTTCATGGGAGAACACACCTGTCTCACGCGCGCTACGGGACGCTCCACTGCTCTAATTTGCTTCAAACGCGTTTATCTCGAAACCATTTCTTTCATCCTAACGTCAAGCGTAACTCATGATCTACTTATCCGAGTTACTTCATCTATAGCATTTCTTAAAGGGTATGATTTTTTATATGACTTATACCTAAAACAAATATAAACAAATGTGTAATAATAGTCTTTTAACAAAAGAAAAGTCGAAAAAAAGATGGTAAAAATTTAACTTTTTCTATGATTATGCATAAATTAGATGATTTTTTATAAAAATTATTCGAAAATAGGTATAAGTCATAGGGAATTGAATATTCTTTACTATAAAAAAAAAATTTTTGATTTCAGTTCACTACAAGTGGCTACAGCGTTGACGTTTCCGAACAATGTTTCGCTTGCAGAGGTTGACAAGACCCGCCATTTTTGGGCCGCCATATTGGATTTTGTAAAAAAAAATTTTTTTCTTGTATTTTAGAAAGATGGCTTAATAAATCATCAAAACCGTCTATTCGTGAGTCGTTTCATTATCCGACAGTAAATGAAAGAATTTCGCTTTATTTTCGGCCGAAAAGAGGAGAACCTCCCCTTAATGTCATCTAATTTCGTTTAGTAAATTTTCTTGACAAGAGTTAAAATGTATCTAAGAGGGATAGTCGTCACCACAGGTTAAGAAGCCTAATTGTAAGGAACTCGACATTGAGTTATAGATCTTCTTTAAACTTTATATCAAGTGATATGAAACGGTGGACAGAAGTATGAGTCGAGTAGAAGGAAGGCACATTCTTCTACTTGACTCGACTCGACATACTTTTAATTTTGCACCGTTCAAAACTAAGAACTAGTTATTGACTATTTTTAATATAAATCTACTTGGAAGCTAACTTAAGGCAGATTTTGATGATGACTGGATGCAATTTACGAAAACAAAAATGGTCCAATATGTGGTTGCGGCTCAAGCAAATCTCCAAACATAAATTGGTAAAAGAGGATAAGAATCCGATATAAGAATAGATACTGGTTGATGCGGGTTTACCAGTATCTATGAATTGCACCTTCTGCGTAAGAAGGTATTAACCCTTTTTATCTCTCCAATAGTTTGGTGAAAGCTGAAAAATTAATGAGAGAATGTATTTCTGCATGACGAACGACAAATCTGAAGCGAATGAGGCGATTGATACACCCTACAGAGACAAGGAATAAATCAATTGTGCGTGTGAAAGGGTTAAAGGGTGAATTAAAAAATATATTAAAAACGAAAATTGAGTTCGATTTGAAATAGTTTTTTGGTTTTACTGATGCGCTTATGATAATAATAATAATAAATTTTGTTTGCAGATAAAAACTTAACATGCTGCAAGCTTTATAATTATCACATGATAACAACAACAAAAAATTTAAAATTACGAGTACATCCAACCAGCCAGATGACGCAACACGCGACGCACACACGGCGCATTGTGGCAAATCAATCAAGGCAGAAAAATTTCAAGCAACAATGCCACCAACAACAGCACTAAAACTTGGCGAACCGCTACCGCAGCCAACAACAGCAACGCCGCCGTTGAAACGATAAATCGTTTCGCCATTTAACGAGCACATATTGAAAATGATCGAAATCGGCAAGCATCGACTGCAAACCAACCGTCAGTCCGTTCAATTGCCGCACGCATTGATGGCCCATCCATTTATGTTAATGAAGGGAGCGCGAGACCGCTGGGATGCGCAGCCGCGCTGCCGACCGCCGACTGTTGGTGGCACAGTGTGGCGCTTCTGTAAATAATCGCATAATTATGCACATATGTTGGTTAGTGCGTGTGTGTGTGTGTGTGAGAGTCTGTGCATAATCATTAATATTTGCTACCTTTGCCGTCTTAACTATTACTGCGCCAACTAGAAAAGTTCGTATCTGAATTTTTCACATGCCTATGCTGCTTGGTTGCGTGCTGAATTAGCAGGAAATACACACACACACACACACACACACATTTAACGCAGCGGCTGAAATCAATTTGCGTGAACGGCGCACCAACGGACGCTGCGCCGCTTTGGGCCCTTGATTGCTGCCGTCATGACTCGCCTTGACGAGTGCTTTGCCCAAACGCGTTCTTCTTCGTTCGAGTCGGCGTGTCGGCGTTTAGCTGCCGCGGAAATGATGGAAAATTTAGTGGAAAATTGCCTACGATTATGGACAATTATTTAATTAATAAAGCGCGCTGAATAATTGGTTTCGAATGCGGAACGAGCAAGTTGAAGTCGATCCATTGACTTTGTGTGAAATTTCGCTGTAAAAGCGAAAAGTAGGGAAATCGATTTTGTTTGGCAAATATGTAAATGTTGGTATTTAGTTGAGATATAGTAATGAAAACTTTACATTTACATACAGTAGACCACAGTTTTTCATGGAGTTGAATGGCCTACAAGTCGACTATGATCGAGTTAATCGATTGTTTAAGGGGTTACATCACCTTGGAACAATAAAAAGGAAGCAAAGTGATTACGCAAATGCTTTATTCAATATAACATTTTTGGAGCCAAGTATAAATGATCTGTGAAGGACCAATGCAATGATTTGCTTATAAGGAATTTAAAGTGGGCTAATCGTTTTTAAACAGCAGTCAAAGAAAATTGGACTAAAACGATGGTGCAAAGAAAATAAAATGTTGGGAGTAAAGTAGACATGAGCACAAGTATACAAAGTGACGACATGTGTGAGGGACTAACATGAATGCTTTTGCTATAAGGAGTCCAATATGGAGCTCTCTCGGTTCTAATTTGTTCTGAATTTGCAGAGTCAACTAAAACGAAGCAGAGTGGCGTGCCAACAGTTTGTAATAAATACATTTTCATATTTCGTGCGCATTTTGTAAACTGTGGTAACTCTTGATTCACGTCACTTATGAAAAATGCCAACCGACACCAATAAACAAGCCAGCCAGCTGTTTGCTCTGACGTAATCGCCATAATGGGTTTTTGATTATCGCATCGTAAGTCGACTTCACGCCAGCTGCCGTGAGCGTTTAGCCCACAACGGACGCACCGCCAATCAACACGCCCACACCCGGTTCAAGTGCAAATTCCGCGGCAATGAAGTCAAATTGGCTCGATTCAGGCAGCTACCAAAATTGGCAATGCTCCGATCCGCCAACAATGGCGCAGGGTGAGGCGCTGTGAAGTAATCTAAAATGGATTTTGCATTTGATTGGCACTTTTGGCACTCGCCACTTGGCTGCCATTATATTGCGCGCACATTTTGTTTCTACTATACTAATAACAACAACAACAATAGCGCAGTTCGTTCATTGAACCTGGAAGTTGCGTCGAATCGGCCGTCGCACTTTCATATCAAATTTCGCTTGAATTTCACTTTTTTCCAACGTAATTTTGCATGCTGGCGCCAGGCTTGGGCGCAACAACAACAACTGCAATACACACAGTGGCAACGTGCGCATTTGTGGCAGCACTTGTGTAACCAATTAATTTCACTTATTAGCAAATTTGCAGGCATGTCGAAGAGGCCTTTTATCAAAGCGCGTGGCTGGCTGTGTGGCTCGGGCGGCACAAAAGCTCGTCACGACAAAATGCGAAATGGTTGAACGCCGTTTTCGCAATGCGCTCATATACGCAGCCACACATGCGGCGCAACACGAAACCGTTAAGGCTGAAAAAGAAGTGAAAATCACTCGGCTGTGGCTTCGCCATGCACACTGCAAGAACAAAAAGAGAAGAGCAGAGTGTTTGCGAAAAATTCACACTTGCAACGAATGCGTCGAGCGTTGGAAATTGCCGCCGCCGCCGTCTCACTTAGCCAACTGTGCATGGCCGCGTGAGTTGCGTCAAAAAGGTCAAACAGCCGCCGACGACACAGAAGCCGCTGCGTGCAGTATTTCCACTCGTCATCGTCGGCCGCCGCTCGGCGCAATCAAATTACGCAAAATGATTTTTTTTGTTTTTTTTTTTTAGTGATTTGTTTCTTGTTTCTTTGTAGGCAAATCAGTTTCAGCTAAAAGATATAAAACACAAACAAATTTGCAAAACGAAAACTCACGCCGCCCATAAATTAACCTTCGCCAGCGCCCAGTTCCTGCAATTTGTATGTGTGAATTTATCAAATTTATGCTGCGCACGTCCGCAAAGTGATTTTTTTCGTTCATTATGCACGCACGCATGCGCACACGGTTGCCGCTGCAGCGCTGCGTGTCACACGCATGGCCGGCTGACGCGCAGCCAGACAATCGCACCGCGCGACGAACAAACTAAACTTGAGTGTTTATGCGAAAATTGGCACAGTAACTGTTCGCGCTGCACCGCAAGTGCCAATTGCCAAGTAGACAATGATTCGCACAAAAATCCACTCTACTATATACGCACCGATGTACATACATAGTCGTATGTACGAACATAGGTGCGTGCGGCCGACACTGTGCTGACGCAAGAACCGGTTGCAGCCAGTCGCGAGTCGTTTAGGATTGACGAGCAGTGGTCGATTCTTTGTATGCACACAGCGACTGCTTTCCAATCTGAAGAATTGTGCATGACACGCCGAACGCGGCGGTCTCAGAGGCCAGTGCGTGGGTTTAGTACTTGGAGAGGGTCGTGGGTTCGTGACTTGACTGAATCAGCAACAACTATGTGCACATCGAAGGCGTTTTATTTGGCCACTAATCGATTAGCAGGCGTTCGCCATTGCTTGTTGGGAGGGCAGAGTGCGAGAGTAAAAAAAAAAATCACTCTAATAACTCTCACTCTAACTTCGATTACATGTAATGTTGTAGATTACATTGCGCTTTACATTAGGTAGATGTGGTGTAGCCCCAGCCGTTGACGACTAGACAATCACATAGGCTAGTTTAGGCCGTTGTAGTACCCAGAACTTCTCGCTTCATTGATTTTGTATCTTTTTATTATTTAAAATACTGATACTCAAATAAATTTGAATTTTTCTACTTCATTGGAATTGCAGCTTCCGCCTTTTTTTAATAACTTTCGAACTAATAAAGTTAGAGTAATGAAATTTTGACACGTGATCAAGGAGATTTAGAGTTCTAACATACTTACTTTTCAAGAAAATTCTATGTAAATTTTCAAGGATATAAAGGATTAAAATTTTCAAAGGACTTTTTTCATATCCTTTTTTTACAAATAGATAAAAAATGAATTTTATTTTAATTCTTGAGCCTTTCTTGTTTCATTTGATATACGTATCGCCATATTCTAACAAGGTTAAGTATTTTTTATATTTTTTATCCCTTTAAGAATTTTGAAAGGACAAAGGATGTATAAATGAAAAACTAAGTACACAGTATTACTATATTTGGTCTCTAGTTTCACACACATATGGATTTTTCCCGGTGTGAAAAATGCTGTCGCACGGTGCAATGCCTCCAGAATATTTGATGCTGGCAGTGCTGCCATAGATATTCCGCAGTGATATTCAAATATGAGGGTACGGAGTAGTAACTACTTGATTGATTGACTTTAAATTTATACACAACAGGTTTGTTTGGGAAGATTTGCAGTAAAAATTATCCAGTAAACATTATCAGGAGAGTAGGCGAGCTTACGCTCCCAAAAATGAAACTATCCAAAAAAGTAAACAAACAGGAATTTGTAAGAATTTGCAAGATTTAACTCTTGGTTACACCAGTGAGACTTCGCACAGGAAAAAGGGTGTAAACAGGAGGGTTAAAGGACGAAACAACTAATTTTAAAGTTTCGTTTCAGATTTGAAGCTGTAAGGAAACTTAAGTTAAATCAGACATTTAATGCAAAAGGAAAATGGTCTGCGATTTTGGCCTTTCAGCGGCAGCAGGAAAAGCTGAGAAAGACGGTTGTGGGCCAGCAGACTTGCGAACGCACAAATTCCTTGCTGGTTCCATTTGCCTCCCAATTTTTGCAAAAATTATTTGTCTTCGCAGTCGATCATATGGCAGCCAGTCATATGTTTTTCTTGTTCTTCTTCTTACTGGCAAAAAGTTACTGGACAAAATTTCTCCAGTAAAAACTTGCAAGTTCTCACGAAATGAACTGTCACTTTACGGTCTCAGTTACTCTCTCGTTACTGGAGATTTGGCGTAAACAAACAGGATCCAGTAAAAATTTGTACAAATTCGTACAATTTATTCGTTGCTAGACAGACCTAATGAGTGGTATGTCCAGGAGGAAGTTTTTGGATATTAGTTTTTGTGTATGAACAAGAAGGCGTGGAAACGCCCTATATGGGCTAATCTATCATATTGAATAGCGTCGGATTTATAAGTAGGACAGCATTGTAATTTGGTACAACTTCGTCCCTTAAACCTGTTGTTCCTCTGGTGAAATCTCATGGGCTTTGGGTAAGGGGCGTGGCACTTTTCTTTTTTGACAAAAATTTGTTAATAACTTTGGAGCTATAGTGCTACATTCGAATTATTAGAGGCAACCTTCGGCTGGGGTAAGGATTGAAAAAAGTGTCGTTGCATCGTCCATATAATTAAAATTTGAATAACAACAACAACAACAGTGCCAAGGCGCCAACGCACTTCTTGCTGTATTTTAAACATATTCTTAACACATTTACCGTTGAAGAACTCAATCCTTTCGCTATTTTGTTCTACCTTGTGGACATCTAAACCCTCTATGGTTCCCTGAATACATTTGCTTGTTGGTCCATAGAATAGTTTGAAATTTTAGAAATAATACGAAATTACTAAACTGAATATTTAAGTTTTTAGAAGTTAAGTAATTTTTATTTTGACTTTTTACTTTAATTCATATATATTTTTTTTAATTATTAAGACATATTTGATTTGTACTTATGCGTAGACAATTTTATGTTTAAGTAATTATTACAGCCACAACTATATATTTTTTCTCATATGACAACACTCTAACAATTAGGGTCCTGTAACAAAAATTAAAAGACATTATTATGTTACAGAATAGAGAAATAGAATGTTGTTGATATAACCACACTGAAGCTTAAATCGAGAAATAACAAAATTGTTCTATCCCCACTAAAAACCTGCAGCGAAAGGGAAGCAAGTAATTCACTTCCGCTGGTCTTAAAAGGCAGTAAAACCATTTTATTACATCTAGAAAGCTTCGTTGCCATTTGTTAATAATTCCGTTGTCAACTTTTCAGGGAAATGGGAAGTGGAAAAGTCAGTAAACACTTAAGTTATGCACTGTAAGCAAAAATTTAATAGCAGCATGAATTTCAACGAATCATCACTATTCGCCAGAAGCAATCTGATTGAGATGAAAGTAAAAGCGAAGCTTTTTATATTCGATTAACATACAAAGATGCAGACCTTTAGCAGTTCGTTGACTGGCCAATGATCTCCTCTAGTGGACGCTCGGCTGTTTGGTGGCAAAATGTCTGGCTTATGGTTTGTTCCCATCATTAGTTGTGTTGCTCTCTTTCACGCTTTCAAGCTTAGCAACTATGAATGCCATTTGTAGTTTGTTCACCTTTAGCGCATTTTTGTCTCAAAATTATTTGCATAATTAGTCATGTAAGTATGTATATGCATAGTGTGTCGCCGATGCGTAAGCACGCGTGCATGTGTGCCCATATCTACAGTTACGCCTTATTGGCAAATGTTGACATTGACACTGACAGCGGCAGCGCTTTTGCCCCCGAAGCGCATTCGCTTGAGTTCGTAAAAAAAAACACACACACACACAACTGTTGCTTTTGACAGCTAAATGGATGAATGGGCGGCCGCGCAGGCGTCGAATGTTGGCGGCAAATAAATGAATGAATGAATGCTTTGGTGCGGTGCACTTCCTCAACTATTTTTTACACCGCCAGCATAGTCAAGTTTGATTGAGATTTATCGAGTGTAACCGCATTTGGCATTCGTTTACAGTCTCTTAAGCAAATCGTAATTAAAATTCGAAATTAAAACTCGCAAATCAAGCAAATAAAGTCTAAGAACGAATATCGACATAAAACATGGAAATGTGCGTTGGCAGCTGACGGCTGATAGAATGCGAACTGCGAATGGCAATTCCACTTGTGTCGCTGGTTGGTGTGTCGCTTAGTTAACAAGTTTAGACATTGGCGACATACACGAACTCCAACAACTGTTCAAGCAAAAGAGTCGAAGAGCAAATTTGCTTTGGTGGAAATCTGGTCCTATTCCCTTTTGTGCGCTTCTAAGACTCTCAAGGCCAGGATTGCTGATTTTGCCAGTATTCCAGAAGTGAATGTCTCATGTTGTCACATCCTTAAAATTTGTTCACTTAAAGCAACCTTTGTGCTCTTCTGTTTGAACCCTTGTCACACATCGTGAACACCACCAATATTTAACTCGATGCGGTTGTGGGCTGTGCGCCATTGCCACATTTGTGGGCGTTTGTTGTATTTTTAATTTTGGTTTGCTTCATAATTTCGTTGTTGTTGTTGTGCGTTTTCCATTAATTCTTTAATGTATGGCGAACGTCATGAAGCAATGCTCGAGACGCTTTAACCCTGATTTTGTTTTTGCTGTTTGAGTCGGTTTTGGTTCGTTTGTTTGTTTGTTTGCTTAATTCTTGGCATGTTTGTGTGAATTTCGTGTTGAAATGATTTGGGTTTATCTGTTCTTCATTTCCACTGCTATTAGTTCCACGCGTTTCGTTTTCCATGAGCTGCGTTCGGCAGTCATAATGTTTTTATGTCTGCGCGACTGTTCGAAAAAGTGAAACTGTTTACACATAAAATTTGGCTGGGGAAGGAAAACCTTAACGTGCGGATGCCATTTGTCTCACGGAAATGTGCTTCCGCTAAAAATGTTGTTGTTGTTGTTGTCGTTGCCGCCAATGCGCTCTGATTCTCGACAGCTCGCCGTTCAGTTGAGCGCTGAAACTCGTTTTGTACAAATTTGAAAGTGGATTAAGTGCCGTTTGTTGATTCGGCTGTTTCAAGTTTTTGTTTGCGTCGGTCGTTTTGTTTGCGTTGGGTGCGAAAACTACTTAAATTTGGTTTGATTCGAGAGGGGAGCGGGGCTAATGTGAACTTTTGAGTGTGAGAAGGTGTAGGCAAATTATGTGCTCTCAGCACTCCGATACAGTCGCTATGCATTAACTTTGTGGGCCAGTTTGCATTATTATTGTTGGGCCATGACTGCGGACTGTCTGAGTGTTGGCCGCTTGTGGCTGGCGGCAATGGCGGACTTGAACCGGATGCTTGTATCGATAGGTCGGCAATTACGATTTCAATTTCAAAGATGTGAAGAGTCACTTTTATTTGTGCTACAGAAAGTAATACTCGATGTAAAGCAGAGATGGTAATTGAATAATTGCCACTTGCATTTTTGTCGTCCGGTGTGCGGAAGCGGTCTGATGTTCCTCAGTTTGAATTGAAACTCTGACCTAAAAATAACACAATTTTAAATTTAACAATTTAATTAAGGCTTAACCGATGTTATGTGGGCTCATAGATCAACTAATGTTTTAACTAATCAAATTCTGAACTGATTTCCTAGAAAGATGCCAATGTTCATAGACAGCATGAGTCGAATCAGAGTAATGGAATTAAAGGTCTTACAGTAGGACGAATTCTTTTAACAATAGCGGGAAGCATGACATTGGTATTGGTATAAACAAATCTCTAATGATTGATAGAGATCTTCTGAAAAGCGCAGAACTTGGTTTACATTTTGCGAGAAGCGATGAAGCGGTGATATTTGGTTTGATCTTTAACCCTTTCCGACATGAAAATAAACCCGTTCTGTATGAATTGTATGGGCTGTAGTCCAACATATTGGACATTGTGACTGAAAGGGTTAATATAGATTGCTTATTTTGTGGGCAGGTGTGTTTGGTTTTTTCAAATCAACATAGCGCTGGACCTTGTATGTCCATTTCCACATAGTTGGATAAGAACGGACCTTGTATGTCAGTATAGGAGAATGGGAATGAAAATATCAAATTCCCATTTAGGAGAATGGGAACGGACCTTGTATGTCCAATCCCATCTTCCTACACTGACACACAAGGTCCGTTTCCATCCTCCTATATGGAAATGAACAAACAAGGCAAAGTCTTTGATTGCATTCAATCCAGAACTATCTTTATACCTGTTTAACCCGAGTTGCTACACAGCCACCTTGTGGCCCTCCTAGATAGCTATTCTCTAACGTATCTACCAGGAAGGAATTTTTCCAACGCGCAATCCATAAGCTGCCTGAAAATGAGAAAAAGTCGTAGCTAACAATGGGCAACACTTTGCATAAATTCATTGTAACAATTTCTCTGAATAAAGTTTCAAACTTACAAAAATAGACTCAAATCATATTTTTATCGCCAATTTAGCTATAAAAAAATAATAATCAAATTTAGCAAATATTTACTAAATATACAAAGTATTTGTATAAGCTCTTAGACAGAATACACTGGATTGTGCAGTTTCCTAAAAGATGAAAATACATTGAGAATTGTAAAAACTGTTGTAAATTTAAGAAGCTTTGGCTTGCAACTGAAACTTTTAGAGAACATCAAAAAGTATTCAGCAAGTTTAATTTCAATTTTTTCATATTTTTTCACATAAGTAAAAAATACCTTAACATATTGAAGATGTATCTAAAAAGGCTCATTAAAAAATTGTACTTGTCCGTTATTGAAGTTCGAATTGAGCAAACGACAACTTTCTCGGCTTGCAAAGTTTGTTAAGCATAAAGGAGGATGTTGTCTTAAATAATGTTTAACGTAGATGCAAATCAAAATAAGTAAAGGAGCACATAGCTGCTGGCGAAAGAGCAAAAAACCGCCAACAACGAGGGACAAGCAAACAAAAAACACACAAAACGTTGGCCAAGGCAAAAGCCGAAACCAATTAGCAAGAAGAGAATTCCCAAACAAAAAACGCCAAACAATGGACCAGTCAGCGAGCAAATCAAATGCGAGGTTCAAATGGCGGGACACACACACACACACCAGTCTATAGATTACAATACATATACAATTTTTGGGAAGTCAAGTAAACATAGATGCTTGGGTTTCGTTTGTGTGGGTGAGGGAGTGCGAAGGGGGAGGCTTGTGAGTGGTTGGAAAACAATCAAAATGTTGCTCACCTTCTGTGTTTGCCGCGTTGCTGCCTCTCCGATTGAGTTGAATTGTTGCTGCCGAATTGTTGTTGCCTTTGTTGTTATATGTTGTCGTTGTTGTAATAGTTTTTGTGTAGCCGTGTTGACTTTGTTGTTACAGTAGTTTTTGCTGTACTGGCTGCTTGTATTGAATATTGTTGTTGTTGTTGTTGTGGTTTTATGGTCGTTGTTGTTGGAATTGTTGCCGCTGAAGTGGTTTTGAATTGATTCATGCGATACAAGATACACCGGTTAGATACACTTTTGACCAACTACACACAATGCGCAGCGCGCGCTGAGCGCAATCAGCGGCAGGGAGGGAGAGAGGAAGCGCGCGAAAGATTGGTGGAGCGGGTGGTGGCCAAATTTAAAAAAGATAGCAGCAGCACACACAAATACAACA
This sequence comes from Melieria crassipennis, assembly GCA_963668005.1. Classification (NCBI taxonomy): domain Eukaryota; kingdom Metazoa; phylum Arthropoda; class Insecta; order Diptera; family Ulidiidae; genus Melieria; species Melieria crassipennis. The sequence continues at coordinate 109,863,494 of OY764962.1, read as the reverse complement.
ATAACATAAGCGCTTTACATAGCCACAAAGTTGCACAAAAGAAATACGAATGGCTGAGAATACAGCAACAACACTGACAGACACAGACACACACAAGCATATAACTATGAAATGTGTAGAAAAATATTTGCGGTCGAATTGGCAGTCCAGTATTGGCAAAAGCAACCACTAAATACAACTACAACTACAACAACAACAACAAAATGTATACAACTCAAATGAAAAGCCAATCGCTCACTGCTGCTGTGTGCTGTTGTTTGTTGTTGTCGCTGTAGCTGCTGCCAGCTTTTGTGGCCGCCACTAATGCTGTCATTGTTGTTGGGCTTAACACGTTTTTGGCCGCGATTTGATTTTGCCTAAACTTACATGCAAACTGCGGCCTGACCACTCACACAGCACTCGGTCCGCATTAGTTGAGTTCGTTGAATTTCAGTAGTGCATAAAAAAAAAAACAAAAAACACAGCCCAGTGCATTTATTCGTTTGCTGATTTGTTTGTATGCCAATCTCGTGTGTTCACACGTTTTTCTACAAAAATTTGTTTATTCAGATAGTTTAATGCTTTACACAGCGCCACATGTTGGCGAGTTTCCTTTGTCTTTGGTTTTTTTTTCGCTGGGATAAAACATGCAACTCGGCAGCGTTGCTGCGTCTCAGAGCATTAGTCGCGTAATTTTCCGCGGAAGCAAGCGAAAAGCAGGAAAATTTGCGGTTGGGAAAATGGAAAAGTGAGGAAAAAAGTGAGGGAAAGTGAGTAGACAAATGCAAAGAAACGATAAAGCGCAACAGGAAGAAGCAATGCAAATAAAAAGAAACTAAAAGTTGAGTGATGAAAAAGAAAAACATAATTAATGCCAAAAATAAAAAAAACTGAAAAACAAATATTTCAGTTTCAAACAATGATTAGTGAATAAATCTTACAAGACAACGATAACTGATGAATTTTATGAACTTTTTGTCTATTACAGAGGCCGAGGCAGTAACCTAACCTTTTAATGTAACTCTACAAAAAAGCAATAAATACTGAATTGATAGAAATTTTAATATCTCGCTTCAATATTGAGATTTTGTAAGATAAAATTTCAAATTTGATTAAAGTTTATGGAATTTTTAATGTAACTTCGTAATTGTCTATTCGATCAAAAGCTTAATTAACACCGCATAATTGGATTTTCAATGTGAAAAAGTTGTTACTAATGCACTGCACTAAGGAGCTGCAACTGTTGTTGGCCTCGGGTAGCGCGCTGGCTTCTCATACCAGAGGCCCTAGGTTCGATTCCTAGCTCGGGCTGGCGAAACATTTGTCTACTTCTATCGCCATCCAAAAAAACCGCCGTTCGGGTTCGGCGTTAAACTGTAGATCCCCTCCCTTCCCGCTTCTCAATTCGTTTGACAATGTACTTTTAGTATAAATTCTTATCGGTTAAAGGGTTAAGGGTCGATTTCTTCTTTTGAAGTTGAAATCGTAACTTGACCAAGTTTCATAAACTTTTATCAGCTTGAGAAGTTATTAAGTAGCCGATTATAAAAAATATAGCTTGACAAGTTATAAAGGTGCTACTACGGGCTAAGTAAACAACTGAAATGTAGAGCTCTCTCTCGAACGCCCAAACTTACACTCTGTAGAAAGACCGTATCAAGTTGAGGGAACTCTGGCTGGATGTGATTTACGCAACTGGAGAAGGTGCCTGGAGAGGTGTATTGCGCCAAATCGAAACCCGGCAACGGGTACTTATGGCCAGCTGAGTAATTAAGTTATAAATTGGGGTTCTTCAGTTTCCGAATCTCAAGTTAGACCAAAACTTCAATCAAGTTATATTTTCAAGAGTTGCTCAAATTTTCCTGGGAAATTGTGTTAAAATCAGAGACTTAAAATAATTATTATCCATATTTTTGGGAATAACAAAATTGCCCTACTTTAAGAAATTTCTATAATTATTGCTTTATAATAATTATTATCTATTTTTACGTCGCCTATAACTATTATCATGTAATTAATATTTTTGAGTTGCATAATAACTCTTATAAGTAACAAGTATATTTTTAGTTGTCGATAATTATTATTTTGGGATTTTTTTGTTTACATTGCTTCATAACTTTTATTTATGATTTTTTTTTTTTCATTTACTATATGTTACCGATAACTATTATTTTGAGACATTTTTTTTTACGTTGCTTCATAACTTTTACTTATGATTTTTTTTTCATTTACGTTGCCGATAACTATTATTTTGAAAAAAAAAATGTTTACGTTGAATTACTACATTTTGGATATGAATTAATTTTTAATTGTTTCAAATTCACAAACGCAAAGTAACTGCAGAAACATAATTTCCACCAACAACTAAACAATTAAAAATCAATTCATACTCAAAATGTGGTAAGGCAACGTAAATAAACAAAATTACTTCATAAAAGTTATGAGGCAACGTAAAAAAATTGTCTTTCAAATAATAGTCATCGGCAACGTAAATAACAAAAAATCATAAATAAAAGTTATGAAGCAAGTAAACAAAAAAATCTCAAAATAATAACACTGTGCGTGAAATTTGCCCTCAAAAATTTAGACATGGGGGGGACCTACTGGGTGAGTTTCCTATAGGTATACTGAGTTGAGATCCACCAGCCGTTTGGTAAGATTGGCTCTAGTTTATGAGAAATCCGACTTTGAAGTTTGGAAATTATCGTCAAGCTTGTCGGTTAAGTAGGTCCTAAATCGTTTCGAATATCGCTTTACTGTCTTCGGCAAGTTTGTAGATATTTTAACGACCAACAAATTTGCTTCAGACACCAATTCAAAAAAAATACATTCAAACTGTGTAATTGCGATGTGTGCATTTTTTTGCGCAGCGCTACGTGGCGTATGAGTGTCATTTAATTATAACACTCAACGTGGCGTATGACGATAATTTCCAAACTTCAAAGTCGGATTTCTCATAAACTAGAGCCAATCTTACCAAACGGCTGGTGGATCTCAACTCAGTATACCTATAGGAAACTCACCCAGTAGGTCCTCCCATGTCTAAATTTTGGACTTGCACAGTGTAATTATCGAGAATGAAAATATTATAATCGAAAGAACTTATAATAGTTAAGTCCCTGGTTAAAATTATAGACAACCGCGGTTTTTGACTTGAGAAATTAAAAAAAACGTTTAATTGAAAAGTTTTTTAGTTTTTGTTGAATTCTCAATGTTTTCTCTTTTTGGAAACTGCGGAAAGGTAAAACAAAAGGAAGCAGAAGGAAAGCAAAAGCAAGCGTCCAAACGGAAACGACAAACAAAATCAGCGTTATCCCATTTGTTCCAGTCGATGCGTGGCAAGATTTAGTATTGCCGACGGTCCAAGAAATCGATAATATCTTTGTCATTGCTTGAATCTTCGCGAAATGTTGCTTGCATTGCAAAAATATGATAATTTTTTGGTTTTTTGGCTTAAACAATACTTTATAGTCTCACACACAATATCCAGTTGTTCCTTTAGTTACAAATAAATTTTAACAAGTTAAATTCTTGATTTTTTTCACAGTGCTTTGCTTTTTGGTCAAATGATGACTGAAACTTGTATGCCAATTCTGAATCTCAAGTTTGAAGTTTTTTAGACATTTTTACTCTCAGAGATGTTTGGCGTTGGCTACGACACCTAGGAACAACCTGAACAAAAACCAATTGTAAAAAAAATATAGAAAAATTTCGCTATTTGGAACATTGCCCTCACAAGTACAAATATTTTTTTTTCACTTTTTTATGCATTCACTGATTTTTAACTATAATCTTCTGTGGTGATATGTGAAGTTATTAGAAAACGAGTACGTTGATAAATTATAGATTAAATGTACGACCTGTAGCCAACATTTGTTGCATTGTTAATGTTGTTATTTTGTTACATAATATTATTATGAATTATTTATTCATTTATTTTATATTTAGAGCTAGAGAAACAAGGAAATCCCAGAACATTATAGCAGCGTTGGAGACTTAATTTTGTTTTTGAAATGTTGGCTGCATATTCTATTCTATTTTATTTTAAAATTCTGTCGACAACATCAGTCAGTTGTAGTTGTTTTCGCAGTATTTATTGTACATATGTATTTGTTGTTTTTTCAATTGTTATTGTAGTTGTAATTACTATTGTTGTTGTTATTTTGGTTGTTATTTTTGTTGCTACAGTTTGAATTATTTGTTTTTTCAGTAACAAAAAGTCAACAATTGTTGCAAATATGGACACATACACACACACATATACACATATATGATAGAGCAAGGACGATATGAACGTACACGAAGGGTACATAAAGCTAGTTTCAATAGCACTCTACACTAATTAAGGCTGGAAACTCGCCCGGCGACGCAATGCTGAACGGCAGTTCCGCCGGGACTATGGGTTGGAGACAGGAGATGGTTTTTAGTCGGTTAGAATCCGGCATACAGTCGAACACGGATTCGGCTGCATCTTTCGAAGATTGTTTTTTTTTTCGAAAAAGAAAAACACACACACATATATAAATATATAAACAATCAGTGCAACAGCAGTCACGCAGACCATCTGTCAGCAAAGCGCATGAGTCAAAAGATAGAAAATGCGTAATGAAATGAAAAAACAAAAAAATTTAATGCAAACTTTAAATGCACTCACACTCATATACATCATAATCACACACAGACACACACACACACACACACACACATTTATCGAAGGAAAAGAGAGTGTGGGCCCGCCGCTACATTTCGCCGCACTGCACTGGACTAGCAATCAAAACGCCAACTCAACGCGTTGTTGGATGCGCTCCACAGCGGCGCTCAGATGCCGCACCGCCTAGCTCATTTGCGCATTTTTCCCCAACTTTTTTTTTCCAGCGCGACAGAGCAGCGCGCAGCACAAAGATCGTTCCAGGCGCTGGCGAGCGTCGTCAGAAATTCGCAATTATGCGGAAGTTGCTGCTTTGCGGCTTATGCAATTTTGGCTATTATTCGCCTCTGAGGCGAAATGTACGCGCACGCGGCCCTGCACTTTGGCTTCTGCTCTACTCGCGTCAAGCACTGAGATTTGCGCACACAAAACGAGATTTGTGGCCAACTAACTTCGTTTCAATTTGCAGCTGCGCGAATTTGTTGCTGTTCTCTTTAAATTGTCAGCTTAGACGAGTCACAGTTGGGGCGGTGTGGGGAGTCAGCACTTGTGCAACGCGCTCACGTAACTGCCTAAAAATAGTAGCACAACATATATAGAACGTGTTGTATGTGCGTGTGTGTTGTTTTGGGCCGCTCACAAGGCGCTCCGAAGGCGGCGCGTTGTGCTTTCATTCTACGCGTATTTGCATTTTTTTACTTGATTTTTGCGCGCACGTTTCGGCTGCGGTCTGGTGCGACTGTGTACGCGGCTTCGACAGATCTGTATCGGTTTTCTACTTGGCTTTTGTGCCTTTTGTTTTTGCGCTTTGCTCACTTTTCCACTTGTCTAATTCGTTGGCGCTGAACTCAAACCGTCGACGCGTAGTTTATCCGCAACCTGTTGGAATCGCACTGAACGGCGATTGCACGTAGCGCTCGGCTCTGGCCCACCTTAGCTATGCTGGTCTGTGTGGGCTTGGAGCGAGTTGGAGCGTTGCGGTGCTCACCTGGCTCACCGCGGCGCCTGGATGCCGTCACGCAATGAGTCGAAAGCCGCTTCCAGTCTGTGCTGAAATCCGGTTTCGAGTGAGTGTGCGGCTTGCGGAACTGGCGTAAGCTGACTTTGAGTTGGTTTTACTCTCTTAACTGGTTCTCTTAACCGCTATTTTTGTTCGAGCCGAACGCGTTGGAGGGTTAATGCTTAGCTATAATTAATTTAGAAACACAACAGCTGATGGCATAGCAGCTGTTTTCTTATACAACAAGCACATATATGGACATAAGCTTAGTTACATATATGAAAAGCAACAGCAATCCGCATCAAATAATTTGACACCAGAGTAAGCTTTTGGCTGGAATAACTAGTTGAAATTGATTAACTATATTTTCCTTCATCTACGATCTTTTATCTATTTTGTCAAATGGTTTGTGTAGGCACTAAATAGAGTTTTTCTTGTATAGTACAACAATTTGCAAGATTTTCAATATTTTGAATTCACGGACTTCTGATCATAGAAGGTATCAAGAAAATAGTTTTAGGGCTGAGTTTTATTTCAATGCCAGCAAATATTTGGAACCATTGATGGCCACAGGAACTATGTTAGATATATAAGGAAAACTACTTAGCAACGAATTTTCGATGCAGCAGTTTTTTTTTTAATTATCTAACGAACTAACTACATAACTAAATTACTCACTAACTAACCAATAATCTAACTAGCTATCTATGTAACTAACTAACTAACAAATAACTATTTAATTAATTAACAACTAACTAACTGACTGACTGACTAACTAACTAACTAACCAATAAACTAACAAACCAACTAACCAATTATCTAACTAACTATCTTTGTAACTAACTAACTAAATAAGTAACTATTAACTAACTGAATAACTATCTAAATAGCTAACTAACAACTAACGAGCTAACTAACTAATTTGTTAACAACTAACTAAATAACTGACTTACTCACTAACTAGCTTACTAAATGACTGACTAACTAAATAAAAAATTAATTATCTAACTAACTTCATACCTAACTGACTAAATAACTCACTAACTTACTAACTAACCAATTATCTAACTAGATAACTATGTAACTAAATGACTACCTAAATAAATAACAAACACCTCAACCTCTCAGTTGAAAAGGTTGGCAGCACTCCTTTTAATTGCAGCAAAATATACTGCAATGATGAGTATACTGCAATTAACTAACAACTAACTAACTAACTGACTGACTGACTAACTAACTAACAACTAACTGACTAAATAACTAACTAACCACTCAATTAACTAACTAACTAACTAACCAATTATCCAACTAACTAACTATGTAACTAACTAACTAAATAAATAACTAACTAATTAATTAACAACTAACTAACTAACTGACTGACCAACTAACTAACAACTAACTAACTGATTTACTAACTAACTATCTGTCTATCTATCCTACTCTCTAACTAACTGACTAACTAAATAACTAACGAACTAACTACAAACTAACGAACTAATTAACTAACAACTAATTAACTGATTAACTAAGTGACCACCTAATTGACTTCCTAACTGATTTACTAACTAACTAACTGACTGACTGACTAACAACTAAGCAAATAATTGACTAACTAAATAACTAACAACTAACTTTTTAATTAATTAACTGGCAACTATCTTACTAACTAATTAACTAACATTCAACTAACTATTTAACTGAATAACTAACTAAATATCTAACTAACTGACTAACTAAATAACTAACTGACTGACCAACTAACTAATACCTAACTAATTGACATGACAACATTATTAACTTTGTAAAGAATTTGAGCAAATAAATTAAATCAATAGTGAACAGAGTTGTGTGTAGTAATTACTGCAGAGTTTGTCTGTTGCGCAAAGAAGAAAACAAAATTTGAACAGCTCGATCAATCAAATCAATTAAACCAATCAAAAGCAGAGTTGAGTGTATTAATTGCTGGTTAATAAGTCTGATATCTTTACTTACGTGCCTGTTCAGCTGGACATAACAACACATTTCGGATTTGTTGCTATAGGTAATATTTTTCTTCACATGTGCGTCTTCTTTTTCTTTTTGCATTTGGTCCTTCATTGACGGTGGTGTCGCTCCTTTCAATGTCATCTGACGATCTCCGCATGAATTACTCTTTCCACAGAATCTTCAGCATCCAACGAACGAGAAGATGAAATCAGCCAAAACGCAGTGACCCAAAAGGCAGATATGTAAGTTGAAATTTATTTTGCTGTACACTGGAACTGAGCTTTGTTTGCAGCTTCAGCCAAATTTTGAAGATTTTGAAGAAAATAACTGCGCGTTTTTTGAGCTTTTACATTTTACTAATGACGCTCCATCCCTATGCACTCGTTCGTAATTGCTTCAAACGCTTAACGTGTCTGCTAGCCTCTGATTTATGTATTTAATATAGCTGGCACACAGAAGCCTACACACACACACACGCACATTACTACCCATGAACACATTGCAACAGCAGACAAATTAAGCAAAATGGTTCCCTCGAGTGCAAATTAAGCTTTGAACCACTCAGCTCAATGGCCACCCATCGATTTTCCAGCGACTTTTGTATTCGTTTCAGTACTTTTATGTCAGGGACGCGTCTCGATATGTATTAAAATCACAGTGTGCTGTAATAAATTTTCAAAAGTGCAAATTGCAACAGCAACAACAACAACACAACGTGCAGCAGCGGCACCAGCACAAAAACGTACGCCCAAATCGAAATCATGGCCCGCTAATGAAGCCGCGAACATGGGTTGTGTTCCTCGGCGAACACAGGAATTTCCTGGAAACTAATTGCAAAGTGGAAAAGTGACATTAGCATTTGTGCCGGCAGCAACAACACACCGCACGCTGCATGCCGCATTCTGAGCCAAAAAGGCCAACGTCAGAGCATCCATCAGTTTGGAGTGCTGCAACAACAACAACAATAATAATACAAATGTTTCAGTTTTACATGGAGTGCAGCCGCCGCCTCGGCTCACGTTCAGCGGCAGCGTTCAGGCGCATTTCAGGTGAAAATGCAAAAAACGAATTTAATCGCCGTTAAACGAAAGTGGCGCGCACGAAACATGCGCACGGAGTCGCCGCAGTCAGCCGCCCATCAGATTTGGCGTCAAATTTGCTGATTTCGCTGTGTGCATAATTTTTCACCAAAGCTGCAAAAGTTGGTTGAGCGATTTAAAATCAGCCAACCAACCATTGTTTAATTTCGTTTAAATTTGTTAAATAAAACAAAATTTAATATGAAAATAAAATGTTTCTATGAACTGAAATCAATATATTTTTCTGAATGTGTTTGAATTTTAAAACTGATTAAAAATATTTATACACTATGATCAATAAGTACCGGGACTGTGTATTTTAAATTTTCCGCCGTTGCCCGATACAGGTAAAAAAAATTTTGTTTAGGTCGGTAGGACCTTAACTGACATCTGTGTCAAATTTTGAGCGGGATTGCATCATTAGTTTTTGTTTGGCAGCTTTTAGTATTAGTCAACTTTTTGTACTTCGTCGCATTTTACAATGGATAATTTTGTTGATCAACGTATTTGTTTGAAATTTTGTCTTAAGAACGAAATTTCTTGTGCCAATGCGCTTAAAATGTTGCAGAAAGCATTTGGGGAGTCTGCTCCATCAAGAACCAGAGCGTTCGAGTGGTATAAAATGTTCAAAAGTGGTCGTGAAGTGGTCGAAGACTTTCCTCGTTCTGGACGTCCTTCAACATCGAATACCGACGAAAATGTTGAAATTGTGAAGAAAATCGTGCTTGAAAATCGTCATGTGAGCCTCAGAGAGATTTCTAACGATCTTAACATCTCTTATGGAAGCGCACAACACATTGTTGTCGATATTTTGCGCATGAAACGCGTCGCCGCACGGCTTGTTCCTCAAGACTTGAATTTCGTCCAAAAAGATCATCGAAAGCAAGTGGCTGAAGACATGATTTCCGAAGCTGAGAAGGACCCAACGTTCATGAAACGTATAATTACTGGTGATGAGACATGGGTCTATGAATTCGACGTGACTACTAGCTAGCAATCATCCGAATGGCGTGCTGAAGGCGAGCCAAAACCAAAAAAAGTGCGCCAAAGTCGATCAAAAATCAAGGTTATGCTCATTGTTTTCTTCGATTATCGTGGTGTGGTGCATTATGAATACGTTCCGACCGGTCAAAACGTTAATAAAGAGTATTACCTTGAAGTATTGAGGCGTTTGAGAGATGCTATTCGTAGAAAATGACCGGATTTGTGGGCCGAAAACAGCTGGATTTTGCACCACGATAATGCGCCGTCTCACAAAGCACACATTATTCGCGATTATTTGAACAAACACAGTGTGAATATCATCGATCAGGCTCCCTATTCTCCAGATATGGCACCATGTGACTTTTTCCTGTTCTCCCGACTCAAGTTACCGCTTCGTGGAAAGAGATTTGAGGCCATAGAGATCATAAAAGAAAATGCGACGCGAGAGCTGAGGGCCATACCTGCTTCGGCTTACCAGAAGTGCAACTTGTTGATGAAACCATTGAACCAAAATCGTCATTAAAGATTTTTCGCCCAAAGTTTGGCGAACAGAACAGGTTTTCTCATAAAACATTTTAATTATTTAGGCGCACAGCGTATCAGTCCTACGTAGAATGTTGACTGTTACAGAAAACAAACGTCGAAAATTGCAATGTTGCCACTTGAAACGTCAGAGAAATAAGTTGTCAAAGTTTGGACATGACTATGCGAAAACGCTGAAAACGAAAAAAAAACCATTTTGTTTCTAGTATCTATTTTAATAATATTTTTAAGTTCAACTCTCCTTTTCCAATGCTTTTTTTCAAATGTCTCTTCAGATGCTGCTCTTTAGGTGTTAGGTGCTCTCTAGGTTTTTGAAAGTTTCTACCGCATTTTTGCTCTTTGCTATCTTTTTTGCACTTTTTTTTATCTTCTATATACACCTTACATTCTTACCTTACATCTACATGGCATTCCTTGTTCCTTTACTGTTATTTCCTCTCCGTGTTTTCCCTCTAACTGTCCACTTATTAATTTTTCGCTACTTCCAGGCGCGGATCCAGAAAAATATTTCGGGGGGGGTTTTAAAATGTAATTCTTTAATATTTATAAAATGTATTTTAATTTGTATGTAGTTTTATAGTCGATCCACATATTTCGGGGGGGGGGGGGGGTTCAACCCCCAAACCCCCCCTGGATCCGCCACTGGCTACTTCTATTCCCCTTTTTTATATTCTTCAGCTACCTTGTTCGAACTTCATGTTTTTACTGCCCTTTCATTATCTTCTTTTTTTATTATTCTTCCCTTCTTCAGCTTTCTTATTAGTTTGTTTATCTTCTCTTTATTAATCAATTATTTTCTGCTTTCTTTCTTTATCAATCTACTTCTTCATTTCCCATTTTTTCTTTTTTTATATTCTTCAGCCAGCTTGTTCGAACTTCATGTTTTTAGTGTCCTTTCATTATCTTCTTTTCTATAATTATTCTTCCCTTCTTCAGCTTTCTTATCAGTTTGCTTATCTTCTCTTCATTAATCAATTATTTTCTGCTTTACTTCTTTATCAATCTACTTCTTCTTTCCCATTTTTTCTTTTTTATATTCTTCAGCCATCTTGTTTGAACTTCATGTTTTTAGAATCCCTTTATTATTTTCTTTTCCATTATTATTCTTCTCTTTCTCAGCTTTCTTATCATTCTGTTTCTCTTCTCAGTTTACCAATTAACCAATTATTTTCTACTTTATTGCCTTGTTGCTTTGTTCGAACTTCATGATTTTATAGTAGTATCCTTTTGTGTTTTGTATTCTTCCCTTCTTCGGCTTCCTTCTCAGATTGTTTACCTTCTATTCATTAACCAATTATGTTTCGCTTTCCTTCTTTATCTCTCGACTTCTTCATCTCGAGCCACCTTCCATAAACTCCACCGTTTTTAGTTTCCTTATATTATCTTCTTTTCCATTATTATTCCTTCTATCCTATCTGATTATCACAACTTCTTCAGTCTCTTTACCATACTGTTGTATTTTCTTTGAAATTACCTATATTATTTTCTTACTCTTATTGCTCTTTTCTTTTTCCATTCTATTTTCTTTATCTAAATTGTTCAATTTCACTCTTTCCTTTCAACATCTTCTTATTTTTCTTTTCATTATTCATCACCTGTTCTAACAATTGCATTTTCGCCACCTAACCTTCTCAGCTTAAATTCTCTAATTTTCTTCAGTTCAACTCCCTCCTCTCCCTCATTCTCTTCTCTGCTCAACAAATGGTGTTGACATTTTGCGTCCGATGCTTTAAAAATTTTCACTCATCACACCGGCTCCAAATGTGCTCATTTCCATCGGCTGCCGCAACTACACCTTTCACTGCTGCCAACTTCCTTGCGGTGGCCGGCTGCCATCAATTCGCCCACAAAATTGCAGCTATCCGCGCTCGTGCTGCAACTTCACAGCTCATTTGGCGAACGATTTCGCCAGCCTATGTTCCGGCACCGAATTTCACGCGCCCATTGTTCAGAGTTGTGTGCGCCCGTACAACGCGCACTCAAGCGTGGCATAAGTGGGTACGTGGCGGCTTGTAGCGGCTGTCCGTCTGCGTACGTGCGAGGTCAGCAACGCAACGTCCGTCCAGCGAAGTTGTGGGCCAAACACGTGATGAAGCGGCCGACGCAACGGCAGCAACGTCAACGTCAGCGCCAGCGCCTGCATTCATTTACATCAATTTATGTTTAACACCTTGAGCCGCCATCGACCGCGCGCGCCAGCTGTTCGGAAAATCGTCTTGCAGCAGCGGCATGAAAGCAGTTTAAATGGGCGCACAACATTCACCATAACTTTGGGCCAATTTTTCCTCTGCTTTTTCGTGGAAAGAACGGTGCAGTGAGTGCGAAGGGAACGTGGGCGGCGTTAGGTTGTTCATAAAATACGGCAACTTTTTGTTGTAGTATTTATGTGGCTACAGTTTTGGCAAAAATGTTGTGCACTCCAAAAATTTTGTGAAGTAGTTTTTAGTTTATGGTGTTAAGCAAGTTCATCCATTGGTATTTTGGAAAATATGTGCAGTAATAAAATTGATTGCAGTATACTGAATAAAGTTTCGATTTATCACAGACATTACATCTACATATGTATATGTATAGTAGTTATATCAAATGTCATACTAGTGAAATATATATGTACATATATTCAGAATCTTCATACTCAAGAATGATGTAATTAAGGTGTGCGCTTTTCAAACGGGTGGAATCTGTGGTATCGCAACAAGGCTTAAGTGTAGTTATATACAATTCGGCACAATGCATGTACTGGTGGTAGGTACATAGATCGTTTGCGGGCGAAATAAATTTATTCGTAAAAGTTGCAGATTTCATGTGAAGTCAGCAAATGTGTGCGCCACATTTGAGATTATTTCACTGTTTGCTCGTTTTTCTTTGCTGGCCATAAATGCGTTGCGATATTTCAATGTCAGCCACAACGGCATGAGACGCACAACAACAAAAATGTATATATTTAAATATATATATGTATGTACGAGTATGCGACTAAGAACGACGCACAGTGTCGTGATCCCATATAAGCCGTGGCCAAAAATACTTAGCGTTGTCCTATTTCAATGAAACTTGGTGAGATTGATTTCGTGGTGGAAATTAAGAAATTCACAAAAAATCATTAAACCCCACCTCCCATACGAAAGGAACTGTAATATTGAAATAACTTTCTTAATATTAGTGATAGAATTATGAAATGTTTAGGTGGCGACGCAAACTTTGCTTTTGTTCATCATTAACATCAACGCCCGTCTTATCTTTAAGTAAATTTATAAGAAAATCAAGTTTTATTGACCGCTTTCTGGATTCAGCTTTACGCCACACTTCGAAGAAATCCCGTATTTTTAGTGGAGGCGTCACTAGACAAATGCGAAGAACAACCAAATAAGCACTTATAAGCAAAAAATTACTCCGGATTATGTTAATACATACTTTTTTAAGTAATTTAGGGTTAGAACTAAAAAAGTGTTTTTTACGTTTTTTAAACTTTTTTCCACCAAACTTTTGGTTCTTTGTTAGCAGCAAACCGACGTAATTTTTCAATGTAACGGGATTTCACAGTTATTTCAAAGCACAAACCAAACAATAATACTGCCATACAGGAAAGATTCCAAAGTTTTATTTAATATATAACCTGACTATACATATTAGTACATAAATTATATTTTTATTTGATTTTTTATTCAGCATAAAGAATTATCCACACAAACTTGGAACGAATGCGTATTTTTTAACATTAACTTTGAAGCTACATAAAAATGGAACGGAGTAGGATATTGAAGATCGGATGACGGATTTTTCTTAATTGAGATATTATCTGTCGCTTGTCATATTCATTTTAGTCATTTTCTAACATTGATTTTTACCATTTTTGGCCACACTCGCGACACTGTGCGACGTTACCGGCAACAAAGCGTCGTACGCGCGCACGTGGTCGTGGCTGCGTCTCGCCGATAGACAAAAGTGGGCGCTATCGCTGGAAGCTGTCAACTGTTGCCTTCATGTGCGCGTCACACAATTTTTTACTGCTCGCTTTTCCTTCGTTGACTTTTCAAATAAAATAAAACGAAAAAGGCCATTTCATTTCATTTCATTTCATTTCCTTTCCTTTCATTTTAAAGTTTTTGTTTTATTTTTTAGGTGATTTTCGATTTTGTTGTTGGCATTGACGCGTTGCATCGTCGCATCTGAGTTGCTTTCTTTCTGCAACATTTGCGCTGCGTTGGCTTCGCAAGTCATTTCCATTACTCAACGCGAGCGCAACGAGCAATGCGACGAATAGCGAACGTGTTTCTGGCTGTCAACGTGTGTGGAGTGGCACTGCCGGAAAGCGAGTAAAACACGCACAACTTTGCAGTGTCTTAAGATGGTTCAAACGAAATTTTATTCTGATATTTCAAATTGACTTTGACTTAAATTTTAGTTTGGGTTTTCTTTGCATTGAGAATTTACTCATAGCAACCAACACTCTCTTAGCAAAAGTAGTAGAGTTGTAGTTGTCATTTCAGCTATCCAAAGGGACAAATGCTGCAACTTGTGGCAAAAGTGGGTGTTGTTGTGAAAACGTTGTATTGTTGAGTGTTGCAAAGTTTTTCTGAAATGGACGTTTGTCTGCTAAAAAGGAAAATTGTTGGTATGGTGTGAATGTGTGTGGGTGTGTGTGTGGAAAATGGTTCAACATTTAACATTATACCGCAAAATGTTACTGTCGAATTGTCAGACATTGCCATTTAAACCTATAAAAATTGCTACCTGATTTTTTTATTATACATACATAGGTAATAAAAAATTTACGTTTTAGATTGTTTTCATTTTGTCAGTTTAATGGCGTTGAAAAGCCGAGAGTCTGCCATTAATATAAATGGCCTTGAGCTTCAGTGTTTTGATTAAATTTTCGATGTAGTCGATGGTGCGAACAAGGGACTCTAAGAAAAAAGCCTGAAGATGATCTCGGTGACTTTTCATAACACCAAAGAACAACAACAAAATGCGCTCTGCGGCTGCATTACTAGGCCCTGAATCTGCTCTGTCCCGCCATGTCAACAACAGCATTAACCGGATGAGGTGTTTACATTATTCGACAAAGAAAGAATTCTTCTTAAAATAAAAATCCAAAAAATTACTTTCAAATACTTTTTAGATATTTTCCTCTAAGTTTAGCCAAATTTCAGGTTTTTAATTTTGAAAAATATTTTAAAATAAATTTGAAGTACAAACCTCAAATTTGCAAGTTTTGAAAAAACATTAAAAGTGAAAATGCCCACATCAATTCTTAATCTATACTGAAAGTCTTAGGAACTTCTTGCTAACCATGAATTTTGACAATTTTTACAATTTACCTAATAGACTAAAAAACAGAAAACATGTGTTTCGATTTTTTGGTGAAAAAAGTTTCGACTTTGAGCAGCTTTTGCACACACACACCAATTAATTTTTGCACAGAATTTTTGAGGTTTTCTTAGCTGCAGTTTTGCCTTTCAACTAATATCAAAATCATTAAATCCTGAGATTATAAATTTTTTGAATTGTGTGCTCTGTGCCTATGCAGAAGGGACTGCAGTAGGCAAAGCAGTTGATTGGCCTAAGGACGGGCCAGCTATTTTTTAGACAGACTTTTTAAACAATGGATGTGCCCATACTCACTTTCTGTGTGTTTGTCCACGTACGCCCGAGTCAGTTGTGAGACATTTGGCATTGAAGTGCTGAAAAGTGACCACCTTGAACATTAAAATAAACCTCAAGATTCAGTACAATGGACGACAATGATTGTTCGACAACAAAGAAAAAAAAACAAAGAAAAACCCCTTCTCAGCGTTCAAGGACAAGGACCAGGAGAGTACCAAAGGGGGAGGGGAGGGGGTTTTTGGGTGTCAGAACCCCCCATGGCCCATAATTGTTCAACATTTTCAATCACTACTTGTCGCATTAGCAAAACGGTCTTTTCACCTTTAAACATTTAAAAAAATAATACTTAAAAACAAATGTCTTTGGTAAAACCGATATAATTTTTTTAAATAGTCCACTTTAGGCTCAATACAGTTATTTTCATGCCCTAAAAGCATGTCTAATGGGTGTTTTAATTCTCTGCCTGGAATGGCCCTTCAGGATGTTGGTACAAGCATTTTGGATGGCTTCTACGACCTCAATGGCTTTTTTCATAAGCAATTGCATTTTTTTGAAGAGGTGAAAGTAGCACGGTGCCGCATCAGGTGATAACGGTTAAAGGGTGATGGTCAAAATTCGACTTTTAGTCAAAAAATAAGTCACAGGCGCATATCGATGAGATGGTGTCTTTCGATAGCCAAATGTTCAGTTAAAATGCGATATATTTATGTTATTGAGAAGCTTAACCTTCATCTTACCAAAGAGTTTTGTATACGTCGTTTACCAATACCCACCCGGATGACAACAGGTGTTTCCGCCGCTATTTTGAATAAAAATAACAATAAATAAATAATAATAAATCATTTGTTTCATACCTAAGTATTTCGTATCTTGCTGTGGTAATAGTCCGTTTTTTGGAAAACGGACGGAAAACGAACTTTAATGATTTATTTTGCGACTATGAAAAATACATATTAGAAGATTTCTTTCTAAGGGGTTTATTTAACACATACTGTGGTACGCAGAAACAATTTTATTATGAGTTTTATTTAAAATGACGGCAAATATTTGTTTATGTAATTAAAAACTACTTTCGAATTTGTTCAGTGAGTCGGTATCATAACTAGATACATTGGATAAATACTCTAGCAGATATTCAACATGAATATTAAAAATATAACCCGAGTGAGTATAAGAAAAGCAAAGATTAAATCCAATCCAACAATTTCGGCTGATCTTTGATGAATTACCGTCCAGTTTTTATAGAATCTGCGGCGATCGCGGATTTCATTTGGTCATCATTTATGTTCCGACAATCGTTTTTTAATCGTGTGGACCACTTATGAACTTTGCCACAGAATAAAAAATCATCACCATAAATTTGGTTCATCAGTTGAAATGTTTCGGTTGCAGTTTACCAAATTTAAAGCAAAACTTCGGCCTCGATAGTCCAGCGGGTAACGCGCTGGCTTCTCATACCAAAGGCCCCAGGTTCGATTCCTGGCTCGGGCTGGTGAAAAACTCGTCTACTTCTATCGCTATCCACATGAAGGAGATGAGAATTACAAGAATCGCACAAGTGCGCTCTTGGCAGGCAATCGCAAAACCTCCAAGTGTGAACGAAAAACTGCCAATCGCCGTTCGGATTCGGCGTTAAACTGTAGGCCCCCTCCCCCCTCCCTTTCCTCATCCGAAATGTGTGCTGTAACATATGTTGGAAAGACAGTGTTGCATACGCATTTCAAAAAAACGAGTGAAATATGAGATATTACTCTCATTTTCCTTCCCTATCCCTATCTCTATCCATGGGTATAGTACATGGTTCGAAATGGACTGAGTGCTATGGATAGCCTTCCTGCCCACCCTCACATCACATCACAAAGCAAAACTTAATATTTTCTCTTTGTCCGATGCTCAGTTTTGTACCGATGACATAAACACTTCATATACAAAAACTTCCCTTCCAGTGAACCAATTTCATGAAATTTGTACTAAAAATCGGGGAAAAATAACATATTAAGTAACATATAGATGGCACCACCACAAAATGTCCTGTTTGAAAAGTGCAGTTTACTTTAAAAAGCACGTAGTACTAAACTGGCAAAAAATGTTTTTAAAACCCACCCCATGACCAAGTTCTGGCTACGCCCCTGACAAGGACAAAGTACATTGCGAAAAAGCATTAATGCAGTTGCATTCATGTCGAAACGTAATTGAAAACCCACACTAATTTTAAAAAAAAATCTGTGCAGATGATGGTTAACACTAGAATGCCCAAGGGAGTCCGAATGACTCTATCAACACTAGAATGTGCAAGGGAGTCAACCTGACTCCATTGAGGTCTTAAATTATTTTATTGCAGGGCTTTCTGAAGGAAAATCTTTCGTGAATTTTACTATTTTTTAAAGCCAAATAAAAACAAAACCTGAAAATAGTTTTTGAAAAAGTTTAACCCTTGCTTACATACCTACTTTCATATGAGCTTCTAAGTAAGGTTTGATTAGCAGGGCATTGTAGTGTTAAATTTCGAGGAATTCTTTGTACGACGCAAATATTGCACTCAAATCTGATTCTGATTGCGTCGTTGGCTTCTTTGAGCCAGGCCATTCCTCGTGCTGACATATTCGCGGTCACCTTTTTGCCGAAGAATACTTTTTTGTTTTCAGTGGTTGTTGTCGTTTTTATCGCACGACCAACCGTTGACACATTTCCCACATTTCCGTTGCCATCTGACACCTAAGCCGAATTCTGACGCGAACAAAAAACGAATGAAAAAAGAAGCAACAACATTGCAGTGGCAGTGCGACAGCTGCGAGATAGACAAAATTAATTTCTTCTCACTTTTTGCTCACTTGAGTGGCTTTTCTTTTTTAGCATTTTACTTATGTCTTTCTCTTTCTGTGTTCGCAAGACAAAACTCAAAATTCCTTCAGAGTTTTTTGTTCTTGTACTGTTTGTTGTGCTGTTTGCGTTTATCTTTGCCGACGCTGCCACTACTTAGCGCCACTTGCACTTTTGCTACGCATCACTTCTGAATGTTGTGTTTGTTTTGCCAAGCAAATTTTGCCGCTTCAAGTGGCCTCTGGCGCTTTTCCTGCCTCTCGCCTTCTCTTTCGTTCGAAACTGCTCGCAAAGTGCTGACCAACTTTGATTTTGCGCCACGCAAATCCGCCTATGTGGGGCGTCCCAGAAGCAGTGCGCCGGCAAAAAGTTTATGCAAATTACGCAAATGTTTCGGCTTATTTGTGCTGTGCATTCGTTCGCTTTGTGTTTGGCACTTTGGGCAGAATATGCAACAAATTAGATTCAAATCTGATATGCGCGATTTGTATATGGCTGACTGGCTGCGTGCGGGGCGACGGCAGAAGCGAGCACATATGTGCCGTTTGGGTGCGTGGGAGTACGAGAGGATCCGTCGAGCACCTTTTCTGCGGCAGCGAGTCGCTGTCGGAGCCCGAATGGCCGATTGCGTTCTGACGCTGATTGAATTTGCGATATGGCCTCGCTTATGAATTGAAATGTTTCGGCCAAGAAATTGCCTTGTCTCTGCTTCTTACGGCCAACATAGGTCGACAAGCGAAAATAGGTTTTGTTTTTGATGGATCTGATAATTATCTATAGATCTATTCTATTATCTATCTATCTATTCTAGATAGATCTATCTATCTATCTATCTATCTATCTATCTATCTATCTATCTATCTATCTATCTATCCATCTATCTATCTATCTATCTATCTATCTATCTATCTATCTATCTATCTATCTATCTATCTATCTATCTATCTATCTATCTATCTATCTATCTATCTATCTATCTATCTATCTATCTATCTATCTATCTATCTATCTATCTATCTATCTATCTATCTATCTATCTATCTATCTATCTATCTATCTATCTATCTATCTATCTATCTATCTATCTATCTATCTATCTATCTATCTATCTATCTATTTATCTATCTATCTATCTATCTATCTATCTATCTATCTATCTATCTATCTATCTATCTATCTATCTATCTATCTATCTATCTATCTATCTATCTATCTATCTATCTATCTACCTATCTATCTATCTATCTATCTATCTATCTATCTATCTATCTATCTATCTATCTATCTATCTATCTATCTATCTATCTATCTATCTATCTATCTATCTATCTATCTATCTATCTATCTATCTATCTATCTATCTATCTATCTATCTATCTATCTATCTATCTATCTATCTATCTATCTATCTATCTATCTATCTATCTATCTATCTATCTATCTATCTATCTATCTATCTATCTATCTATCTATCTATCTATCTATCTATCTATCTATCTATCTATCTATCTATCTATCTATCTATCTATCTATCTATCTATCTATCTATCTATCTATCTATCTATCTATCTATCTATCTATCTATCTATCTATCTATCTATCTATCTATCTATCTATCTATCTATCTATCTATCTATCTATCTATCTATCTATCTATCTATCTATCTATCTATCTATCTATCTATCTATCTATCTATCTATCTATCTATCTATCTATCTATCTATCTATCTATCTATCTATCCAATCTGTTTTTGCTTGATTTAGCATTGAAATTAAGTACATTCATTTCATAATGCAATGCCTTAAAAATTATTTATAACAAAAAACCTGAATTGTGTAATTTTGATTCCTTTGAGCTTTCTAGTGTTAAACTATAATTTTGTGCGCAAAAAGGTATCAATCAAACTAAACAAAAGTTTGAAAAGTATTTTGTGCACTCTTCACCATCGCTAAGAACCATTCATCAGTGGTTTATTCGATTTTGTTGCGGTGAAGCAGCAAAAGTGATGCCAAAAGTTTTGGTTGCCCAATTGAGGTCACAACACCAGAAATGGGCAATACATGAAAATGAACGATCGATGAGTGAAAGTGCTTGAACTTGAAGATGTTTCAAGCTTCGGAAGATGAGTACTCACCACTGATAACAAACGCAATCGTTTGTCGAAATCGAAATCTGAACGAGGTTTTGCGCCGGTTTCGTAATTGTGGATGAAATATGGATTTATTAAAACACACCAGAGACCAAGGAACAATCGAGACAGTTGGCTGCTCGAGTAAATCGAAGTCGAAGAAGGCCAGGGTGTGCTTCAATCTTACTCTATATTTATTTGTTTCGATTTCAGACGTGAACATTTGTGGTTAGCTAATTTGGAAAACTTTTAAAAAATTTCGTCAGTTTGACACAGCAATGTAGTTCAAAAGGTCATTCCCCGAGATTGGGGGCAATTAACCCCATGAATGTTGAACAGCTACAATAATTCCATGTCAAACAGATGTTGCGACATTACTATGAATAATTGCTAAGTTATAAATCACAAGTTTTTTGTAAGAATTGTCAGTTGCTGGATATTTTTGTTGTTGACATTTTTTATTTTAATCTCATAGGGGAAAACACGGCATCACAATATTCAAAAGTTTTTATAAGATTAAAGCAAAGTTTATCTTAAGCATTTCGTCGCCGCAGAAAACGAATGTCGTATGTTCCATTGAATTGAATAGCACATACGACAATAATTTTCTCAAGCGACGATTTGTTAATGTTAATATGGAGATTCTAAAGTTTTCCTTGTGCTGCTGAACTCATTGGAACCTCTTAGTTTGTGAGATTTGATGGAGAAAATTCACAAGTCAAATGTTTCAGAAGGTTTAATGGGACTGAATAGCATTGCATTAGGTTCTAAGAAGTCAAAGGGAAATTCACAAATTACTACCAAATTCGATTGCTAAGAACTTTATCCTAACATGTTAAAGACCTGTAACAGCTCTTATGAAGACTTACATTGGCCTGTCACTGTTTCCAGTTTACCTCTAGCAGAGTTAAATGTAAGAGTGAAGTTGACTCCTTTTCTAGTAAAACCGCTTTCATTTAGTAAACGGGATTTTTCCCTTCCTCCGAACACACCAAAGCAATGAATTTGCATTTATAATTTGCCATTTCTTTAAGACAGTCAATATTTTTAAGACAAGACTTAAATTTATGACATTCGACGATTGAATAGATCTAGTAAGAGTAAATAAATCTGCCATAGTTATTCCCACTTTTATTGTTGACCAAAATTGCCGTAACCGCTCTGGAATGCAAATATGTATTTCTCGGTCAACTCATTAATTTACTTACTTATGTGTAGAGCAACATGCGAAAAAGTATACAAACAGATGTATAGTAAATATGCTGCAAGTGTATCGTTGGGGCTGGCAACAACCCATTTAGTTACATTCTAATGGCATTTATAATAGAATAACAACAATGGTAAACACAAAAACAAACCACAACACAGACAAAAAAGCAAGCACAAATACAAATGGTTTAGTACAAAAACAACAAAAATGAAAAACCAAAAAACAACAAATGGCGGCAAAACCGTTGCAAATACCTGAGACTTGCTGCACGTATGGGAAGAGTAGTGTGAGTTTGTTTGTTTGTGTGTGTGTTTATGGCCACTTTTCGTGCTTGCTTTCTTGTCGCACACTACCGCCTAACATGATTCTTATTCTTCTTCGTGTCCTTGTCGAACACTTTGTTATTGTTGTTTCTATTGTGATTGTTGCTGCTGTTGTTTTTTAGTTAAATTCACTCATTTACTTAACATAAAAGCATTTATTTTATTTGACTGACATCAATGTTGTTGGCCCATTTCTTGCCTACCCACCCACGGTGCCGTAAAGGACCGACAGACAAGCGCAGCAAACTGCTTCCGTAAAGCGTGCTGGAAAATAGTTTTTTTTTCTGATAATGCGGCAACGTGGCAGGGTTTATACGTCCTTTATACTCCCGCCCGCTGGACAACGTTGCCGCTTACTCTGAAAGGCGACAAGAGAATGGCATAAGCGTTAAGAAAAAAGGCAACGCTTCAGCACACGACCGAAGCAGCGGCTGGCAAGCAGTGCGGAAAAATAGAAATATCGCAGCTGCATGGCGTCAAATCATTTTGAATCACTTGTGAAAATCTGTTTTGCCTTCGAAAAGCCAGCAAAATAAATTGAGCCTGATTTGTGCGCGCTGGAGTGCGGCCGGCAGTTGCTCTCCGTTGCAAATCCAGCTCGCAAACTGTCTATCGTCTTGACGGCTCGTTTGTCCGTTTATTGCCTCCTCTCTTTGTTTGTTTGTATTTGTGTCGGGGCGGTTCTACCTCGGTACTAGCCGGTAATGGTAATGCTGATCACACTGAGCGAGTCAATACACGCACACACACACACATACACGCGCAAACACAATCACAGGTGGTCTCAGGAGAAAAAAGGCTTAGAAGGTTTACATTTCGCTTTGACTGACGGCATTCGATGTTTCACTCTTGGTTAGAAAAAGACAACACCCACACACACACAGAGAAATGTGTATTAAATTGTACAAACCTTTTATCTAAATTAAGTGTTGCCGAGCATTGAGCGCCAAACCATGAACACCCCCGTGGCCCGTGTGAGCAACAATTTACGCGCAATTGTTGTTGTTATTGTTGTTGCTGCCGTTATTGTTACTTATATTGCTGTTGCTGTTTATGTTTATGTTAGCGTCGAACGCCGACGTCGTCTTCGACGCTGAAGTTGACATTGGCATTCGTTGCGGCCGATTTGTTTGGCATTATTTGTTATTTGCCATTTGCCATGGCACCATTTGTTTTATCACTTTGCGGTCATTTCATTTCGATGATTGAAAATTTATTGGCGAGAGCATGACAGCGTGCGCGTCAGTACGTAAGCCACGCCGCACAGTGGGGCGTCCGTGCCCAAAAATAAAAAAATAAAAATATTAAAAAAAAAAAAGTAAGCACGATCGAAGCCAAATCTCCAACTAAGCTATATCAAAAGGAATTTTAAAAAAATTTTAAGTTTTGTAGTTTCACGAAAGTTTTATACTTCATATATTGCGTGTACACAAATTTAAGCAAAAATAGAAATTTAATCTTGCGAAACTAAAGATGTTTTTTCTTATGGTTACAGTTATTATTTTAATACATCTGATTTTTTATTTTATGTCTTAGGTTTGTATAGTCAGGCAATGGCTTTTTTTTTGTTTCGGTTATTACTGTTCGCTAACTGCCGTTATTTGAACGTAGAGCCATTTTGAGCCCTAGAAAAAGTTTAAGTGCAAACTTCAAAATTAAATATGTCGAAAAGCCCTAGGGAGCCTTTCCAATTTCGATTGTTTCACTAAATTACAAGTATGTAGAACATTTCATAGAACAATCAATAGAACAATTCATTTTTTTATAGTGGCATCTTTTGTACAATTTCGTAAGTTGTTTTATGTGTAGCTGCCGTCGCGTAGTTTAACTCGACCGGCTGGCACTACAAATGCATGCAAATATTTGTGGAAAATAAACTTAAGAGCGAATTGAAGGGGGGCCAACATGAAAAACATCGACAACTTAAAAAAATGGCAAAATATACATATGTACCGATTAATTCATTTGAGGCTTATACGAACTTTTAAAGTAGGCGTGGTAGACTAGTGAGACTATAGATTATACCCCAGTCATATTGTGTATAATATAATATTTAACTTCCTAGTGTTAGTAGTGGCCAAGTTATCGAATAAGAAAGATTTTTTTTCAATATGGGGGGTGGGCGTGGCAGTAGTCCAATTTTCACAAGTTTCCGTATTTTTCTTAATTACGCTAAAAAATGGACGGATACTAAATTTCGTCAAAATTAAACCACGTTTACTATTTTTGGCCATGCGATATATGGGGACGCCCCACTGTGAGCCGTACGCACTGTGAAGCGTTGATAAAGCCACTACTCGGCGATCGTTATGTGCTCGATGCCAGAATGAGCTGAACAGCTGAAACCACACGTTTGTTCGTTGGCGCATTTTTCACGAAATTCTTTACTTAAGCACTCGTCAGAAGCTTCTGCTTCTTTCACAGTCTTATAAAGTACTAAAGTTTCTTTTGTGCCATAGAAACCTACAAACGTTTGTTGAATTTCAAATTAATGGCGACCTCTGAGTTGTAAATTTGACCCGATCCCTGTTTCCATTATCCATACTTTTAAATTATAACCTAGAAAAATTTATCAACAAGAGGTTAAACATTACATTTCACGTAACTACGTAACTTTTGGACTATCACAATTAACCATTAATGTTAGGTTAGGTTTTGTTATTTTTTCTTTGACTCTTGGCTATAATCACACTTCGATTATATAAGTAGTATTATTTTTTTAACTATTATTTCAGAATTACATAAAAGACTTAAAGCCTTGGTTGCTAGGTTAGGTTATTACTACGATTGGTTTTTATATTTGGACATAAGGATATATTCAGTTAGGTTATGGTGAAGTGTGCAGCCTTCTTCTCACTTAACATAAAGTAATGGCACGTTGCTTTTCTAAGTTAGAACGGCGTGACTTTCCCAATATAAATCTTGCTATCTCCCTGACGTATAAATTAGAAAGCTCAGCTGAGTTAGAGAAGAACGGGCAGCCTAAAAGTTTTAGTAATACCCTGGACAGTTTTTCCTTTCTTCAGAACGACAGCAGAAATTTTTGTATGACAATCTTTGATTCTCAGCATTGTCTCGGTACTCAACAACTACTGTGTTAGTGGAGTTCCGGTATGGGTTAAGTAGCAGTCTGGATCGCCTGGTGTTCAGTGAGGACTAGATATGTCGGCTATATCTTCCTCTGTGTTATTGCGCTCAAAGTATGTTGGTCTCTTCAACTTAATACAGGGTGCCCGAACAACTTTTGTTGGATTTGGCTCGTCTTGGAAGACCCACTGGGTCGATTGCTGTTCTGTTTCGGGCTCATATGCATATATCCATAATTCGTCACCTTTCACGATCTTATAAACGTCTTTCGAAGTACCGCGATCGAATTTTTCCATCATTTCTTTGCACCAATCGACACGAGCCTTTTTTTGAGCGATTGCCAAATTATGCGGGATCCAACGAGAACAAATCTTTCTGACAGCTAAATGTTTATGTAATATCGAATGCACGGCTGTGGAACTAATGCCCAAGGATGCCTCTATCTCACGGTATGTCACATGATGATCTTTCATTATAAGTTCACGCACAGCATCGATGGTTTATGGCGCAATGACCGTTTTTGGACGACCTTCACGAAATTCGTCCTGGAGCGAACGGCGACCACGCTTGAATTCGTTAAACCAGTTATAAATTGTGTTGAGGGTTGGTGCCTCATCACCAAATGTCGAATGAAGGCGATCGGAGCAATGTTGTTGAGATAATTCACTTCGGAAATCGTAAAAAATTATTGTTCGAAAATGTTCACGAGTTAAATCCATTTTTTGACCGAGATGAATTTTTCAAGTCAGTGTAAACAACACAAATAGCGCTTGAACATAAAAATGTTCTAAGCATGTTTATGGTGAAAAATGACAAACTTTTCAATGGCAATCTCAGATTTTTCAAAAACTTACTAGACCATCCCTATTGAAAAAATATAAAAGGCAGCCTACGTAAAAAATATAGAAAAAATATCATCATCTTTATATTTGAAAATTGTCTTTTTCTGTTGATCTAAAATAACATCTCTTGTTAAAGAATCTCCTACACATAACGAACCGTTATTACACATACCTACCATTAATTCTTCTTCTTCAGTCGGCGACGTTGTCTGTAAATGTTTCAAGACTTCAAGTGTTTCAGACTTAAGTCTTACCTTCTGAGGATTCTTAGGCAAAATTACTTTCGTAAATGCCAAACAAACAAGAAAACGTCAATTGCAGTCATTGCTTTACATTAATTCTTCATCTTCATTTGGCCACGTTGTCTGTAAATGTTTCAAAACTTCAAGTTTTTCAGACTTAATTCTTTTATTCTTTAAATTAATTCCTTTTCTTCAGTTGGCGACGTTGTCTGTAAATGTTTCAAGACTTCAAGTGTTTCAGACTTAATTCTTACCTTCCTTACATTAATTATTTTTCTTCAGTCGGCGACGTTGTCTGTAAATGTTTCAAGACTTCAAGTGTTTCAGACTTAAGTCTTACCTTCTGAGGATTCTTAGGAAAAATTACTTTCGTAAATGCCAAACATACAAGAAAACGCCAGTTGTAGTCATTGTTTTACATTAATTCTTTACATTTATTGATTGAATTTGATGTTGTTGTTTTGGTTTTTGGTTTTCTTTAAATGGTTTTGTAAATTTGCTTTATGTAATGCTGAATAAACTTTGCTTTAATTCCATTATTTTCATTTTGTCTTCTTTAATTTATTGACGCATGTGTTGATGCTTTCATGTGTTTGTGTGTGTGGAATTATGGTACGTTGGCAAGTGTGTGTGGGTTTAAAACACACACGCAACGCTGAAATACTCGATTGCGCAAAATTTGTTGCTGCCGCTGTATTTAATGGCGATGTGGAGATGGGATTGTCGCGCGTATTTTATTCTGTTTACCAATATTCTTGTTATGTTGTTGATACTGTAAGCTAGCGGATTTTTGTTGCTGTGGGCATGGCAACAATTCAAAGTAGCGCCAATTCTTGACAAATTCGTTTTGCTGTTGCGGTTGTATGTAGGTCTTTATGTAAGTATGTACGAGTATGTTATGAGTTATGCAATTAAATCTGTCTGCATGCATCCCTGCAAGAAACAGCAAAACCCCCAACTTGCAATGCTTTATGCTTTTTAATTAGTTCGCGTATGGCTCCAAGGACAACGGTGTATTCAGCTTAACGGTGAACTTATGTAAGGTAGCGTTGACGAAATATTGGAATGTTGAGAGAATTTGAAGACAATTTTACACATTAAAAATACCAATAATTGAAGATAGGTGAAAACATTTTTGTGTTTGTTTGTGCAAACAATGCTGCCAAATCAATGGGACTGAGTATCTCAAGAAACACCGGACCGGTTTGTTAAAAGTGGCTTGAATACATTTAAGTAGGTACGTTATATCGGGTGTTTTTTTTAGAGGTATAGAACTTCGAATTGAAATAAAACACAAGAAAATCGTTTTAATGTCCATCAATTTGGCTTTACTGGAAGGATAATTTTATGCCATTAATGTTTAAATATGATTTCGGGCATGTGGCCGCCGCGGCTGGCTCGAATAAAGCCAATTCTACAGGTCCAATTTTCAACCACTTTTTCGAGCATTTGGGGCCGTATGTCGGCAATAACGCCACGAATGTTGGCTTCCAAGTCCCCTAACGTTTCTGGTTTGTTGGCATAGACGAGCGACTTCACATATCCCCAAAGAAAATAATCCAATGGTGTCAAATCACACGATCTTGGTGGCCAATTGACAGGTCCATTCCGCGAAATTATGCGCTCATCGAATGTTTCCTTCAATAAATCGATTGTGACGTGCGCTGTGTGGCATGTAGCGCCGTCTTGTTGGAACCACAACTCATCCACATTCATGCCATCCAATTCGGGAACAAAATAGTCCGTTATCATGGCTCTATACCGGTCTCCATTAACGGTAACTGACTCCTCTTCTGACTGGGTCCTCTTCAAAATTTTGCTCTACAGCGGCAATTGTTTCTTCGGTGCGCACTGTTCGACGTCTCTGCGGATGCGTATTATCACATAGAGTAAACGTAGTGCGAAAACGACCCATGGTTAACCGAATTAATTGCTCTGATGGACGATTATGTCGACCATAAAATGGACGGAGCTTGCGGTAAACTTCGCGAACTGAACCATTATTTTCGAAATAAATTTGCACGATATGCAAGCGTTGTTCTTTTGTCAACCTGCTCATGATGAAATGGCAAACCAAACTGAACATAAATGGCATTAGAGTTGCCAGATTTGACCACAAAATGCCAGTTTTATCTCTATTCGAAAAACAAACCTCTAAAAAAAACACCCGATAGTTCAATTAAGAAATTAGAGAAATTAGAACATTTTTATTGAAATACGAATGTAGAACAAATCATTAATTTTACGTAATAAGCAAACATATAAAACAATGCTCAAACGTCTCCAAAGCGAGTTATGAAACTGATAAAAGTTGAATATAAAATTAAAGACATTATACCTTTGAAAGCCTAATTTTTCAGTTTAGGGCTTTTTGAATGTTCAACATTCAGGAACTCAAAAATCAAAATAACAAAATTGGTATGAACACAAATTATGGTACATAAAGTGGAGCAGCAAACTGAATCCTGCTTAAAACTACAATATGCGCTCAATTCAGTTAAGGAGCAACACCACATAGCATTAGCATTTGTTGAAGGACCTACTTTCATTTCATTTGGGATCATAAAAATAATATCTAGTTGGTGCTTTAGTGAAAAACAAGTTTTCAAAATGTTTGTAAAACTTTAACTCACTTTTGGAATAAACAATTGACGGCCCATTTTGAATTGATTTTTTGTTCCAGGTTCTATAACACTACTCGACATGAAAAATGCACCTAAAAATAAAAGTATTTTCTAGACTAACTTTGGGCCACAAAACTGAAAATCAAGAAATTTTGTAAGAGGCGTTTTTGAAAAATCTTTGGAAAACCGGGTTTTCCCTGTTGTTTCAGTTATGAGCACATATCTCGTAAACGAATCATCCGACTAACACAATACTTTACTTCACACTGGTCCGTCGCTCAGAAGATAATACCTTAGCTTTTCCAGCGATATATAGATTGTTCAAATCAAGACGGCAGCCGCCGTGGCTCAGTTGGTTAGTGCGTTGGACCGCGAGTCGCAGGCAGCAACCTCAGGTTCAAATACTGCCTGTAATAACACCTAAAAAAAATAACGGGAAAACTCGTTTTCTCTTTCGGTGGCTGTCCTCTCAGCTGGAAATGGCAAACCTCTGAGAGTAAAAATTGCTTATGAAAGAGCTCCCAACCTGCCGTTCGGAACCGGCATAAAACTGTAGGTCCCTTCAACCCGCGTACAAATTCACACGCACAACACGGGTAGTTGCGGGAAGCTAGGCCTTAGTCTCGCGTAAGCGGGCTGTCGTGCCAGTCAATTATTAATTAAATCAAGATTTGGGGAAGTTACTGATGCTGAATATTTATAAATAGTGAATTTTCGACCATTTTCAAATATTATAAATTTTCAAATGATCTTTTTAATAGATAAAATAAATTATCTCCTCTGGTTTTAAAATCTGTGGTGAAAGATATATTACTTGTGCAAATATTAAGCCTAACATCAATAGAATCGAAAGAAAAATTACTAAGTTACGAAGCACTGAGTGAAAACACCAACTTTACATTTATTACACCGTGCGACAAAAAAAAAATTTTTGGTCGAGACCCATTCAAATGTTGATATAGACGTGAAACTAGATGTCATTCATAGCAACCTGGCATAGTCAGTTTTTCATTTTCTGATCACACGTCCTTTTAAAAATACTTTCAATTTTCGAGGACATACGTATTTAAAATATTTTTTAAAATATTTGCGGCTGTGCAATGACGAAGATATGGATACCAAATGAAAGAGGAAAATTGTCTTCTTTTAACTAAATTTTTTATTTTGTGCTTTCGGGACCAAAATAGTATAAAATTTAGATGTATGAATCTACAGGCTGAGATCGAAAACAAGTATTTTTTCGTTAATTTACATATTTTGTGTTAGTCGGACGGTTATGTGCTCATAACTGAACGAGATATGTGCTCATAACTGAAACAACAGGGAAAATATGGGTTGTCAAAGATTTTTTGAAAACGTTTTGTGTTTAGCGGCCCAAAGTTAATCTAGAAAATACTTTTGTTTTTAGGTGCACGGGATTAGCCCATTTTTTGTCGAAATTTACGAGAAATCCGTCTACCCGTTTGGGAGTTAAAACAGGTGATTTAAAAGTTTAGCTGGGACGCTGTCATTTTGCAGATAATACAAGGTTTTTGTTCGTACTTCAATACGCGTTAAGTAAACCTTTTGAAATTCAATTTCTTCTTTCATACTCCCAAAATAAATCGTCAAAGTGAAACCTTTTTTCGGCTGCTGAAGTGACGTAATTTGTTTTTATTAAATTTTATATAAACAATTTATTGCTTATTTTTGGTCCGAAAATCAATTAATTACTTCTAAAGTTCAACTTTTTTATAAAACTAAATCCTACGTAGTCTCATAGGTAATACTAAAAAAAGTATATTGGAGGTACAATTAAGTTTTGAGTGATTTACAAACGATGAGAAAACTAGCATTGAATCATCTTTTAACTGAATTCATGTTAAAGTGTCTTTATTTGCCTCTAAAAACCAGCTTATGGCATTTTGCTGAAATGTAAACAACATTCATACATTAGTTGAGCTCTAAACATGTCAACCCTTGTGTCAACAAAATACAGTTTAAGAAAAGCGCCGCACGACAACATTCGGTCACATGTTGCAAAAGTTGTCAAGGAACTTTTGGCGTCGTTTCAATGGGATGTGCTACCCCAGCGGCCGTATTCAACAGGCATTACTTCTTTTGATTACGACTTTTTTGCGGTCGATGACCGAAATTCTCACGAAGAAGCCAACAATTTAATCGATTCTTGATTCCTTTTAAACATTGAAGGAATGGAACTTTTCTCTCACTTAAGCTTCAAAGCTACAAAAACACCTCAAAACTGCTTTGTATCCTTAAAAGATTAAAACGGATTTAATTTGGTTTATAAGAAATGCGTCCATGCTCGTTTTAAAAAAGAAGAATTCAAAGTGTAGCTCTCAAGCTGCCAATTGACATGAAAATAAAAATGTAAAAATATCTTTTCATACTTCAATATGTGCTAAATAAATCCTCTGAAAGGAAAACCCACTCATTTTTCTATGCTCCCAAAATAAACTCAGTCAGAGTTGGACTAAACAAGTGGTGTCACCCTTTAAGTGTTTTTCAGCACCACTCGAGTTTTGCTCATACGAACCGCATATATGTAAGTAATTTTTCTTGCAGGGATCCCAACGAAATGTGCTAATGTTTAGTTGTTTGCTTCGGTTTATTGTTTGTACCTTCAGTTGTCGCCTATTGCTCTGCGTCAGTAACACTTTCATTTACTTAACATCACTTTCACATTGCCTTGCTGTGGCTTAGTTTGATTTATGCTGCGTTCATTTGGTGGTTTCATCGCTATTGTTCTCTTTTTTATTAGGTAAATCGTATGCAGGTTTGTTTGTTTGTATGGTTTTGTAACAAATTTCAAAATACATTTAGCTATGTTGCATTGTACAATAAGGAAATGTAGCGGCCAGTTTGTATGGCGCCTTCAGTATACAATAAAAACGATGCTTAAATACGCATCCCAATGTTTAGTGAGTCCTTTGTGTTTGTCTGTGTGTGTGTGTGTGTGTGTGTGTACTCGTACCTACATATGTACGCCTGTAGATAGTGGTGGCGGCTATTTCAAAAATACGCCAAAATTCTCCAAATAAATGATTCAAAAATAGTTCAGCTTCTGTGCAATTGGCATCAAGTTGAGTTCACTTAAATATATAAATCGTAGATTTGATATTTTGTTGTGTTTGTTGGTTTGGTTTTTCTTTTTCTAAATATTGCATATAATGGTTTGTTTTTTGTTGCTGTTGTTATTACTGTTATTGCGATAGTGTACTGGCTGACGTGCAGCTGTCTGCATGTAAGTATGTAGTTTAAAACTTTTGATTCCGGTGTCGTTCTTAGGAGGGTCGGTTGCTGTATTTGTTGCCTTTTGTTATTTTGTTAGTTTTAGTATATGGTTTTTGCTTTTTTTTTAAGTTTTTCGTTAGTTTTTGGGCTACATTAAATTCTTAAATTCAGTGACTGTTGTTCCGCAAATTTGATAAGTTGATATTAACTACAAATAAGACTGCATTGCGTGAACTTTTGATTGACTTTTGTATTTCTCGTTTGCTTTCTTAGCTTTAATTTAATTTATGTAATGTTAGTTTAGTTGTAGTGTTGTTACTGAAGTGACATTTCATTTTGACATTTGCCACTTAATTTAGCTTCTACATTTATGCAAAATTGTCGGATGTGGCTTAGGCGGGCTTAGAAATATGTTGTCGACGTTGAAATTCGGTGCGGCGAACTGCTGTCGGAGCAGTTGGGGGTAATGGAATTTACAAGGTGATGCACAAATACTGTTAGGGCGAGTGAAAATGACAGGCAGAGAATGCCAAGTTGAAATGTGAGGTCATGAAATGAAATAATGACATTTGAGAGAGAGAGAGAAAATGTCGGACAATACAGTGAAGTTGCGGTTTTGACAGTTCAATTGCCCGAAAAGAGAGACTTGTATGAGAACTTATGGCTGGTTGAACCCACTATGAGGAACAATGAGTGACATGTAAACTGGACGCTGATTAAAGCTACTTTAAATTAAAAAAAATTTGGCATATACATAAGTATAAAATAAATGTAAAACTCTTTTATTTATAGAGGAGATTTATTTTATTCTAAAAGGAGAGAAATGTTCAGAGAATTTATGACACTTTTATGGACAATTTACTTGTACCTACCAAGATCACACGAGCTGAACTTATAGTTCAAGTTCAGGTTTGTGGTTCGAGATCTAATGATTTCGATTAGAAGAAGCTTTTAATTTTATCTTGAAAGATTTTATTTATTTTATTTAAGATTTTTCGAGATCACACGAGCTGAACTTATAGTTCAAGTTCAGGTTTGTGATTCGAGATCTAATGATTTCGATTAGAAGAAGCTTTTAATTTTATCTTGAACGATTTTAGCAGCATTTCAGAGCAGCGAGCCTGTCTACTGGTAGAATATTGAATATATGATTAAGGAATAGAATATCCTCTGCGCATTACAGAGGCATAGAGAGTTCCCTGCTCGTATCATTCAGTTGGGGAATGACGCACACAGCGGTGGTTTTGAAGAGTTTAAACCCCCCAAACTAGGTGTTTACAAAAAAATGTTTAGTAGCAAATATGATTTCAAATGGCGTTGGGTTCAAAAGTTGTGTACAGAACTCGTCTCCCTTAAAATAAAGTCCCGTGTGCGGCTCTGCACAGGCCCAGGCAATGTGTCTTTTGTATATCCAGCAAAGGTATGGAAAAAATACAAGATTGTTGATTTTTCTTCTTCTTCTTTGTGCATATGGCTTCAACGAAAGCGTTGATCAGCTGGCCTAAACATATTTTTCTAGTGTTGGTCCTCTATGCGCCAAAAGTTCTCTAACTCTCGCTGGGCAAATGAATTCTTGCCACTTGTATGAATTGTCTATATTTTCGTATCAGAATCTGAAATGTGTCACGGTATCTGTAAATGTAGATACTTAAGTGAGTTTTGATGATAAATTCTTGGCCGAGTTTTGTAAATTTTCTTTGTATTTTCATTAGTTACAACGTTGATACTACGCTTTCGAGCGTTTGTATGGTTTTGTGTATGTGTGTGTGTGTGCTGATAGTTCTGACAGCTGTAAGATTATCCTTATGACTGTATTATCATTATATATATCTATAGATACTATGACGGTATTCACGAAATGCGGCAACTGCATTGCTGGCAGATTGGCCACAACTTACTTTTTTGCGCTACTAAAATGTTTGAATAGGTTTTCAGTTTACTACTGCGGCTGTGTCAAAAAAAATGTAAGCAAAAATCTGCTAATTTTATGGCCAAAAAAAGAGCGCTGCCACTTATTTGAAAAAGTCCATGTTTTCTTCATTCACATCGGGCAGTTGCCACAGCTCGTGAACATCTCTATGTGTTAGGCATTATGAAAATGTACAGCTGTATGTGTGCGTGTGTGGGTGTGCCGCTTAATTGATTCGATTAGAGCTTAAGTGTAAAAGAACAGCGCTTCATTAGATAGTTTAGGTATAAAAAGGTTGACTAGGTTTTCTTTCATCTTCTCTGCGTCTGCAGTTACGCGCTTCAGTGTGTTGGTTTTTTAATTTTGTGTTTTTTTTTTGTTTTGTTATTTTTACATTATACAAGTTGGTGTATATATATATAGACTTGAGTTGATTTTGCGCACACTTTATTTTTGTATAGTACAAAATTTACAATGCAATCGCGTCGAGTACGCAGAAGAGTGACAACTTCCTGCCAGTGCGAAACGCGAAATGCGAGACGCGGCAGCGGCTGCGGGACACAACGCGCCCGTCGCACGTTGCAGGGCGAATCGCATTTCGGGCACCGACAGTCAGTGGTTCATAGTTAATGTTAGTACTAAAAAATATATAGGGCGTGTAAAGATCTTTTGTAAAAAAGGTAAGTAAGTAAGCGTCTTTCACTTTTACGTGTCTACGTGCGCTAAGTTCGCAGTGGTGTAAAGTGCTGAGTGTTTGTCGTTTTGTGTGCATAAGTGGCATCAGTGGCGCAGGCAAGTTTGGTTTGCGGATGCAAAGCTCTTCCAAATATCAGTTTGTACCAAAAATTTTGGTTTCAAATCATATTTGCTTTAAAAGTTGTGTACAAAACCCCACAAAATGAAATCCTGTATGCGCCACTAAATGGGATTATGAACAGTGTACGTGTGTGTGTGTGTGTGTGTGTGTGGGCGGTGTAGCTGGGGTTGGCTGGCTGCTGTTGGCTGGAGGAGTTTCTTTGCGTTTGGTGCTTTTAGAAAATCGCAATTTTTGGTGCATTGGAAAAAGTTCAGGAGAGTTCAAAAGCTCATTTTGTTGCGCCTCTCACATTTGTTTGATTGTTGTTGTTGTTGTTGTTGTTCTTTTTGTAATTGTTGTGGTTGCTGTTGTATTATTACTACAGGTCTGCTGACAGACACACGCAATTGTGTTGCCGTAGCATTTTGTATGATTTGTTGCTGATTTGCTGCTTAAGCCGCATTGTTGGTTGGGTTTTCTTCGTACTTTGTGCAGCTTTTTCATTTCGTAGTTTTGTGTGCAATCGAATTGTCAATTTTATATATACTATATATAAGTATATGTGTATGTATGTAGTTCAAATATATGTATGTATATATCTATATGTGGATTTATTTGCTATATATATATATATGTATATATAAGTGTGAGTACATATGTATGTAGCTTTGTTTGCATGTAGTGGGGAGAAAATCCCTTAAATTGACAACAATTATTGAACATTAAATTAGTCGTTTAGCTTTTGCTGCTTCTTTTGTGGCGCCTCATTTTCTCCTTCAACTTGCCGCATCTCATGTTTCAAAGTCTTTCTTTGTTCATGCTAAATAGATTTAATATGTATGCATATAGTTGTTTTTGCTGTAGTTGCTTGTAAATTGTTTCAATATTTACTTCATATACATATGTATGTACATATGTGGTATATATATATATGTATATATACTAGTTTTCAGTTTCAGTTTTTTTCGTGTGTATTCTCGTAGGAGACACATTCCAAAACATAAATAAAAACAATGACAAAAGTTCCCTAAGAGTTTGCTTTGTTTGTGTGCTGGCCATGTGGTTTGTTGGTTTGTGCCAAACCTTCAGTAGTGTTGTTGTTTGCTTTTACAAAAAAAAAAAATTAAGACCATTTCAATAGTTCAATAGTTTACGCTTTTGTTTTTAAACAAATCATTCGAGAGTAGAACGTAGCAGATTCGAAGACAATGGCTTTATCAAATTTTCAAAATCGTCAATTTCGTTTTATTTATTTCTTCTTTGCCTTTGTATTTAAGAAATTTTTTTGAATAATTTTTTCTTAATTGTTTTTTTGCGTTGAACAACTAAACATACAAAAGAGTGCAAGTTTAAGGCAAATTGAAGAAAATTTAATTTTAAGAATTTAAGAAATATTTAAGAAATTTTTTCTGAATAATTTTTTCTTGCGTTGAACAACTAAATATACAAAAGAGTGAAAGTTTAAGGCAAATTTCAACTGAATTCAATAAAAATTGTTGGAAATATCGAGTAGCTCCAAGTGAAGGCAACTAACAAGTAGCAAAGTCATTTGTAAAAGAACGCATTTTTGGCAAAAACGACAAATATTTGAAACCACAGAAAAGCGTAACGCAACGGACTTATCACTTGTCTGCTGAAAGGCCATTAACACTAAAGGAAAGTCGTATATCTTATTTTTGCACACGTCTGCAAGTTGACTAACTCAATTAACCCTGGAATTCATAACTCATTTTGCAGCTGCACAGCACATTCAAGAAGTTTGTGGTATCGACAACTACACAAATCTGTTCTGTCCGCACACAAATCTGTTCGATTTTAATTGCCACTCTCGACTGGTCTAACTTTTCTATCGTCCGAACAAAAAGTCCAGCTTTGTTAGTTACTATATGTTCTAATTGTATGTGGCCAACTCAATCCAGCTTCGTACTGCTGATGCCTGTGCAGGTCCCTCGGTTCCAACCTCAACGCTCGCTACTGTAGTCTAAGTAGTTAACATTTACCCTAACGCAGCTGTGTTCCAATGTAGTTAGTGTTCCTGCTTAGAAATAGTAGTTTTTGTTGTTTTACTTGTTTTTTTTTATACATACATCTCTTAATAGTTTAGATAAATCTTTGTTTGTTTGCACCATTTCGAATTTCATTCTCTAGAGGATTCTTTACAAAAATTAGCTAGTCAGTATGTGGTAGTTTAGTGTGTAGATAGCGCAATGTCTGCCTTGGTTGCACAGTTGCAACGACTCTCACTAAGTGTGCACTCTCTGTCGTTCTTCTACACAATTCAATTGTACACTAGAATCATGTTGTTTCTCGCTGCGAAACGCTGCCTTCTCCTACCTTAGTTCAGGAGCCTTGCGGCCTCCACTGCTGGACTCACACTCGGATCGGTGGCGTCATTTAGGTAATGATCCGCGCCTTCTGCTTTCGCACAAAGTCTTGTGCCTGCTTGTCATTCACTCGCAGTTCCAGTATTTGCAATATGGGATTATCTGCAATGGTCCAAAACAAATCACTTTGCATTAGTGTTGTCGATGTTTAATTAAAGGAGAAGGTACGTGAAGCACCACTGAGATGAAAAATTAAGTTGCATTTATCATTTAAGGTTCGAAGGACGAAGGCTCTGTTAGAACTTAGCGCTGCTGGACATGCGATTCTTGTAATTCTCATCGGCTTTATGTGGATAGCGATAGAAGTAGACGAGCGTTTCACCAGGCCGAGGTAGGATTCGAACCTAGGGCCCCGGTATGAGAAGCCAGCGCTGGACTATCGAGGCCGGCCAACCAGAGGCCAACCAAAGTAGCCATAAAGCAACAGTGGACTTACTGATGGCCTACTGAAGAAAGAGTGCGAGGAAAACGACATTAACATAATCACTGTTGAATCACTAATGTCGGACAGGGCAGGGTCTGGAACTGTATCTGTCTGTCATGCAGAGAAGCTTGGTTTAACAGCTGCACTGGGTCACCTCACAGAGAGTCAGACATGACGAAAAAATATTCTGATAGCACTGGACAGTCAAGTGGCAATGGAAAGTAGATATCCAGCAAGAATCAATAATCTTAAAAACCGGCACATGAATGCGCTAAGAAACTGGAAAGAATCGCTTGTGGCAACATACTTAACGACTCTGATGTGGGTCTAAGCACACATTGGAACAGAGCAGCATGAGTTCTGAGGTTCTGACAATAACTTTTGAGGACGTGTTAGCTAAAAGGGGTCGGACAATGACTTCCAGTTATCGAGCTATCGGACGTGCTAGCCAAAACGGAAAGAAGACCAATGACTTCTACGGACAGGAGACTCTGTGGAAAGAATGGCCAGCAACTACATATGTAGTTAGAATAGTTGCCTAATTCCTATTCTCTAAGACTTATCTTAAAATGCCTTTGAACAGAGGAAGCCAGAAAGTTTCCTTGCATAGACCGGAGAAGCTGTGGTTCTAAGACTGCAGTTGTAACGAGACATAGGAACTTCACACGACTTAACCTCCTTGAGGACGAAACTTGTAGGCTATGTTTCTAAGATGCTAAGACAGAAATACACATGGAAAGTTCCACCGAAGGAGCAAGTTTTTAGATTTGCGTTCAAACCAGGCCAAAAAAAGGGTTCAAGACCCAAATGCACATCAAGGAAACACAAATATGATGCTCGAAAATTTTCGCCCTGTACCGCCGTTGTCGGTATTTTATTTGGATCAACCTGAATCTTTTTCAGAGATGCGACCAATTACGATTGGACCCAAAAAAAAATTTAATTTATTAAAAGAAAGCGCCACATTGACATTTGTAAGAAAAATTATTTCTGACTACCAGGACGTCGTAAAACGTATTAAACATTACAGAAGATCCAACTTGGATCTGTGCATAGGACCGTAATGCAAATTCTGAATGTTCAATTATGCCAAATGCTTAGATTGGGAAGATAAAAGTCAAACCGAACATAGTTGTTTCGAGGATTGGAAAACACGTTAGAGGTTTGGAGTCCTTCCAAGGCGTTACAACTTACTTGAGTAAATCACGATTTTTCATTTCATAACTGAATTCATATTATTTTCTATCACAGCAGTTAATAAATTTTAGACCATAATATATTAAAACACATAAGAAATCATATATTATATGGATACCTTGTTGTTTTGACTCACTTTTGTCGCGTTGCTGCATCAGCGGCAGCTCGATCTGCTTTAGTCCGTGAAAGTTGTCCACGCTCGTGTTGTAGTCGGCTACGCCGGGTATGGTGCCCAATGCCAGAAAAGCCTCGCCGCCGAAATCGTTGGCGGTGAGCACATCGTGGTCCATAACGGTAAAGCAAATCATAGCACCCTCCACCATGCACTGCTCCAGCGTGACGGAGAACTCGAAGCACTCGTCGAAAATGGGATTCAAAGTTTTCTGCAACCGAAAGATGAAAACGCAATGCCGTAGCACGCAAAACATTAACAATTTGCCTGATGAGTGTGGAAAATGGTATTGTGTCGCCTCACCTTATGCACATTGGTCTGCTGCTCCAGGCAGTGCTGGAAGACGCGACGCGGCAGCAACTCGATTATCACAAACGGATCGCTGAAGCCGTTCGGATCGAGCGGCACAATGTCGCGGCCGTGCAGCACCTCGACGCACAGCGAGTCATGGTTGAAGTAGGCGCGCACCGTCAGCGACCCGTACGGGCTGGGCATGGCCGTCATTAACTGCTCGCGCAGCCGATTCATGTAGAACATGTCCATCAGCCGCTCGGTGTCGGTCTTGTGGAACTGCAGCCGCTGCTCGATGCGCCAATAGTCGTCAGTGTGCAGACAATCCATCGACAGGCCCTGGCCCTCGGCATGGAAAAAGTCGACGAGCAGCTGCAGCGCCTCGTACAGGCGCTTGTGAAAGTTCGACGGCTTGTCGCTCTCGTCGCCGGTCTCCATTTGGCGCGCCATCTCGCCCAGCACCGTCTTCCAGATGAAGCGCAGCGATCGATTGAAGTTCTTCGTGAGCAGCGCACTATTGAGCGCCGCCAGATGGCAGTCAAGGTACTCGAGCAGCGGCACAATGGCCTGATTCGAGGGCAGCGAGTCCGGCGACCAGGCCAAGTGGAACACGGCCTTTTGCAGCGACACCTGCATCAGCGGTGCCAGCTTAGACAGGATGCGCTCGCAGCGGTTCTCCATGTGCGTGAGGCTCGACTCCAGCAGATTGTCGGCGATCTCCTCGAGCGGCTGCTCGTCCGAGCGGAATTCGGCGAGCGTGCGGCGCACATACTCCAGATTGTTGACCGTCACGCACATGTCATCCGAGCAGCGGAACGGTCCCTGCTGCTCGTAGTAGCCGCTGTCGGCCAGTGTCGTGTGTATGAGATCGCAGTAGTGCATCGCGCCCGAGCACACCACGTCGATGAGCTGCGACTCCAGCATGATGGCCGTCTCCTCGTCGGGCCAGCTAATCACCTTCCAGAACTCTTTGATGTTCAGCAGCGTCGAAGCGGTGTCCACCGACGACGAGCTGTAGCGCACAACGCGCTCGCCCTCGCAGATGGCGTCCAGGCGTATGGCGGCGCGAATGCGCTGCAGCGCTTTCGCCTTGCTCACCATCATCCAGCGCTCGAACGTCGATATGAACCACTCCTGACAGTTGGCGAGCGCCAGCGGCTTCTCGGGCGGCTGCGGCTGTGCCGACAGGTGCCGCTTCAACTGACAGAACTCTTGCAGGGCGAGAAACAGCTCGAACGGCTTGATGTCGATGGGTTCGGTGTCGCCCTCGAGCACCGTGTACTGGGCGAGCGTCATGCGCACGCCGGGCACCTGGCCGGCCGCCATGCGCGAGTAGATCTCGTCGCCGATCATTGCGTCGAACTGCTTGTAGATGATGCTAAAATACTGAATGCCGTTGGTGCTGCATTCAAGAACGGAAGAAACGAAAACGTAATGCGAAATGCGGTTAGATTTGATTTGGTTAGAGTTGAGGTTAGGTGAAATTAGTTGGATATGGTTGGGGTAAGTTAGCTAAGATTAGGTTAGAGTTTGGGTGAGGTTGGGTTATGTGAGGGTATCTCAGTTTAGATTAGATAAGTTTAGGTTAGGATGGGTTGTTAAGTGTTTAGTATGCTAGGTTAGGTTAAAGTAGTTTAGGCTAGGTTAGATTCGATTATAAATGGTCGCCCGCCACCAGTGGAAAGACCACTTAAGTAAACTGGGATGGACAATTCTGGAACTTATGAGGCTTCCAATATTTGCTTTGATATCTTTCTGAAGTTTAGAGCCGAAAGTGTGAGAGGATTCGATTTTGTGGCCTTCAAATTAGGTAAGACTCAGTGATTTGCTGCTTTGCTAACTTTGTTTGGCTGCTAAAGAAACAGCACACAACTAATATCCAAAAGCGAAATATAATTGCAGAATGGCAGTTTGACTTCGCGTTAACTTTGAACCAACTTGTGAAGGACTCTCGGTTCTTGCGCAAATACAATGACACCATTTAAAGTGTTTATATACGAGTATATCTGCAGAGTTCTTTCACATCATGACCAAACATCAAACACACCACGTCTCCCTCAACACGAAATGCAGCGAATGAGCAACGCTCGCAAAATTTCGTTGACATAAGCAGCTTTCTGACAATAACCGCACACAGAAATGTTCAAGCAGCCACAGCCAAATCTGCTCGGAGCATTTCAATACACTATTATCGACCTAAGCCACTTTAGTCAAATAATAAAATAAATCGCCGGAAATCTGCTTATCAGTTCGTGTACGAGTGCTGTGTGCGACCAGGCGGACAACGTCATAGAAAAAGACGCCAAAAGCAAACAAACAAACAAATGGAAAATACTAAAGAGTACGATTTAATGTCGATAATGGCACAGCCACGACCACTGTTCCGCCCGCTCCGTTCAGGCTCGTGTCTTTAGACGCCAGTTCAACGTCGGCACCACACGCCAGGCCAGCCGACGCACCTACATACATATCAGGCAGTCAATAACCGGCCAACAGGATATCGGCCGCAGCGGGACGAGCAAAAAAGCTCAACTTCACTCAACTCATTTCGGCGGAGGAGGTCAATATTTGCTGTCTAGACAATATTCGCTTCAAATTCGTCCAGCCGAGCTGACGTTCGGCTGCCCCAGTCGCGTCTTGCGGTCGTTGATAAATGAATGAAAAGTGTTGCTGCGACACGCCATTGTGGAAATTGAAGTGGATTAAAATCCAAACACTTTGACGTGCAGAGACTGCGGAATTTTCGGCCACTGACACACAGCGCCGTCACAGCAACGTCGCTGGTCAGCTGCAACAAATTGCTCCGTCGGTTGCGCGTGGTTTGTGCGGAGCGTACAGAATTTGTACAGAAGTGGCAAAAGGCTGCAGAGTTCGTGCGGGCCGGGCTTGCAAATTGAGCAGTGCGTTTCGTAAAATGACAGGCCACTTAATTGGCGTAGAGTTGCTACCAGCAGCCGGTCAGCCTCCGGCTGTAGTTAGTACCGTTGCTTAAGACCATCACTCACGCCATAAATTGGCTAATTTCAGCATTTTGTCAGCGTTGTTAACAATGAGCGACGCGTGGGACGACTGGTGGTGGTTAAATTTTTATGCGTTTAATAATGACGTCCGCGACATTTGCTAAAGTTGCCATAAAAACTTCAACACGTTACGTGAAGTACGTGCGACGATTTTTTATTACGGGGCAATTAATTTGCGGCTCATGTAGCAGTTTTCTTTTATGACGCACTACAAAGTATGTGTGCACTTAAGGCGAGAGTGGCGCACTTGTAAGTGCGAAAATACACAGCCGAAAGTGGCAGCTGTGACGAAAAATTACCTGCAAAACGGTTGGAAATAAATCGAGAAATTAAACAAGTAAAAATTGCATTCAGAGCATACAAAACTCGGTGCAATTAGAGTGAAGAAATTCAGGACGCAAGTAAATGACAGCAGCGACAATCGGCAGGTGTGTGCTTTCTGTCGAACTGGGGTTGGTCTATAAATTTTCTGACAATTCGATTTCGTATCATGCCAAATCTTCTTTAGGATGGAGAGTGTTTTTTGTAAGACAGTACAGGACTTCTAAGAAAGAGTGCAGTTTTTGTTTGACTGCCTTGGACAAATTACCCAGATGTATGATGGAGCTCCGGCGAAAATGCTTTGGATGCGATACTTAGAGGATTTCCTGACCCTGTTTCAAAAAT
Source organism: Melieria crassipennis (assembly GCA_963668005.1). Taxonomy (NCBI): domain Eukaryota; kingdom Metazoa; phylum Arthropoda; class Insecta; order Diptera; family Ulidiidae; genus Melieria; species Melieria crassipennis. The sequence continues at coordinate 109,820,294 of OY764962.1, read as the reverse complement.
CAACCTGAAGCATCGCCATCATCTCTTGGTGTGACTAATTAGAAAAGTTTCCGGAAAAGAGGTGCTACGATAGGCCTTAAAGATTCCGCATGCACTCATCGCAAAGCAATATATTTATCTCAACTACAGTAAGAGTGAGATGCTCTTACGATAAGTAGAGTTAGTTAAGAAAGGGCCATCTTCATAGGCAGCTCATGTAACTTGAAAGCGTCTACAGTAAGATTAACAGCAGTTCAGAGCTGTTGCAAGCTGTTGTTGTTCTATAACGAAAGAAATGCTCAGTCACCGACCGATAATTCTTAATGAAGCGAGGGAACCATTTAATTGCAACGATTTTCGTAAAATTCCGGCAAAAAAGGTGTTCGATGCGGTAGTTGGCCAACGGCGAAGAGGGAGACTATGTCCGGTGGAAAGACCAGGTTGAGGATGTCTTATTAACTCTTGATGTGACTGGAGACTGGAGAAAGCTCACGCAAAGCCGAGGCGCCTGGAGAGAACTTTTGCTGCAGGCTGTTACCCGGTAATGGGTTGTTAATAAATAAAATACAAATAAATAAGATTTTCTTTAACAAGTTCTCTATTCGAGGCATTGCAATTCTCTCTTTTTCTCTTTTTGTAATTCCGTTCGACCGCTAAGCGGCAATCAGGGTCCTGGATCTTTACACAAAAACATCCGAAACTGTGGTTAGCTGTTGCAAACCATTTGATGAGGTGGCTGAACAGTGCTGTTGTCGGTGTTTTTACAGGTCACTGCATTTTTTTTTACTAAAAAGTTTGAACTTTGACCTCGAGCCACGCTTTTTATGGGCGTTTCCTAGGCAAAATTTTTAGTTTGTTAGATGCAGGAGCACGACATCTATATAGCATGCTCAATTATTTTTTTCACGAGGGTTCGCTATACTGCATTTATGTCTCGACGAAAAACTGGGGTTTTTGGGACATTTTTGTCGAAAACACAGTTTGAATGTATTTTTTTTGGATTTGTGTCTTACGCAAATTTGTTGGTCATTAAAATATCTACAAACTTGCCGAAGACTGTATTCAGAATGATTTAGGACCAATTAGCATTTAAACGTTCGAAGACTTAAGTGACGAACTCGACTGAAATGAGCAAAATTCAAAGTCGGATTTCTCTTAAACTAGAGCCAATGCAGCCAATCGCCTGGTAGATCTCAACTTAGTATACCTATAGAAAAGTCGCTCAGTAGGTCCCCCGCTTGTTACTTTTTTTGAGGGTAAATTTCACGCACAGTGTAATTTTTTCTACTCAGAAAACCTCACTGGCATCTCAGAAGAGGACATTAGCTGGTTAGCGCCTAAAGGAATATTTTTTAAATATTTTTTTCATACATTCTTTTCGTACCAAATCGAACAAGCCAACTCGAATTTTCGGAACTTTTGATAATGCAACTGAACTGATTACACTTTCATGCACCAGCAACGTACTTTTATGTGCGTCCTGAATCCTGGCGAAATTTCGCTCTATTATTCATCTAAGGCCAGTCGAGATTAGATTACAGGTTGTAATAATTGTAGGCATTTAGCTTTTTACACATTAAATTGCAAATAATTTAATTTGGGTCGAATTATATTTGGCCATTTTCGGTTGAATTACGAGCCGTTTAAATTAGGCAAAACAAATTAGACGAGAAGCGGCAGCAAAATTAAATTAGGTGTAGAAAGTTTGAATATTAATGCGTAATAAAGTGACATTAGAATTCCCTAAACAGACAGTCAGAGGACCGGTTCTAGTGTGGCGAATATGTTCGGCCGTGTGCCACGTACGGACAACTCGAATGTCGCCCGACATCGAATGTACATAGGAAACGCTCGTTAGCAGTCAATTCTAATGGGAAACCGTCTTCCATTTGCATTGCCGCTTTTGTTGCCACTGCTGCAGGGGTGAGCGCTAGCAGCGTCAACAACAGGACAGCAATAACAAATACCATAAGAACAACAACAACAACAGCAACGAGCAGAGCCTGAACAACACAAATTGTGCCTTTGGCGAGCGACCACTCGAGCCGGCGCGGCACGTTGTGCTAACGTTCGCGCTGCGGTACGCTCACGCCCACTTTTCATAGCCCATGACACCGGCGCACCGCCTAGGCTCATGAATTTTGTACAGCAATGCCCTGGGCTCTGGTGGCTGGTGGCTGGCGGCGATGCGGCAGCTGTTGGCTGACTCGCCGTTCACGCGTTTACGCTGAGTGTGTTTTATGGCTGACACGTGCCTGACATATTCAATTTAAGTTTTTGCACTCGCCAGCAGCAGCACAACGGCGCACACTGGAAAATCCTTTCGAGCGCAATAATGGCGCCAGCAATAACAACAACTGTGCCCTCCACCCGCAATCGATATCGACTGCAAGCGACCGAGCCGAACTACCCAGTCGGGTCAGTAACCCATTTCCGGCGTCGGCACCCGCTGTCATGCGGCACTTACTTGTCGAACAGGGCGTGATAGTAGGACTGGCCCAGCTGTATGTCTGCTGTCAGCGTCGTCACAAAGTTGGCCAGCGGATTGGACAGGCACTGCGACTCGCGCAGCACGTTCTGGCCCCACATCACGGAGCCTTTGCGCAGCGCGTTCACCACCTCGCCGCGCACGCCCTTGTTGAAGGGGCAGACGGCGCGAAAGGCGCGCATCGAACCCAACAGTCCCAGACAGCGCAGCAGGAATTCCAGGCGTATCAGCGAGGGCGGATTGAGCGCGGGAAAGATGTCGCGGTGGCGGCGTATCTGGTTGAGCGAACGCTCCACGAATCCGGTCATGGCCTCGGCCAGCCACTGCTCGAGATCGCGTGTGAGCGCCTCCTGATTGGGCTGGTTCCAGTGCTTCTCTAGGTCGCCGAGCAGGCGGTGCACGAATTTCGGATCCAGCGGCGTGGTGCGATTGAGCTTGGCCGCAGCGACGAATCTGTAATTACGAAACGAGAATGAATGTAGTCGGGTGTGCGGCAGCTAATGAGGAAACATTGTTGCATTACACATTAGAATGTGTGAGAAAAGAGGAGTAAAGTCAGTCAGTAAAGTCATCATGCAATGATATCATCAAAATGACAAGCATGCCATAAGACTGAAACTGTATGTCATAATGATCATTAAAATTATTAGCCTAGCGGCTTTTGCTGTCGTTCCCCACCAATATTCACTCACCTGGCCATGGCGCAGTGCAGATCGGATAAGTCGGCCTGCACCGCCAGCTGGTGCAGTATGGTGAGCGCCGGTCCCGGCAGTTCGCCATTCCACGTCCACGACGGCTCGTGCGTGGCCACCTCGTGCTGCATGAAAACCATGTGCAGCTTTTCGATTTTGCTCAACTCGATCTCGTTGTCCTCCTCCGATGTGCCGTGGTCCTCGCGCGTCGACAGCCACAGCTTGAGCCGTATGCGACCCTGCACGGTGCTGCGGTGGCTGCGCGCCTCCAGTTTGAACCAGCCGTCCAGCCCCGTCGAGGGTATGTCGGCAATGGGAATGTTCACGCAGCCGAGGAAGTCGTCCTGCGAGCCCTGGCGTGCCGACTGGCAGACCTGCTTGAAGAAGCGACCCAGGCCGCGCACGCCGCGCACCTCGTTCAGCCGCGACACGGCGTCCATGACGCAGCTCTCGTCGTCGTGGTCCCAAATGTCCAAATGGAACGTGTCCGTATTGATATCATCGATGTCGCTGCAATGCACAAAATCAGCACAGAAACGAAATGAGTTAGCGGGGGCCGAATGAAAGAAAGTGCTGATTTTATACGCGACGCGGTGGCGTTCACTTCCGCGGCGCCCGCAGTGTGAAGGTGGCTGTGTCATTCAATGGATTTGTTGGCAATCAGTGAATGGTGCGCTCGTGCTTGGTGGCGGTTTCGCGGATTTTATTGACACAGTTGTTGTGTTATTTCCGACATTAAACGGAAGGGCCGAATGGCAGCAAACGGAAAGCAAGCAAATTGAAATGGAAACGCGTGTAAGAGGGGATATTTTTAGAATATTTTAAGGTTGTTTTTGGCCCTTATTTATGGAGGGATTTGCTATGAAAAAGGACTGTTTTTAATTAACAAAATTTGTATTTTCCGGAAATCTTGGTTACTTAAGAAAATCTTTACAAATACCCAAACCTTTCTTCACAATTTAAGAATTTAATATTTCAGATAGATTTGAGCAGGATTCGAGAAATTTTCTCTGAAAAATTCAAACCTTTCTTTACAATTTCAGAATTTAAAATTTCAGATAGTTTTGAGTAGGAGTCAAGAAATTTTCTCTGAGAAAGAAGTTTCTCTTTCACTCAAGATTGAGTTACATATTTCACTGGAGACTTATGTAACGATGTAATATTACGAGAGGTTGAAAGAAAAAAAGAAAAAGTTAAAAAGCGGGGAAATAGGAACCTGTTACTGTGAAAATGTTTGAGATAATGGGACACTTTTTCAGCAATGATGCCCAAAGTGGCCATACATATGTGAACACCATAGATAGTGCTCAGTGTAAGTGTAAGTGCGATCAACAAACCAACGCCTTAGTCTCGAATCTTTAGTTAAATTCTATTACCTTCAAGTTCGGTACTGGCACATAATACTTCTGAGATTAGAAAGAAATAGAAAGCCCTTGTTGAAGTAAGAGTTTACGAGTTGGCTGAAATCCGGATCTAAATATTCATTGTCAAATAATTAAGCAAACCAAGGAAGTAGAGGCTGTGAATAGCCAAGAATCACATGAAGCCGTTCAAGCTTTGATCCATTTGGTGCGAAAAACTCCAAAGGACATCGTGGAAAATTAGCATAAAACTGTCGTTTCATTTCTTTAACATAAAATATTGTACTCCAATGGACATGGTTGCAAAAGGTTTGACCCAACACCTCCTCGCACTTGTGCTGAGCTATCAGTTACAAATATGAGTAAATATTTACCTGAATCTGTACACATAAAATTATTTGTCCTGACTGATTCATCATCGCCCAACCCAGACCGCTAAAGCTACAAACATGAAACTTGAACTTGTTTAAGAAAAAAAATCTCTGCTACGAAAGGATCTTTCAAAATTCGAAGCCTAAGGGAGCAAAATTGGGTTGAGTGATTGATGAATACTTAAATGTGATTTAAATAAAAAATTTAAGAGCGACAACGAAAAGAGCGAAAACGAACGAAGCGACGGCAAAAACAAACGCAACAACGGCGACGACAGATTTGTTTGAGACACGTGCTGACACGTTGGGTCGCATCCATTCGCATTCATCCATCCATCCATCATCATCGTAAATAAAGTTAAATTGAAAAGCTAAATCAAAACCAAATCAAAAATTATTTCACAAGTATTTTGTAGTTTTTGCTAAACCAAAACTTGACTGGGTCCACAATAGGTTAAGAGTTTGCATACGAAAAATTGTGAAATAATAATTCAATTTGTCAATTTGGTAAAAGCAATTAGAACAGGAAATAACTAATTTCTTTTTTTTTAATTTAAATCTGACATGGTCAACAAAGAATTAAGAGTTTTTATAGAGAAGCTATTACGCTGGCCATGTCTTTCGTATGGACGATTAAATTTCGGCGCAAAAGGTTTTCGACGCGGTAGTTCGAGGTCCACGGTGAAGCGGGAGGAAGGACCAAGTTGAGGATGTTCTAGTATCTCTTCGTGTGATCAACTGCAAATGCGTCAGAAGAGAACCCACTCACTTACTTCAAATAATAATTCAACATGTGTTTTTCTTTGTATATTAAATCAAATGTATTTTAAATCAAAAATCATTTTAGTAAACAGATAAGTATAGGAAAACATGACTTTAATGACTTAAATATTGGTGCCATCACTTCAAATAATAATTCAACATGTGTTTTTCTTTGTATTTTAAATCAAATTCTGACGTTGTGAATAATGAGCAACTGTCAAAATATTTGATTTAATGGGTCTAATGATTTAAAAATTGGTGACTGTACTTCAAATGGATAATAATGAGACAAGTATTTTTAACTTTTTCATCAAATTCTGACAGAGTCAACTCAGAGTCAACAAAGCGTTAAGAGAAATGTGATTTATTGTGCCCATTGACTTCAAACTAGAGAAAAGTATTTCAAATCAGGACTCATTTATTCAGTTCAGTTCAATTTTCTCAAATCAATCTCATCTCATATCTAAAAAATTGGTTAGGATTTTTTATGCAGAAACATGATTTAACAGGCAAATCAATCATATTAACGAAACCAATGCTAACCAAAGCTTAGTACTGTTGCTATGTTGTCAAAATCGAGTCTTCAAACGGAACACAAACATTCATATCTCTTCGTTCACGCCAAGCCATGTCTAAAAGTAATCACGCGCTTTGGTTATTTACTGTGTTTGGCTTTTGATGTTATCCGACAATCTAATAAAGCACATTCCAGATATTTATTCTTTTACAAAATCCAACACAACAATGACACATTTCATCAAAGCCGCACGCAGAAGCGCAGCCATGACAGCAACAAATATTCCTTGCTTATACGCAATCAAATGTACAGTATCGCAAAAGACATTCTCGTATGTACACCAACACATAGATATGTGCAAGTGTACGTGCGTGGTGTGTGTTTTCGACACAGGTGTGAGCATTGTACGCCATTATCTGGCAATAAAATCATGATTAATGATGATGAATTGTATTGCGTACGTTCGCGATGACACAACATCAGCCAGTGCGGTGTGTAGAATCGAGCATAAATATGTTTGAGGATTTGTACAAGTAAGTAAGTAAGTAAGTTTGTGTGAGTCGGGTGTGTGTGTGGGTGTCACTTTTGTGCATAAATATTAATTTTTACGAGTTGTCAATACGAGCAACATGTTGGTTTTATTATGATTTTTATTTATATTGCTCTTTTATTGTTTCGCCACAATGCCGATAAAATGTCAAATAATGCCAACGCACGCACACACACTCGTACATGCGAACGTGCGACATGTATGCACGTACATATATGACATGCAGCATTAAATAATAATAACAATAACAATGGGCATACAATTGAAAGAAGACCAATTCCAATTGTTTATTTGTGTTAAATTTTTGCTTGGAAAAAATTTAACTGAACTAAATTGAAAATATATGGGATTATTGAATTTGATTTATTTGATTTGAAACTGTTGACTTGAAAAACTTGTTTTTACATATGAAATTCACTTTTAAAAATGTATTCAATACTTGAACACTAAATTTATTTTGAAACCTTTTTTAGTTTTAAACCTAAACTTCCTCCTAAACACAAACCCACACACATGCACAAAACTCCCCACATTCCACACCTTTCGAAAGGGCCTTGGACCGCGAAAATCAAACGCAATTTCGAAAATTGCATTCAAAGTTGTATTTGTATTTTTATTTGCGGTTGCGGTGTTGCCGTATTTGTTGCTTTCAATTTGATGGCCTCATAATTCAATATAAACGAATGCACACACACACACGCACAGTGCAGCAAACACATACTTTGAATATGGTAATTTTCACTGGCCGCATTTCGATGAAAAATTGCACCATTTGTGGGTTTGAGTGTACTTTGGCATATTTTACGGCTAACAGCGCACATTGCGGAAGCACATTGCCCGCTCCCAGCTGTCGAAGGCAAATGCGACGAGCCCAAAGCCAAGTCAAAGGCGCAAACATTTATCATGCGCACGGAACAAACCGATGGCAAAGGCCGGAGGCAACGCGGCCGATAGCGTCAGAAGCACAAAATCGAAATTCAATTTAAGCAAAAACGAAAGCAACAACCGCCAGGGAGCAGCAACAGCTCACACTGGCCTGCGAGCTACAACTGCAGGAAATTCAATTTAGTTCTGTTAAAAAATATACAGCCAAATTTAAAATCAGTTACAAAAATATACACAATTATTTTTGAAAGAATGCAATTTTAAATAAAAATGAAAAAATTTTAAAATAAAAAATCAATTCAACTGATAAATATTTAATAATAAAAAAGATTAAAAAAAAATGAAAAATTAATTGATTTCTTAAATAAAGTAATCAAATATTCAAATATTATATAATAAAAAATTGTTACAAAAATATACACAAATATTTTTGAAAGAATTAAATTTTAAATAAAAATGAAAAAATTTTAAAATAAAAAATCAATTCATTTGATAAATATTAAATAATAAAAAAGATTAAAATAAAAATAAAGAAAAATGAATTGATTTCTTAAATAAAGTAATCAAATATTCAAATATTATATAATAAATCGTTAAAAAAATATACACAAATATTTTTGAAAGAATTAAATTTTAAATAAAAAAGAAAAATTTTAAAATAAAAAATCAATTCAACTGATAAACATTAAATAATGAAAAAGATAAATAAAAAAATAAATAAAATAAATAAATAAATAAATAAAAAAAAAAATTATTTATTTCTTAAATAAAGTATTCAAATATTCAAATATTATATAGTAAAAAATAGATAAATCAAAAATATATTTAATTATATATAATTTTAATTTAAAAACAATATTAAAAAAGTGAAAGTTAATTCACAATTACAGTACTTGATATAATAATTTAACCATTAAATTTAATTTTTAATCTTAAAATACTTGCACATAAAAAAATGTTTGAAGGAATAAAATCTTGAATAAATATAAAAAAATTTTACTAAACAAAATATTAGTTTAAAATTAAATTAAATTAAATTTTATTTAATTAATAAAAGTATCACATAAAATAGTTTAATCACTACATTAAACAAAAATGTTTTAAAAGAAAAATATATAAATATATAAACAAAATTGTGAAATAACAAAATTGTGTAACTAAAATTTGTATTTATTTAAAAATAAACAATTTAAATTAAAATTAATTCTTATTTAAAGCAATAAAATATGAAATAATACAAAATGATAAAATAAAAAAATGCATTTCTTTCTTAATTCAAATAATCAAATATTAAATAACCATACAAAAAACTAACAGTAATTCAAAAAAGTTAAATTTAGTTCACAAATAAAGTACTTCTTGCTATAATAATTTAACCATTAAATTAAAATTTCAATCTTAAATTACTCGCACATTAAACAAATTTTTGAAGGAATAAAATTTGATATAAAAAAATAAAATAAAATAGAAAACAAAAACATAATTTAAAATTAATTTGAATTAATAACTAAAGTACCAAATGAAATGGTATCTGCTACACTAAACAAAAAAGTTAAAAATAAAACTCACCGCATAATTTTTATATTTCCCTCCCCAAAAAAAAACTCAACAAATAATTTTGAAATAATTTTTATTCAGTGAGCGGAAAATAAAAATCGAGAAATATTGGTTTATTGCTTTTTTGACAACTGCCTTCAAAAATAATCACTTTATTGCACTACATGATATATCTGCAATGCCTCCTTCATCTTGATTTTTTTTTATTAAAAATATTGCGATAATAATTATTTTCGGTCCCTGCTATTTAATAAAAACATAACAATGAATAAGGAACTTTGTTGGGCAAATGGAAGCCTGCTTCGACCAAGAGAAAGCAGAATCAAATTCAATCAGGCTTCATGAGATTCACTAAAAACTTCACTTTTACTGAGAAATTGTGGCTCTTCCAATTCTCCTGAACTGGCTACATCAGATGTACAGAATTCTGCAGAAAAATTGTATGGCAATTAAATTAAAAAATAGTGTAAAAGTGCTGAATAATATAAATGGAACGTAAAGGACCCCAATTGTGTAAATGGGCTTTTTGATTGAATTCTCAAATGAGGGGCATTTTTAATATATTTAAACGCTCTTGTTTTACTAATTCCACCAACCAAAAATCGCATTACTTACGGCAGGACCCAATAGTTGAATAAAACTAAATTGAATTAATTCAATAAAATAAATTCGAAGTTTTTTGTGCTCACTTTACCGTTCATCGTTTCGGTTGGCCAGTTGTCCAATGAAATGACAGCACATGCGGCTAATCTAATTCACTTAATTCACTGTTCCCCAAAGCGAAAACATCTACAACAACTATGCGTGTATGTATCGATTACAGAACCATTGCGTGAGTTGAACGATGCTGCAGTTGTTGCCTTAATCGTTTTCATTTATCAGCATCCATTTAATGATTTGGATATCTGCCGGATACATCCGCAATATCTGGCAGGATATTATGCATGTTGTACAAGTTTATTTTTGATACAGTGCCGATGGCGGCGGCCGCACAATCAATCGCTTTGACGCGCACACCCACACACACAGCCATACACGAGCACACCGACGCGCCGCCAGCAGCGTGTTGCCGCGATTTTATTACATTCTCGACAACGACTCGCAGAAATGCAGACAATTAAATTTGTTGTTGTTGTTGTTGCATGCTGTTCAAACACAAATTCACATTCACAGTGCACCGATTCGTGATTTCAGGCCGATGCTTTTAATTAGAATTAATTGCGCCAACGCCTTCGTCGTCTGCGCTAAGTGTAATACGACTGAGTTCTCTATAATTTACAAATCATTAAATTATTGTGAAGTATTTGCTGCGGGCTCGCTCGTTGAAATTCAATACGCACAAATTTCATAATTAATAACACTCGAATATTTTTAGCTATCAAAATTGCCAATTTCGAGAAGCTTTGGTTTTGTCTGCTGGCAGCATATTTCAATCGAATGTTTGTGGTTTTAGGTTGCGCACAAATTTGATGTGTGCTGTTGTAATCGATCAAAGATAATTGAAGATATGCACAACAATGCGCTGCATAATTCATTAGAGTTGCGCGTAAATTGAAGCAAACCCGAGTGACGAATAAGAATACTAATCTCCTTCCAAAAAAAAAGCAAATGTATGGAATACTTAGGGCCCAACACTGCTAAACACGGCTTAAGATTGTTCGAGTGAAGGATATGCCAAAAGATCTGTGATTTTCTTCGAATTAGAAAAGAACCAGGGAGCAATAGCAGAACATGAATACTGAACTGAATGTATGTCTTTTGTTGTCAAATCCTCTTTTCAACTGCATAACTTTGAGTTTCGGCAGCTGTTGCTCTGATGCCGAAATTACTGCAGCGCATCCTTCACATTAGACTTGATTACTTAACTGGTGCTACAACTGTTTATCGGTCTTGGTCGAATTCGAAAAAAGCGCACCAGCTGGTTCTGTGCTCTGCTTGCCGAGGCCAGTTGGAAATTCCGAGGTTGCACGACTCTTAGTCCTTTCAACGCGGATGTGGCCATCCTGCCACCTGAGGGTACCGTTTCTTATGCCCGCCTTGCCGTTTGGCATGTTCAGGCATACGGGCAACATGACCAGGTCAGCATAATTGTTGTATTTTTATGCGCTTGACTATATCCATGTCTGTATATATACTCGTATAGCTCATACAGCTCGCTGTTCCATCGAATACGGTACTCTACAAACGGTACGGTACAAACACAATGCATAGTCCGTTGTTGGCATAACCCAGCTGCACCCAGGCCACGCACCCACCCACCAACCAGCCCACTCAATGCCACTAGTCACGCATCGCATCACAGTGGCCAGCGCAGTTACAATAACAATAACATTTACTTACAATTTGAATTTCTCGTTCCATTTGGGGCTGAGCGTGTGCGGCTTGATTGAGGTGGCGCGTATGAATTTTGCCGGCACCGGACCGCCCAGCGAGTCGCGCTGCTCGCGCCGGCCCGCCTCGCGTCGCTTGAAGCTCAGACGAAAGCTATGCTTGCGATGCGGCGGCGAATCGGTGTTGGCATTGTCGAAGCCGCTCATGTCGGCCGACAGGGCGCGCGGCGTCGGCGGCAGTGGCAGCGGCGAGACGGGCGGCCCGCCATCTGGCTGTATTCCCAGCATGCAATACGGATCCGAGAAGCCTGCAAATAGGGCGGAGAGCCACGAAAGCAATTAAATTAAAGTCGCCATCAACAAAACAAACACATACCTGCATATTAAAAGTAATTTCAAAAAATGTGTAATAAAAAAATGCATAAAAGTGAAAAGTTAGCAGGAATTACCGATGTAATATGGAAGTAATAAATGATGAAGAAAATAATGTAAAATTCTACAAATGCTTAGCGACGGCTAATCGAAATGACACGCTTACGAAGGTGAAGCGAAAAGGAAATTGAAATGGTTGACCTCGAAAAAAATATGTAACTGTTGGGTGATGAGAAATGATGGAGATGGATGGATGGATGAATGGTCGGGCTGGCATTAATGCAGACAAATATGAGTGTTGCACGTTTCGCTAAGTAGTCGGCAGCGTGTCAAAGCTTCGAGCTAACACTTGTAGGTTTTACTTAGTGTGAATTCATTCAAATGGGAAATAAATTGAATGGGAAATATTGTGCTAGGTGTCAAATATCATTCGAAGTGACACCAAACTACAATGTCATCGATATTAGTGGTCAATGGATTGGATCTCAAGTCAGAGTGCTGTAGGTTTAAGTGCCGATTCAACGAAAGAGGAAGAATCTTTTGTTTAGTGGTAACTGAGCAGGCAATGAATAACAGCTGGGAGTATAAGTAATTATTGTTCATAGCAAAACTTGCAATAAACTGTTCGAAATAAGGTGGAAAATGAGGGCAAAACAAAGTGTATACTTTTGAAGGTGTCGAAGAATTTGTCTGCCTTGGCACCGCCTTAGAGCAGTAATGATGTCAGCCTGGAGACAAAGCAAAGGATTACTTTTGCCCATAGGTGCTACTATGGTCTCGGCAAGCAATTAAGTACCAGTTTACGGTGTGTCTACAAATTTGTAAATGTTTCAAAATTTTCCCGATGTAGTTTTCAACCAAGGAAGCCCAAGATTTTAATATTAAGTCCCATCATGTTAAACATGTAATGAGTTTTCCGAAGCTGATCTTTAAAATCTCGCAATTCTATTGGAAACTCAACGAAATGAATATTAACCGTAGACCTACGTTGGGGTCGTTTTCGACCAAATTTTTTTTGTACTTCTAATATTTTTTAAATTTGTTATTATTTTTAACTGTTTTTTCATGACTTTCTTACTTGGATATTTTCTATCGAAATCTAACCGTTTTATATTTTAAAAACTAAGTTGGCTTTGCATTGTTGGTAATTTGTATGTGTGATTTTATCCTGGGTCTTTTTCGACCCTTTTTTAACGTAGGTCTACGGTTAAAAGGAGGACTACGAATTGCCATATTCTTTCTTATTCTTTAACTTATTAATAGTATATCGTTTTTAATTAAACACATTTAGGGCTTAATTTCCCTCTTTGCATCAAATTGAATTTTTTCCTAACATCTTCGAAGTTCTATTTAATATTCGACAAAATGGACTTCCTTTTAACAGTCCTTGAATTGTCACATTATTTCAACTAATCGACAATATATAATTTTTAATTAAACATAGCATCTCTACGGATTTGAAATTGGTCTCTTCTCAGAAGAAATTTAGTTTATTTTCCTAACTTAGACTAGAAAATTTGTCAAAAAGAATCTTCTAATGGCTGCAATGTGCTAATTTACTAACAGCTGCAGTTTTTTTTTAACATTTTAGTGCTAGAGTTTTAATATATTAATCCTTCTTTGCTGCAAATTTGATCCGTTTTCTAAATTTTGATTTGATAACTTCCGAAATTTTATCGAAAACTCAACAAGATTGCAGTTAAAGGTGTGTCTTCTGAATTACAAATTTCTTTCACTTTGAAAAAGGCTGTAACTTCTAAGCTATAAACACAAAAGTTATGAAACGGATGAAGCGAATTTGATGTGAAAATTTTTCGAATCACGGCTCAAAGTCTCCAAAATCCTATTTACTAAATCCTAAAAATTTTGATTTGAAAACTTACTGGCTGCAATGTTTTAATTTACTAACGGCTGCAGTTTTTTTTTAACCTGTTAGTGCTAGAGTTTTAATATATTAATCCTTCTTTGCTGCAAATTTGATTCGTTTTCTAAATTTTGATTTGACAACTTCCGAAATTTTATTGAAAACCCAACGAGATTGCAGTTAAAGGTGTGTCTTCAGAATTACAAATTTCTTTCACTTTGAAAAAGGCTGTAACTTCTAAGCTATAAACACAAAAGTTATGAAACGGATGAGGCAATTTTTACGTGGAAATTTTTCGAATCACGGCTCAAAGTCTCCAAAATTCTATTGAAAACGCAAACTAATCGAAGTTAATGTATTTTGCCACATTTTGCATTTCAAAACGCTTTAGCTTGCCATCTTAGGGACTGTAAGACATGGAGTGAAATCTCGTTTTCCTTTCATTTAACAAATTATATGAAGTCCTCTGAAGTGAAGACAAAGTGTAGAACATTCCATTGGAAATAGAAACAATTCGTAGTTGAAGGTGGATCTTCACATTGGCGTTTAATGCTTTTCAAAACACCGTAGCTTTTACTCATTTTGAAAAGTGTCTGAGCTCGTTGATAATATTTATTAAGTTATCTTAATCACTTCGACAGCTAACGAATCTCCCAGTGGATCAGCATGGACAAAAAACTGATTTGGTTAATTTAATTATTGCCTTGACTTGGCTCAAAATTGTACTTTTCCATGCCAGCCTTGTTTGTCGTTTCTCTCAGTTGTTCGAAAAACATCATTTGACATCGCCGCACAGCGTTTAGCACACTTTTACGCAGTAATAACAACTTGCTGATTTATAATTAAAAACTTATGACAAACAGACACCAATTTGAAAGCATTTTCCCCGCCCTCCTATGCCCTTCCCACCACTTTGGTTGTGCAGAAGCAATAAATTTCCAGCAAATCAGCATAAATTTCTATAATTTGTCGCCGAAAGACTGTAATATCGAAATTACATTGCATAGTGACGCATGAAATTGGCATAGTGAACGCCACGGCCAATGGTAGCGCCATCGCAACGCCTGCGGTTGCTGATGACAGCGGCAACAGCAACAGCCTGGCAGCGGCGATATTAAAACACCAATGGTGCCACCTGATCAAATTATAAAATACTCCTATTAATGGCAACACTGCACGCGAGCATTGGTGTACGTGAATGCGAGCGATACGCACACACGCAGATGGCTGTGTGTGTGTGTGTGTGGGTGTTATTCGAACAATCAAAGCAAAAGTGGAAAAAATGTTGGCAGAAATAATTGGCAAATATCCTGCCAGGAAGTCATTTGCATTCGGCGCTAAACACTGCCAGCATGCGAGGCCTGCAGTGCGCGACGGTGTTGTGTTAGTGTGGGTGGGAGCGTTGCTTGTTTGTGGTGGGGTGTGCGTGCGTGAAATTAAAATAATGAATTGTTGCGCCAGTCGACACAGCTGAAGCGCAAACTTGCATGCAAACCAGCCAAACAATTATGCAGCAATAATTTAACGGGACGGTAACGCCTCCGAAAGAAAAGTGAAACACATCTAGATGCATGCACACACACACACATTGATGTGCGTTGTATGATTGAAGCATTGATTAGTTGAATGCGGTAGTGGCTAAGACAGGGAATAAATGATTAAATGCTTTAAGCCTTAAATGCGGCCATGAGCTGATTAAAGCCAGAACTAGGTTCTCAAAGAAGTGAAAAACAGAACATTTGCTGCAAATAAAAATCACACGAAGAAGCAAAATTGCATATTAATTATGTATGGAGTAGGACAAGTCAGTCTGGCTGTTTAACCCTTTCGCTACAGGTTTTCACTGGGGAAAGTTAAAATTTTAAATTTTACGTCTTAGGCTTCTATGTGGTTATGTTAGCAATATTCCATAAGCAATTTTTTATTTTTATACTCGGACCCTGTATTTTAGGGTGTTTTTCTATGAGAGCAACCACATCGTTGTGGCTGTAATAATTACTTAAACATAAAACTTTTTACGCATAACGAAAATTTGAATATTTCTTCATTTACTTCAGCCAAAAGTAAAAAAAAAAGTATCTAAATTGAAAGAAAACGTCACATTAAAAAGTTCTCCAATTTTTTCTGCTTCTTCTTCCTTTACTAAGTCAAGATATACTATTAAAAAAAAGTGTATACTTCTCTTCTTTAAACTTAAATATTCAGTTTATTAATTTCGTCTTCTTCCTAAAACTTCAAACTATTCTAAAGACCAACAAAAAAAATGTATTCTTGCAACCATAGACGATGCAGACGTCCACAAAGTAGCATGTTGCCATATGGCAACAAAATAGCGAAAGGGTTAAGGGTATTCACAGAGGTTTAGGTTCCTCGTTGTTTGAATTGAGAGATCGTTTTGCTTCCCCGAATATCCAGCAAAATCTGTGTGCAAACAATTTCACAACTTCAGCGTTCATACGCGTATATTTTCAAATCTCTGAAAGCTTTAAAGTGTCCCACGCAACTGAGATTATACCCCACAGGTCAACATGGCGTATGAGTGATAATCGAATTAAACCATTCACTGCATACGGTTCCATGAAAGTTTGTTTGCAAATTTCCACGTATTGCCACCTAATTAATAACTATCCATTATATACTCAGCTCGTTAGTGCTCGAATTCAGTTGGTTGGCGCTTTTCCAACTCAAATGCCACATATCAATCTCAAACAAAACTTTTTCAGCTTCAAAGTCTGCCGTAAAATGCATTCGACTTTTTAATGTTCAACTTTTGCCATTTCGCTTCAGTTGTTTTGCTCGCCCGCATCTGTCAGCGCAATCACCTTTAATGCATCGCTGCGTTCACTGTCGATTTGTGGGCAGTGCCATTGTTCGAGCTATTGTTGTCATACGAGTAGATCGCAGAATTCATTCAAATGAAAAATTCATTGCATCAAAGCGCCAAAAATTGCCAACAATGTGAAGTAAGCATTGCATAGTTTCAGTGCACAACAAAATGCCGCTGGCAATTTGACAAAAGTTTCGTTTCACTATTTGGTAATATTAAAGCTGGTTTGCAGTGGATTTTTATTGTTGTTGTATTGTGTTGTTGTTGCAGCATTCCCAAAATTGAAATGTGTGCTTAAATTGTGTAAGGTTTTGAGAAATTAGGAAATTTCTATCCCTCATACGCATCGTTGAACTGTTATGCCGACACTTTTAAGGTTCACACTTGATTTGGTAGCTTCAGTTTTAAATCAAGTTTCAATATGGTGAGCCAACCATATGCTTAATACATTGATTTTTTTGTGTGTGGTATTTGGATAAATGGAGAATTTAAATCACTCATACGCATCGTTGAGCTGTTTTGCTGACGCTGTCGCGTTCACACTTGATTTAGTAGCTTCAATTAATGCCTAAAGTTGTATATTGTTAAGCAAAACATATGTACAAAACATTCATTTTGTGAGTACTGTTCTTGGGTATAGATTAAATATCACTCATACGCACAGTTGACCTATTTTTCCAAACCTATTGCAGTCACTCGTGATTTGGTAGTTTCGATTTTAACTTAAAGCTACATTTTGTTGGGTAAAAATTATGTTTAAAGCATTAACCCATTGCTGCCCAATGGGTAAAATTTTACCCATGAAAATTCATTTTTTTTTTAAATCACAAAAAAGTCAATGTTTGAGATCTCTCAAGACCATTGATAGGGATAGTTAGGGTAAAGATGGAACTACCTTAATCTAGTGAAGGTCACCCTAAAATTTCGCCATCTAGCTAGAGTTACCAGACTCCAAAAATCGTGAATTTTCCGGAGGTGGAAAATGTGGCGAAACGTAGTGGCCTTAGAACTTCACAATAATCTGCCTCCTAACTCACCTGTAAAAAATACAACTTCTGTTAACGTGTTTAGCTGATCACTTCACAAAGTATGGAAAAAGCTACCATTGCTGCCTAATGGGTAAAAAATACCCAATGAATATCTCTGCAACGTGCAGAGATAGAAAGCTGAAAGCTGTTTCTGATCATTTTGGGTCACTTCTAGGTCGTGTATGAAATTTTATCAAAATCGTATGGACGGAACTGCTACCCGGCAGCAATGGGTTAATAGTATCTGTGTTATTTTTGAGTAATTAGGGAATTACGTATATTATCACTTATAATGAACTGTTTTGGCGACGCTTTTGCTTGATGCCTTTGGTTTGATGCCTTAAATTGTTTCAGAAAGTGTAATTTGGTTGGGCAAAAAGTATGCTTTAAGCCATGATTTTACATGTGTGTTGGTATAGTTGGGTGTGAAATTAATATCACTCATACGCCCAGTTGAGCTGTGTTGCCGTCATTATCGTATTCACACTTCATTTGGTAGCTTAAATTATTTCCTAAAGTTTCAATGTGGTGAATAACAAAGGTTTTGAAGCATTTATAGGTATGTGGCATTGTATGGAATCAATATCACTCATACGCCTAGCTGAGTTGTTTTGGTTAACAATGCAAAACAAACAATAATACAAACTATTATTTACCTTTTTTTAAAGAGAATCAAGGTTGATGTATGATAAAGTGAATGTATGTGTTGTTGTTGACAGATAGATTACACTATTATGTTTTGATTTTATTACAAACCATTCATGAGCAATGCGAATGCGAATGCGGTCCAATTATTCTGCACTTTATTGTGTTTGTTATATATATGATATATGTGTGGGTCATTAACAATCAGGCTATAGGAATAACTTCTAAAAAAATATGGATGGTCTTTGCTTTTGAAGTTTTAACCACATTTTTCGTGATCAAATTTCAGGGCTTAAAAATTTGCCAAAAATCAACTTTGTTTATCAATAACTCACTTGGAGCAATCTTTCTCAAAACATTCTATTTGTTAAGTAAAATTAAATATTTATAAAGCACAACATACAGACACGTAAAGCTGTGCGCTTGCTGCTGCCACTTAATTGTCCAGCTTGAAAATGTTCTTGGATTTCAGTTAATGTTTTCGACAACTGGAATTAATGACAATAACTCTGCGCTGGCTAACTGGCAATAAAGTAAAAGTTTTCATTACATTTCCTTTCGGTTTTAGAAATACTTACACAATTTAACTATTTACAAAAGTTCACATTGACGTTTCAACTGCTGCCTTGCTATTTGCTGCTATTTGCAATTTTTCACAGCTGCCCCATTCACTTCTTATTCATCATTTTCAATTTTTTAGTTATTCCCCTTTCGCAGACCCTCTACTGCATACCCCTTGCTCATGCCCCGCCCTTTCTAACTACTCAATGGTTCATTGAAGTTTCATGCAAACACCACCCGTCTCCACCCGCTCACCGTGCACTCTACTCTCAACTCAGCCTTAACTGCCAGCGAGTGTCTAATGATTTTCGTTCGGGCTGCTCCACGCTATGCAAATATTTAAATTGCAAATGTTGCATGCAGCATGCAGACGCACACAGCCATAGATACCTATTTATGTACATATTTACATATACCTAGTAGGTATATGCCACGTATGTAACGTCCCGTTGCACACTTACCATTTGCATCCTTCGCTTCGAGGCCATCTGCCTCGATAACCACCACCGAGAGGACAATAATTTTTTGTTTATCCTCGGCAGATGAGTGCAGCAGACGATAATGTCGATCCGGATTAACACCGAAGGCGCGCTGTGCCTGCAGATACATTTCCTCCTTGTAGTGGGCGAACTGAAAAATACGAAATGCAGTTAAAGCTGAGTGGACGAATGGCGATAAGAATAAAGACCCAATAATTGTATGCCGAACAGGATTTTATGCAAAGCGCACAAATAATTACGGAATAAACTAAGCGGCGACTGCGAGGGCGACTCGGTAGGTTTTTTTTTGGTGTTGATTGAAAAATAAAAAGCAGAAATGTTGATGGAAAGTGAAAGTAAATGAAAATGTGAAAAAAAGAATTATGTATTTACTCGAAAATATACAAAACATTGAATGTTTTAAAAGCTTTGGCTCTCATTTGCATCTAAAAACAAAACAAATATTGTCACGGGTGACCTTTTCTTTAAAAAAAAACAGCGCAATCTACCGTTTCTGTTTTTTTATTCACTTTATTTCCGCCGTATGTATATATATTTGTGACCGCAAAGCACGCACCGCTACCGCCGTCTGCCGCTGTTCACCGTCGAATCCCAAATCTTCTCCCTTTTCCCAAACATGTCCGTTTACCCCATTCTTCGTCGTTCGTCCGTCAGGGTGGCTTCAAAAGGTCTTGTGAAACTATTTGTAGTGCCTCGTGACAATATGAACATTAAAATCGAATGATCGAATCGATCTGTACGATTTTTTGCTCCAAAATATATCTTTCGACTCAAGGTTTGGTAGGACAAGTCGATGGTTCGAATTATGTTTAAAAACTCATCTGAAAACAAAACAAATATGAACATAAAAATCTAGTGATTCGAAAGATTTTTCACTCCTAAATATATTTTTTTACTGAAGATTTAGTAGGACAAGTCGAAGGTTCGAATTATAAATAAAAACATCAAATGGTGGTAAGTTTTGCAAAGCAAAGAAGACAAGCCGTATATATACTGCGATTTGCCATGTCTGTCTTGCTATCCATTCTTCCGTCTGTCCATCAAATTGCTGACTGCTAATAACAATCTAGGAATCTGAAGTTAATTTTGAAAATCAAGTCTCTATCTATAAAAACCAATGTTTGTATAATTGTATTTAAAGACTCGGGAACTACTTGACCGATTAATGTGAAATTTTAAACAATGAGCAATGAACATATTTCCCATGGTCGTGCAAGTGTTAAACTTAAAACCTGCATATTCAAAAAACTTTTAACGAAAAATGTACTCAATTTGGTCTCTAGTTGGATATGTTTATTCTTGTATGTGAATGTGAAGGGATTTTGAATTCTATCCCATTGTGATGTCCACATTATAGTTGAAATATTATCTCCAAAAATTTTCACCAAAGTCATAAAAAAATCCAATGATATACAATTTTAATCTCTTTAAATGATATTATGTAGCATTGCTATGATTTAAATATTAATTCGAAGTGATCTGCCTGTAGTATTGATTTTAAGTCCGTTTTACGCATACTTTGGCATACTTTTAGGATCTTCAGCTTATTATTACAGCAATTCAATTGATGTCGGTTTAGTTTCCTATTATTCAGCACTTTGGTACAAATAATGCTTCAGCCTTAAATGCAATTAATGCTCACACTCTAACGCTTCATTTACCACAGACTACATGATTGTAAAGCACCATCGACCCGACTGTTATTTTTTTCATTTCATTTCATTTCATTTCATTTCTTTTGCTTATTACATTTGTACATTATTTATTTAATATGATTGACTGCACATCGCTAGAAGATTTATTCGCAATTCAATTCAAGTCTGCAAGACTTTGGCAAATCAATTCGGTTCGAAAGCCAAATGCAAATGTCCAGTCCATTCAATCGGCCGCGCACAGGTAACAACGGCAAAATTATCAGTTTTGTTGTTTTTTTTTGGGGAGTTCTACGTCGTTTCGCTTTAGTGCACATTGGGCTAAGTTCATGTGAAAAGGTCACTTTGATGTTGAACAAGCAGACAGCCGAAATGCGAAATGATTTTATTATTTTTTGCTTCATGCTGTTCGGTTCTTGTCTTCTGCTCCATTATGACAGAAATGAGTAGCAACAATAATTTGGCAGAAATGTCTTTACAGTTTCAAGCAACATCTGTGAAGTGCACTCCGCTCGACCCGCTGGTTTTTGCTTTCCCTACTAAGTACTTCCGTTGCCAAGTGGACACTAATGATGTTGGCGGCATTGCGACACTGTCAGGAACAATGGGCTATGCGACAGATTAGGGACGTCAAATTGTGTTCGAGAGATTTCGTTTAAATATGAAAATGTTATTTTAATAAGAACTGATGAGAAACTTTGCATATTCACTATTTTCACTGAATAAGCCATATTTAAAAGGAAGCCATACAAGCCATCAGAGGCCCACACAGGATTTCACTTGGAGGGGTTCTGTACACAACTTTTAAATCCAATACTATTTAAAACCATATTTGCTACCCACAATTTTTGTAAGAAACAAACATTTGCGAGAGGTTTGAACCCCCAAAGCACCCTTTACGTACGACACTGTAAGCCTGTGTTTATACTCGAATATGCTCGATAACCATGTTTAGAGTCCAAATTTTTTGGCCGATCCCGATGCCGATTAATCGGCCGAAAGAGCGAGAATCGGCCGATGCCTATTCCGATTCCGATTCCATAGAAAAAATAACATGAATGAATTCAATCAAAAACACAAACAAATTCAGTTTCATCTTCAATTTAAAGTTACGATTCTTATATTAAAATTTGTACTCTGAAATCGCGTTGGAGCAAGGCGACCCGATGTACAGGTGTGGTCGGAAGCCATCGGAAAACAAAATTTGGAAAAAATAAAAGGCCTGTTTAAAAAAATGCTTCCCATTAAAAAAGAAGAATAAGATTGTAAAAATAAATGTCCTTTCTTTTGATGTCCATATTAATAGACGAAATGCATAGACATTTCGAGAAGATCTGTGTTTTTAAGAACACCTAGTTTTTATAAAAAACATTTCTAGGGAATATTTATATTAAACATTATCTGAAAATAAGTTATTAAAATAGCAGAATAGGGGTTCTTATACCCCTTTTCAGTAACGTATTTTCAGATACTTTTTAATATAAAAGAAAGAAACACAGTGCGATTCAGCATCAAAAAAATAAAAAATAAATTAAAAAAATTAAAGCAGGAAAATAGGCCGATATACCATCGACCAAAATGTCCGATGTGGTCGATGGTATATCCACCTTTTTTGCGATGCCGAAGCCGATACCTATTTTATTGGCCGATACTAGCGATGCCGATTAATCGGTTGGACTCTAGAGATGTTTCTAAACATAGAAATTATTTAGTAATTTTTTTGAGAGTATTTTGAAAAATTTCTAAAATATGTAAAGAACACAATTAAAATTATGATTAAAACAAGTGAAATATTACTCGATCTTTTTGCATGCACTGCGCAACAAAAGTAAAAGTAAAATACAACAAGAAAAGTAAAATTGGCCAAATAATGTGCAAGTACATCAAGACGAAGCAGAACAAAAGTCAGATTTAGGAAACAAATCTTAAGGGAAGGCTCCCCTGGATTTGGGCAAAAATAAGGCAAAGTTTGTAATTTTTTTGTGGGATAATGAAAAGGCGTACAAACTTCCGGTTTTGACTATTAAATTCGTCTATTATTTAGGAGTTTAAAAAGTTAAAAAACTTGATGAACTTGACTTTCTAAAAACTTCAAACGCGTTTATCTCGAAACCATTTTTTCCAATCTAACTGAAATCCCCGGACTTGATCTAATGATCCGATGTTCTTCATCTAAAAACTGCTCGAATGTATTTGATTTTCTGTATGCCTTGAACTAACAATTTGCATAAATAGTTATTTATTTTTAATTTTTAAATGTGGTTGAAATTAAAAAAGGTGCAAAAAATTGAACTTGAAACCGGAAGTTTGTACGCCTTTTCATTATCCCACAAAAAAATTACAAACTTTGCCTTATTTTTGCCCAAATCCAGGGGAGCCTTCCCTCAATGTACATTTTTTTTAAACTATGTAGTTTAGATTAGACAAATTTTAACAACAAATGCAACAAATTTGCATCTCACCGAACCCGTAAAATCGTTTTAATTTATCATTAAAAAAATGTTCTATTTCAAAATCATAGAGAAGAACCAAATCAAATTAAAAAACAAAAATAATAATGAATTAAATATGTTTTGCTTTAACTCAGTTTATAAGTAAGTTTAAATTTTGCTAGCTAAATCTTATAAAATAGCCCATAGTGCGGCGTGCAGTTTGCTCATTCATTCATTTTAATTTCGAAAATATTTTGCATTGTCATTAATTCAACAAAAGCAACAGTTCAGGGCGACCGAAGAACATTGCGTCCGCATGGACATTGACGCATTGGGGCCCGGTGCCCGCCAGTTCCGAGCTATCATCATTTTTCATTTCAGCCGCACGCACCGCACAGCGCACCGAACGCGGTCAGCGAAAATTACAAAATATACTAAACAATGCATTGAGAAAAGCATGAGGCCAGTGAAATACCGAAGTGCCTGCAATTAATTTCATGTCTCGCAATTACTTGCTTTGTAAAGTTGTTGTTGTAGAGAGGAATTTCTAATTATGACATAGATTTTAAATAGTGCAGCTACATGACGAGTCGGTCAAATAAAATTGGCCATTTTTGCTGTAGGCAACTAACAATTCAACAGAAATGCTTATGAAACATGTGGATAGCTGAAAGGAGGAGAGGCTTTTTCCATTTGGGCCAACTCAAGAGTTAGGTTAGGTTAGGGTGGCTGCTTATGATGCTGACATAGGCCAGTAATGACCCGTCACCACAACAGGCAAGCAGGACCCTAAAACTGTTCATCCCCCCAAGTGGAAGCGGGAAGATATTGAAACGTCCTGAAACGCGCGACATCGTTTGTGTTAATGTTTGACAACAGCGTAATTTAAGGTTAACAAATCACTGGTTAGCGCATTGGATCATAAGCCAGAGTAATGCAGGTTCAAATCTGCGTATTCAGTTATGCAATTTCATATAACAGGCAACTTTCTTTCAGACCCTTTTCTGCCTCTAATCCCTTAATTTTTCCAGGTGCACACTCATTTCGGTATCTTAAACTTTTTGCTTATTCATTGACTTGATTATATATTGAAATTTATTAAATCTTCATCTGCATCTTAATAACGCAAAAATAAGTACGCGTAATTACATTCAATTTATTTTTAATGTTTGCAAATCGGTTTCGACGATTTTTATTAATTGCATACAAATTGGCTTTATTTTTCATTTGTGTAATTTCACATTTCCTGTGCATAATTCGAAACACCACTCAGGCGGTTTACTCGCTTAGTATTTCTTTTTCTCTTTATCTCTGTGTTTGTCGATTGCTGTTTCGTCCTGCAGCTGTTTTAATTTCTTGGCAATTTAATGCCTCCGCTCGAGTGTTTCCGAAATTGTGCGACACAACTTAAAATTCTCTTTAGAATTTTATGCTCGCTGCAGCCACTTACCTGTCCGCCGGGCGCTGGCGCGCCCACCGTATTCGATATCGTGTGCAATACTTCCACATACAGCTTCTCCTTCTCCTCCTGCCGTTCGAGCGACTCGTCGGGCGGCGGCGGCGGATCACGTTCATTTTCCGGATTCGCTTCCGCACGTGCCTCAGCGGCACGCGTCGCCGACATTCGGCGATTCTCACGCTTCCAGCCCAGCGATGTGAAACTCTCGAAGTACGACCCGTCCGTCTCCTGAACGCTAGAAGCAAAAAACAAATAAAAGCCGAAGCATCAGAAGCGGACGACATAGACGCCGACGTGCGCCAGAAAGCACAGGAAACGGAAATTCAATATGCTGCCTACCCCACCACACATACATACATACACACCTAGATACATATAGTATATAGTATAAGTGTAGTGTGGTGTGGTGAGGTGGTGAGTGAATGAGAGCAGAGAGTATAAAAGCAAACGCTGAAAGGCCAAAGTTTTGCAAAAAGATTTTGCATTGAAAATGTGTTGCGGTAGTGTTGGCGGCGACGACAACAACAAAGCCACCACTAGTAGCAGCCAAACCAGCGCCGCTTCAACCACATGTTACAATTTTCACATCATCAGCTTAAGCAGCGCATTGTGAATGCTTCCGCCGAGGCGGTGTGGCGCGCAGCTGGCGGCATGTAATGTGGTCGGGCAGAGCTGCTGATGGCGCAGGAATCAGCACTGTCAATAGGCGTGCGCACGCCATCTGCTGCAAACCTGTTGGCAGGCAGCTTTGTGCCTCATTTATAAAGACGCCACATCACGCATGTGCGTGTGTGTGTGTGTGTGTGTGTGTGTGTGTGTGTGTGTGTGTGTGTGTGTGTGCGGAAGTGGGTATGTGGAATGTGTGTTAGACGCGGCTTGTGGACATTGTCACACACGTACAACATCCGCCCTGTGCTGACATTCATAGAGCCATCCTCCTCCCAAGTTGCCACATCGCACTTCATCCCAGCCGCCACAGCAGCGAGAGCTGAACAGCAACGTGACATGTTGTTGATGTCGCACCGTTTTCAACATTGAGTAGGGTTAATACGAATTTCGTGTTGTTAGTGTTGTTATTGTTGTTGTTGTTGCAATCATTATTGTTGTCGTGACGGACTACGCAAGCAGGCAACTGAGCGCGTCATCGCATCAGCGTTTAGCCTTAACCCTAGAAAGGTAATCTTCGTTGATTCGACGAACACCACTTACATTTCTTCAAATTTCTCCTTATTCTCCGATCTGATTGCTTTCTCTTTTTGTATGATCTCAGTTGGCGTGTGCTTTCGCGATATACAAGGTTTTGCAGCACGAGCGCAGCGTAAGTTTTCTTTTTTTTATAGAAAAACAAAACTAGGCTTCGCCGAAACGACGAAGAATACCATTAATGCTTTTTGCAACTGAATACGAGTACTATACATTGCATTTCAGTATTTCAAAATGTCTCGGCATTTGGGGTTATCGGAAGAGTTAATTGAAATCTTTTTTGGAATTGGTTAATTAATTAATTATTAATCAGTTAATTAGTTAGTTAGTTAATTAGTGAGCAAGTAAGTTAGTTAAATAGTTAATTAGAATTGTAAAAAATTAGTTATATTTATTGATTTTTTTGCTTTTCATTCGTTTTTTAAGGAATTATAGTTGTGTTTCTGTCTTCATGAAGAAGCTTTGTATTGTTCTTCACTTTATTTTAATTTTAATTATATTTTGAATTTCTGATACTCATTCCGATCTCAAAAATAAATGTACCTCAACACAAATTACTGAAAAATACACAAATAACACAGTGCAACAAATTCAAAAAAAATTTCGAGGGACAAGGTCAAACCCATCTCATTCGATAGAGGACCTCAGTAGATGAAAATGTGTCAAGGGATTTTTCCCGGGATGTTCGAGTTTTTTTTTAAATGCAGTTTAAAGATGGCGGCTTAATGCCCCTTACTGAAACTTTTAAAACATCATATCTCTTGACTCAATTGTCAGAAAGGAATAATTTTTACGTCAAATGAAAGCTAATGATATCAAGTCGATGACACAATATCCTTTTTGGAAAAATTTTATGAAAAAGGATGTGAAGGACATCAACTAAATTGTTATCCTTGAATATCCTGGAAACCGTGAGAGCTAAATTTATATAAGTGACTTCTGGTAAAATAGCATTCAAAAATCTATACTGAATATTAATTTCATTTCAATCACTTTCACTGTTCAGCCACTACAGCGTTTCAAAAATTATACTCTGCTACTTTCGTGCATTTATGTACAGAATATCTCGTAGCTGCTTACTAAAAACATCGAATGTAGCAAAGCACATTTTTTTAATCGTTGTAGAGTCTTAACTATCAAAGTAACTTCCATGAAATTTATAGGCAGTATAGATCTTTGAGTGCTATTTTACCAGAAATCACTTATATAAATTTAGCTCTCACGGTTTCCAGGATATTCAAGGATACAAATTTAATTAAGGTCCTTCATATCCTTTTTCATAAAATTTTCCCAAAAAGGATATTGTGTCATCGACTTGATATCATTAGCTTTCATTTGACGTAAAAATTATTCCTTTCTGACATTTGAGTCAAGAGATATGATGTTTTAAAAGTTTCAGTAAGGGGCATTAAGACGCCATCTTTTAACTGCATTTAAAAAAAAACTTGAACATCCCGGGAAAAATCCCTTGACACTTTTTCATCTACTGAGGTCCTCTATCGAATGAGACGGGTTTGACCTTGTCCCTTTTTTCAGTGTTGCACTGTGTAATTTTTAAAAATATATACGGTCCGAATTATTTACAAAGAAATATCTAAGTATAATTATATAATGAAGTTTGAGTTTATACGATTTGTAATAATTCCAAAAATCGGAGTTGAATACGACTTCGTCGATTCGACGAAGATTACCAACAACGTATGTAAAATATCGCTCCTTCGCTGCAAGAACGTCATAACTCAAAAAAATTTTTTTTTCAGTTTATGGCAACCCTGTCTGTATCAGCATATGATCTTTTATCTGTCAAAACCACATTGTAAAATATTCAATACTTTGCTCACAAGACGACATGAAACATTTTTTGATACCTTGAACTGCCTGTAATGGTCAACTTTAAAATCGAATTTTCTCGGAATGATGTAGTTTTGAGTTATGACGTTCTTGCAGCGAAGGAGCGATATGATTACCATTCTAGGGTTAACGCTCATCTTCTTCACCACTGATTCCTACCCAAGCACCGCCATCTTGCAGCTGCCTGACATTCAATTCGGCCGTGTTGCTAATTGGCTACAAATATTTAATAGTATGCCTTTTCATGTGGTCTCCCTTCATTTTCGTACGCACAACACAGGCACGTCCACAAAATTAACAATGAAAGAGCGTGTAATGCTTGTGCTGCGCCTAAAAGCACACACTGAACGTAAAAATTTGATTTTATTAGCGGCTGCCCTTATCTGCAACATATACAATATTTCCCTATGAGAAAGAAAACAAAAACGAGACACGAGACGAGAAACCTCAGTCTCCCAATTTCGATTGAGCCAACCAACGAAGCCAATAATCGAAACGAGCCATGAAAAAGCAACACAAAATCAAATAAGAATTTTGCCCACAATTCAATTTTATGTTTCTTCAAAGTTTTCACACTCTACACACTGCTATAGCGGCATATTCGATTAGTTACGCTGTCTAGACTTGAAATTGCAGCGATGTGGAAACGTTGCCAGGCGACTTTTACAACAAAAGTGTACGGCAACTAAATCAATACAGGGTGTAGAAATCCAGTTATTCTCCATGATATGATTTCTGAAATTTGTAACTTGGATTGTAGGTATGAGTGCAGAAAGATGCGACTTCATACTAAAAAAGTTCTCAGATACTTTTGTAAGAACTTGACTTAGTTTTGTTTGAGCGTTTAAGCGCATTGAAGCAAATACGCCATATTTTACAGTCTTTCTTTGATAAAGGAAACCAAGCATCTGAAAATATGAATTGTGTCTAGGCCCTAAAACTGTAACAGCAAGTAATGCAATTTTTGTGTCAAGCATGCGCCACGTTCTGGAATTCCAACTGTCGGGAAAGACGTTAAAATCATAGACATCCAACCGTAATGTGAGCACTTTTCCGATTGTCCAGAAGCTAAACATGGCACAAAAAGTCGTTTGGAACCACTTGAATAAGGATATCAAAAAAACGTCATGAAAGAAAACTTCATGAACCGAGCTTTCAGTTGCGAATCGTTGGTAAAATGCAACAAATTATTTTGGAAGCGAAAACAGTTGTGGTCAAATTGCCTGTGAGTTGTTCCAAACGGTGGCCAAGCCAGGATTGACAGGCAGAAACATTTTCTTGTGTGTTTTTTACTATTGCCAGGTAGTCATCTACCATGAGCTGCTCTCCTATGGCCAAACTCTTAATTCGGTGCTGTAGAATGTGAACAATTGGACCGTCTGAAGAAAACATTCGCCCAAAAGCGGCCAGATTTGGCAAATAGCAGAGGAATAGTATTCCATCAGGACAACGCCAGGCCACACACATCGATAATGACTCGCTAGAAGCTGCGGGATGTGGTTGGGAGGTTCTTATGCATTCACTTTATAGTCCGCATCTGCGACCAAGTGATTACCACCGAAGTCTGTATATGGCAAATGATTTTGGTGGAGTAACTTGTTGCTCAAAAGAAACTTCTGAAATTCAGCTGTCCCTGTTTTTGGCCAAATATTTCAACGAGAGAGAGATCTAATGGAATTTCCTTAAAAATAGGCAACAATTTATCGAACAAAACGGTGTGTATTTGACCTGAATCGAATCATTCAAACTATGCAAAATAACGCTTTCAATTTCGCGCATAAATCATGAATTGAAAAATATTGTATTTTAATTTTTTTTAATTATTATAATTAGAAATGGTGTGGCTTTTAACTCTTTCAATTCAACTTTAAAGTACCGTAGGGCATGCAACAACGCGCTCTTGACGACCAATAAAATTTCGCCTTTTTTTATTTATCTAATCGATTTATATCGATTTTTGCCGTTTACTCGTTACTTCTCTCTTAATTTATTGTAAATCAAAATATAAGTTTTTGTAAGCTTAATTTTTTGCGACCACTTAAACGGCAAACACACACACAAACTTCCCCGCGCCACATCACAACAAAGCCTCACAAAAGTCCACATGAATGAAAAGTAGTAAATAGAACAACAATTTTTACACTGCACCGCAAGAAAAATATCGAAAATGCCAACAACAATTATGTTATGTACAACAATAACTGCGAAAAGTTTTCCTTTTCAGCGGCGTGTTTTCCCACTGCGCTACTGCTGCTGCTTCTCCTTCGCTAACTTTTTGCTTGGCAATAAGCACATTTTTTTGCGAAAGAAAAATCTGCGCAAAAATATAAAAATACATTTTGACAACAAAATGAAATCCAAACAACGAGCGCAGAAAATCGAAATACAGTTTGTCAAGTAAATGTTTGCAAATTTAAAGAAGGTAGAAAATTATTTTGAAAAACTTATAATATAACAGAAATTGCAATATTTTGAAAAATATAGATTAATTTAATATTTGAATATTATTATATCAAAGTAATGTCTATTTGATTCGCGAATTGAAGGGCGAATTGATTTGAAAGTATCTCCTGGACGACCCAGAAAACTGTCTGACAGAGAAGAAAAAAAATCATCCCAAAATTTCGTGACAACCCCCATATCTCAATAAGGGAAATGTCTTTGGATATAAAAATAGAATGCGTAACTGATGTATCTCATGAAACTGTTCGGAACTGTACGGCGCCAAATTTTCAATGCAATCTTGGTTTTGAAAGAAGACGAATTTTTGACAGTTTGAAGTATGGCTTCATTTCCTTTTTTGATTTTTTACACTGTTTTCGCGTATCAAATAGACATTACTATTAATCTATATCTTAAAAAAATTTCAAAATATTGCAATTTCTGTTTTATTTATAAGATTTTCAAAATAATTTTTCTCATATACCTTTTTTAAGTTTGCAAACATTTACTTGACAAACTGTACGAGCAGCGCGCGAACGCGCCAGAAGAGTTCTTGAGAGAAGAGTCGCTGCGGTGGCGGACGTCTGAATTCAAATTAAATTGTGCCGCCATCAGTGGAACAATGAAATTATAACAAAAGCAACAACAACTGAAATAACACTAACAATGCATGCATAGCCAGCGGCGAACAGTTAGATGGCCAACGAGTAGGCAGCCAGCAACAACAACTGCAGACATGTTGGCCGCACACTTCTGCAGCTCCCGAACGCAACACAAACTTGGCGCGGCGAACGAGTGCCAAAACTTTCAAAATTAATTTTGCCCAAGAAAGCCCGCATAACAAAAACAAACACTGAGGGCTCTTTAAGATTGTGAGCGTCCGGTTGAGGTCAACAAAAAGGTACGCAAAAGAACAAAAACAACAACTAAAGTGCTATCGCCAGTACTGGACTTTTGGCGCAGTCCAGTCCATCTCAGCGTGGACAGCGGTGTTTGTTTTGCAAATTACTTGACAATTTTTCAACGTTTGCAACACAAACACCAACAATCGCGCGACATGTCATAATAAAGTCCAGTCATGCTTCTTGTTCCTTTTTGGCCGAACGGACAGCAGCGCCGCAGAGCCGAACGGTAGCCGGCATAAAGCGGACGTGTGTTAGATTGCTTTCCGCCTCATAAAGCACTCATCCACTACCCAGCGGCCAGCTGCATCCTTCGCCCGCCCAATGTTTGTCTGTCTGCCAGGCAGGCACCGGCCAACAGTTCCCAACCGTCGGCTGACTTGCTGGCGACCTGCGCTCCCACTTAAGCGGCTAAACGGTGCTCAGTTTTCCCAACACTGTGCGTGTGTGTGTGTGTATGTGTGTGGGTGTGTGTAACTGTCAACACTGTCTCCAGTTTGCCTATTAAGACACTTTGCTTCCCTCCACATCTTCTCTAAATGGAAACGAACCGCCCTAGCGGCAGCACAAATAAAATCCGAGTCGAAATTTCTATGGCTGAAATTTGTTTATCGCTTTGTGTCGGCTTGAAAGTAATGAAAATCGCACCATTCGCTCCGCAACTCTGGGCCGCATCGTTTGCCACGCCGTTCTGCCGCTCATTTGTCTTGGCGGATGAGCTGCTCGGGCAGCTGCTCCGACTGGAGGCGGTACTTTATTTTATTATTTTTGTTGTTGTTGTTGGCTTAATGACATCAGCGCAAATCTGCAAAGTTTAATCGAGTATCATATTTTCAGCTTTTGCAGCTTTTTGCCGCATTAAGCGACAATTGTTGACGTTCAATTTGCTTGGCCGGCGCGCATATGTTGTCGCAGCGCTGGCGGCATAAACAAGCACAAAGCACGAAGTGAGTGGTGTGGCAACACTGGCAAATTGTCTAGTTTAGTGTAAAACTGCAATGCACTGAAGCGTTTAATCGTCTAGTCACATTGTGCAAATGAATTGAATCATTTTCGCTGATTACATGCAAATGTCTGGCTTCGCTTTGAATATCCGCAGATGAAATCTATGGTAGCCAGGAAAATGGATCATTAGGTCAAGGAAGTGAATGCGAATGTTCGGGAAGGCGAAGCATTCGTTCAAGTGTATTTCGATTAAGTGCACATTTCACAAAATCTACGCAATCTGTTAACAATTTGTGAATGCTTGGCTGTATGTGTGTCTGTACCATTTGGACTGCTTAACGTGTTAAGAAGTGCAAACGATTGAAAAGCTTTATGAGTATTTTTGTAGTCTTGTTGTCACTGGTCACGTGGGTGTGTCTATTCTCATACAACTTAGTAGTCTTTGGATTTAGTGGTCACTTACAAAAATTATATTGAGATTTAATTTACAGTAATTCGCATAGATGTTACTCATCCTTGAGGCGCACCTATGCATTTGGGGCTTAAGAAATTTTCGAAATGGGATATTTCCTTAAAAATTTTACAAACATGTGGGCAGCTGACTTCATCGTAAACGGTAATTTTTTATGGAAAGCCTTTTAAGTATTGAAGCTAAGAGATAAATATGCTCGGAAGAATCTTTAGATATGGTCAGTTAATAAAGATTGGCCTCACATTTGACTCGTTTGGTGGCCATCTTTGAGCAGTGGCAGCCCATATTGGTCATGTTGATAGAAGCGGTTTTGATTTTCTAGGCTTTCCGGTAAGAATTCGACCCTTTTTTGTAAATCTGAAAAGTTATTCTACAAGAAAATGTAGCTATTCAGACACACACACATATCGATGATGCTAATAAGAACGCTGAGGCCAAATTTACATCTTCGCTATTCTGAGTTTTAAGATGAGATGGTAGCATGTTCCAGCCAGTTTTAAAAAGCTCGATAGTTCTATTTTAAAACCAATTCGATATCTTAAAATTGATGGACATGGAGCTACGCTCGATCAAAATATTCTCCTGCTAATGAAAACGCTGATCCAAATTGTTATTTTCGACTTACTGGATTTTCCCGAGAGATGGCAGTACGGTCCACCTAGTTTATGAAAGCTCGTTAGGAGCTTGAAGCTTCGCTTGACAGAAATGCTAACGCATATGTTTTGATATAAAAATCAAAAATATACTGAATTTACAAAATTTAAATTTTTCCAAATTTTGCCTTTAATTAATTGATTCAAAAATATGAACTTTTAAATAAATTAATAATTTTTATTACTAAAAATAATTTCCTAATTTCTCCGTTTTTTATGAACACTTCTACAATTACAGCTGAATGCTCATCCATTGTATGAAAATACTGCGGAATTCTTTAATTTAATTATTCTTTTTTGCATTTTAATTGAACTATTGAATTTGTTTTAATTGTTTATATTTTTAATGAATTTCACTACCAGTTTAAATTTTTGTACAACTAATAAAAACAATTTTGCAATCAACGAAAACCTGAAGCTAAATGTAAAAAATTTGCAAAAGCTACATGCAATAAAAATAAATACTATAAATAACAACAACAACATTTGCACGCAGCATGACCGTGTGTCGGCAAAAAAGCGCCCGAGTAATTTATATGCAAATTATTTGCTTGCACTGCCAGACGGCAACTCGGCGAGCCGACGCAAAGTGAGAGGTAAATGTGAAAAGCGATATTGGCGCACATTACATGCGGCTGCGACGCGTGCGAAATATGCGAAATATGCATTGTTGCGCTGCCTTTGTGCAGTTCAATAATATTTTCATTAAATTAACACTCGTTCGCCGTAGCTCCCTTCTGGCTTCACGCCCCGACTCGGGCCGACTGTTGTCATCCATTAACAAGTGCCGAGCACATCGGGTGATGATAAACTGTAAACCGCTTCATGCATTAATGTCAGGTAGATCCGTTAATGTGACTGCGGTCCCACTGCCGGTGTGGTTATTGCTGCCAGTGTTGCCGGATTGATACAATTTTTTTGATTTTGGATATAAAATCGTGCAACTAACGTAATTTTCGCTCAAACATCTGGCAACACTGTCTGTTGTAGCTGTTGCAGTTTTGATCTACAAAGCCAAAATCAATTAGATGCAAAGTACAGATTCGCCACAGTAATTCGTATGTGTCTGAGTGTGTGTGTGTGGGAATGAGTTTATTTTACAGAAGGTCGAAAAGTATTTAAAGCCGGTGCGTGTGTTCGCATACATACATAGGATTTTAAATTAAAATTAATGTGCTTTGTTGTTCTGAAGCTGGATTTCGATGCTAGTATAAGCTATGCTTCTGAAATAACGCAAATAATATATAAAAAAATTGGTAACATTTTAAATGGAACTCATGAATGAGGAAATATTTTTTGCCAGTTTGCAATTTTTAACTTATTTTAAAATGTTCATAAATAAGTATTATACATAATAAGGCTATGGAAAATTACAGTTTACAACAAACAATGCCCATGAAATTTATGCTTAGATTTCCCGGTGGCTATTAAAACTACTTATTTAAGGCGCCATATGTTTTTATAAACTGTTGTGGCGTTGATTACAACAACAACTTATTAATAGCGCCACCAAATAATTTTCGTAAACACAAAAACGCATAACTTGCGCACAAATAAATTAAAATCGCGCACTTATCTAAATAGCCTTCAACCAAATGTCAACTACCAGTCGAGTATTTGGAAGATAACACCGTGTGACAGCATTTTTCACACCGGGAAAAATCCATATGTGCGTGAAACTAGAGACCAAATATAGTAATACTGCGTACTCAGTTTTTCATTTATACATCTTTTGTCCTTTTAAAAGGACTTAAAAATTTGAAGGGATAGGTAAACAATATAAAAATATAAAAAATACTTAACCTCGTTAAAATATGGCGATATGTACATCATTTTTTATCTATTTTTATCTATTTTATCTATTTGTAAAAAAAGGATATGAAAAAGGTCCTTTGAAACTTTTAATCCTTTGTATTCTTGAAAATTTATATAGAATTTTCTTGAAAAGTAACTATGTTAAAACCCAAAATCTTCTTGATCACGTGACAAAATTGCATTACTCTAACTTTATTGGTTCGAAAGTTATTAAAAAAAAGGCGGAAGCAAATCAATGAAGCGAGAATAATGAAATTTCGACAGGTGATCAAGGAGATTTTGGGTTTTAACATACTTACTTTTCAAGAAAATTCGATGTAAGCTTTCAAGGATATAAAGGATTAACATTTTTGAACGACCTTTTTTATATCCTTTTTTTTCTATTTTATTTAAATTCTTGAGCCATTCCTCTTTCATTTGATATACATATCGCCATATTCTAACGAGCATCATTTCGTGAGCACACATTGCGGTTTTCGCACAATATGCTGCTTTCAAAATTTAGCCGAAACAACAACAAACCACGCTGCGTTCTTATCACTTTGAGTTATTATCATATGAATGAAGCGCTGAAATCGCTTCGGCAATATACTCATATTCGCCGCTTTTGTTATATGCAAATGCGCCTAAAAGCAGACTTGATTATCTGCCTATCATCGTCGTCGGCACTAAAGCCGACGCCAACGCCAAATGTAAATCACTACTGTCAGGTAAACAATTTTTCGTTCTAATTTTTCCACTGAGCTGCACACACACACCTCTACATAACTATGCATGAATGCATGTGTGTGTGTGTGTGCGCGCGTGCTGTGAGGTAAAGTAATTGATTTGCCGTGCATGCAATTATAGTTGGGAGCGCGTAAATATTTGTCCCAACGCGCTTTACTGCGCTCGGAGGCGTGTTAATTGAATGCGGCTGCGCTGGGAACTTAATTGCTTTAGTGACTAATTAGAAATTTGCATAGATACATGTTGTCAATGAGATTCAAATAGCGTTGCTGAACGTCGCTTTGTTGAAAGAAAATTCTGTAGAAGATTTCGTAAACTAAAAAAAAAAAAAATTGTCCATTAGTTCCAAACATTTTACATAAACACATCTCTAAACCTAAGGGTTGCCCTACAAAATTTATCATTTGGACCTTGTAAATTGTGTGTGCAATATTTTAGTTTGCAATAAATGTAATCACTTCAGAAACTACTTAACAGGGTTGAATAATTCAGTTTGCTGTATCACAATACCACAGATAACATATCTTTGTCTGTTAGTTGTCTGTGAGTTATCTGTGACAATACTCTGCAGTTCTAAAAATACAAAATCCATTAAGGTTACATAACTCACCAACAGACGGCGCTTTTCATTAAAAATTATTTGGACACATTGTCAAGGCTCTTTATCTTCCGAAGAGATTTTCCCTACTCTGAAACATTTCATTTTGTAAGAATTGATGAAAAAATATTAATGATAAAGAATTTTGGGTTAGATTGATTTAGTAACAATCGTTGCATTGAGATGTCAGCTGAATGGGTTAACCCAACGTGGCGTATACGTCACAGATCCAACAGATATCCCTTGCTGACATTTTGAAATTTTGCCTGCATTTACTAACTATTTACTTACATCGTACAACAATTTTAAGGGTTCTGTTTTTAAGAGGATTAATTTAGGGGATTAATATTTATGATTAGAGGATAAATATCTATCGTCTGAACATTTCTTTCGATTATACTTATCTTCTATCTTCAAATCTTAATAGGGTTCCCATACAAAGGTTCGTTGACCCCAAGTGAGTCGAACATGAGACTGACCTTTATTAATTTTCCTTATTAAAAATTTCTTATGAACATATCTGCGCTTTATATTTAATTCTTAGGAAGGCTGCCGTACAAAACTGACAATTTTTTACGAAATCATTGCCACACTTGTTTATGGATGTAGTGAGAAAATATCCTATTTCGGAAAGTACTAAACCGATATGCACGATTTGTTTAGCATGGGACACAAGCACATTACTCGTACTAGAGCGCAGTGACGCACGCAGGATTTAATTTTAAAGGGGGTTATGCGTTCAACTTTTGAGCCCAATGCCATTTGAAACTATTTTGCACCAACAATTGTTGTATTTTTGTGGATTGAACCACAAAACCACATCCCCTCCTGTGTGCGCCACTGCTAGAGAATGTCTCCTATAAAAACTAGTAATTCTTTAAAAAGAATTAATTGTTTGTTGAATTGTTTCTTTAATAATGGTTAAATAAAATGAAAAAGTGATAATTTTGTATTTTTCCATAAATATTAGATAATTTTTATGTAATTACAAAATATTGATACAAAATTTATTGAACCCGTTCTAAGCTAATATTGTTCAAAAGTAAACTAGCAAAGAGGCGTGGCGACGTGTCGTGTGCACACTTCGTAGGGAAGTGTTTCATGATTTAAATACCAAAAAGTAATATCGAGACATAAGGCAAAATTCGGGGTCGAAAGGGTTAACATAGACCAACACCAGGACTTGGCCATAGTTCAGCGCTTGCTCTGTCTTTCAATATTAACTGAAACTATCTGAAGTTCCTATAAAGACCTCATAAATTTATCACAAATACGACTTGCATTTTAATATCCACGGAAATTGTGTTTAGCTTGTATATTTATTGTATGGGAAAAGAAAAACAAAGATGCACAAATGCACGAAATCGGTTAGTAATATTAATGCTTTATCCATTGCACTTGAAATGTCGCACTCAGTGTGTACACAATTTTGAAAACATGCAAACGCAAACCAAGAAGAGTCGATTTTGTAGACAACTTAATCTTACAGTCTTAATTGCCACACATTGTGAATGCCGCCAATGAGATAAGAAACTTTTTTAATAATGTATTTTTATTGTTTGCTCTTTCTCAACTTTCTTATTTGTTTTATTGATTTTCATTGCTTAAAACTGACTTAAATTGTGCTCGAAGTTTGCTGCCCATGTTCGATGGAAAATTTCGCCAAGCATTGCTGTCCGCAAACGACGCCGCAGCTTTAAACGAAAATTGCAATTATGTGCTTTTTGTTTTCGCTGGCGGCACAATTCTCGACATTTTGCCGAGCTCATTAACTATTTTTTTTAGCAACTTTATAACAGAATTTGCAGTGCATTTGCTGGCCTGCCTTCGCCGACCGGCAGTCGTCAAGTTTCAGAAAATTCGGTGTTAATTAAAGTTTCAGCAAAAAACATAAACAGTTAATGAGGAAAATTGAGATACGCAGCGTGAACTTTTCATTGGATTTACGCCTCAGTATCGGTTACACGGTTAAGCGTCGACGGTCGTCTGGTGTGGGTGTTTTGTTTTTATTTGGGCGCCACAGCCGTGAACGCGTAGCGAAGGTGCAACACGCATCAGTTCCATCGACTCGCTGCTGCCAGCAGACGGACAACGTAACGCGAGCGCCCAAAGTCGCCGCTTGGTCGACGCTGTCGGTGTTCTGGGGTTCAACGCGTCGCGTTGCACAATTTAGCTTTTCAATTAAGAAATACAACACACAAAACCGAATGCCATCCTCGCGCCACGGCAACGCTGCACAAGAATGACAAAGCGTGAGAGTTGAGATTATGGAACGTGAACGCAGCAAAATAATTTTTATGCTTGCGGCTTTGTTTCGGCGAATATCGTTCGGTCTTCATTACTGTGCACACGTTCCGGTGGTTGTTCGTGCTGTTTTCTTTTCTTGTTTTTTTGTTTTTTGGTTTGTGACAAAATGCAATAAAGTTATTAAAAGTTGATAGGAACGCAACACCTGAAGGGGCGCTGCGGTAATTTTATTATCCGCTGTCATCGCCGCAATTAAGGCCCAGACAAAGGCGTCTTTCAAGAGACGCAACGCCTTTGGCCCCATTGGCTTACTTTGATTATTCACTGCAGCTCCCTCAGCTCGGCGCCTGGCCGCCCATCCACCCTCCTGCACACCTGCACACCTGCACACCTGCTCAGCGCCATAGCTGCGCGTCGTGTAGACTTTGATGCTCCTTGCCGCTGCGTTAATTCCCGCAACGCCCATAAACATAAACAGCAATTTTCAGTTGCTCGACCCGGTGACTCGAATTTGGTGCAACACAACAAAAATGACGAACAATTAAAACTTTGCTGCGCTGTGTTGTGTTGTGCAAATATTGCTATGACGATTGGTGTGTTGTGGAACGTTTGTCTTCTTCTTCATTTACTTGGCTCACTCAAAAGTGCTGCACTATTTCACCACATGCCACGCTGGCACTGCATTTTGGTGACTTTTGTGGCCGCCATATTGAACTGCAGCTGCCGGTGCGCTGTGGGAAGCGCGGCTAAACAACTAAAGTGCAAGTTGTGGGCCTTTGTTTTGTTATTGTCTTGTTTTCAGCTTCAATTTTTAGTTTCTACAAATAAGAAGGAAATGTATACGCTGCCAAATTTCATAGGTTTCATAGCGGCCACGTGTTAACTAAATATTTTTGGGATCTGACGCTAGTTGATGGCTTCCGTCGTTACATTGGGTCGTTCAACAAAAGTGTAATTTCAAATCAACAGAAAAATGCAATATTTTCCATTAAAAATTATATTATTAAATTATGTTTCGTCTAAGGTACAAACTCTCAAACCTAACCTAACTTTGACCCTAACCCAAAATTGCGCCTATAACAGCTCAAATATTTTCTTTACTATATGTACTATTTCTCTACTATATTTCTTTACTTTACTTTATACTGTCATTCGTTGTTGTACGATAGATTGTTTCCCCCAATATTTCTTTGAGTTTTGGAGTTTGGAGTCCCTGATGCATGTATTTTGCTTGTTTAACCCTTTTGTTGTGTTCTAGTCAAAACTTTGACAGATTAGGATGTTGCAAGTATTCATGATTCTAAAATGATCCTTTGCCTTATTCTCATTCCAAATCATTCGTTTTTTTAATGAAAAATTAAATAAAAGTGAATTTTTGAGTTTAATAATTTTTTTTTCAATTTGACCCAACAACACAGCAGTTGGGGTAAACTTTTGACCAGGGCAGAAGGGAAATGAATTATGAAGAAACGACTGCGCAATTTTTTCATGTTTTTCGTAATAAGTTTGCACTATTTTAGTGCATTGCGCAAGTGTTGTAGGGATTCATATCTGAAAATCGTTTACTTGTCATCTGTATATCTGCTATTCTGAGATTAAATAACAGAGACTAGAAACTAAAAGAAGACACATGGAAACTAGATTGGTTTGTTGTTTTATTTCAGGACTTTGGGTCACCTTAACCCATTCGGGACGACGATTTTTTTCGAACACGATCCCCAGGAGCGAAATTTTTGTGTTCTTTGTATTGTTCATGTAAGAAAGACTTCAGATAATTTTTAGATTTTTTGGTACACAGTAAAGCCAATGCCAAATTATGTTTTCCTGTACTTTAGAGATTTCATTAGTTCAAGAAAAATCTTATTTCGACGACTGATTTACTCAGAATAACTGATAATTGCACATTACTGTTATTGCACACATGGTGTGCAATCGGTCTCTCGGTTAAGAAAGATACCCCACCTCTCTCCTGATCTCTTGGGGTAACCAAATGGAGAAGGCGCGCGTATAGCAGAGGCGCCTGGAGAGAATTTTAGTTTTAATTTATATGGTACATAACGGACTCAGGACGTTCCTGAGCAACATTAATTTCTATAATATTCCATAAATGCGGCATTGTGACGATAGCGAGGCTATGCGGGGATATTTGAGAACGAGTTGCGCTTCGAGGATGGCATACTTTTAGGCAGAGCAGAGACGACTCGCAGCGATACTAAATAGGATGTTCGAGAACAACTCGAGGCGATACTGGTATGTTCGAGAACGAACTGCGCTACAAGCAAACAGGTACAAAAGGCAGCCGGAACAGCGCAGAGGAGAGAGAGTTTGGTTTTGGAAAGCAAAACCGTAACACAGAGTATAAAGTGACTAGCGAAACAATGGAGTGAAAAATTAAAAAAAAACTGACTGAATGCTGGTTGTGAAGAGCGTTGAAAAATTTTAAAATGTTTTAATTTTTAGCACAATTCAGTGAAACGATTTACGCCTGCGTTGAGGCAGCAGAACTAATTTACGTAACTCTATGTATCCATTTGCATTTGGTAGAACATCGTGAAATGTGGCAACCCTACTTTATAGTGAAATCACACTCATTTAGCAATTATTTCTTCAGTGGAGCCTCACTAAAATCGAAATATTACTTTTTCTGCTAAGTATTTGAAATCGTTTAAGTGATATCTTGCGCACAAATTAGGCAATTCCAGTATTGAAGGTTTCATCCCTAACTGGGGATATCGTCGAAGGTCTGGTTGGCAGGTGAATAATCTCCTGTAAAAAATACAGGACAGCCAAGCCAAGCGGGCTCTCAGTTTTAACTGGTTGGTTGCTAGCAACGTAAGGGGACATGAAAACTTCAGGAGACAACAGGAAACACACAGAGAACAGCTTAAGGTGAGAATGCAACCGGTGGACTTCATTCAAAAGAAAAGGAGGCATGTATAAACGAAAGAATGTGCATTTTTAATCCGATTTAACCGATAAAAATTCAATATGCTGATGAATTCGGGTTTAACAGTATCTAATAAAACCTTGCACCTTCCAAGTATTAAAAAATAATACCCAAACATATTCAATGTTACCAGATGGAAAAACATGCACAAAACTATAACTGCTGCAAGAAATGTTCGGAGAGAACTGCTGATTAATCCCATGAAATAGAAATCAACAGAAAATCAACGACAACGATAGACTTTTTGGAAATTTAAGTGAACGTAAACAGTTGCAAGGGTGCATCAGTATCTAATAAAAATGTCCGTCGCTTGCGAAAACCCCTTAATTTAATTCATCGAGATAAGAAGATACACACAAGACAGAAGTGATGAAACAGATCAAAGTCCTGTAGCGCCTTGTTAATCCTTTTGCTATTTTATCGTCATATGGCAACATGCAACTTTGTGGTTTCAGAAATCGCATTTCTTTTTGATCATAAAATGCATTTTAGAAAAAAAAGGAAATATATTAAATAAGCAATAAATAAGTAAGCATAAATAAGCAAGAATATTTGTTACAACTTTCTGAACGAGCAAACACAGTAAATGTTTAAAATATTTAATGTTCTGCGTGATAAATAATTTCGCTTGTTATAGGTTAGCAACAAAATTTAACATAGAAAAAACAAACAAATTTTAGTAAAACTTTAACATAAATTTAAATTTTTAATAATTAAAATATGACTTCATTATGTATCGGGTGTTTTTTTTAGAGGTATAGAACTTCGAATTGAAATAAAACACAAGAAAATCGTTTTAATGTCCATCAATTTGGCTTTACTGGAAGGATAATTTTATGCCATTAATGTTTAAATATGATTTCGGGCATGTGGCCGCCGCGGCTGGCTCGAATAAAGCCAATTCTACAGGTCCAATTTTCAACCACTTTTTCGAGCATTTGGGGCCGTATGTCGGCAATAACGCCACGAATGTTGGCTTCCAAGTCCCCTAACGTTTCTGGTTTGTTGGCGTAGACGAGCGACTTCACATATCCCCAAAGAAAATAATCCAATGGTGTCAAATCACACGATCTTGGTGGCCAATTGACAGGTCCATTCCGCGAAATTATGCGCTCATCGAATGTTTCCTTCAATAAATCGATTGTGACGTGCGCTGTGTGGCATGTAGCGCCGTCTTGTTGGAACCACAACTCATCCACATTCATGCCATCCAATTCGGGAACAAAATAGTCGGTTATCATGGCTTTATACCGGTCTCCATTAACGGTAACTGACTCCTCTTCTGACTGGGTCCTCTT
The DNA here is from genome assembly GCA_963668005.1 of Melieria crassipennis. NCBI lineage: Eukaryota > Metazoa > Arthropoda > Insecta > Diptera > Ulidiidae > Melieria > Melieria crassipennis. The sequence continues at coordinate 109,777,360 of OY764962.1, read as the reverse complement.
CAACATTTTGCTCTACAGCGGCAATTGTTTCTTCGGTGCGCACTGTTCGACGTCTCTGCGGATGCGTATTATCACATAGAGTAAACGTAGTGCGAAAACGACCCATGGTTAACCGAATTAATTGCTCTGATGGACGATTATGTCGACCATAAAATGGACGGAGCTTGCGGTAAATTTCGCGAACTGAACCATTATTTTCGAAATAAATTTGCACGATTTGGAAGCGTTGTTCTTTTGTCAACCTGTTCATGATGAAATGGCAAACCAAACTGAACACAAATGACATTAGAGTTGCCAGATTTGACCACAAAATGCCAGTTTTATCTCTATTCGAAAAACAAACCTCTAAAAAAAACACCCGATATATTTTCATGATCATGTTGTAATTGTTGTTGCGGTTGCAAATCCTAGGAATTAGTTGCTTGTGTGGTCGGCTGCATGCAGCGTGCAACTTTGTTCGGACAGAGTTTGTGGTGACTATCTGAAATTTCGCACTGATTAATTATGCTCCAATTAAAAGCAAAAACCATTGGTTGTACATAGTTGTCTGATGTTTGATGGTGTAATTAAATGCTAATTACAATTCAGTACAGCTACAATTACGAGCAGTAAACGAACGATTGTGGGGTGAGCACTAACACAATCACACTGAATTTGGCTTTTGCAGCGCCTTTCATTCACTGCTGCAGACGAAGCGAAATGAAGTTTGAGAGAAATTTGCCAAACCGATTTCCGCATTCACAGTTGACAACTTAAAATGGAACATTTGTTACTCGTATGCAACACAAGTTGACCAATGAAATGATCAACCAAATGCAGTGCACGCACATTCGTACTAACACAATCACACACTCAGACCCTCGTGCACAAAATTTTAAATAATATGGATCGAACGAACATGGAAGCGTAGCAAACTTAATATGCGGCGAATGTTGCATTTGGAAATGCAAATTGTTTTTTATGTGCAACTAATGCTACGCTTTTTCAAAATAAAGTAAATCTTTAAGATTACATCTTTGAAACATCGTTAGCGGTCATAAGAATTGTGGCTGCCAAACTATTGCGACGACTTCGTATTTGTTGTGTGCTATTGGTATTTTAAAGAGCAATGTGTGGTTTAAGTTGATTCTGATTGGCAATGAATATTACTGTTGGTTGGGGAACTTGCTACAATGAGGGTTGATGCACAGGGTATGTAATTCATGTATGTAATTCTGCGACTGCAGAGATCAACAGCTATTTTTTTGTTCTACACTGTACTGAACTAGGCATCATCGCAACTGTAGAATTAAGTTAGATTGAGGTGCTAAAAACTAATTAGTAAAAGGGAAAAATTGGAAAAATTGGAAAATTGAAAACATACTGGAACCAAGTTTCTCGTGGAATGAACAAAAAAAATTGAAAAAATATACAAATTTTGAGCTAACGCCGAGTTCCATTTAAAAATAATTTAGAAGGAATTTCTTTTAATAAGAATTAAACTCAATGTTCATATTAACAAATACAAATTTCTACAAATTTTTACTGGATGCCGTTTGTGTACGCCGAATCTCTTGCAACGAGAGAGAAACTGAGAGTCTCAAGTCACAGTGAATTTTGTGAGAACAAGTTTTTACCGGAGAAATTCTTGCCAGTTACTTTCAGCCAGTAAGAAGAAGAACAAGAAAAACATATGATTAAATTCCATATTTCTGAAAACATTTGAAGGCAAATAGAACCAGCAAAGAAATTGTGCGCCCGTGAGGCTACCGACCAACAACCGTCTTGCTTTAGATTTGCCTGCTGCTGCTAACAGGGACGAATCACAGATTGAGGCCAATGAATTATTTATCTCAGGGACTTAACTATTATAAGTTTTTTAAGAAAATAATTGCAATGCAACATAAATTTTATTTATTGATTATAATTATTATTTGCGACAATTAATATTTACGTTGCGTAATAACTGTTATAGGAAACACATTTTTTTTTCGTTCTCGATAATTATTATTTTGGGATTTTTTTTGTTTACGTTGCTTCATAACTTTTATTTATGACTTTTTTATTTACGTTGCCGATAACTATTATTTGAAAGAAAATTTTCTTACGTTGCTTTATAACTTTTATTTATGACTTTTTTTATTTACGTTGCCGATAACTATTATTTGAAAGAACATTTTTTTTACGTTGCTTTATAACTTTTATGAAAGAAATTTTTTTTTACGTTGCCTTACCACATTTTAAATATGAATTGATTTTTAATTGTTTAATTGTTGGTGGAAATTAGTTTTCTGCAGTTAATTTGCGTTTGTCAATTTAAAACAATTAAAAATCAATTCATATTCAAAATGTGGTAATTCAACGTAAACGATTTGTTTTTTAAATAATAGTTATCGGCAACGTAAATGAAAAAAATATTATAAATAAAAATTATGAAGCAATATAAAAAAAAATTTTTCAAAATAATAGTTATCGGTAACTTAAATTAAAAAAGTCATAAATAAAAGTTATAAAGCAATGTAAAAAACAAAAATCCCAAAATAATAATTATCGACAACGAAAAATATACTTTTAAGAGTTGTTATGCAACTCAAAAATATGTATTACATGATACGCGACGTAAAAAATTTCGTATTGGGAACAATTATTATAAAGCAATAATTATAGAAATTTCTTAAATTAGGACAATTTTTTTATTCCCAAAAATATGAACAATAATTATTTTAGGTCTCTGATTTATCTTTTGCATTAAATGTCTGATTGAACTTAAGTTTCCCTACAGCTTCAAACCTCAAATGAAACTCAAATTAGCTATTTTTTTATTTAACCCTCTTGTTTACACGCAAGTTTTTACAAATTTCTATTTGCTTACTTTTTTGGATAGATTCATTTTTGAGAGCATATGCTGGCTTACTCTCCTGATTTTAATTGCTGGTTAATTTTTAATGGAAAAGTTCCCAAACGGATCTATTTGGTTACGTGTGGACAGTTTCACTCTTTGATGACGAACACGAACGTCTGAATATTGATGTTCATTAATTAATTTTAAAAATTTTTAGATATTTGTTCTTGCTTAAAAGCGTGACACAGTTTCTTCTTTTACTTATGCTTACAGAACCCAAAATTTATACAAGGTGCGTTCCAAAGTAAACAGAACTTTTACAATAGGGACGTTTCTGGTGGCGCCATCTATGTGTGAGGACATGCGTTGGAAAGGTACATCTTTCATTCACATCCTGTCAAAATTTCATGACATTTGGTCTAGTAGAAGCCGAAATATCCCGCTCAATGTGGCAGTATGTTTTTAACTTTGGTACGAGCTCCGCACCGGCACCGGCACCGGCACTCTGTACCGGCTCACAGAGCCGTAGTTACGACCGATTATTTGACCAAAAATCGCATTTTAACCATCAATCATTCACCGTATTCGCCTGATATGGCTCCCTGTGACTTCTACTTATTCGGTCAGTTGCATTTGCCGATGAAAGGAAAACGTTATAAGGACGTTGAAGACATCCAAAAGGCTTGTACCAACATTCTGAAGGCGATGCCGGCCGATGGCCTAAAACACTCATTCCAAATGCTTTTGGACCGTGCAAAACGTTGTATCGAAGCAGAAGGGGAGTTTTTTGAATAAATAAAAAGAATTATACAAAAATAATCATCCGTTTTCTTTATTTTATAAAAGTCCTGTTTACTTTGGAACGCTCCTTGTATTTGTAATTTCTAGCATCGAATGCATAACTTCTGAATGAAGAGCCTTGCCTTGTTTCTATTCGTTTATTTGTATGCACTGCTTGTAGTAACTTTTCAACAAAGAATCCAAACTTAGAACTACAAATACCACCAAGTGACATAAAAACATTTAGGCAAATGTTCACATTAACGACGATATTTTGTCGTGTATCGATCAAAGTGAGTTTCTTCTTTAGTGATGATCACAAACTTCTGAGTTTTGATTCACTTCTTCTTTAAATTGTACTTGTTCCCATTTTTGTGATATTTTTTCTTCTTTTAAATAATTTCTACAAAAACCAAAATTACTATTTGGCTTGTTCAGTGTACCCACTGAAAAATTCCTGACGAGTTCGCGTCGCTGCGTCGTCCGGTTACCCTCGCATCCAATTCGGTCAATGTGCATTTGGTTAGGGCGAATTCAAATTTGTTGCCCGCTTTCATGCGCACCGCTCGCATTGCAGATATGTACATATGTTTTGTGTATTGTGAGCATGTATGCTATATGCAACGGCGGATGCTGAGCAGCGTGGCGTCTCCCTTGGAGTCTCTACTAAAATCAATATAAATGCTAATGTGACTCTAAGTACGACCATTTGTTCATTGCTTCATGTATTCCACGCGTCTGTGTGCAGTCCCACACGTAAATTTGTACACATGCATGTACTCTATGTATGTGTGGGCGTTGTGTTATTTAAACGTTCAGTCATTTTTTGTGCTTTATGCTTTACCCTCGACTCTAAAAACATTTGAGTTTTTATTATTATTTTGGCGCTGAATGCGAATTTGGCTGCACGTTGCAGTGCATGGGTGCACAATGAGTGCACCCAGCATTTTTCAGAAGGGGGTTTTTAAAAACATTGTTCACTTACCATAGATGGCATATTTTTTTTTACATAGATTATTTATTTTATGTGGTTTCTTTTTAATTTCATATTACTTGACTAATTCTTTTTAATAGGTAATTTTTATGGAATAAATTCATAGAATTACGACAATTTTTAGTACCTATGCAAACTGCAACGTATGTTTTGGAATATGGAACCGTGGTTTAAATATACTAAACCTGGCATCAAAATCATAAAATCTTACGTTTTTAATGGCAAATGCGCTCAGAACGTGCTGCCATAAAAGTGCAATTTGTGTATTTTACAATGACTTGAAAAATTCATTTTAGCCTAAACATGAAACAAAATCGTAAACATTTTCGTGCAATGATTTTTTATGATATTCAACGGGGATTAGCTTGGCGATAAAACAACGCATAACTTGGCAATTACTTAAAAAAGACTCGTGTCAATGGGTGTGAGAAAAATTTTGGAAAAAATTCAATTGATTAAATTGAGAGACGCCTATAAGATTATAATGGATAATAAATGATGATGAAGGGTCGGTATGACTCCGAAAATAAAACGCTGTCGACTGTGTGAGTTTTTCAAGACCAGCTAAATCCAAATGCTCGCTAGTTCTTTCGAATATGTTGCCACCATACCAATGAAACCTCATAAAATGATCACTTCTGAGTGTTAAACCATCTTTTGTTTGCCAGAATTCTTTGAAGAAATAAAGAAACCCAACGCCCCAATACGAGTAATTTTCCATCACAACAATGCAACCATGCAAAAAATCGAATTGATAGGTCGTCCGCTAAATTCTCAGTTCTGATTTAGTACCCAGTGTTTTCTTTTTATTTACACATATGAGACGAAAGTCAATTTTTTTTGTATTATCTGAAAATTACATGTTTTAAAATTTACTTTTTTTTTTAATTTCTGCACATAAAAAGTTAAATGGAAGGTCAACTCTTTGGACAGCTGAAGAAGCAATTGATTCGTTCAAATGTTTTTGGATCTACCACAAACCAAAAGAATGGTAGATATTTGTTGGTATTTGTCTTTCTCGAAACAGCCTTCGTATAAATTCAATAGAAATATTAAATCATGATTTTTCATTAAAACACTTTAACCAACTTTTAACCTTTATTAAACAAAGAAACCCTGTTCAACTCTGTTTAAACTTTATGTTTTTAATTTGAGCGTTTTATTTTAGTTTTATTTATTCATTTATTTAATTATTTATTTATTTATTTAATTATTTTTTTATTTCTTTTTTCATTTATTTATTTACGTATTTATTTATTTATTTATTAGAGTCAGAACAAATAATATGTATGCATTCATATACTTATATATAATTAATTGAGTAAGCCCACATCATATATAAAAAAAATACAAATGCCTCAGCGAGCATATCGTGGAAGAATCGAGTGCCTAAGCTATGTAAATAGATACCTTCTGTATTTACAAATTTATAACAGACATCGGTCTAACAGAGGTTTTATAGATGAGAAAGTCTTTGTCTATTGACATCTGGTGTATCCGATGGGCTAGCCGCTAGTCCCGCTAAAACTGGTATGGTTCTGGTTCTCTTTACCAGAAGGAGGAAGCTTGATAGATTCATCTTGCCTACACTCAAGGGGATCACTATCCAACTATCCAAAGAGTTCAAATATCTGGGAGTTATCCTAAGCTTCTTTGGAAATCGCACGTGGAACTAAAAACATCAGAGGTGTCTTTCGAAAAACGTGGAGTCTTTCCCCTAGTTAGGTCCTCTGGATCTATACGGCTATGATAAGATCCATCATCTCCCATGCATCGGTGGTCTAGATGAGCAGACTCTCTCTAGCAGGGATCAGGTGAACCTTGTCCAAACTGCATCGTACTGTGGCTTACTATTCTGGCCCGTCTCTAGATGCCCAATTGAATTTGCCTCCACTTGATGTTTTCGTGCAAGGAGAGGCCCTCAAGGCCATCCGAAGACTAAAACATAGTGGCCAATGGTGTTACTGCCTGAGGCTCACTACTGGTCAGACCCTTAGAATCGGCCAGGCAAACACTGCTTCTGTATATTAACGGATGGCTCCAGAACAGAACACCGTTCTGGATCTAGTGATAGCTTACAGTTTCTTCTGTCCCTAGGCAGAGGGCACTGCAGACAGTTGGTGGGATTGATGACGGGCCATTTTCTATGAGCAAAGCATATGGAAAAGGTAGGCATATCTGAGAGTGCTCTATGTCCAGCCTGTGCGGAGGACTATGATACAGGGGACCACTTTCTGTATCCCGAATCAGGTTTGAGACTTTGGCACCGATGTAAGTATTGAGAAGCGACCTCCTTGGTTCCTTGGCACTACAGCATCTATTCATATTTCTGCGTAGGTCGAGTAGATTCAAAACACATTAACAGGGAACATCAAGTCACACATCAAGTAGCACAATGGACGTATGTAATGTCTGACTGCGCTGCGCTTGCTAGACTGTTCCGACAAGTGAAAAAAGTCATTGTTTTATAAGTCATTAGGAGATCACAATATATCTAAAAAGTCTTGTGCTCAGTGTTTAATATTCTTTTATAAATCTACACCAATTTATAGGTACGATTCGTTAAATTGATTTACAATGAATCTTTATTTATGTACACAGATAATTAAATTGACTTTTTACACTCAAAATATATGATTCATATACTAAAAGCAAATTGAAATAATCCCTCCAGGACCCCACATCAGAGCGACTGTTGCTGCTAGGAGTATATTCAGTGCATTGCATTAAGTTTCATTTGCTGCTAAATTCCTGCTTTCGAACACCAACCAGTGCAGTAGTATTCGCAGTCGCTCGGCAGAAATGACATCACAGTAGTGCAAATGTCAATGTGTCAAACGAGAGTCAAAATATGAACTCGAATGCGATCAAAGTAAATCAACTTGTGCGCTTTTCAGCTTTTCGGTTTGTGCAACTTTTATGTTTTTGTTTGCATGTGTCCGCATGCATGAATGCTGGAATGACATTCCACTCACACTGCAATTGCGAAATGAATATGCAAATATTCTAGAATGTAAAGTTGCAAAAATTTATTTCACTACTTTGAGTGCGTTTGCTTGATTGAATGTTGTGCACCAGACTACAAAATTACTTATGTGATTTCCTTGTAGTCATCTTCTTGTATTACAGTAGACACGCGAAATGTTATAAGAAAAATCAAAGTGTATGTATGTATGTATGTATGATTGTCGAAGCTATAACATTTCAAAGCAGTTATGATTTCTGTGCAAACTTTTGCTTTAGTTTGATTTATTTTCTGAGCAAAAATTATTTAAGAGCTAAACAATTTTCATTATTTGGATAAAATGTAAATGAATTTAATAGGAATCAATTGCTTTCAATATGTTTATATTATAGGTATCCCAGTGGCGCACACAGAATTTCATTTGGGGGGGGAGAAGTGGATTCTGTACACAACTTTTTAGCCCGATGCCAATGGAAACCACATTTGCCACCCCAAATATTTGCCAGATACAGACATTTGGGAATAGTTTGAACCCCCAAAACCGGTCCTGACCCGCACCACTGAGGTAACCACATAGTTAGACGAAAATACTATCTAAGATATTATGGGATTGGCCCATATGACTGCGTAGATGTTGGTTGGGGCATTTAATGCCCAAAAAATGAGTATTTAATGCCCTGAAAACAGCGTTTATGCAAACAGACATATCTCGATACTGATATCAGATTCGTATGGATTTTTTAAATAAGTTCTCAAATAGAAAACATTTTAAAACTGAATCTATGATCGAATATGAGGTAAAAATAATTCCACTACAAGGGAATGCCTTGTACTTTCTTCCTATTCTTCCTCTAAAATTCAGTGTCTACAAGTTGTACAATAATAATAATTAATTGACTGGCACGACAGCCCGCTTACGCGAGACTAAGGCCTAGCTTCCCGCAACTACCCGTGTTGTGCGTGTGAATTTGTACGCGGGTTGAAGGGACCTACAGTTTTTATGCCGGTTCCGAACGGCAGGTTGGGAGCTTTATCATAGGCAATTTTTACTCTCAGAGGTTTGCCATTTCCAGCTGAGAGGACAGCCACCGAAAGAGAAAACGAATTTTCCCGTTATTTTTTTTTTTTTTAGGTGTTATTACGGGCAGTATTTGAACCTGCGGTTTGCTGCCTTCGACTCGCGGTCCAACGCACTAACCAACAACAAGTTGTACAACATTTCGTAATAAAGTCAATAATCAAATTTTCAATAAATAATGCTTTGTACTCTTTTTTATTGTTGTAGACATTACAAAAGTAACCGTAATGATTAGTTAAAGGACACCGCATAGCTGTCAAAAACTTACCCCGAATTCGAGCGTGGATCCACTTCCGGCCACGACAGTCGTCGCTTGCAAAACGCCAGCGGTGGACGTGGCGGTGGATCTGGTTGATGCAACGGTGAATTGCGCTGGCGAAATGAGCCGGTACGCGGCGGCGCCAGACATTCCAATGCGCGCGATTGACGACGTGAACCCAACGGTGTGTTGTTGGCCGATGTGGAGCCGGGCGGTGGCACAACCTTGGGATAACCTGTAAAACGTAAAAGCAGAATCCATGAAAAAGTAATTCAAAAAAATATGCAAACAGTTTTTAGCGCAATGCTAAGATGCAATTTATAATCAAAACGTTGAAAACAAGTTGAAGGTCAACAAGCAAATTGCACTGAATCTCCATAAAGAAGAAGAACAACCACATTGTATATTACGAGAGGATTCTAGAAGCAATTTGAACGAAAACCCAACAAAATCCCATTTGCTGCCCACAGCTTACAACAAGGTTGAAAAACAAACTCCTTTCCATTTGCCGCAACATTCAACAGTCATGTCGCGACGCTGAGGCGCAGCGACGGCCAGGACACCGGATTCCTTGGAATGCATTCACATGAATTTCATTCGCTTAGCAAACCGAGTTTTCTGGCTTGTTTTTATTCGTTTAATCGGGCAACAAAGCGCTGCATTCAGCAAAGAAATGTTTGTTTGCCAGCACAGTGGGTTGAATAGTTCCAGAATGGGGAACAATTCTGGCGGGTGATAAGCCAAAAAAAGACTACATGTTTTGTAAATCCAAGTGCTTTTTCATTGCCAAACAGATGTTTCAGTACTATTGTATCAAATCTCATGTAGTGCTGTTGTAATTGCAAAGACCAGGAAAAAAATAGAGTCAGAAATAATGTGCAATGTCACATTTGCTGCAACGATGACGAGACGTTAAATGATCTGGACGTGGTGACACTATGTTCTCTCATACGAGGTTCTCATCGAAGGTTCGATTAACATCGAACAGACAATGAAGTGTGGAGTTGAAAAATATTTAGGCATTAGTACAATGCAGTGATTCGTTCCATAGACAAAATTCAAAAATTTACAGTCTCAGAGTTTAACGATTTTGATGTCATTTGAAAGGTAAAACTCCAACTAAGAAAACCCCAAAAATCTGTGCAAAAAATTAATTGGTTCTGTGCAAAAGCGGCTCAAAGTTGAAACTTTTTTCACAAAAAAATTTAAACACATATTTTCTGTTTTTAGTTTATTGAGTAAAAAAAATTGTAAAAATACATGGTTACCAAGAAGTTGCTAAAACTTTCAATATAGATTAAGAAATGATGTGGTCATTTTCGCTTTTAATGTTTTTTCAAATTTTGCAAAGCATAGGCTTTTACTTCACTTTTAATTCAAAATATTTTTCTAAATTAAAAATCTTAAAATTGCCAAAACTTAGAGGAAAATATCTACAAAGCATGTGAAAGTATGTTCCTGGATTTTTTTCAATTTTAAGAAGCATTCTTTCTTTGTCGGATAATGTAATTACATCCTCCGATATCTTCCGAGTTCAGAAAATAATTCAATTTGAAAAGTGGTCTAAGCACATATTTTTCGTCAAAATGTATTTTATTCATCCCTAAAAGTATGCAATCAGCATGAAAAATTGATAAAACTGCACAAATGCAGAACATACGTTTATTATTATCATTTTTATTGCAAAACTAAGGGTTCCTCATACAATTTCTGTCACTCTTTGCAATTATCAATGTTGACGTTACCGATTAAATGTAAAATCTGAAAAATCTAGCCAACACACTTCGTGCTATAGCTCTCCAAAAATGACGAAAATTGCAAATTTAACTGCAAACTACAAAAGTTTAAGAAAAACAAAATGAAGATTTCAATTCAGCAGACCATGATTAACTAGTATACCAAATTTTATGAAGAACAGACCACTCCTTCTAATTTTGTCCCGCGGTTGTACAAAACTAACAACCGTATTGTCCAATTAGTTCACATCAAAAAGATATATTTGAGATATATCTCTCAGAATCCAGACCTCAGTCAGTACTGTAAGCATTCTTTTTAACCTGACCTGACCTGAACTAAACCTAAATCTTAACTTTAATTCAAAACGAAATCTAATCTAACCTAACTTAACATAAACTCACCTAATTCAATTGGAAAGCTAAAAATTAAAATCTTCTTAAAAGGTTGATTAAAACGAAATCTCAGATTTTTGATTAAATTTTTGCACATTCCAGCACACCGTTCCAGCGCGCATAAAGTGTTCAGCTCAGCGTGTGGTTTTTGGCCGCAAATGCCACATACGCCCAACAATATGCAACATGCCTGCATTGCAGTCTAGCAACAACAACTAGCACACTACAAGCCCGCAATGGCGTGAGTGAACCCTCAAAGAAGTGAGGTTAAGTGAATGGCCGCACCCGCTGCGTCTTCCTGCCCGACTTGCGACTTGCTGGCTGGTTGGCTGGAATGGAGTGCATGTCGTGCTCATGCACGACTAGGGCTCAAGGAATTTGTTTGCTCCATGTTGACGTTTAACTGCTATACGAGAACAAATCGACGTCACTCTCGTTACAGACGTTTGCCGGCGTTCGTCCTTGGCGGCCCAAATGCCCACTGAGTGGGTATTTTCAAAGTTTTTGTTTTCCTTTGATGCATTCAGATTTGCATTAAACGACACAGCCAGGATTTGACTGGTTTTTCTGCGCATTATTCGTGTTCTTTGGCCTTTGGAAATGCATGCACGGCACACACACACACACACACACACTCGCTCACATGCAATTGGCATTTTACAGTCTTTGCAGCTGTGGTCTGAGGTAAGCAAAGTGTAGTTCATGGATTCGTGGCTCGATGAATGTGTTTTTGTTTGTTTATGTAAATGGAAGAAGTCCTACGTGTAAGCGTATGTGTGTGTGTGTGTGTGTTTGTTTGCTGTAATTGTATGAGTGGCTCAAATCTCGATATGCTGCCGCACAGCATCACAACGTCTGTGTTGAATGTTGTGTTCCTTCTTGCTGTTTTGGTGGCTAAAATTGCTATTAGCACTTAATTTTGCATATGACTTGAATTGGCCTTAAAAATTTCTATGCTCAAAAAGGATTGCTTAATTTTAGTGACTACAGCAAAGATTGTTTGCTTTGAAGTATTTCAATACTTTTGAATTCAATATCCTTTTGTGGTCATAGGATTCATATGCAAGCATACACAAATGGGAATAAGTAAATATTTGTGGAAATTCGGTTAAAATTTTGGTAGAAATTAGTGCAGGTGTGATTGTGTTATTAATGACCTTTACTGCTCTTCGACCTGGTTCTTCTGCTCAATTGAAGGCCAGAAAATGGTTGATTTTGTGTGTCTTTTAGAGAAATAAGAAATATCGTTAATAGTTGCATTGGAAATTACTTCAGGTATCGTTATGATATTTACGGCCCTTACTTTTTCTCGACTTGGTTCTTCTGCTCAATGGAAGGCCAGAAAATGGTCAATTTTGTGTGACTTTTAGAGAAATAAGAAATATCGTCAATAGAATTAGTGCAATTTCACCATCTAAAAATCTAGTATAAGTTGTCGTTGTGATTATTATGACCCTTAGGTCTTCTCGACTTGGTTCTTTTGCTCAATTGAAGGCAATTAATTGTTTATTTTCTGTATGATTTAGACAAATACCAAATATTGTTAATAGAATTCGTCCAATTTGATCATAATTGATTTGAAAGAATTTGTTTTAAATCGAAGATAATCCATAATAAATGTTATTTAATATTTACCAATAATAAAACTAGAAGAATCTTAGGTTAAAATTAGGTCTAAGACTCATTTAAAATCCATCAATCGTTCAAACTGCGGAACGACTAAAGCGTATCTTGCATAGCTGTTGTAACAAGGATCGTTCTAGTGAGAGGAAAGAGACGCAACATCTTCTTTCGAGCAGTCATAATTTTATGTTTATACCAAAGTATATATCTAAACTTTGAAGATTCACTCTGTATTCATAGATTTACCAATATCAACGTGTTTATCCATTGTTGCAAATGCCCCCACTGTATTGTTTTGAGACGGAAATTTGAATCAGGTTAAAATTAAATTAGGAACTGCGAGCAGGTGGCTTTGTTCAGCTGGGTCTGTAAAAATCTCTTCCAACTATAGTTGATTTAAAAGTTCCAATTGTGCTGCGGTCCCTTTTCTCAGATTAACCCTAATTCCCAGAAGTGAGCCTCACAGTCTCACTAAAGATTTCAAATGGTGATAAATCCTATACCAAAAGATTTTCGATTCCAATTTTTTATGTAATCCTCTAATGGAATATTAGAATTATATTTCATTTATAAATTTAACATTTTAGACAGTTCTTTTACTTTTGTTTAAAATTTTTTTAAAATGCAACGAACCCCAGAAGGGACCCTCAGAAGCTCATTTGAACAAAAAACTAAGATTTACTCAGAATTCCTTAACTTTTTCTCCACCATATGGAAGAATATTTTTATTTTTCCTGTTAAGGTGCATTTTTATCGTATCAAGTTCGAAGTTTTTGAGCCTAGAACTCATCTAGTCGGCATGGGACGAGGTCAATTAAAATCTTTGAAAATACTACAATATACGAGATATTATGAAGAATTTATGCCTTGCCGAAGTTGATGTTAGTTCATACAGTTTATATCTTCCAATCCCGATAAATATGTAATCAGAATATGGAAATGCGATGGTGCTAATACTTCCTGAAATGCCATACACATGCAAAGACGGTAATTAAGGAGCTGTGGGTCTTGCAAAAACTGTTTGAGACTTACAAACACAAATGTAATAATGACCAACTATTTAGTTCACCAGTAAGGAATTAGCTGATAGTTTATTAGATGCGGGGTTCGTCAAAAACGCAACGCATCAAAAAACGCAAACCTAATGAATGGGCTCTAGCTTTCTTTATACTAGTGTCCGACCGAAACCACTTTTTTGGGCCGAAACCGAAACCGAAACCGAATATTCGGTTTTTTTTTAATATTCGGCCGAAACCGAAACCGAAACTTTCTACTTGAAATAAAAATCACCATATCAAGCACTTTTTTCAACAAACGAATTTTACATTAAGTAAATAAAGAACAAACAAACAAACATAGCATAAATAAATAAAGACTTATTAATAAAAACAATTTATTCATTTTTTTAAAAACGTAAACAAGAAGAAATCACCCTTTCGTACCTTACTCGATAATATTCAAAATTAAATAATTTAATATTATATGCTAAAAAAAGAAGTTTGTTTACATTGCTGGCATCTAAATTACTCCTCCTTTTACTATATATCTGCTACACAATAAAATGTAAAAAATATTCTAGAAAGTTTCGGTTTCGGCTATTCGGCCATTTTTTGGCCGAAACTGAAACCGAAACCGAAACCACTTATTTGTGCCGAAACCGAAACCGAATATTCGGTCGGACACTACTTTATACATTTGATTGATGCTGCTGGCATTGCGACATATGTATGTCATATAGCTCAAAGCACGTCCTTACTGGAATGAGGGTATAAATAGCAAAAGATAGTTGTTTTTGCGATAACTGGTGGATTTTTTTTATAGCCACGAATGTCTACGAGCGATAACTCAGGCAACAATAGATGCTGCATTACTGCAATAGGTCAGTTCGTAGGCTTCAAATTCTGGTACACGTAAATCAAGTCGGTACCATATTTGTCCACCACCCATCTCCAAAACGCAGGAACATGTTTACAATAAACTAAACAAATCTCCATTCCTCTTCCACCCAAATTTGACAAAGATCTGAAGATCTGGATTAATTAATTATACTTTTGTAGTAGCAATTGTTTTCCAGTGGACCCTGTATTCACAAGTTCTTTACTAAAAATATAAAAATTAAATAAAAACGTCTTTAAGTAGTAACTGGATTTGGAAAAGTAAACAAAAAAAGTAAACAATTTAGCTCATATGAGCCTGACAGGCTCACTTCTGGGTTTACGTTACTTTTAAAATTCTGGGAATTAGGGTTAAATACACCTGAGCCTTGTGGACATTGAATCGGATAACAACTGCGGTAGACCTGAGTCCTGAGTGAGGGAGACCTGAGTAACACGAAACACTTTCCCAGAACTTGTCCTAGATACGACCTCATCAGATCCAAGTATTTGTTGCATTAGTCACGTAACAATATTGCAAGACTCTATTGTTACTATTCTCCATTGTTACTGACCGGTGGGGGAGCAACTCCCGAGACTGCAACCAGAGACTTGGGAACTATGGAGACTTGAACCAGTAAGAAACTTTAAACCATTACCTTTGCACCTGTTCAGCCGTGGCGAGGGCCAGGTTACATTTTTTTTGGCAAACAGTTCCTAAAACACATCCACAGCATATCCACCTTGGAGATCGAAAAACTTCTGGATTACCTGAACATCAAAAGGTGGATTTAAATGACCATAGCCCAGCAGTGATACACAATGAGGTATACTAGTAAAAACGGCACTATTTCTGTGCCAATTGTACTTATCACAGCGGTTCATCACCATTGATGGAGAGATAAAAACCAACTCATTAAGCTCTCTGCCTTTGCGTACGTGTCTTCAAGTTAATTTTTATGTCACACAACTATCATTTAAAGGCTTGATTATAATGTATCAAATGTGTCTAGGTTTTTCTAAGTTGTAAAAAAACATATTAAGATTAGATCGCAAATCTTTGGACTTAATGAGTCAAAATTAAAAAGTCGTGCCACAAATGAATGAACTAGATATGCCTCAATTATGGACAATTGAAACTGAATTAGGAATGTGAGCAAATAACAAGCATAGCCACATTTGGCTGATACTACGCCAACAGTGTCGAACTGGCGCAATAGAACAATACTTTATTAGAACATTAGAAGCAGCTGAAATGCTAAACAAAACATAATCATAGTTTTGCTGGGATAATTCAACTGTAAGACCACCAAGACAATACAACCGAGCTGTCCCAAACTTCATTGGGCCAACCAAAAATTTGAACTCAAATTGTCAAATTCGAGTGGTTCGATGGTATTTTCTTGTTGAACAAAAGAACTCATGACAAATGGGCAAAAGCAAAACTATAGAAACAATAGACATATACAGGGTGTTTTTTTTAGAGGTTTGTTTTTCGAATAGAGATAAAACTGGCATTTTGTGGTCAAATCTGACAACTCTAATGTCATTTATGTTCAGTTTGGTTTGCCATTTCATCATGAACAGGTTGACAAAAGAACAACGCTTGCAAATCGTGCAAATTTATTTCGAAAATAATGGTTCAGTTCGCGAAGTTTACCGCAAGCTCCGTCCATTTTATGGTCGACATAATCGTCCATCAGAGCAATTAATTCGGTTAACCATGGGTCGTTTTCGCACTACGTTTACTCTATGTGATAATACGAATCCGCAGAGACGTCGAACAGTGCGCACCGAAGAAACAATTGCCGCTGTAGAGCAAAATGTTGAAGAGGACCCAGTCAGAAGAGGAGTCAGTTACCGTTAATGGAGACCGGTATAGAGCCATGATAACCGACTATTTTGTTCCCGAATTGGATGGCATGAATGTGGATGAGTTGTGGTTCCAACAAGGCGGCGCTACATGCCACACAGCGCACGTCACAATCGATTTATTGAAGGAAACATTCGATGAGCGCCTAATTTCGCGGAATGGACCTGTCAATTGGCCACCAAGATCGTGTGATTTGACACCATTGGATTATTTTCTTTGGGGATATGTGAAGTCGCTCGTCTACGCCAACAAACCAGAAACGTTAGGGGACTGGGAAGCCAACATTCGTGGCGTTATTGCCGACATACGGCCCCAAATGCTCGAAAAAGTGGTTGAAAATTGGACCTGTAGAATTGGCTTTATTCGATCCAGCCGCGGCGGCCACATGCCCGAAATCATATTTAAACATTAATGGCATAAAATTATCCTTCCAATAAAGCCAAATTGATGGACATTAAAACGTTTTTCTTGTGTTTTATTTCAATTCGAAGTTCTATCCCTCTAAAAAAAACACCCGACAGATAGGATTAAACACTGACTTGTCATAATTTCCATCAAGCATGTTTAAAATATTTGCAAGATGTTTTTCTTAGAATTATTTAAAGTTACCTTCGCTCCAAGCAAAGTAATTTTCTTAGGTTAAATCAAAATGTTGCGTAAATTGCCCACAGCGAAGTGAATGTGAAGGCAGTGAAATTGTAGAATTAAAATTAACTACGGCACCGCCAGCGTTCATATTAATCATCATAAGTTATTAATCACATTTTATGTGCCAGAAATGTTCAGAACTACGCAAAAACATTGCTGGCTGCCAACTTAGGACGCTCATTAAAATGTTTAGCCGATGTCAACGGCAACATGTGAAACTTGTGAAAATCGACTTAGGTAGTTAGGTAGCGAAGCAGACCCTTTGTTGATCCAAAAATAACCTCCGCCCAACTTGCCGCGTTCCACAGCTTTTCTCTTTGCTTGATTTTCTAATGCAGTCGGAGTTTCATTATGAACAGAAAGTTGACTGATTTTTGTTTCTAAACAAAAGTTGAGGGAGAAAGAATAACTCGCCAAAGAATAATACAACAAAAAAAATGAAAATAATATCCAAAACAAGGGAATGCAAGAGTTTTCAATAAAAGCAACAAAAAATGGTATCATGAAAATTTGCTGTCATAACGCAGCAAATTGCGACACAACTGTCAAAGTGTGGGGAGAACAGGCACTGCTGGCATCATCAAAGCGAGTGGAATACAAAAGCAACTCACGGATGAAAAAGCGCAAACTTTTTCAATTAAAATTTCATTAACACTTTGGCAACAACAATAAGAACAGCAGTCATAACAAAAGCAGCGACGAAAGAGCGCGACAGCGCGGCTCAAAATCACGCTGACATTGAATTGAATTTTGTAAATAAATGCAAAACTGAAAAATTAACGACAACAACATAAAAAACAACAACAAAAACAACATGGAAGAATTGAAAGCGAAAGCAGTGAAAACAACTCAACTCACCCAGCAATGGATTCGAGGCATTCGGGTTGCCTATTACAACGCCGCCGGCGGGATAGCCACTGCTGCCGCTGCCGCCAGCGCCAGGAGCACCGACTGCAGTGGGCGGCACAGCGCCCATGCCGCCCGGGTTGGCACCCACTCCGGCGCTGGCGCCGATAACGCCGAAAATGCCGCTCGCTGTCGGGTTGGCGGGTGCATGTCCCGGCGTCGTGGGTATGGGCGGCACGCCGCTGCCGGCCGGGCTGAGACCCACGCCCGGACCAGAACCGCTGGCGGCGCCGCCCGCCGCGGCCGCCTGCTCGTTGGACTCCTGGCGCGAGAGCGAGAAGCGGCGATTGCCCAGACCCAGACTGGAGATGCCACTGGTGACGTACTGTTGCATCGAGCTGAGGAAACTCATGGCGGCATTGGTTTTTGTTGTTGCTGCTGGCGCTTTGTTTGCGAGATAATGGAATTAAATTGTTGATGTCAGCGGCGCAACTGGCAGCTATAATCACTGACAAGAGAAGTGGGCGCTACGCAAAGCCGAACGGCGCTGAGTTGCTTCTTTGACTGTTGTTGTTTTCTGAATTTTCATTCGCTCAGCTGCTTTGCTACTTTCGGCCGCTTGGCAGCTCCTCTACGACACAGCAACGCTCGATTGGTTTAAAACAAAAAGCCGACAATTAATAAAAAATGAGAGCGGCGCTGATTCGATAGTCGCCGCGCGCCCTTTGCCGGCTAGCGTTGATTAATTTTTGAATATTTTCAATTTTCAATTAAAAGTCCTGTAATTATCCTTCTTCGCTGCGTTCCTGTGCGCTGTCTTTGATTTAGTTCTGCGCAGCCAAATCGTGTTATTATGCCTGATTTTCGGTTCTCCAACTGGTATTTGTTTGCTGTTGTTATTGTTGTGGGCGCTTGCTGGGCCTCGGCGTGCACATAATCGCCAGTGCGCTGGATTGAAAGCTCGAGCGTTAAATTGCCGCTGCCTGTTGCCAGCATTTAGTCAATAGTTGTTGCTACTCGCTGCCTGTAGACTGTGGCGGTTGTGAGCCGCACTCGTGCGGATTACTGCGCGTTGTGCATTGGAAAATTTCGCATTGTCGCTTGACTTCGATTCGGCGAACGCAAATTTGCGCTGCTCTCGAGAATGTTGTTGCTGGGACGTTTGTTGTTGCTGTTGTGAATAGCTTGTTGTTGCTGTTGATGTATTCGTGTTGCTGTATTTTGGTGTTTTGCGCTGTTGTTTGGTAGTTGTTGGCGAGCAATTTTGCTCAAATTGACAATGGCTTGAATTGAAGTAGGTTTAGCTTGTTGTTGTTGCGGCAGCTGTGTTTGTTGTTGTTATTGGTGATGCTGCAGGTTTGGTTGCTGTTTGTTCATTGTTGCTGCTGTCGGCATTGTGATTTTTCACTTTGACTAATCCGCTTTTCAACGAACTCGTTTAAGTGTCACTTGTGTGCACTGAAATCATACAAAAACAAACACGAAACACGATTAGTAAGAAAAATCGAAGGTAATGCGCACAAAAAATGGAAAAACAAATACATATGTCAACAGATACTTTATGTGCATTCAGAATATCTTTAATATAAATATTTCTATATAGGTAGATACTTATAGAGAGAGATAGAGATAGATAAATTCTTGTATTTCAATAATTCATGTTTTCCTTATTACTATACAAAACTTAACTTAATATTTTATAATATAATTCATATTTACATAAATAAAATGGCGAATAAAAGAATTAAAGAATGTACGATATTGACTCTTAGGTCGTCTGTCGGCCTCTGTCTGTCGTCTGTTGTTTTCTATATATAAACAATTCGTTTATGGTAAATCGAGAAGCGTTTTGCTATAAAAAGGTGTTAATAAAAATAAATATAAATACATATAAGCATTTTAAATGAAGTGAATTGATTTTTCACAAAAACTTTTTTTTAATGTTCATCGAGCACAGTTTAGTTAAAGTGCGGCCCAATGTCGATGAAAAACGCATTTCGTAGAGAACTTATGTATTTCTCAGTTTGCTGTTTAAAAATAGTAAGGAAAACATTAAACAATTCACCGTTTGATAAAATATAAAAATCAAAAGCGAAAAAATTAGTTCAAATGGCTCTTTAACTAATCTTAGGATTTAAAGATTCCAATTTTGTTACTGACAGACACAGCTACCTGCTATCAAAATGGTTACTGTTAAAATTTTCTCAACTTTCTTTATTTGAATTATTTTCTTTTTGCCCTTTTTTGTACAGTTTTTTGTTTTTTCTTTTCTATTTCTATTTATATTCTATTTCTATTTATATTTCTATTCTATTCTATTCTATTCTATTCTATTCTATTCTATTCTATTCTATTCTATTCTATTCTATTCTATTCTATTCTATTCTATTCTATTCTATTCTATTCTATTCTATTCTATTCTATTCTATTCTACTCTATTCTATTCTATTCTATTCTATTCTATTCTATTCTATTCTATTCTATTCTATTCTATTCTATTCTATTCTATTCTATTCTATTCTATTCTATTCTATTCTATTCTATTCTATTCTATTCTATTCTATTCTATTCTATTCTATTCTATTCTATTCTATTCTATTCTATTCTATTCTATTCTATTCTATTCTATTCTATTCTATTCTATTCTATTCTATTCTATTCTATTCTATTCTATTCTATTCTATTCTATTCTATTCTATTCTATTCTATTCTATTCTATTCTATTCTATTCTATTCTATTCTATTCTATTCTATTCTATTCTATTCTATTCTATTCTATTCTATTCTATTCTATTCTATTCTATTCTATTATATTATATTCTATTCTATTCTATTCTATTCTATTCTATTCTATTCTATTCTATTCTATTCTATTCTATTCTATTCTATTCTATTCTATTCTATTCTATTCTATTCTATTCTATTCTATTCTATTCTATTCCATTCAATTTATTTCATTTAATTTCATTTTGTTTTATTTTATTTTACTTTATTTTATTTTATTTTATTAATTTTTTATTTTTTTATTTTATCTTTTGTAAGTATTTCATTTTATTTTATTTTAATTTTTATTTTTCTTATTTTATTTTATTTTATTTTATTTTATTTTATTTTACTTTACTTTATTTTATTTTATTTTATTTTATTTTATTTTATTTTATTTTATTTCATTTTATTTTATTTTATTTTATTTTATTATTATTTTATTTTATTTTATTTGATTTTTTTAATTTTATTTTATTTTATTCTATTCTATTCTTTTTTTATTTGCTTACTTTCTATTTTTGCTTTATTTAATTTTCTCTTTTCTTTTATTTTTATTTTCTATCTTTACTTTCTGTCTTTTTTTAATTTCTTTAATATCTATTTTCCCCTCTGTCTTGCCTTTTTTACTGTCTTTCTCTGTCATCATTTTCCACTCTTGGTTCTCCTCGAAGAAAATTTCATTGATATGTCTAACAAAAATCTACTTGTAATATTTACTTGGTAAAACATAACCAACACCTCGACTATTCTTTACACGATTCAGTTGCTGCAAAGAAAACCAACGTCATTGCTTGTCGTTCGTGTCAGCAGCATACAGTAAAAATCCAATGACACGTACGTAAACAGGCAGCGATACGTAATGGAGCCTCGAAAGCATTTTCGCTTTGATCACTTCTATCATTGGCAAATGCTGTTCACCAAACAGTTGAGCGCCGCACGCCCCGGCAGCAGCTCAACTACAAAATTACTATTTGCTCAATGAGATTATAAACAATTATGTAGACAAATAAACAGGGCGAAGAACGAACATACAAGCAAACAAATGCGACCAGCACACATGAGCTGGAAGGCGAAAGCGAGTCCGCCGCACCGGATGCTTTGAGTGCTTGTTAGCATTGCGCTTGGATCGTTGTCTATTTGCAAAGCGCACACAAACCGACACTTGCACAGACACATACACTCGCACACATACAACGCACTAAGGCTTGCAATAGCGCCAACGGCAGCGGCAACACCTTCAAAATCCACCAACCTGCTGCTTTTTGTGTGTGTTGTCTTTTCGAAAGATTTTCGCTGCTTCCACTTGAGAACATTGTCCTCTATCTACTTTTCCCCGTCATGTGTAGGTGGGCGTGTGTGGGAATGGGGATGCCCAGAGCGGTACCGAATAAATTAATTGGGATTTCTTGTTCTACTTTGTTCTGTTGATGTGTGTGTTCGTGCCAGATATGCCGAAGGTTCTATATGTAAACACATTTACGTTCCAAATTTAAAGCACAGTTACGGCAGGACTTTCAAACAGGTGTTCTGCATGTGTTCGGCATATCTGGGTTTATAGAAGCTACATTATTTCCAAAGGCTATTTAACACTCACTGAGAGTTGCAAAAGTTTATGAAACAAATAAACGAGTTTTTCGAAGAGCTACAAAGTTGGTTTTCAACTTTAATTTATTTCATCTACTAAGGACTACTAAAGAGTGAAAGATATGAGAAGATTGAAATGTATGTGTAAGAGACACTTTGTGTTTTTAATGACTCGTTAAAAAATAAGAAGAGAAGAAAGGAAAAAACATCTTCTGATCAAAGTGCTGGAAGGGTAAAGGGGCAGTGCAGTCTAGGGAAGGACATTTTTAGTAATTCATTTTTAATTTTTTTTATTAGGAAAGTGGAGATGTTATGGTGGCATATGGTGGTAGATATGGTCCGTTGTGATATCACAAGTACCACACATTTGAAATAAGTTTGCAACACTGTTTTTTCAACACATTTCAAACGGATGGGGGATGGGAAGCGAAGCTACAGTTTAACGCCGACTCGGAATGTATGGTAGGTTTTTTTATGTTAGCTGCCATAAGCGCACTTGTGCATTGCATAAAATTATCATTTACTTCTTGTGCATAGCGATAGAAGTAGACGAGTGATTACCCAGCCCGAACTAGGAATCGAACCTAGAGCCTCTGGTATGACACTATCGAGATTAAAAAGGCGATACTCAGACATAGAAAGAAGAGATGAAGGTATCATGCAAGGTATGTTACGATGTTCAAGCTTGAAAGGGCAATAAACATTTGGAATAGAAAACCCCTTGAAACCAAAACATTGTTACAGATATCAATGAGAGACATATTTATAGTGTAGTAATTGAACAATAGAACTTCTAATGTAGTTCAGATCTACTACTACAGATCTACTATAAATTAATTTCTAAATAGGGTTTTGTTTTAGTTCTGAAAGCTCACTTAATCATGGATAGGTGGCTCATTGTGATGGCACATTGAAGAACATGTGATTAAAAAAATATTAAAATACTCGGACAATACCATCAAAATGACAAACGTCCAGCACTTGTCAATTTTTCAAAGGATCATAAACATTGGGAACAAAAAGAACCTTCGGAATCAAGTGAATGTAGATATTAATATGAAATTATGAATACATATAAAAGATGCAGAGCTTAAGTAGATCTGTAGTTCGATTACTAGGTTAGCCTATTTAGGAGTGTTTACATAAGCCCTGAGATATTGTGGTATTGCATTGCAATTCCCCCATCTACGGCACTGTTAACCGCAGGGATCTCAACAATAGTAATAATAATATTTTTATCTCCCCAATGTTTAGAACACAATTACAAAATTCTCTCTCTTCTTTGGTTTCATTCGAACCACCCCACCAAAGAAGGACAATACCTCAATGCTCCAATTGCCAAAAATATGGACATACTAAAAATTATTGTACGAAGAGCCCAATCTGTGTGAAATGTGCTGGAAAACACAAGACCTCTGACTGTTCAAAAACTAATGACATAAAATGCGCTCTGTGCGGGGAAAAACACACGGCCAACTACAAAGGGTGTATGATATACAAGTCCTTAAAAATTAATCGCTTTCCAGCATTAAGAAATAAAGACGTCCCTACCAAACAACCTGTTACTCTCCCAATACAACCAGCTTCCACTAACGTCTCCCCTGGAATTTCTTATGCAGCAGTGGCATCTTCACTAACACAAAAAACGCCTATTGAACCCGTTTACTCAAAAACAGCAACAACGCAAAATGACCTCACTGAATTAAAGGATATGATTAAGCAACTAGTTTCCCAAATGTCAAATATGATGAACATACTTACGCTGTTGGTGACGAAAATAGATGGACAACACAAACAAAATTAAAATAGCGCTGTGGAATGCAAACGGACTCAGCAAACATGCTTTAGAAGTAAAAACCTTTTTGACAAACAACAGCGTTGACATTATGCTGGTCACAGAAACGCACTTTACAGACAAAACCTACTTTAAAATCCCCAATTACAAAATATTTACGTCTAATCACCCTGAAAATAAAGCCCATGGCGGTACTGCAATTATTCTTAGAAACGACATAAAATGTATTGAAATGGAAAGTTGGAAGTCAAATAACATTCAAGCATCAGTAATCGCAATCGAAGATCAATGTGGAGCAATAGCTTTTTCATCAATATATTGCCCGCCTAAATATAACAATGACAAAACAAATTACTTCAACTTCCTTCGGACACTTGGGAAGCGATTCATAGCTGGTGGTGACTTTAATGCTAAAAACATAATGTGGGGATCTAGGTTGACTAACAAAAAAGGACGAAACCTACTGGACGCCATCAAAGAAAATAAAAGCCGGTTTATAAGTAGTGGACAACCAACGTATTGGCCTTCTGACTCAGTTAAAATTCCAGACTTACTTGACTTTTACATTACTCGCAACATCGAGCAAGACTACATGACAATTGAATCTTGCTTCGATTTATCTTCCGACCACTCCCCCGTTATACTGTCATATTTAAGCCAGCCACTTCGACTATCACAACAATTCCTGCC
This sequence comes from Melieria crassipennis, assembly GCA_963668005.1. NCBI lineage: Eukaryota > Metazoa > Arthropoda > Insecta > Diptera > Ulidiidae > Melieria > Melieria crassipennis. Next base: position 109,752,635 of record OY764962.1, on the reverse strand, counting down.
ATATAACCTTAAACTGATTGGCTGTCTTTTAGAGAAATAATCGACCGTAATCTTATGATGAATGACCGCTTAAAGTTTAAACAAGATGTCGATTCAGCTATCGCATACTTCAATGACATATAATCAAAGCTGCAAGTGCGTCAACCCCAACACTTTGACCAAAACGTTTTATGCAAAAACTAAGTAATAACATTCTTAACAAAATAAAGCAGAAGAGACGGCTCCGTAAACAATGGCAGTGGTCCAGGCACCCACTAGACAAAGCTAAGCTTAATGACATAACGAAGGAAGCTAAAAAAGGACAAGGAAGATAGACTCAGCAATTATTTGACGAATTTAGAGCCCAGTATGTCAGCACATTACTCACTGTGGAGAGCTACTAAAAACCTAAACCACGCTATACCTCATCAACCACCCATCAAAAGTCCCAGCGGAATTTGGGCCAGAAGTAACTCACAAAAAGCTGACATCCTTGCGCAACATTTTGAAAGAACGTTTTCAAATCCACTTGACCAACAAACAATAATATTACCAACAACGCGAGAAATACAAAACAAAGCCATACTTAAAATGACAACAGATGAGATTCGACGAAAAATCATGACTCTTAAAAGTAAAAAATCACCTGGCTTTGACTTAATATCCGGTAAGGTTTTAAAGGAATTACCAAACGCAGCCTATGTGTATATCAGAAACGTTTTCAAAGCAATATCACGGCTAAAATATTTTCCTGTGGTTTGGAAAGTAGCTAAGATTATCGCGCTGGTGAAGCCGGGGAAAACCCCAACCGAGACAACATCATATCGACCTATAAGCTTGCTACCAACATTATCAAAAGTATACGAAAAACTTCTCATTGAACGACTTGACCCCATCTTGACTCAGAAAAACATAATTCCAACACACCAATTTGGATTCAGGCGCAAACACTCAACGACTCAGCAAATTCATAGAGTTGTCAATAAGATATACAAAGACATTGATGACAAAAAATACTGTGCGGCAGTGTATCTTGACGTCGCAAAAGCGTTTGACAGTGTATGGCACAAAGGTCTACTCCATAAGCTAAAATCCTTTCTACCACTTGACTTTTATGACTTATTGCAAAGCTACTTAAAAAATAGACATTTCTTTGTGAAATTTCAAGATGCTGACTCAGAAATGCGCACTATGAGTGCTGGTGTTCCTCAAGGCAGTGTTAGGTCCTCTTCTATACTTAATTTATACTGCGGACGTACCTGTTCCTTCTTTTGACGACAGCATGATTGCAACATTTGCCGACGACACAGTTTTGCTTTCATCTAGCAAGCAACTTATAACAGCTGAACAAAACCTTCAAACCATAATAAATGACACATTGAGATTGAGATCCAGATAAATGCTGAAAAAACAGTAGAAGTCATCTACACCAACAGAACTTTTAACCAGCACCCGCTTAAAATAGACGACAGCACAATTCATATTGACAATAAGGCAAAATACCTGGGTATGACAATTGATGCAAAACTTACATGGCGTGAACATATTAAGAGAAAAAAGAATGAGATTAACAACAAGTTCCGACAACTGCAATGGCTTCTAGGAAAACAATCAAACTTATCCCTAAGCAACAAATTACTGATATACAACACTATCATTGCTCCTATCTGGAGGTATGGTATTCAGATATGGGGCACGGCATGCAAAACAAACGTTGACATTGTACAGCGTACGCAATCAAAAATAATACGAAAAATAGTTGAAGAAACAATAAAAAAACTCAGCACGAAACATATTATTGACATGAAAAATCACGGCAACGTCGAAATACAGCATATACCCCTGATCGAAGAAAGGCGAATCCGAAGGCTTAAACGACTTACAACTTCTGACTTACCATCTAGACATTTTTAATGAAATATGTAATGTAAACTGTATGTATGTATTGTAAACTGAAATTTAACTTACTGTTATACGCTATTGTTTTGTTAAGTTCGTAAATAATTGTATATTCTGATATTGATCTATGTACATAAATTATTTCCAAATAATGTTAGAATATTACGAGATGCCTTTTATTAGGCAGGTGTAATAAAAATGGAAGTTTAAAAAAAAAAAAAAAATTCTTTGGCACATGCATGTGCTGCCTAACGAACGTCTTCTTAATTATTAATTAATTCTTTATTATTCCCTACATTATTTTTATATATTATATATTTTTTATATACATATTTGCTGTGTTCATGTGCTGTAGTTATTGGTTTTGCTGCCATTGTTGCTGCAATGTTACAGCATACAGTATGAGTTGTTGTTATAGCCGCTGATTGACTGCTAATTCCATAGTGCAGTCGATTGTGTCTATGTTTGTGTGTGTGTTCCGTTGAGGCGGCAAGTGATTTCCCATGTGCCATGCGTCGCACTCACAGCTGCAATTCCAATCACACTCGATTGCTTATACTCAAATGTGTGTATGTGGCTGTGAATATGGCTGCGTCTATGTTGTTGTGTACATGTGTGCCTGGCATGCCAATCTTTGTCCGGGCATTGCCACATATGGTCCGATAAACTTTCTTTCTAATTAATTACCATAAAAGTCATTGGCAGCAATTTCTTTTTCTCTATTATATAGTTTCGTTTGCTGCTTTCGCGCCACACACCGTCGCACTTGTCTAAGCGCACTCACAACTGTCGAAAGTTCGTCAAACTGCCAACAATTTCAGTGCTGCGACCAGCGATTTTCCGCTTTGCCATCAATGTTGGCAATAATTGGCATTTGGCTATTGGCAGTGGCAGCTGGCAATTTTATTAGGCGTCACAAATCACTTGACGCCAAAACCTGGCGAAAACATTCGAGCCTCAAGCGTTGACCACCTGCTGATTGCTGCCGGTGTGTCCAGTTGCTGGTACATTGATCGATTGCTCGAGTAGCAAAGCACTCAAGTGGTGAAAGCCTCAAGCAAATAGACGCAGTTAAAAATAGCAAAGGCGACTTTAGCTGCCAAAAACAGAAGTTGTATACAATGTCTGTGTGCGTGTGTGTGTGTGTGTGTATGTGAAGTCGCTACCACATTCATCAAAGTGAAACATCACCAACACTGTTGCACTGGCAACGGCAAATGCTCAGAGACCTAAAATAATTATTATCCATATTTTTGGGGGGGGGAAAAAATTGCCCTAATTTAAGAAATTTCTAAAATTATTGCTTTATAATAATACGGTGCGTGAAATTTACCCTAAAAAATTTAGACATGGGTATACTGAGTTGAGATCCACCAGCCGTTTGGCTGGATTGGCTCTAGTTTCCGTCTTTGATGTTTGCTCATTTTAGTCAAGTTTGTCGCTTAAGTAGGTCCTAAATTGTTTCGAATATCGCTTTACTGTCTTCGGCAAGTTTGTAGATATTTTAACGACCAACAAATTTGCTTCAGACACCAATCCAAAAAAAATACACTCAAACTGTGTAATTGCGCAGCGCAACGTGGCGTATGAGTGTAATTTAATTATGACACTCAACGTGGCGTAAAACTTATAATAGTTAAGTCCATGCACATGCACATAGGGATCGCAATTTTTGGCCATTTTGCGATCCCGCGATTTTCGGGATTGAAAAATCGAATCCCGGGATTCATATAACAAATTTTCAAAATAAAACAATTTTCACAAATTGCATAAATACATGTTTATCATATATTTTTCATAAAAATGGACACAGTTTAATCACATTTGGGTTAGTTTCAAGATTTTGTAACTTGTGTTTAATCACATTTTGTATAACTTTAAACATTTTCATTCAAAATTTAACATCAGTTTGATAACATTTCGTTTTATCCAAAAATAACACTTAAACATACTTATTGATATGTAACATACATATGTATATCATAAAGTGCATATACATATATGCATATTTAATAAAACAAGAAAATAATTAATTTATAAAAGTTAAACGTTAAAGTTAAAAGTTAAATAAAAAAGTTAAACGTTTTTATTAAATGAAAACTGAGATCTTAAAAATACTAAGGCATCAAATGTTTTGTTCTCTAATCTAGAATGAAATTTATTTCAAATATACAATAAATATAAAAAATAATTATAAGCCTTTTGTAAAAGACGCCCTCTATCCCCTCCGTCAATTTCTTTTATCAAGGTCTCTGATAAGGAATCCTTTTTTTTGGCGTTAAATTTATTTCGTCTGAACTTTCCAAAATTTTGTTTAATAAAGTATTACAAGTTAGCAATTTCATTTAAATGCTATCCCGAAAATCTCGGGATTAGAGAGTTTGAATCCCGGGATTTTCGGGACTGGAAAATGTCCGGAATTGCGATGCCTACTGCTGTTTAACTATTAGCGGCAATTCGGAATTGTTTGCAACCAGCTTACATGCGGCTACCAATGCTTGTTGGCAGCAGATTACCGAAATGGCATTGACAACTTTTTAAGAACGCGTCCCCTGTAGAGGAATGCGAAGACATTTTTATATTTCAATACTTTACATGAAATTGTGCCCACATGTTCGTAAAAATCTTCGGCCGCATGGAAGAGTACCTTAAGTCGACATAAGAGAGTTGAGTTGAGTTATTGTTGAGTTGGGAGCTTTATAAAAGTGAAGGAGCTTAAATGTATCGGTATTAAAAAATACTATTACTATACTATATTATTAATTTTATTTTTACTTTAGTTTTTTTACTTTACCTTTTACTTTTTTTACTTTTACTTTTTTTAATGTTGATCAGAACATTTTATGTGCACATGGTTTTCAAACTTCAATTTTCGACTTAAGCTACTATTCCATATTGCCACAGAAATCAACAATAACTCCTAACCAATAAAAGTTATGTTAACCTCAAATTTGTAATACTTAAGAAATTCTTTAAATATAAATTAGTTTCAGTTTCAGCAATTTTATCTGCAATTACTTATAGTAAATATATTTTACTTGTCAAATAGCTAAAGAAAACACTCAATTTATTCTTTAATTTAACCTTCGCCTTGTTATTATCCAACCCGGCTGAACTTCTCTTTATTTACTGTTTAATATCTGTGCGCATTTTAATCCAATACAACAATGATTTCAATTCATTGAACAAAAACGCAAAGATATATGTGGGTTGGCAATATCCTTATGCACAAAATCCCAGAGATGTGTGTGTCATTATCCTAATGAAAGAAAAGCAACGCTCTTTTTTATCAGCTCCGGTCGTTTTTACGGAAATTAATCTTATTAACTACTGACAGTAGAGTTCGAATGCAATCAGGCGGCAGAAGCCGAGGAACTCATTACCCGACATCACTCTAATTGGTGTTGACTTTGCCAGACTTTTTGCACCACTTTTGTTTTATATAAGACACGCCTTCTTCAACAAATTTATTGATTTCGTTTCGTTTTAGCAGCGATTCGCAAAACACCAACTCACTGGTTTGTCTCGAACTATTCACTATTCTGTGAAGTACCCAGAGGACACATAAAGGAAACGATCCAGAAAATGGGTAGATCAAACCTTTGCCAAACAATGGACGAAACGCTGAAACGATTCTTAGCCTTGGACAAGAGAGTATCTAAAAAAATAGCTGGTCACTGTCCACTCGAAAATCATCTCAATAATTTTAAAATTGCGGAAATTTCCAGTTCGAAATTTGCAGGAAATGCAGTCAAGAACTTCCAAGTACAAGTAACTGCCAGACATGTTCTATGTGCTTTTCTTAAACTCATCGGAGAAAGATTTCCTCAGGTTCTGCGATCTAAGCCCATGAGAAAATCCGTATAGAAAAGAGAACTGAACTTAAGATATACTTACTAAACTACTACAAACGAAACATTTTGCCTGGGAAACGCCCACAAAAGGCGTGGCTCGGGGTCAAAGATCAAAGTTTTTATCAAAAAACCTCAATTAATCTCCAACTGATTTACACGATATGGGTATGAAACGAAAGGTATTTTTCATACCTTACTTTGTACAACCCCCTACAGCCCTCATTGTCCGAAAGTGATGGCGAAGATGACTACGAAATTACTTTGGACCAAAGGTCAAGTTAGAAAACATTAAAAATATATATTGAAAAACAACAAATGTATACATTTTTATATTTCATTGTAAAGGGAATTTCACAGGCTATCCGTTTTTCCGTTTTTCTCCGTTTAAAAAAATCCGTTTTTAAAAAATTTTTATAAAATTTTTTTTTTTTGCTTTAAACTTTTTATTAGTGCAAACTTTTAAACTTTCTATTAATGTTGCACATTAATAGAAAAAACCTTTCGCTTGATACCCATATCGTGTAAATCAGTTGCAGATTAATTCAGTTTTTTTGATAAAAACTTTGAACTTTGACCCCGAGCCACGCGTTTTGTGGGCGTTTCCCAGGCAACATTTTAAGTTTGTTAGATTCAGAAGCCAACCTTCTATATAAAAGCATACTCATTTATTTTTTTCACGAGGTTTCGCTATACTGCATTTATGCCGGAAATTCTTATGTATGTACATTTGATACTTCTGGGGGACACTTGGGAGCGATGTGAGCCCATTTTATTAAAACGATGATTTTGTACGAAAGCCTCATTTAAGGCTTGGATACAGGGGGTAAATATGTTCGAAAAAAATATTTTGAAGACAAAAGTAGTAGGGGTCAGTCATAGATTTTAACCCTCTATGAACAGTTGCTGAGTAGCTGTCAAGTAATTTGTCGAATTATCCATGTCAATTACTTTTGTAATGAGGGCATTTTATCTATATACTCATTTATAAATAAATTTATATTCAAATATAAATATTACTAATATATATGAACTTAGCTTTTGTGACCTAAGATACCTATATTTAATTTTTGATATGAAGTTTATTCGAATCCGGTTGTATGGGAGGTGATCAAATTTTTGCTTTGATTTCATTGAAATTTCGCACAGTGAATTCCTGAATCATACAGTAACTGCATACGAAATTTCATTTATCTACAACTATTCCTTCTATTTTTATCACTCGCAACACTGTAGCGACGTATTGTATGAATCAAATGATTGACAATTGATTGATTGATTGATTAATTAATTAATTGGTAGTAATGGTGATAATGGTGAAATAGCCCATGTAGGCTGTTTTGTTATTATTGCCAGTAGGTATTTGTCTTCTGGAGTGTACGTTCCTTCATATACTCGTACATTCTCCTACATTCCGAGAAGTGGATGAAGGTGAGTAGTGAGTGTGCAGTGCACTTCGCTATCTCCCCGAAATTCTGCGAAATTGATTTGACTAGCATCTTTCGCCTCCTTCTTTATACAAACAGACAGACACAAAAAATTTATGAACGGTTTCTTCCTCGTTTGGGTTCTCACAGATCTGGCAGCTTTTATAGAAGGAGATGCCATTTAGACTCCGTGTTCTCCTATGGGTTAGTGGCCTGTGATGACTGTAGTTAGTTAACATTTTTTCTTGTACATTGTGAGCTTTTTTTCCGCATTTATAGATGCGGGTTTTCAAAGGTGGATGCAAATAAGAATATCTAAAAAATTTAGTCTATAACTCGAAAGGTAATTAGGCTGCAATTATGTAGTTGCGCTAGTTTTAAGTGTATAACTCCTTTAAAGTTGCTTGTCACTTAAAGGGAAATATTTTACCTAAAATCAATTTGTCATAATTTTTTTTGTATGACAACAGACATGACATGAGTGAAGCAATTGCAAATTCTTGATTTCATATATTTTTTAAATGTATAGAAAACATCACACGCCCAGCATGAATAATTGGTTTCCTCAATAAAATGCAAAGCTAGCTTTAAGCAATGGAAATTGCTGCCACATTGACTGCTTAAAAATAGATACATATATATTTTTTTTATTTGCGCGTTTCCGCAATAAATATGATGGTTGGTTATGGTTTCCATAAAACAATGGGCGTGCCAACAAATAAATAATTCACCATAGAAAAAGCAACAACATAATGGTGTTCTGTTCTATATAAATACCACCGATGCGTATTACAATTAAAATAAATCATACTTAAACCCATTGAACGCACAAACACAACCACACAAAAACATAGAAGCACACACATGCCAACATAAGCGCCTTTAAAACAAATTTTTCATTTTATTGCGGTACCAAGAATGCGCAAAGGATTCGTTTCCGCCGCACAAGCAAGCTTTTGCCCTTTTTTCAACCCGCTCTCGCCCCGCACCAAACAGCATCAATACTTACACACAATACAACAAAAACAAGCAATTGTACAGCAATTTTGAAATAAAATTATTAATTTACATGGCAACATTTTTGCTTGGCATTCGACTTTTATTGCGCGCAGGTACCAGAGGAGCGGCCGAAGCGGCACAAATGTCAAATTTCCGCAATTTCATTCTTTGCTGCGCGCACGGCAGTCGACGAGTTGGAGGCGCACCACAATAATGTGGCCAAAAAATGCCACGCTGAAAGTTAAAAGCATCAAATCTCAATGGAGTTTAGACAACAAAGGGGCTGAGTTGCGTTTCGAATGTGCGCCACGAACTGAAATTACTCGCTCCTGGCAAGCAGGCAGCATCAAAGTCGGTTGCGACTTATGTGGGCAACTGGTGCTGATGCCCACTTACGGGAACGGGGACAGAGGTGGCGGGCGGACTTGTTGGGAGCAGAATGATTGTGTGTGAAATTGACATTTCAGCAATGTTGTTGCGTGTTGTTGCGAGCAACATGGACAATGTGCAGTGACGCATTGCTCCCGACAGGCAGCTAAGTGTGATTCATTGAGTTGTGTAGCCAAGAATCTTTAGGTCTGGAGAGGGCAGTAGAGACAGAGGTATAAGGGCCAGAAAGCTCACGGTTCATGGTTCACATAAATATTAAAGAGATGTGTGAATATACCGTAAAATTTTTGAAAGTATTGAACAGAAAAATATTTGTTCTTTTCATTTATATTCAATTTAAAAGTTATTTTGGTTTAAATAAAAGTTAAAAGGGAGCTTGAGAAAGTTAAGTTAATTAGTGAAGTCAGTTTCTCAAAATCATGCAACTGCTTGTAGATTCTAAGCCGGAAGAGCTCACAATCTGAAATATGGCTCATTATTTATTTATTATTTAATATATTTATTTATTTATTAAAAAATAGCCTAGAATTAGGTAACAATTCATACAGACTAACAACAGTAAAATGGTGTAGAAATTAAATACTTATTATAAGCCTTTTCAGCAAATTCTTAAATACGTTTTTAGATAGTGAAAAATTTAAAGAATTTGAAAATAAGTTAGCCTCAGTCAAAGCTCGCGAAATTGGGGCATTAACAGAATTGTTAGTTTTACAAAGTGGAATGAGAAAGAGATCTTGACTTCGTAGAACTTAGCAACTTAAAAAATGTTCTTGATAATTTATGGGGAATCAGGTTAAATAAAGATTGAATTTATCCTCAATTTAAGTCTAAGTTGAACTCCATTTGTCATACAAAAATTTCAATTTAGCTAATTGCCACCAGCGCTGAACTGACCATAAATTGAGTTTGATTTTCAATGTAAACCTCTGTTGTGCTGTTATCGATAAACAAATTCATTCACAGTAGACAAAACCAAAACTAACCAAAAATGAGAAACGGACAAATGCAAAAGACGTCTGATAACATTTGTTTGCTTTGAAATGTCATTAAAAATTGTGTGCATCGGTGAGGATGTTGAATATATATTAATTACTAAAAGTTCAAGAAATGTTTTTAGGAACGTTTTATACATAAAAAGAAAAAGTTTATCTTTTGTAAAAACGAAAACAATTTCGATAACAGCTAAATTGAGATGTGTGAACAGAAAAAGCGATAAACTCAATTCAAAACCAAATTGCCTCTATTTATTTGGGTGTCCTTATAACGACCTTAAAAATGGTTTATTTTATAACGGAACTTTGCTGCTTTTTAGAAATATCTCACAGTTGCTTTATGTCCCAATAACCCAATAAAACTGAAGTTGAAGGTTAGTCTCGAAAAAAGTTGACTTTTCAAAATGTTTAAACTAGTTATGGCTCCTTAACCAACATGACTAATGATCTGAAATATGACTAATTTCAAAATAACTTTTCAGCTATTTATTAATGTGCTCAAAGTCATCGACAACCCACTTCAACCCCAATAAAATCAAAGTTAAATAGTGACTTTGAAAAAGTGTAATTTTTCTACGATCATTCAACTGTCTGTAGCTGCTAATCCAACCAGCAGAACTTTTAAATTTTTGAGAAAATGCGCTCAAAGTCGTTTATTTGTCATCTGAAATAAGACGAAATCCAAGTTAAATGAACTTTGGCAAAAGAAGTACTTTTCAAAATCATTCAACTGACTATAACACCCAAAGGCAGAAAGCATTTCATGAAAAACGATCTGTTAAAATATCAAAATAATTACCTATCGGCTCTCGGAGAAAGGTAAAATAACTATTAATTTAAAATGTATTTGCTAAAGTCTCTCCTCAATTCAAATAAAATTCAAAAAAATAAAATCCCAAAAAGAATTCAAAAAATTTCGAGTCCAAGTCCCAGTAAAAGTGCACGATTTGAGCTTTGTGGCGTTTTTTCTGTTTAACTGTCAGCTCTGAAATTTAACAGCTCTCGTCTATGATTGGTCCCATTTTAAAAACCCATGGATTTCACTGTGAAAACCCATTGCAACAGAGGAAAAGTTACACTAAGACCTTTGTGTCAGACCACCTAATGTGTCATTAGTTCGCAGAATGATTAAAAAACTCGAAGAAACTGGGTCCATTATGGACAGTAAGTCTTCTGTGTGTCGATGTTCTGATCAGTATGTCAAAAACATTTTTGTTGTAAACAAGTTGTTGCCGTTCGCAATATCTTTAAATTTCGCGAAGCATCTTGCAACGATTCGAGCTGCGAGAGTTTTTTGCCAGATATTTTATTTAATACTTAATGGGCACATATCTACTTTCCAATGCTATAAAAATATCACCACTCGCTCATTTAGTATGCGCTTTATTTTTGAAGTCAATTGTGCAGTTTTATTTTGCCACCCTATGTTTTTAATTTTTTATAGTAGGTAAAAACCTACATGAAAATATTAAAACAATGTTGTTATATTTTTCAGCAAAACTGACAGCCAACAAATTGGCATCAAATCAAGAGCAAAGCGCACAGGTGGGCAGAGCAACGATGAACATTTCTCGTAAGACCAACTCAAACCAGAAAAATATTGCTGCATTAACTTCAGCGATGAGAGCAAAAAAACACCAAAAGAAGATAAATAAACTAAATGGCGGGAGATGAAGATGCTTTACGCGCTGCCAACGGAATGTAGCTTGATGCAATTTTTAAGCAAACCTTTTATGTCAACAGCACCCAACATCAGTAAAGGCTAAAAGGCCGTCAAAACTAACTATTCATGTGTGGGTGTGTATATGTGTGCAAAAGAACACACACACACAAATATGCTTGAACTTGAGTGTTTGTGTAAATAAATTGTGGCCATTTGCGGCACAAATAACTCATTGAAAACTGTTGCCAGCGTTCGCTCACGCAACAAGTAAGCGCACATATAAATAAAAATACAAAAATAGTAACCACAACAACAATACCAACAAATATGGATTAGAACAACAAGCGTGTGTGCAATGCATTCAGTGCGTCATTGTAGTGACCTTGACAATAACATAATTTACCTTGTAGCCTGTTGCAGCAGCAACTACGATACCATAACAACAGCAACCAGTACAACAAATACTCGCACTGGCTCAAAATTGCAACATAAAAGCTCGCAGCAGCAGCACCAAAGCAAATCAACGAACCGAACGAGTTGCATCATAAATCACAAAGGACGTTGGAAGAGTGACCGAGCCACAAGCGGTGCGCTCATCCACGCTCTCAACAAGCTCATCAAAGCACGCGCACACACACACACACACACATACACAAAGCTGTATTCATGTTTATGTGCGAAGATTTGTTGGTCGTTGTCTTTGTTTACTAGTAAATAGACCAGCAAGTAGCTGCAACGTCCGACCGATTAATCAGCAACGACCTTCGATAATGGCCAACAATTTTGTATTTAGTTCGGACTCAAATGTTTTAGAAAACTAAAGTCCGAATTGTTTTTGTAAAACTAAAACAAAGTAAGTAAGTCAAATCAAATATTTTTGTAAAAGTATTAATTTTTTTTTAATTTATGTCATAACCCTTTCTTGACAACATAAAGTGTATAATAGATTAAAAAAAAATTCGAAAAATTCTAGTCAAATTGTTTCCCAGTTGAAATATTTTCAGCAAGTTTGAGGTCAATAGGCCCGTTAGTGCATGTTTTTTAACACTAGAATGCCCGACAATCTGACCTACCTCAAATGCCCATATGTAGTCATTTTGACTAAAATATTGTTTACTGACTTTTTTATTTTTTTATTTTTTTATTTATTTATTTATTTATTAATTTATTATTATTATTTATTATTATTTATTATTTTGTTTATTTTATTGGTTTTTAAGTAGCAAATATGAATAAATGCTCATGAGATTAAATTAAAATATATAAGTACTTCATTTTTATTTTTTTATGGTTTACAAAGTGAATTCATTTAAATATAATGGCGTACTTTACACATCAATGCACAGTGATTCGACTCCATACAACCGCGGAACAAAATTACAAGGAGTTGTCCGTTCTTCATAAAATTTCGTATACGAGTTAATCATGGTCTGCTGAATTGAAATCTCCATTTTGTTTTTCTTAAACTGTTGTAGTTTGGCAATGTTTGAGACTTAAATTTGCAAATTTCGTCATTTTTGGTGAGCTATAACGCCAAGTGTGTTGGCTAGATTTTTCAGATTTTACATTTAATCGGTAACGTCAACATTGATAATTGCAAAGAGTAACATAAATTGTCTTAGGAACCATTGGTTTTGCAATAAAAATGATAATAATAGATGTATGTTTTGCTTTTTTGCAGTTTTCCCAATTTTTCATGCTGATTGCATACTTTTAGGGATGAAACAATTAAATTTTGTCGAAAAATAAGTGTTTAGACCACTTTTCAAATAAAATTATTTTCTGAGATCGGAAGATATCAAAGGATGTAATTACATTATCCGACAAAGAAAGAATGCTTCTTAAAATAAAAAAAATCCAGGAACATACTTTCACATACTTTTTAGATATTTTCCTCTAAGTTTTGCCAATTTTCAGGTTTTTAACTTAGAAAAATATTTTGAATTAAGAGTGATGTCAAAGCCTCAGCTTTACAAAATTTTGAGAAAACATTAAAAGCTAAATCGGCCACATCATTTCTTAATATATATTGAAAATTTTAGCAAATTTTTGCTAACCACGTATTTTGACGATTTTTTTTTACTCAATAGATTAAAAAACAGAAAATATGTGTACATTCTTTTGTGAAAAAAGTTTCAACCGCTCTTGCACAGAAACTAACTAATTTTTTGCACAGATTTTTTGAGGTTTTCTTAGTTGGAGTTTTACCTTTCAAATTACATCAAAATCGTTAATTTCTGAGACTATAAATTTTTTGAATTTTGTCCAAAGAACGAATCACTGTGCAATTGGACAAAATGGAATGAAATTTGGAATTTGAGAATGAATTTTGTGAGTGAATTTTGGATTGAAAAACTTGGGAATTAACACAGCCTACTATGATATATATTTTTTAATATTTGCAATTATTGGCAATTTTCATAAATCGCAGTTGAAGATGCATATTTGTCTATTTATCAGTAAGATTTGCTGAAAATTTTATATAGATAGTCAAAATGACTCCTTTTGGGCATTTAAGGTAAATGTTACAAAATAGGGGTTTAATAATTTTTTTACAATATTTTAAAAATTAGTAAAAGTATAATTTTTTAGAAAGCGATACAATAAAAGTTATTTGCAATAAAAGACCTCAATGTAGTCAAAATTACTACCTTGGGCATTCTAGTGTTAAACAGTGTTAAACACCTTCAAGTTTTTATTTTCAAAAAAATAAAAAATTTTGTCTGATACTTACTAAACCGATTGGTTTAATTGGCCAACAAAATTGATTTCATCGAACACTGTCGCTAACCATTTAAGGCCACAACAATAGCAAATTTCCTTTTTACTTCATATTTTCGTGCGTATATGTATGAAAGCGTGAGTGTGTGTGCATTGAAAGGTGCGCTTTTGTTAGCCACAAGCAAGTTTGCACTGCAAAGAGTTGTTAGCACTTCGGCTACGGTCTCGGCTACCAGCAGCTGCTCGCTTGCCACACGCACCCGCACACCGCATTCACTTCGACAGCTGTGCGCCTCCCTTTTGATAAATGACACGCTGCCGTAGCATCTGCTTGGGTGCTTATTTGCTCAACAGCTTGTAAAACTCAAGAAAATTAGTGCAACGTGTGTGTTGCGCCAAAGCTGCCACTCCGTTCAAAATTAGCAGCAACGGATTCACTGAAGCCACATTGAACGGGTGAGATACATCAGCTGCCACTATATGCAGTCAGATTGCCGCAACAAATGGCCAGCTGCACTAACCTCCAATTAAGCCAAGCCATGGCCAATGGAGAAGGCCACAGGCCGGCGCAACATGGCGTATGATTAATTGCAATGCGCCAGCACAGAGCAAACACAAACACAAATACAAACACTCGAAGCAGCAATCAAGGAAACCGCAAGAGCAGCAGTGAGAACTCACTCGCCACATTAAACATTGCACACACACACACACATACATAGGCACAGTGCGACGCACCCTGGCGTATACGTAACCTGCATTGGCTCAAAGCAAGCAAACAAATCGATGTCACAGAAAAATGCGACAACTGCAGCCTTTAATCAACACCAACAACAAAACAATGCAGAGTTCTCACTTTGTGCACGCCTCCTGGCCATTTGTTGCGCCGCCCACGCATTTCACGACTTGATATGCTCCTGGCGCGACATTATATATGAACAATCATTAATATAAATTAAATACTTTCTTCGCTCAAGTGTCGCCTTGCAAAGTGCAGCCACTCCTGCCGCCCACTTGGGCCATCGCGCTCCTGTTACATTGCTCATTATCAGCCATTCCTGCACATTTTTATTAGTCAGCATTAGTCGACAAACGGTCCGCGCGTCACTTCGTACATGCTGCGTCGTATATTCTGCCGTTGCGGTAATTAATCTAAATTAAAGTTTATTTCACCACACGCACACACCGCCAACGGGCACGCACGGCCGTTGCTCTTTTGGTCGCCAATGCCAACGCGATTCTTCTATGAGGCTATTTTGCCTCAAATAAGGGCGCACCGCAACAAATAAGAGGCCATAATAAATGACCGAGTAGCGAAGCGCGAATAGTGCAATAGTTGGCGCTGCCATTCAGGTTGCCATCGTTACTCGGACCTGTGTCTGTGTTTGTTTATGTGGTTGTGTATGAGTGTGCGGCCAGCATGCGCTGTCGGTCTGTGTGTACTGCAGGTTCAGAGCTGCCAGAGCACATGTGTGCCTTCAGATGCCTCAAATGGCTAACTTTATATGAAACAGGAAGTTTTAGTTCAGCTGTGTTTGTGAGATTTTGGCGTTCACGTCCAACTCGCTGCGCTGCTAGGCGCCTTTTGCGTGCCTCTTCTCGCCGCAAGAGATCAATGCCTTCAATGCATTACGTGACGTTAACCCATTTAAGGCAATTACTTATCAAATATAGGAAAGTAAAGTACATTTTCCAAGTGAAACATTTACGCAACTTAAACTTTGAAGAATCATTTTTCGAAGAGTTTATTTGAAATAAGAGAAAAAAATCATTTTCTGTTTCGTTTGCAGCAGCTGCCGCATATTTAATAATCACAAACAGCTAAAAGTTGGCAATGCCACACACATAAAAACAACCATTAGAACCACAACAATGAAATCATAGACGACACGAACAACAGTGGCAGCTAAACAACTGGCGAAAAAATTAATTAAAGCGCTTTTATGTATTTTGCGTCAATAAAGCAACTTTGGCTATCACACAGCGCACGCTGTGAGCGCTCAATATGGACACGTCCGCCCACAGTGCTCGATTAAGATTCGACAGTTGCGAGTTCTAAGCAATCCGACAAAATAACAACGAGATGGACACATGGCACAGTAGAATGTTGGCCAGAATGTGCGCGCGTCTGTCCGTCCACTTGTTGAAATGGGCAGCGAAAATAGAAACAACCCTGTCGGACCTGAGTTGAAGTTACTAAATTTCATTGGTTTTTCAACTGGTTTCTTGTAAGTTAGTAGTTGTCCGCGAATGCAGAAGTCAGTCAGTTTACGCCAAAGCGTTCATGTTCTGTGAACGAACAACAAAAAAGAAAAATCAACAAAATACCGTTACGTCTGAAGTAAACCTTTCAACTTATGATGCTTTTGTTACAACGGCGACATGCTCTAATTTCTGAGTTCTTAACCCTTTCGACCCCAAAGTTGCCTGAGAGCAACTTCACCTATTTGTCATCTTATAGCAAAAGCTACGATTGATTTATGGGTTTAATTTACCAACAAATTAATATTTTTAGAAGTGAATTCGAAGTAAATTAAAAAAATTGTACTGTTATCCTCAAAACAATTTCCAATAATTTGCAGCGATATCAGGGAAAGTTTGTGTTCTAATTGAAGTCTACGAATTGGGCGCGTTTGATCAAAACTCTGTTTCTTTAATAATGGTTAAATAAAATCAAAAAGTGATCATTTTGTATTTTTCCATAAATATGAAATAATTTTTCTGTAATTAAAAAATATTGATAAAACATTTATTTAACCCATTTTAAGCTAAAATTTTTCAAAAGTAAACTAGCTCTAGAACTCTAACAAAGAGGCGTGGCGACTTCAAATGTCGTATGCACACTTCTTAGGAAAGTTTTTCTTGATTTAAATACCAAACAGTAATATCGAGATACAGCGTTAAATTCGCGATCGAAAGGGTTAAACAAGTCTGAACCTCATTTAATTTACATGTTTTGTATTATGTTTCAGTTGGAATTTTGCGTGATTGGAGCAGCAATGAATTGTGTCAGAAATAGTAGTTGGTATTATAATCTTTTTAATTAATTTACTTTGAAATTAACTAATTTAATTTTTTACACATAAAAACTGTTCTCTCTTGTTAGATGAAAATTTAAAAAAAACCTTATTTATTAATTTAATTGTTTATTTTTTTCTTGCAGACAAGGTCGATGATGATAAGGAACTGGATATTGTAATATATAAGCCAAGCCCTTGTATTGCATATTTTTAAGTATTACATATTTTATTGTAATAAATAATTTAATAATTGTTTTTGTTTATTGTTTTACTAAAATTAAAAAAAATATATATTAGGTATAATAATTTTTGAAAATTCAATCGTTTTATTTTTCCATAAACTTTAACTATTTTGAAAACTAACTCAGAACAAACTAGTTCCCAAACTACTTGCATAGCAACTGGTTTAGAAACTATTTAAAAAACTGTTGCTTAGGACTGACTTTGGACTAGTTGCAAATGGATGCAGACGGGGACGATTGACTGTCGCCGAGGACATCGTCATGTTAACCTTCGCCTTGCCAAGGATTTTTTATATACAAGTCACTTATTAGGTGACCGCCATTTTGAATAAATATTACAATACAAATTGTTTTCCGTTACTCAGTATGTGTTCAATAAACTTTTTATAAAAAAATCTTCCAAGTTTTTCCACAGTCGCCAAAATAATCTTTAAATGTAGGCCTTTTTTCGGCCGAAGGTTGAAAGCGTGAAACGAATCGGGTCTACAGTCAGTTATGGTTGATAAGCAACCAGTTGAAAAACTAGTATCAAACAAGTCTGAATTCTAGCAGGGAATGCACACGCTTTGTTGTAATTGTCTGTGTGTGTGTGGGAGTAATTTTGTCTTCGGTTTTGTCGGCCTTTGTGCCGCCGCGTATTGATGTATACGTCTGGCCGCTAGTATTTACACTTTTTGTCTGCTCGTCAATTTTTGCTTGTTCTGCTTTGCCAACAATGGACAAACTCACGCACACGCACACAAACAAACGTTTTTCCATTGCCGCACACATACACATACAAAACGCAGATTCAGCAGCAAGCACACTCAATTAGACGAGAATACATTTTGCGGGCGTAACTTTTGACAGACACTCGCATCACTCACTCCTGTTGTTCGGCGCGCAGCAGCAAAAAAGTGTACGAGCATATACCAACAAAAATGAAGAACAAGAATGTAGAATTTGTGCGCGCGGACACTGCTTGCCGGCATAATTAGCCGCTAATTGCAAATTAAAACATGCGAATAGGCTTGCGATTTAATTACGCGAACGCGATTTTATGCCCAGCCGGCCTTTACCCAGCCCCCGACCACAGTGCTCACTGGCATTCTAAATCCCCGCATATCTGCAACAACGGTGTCGGCCGCAGGCAGCGGCAAGTAACAGTTTAAATTGGCGGCCGAGTGGGTGTGGCCGGTCGCAACGCTCGATGGCTGCTACATGAAAATGCGCAACGTTAAATTTGTGCATAAATGGTCGCTGGCAATGGCGGCACGCAACACACACACACACGCACACCGTAAGAGCGGCTCAACAGTTGGGCGCAAAACGTGCAGAGCGCTGCGGTTAATGCCAGTTGCCGCATTGCCCTGTGGCGACTAATTTCACTGGCGACAGCGGCAGCCAGCTGTAACCAACCGTTTTGCCGTAGTAGCTCATTGCAAAGCATTTAAGCGCGAATAAACAATGCACCGAACCACAAACACACACACACACACACAAACACAGCGAATTGCATCCTGTGTGGCCTGCGTCATGATGTGCCCCAGGTGCCATAAACGTTTAACCCTTTCGTCTACGGGTTACCATGCGCCAAAGTTGAAATTTCATGTAAAATGAAGAAGTTAGTGTAAAGCGGGAAGTTACGTGAAGTAGGATGTACAACTATTGGGTCCATGTAAAAGTGGTCCAGATGTGTTATTTCACTTGAAATCGTATTTCAGGTACCCAACATTCACAATGTTGGCACAAACGAGATTTTTAGCACAATTTGCATTTACGTGATGTGGGTAACACTTATTTTTCATTGTCACAGGTTTGTAAAAATTGTGTGCCAAAACTGTTATATTTTTATGTTATGCTATAATGCTGTCACATAGTGAAACTTTAGTCAAATTAAGTTAAAATTGTCACATATAACATTTTGAGCACAATTTGTAGTCATGTAATTAGTGCTATTTTACTTTGTATTATCATAACTAAGTTAAACATTATTCACACAATTGAAACTTAGTCAAAATGCTATTACAATTCATTTTAATGTGAGCTACTTACTTTGTCACAATTGTGATAGTATTTTTAAAAACCTTTCCCATAACTATTACACTGTCAATATGACATTTGAACACAATTTCTATTCACATAATACGTATAACTTGTTTTGCATTGTCACAGTTTTGTTAGAGGTTTGCTTCAAAACTGTCGCAATGTTTTTATAAATAACGTTTTGAGCACAGTTCTGTATCTATATAATTTGTATTACCCACTTCTCTATACTTTGCAATGTCACAATTTTGAAACACTTTTATATCAAAAGAATTACGCTGGAACTGATGTCACAAATGACATTTTGAGCACAATTTCTATTAACATAGTACATTTAACTTGTTTTGCATTGTCACACTTTTGTAAAACATTTACTTTAAAAATATCGCACTGTCACAATGTTGTTACAAATGAGATTTTGAGTACAATTTTGTACCTACATAATTTGTATAACTTATTACAATACATATTATAATACTTTTAACTTGTTTTGCATTGTCACACTTTTGTAAAACATTTACTTTAAAAATATCGTTGTCACAAATGCGATTTTGAGTACAATTTGTACCTACATAATTTGTATACCATAACTTATTATACTTTTCCAAACTTTGCATTGTCATTGTTTTGTGACAATTTGTTCTCAAAATTGTCACACTGTCGCTGATGTTACAAATTCTATTTTGAGCAAAATTTCAGTTTGAGTACAATTTCGTTTTGTACTGCCACACTTTTGTAAAATGTTTGTCCCAAAAAATTTCACACTGTTTAATGTTGTAACATAAGTCGTTTAGAGTCGTTTACATTTTTGTACACAAGTATTTAACTTGCTTGGTATTATCACAACAACTGTTGTCACATCACTGTGATTCAGTCAAAAAGTTATCGCACAAATATTTATCACAATATACATATATATTTGAGAATAATGAGCGTTACAAATAATATGCGCGTGTAAACAATTTAATAAAAATACCACAAAAGCACTAAATGTTTAAAAACTACAATATTTCATACGTTCATACATTTGGTCTGATCTGATTGTATATGTTCGTGAAATTTATTTGAAATAATGATTATTTAATCACTTCAAAAATTTACTGGTGGCTATGGTAGGAATAACGAGAACGAGATCTCCGAGGAGTGCAACGACCACCTTTACTGAGTGACTGGGCACAAAAGCATGAAAGAGACTGTACAGTTTATTTCACAGGACGACAAATCCGGTCCTTGATAAACCAGCAAACCAGCATTTACTTTGCACATGCCCCACGTTAGCGAGAATTCGCCAATATGGGCCAATGGGTCAATACTTCTTGAGCTGCCTAGTGGACTTGCAGAAGACGCCACTAAAATACACCGAAAGGCTAATTAGGGTCACAAAGTGGTTCTTACAAATGGGAATGGAATAAGTGAAAATCGCCATTTGGTACCACAATGGGCCACATGGCCGAAGTGATGTCCTCGAGACGACCACTTAACCTGCCTATGGATCTTTGGTTCGAAAAAATCGTATTTTTCAGTTTTTCGAAAATGCTGCAAGATGACAAAACAAATTTGTGAAAAGGACATTATAACATAATCAATAACAATGATTAATAAGAAAATTCAATTTCGAAAAAAACTTGTATGAAACAAACACAAAACCACAGCAAGGACAGGAAAAATCACAAAAATGGCTAAACTTACAATTAATTGCTAACGAAAAATAAAATTAAACATGAAATATGCAAAACTAAAGCCGAGTAATATCAACAAAAGTATTTTTCACAATTCTCCAATAATGATGTCTGTCCAGTTTGGACATTTTCAAAATGGCGGCATTACCATTGATGCACTGAATGTTCATTAAAAATTTGCCATCAATGACTCGTTTTCGTAAAAATTGCTTACTTATAGAGAGTATGTAGAGACTATTGAATATAAGCCCTCAATATAATTTGTGTATAAGGCTTTAACTTTTTACGATGTGTCCGCAATTTGGCAGCACTGACATTTCTATGGGTTGGCGCGTCCATGCCATGCAGCAATTATTGAACAAGGCGGTCCAAGGAATTGTCATTTTTACGGATTCATACGTGCGCACACACACACATATAGATAGTGAATGTGAGTGTGTGTGTGTGTGTCATTATTGCTGGATTAACGCCCCAGTTGCAATTAGTTGACATTGAACAGCTTCTCATTTATGCGCCCATATAAATGATTCCCTATACATTATACATGTGTAAGTGTGTGTATATGTGCACATGGCTAGGACATATTTGATACATTAATTAACTAAACTAATTGACATTTAATGGTCTCATTAAAATCAATTTCCCCACACAATCACAATAAGTGCGCTGGAGGCAGGGAGGGATTGAAATTGTAATTGGCATGTCAATTGCTTTCTCAACAACATAGCCCCTCGTCCTCGTCCTCGTTATGCGCACTCGTACGCTCATTCAATCAGCAATGTACAGGATATCTTCGCTTACTGCAACCTAACCTCAAACGGCTTGAACCCGAAAACCGGCCGCAACGGATCACAACTTTTAAATCGCAAATTGTGAAACGACTTTAAGCTGAAAAATTTGCGATTTTTACAGAAAAAGTCTGCAAACTTTTTATTTTCAAATTCCACTGCTGCTTTCACATTGTTTTTCTTTCTCCTTCACGTTGACATTTTTCCCCATTTGCCTCTTTGCGCACAGTTCAAGCTCAGCGCTGCTGTCGGATTCGGTTGCTGCGCATGTCGTAGTGCAAGGCAAGGCGTCACCTGGTGTCGTGGTGTCTTCCACGGCGACAACCTTCGTGCGGTGCGTGCTTTCGGTGTGTGCGTGTGAATTTTTGGCAGCCGACACGACGCAGCAGCCAGCGCGTGAAACAGGTGTTCGTGACAATTACCAGACGCTCCAAGTAATCCATAACTTATTTAAGTTTTTGCAAGGTTGCGCGCTGCCAAAGCGAAAGAAACAGCGAACAAGAACAAGCAGCAGCCACACGGAGACCGACCCGATCTAGGCGGCTGAACTTGAAGACGTTGAAAAACACTGCCTGCCCTTCGCCCTACACAAGCTTCCTTACACAACTTTTTCTGTTCATTTCTACTCGAAGCGAAATAAAACCTGAGCTGCTGCAGAACGAAAAAAAGGCCCGCATGCGAAATTTCGCACTGTAAAATTTTGAACTTCAACTTTGTTCTACGCACGCAGCGTTAGCATTGTAGATGCAGATTAACCGCACTAGTGTCTCTCACCTCCTGTCGACGGCGCTTTACAAAGTTCTGGTCGTAGTTTTTGGCAAACGGTAGCCACACCGCGCGCCGCCATCTCGCACAGTCGAAATCTTACAAAGCCTTGAAAGCGTCGACAACAATTTCGCCGTAAACAAATACTCTTCGTTGATCCTGACGGGTTCATAGGTGAGTGTCGGGCCAAAAGTTTTGCAGTGTTAATCTTGTGCTGCTTTGCGGCGGACATCAACGAGAGTGAAACACAACATTGCTTTCAATTTCTGAGGACTTTTTGTATGTGTGCATGTGGCGCTGGGCGGCGATTCGAACTTGGCAAATACTAATTTATAATTATGTAGCTGAATGAAGTGGTTGTGGAAAACTTTTGGGGAAACTTTTTGCTAGTATTTTTTTTTTTTACAAACTAAATAATTGTGGCGTATTATTGTTGGTGGAGATAAAGAATTAATTTGGTTTTTGTTTATACTAAAAATTCACTACACAGCCGCACTCGATTCACTTGACTTAAACATATTCAATCAGACTTAAAAAAATTTGATTTTCTAATACAAAAAATTAGGTATGCAGATTATTGAAATAAAAAAATTGTTTAGTCCTAAAAGCTGTCAAAAGAGTCAGAAATCGGCGAAGGAAACCTTTAGATTAAGTTCAGAGGACGTGTATGAACAATCTTTTTGAAGGTTTCATCCACTTGAAGGCATTATTGAACATTGTGGGTGCCTGGCAGAAGGCAGCTCCCTCTAACCAAGTTTCCTGTCAAAATTCAAAATACTTATTTCCCCTATGGAGCTATACGAGTATGTCGCCAAATTTCCATTCCATTATCTCTGTTAGGTCCGTGAGACAGCGTGATCCTAATCACTTAAGTTACTTTAACTGTAATGACCCGAACACATTCAAGACAGCACGACACGGCCACACAACTTCAAGATGGCGTCGGCTTCGAGCGGTCACCGTGTAGTCAACTACGTGATTACAATGTAAGCTTGTTGCCGCTTTTATTCATCACAATTATATTAAGCTCCTAAACACAAATTTTAAAACGCTTGCTCACTTCCTTTATTAAGCATTCGTCTATATTAATTTTATTGTTCTACAATCAATTTAAAACAAATGACAATATGTAATAATTTTGAAAACCAAGAAATTTTAACTAAGATTCTAACAAATATGTAATTCTTAATCAAAGTAGACTGAAAAAGTAAGAAAAATTCCATTTATAGAAATATTTGTTTTGAAGCTTTGATGCCAATTGCATTGGTTTTGTCGCCTGCGAAATTGAGAATAGTTCTATGCTTGGCGACAGTGAGCACTGCGGTCGGTGGTCGTGAAGCAGTGCAGTCGTTAAAATAATAAAATAATTCTATGTTTTGACAGATGCAGTCGTGTCGCTGCCGTTGTCTATGTGTTCGGGGTGAAAGTGGTGAATCTATTACACAACTTTTTCATGGTAATAAAGACCGCAGAAAGTCGGTTTGTAGAGATTAGTGTGTATGTGCTATTGTTGAAGCATTGGTGCGACAACTCCTGTAAGTATAATACTTGTTCTGTGGTTTTCGTGAACCCTTAAAGGGCCCTTTTGAATAGGACATTGTCTACCTGGATGCCACACTTATATGTTGGCAATGTCCTCACAGTGGGACTAGTGCCGCCATTGCCTAAATGAAGACAAACGAGAGGCTATAAGTCTCCTCTTCTACCACTGCCTGGATATGAAAATCTCTACTTCAATGATCTCAATCTGCTTACATTTGTGACAAACAAGACTCATTTGTAAATCAAATTAGCTTAATAAGGCTTTTCAGTAACTTGTAGCATGGACATTTCACTCCTTGCTGTATCACAATAGGTCTAAGTGCCCCGACTGCCACTTTAACCAAACTTGAACTTGAAAACTCGCAGTAATTTTGTTAGTTCACAAGTCGTTAGTTACTGTTGTCACGAATGGAAAAGCGTTTTTTAGTCATAGATATATAAACTTTTATATATATGAAAAACAAATTGGGTTTTATTCTTTGGCTCATTATGGTAAAATTTCCTAATAAAGTTCAGCTGACTCAACAAATAAAAACGGTTGCCCACAAAATTCATACAAATTGTGCCTATTGGATCATCATATTGTGCTGGATCAACAGGCCAGACTGTAGACAATAATTCTTCATTTAGATTGACTTTACCATTTCTCACTCGATGCGATGTAACGAATCAGCAAAATTCAGAAGGAAAACGTAGAACATCACCCAGCGTCAGGTAACATACGCTTCCGCTTTATAAGGCAACACTTCTAAAACTCTCCAGTGGATCTGAAGAAAATGCCGCCAAAGAATCCAATACGATTCCCAACAGCCATCAACTACTCGTAGCTTTCCAAAAAAGAGTGGATATGACTAAGAGGACAACTCCATGTTACCACACAATAGACCACTCGGCCTAAGGGAAAACCATGAGACGGCGACTGAACCTACCGAAATGGATTGAAATATTTTGGTTTGTTGTAATGAATATACAAATAAAATGTGGGTGAAATGTTATACATTGACTTCTATTCTGAACTTCTACTACTCTTTCTTCCATTCACCTTATAAATACATAAAGAAAAACGTTGAAAGGAAATGTATTAATATATTGAATATTTTTTTTATTTTTTTGTGATATGTCAGAAACTGAATAATAAATAAAACCTAAATAATTCCTTTGATTGAGTGCAATTTTCAATGCCCGCTTTTTGGTTCTAGTTATTTTGGTTTTCTATTAATTTGGCCTCTTCTCTGAAAATGTACTCGTATTAATATATGCAATGTTTTTGTCATAGAAGCTACTTAAGAATTCTATCTTATTTCTTATTTATTTTCTTCATTTCTCTTATTTATTTTCTTAAAGGCAATTTTCAATGTCAAACTTTTGTTTTTAGATTAAGTTAGGTATTTTTATTTTTATTTTATATTTTTTTGTTTTATTTTTATATTTTATTATTCTTATTTATTTTCTTTAACCTTTTCAGTCACAATGTCCAATATATTGGACTACAGCCCATACAATTCATACAGAACGGATTTATTTTCATGTCGAAAAGGGTTAAGGGAATTGTCAAGGTCAAACTTTTGTTTTTAGATGAAGTTAGGTAAGCTCGCTGGCAAAGGTTGGTCACGCATAGACTCAATTGGGTTCTCAGCGATAGAGTTCTTTAGTGTTGCGTATCGACGTAAAAGTGATCGGTGAGAATGTGAGCAGCAAAGTTCAGCACCGACTTGATGTCATACTTGGGGACTTCTTCTTAGCCAGAAAATAACGGTCCTCTTTAGTAAGTAAGTCGTAGTCTTGAGATAGCTCGACAGGGCTTCAACCAACATTTTCCATGCATTTTCTGCATTCATTCGACTCAGTGATGTTCATCTTCCGCGCCTGAGCCACTAGTAAGCAGTGCCCGTTAACGATTGCTTTTGTTTTTAAATTGATTTCCCTTTTCTTTCCAACAACTCGTTTGCTTTTCTCTGGTAAACGCCGCTTTCACCCACACACACTCACTTCTGTACATAAAATAAGATCAACACTTTACTTTCATAACACTTTTCATCATAATTTCTACTAAAAGCAGCGCATTAAAAATTGTAATACCGCCGACAAGAGTCCAGCACTGCTAAAGCCAGCTCGTAACTTTCTTTTTCTACGTTTAAGATTTTGATTTTGTTTTTGTGGGATAATTTGTTTGACTCAACTTCGCCGTCACCTTTTTATGGCGCTGCGGCTCTTGAGCGACAACACGCGCTCACGTCAAGTGCAGAGCTGCTTTTATTGACACTTGAAGAATTGAATGTATGCGCCCGAAGTGGAGCCGCACACATGGGACCGCCGCGTGTCAGCTGCTATTTTCAATTGGCTGGGCAAGAAGCCCGTCAGCGTATCGGCCCCATGAAAGAATAATAAGCACATACAAGGTGCAACCCAAAGTAAACAGGACTTTTATAAAATAAAGAAAACGGATGATTATTTTTGTATAATTCTTTTTATTTATTCAAAATACTCTCCTTGTGCTTCGATACAACGTTTTGCACGGTCCAAAAGCATTTGGAATGAGTGTTTTAGGTCATCGGCCGGCATCGCCTTCAGAATGTTGGTACAAGCCATTTGGATGTCCTCAACGTCCTTATAACGGTTTCCTTTCATCGGCAAATGCAACTGACCGAATAAGTAGAAGTCACAGGGAGCCATATCAGGCGAATACGGTGAATGATTGATGGTAAAAATGCGATTTTTGGTCAAATAATCGGTCGTAACTAGGGCTCTGTGAGCCGGTGCATTATCATGCAATAAATGCCAACTTCCTTCCTCGCGATATTCTGGCCGAATACGACGAATGCGATGCACCAAACGCTTCAAAACTTCAACATAAAACAAAGCGTTAATTGTTTTTCCCGGTGGAACAAACTCTCGATGAATTATTCCCTTTGAATCGTAGAAACAAATGAGATGAGTTTTGATTTTTGACTTCTCACGGCGGGTTTTTTTCGGATTTGGCTCATCTGGGTGCTTCCATTCGGCACTTTGACGCTTTGTTTCGGGATCATATAGAAAGCACCACGTTTCGTCACCGGTTACGATGTTGAACAAGAAATTTGGATCACGTCTGGCTTCCCGAACGATGTCTTTTGCGTGCTCAATTCTCTGCGCTTTTTGGTCGTCGGTTAAAGTGTGCGGAATGAAGCGAGAACACACTTTACGGAGACCCAAATGTTCGGTTAAAATGCGATCAATTGATGTTTTGGAGATGTTCAATTCCATTTCCATCAATTCCAATGATGATTTTGGCTGCATTTTGATAAAATCACGCACAGTTTTGATGGCATCGTCAGTAATCACAAATTTCGACTGGCCGACGTGTTCGTCGTCATTCAAGTCTTCACGACCATTCTTGAATCGATTCAACCACTCATTAACACGGCCACGGTATAAACAATCATCACCATAAACTTGCTTTAACAATTTAAACGTTTCGGTAAAAGTTTTACCAAGTTTAAAACAGAACTTAATATTAGCTCTTTGTTCGATCGACATTCTCGTACCAAAGTTAAAAACATACTGTCACATTGAGCGGGATATTTCGGCGTCTACTAGACCAAATGTCATGAAATTTAGACAGTATGTGAATGAAAGATGTACCTTTCCAACGCATGTCCTCACACATAGATGGCGCCACCAGAAACGTCCCTATTGCAAAAGTCCTGTTTACTTTGGGACGCACCTTGTATAACTAATGCAAGTTGCTAAGAACGACGACGGGCGGTAAAGTGGCGGCGCGTATGGCGTCAACGCATTCTCGTTCCGCCCAAAGCAGCAACTGCACTCTTAACGGTTTGCCGCAAGTGAACGTGGCAGGTGGCAGGCTGTCGCGCCATTGATGGTTATTTGGTTGCAGTCGTGAGACGCAAAACCACGAAAGCAATCTGCGGCCGCCGTCGTTGCAATGGCGCATACGTGTTTATTACGTTTTTACACCCACGCACTCCCACAACATACGTTTGCCATTGACTCTTTTCAGTTTTTGTTGTTGCCTTTTGATGCGCTCATTAACTTGAAGCCGCTTTATTGGTGTTCTTGTTGTTGTTCCTTTCGTGTTGCTTAGTTTATTACTTCGTTATTTTAATTAAAAACTTCTCAAGTGACACTTTTGTGTTGTCGTCCGCTGCGCCGCTGTGAATTGTTGCCGTGCAGGCGCCGCTGTCTTCATTTTGTTCTCCTAACTCGGCTATAGTTGTTGTTGGTGTTTGTTGGTTGTTGTCGTTGTTGTGCATATATGTATGTACTTAAAAATTGTTGACACTTTTGCTGCTGCAAAGCATTTTCGGGGCCTTGTTTAGCATTTTGCTACAAACACACACATACACACACACAAAATTACACAACACGTGTGTGTTGCTTACATAATAGATAAATAAGTATGTGTGTGTACATACATACGGTGGCGGTCAAAGCACGAGGCTTACGAGGCAAATGTCTAGGGCGACATATTAAAAGGGGCGGCAATTTTGTACGTGAAAAAACAAATATTTAAAATGCGCACCAAATTTCAGAAAAATATTGTCATTCATATAAATATTCCCACATGTTCAATATAATTTTGAATATCTATCGATTTGTATGAAAAAATTTCATTTAAACAGATCACCAGATCATCAGATCAGATGTGGCTGATAATTTTCGTAAGTATTTTAATATGAAATTTTAAGGGCGGCATATAAGCTTGGTCCGCCACCGCATACATACATAAGAGTGCATATGTATTGATGATTAACACCCTTGGCTTCCTATGCTAGTCGAATCACATTTGCATGTGCTCGTCATACTCATTCCCAGGTGAGTAAAAAAAAACAGATACACAAGCACAGCTTCTGGAGTGTCTTACGGGCAGTGGGGTAGGTGATTTTTGAAACTTTAAGTTCCGTTGTGTGGAACTTTCGATGCTTATCACCTCATAAAAGATAAAAACAACAGAGACAGCGCGTTCTCCGAGCGTTTATAAACTGGGGTGCGCCTGAAAGCAGACTTCCTATGGTGGCGACTGTTGTCGTTTCTGTATGGTATAACTAGCAGGGCCTCAGTTTAAAGTCAATGGGGCCAATAAATCAATTTCTTAACCCTTGTTGATCTCGTCAGATTTTTATGAACAAATACTTATCTAATTATTTCTATTTGAAGTCAATTAGTGCATTAAGTCATGTTTCCTCTTACAAACTCTTAACCCATCGCACAGTGATTCGACTCCATACAACCGCGGGACAAAATTAGAAGGAGTGGTCCGTTCTTTATAAAATTTGGTATACTAGTTAATCATGGTCTGCTGAATTGAAATCTCCATTATGTTTTTCTTAAAATGTTGTAGTTTGGCAATGCCTGAGACTTAAATTTGTAATTTTCGTCATTTTTGGAGAGCTATAGCTAAATTTTTCAGATTTTACATTTAATTGGTAACGTCAACATTCATAATTGCAAAGAGTAACAGAAATTGTCTTAGGACACTTTAGTTTTGCAATAAAAACGATAATAATAGGCGTATGTTTTGCTTTTTTGCAGTGCTCTCAATTTTTCATGCTGATTGCATACTTTTAGGGATGAAAAAAATAAATTTTGTCGAAAAATATGTGTTTAGACCACTTTTCAAATTGAATTATTTTCTGAGCTCGGAAGATATCGGAGGATGTAATTAGATTATCCGACAAAGAAAGAATGCTTCTTAAAATAAAAAAATTCCAGGAACATACTTTCACATACTTTTTAGATATTTTCCTCTAGGTTTTGCCAATTTTCGGATTTTTAATTTAGAAAAATATTTTGAATTAAAAGTGAAGTAAAAGCCTCAACTTTGCAAATTTTGAGAAAACATTAAAAGCGAAAATGGCCACATCATTTATTAATCTATATTGAAAGTTTTAGAAACTTCTTGGTAACCATGTATTTTTACAATTTTTTTCCTCAATAGACTTAAAACATAAAATATATGTTTACATTTTTTTGTGAAAAAAGTTTCAACTTTGAGCCGATTTTGCACAGACACTAATTAATTTTTTGCACAGATTTTTTGGGGTTTTCTTAGTTGGAGTTTTACCTTTCAAATTACATCAAAATCGTTAAATTCTGAGACTATAAATTTTTTAATTTTGTCTATGGAACGAATCACTGTGCATCGTTGACTCCAACAGATTTTTATTTTCAAAAAAAGTGAAAAACACATGCCGAATTATTTCTCACTAAGAGTACAAGTTTGAAGTCAATGGGCCCAATAATTCATGCGTTTGCACAGTTTCTTCATACAAACTCTTAACCCGTCGTTGACCCCGTCAACAGCCGATTTTTGAAAGAATGAAAAACACGTATCGAATTATTTCACACTTGAAGTACTTTCACCATGTTTGTAGTCAGAAGGCATTAAAAATCATGCTTCTTCATACAAACTTTTAACCCTTGGTTCACCCGTTAAAGTTTTGATTTAAAAAAAAATGAGAAGCACGTGTCAAATTATTTTTGAATTCAAGTACTTTCACCATCTTTGAGGTCAATAAGTCAATAGGTCTATGAGTTCATGGTTTTTTCATAGTCTTCCCGTATACACCCATTGTTAAATTTCGTTTTTCGAAAAAATAAAAAATACGTGTTTTCCCAAAATTTGAAATCAATAGGACTATTAAATCGCGTTTCTTCATACAACACCTTTGGCCCCTTTAGACTCCGAATTTAAAATAATCACATCTTACGGAGGTTCATTTTCCAATATGTATCTACAATTTAAATTTCATGTTTGTAGCTTCAGCGGTTTGGGCTGGGCGATGATGAATCAGTCAGAAAGTCAGTCAGTCACGACAAAGTATATGTAAATAGATTGTCGTTGCTCTGATAAATATTGTTAATCCTGTTAGGCCCGAATTAACTTGGTGCTTATACACCCAGCTCATTTGCATTCTTTGTTTCCTTTTAACCCATTAACGCCTAATGAGACTTACATATGTAAGGCATTGTCCGACATAGAATTGTCTGTTTTTCAAATCTTCAAAATGTCATTTAAAAAAATTCAAATTTAAATGTTTAGTACCACCGATTCCTTTCATACCTTTCTATTAATTTATTTGTAAATATTTTTACTTATTCTTCATCTTCACTTCATCTTTCCTTCTTGCGTTTATCTCTCCTCATCTCAGCCTTCTTCCGTGCGCCTACTAACATCCACTTAGCTGCGCGTGTTTTACGCCGCCACGCTCTTTCTTCCAAAATACCTGCGGCGGCATTTCTGCTATTTTTAAGGATTAAAGCTAAATTTAGCATGTGCGAAATATTTACGCACCACGCTAAGGCTACGGTACGTGCCTCACTTCACCCCGCCAGCGTCAGTGCCTCCCTCGCTGGCGCATGAAAATTGATGAATGAGTGTGAGCGACAATTGTTGACATAAAACAAATGATTGCCGACTTTTTAGTGAATGTGTGCTGTTCATATGAATGTGTGCGAGTGCGAGATGTATATGTTTGGATATATGTATGAATGCTTGACTGTGTGCATGTGTGTGTGAGTGCGTGCGAATGCTGTGCTGTGCTGCTTTATATGCTTTTACGATTTTACTTCCAGCAACTGCTAAGCTGAAAAGCGTATACAGTAGACGCTCACAAATTCGAACTACTTTGTGCAAGGGGTAGTTCGAATTTTCGAAATGTTCGAATTTCTGGACGTTTTTTAGTTCATCTGAAACGTTTTTTTTTTAGTTCATATTGAAACGACATCTAGTAACTTCAATGTAATGCCACTTTTTTTCTTGAGGTTGAAAAAAAATTTAATACGTTTTATTCGCATACAAATCACTTTTCAACCCTTTCGCTACAGGTTTTTACTGGGGAAAGTTAAAATTTAAAATTTTACGTCTTAGGCTTCTATGTGGTTATATTAGCAACATTCCATAAGACATTTTTTAATTTTTATACTCGGACCCTGTATTTTAGAGTGTTTTTCTAATCTATGAGAGCAACCACATCGTTGTGGCTGTAATAATTACTTAAACATAAAACTTTGTACGCATAACGAAAATTTGAATATTTCTTCATTTACTTCAGCAAAAATTAAAAAAAAAAGTATCTAAATTGAAATAAAACGTCAAATTAAAAAGTTCCCTAATTTTGTCTGCTTCTTCTTCCTTTACTATGTCAAGCTATACCATTTAAAAAACTGCATACTGCATACTTCTCTTCTTTAAACTTAAATATTCAGTTTATTAATTTCGTATTTTTCCTTAAACTTCAAACTATTCTAAAGACCAACAAAAAAATGTATTCTTGCAACCATAGAGGATGCAGACGTCCACAAAGTAGCATGTTGCCATATGGCAACAAAATAGCGAAATGGTTAATAGTCGCTTAAATTTTCCATATAATCCATAAATCCATAGCTAAGCGATTTGACTGAACAATTTCATCCAACTGTTTTAAGATTTCAATATTAACCTCAAACAATTTTTTTTTACGTTTATTCGACATTTTAATAATTTTTTTCCTTTCTAATCGAAACTGAACCAAATTCTTACATACGTAATAACCATTCACGAGCGTGCGGTCAAGCATTGCCAATTTGGTAATTTCCCTTTTCCATTTAATTTGTGGAAGCAAAATAAACACCAAAATAGAGAAGGAAAAAGAAAGAAGAGGAAAACGCACGCAAATTCGAACCGCCAATTCGAATTTTAGATCATTCAACGCTGTAAATTATAAGGTCCGAATTTCTGGAAGATTTCAATTTGTGAGAGTTCGAACTTGTGAGCGACTTCTGTATATATAGGTACATATGTATATATTTTTTGTTGCGTTGTTTTT
Source organism: Melieria crassipennis (assembly GCA_963668005.1). Taxonomy (NCBI): domain Eukaryota; kingdom Metazoa; phylum Arthropoda; class Insecta; order Diptera; family Ulidiidae; genus Melieria; species Melieria crassipennis. Next base: position 109,719,846 of record OY764962.1, on the reverse strand, counting down.
GCTCACTTTGTTGCTATCGTTGTTTTTATTGTTTCGTCGTGTTCGGTTCTACTACTCTGCGCTGGGCGTTGTTGCGCTAATCCCGCTTTCCGACTTGTTGACAAAGCAGCAACAAAAAAACCAACGAAAACAATAACAAAAATCACTATCTTTACATAGATGAAAATCCGTACGTCACCTGTCGCCAGTGTTGCCACTTCTGAATTTTATGCTTTACGTATGTTGCTTTTGGCTTTTTGTGCAGCTGTCATTTAATTTCCGCCATAAATGCTATGCAACTGTGCGCCGCATTGAGATTTGCTGTCACCGGTTAGCTGTCACCGACAGTGTCATCGTGGCGCGACATTCATTCCCCAATGCCATTAAAATTGTGCATTTTTTAGAAGGGAATTAGAACAATGCGAGCGTTGTGCAACTACGAGAATCCACTTTAGTGCGAACAACGCCAAAAGTGTTAACAACTGCGCCGCTCGAGTGCCTGGTCTCGGTTAGCCGTGAGAGTTTCGACATTGTTGCATACAACACTCATGGCCAAAAAGTGTAAAATTTCCGACAAAAAGTAACGGTGAATTTTTACTGTGCATGGCAGTGTCCAGTTTACGAGCGAAAATTGCAATGAATATGCAAAGTTTCGAGTAGAAGCGAACAAAATAAACTTCAATGGAAATTTGCATGAATTCCACAAATTCCGAGGACTCGGAAGCAGAGTGCCGTCGTATGGTAGTCATAGCGAATATAGCCACAACTTGTATTCTGAAAGTTGGTAGCACTGTATAGAATTTTTTTGGTACCAATAGGGTGCCAATATAGCACACAGACCACGCCCATTACAATGAACTTACTACAATGAAGTGACTAAGTACACTGAAATGAATTCGTTGCAATCTTTAATTATAGTAATGAGTCGCTTCCTTAAAGAAAATCTTCTATTTTCTGGTTTCAAATCTTATAGAACAAAAGTGAACAAAGAAATTAGATTTAGATTAGATCTTCAGATCTCCAAAAGTACTCCAAATCAGAAATAATGCAACAATATCTTTTCAGTTTTATCTGGAAAGGTAAAACATTGGTTAGGAGTTTAAATAAAAAAAGACAAAATTTAATAGATAGATAACAGCGGGAAACCGATTTATCATAGGAAGTGAATTGAAATGAAATGTTAAAAATTTAGCCTTCTTTTTGTTTTGCTTAAAATTTAATTTTATATTTTTTAATTTGAACATTTAGCCTTTTTCGATATTTTCTGGCAATCATTTTAGTTAATTATCGCCCATAAATAGAGTGGAACAGTATGTCACAAAGTGTGACAGTGTGTCAAAAAGTGTGACAGTGTGTCACAAAGTGTGACAGTATGTCACAAATCCCACCAATCGAACGCCATTTTCTTAAAAATCTTATCAACGCAGTCGCATGATGCGCAAAAGCTTAAAGCACTTTAAGCTAACAAAAATTAATTGCTTACACTTTGCAGCAGTGTGAGTGTTTAGCAAATGCCGCCATTGAAGCGCGCAAAACGTCTGTCGTACGTTCACCTGCAAACTCACCGCATAAATCGGTGTTTGACACCAATAACGCAGCGTCAACTAACCAAAGCGCTGCATAGTGACTGACCTTGAAGCAACCGTTATTGCTTCTCATCTTAGTCGACGCGAAAACAAACACTTCGGGCGCAATCAGCAGCAGAGAACAGCGCTAATCAGCAGTCAACGCTGCCGCCGTCAATCGTTTGGAAACTTTGCCCGTTTGCTTTGTATTCTTTTCAGTGTACGTTGTTCTTGTTGCTGCATTGCACTGATTTTCATGCGAAATCCAGTTAATGCTCTCAATTCAACGTGCCAGACAATGGGTCAGACGCTTAGAGTCAACAACATTCCAGTTCCCACTTCTCTTGTTGCTCAGAAAAGCGTTGACTGCTTGAATGCATTCAATGCGCTTCCACTTGCAAAACGTTTTACTTTTTAGTTTGCTTATTGTTTTTGTTGTTGTTATTATTGTTGTTTTGCTGTCATTTGCTGACATTCGTTGCATTTAACATTGCCATCGCTTGTTAACACCAGCAGCCGGATGGCAAAGCAACAACACCAAAAACAAAACACTCATAGCAAGCACAGCAACAATGACACCAGTACAGACAATTCGACACCCACTCTACTCCCCATTGGATGCACGCTCCTCTGTTAAATACCTCAAACTCGGATTGGGTTCGCCTTTTCCGCCGCCTTGGCTGTCTTCACATTGCTTCAATTCAATTCCTGTCTCTGTCTTGCTGCACCTCTGCCGACGTTCACGCAACGCCGCCGCCTTCTGTTTATCAACGGCCAACCGTCGCCAGACTGAACTAGGCGAATGACTGCACTAAAGTGGCTAATAAAAAACTGCTGCTGCTGTTTTGCAGCCAGTTTAAATCCTCGACTGCCGCATATCGACTGCACGTTGCATGCGACATGTCGCCGGCAAGCAGCCGTGCCACATTTGCATGTGTAATTTAATCCTTTCGAAAGCAATTAACTTGCATGCAAATGCTATATACTCGTATGTCACTGCTGTCCCCCTCCGTCGCTGTCCGGATCCGCTTACGGTACGAATTGCCAGTTGCTGCTGCAAGATTTGATGCATCTCTGTTTTCGTCTCTTCTTTTGGGGCTGTCTATGTGAATGCGTTTGTTTGTTTGTGGGTGTGTGTGTGTGTGTGCTTGTTGATGTCAGTAGCTGTTGTATGTTTTGTATTTGCACATTGTAATTGCTTTTATAAAATCAAACCAGTGTTAAGGGCGACCAAGCGTGCAAAAAGGATTCCATCAGCGTGTGACAAGGAGTTAAAAAAGCATTTTGCAAAGCATGCAAAGAGTAGAGAAGCAACACTCAGCTCACCGCAGTTATTACAACTCGGAATCGAATTGATTTCACATGGACAGCGATTGAGGTTTACAATTCCCTTCAATATTTTAAGCGAATATAAACAAATAAAAAAGTACAAATTAATTATTGCAAGTTAATAGCTTTAAACTGAAATAAAGTGATATATTTTTACTATGTATGCTCTACTTAAATTTTGTTGATGTATGTATTACCGGATATTTTTAAGGCGGTGCACAGTGATTCGACTCCATACAACCGCGGGACAAAATTAGAAGGAGTGGTCCGATCTTCAAAAAATTGGGTATACTAGTTAATCATGGTCTGCTGAATTGAAATCTCCATTTGGTTTTTCTTAAACTGTTGTAGTTTGGCAATGTCTGAGGCTTGATTTCGTCATTTTTGGAAAGCTATAGCACCAAATGTGTTGGCTAGATTTTTCAGATTTTACATTTAATCGGTAACGTCAACATTGATTATTCCAAAGAGTAACAGAAATTGGCTTCGGACCCTCTGGTTTTGCAATAAAAACGATAATAATAGATGTATGTTTTGCATTTTTGCAGATTTTATCATTTTTCGTGCTAATTGCATACTTTTAGGCATAAATAAAATTAATTTTGTCGAAAAATACGTGTTTAGACCACTTTTCAAATTTAATTATTTTCTGAGATCGGAAGATATCGGAGGATATAATTACATTATCCGACAAAGAAAGAATGCTTCTTAAAATAAAAAAAAATCCAGGAACATACTTTCACATACTTTTTAGATATTTTCGTCTAAGTTTTACCAATTTTCAGATTTTTAACTTAGAAAAATATTTTGAATTAAAAGTGAAGTTAAAGCCTACGCTTCGCAAATTTTGGGAAAACATTAAAAGCGAAAATGGTTACGTCATTTCGTAATCTATATTGAAGGTTTAAGCAACTTCTTGCCAACCATGTATTTTTTTAATTTTTTTACTCAATAGACTAAAAAACAGAAAATATGTGTTTCAATTTTTTTGTGAAAAAAGTTTCAACTTTGAGCCGCTTTTGCATAGACATTAATTGATTTTTTGCACAGAGTTTTTGGGGTTTTCTTAGTTGGAGTTTTTTCTTTCAAATGACATCAAAATCGTTAAATTCTGAGACCATAAATTTGTTGAATTTTGTCTATGGAACGAATGAGGAACGAATGAGATGTTAAGGTCATACGTATCATTAAGTATGATTTAGGTTTTCAATGTTTTCGTCTCTTGAAGTGGTCCAAGGTCATTCTGAACTAAGCAAGATTGTCAATGATCACTTGATCTTCTCTGAACTCTTTGTACGGAATGTACGAGGTTTTACAATTAAGTTACTCAGCAGATCAGCGCAAATTACACTGAGCTCCCATACCAGAGATCGTAGGTTCAATTTCCACTTAACCTTCGCAGAATGCACCTATTTCTTCAATCAACGAAAACACTCTGAGTCAATTAGACTCTGTTCACATTTGAGTGTCTATAATTCTACAACTTGTGAAATTTTAATTTTAAACATTATCTGGGATGTACTTTGAACATTGTCTTAACAATTTATAAATATTACACCGTGCGACAAAAAATCCTTTTTGTCAAGAACCACCCAAGAGATGATATACTCGTAGACGTGAAACTACGTACTAAGTTTTTCATTTTCTGATGCGATGTCCTTTTAAAGGGACTTTAAAGTTTCAAGGACATACTTATTTCAATGACTTTTTTTTAATATTTGCGCTTGTGCAATGATGAATTTATGGACACCAAATGAAAAAGAAAAAATGATTGCCTTTTGACTAAATTTTAACTGTATTTAATTGTATTAATTGTATTTTTAACTTTCTGGACCCAAAGAAAAGAAGAAAGTAAAGAAAAAATAAATGTTTTGAATCTGTCTGTAGTCTGTGGTATCATACCCTTAAGTTTTATTTTTGCTAACTTTATTGGTGTAATGTAAAAAAAATGTTTCCATTCATAAGCAAGAATTTGAAAAATGTTAAAGTCCTTAACAAAATAGTTTGAAGCTTAGACTATGGCATTCATATGTCCGGCATACATTGTCCGATGTGGAAATCATTCCGCATATGAATAGAATCAGCACTGCTGAAAACCGAGTACAAGTTGTGTGCAAGTTTCAAGGCGAGTTTTTGCACTTTTGAAACTTGTTTCATTAATTGCACCGCTTAAGACTGGGCAGCGACGAAGGTCCGCTCCTTGGCACATGTCCAAATGCAGAGCTCATTGGAATACAATAAACGCCGCTTGAAAGCTTTTAGTTGTTTGGAATTATGCTGCCGAAACGTTATGATGCATTGTGGTTCGTGGCGCCACTCGTCCTCTGCCGCACTAATGCCGCAACATTTGTTTTCAACTTGCGCGCGCTCACACACAAATCCATTAGGAAAACACTGAAGAACTTAAGAGCTACAAGCAGCCTCATTTCAACACGGCCCACGCCGCAACCCGCAAGGGCCGCTGGCCAAAATTTAACCAGCAAACGGCACAACTCAACCGCTTTAAAGTGCAAACAACATGGCCGGCAAACTACTCGTCGACACGATTTGGCCCTTAAACTATGGAGCGGGGTTGCGGGAGAGTTGCGGTTGCGACTGCCACTGACTGCTGCGACTGAAGCAGCTGGCAGCAACTTTACACCACTTCGTCTTGTTGTGTTTCTTTTTTTTTTTCTTTTTCTTTAGCTGACAAAACTCATCATAACAAAACCATAAAGTTTGCCAACATGCCACAAACACAACAAGACGACACAGCAGGCAACCGAACCAGCGACGTATTTCATTCCGCGGCGCAGACGAAATCATGTCGAAATCACAAGACACGCAAGACTCCACTCGGAAAACGCCCACGCTGCCATGGACAGTGTTGCGGTGGTTGGGGGGTCGACCAGACCGCAGATTGATTGATTACATGATGTCACAATATTTAGAATGCGCCTGAAAATATGCAAACTCGACTACAAAACAGTTTATCAAATACTAAGCAGGCGTGAGAGCAACTAAAGTGGGCGGAAGTGAGTGCGAGCAGTGATTTCCGGTCGCGTTGTTGAAGAGCGGTTAAAAATTTAACAAAACCAAATGGGCACACATCACGTTCCCGACAATTGTATGAATGAATAGAGAGCATAGGCCTATTTTTAGGCGCACGCGTTGTACTCTGTGCGTATGTATGAGACAATTTTGCACTGGGACTAAAAATAGGCAGAAGATAGCGTTACCTATGATGCCAACAGTAGTTGACGTGCAGCTTTGATGTTGTGCCACTTTGTAGAAGAAGCATTGAAGAGGAAAGGGCAATGATGAGAGCGGAGAACTCGCTAGAAATGTGCTGACGCGTGGCAAACTGTGGACGCTAGCAGGCGAACAACTTTAAAGCGATGCGTCGCGACGGCGGGAAAGTTGTGTTCAAACAAGCAAAGTCGTAACATGGAAGTTGAGCTATCGCGTTAATAAGCTATTAATAGACTGTTGAAGTTAAACTAAAGAAGTGCTTGATGATAAAATCGATTACCTGAAACTGTTGTCGGTAATAACTTTCCGAGAACACGAACCAACTTTGTAATTTTATCGAAACCTTCATGGATGGAACCGATCACGCGAATGAAGTTATTTTGTGTATGGTATGGCTCCGCAATCAATCAAGAATAGTGTGGCTGCGAAGTTATATGTAAACTAGTAAATTCCCACACGAATGGAATATGGGTTCAAAGTTTATTACCGTTTCCGAACGACAAGTTGAAAGCCATTTTAGTCTCAGACGTTTACAATTTACTAATGAAAATTATTATTTTGTTTTATTTTGGTGCCGACTAAGAGTCGAGTCGAAGAGTCGGCCTCGATCATGATGAAATAAACAAGGTGAAGTAAGTTTTGACAGCTCATTTTTTACGCTCCCTCAGTTGAACAGCTGCATTCAAAAAGTATGAAAAAGGGGACAAAATTAGGCCTTCCACTAGATGGCGCTAACAATAGTAGCAGAATTCGTAACCGAATTGATACGTTACTAAATATTTAACAATAAATAAGTAAATAATAATAATTTAAATTACATTTTAAATCAATTATCAACATTAATATTTTAAACTAAACAATCTGAATACCGTTAACATTTGTTGCAGATGGTGGATTCAATACTATTTTATTTGTTAAATAAGAAGGTCCTCTTTAAAACATAATGCCAATTAGCTAAAGAGAGTGGAGTAAGATTTTGCACGTCTAACTTCTTCAATTTTCTTAAAAGCAACATAACATAAAAAAACCATAACATAAGAAGAACCGTGTTTGCTCATGATGCAAAATTTCGATGGATTTTGTTTTTTTTTTTTTTTAGTAGGGGAAAGCATCGAAAGCCGTGTGCGAGACTTTAACACGCTAAAACCCCTGTATTCACTGTTCATGAAACCCTCCTCATGAGAACACCGTAAATTATTTCTTCAGGAGGAGGACGGATAAAAATATATATATTAAATATATATATAAAATATAATACGTCTGAGACTAAGAGTCGCCTCTCATGGGACCAATGCAGTTTACTGCCTTCCGTAAAGACAGAAGCAACGCATTTCTTTAATGCGCCAAGTTCAGCAACTTGCACTCTTAACTTGGCGTTCTCAGTCTCTAGAAATTTTAACTGCTTTCGAAGCTGCGCATTTTATCGTTCCAGTGTTGACTCAGAGTAAGCACTGTAAGAACGAGCATTATAGTTTTTCATAGCAATGAAAATTATTTTAAATATACTTCCTTTGTGTGGAGACGTCTTGTGTGCGGGAGGATTCGCCCCAAGACAGTAAATACTCTGCTGCCATTGGAACAGCATCCTTCGCCAATAGCCGCCTCTTCGAGTCAGTTTCGAAATCCCTGGGTGAAAAATGCAGAGCGCATACTTTTGAAGTAGCGCTCAATTCTTCACCACAGGCCTCGCTCCACTTCCTTCGTTCTATTTCACTGGCCGGGACATGGTATAAAGCTATACCACTTTTTGTCCACGTTTTTTGCACAAAAAAGCAACTTGCCTTGGGCATGATTGCAAAATACAACGAAATTACACAGTTTTATTTCAAACATAAAATTGAAATATAACTGTCAATACTTCAAATAAGCTTCAGTGTTAAATTTATATTTATTAATGAAAAATAATAAAAGTAGTCACTACTTTTTTTGGTTTACTTAGAAATAAAATGTACTATTTAAAAGAAGCCACATTGTTATTTCGGGGAGCATTTTCCTCAAAATACGCTTTGACAACCGAGAACTTACACCACCTTGTTTATTGCATCATGGGCCTCGATAGCTCAGCGGGTAGCGCGCTGGCTTCTCATACCGAGCGCCCCGGGTTTGATTCCTGGCTTGGGCTGGAAAAAACACTCATCTACTTCTGTCGCTATCCACATGAAGGGAATGAGAATTACAAGAATCGAACAAGTGCGCTCTTGGCAGGCAATGGCAAAACCTCCAAGTGTGAAAGAAAAAACTGCCCATCGCCGTTCGGATTCGGCGTTAAACTGTAGGTCCGCTCCCCTCCCTTTCCCCATCCGTTTGAAATGTGTGGTGTATCACATGTTGAAAAAACAGTGTTGCATACGCATTTCAAACGGGTGGAATCTGTGGTATCACAACGGGCCCATTAAGAGGCCTAAGTGTGTCTCATACAGAGGTGTTTTCACTCAGTGCATCATAACTTTGTCATTTTTTTTTTTCAATTCTATTGATGTTGATTGATGATGCTTAATATTTGCTCAAATAATACATCTTTTATCTTAGATTTTAAAACCAGAGGAGATAATTTATTTTATCTATTAAAAAACATTCGAAAATTTATGGTTTTTTAAATTGGTCGAAAAATTCACTTTTTTACGACTTTTACCGCCAGTAACTTCCCCAAATCTCATCTGATTTGGACAATCTGTATATCGCTGGAAAGGCTATTATCTTCTGACCGACGGACAGCCTGTGTTAGTCGGATGATTCCTTTACGAGATGTATGTTCATAGCTAGTGTCCGACCAAAACCACCTTTTTTGGGCCGAGACCAAAACCAAGTTTCGGTTTTTTTAATATTCGGCCGAAACCGAAACTTTCTAGTTGAAATAAAAATCACCACATCAAGCATCAAAATCACCATTTTTCAACAAACGAATTTTTCTTTAAGCAAATAAAGAACAAACAAACACAACATAACATAAATAAATACTTATTAATAAAAACAATTAATTCATATTGTAAAAACATAAACATAAAAAAATCAGCCTTTCGTACCTTACTCGCTAATATTCAAAATTAAATAATTTATTATTATATTCTAAAAAATAAGTTTATTTACATTGGTGCATCATCCTTTCAGTATATATCTGCTCGGCTGCACTAACTAAGTAGCTGTTCACTCGCTACACAATAAAATGTAAAAAATATTCCAGAAAGTTTCGGTTTCGGCCGTTCGGCCATTTTTTGGCCGAAACTGAAACTTATTTGGGCCGAAACCGAAACCGAATATTCGGTCGGACACTACTCATAACTGAAACAACAGGGAAAAAACTGGTTTTTCGCAGATTTTTCGAAAACGCTTCTTAAAAAAATTTTCGGATTTTCAGTTTCATGTTCAGCGGCCAAAAATTAGTCTAGAAAATACTTTTGTTTTTAGGTGCAATGTTGCAATGTCAATGTTGCAAAACAAAATACAATCGATAAGTTAAACATTATTTAAACGCAAGTAATTCGTTTTTCGAAATACTCTAAATTTCTCAATGGTTGCTCAATTGAATCGTTACATTTCACCTTCGACTGTAACTCACCGTAAAAACTTCCAGCAATGAACTCACACCAAACAATTTATTGCGCTGTCAGTACTGAAAATGAAAGGGAAAACCAACACATATTAATGTCTGATCAAAAAAATTACTTCAATTAAACTAAAATACACTAAACCTGCCCAGTTCGTTTTCCAACTTTAGTTTCTCTATTTAATTCTACACATTTTCTACTTTTCTTGGTCACCACAAATGTTTATACTATTCCTTTGCTTTTTCGGTGCGGCTGGGCTGCCTTAATTCGATTTTGCTTCTCTGTCCGCTCTAAAGTGGCCATTCAACTGTCAGTTGGCCGCACCTTGTCGGCATTTCATTTCGTTTCGTTCGTTTTATTCCCTTCGTCCATGCACACGCTGACCACTTAACCCAAATACGGTTAAGCGCTGCGCATGTTCACTGCCGCTCTCACTTTCGCGCACCCGTATCCGCTTCCGTTCCGGCAGCCGGCCGTCGTTCAAATTGCACACGCTCGGCCTTTATGGTTTTTATATCGACTACAATCGCATAATTTAACATTTTTACTCGTGTCTCCTTTCTGGCTTCACCCACGCGAAATCTGCAATCTTAACTAATTAGGCTGGTTATTTCAGGTAATTACGCACCAAACGATGTCCGCACATGCCTACATATTGAATTGGTTTTTTAGGGGGCGGGAAGTAAGAAATGTGCGCATGAGGAGTAGATTTTTGTATATGGATTAAGATTTTTTCCATGAAACTAAATAACAGAGGACTAGCGCTCCTAAAATGGCACTGTGTAGGTTTCAGAAAGAACGGAAGATGGGGAAGGACAGAGTTGAGGAGGATACTTGAAATAGGCAAAAATACTCAATTCGCAGTGCTATGTGAATCAATCGAGACGGTGGGGTGGTGAAGCATTTTTGAAATATCCAAAAATTTCAACTCATTATCTCAACTCCAAGTGTCCCAACTCTTGTACGAGGGTCAGTAATCTGAGTTGCGCTCAACTTAAATCAGCTTTTCTGTGAATGCCTGTTCTGCAGTTAGCGTTGTCAAAGAACAAATTGATTGATTCGGCTTTTCCTTTTTTCTATTTCTAATTAAGACATTTACCAGGTACTGATCACAGCTCTTGTAAATAAAATAATTCTTCATAATGTGGCAACCTGCTTTAGAGTGTAAAAAAGTTGTTTTTCGCATAGTTGACATTGAACGAAAGCAAATGATTGTTAATTTTTGTTTACTCTTGATTTTTCCATTTCAATCACTCTGGAAAATCAGAAACATACCCAATGCTCAGACTAATTAAAAAATTGTCCCTGTAGCGAAATGAAAACAGAGTTCTGCACCAGTCAAATGGCAACTTGAAGAATGAACCAACCAAATAAAAAGCCAAAAAATCGATTTGTTAAATTGTTACTTACTGACAGTTTCCCCTTTAACCCTTTCGCTACGACTTTTGCAGGGCGTTTGCTTATATTTTATTGTCAACTCTTTGGAGACCCTTTCAGGTGAGGTATACTAGGAATTACAAGTTTCATGGTCAGCTGAACATGCCGTGTGACACCGGTGTTCCTGAAATGGTTATTGATGACACTAAGTAGTCAGTATTGATTATCTCGTTCCGGTCTTTGATTCGAGTATTAATCAATCATCATAAAAGGTGCGGAATGGACAGTTCATTTAATTTATTCATTCAGGCACACTCTTTATCAGACCTCGCTATAGACTATACATCACTTACTGATGTGCGCTTAGACACTACAAGAAAAAGGAGTTGAACTGACAAAAAAAAGGAGTTGAACTGGCCAACAGTGAGACAAATAACTGCGTACTAACTCCACTATCCGCCTAATGCTTGGCTTTCAACAACAAAATACTCAAGAACACTTGGTTCTCCTGATTTAAAAGTACTAACTAAGTCACATTCCGAACGCTGTGGCTAACGCTGTTTCCATGCAGAAGACATGCTGCAGCCGATCTCTGAGTTGAAGTGTCATCATAGATTCATTCATCTCTTAACATTTTTCTTGAGTTCCAACTTTGCAATACTCTTAAATTGCAGCGATATCAGGGAAAGTTTGTGTTCTAATTGAAGTCTACGAATTGGGCGCGTTTGATCAAAATTCTGTTTCTTTAATAATGATTAAATAAAATCAAAATTAATAATTAATAATTTTAATAATTGATAATTTTGTATTTTTCCATAAATATTAAATAATTTTTCTGCAATTAAAAAATATTCACAAAAAATTTATTTAACCCGTTTTAAGCTAAAATTGTTCAAAAGTAAACTAGCTCTAGAACTCTAACAAAGAGGCGTGGCAACTTCAAATGTCGTGTGCACACTTCGTAGGCAAGTGTTGCATGATTTAAATACCAAAAAGTGATATCGAGACGCAGGGTAAAATTCGGGGTCGAAAGGGTTAAGCAAAACGGTTTGCGCTTTGAGTGAGTCAAGGAACTGTTGTATGGTTAGGTTAGGTTGCGAAGGTTGTGTGCAATAAAAGTCGCATTCTTCTATTTGGTGGTGTGAAAAAACACTTATATCCAACTGTCTCCGAAAAACGATTCAGTCAAGACCAATTCAACTTTTATATAGTTTATAGTTTTGCAGATTCGATAGTTCAGCTTCTGCTGCGTCGCTCAGATCACACAGGAACATAGATCCTAAAAAGCATCTATTCGAAGTGTCACGAATGGCAATCGAATGCCAACAATATTCGGCGAATTAGAAATTACAATTCAAGAACTCTTTATTTTGGTTTATTGTTTCAAATACTACAATCGGTACTTTGAATAGTTGATTTAATTGTAAAATGTCCAATATGTCCTTGCTTCTAGAACCAACACAATGTGCACGCAATGACCGTCGAATGCCAACTGTCTCTTCCCTTTTCCCACAACTGTCCGTTTACTCCTTTCTGTCGCTCGTCCGTCAGGGTCGCATTAAAAGGTCTTGTGCCTCGTGGCAGAAGTTTCTGCTCAAATATAATTCACACTGGGCCTCATCTCAGGTCGGAACATTAAACAAATAGACCATCTCTTGTAGCCTACGAGCAAATCTAAATATATGCAAGTACGCATTATCCTAGAAACCAACTCATAACAGCCAAATTAGTATGTTGCACTTTTTTGTTGTTTCGCCACGACACCAAAGCAAATTACGTAAAATTTTTTACGACCGCATCTACACACCTGACGCAAACTTCTGCTAACTATTTCAACTTCGTCGAGCATTCGATAAGCAAAATAGTAAACGAGTGGGACACGGAAATGAAGAACAGGCGGGAAGAACAAAAAATATTTAAGCGTGAATTAATGTGTTTTTCCATTGAAGTTTTCATTTCCTCCACACACAGTCAGCAGTGCTCAGCTCGGCTCACGTACTCGCAGGCACAACTACAACGTTGCATAGGTGGCCAATAAACAGCTTGCCAGCTGGCAGGAAGCCAACAACAATGAGATGGTAATGAGAAAAACTCTGACCCACAATAACCAATATGCCGCACACGACCACACTTAACGACCAACAATTCACACACATACACATTGAAAGAGCGGCGCGCCAAATAACTGCGTCGGCGACAGCTGCCGCTTCATGGGTGTCACATAAGTTGGGCCAGTGTCCAGTGGTGCTGGAAGCGACCGGGTGTCAGTAGTGTGTCGCACAATAAAAGAAAACAGTGTCTGGGGGCTGTGAATTGGGTGGCGGTGAGGTCTGTTGCATTTTAATGAGTTTATTGTGGCAATGAAATTAGCAAAGAACATTTCCCACTGGTGCCATAAACTGACAACAACCACAATAGCCAACAATAACAACAATAACCACTAATAAAAAAATGCTAAACATTTTTTTGAGCACAACACAAATTGTGTGTGTGTATGTGTGTGGTGTTTTCGAGTGTAACGGAAACGGAAAACGTAAGAAACACTGCAGGAAATTTGCGCTGAATAATGTGCTACGGCAGAAAACAACAAAGGCCGACAGGAAAACGGCACATGGCACAACAACAACAACATTAGTGTGGCAGAAACAAATGATAACCAACAATAAGAACGATAAAAGAGAGGAAGATTGTGGAAAAAAGTTTGACGTCGAAATATTTTTAATAAACATGAAACACGCCAAATGCCAATATGAGAAATAATGAACACACAGACGTACACACATACATACATAGCTACGCGGACGCACACTGACACGTTACCTTACGCTCTTCGCCAAGCAAGCATTTACATATTTTGGTAAAAGTTTTTAAGACTCAACCCTGAAGAAGTGGAGAAGGAGAAGCTGAACCACCGAATCCGCTAAACTTCAACATTAGGTCAGAAAAAAGTAGTTCACTGATGTTTTTAAAAGGCAACCGTGGAGCAGTGGAGATTTACTTGTCTAATCTGAGCAACGCAGCAAAAGCTGAAGTATCGAATTATGTAAACTTCATCAAGAAGTTAAATTATCTTATTGACTGATTTTGTGTTCAGAGAGAGTTGCGCCTACAGGCAGTCCACCCTTATTAAGGGACTCATGATGGACCTTTTTCCATCGAATGTGCAACAATTTTATCAACATGTGAGGGGTGTAAAATTAATAATCCGGAACATTTATCTTTAGAACTTAACTAAAGAACCTGGTAAGAAATATTTTTTTTTATTAAGAGCCAATGCCCGGTGCGAGTTGAAAAGATAAAGACAAAGCTTAGAAGCCAAAGTGTTAAAACTTATCAGGGAAATCAATCCGCAGGGGATTGCTGCGACTGAGTGGAATTGGAATCACGCGAGACAGAGGACAGCCTGCAGTGAGGGTTTAGGGTCATCTGCAGCCCGATTACGGGTTGTTAGCCCGTAACATGTTTTATAGACAATTTGGTTGTACTCTTTGTTCGTTTTCAGTTAATGCTTTCCTGTTCATGCTCTGCTGATTTCGTTGCGCTCTTTGCTCATTTTTGTTCAAGATTTGCTGTGCATTCGCCTACTTAAAAATGTGACACAATAATTTACTATTTTGTCCAGGAACTTCTTGGATATTTGAATTTGTTAATTTTCAATCGTTTTAAAAAACATTTTAAAATAAATAAATGTAAATATAGTAAATGTAAGTCACTTTAAACTGTTTATGTGAAAATAAATCTAATTGTATTTCAGTGTTTTAAATAAAGTTGCGAAATTTACAGTTTTTGCTTGTGTTTTAACCCTTTCGACCCCTAATTTTACCCTGTTTCTCGATATTACTGTTTGGTGTTTAAATCAAGAAAAACTTGCCTACGAAGTGTGCACACGACATTTGAAGTCGCCACGCCTCTTTGCTACAGTTCTAGAGCTAGTTTACTTTTGAACAATTTTAGCTTAACCCTTTCGCTTTTTGTTGCCATATGGCAACATTCTACTTTGTGCACGTCTGCATGCTCTATGGTTGCAAGAATACAGTTTTTGTTGGTCTTTAGAATAGTTTGAAATTTTAGGAAAAATACGAAATTAATAAACTGAATATTTAAGTTAGCCGTTAGTTCGGGTTAAAGAAGAGAAGTATACACATTTTTCTAATGGTATATCTTGACATAGTAAAGGAAGAAGAAGCAAACAAAATTAGAGAACTTTTTTATTTGACGCTTTCTTTCAATTAAGATACTTTTTTTTAATTTTGGCTGAAGTAAATGAAGAAATATTCAAATTTTTGTTATGCGTCAAAAGTTTTATGTTTAAGTAATTATTACAGCCACAACGATGTGGTTGACCTCATAGAAAAACACTCTAAAATACATGGTCCTAGTATAAAAAATAAAAAATTTCTTATGGAATGTTGCTAATATAACCACATAGACGCCTGAGACGTAAAATTTCAAATTTTAACTTGCCCCAGTAAAAACCTGTAGCGAAAGAGTTAAAACGGGTTAAAGAAATTTTGTATCAATATTTATAATTACAGAAAAATTATATCATATTTATGGACAAATAACTACAAAACTATCACTTTTTCATTTTATTTAACCATTTTTAATGAAACATGGTTTTGATCAAACGCGCCCAATTCGTAGACTTTAATTAGAACACAAACTTTCCCTGATATCGTTGCAAATTATTTATTTTATTTTTATTTATTTTTATTATTGGAAATTATTTTGGGGATAACAGTAAACATTTTCTAATTTGCTTTGAATTCACTTCTAAAAATATTAATTTGTTGGTACCTACTTAAATCAAACCGATAAATCAATCGTAGCTTTTGTAAGATGACAAATAGGTGAAGTTGCTCTCAGGCAACTTTTGGGGTCGAAAGGGTTAAGTATGCTTCCTTCCACCACCTGAGGAATGTCTAACTTAAAGGTCCGCTATTCTTGACTGTGGTAATACATTGGATCTACTTTTCAAGCTGACACCTTCATATATTAAGTTAGGTTAGGTTAATATGGTAGCTGAAACTAACCATGCCCGCTGTTTTGCGTGTAGGGTGCACGAATTTAATATAGCTGCTGTTTGATTTCGTGCCATTTTGCAGAATTTTTTTTTGCGCTCAGCCCATGATTTTGCGGATTTTTTTCGACATTTAAAATATTATACAATTTAAGGAAAACATAAAAATACTCCAACAGAAACACAAAAACACTCAACCGGTTATAAATATGTATATACATATGTATATGTATATCATCGATTTATAAATATATGTTAATTCATAGGTATATAAATATGTATATACGTACATATATATACAATATATGAGCACACGCTCATAAATACCGCAGCAAGTCGAAATTTGATTTAGACTGGTTGTTATTAGTCTTTGGCAGTGACTAGTGTATTGTTGTTGTTGTTAGGTGCTTTTGTTTTGTTTTCATTTTTGGAAATATGCGGACGTGCCTATATTGGCTTTTATATTTATTGTATAAATATTAAAACGACGGAAAACATACGCCAAAAATAACGCAACACAGCACAAAACAAACGCCAACAACAACAAAAAAGGTGAGCAGAATGATCCATGGCAAAGAGGGCTTTGCCGTTGTTCGATTACCAGCGAAACAGTGGCCAAAAGCCAAAGGAAGAAATAAACTTTTTCAATTTCCTGTAGAAGGACACAAACACACATACACACACACTCACGCAACAAATGGCGCAGCACTTCAGCATGCAATAACTTGTGTGTGTGTGTGTTGGTGTGTAGGTGGATATTACGTGCTCATTTGTCGGTTTGCTTTAGTGGCCGCTGCTCATATCGCCGACTGCCGTTACCTATGCGCCACTCCTCCTCGCCGATACGTCACTGGACAGCACATTCGCTTCGTATGGCAAAACATAAATCGCGTACGCTGATTTGCGCCACACCCGCCAACTGCCGAACAGCCGCGCATCGATACGCTGTCAGCTGGGACGCGGCATCCTTGCTACGTAATTTGAATTGCGCTCAACCGCACCCAGCGGACGTCCAACTCAAGTCGGTTCGTCCGTCTGAGCATCATCTATTCGTCCCTTTGTCCGTCTATCTGTCCATTCTTGTCACTGCGGTGAATTTTTATTCGAGGTCAACATGTGCGACATGCGCCACTGTCCATTACTACATATTTATAAATACTACATACAACATATTACGCGTTACTACAGCAACAACAATGCGACGTTTCACTTCATTTTCACCGCTTCAACGCCATTTATTTGCGACATTTCGCCATTTCGCTTCGTTACTGTTGCCGATTTGGATTCATTCGCTGTGTCCACGTTTCTTGCAATTGTAATTTTTTCATTCGCTTTGATAAGTTGCGCTGTGCGGCAGTGATGCGCGCCGACGTTGATGATAAGCGCAATGACGCGACTGACAGCTTCTGTGTCGCAGACACTCTGCCACTGCCACCAGCAATGCGGTTCGTTGCAATCAACTGAAGCACAGTTTCGAGTGCGAATCGTTGCCACAGTCCTTTGTGTTAATTGATTTGCAAGTTCGAGGACATTTCTCCAAAAATTCAAAATTGATTTTGGCCACTTGAAAAATGTGGCTATGCATGTTGTCAGTGAGGGAGGGGACATATGATACCTGCACAAATGTAAAACACGTCCTTCAAAGGTTAAACCAGTAAAATTGTATGGTTCTATTTTCAAGGCAAAAATCATAATATTCTGTGTGTTAATCTTTCCTCTTTCTCCTTGAGTGCCTAATGTACGGGAGCTTGATAAATAATTCGATTATTTGATTATAATCTACTTAAATGGGCTAACTTTGGCTCCTCAATTAACTAGAATCTACTCAAATTTCTTCACACATAGAATCAACGGATTCAGGCAACATTAAAAAGGAGCAGAAATATATATGTGTTGTATACTACAACAGACGCCTCGTGTTCGGAACTCTATATTCTCTTTGTTCGCTTCAACAAAACCAGCAAAATTCCAAAAATCTGCTTTCGAAGAAAGACGATTATATGCGCAAAACTTTGCGTTGACAAATGACAACAAGGACTTACCTCAGAAATGTCAAAGCATTCATACAACGAACACAGGAAGAACAGAAACGAAGAGCGCTGAATGAAGCGAAACTTCCAACTGTCCAAGCAATTTGTCGCATTTCTAGCACAAAGCGAATCGACCGAGCCGCTCAACGTCTCCAAAGCTGTCATAGCCGCCAACAGGCATTGTCACACACAACAGACACTCACTCGGATACGAGTACAGTGCACACGTGAAACGTGTCGAATAATGTGATGGCAGTGTAAATCGACCACTCGCGCCATCTTTCAGTCTCTCGGTGCGCACCGCATGCGGACCTCATAAAAACAAAACAAAACACAACAATTCGCAACTTATTTATGGCTTATTGAAAGAATGGCAAGCGAAATACGAGCCGAGGAGCAGCGCTGGAGCATTGTCCGTAGTGACAGTGGGCGGGGCCGCCTCCGCGACAGCAACAGAAAAGCACACGCTGCCAGCATGCATGAACCGACATGTGCGGCGTCGTTGCGTTGGCCCTGGAAAACACATGAAGCGAGCTAAAGGCCGAACGAGCGCCGGTCACAATCGAAATAGGAAACGTGCGCACAGCGGCGTTCTGGAAATGTGCGGCGGCCGCTGTGTTCGCTGTCAGCTTCGATGCGACGCAAGTGATGATTGCAATTGTGACGCCGCAGTCGTTTATTGTCGCTTGTTGCGACACTCGTTCAGCAAATGGAAGATGTGACTGTGCGCAGGTGGGAGCGCACTTATTTTGTGTACTTCTTGAGCAACGCGCTGGGCGCTGCTGTGTCGTTTACTGCTGCCGATTGGCGCTGCGCAATGAAGTTCCAGGCTCCACTGGCGCCACACCCATTCATTGATTATTTTGTCATATTTTGTGTTCGCATACTATGGTAAACGATACAATGAAATTAATAAATCGATTTTAGGCAGTTTTACTTGTAAACACTTGAAATTTTTATGAAAAACATTGTGTTTCAAATTTAATTTATTTTTTAAATGTTTTTATGGTTTTAAATTCTACTTTCAGCATGGATTTATGTATGTAATGTTGGTGGTAAGAGCAAAATTTTGTGGCTTTAAAAATTATTATGATTTTTAGTCCTGATTGAATATGAGGCAAACAAAGGCATCGGTTGCATTAGGTTAGGTTAGACTATGTAGACTAAGTAAGGTTAAGTAAGGTTAAGCTAGTTTAGATTATAGTTTTTCCTTCTTCATTTGGCTCTTCAGTATTAACTGCGTTTGAACTAATGTCCTTGAATACGTTTGAATACTCCGTTTTTAATTTTACTGACTTTATCAATTTTTGCAGATGACTAAACGATTAGACAGTGTTGGCATTAATCAATTAGTTTTTTAATCAGAATAAATTAATCATGATTAAATAAGTAATCTTAATGCTGATTAATGGCGTTTATCATTAATCACTAATCATTAATTAATTCACTTGATTTAAAATTAATACATGGATGACTGCTATTAATTTTAAGTAAAAAAATTATGGAAAATAATGACATAGATTTCTTAAAACATTTTTATTAATTATTTAAAAACTCAGAAAAATAGTTTCTAACCTTCAAATACTTTTAATTCTTATTTAAAAAAAAATATTTTAAAATGAATATTCTCCGACCTTGCTGGTTTTCAACCCCTAACCCACCCCCCGGCCCCCCCTGAATCCGCCACTGATGATTATGATTAACTTTGGGCCAACACTGCGATTAGGTTTTTCATTTTTTTTAAAGCGTCCTGCTGTTTTACTCCAAGGCCAATGAGATCTGAAATATGGAAATCTTTCCCTGCTAGAGTTCATTTTCTTTTAATCCTCTCAAACTTTGCATAAACCTTGCCGAAAAGTTGTCCCTGTTAGAGTTCTTCTTCTTTCTGTGCTGTTTTAAACCATCTCAAACTTCGTATGAATCTAGCTGAAAAGATTTTCTTATTTAAATAATTCCAAACTATGCACGAATTTAATCGGAAAGTTGCTCCTGTAAGAATTTCTTAATCTTTCTTTGCTGCCATCTTGTACGATTTATGAGTCCACGCGTTCATTCAGTGATGTCTCAAGAAAACTGTAGCCAATTAGAGGCATTCGAATACCAAATAATACTCCACAGCCTAAATGGCTCATATTTGTAGGATCACCTTTTCACGTTAATCCCTCTACTTCTTCGCACACAAACTTCAGCACATCCGGCAATTTCACCCCAAAGCACGTCGAAATGCCAATGGAAATCCTTCAAATTCCCCCAGTGGTGCAAATCATTTCAAATTGAATAACAATGCAGTGAATTAATAAAAAAAACAAAGATTTTGCAGAAGCGCTGGAAGTTCACGAAAGCGGCATGAAATGAAATGAAGGAGAAGCGTGCGAAGCGACTAAATTTAGATTTCAATTTCATTTCAAAGTTCTTGTATTCTCGCTCGGCTTTGCAGTTTGCTGTGACACGACAGGAATTTGGACGTCAAAGTGTTGAATGCATACCAACCGACACCTTACGACATGTGTGAGTGGCCTAAGCACACATATTAGAGTGTGTGTGTGTGTTTGTGTGGTTGAGTGTGTGTTAAAAAGAATGTAATGCGCCTAAAACCATGCAAATCAGCGTAAATTACATCAAATGGAAAGCGAAGCTGCAAAAAATAAAACGCAAAACCCTTTCAGGCAAACGAATGCCATCGAAATGTATGTACCATACGTATACATACATACATACAAGTGTGTAGTACAACAGGGTGTTGTGTGCGCCTGCTTAAAAGTTCGCTTACACTTTGCTGCCAAATATGTGTAGATAATCATGAGAGCTGTATTTAGAGCCTTTTTGGCATGCCAACACACACACACACACACAGCCATACGAGTACATATGCATGCATACATAAATACAGTGCAAATTGGAAGGCAATTCCAAACCAAACACGCTGGCATGCATATCAACAAGCACACAGTCGCGGCTTTGACACTCACACACACACACCGCTTCTTCCGTACGCGCGCCACTGCACGCACGAATGCTTTGAATATTTTTCAACATTGCTAATAGTTTGTAAAGAAAACACACACAGATGAACGCAACAAATGTTTTATAATAAAGCTACAACAACAAGAACAATAGCAGCAATAACAATACTAATAAAATACGCACGTGAAGACGAATACAAACATTTGAAAAGAGGGGGACAAGTCGCAGCGCAAAACGCGTCGACTTGCTGCCAGTCTGACAAGAATAATATTTTTCCTTAATATTTTGCGCACGTAAACCATCAGCGACAACAAAAACACAAGCAACAACACCGACAACAAATGGCGCTGTCGCAGCGCAAAGTTAAAATTCAGCGCCACCCCGACCGGCCGTGGCCAGTGGAGCGAGCTGATTCTATGCAAATTGAAAGGGTTACGGCTAGCGACAACATGAAAAATATTCCATATAAATAATGTTGCCGCATTCAAATTAGAGGTGTGCCTGCATAAATGGAAATAAATAAAAAGTAAAACTAAATAACGACATGAAAAAAAAACAAACGATATAGGCGATCCCTGTGACTTACCTAAATAATTTAATGTCCAATCAACGAAAAGGAAACTTTAGCCACCACAATTGAATGTTCAAATTTATTAGTCAGTTTCTACAAAGTGTCAGGTTAGAGAAGAAGCAGTGTTAAATTAGTTATACCGACTTAAAGGACAAATGAACAATGCATTGCCAAGGCAATTGTCATGGCCGGATGACAACGAATTGGTGAATGTTGGTTCTCGAGTTGACAACAACGTTCAAACAGAATAAGTAAGTAAAGAGTTTTTAATTGCGCTCACTTTTATATAGTTCATGAAAATTAATGGCATATTAGATAAATACTATAAACCTAACAAAGAATAAGACAAAATGATCTGATGGTGATGCAGCGGATAGATCCTTAATGGAGGAAGATATATGGCCCGAGGACAAGATACTCGAAACCGTTGGGTAAACACACAACTATATTTCAGGCGGAGATATACGCAATCGAAAGTTGTACTTACTTCAATTTAGCAAGGAAGCATAGGAAACGGAAGATGGCACTGCTTTCTGATAGCCAAGCGGCAATAAAGGCATTAAGATCATACCAGATATCCTTGAAACTGGTGACGGAATGCCTTGAGAAGCTGAACAAACTTAGCTTCTATAACACCGTACGACAAAAAATAAAAAAATTGTTCACACCGGAAAGATCCATATAGGCGTGAAATTTGAGACCAAACATAGTAATACTGTGTACTCAGTTTTTCATTTCAACATCCTTTGTCCTTTTAAAAGGACTTCAAAATTTTTAAGGGGATAAAAAATAAGTATAAAATATACTTAACCTCGTTAGAATATTAGCCAAATTTCATTACTCTAACTTTATTGGTTCGAAAGTGATTAAAAAAAACTCGGAAGCTGCAAGTCTAATGAAGTACAAAAATTCTAATTTATTTGAGTATCAGTATTTTTAATAATAAAAAGATACAAAATCAATGAAGCGAAAATAATGAAATTTTGACACGTGATCAAGGAGATTTTGGGTTTTAACATACTTACTTTTCAAGAAAATTCTACATAAAATTACAAGGATATAGAGGACTAAAATTTTCAAAGGACCTTTTTCATATCCTTTTATTACAAAAAGATACAAAATCAATTTTATTTAAATTCCTGAGTCTTTTCTCTTTCATTTGTTATACATATCGCCATATTCGAGCGAGGTTAAGTATTTTTTATATTTTTTTTTGTATCCTCTTCAAAATTTTGAAGTCCCTTTAAAAGGACAGAGGATGAAGAAATGAAAAACTAAGTACGCAGTATTCCTATATTTGGCCTCTAGTTTCACGCCTATATGGATCTTTCCCGGTGTGAAAAATGCTGTCGCACGGTGTAATCAGATATGTGTCATCTGGGTTCCAGGTCACGCTGGAATTCAGGGAAATTAAAAGGCCCACAAACTTGCAAGGGGGATCGCCGCTACTTCTTTTGTCGGCCCGTCTTTGTGGTTTAGGTAATGGAGCTTCATCCATCCTCACCGGAAAAGACGAAATAATCAGCAGCATTCTATACTCGGAAAACCAACCAAGTCTAGAACATTCCAAGGCGATTATCGTGTCATATAACAAGTAAGGATTCGAGGAATGTATGAATATCTCAAAGAACAATCTAAGGATTATGACAAGTTTTATCATAATGCATAACCGGCAGCTAAGCGAATTAAACTCTATAAACATATAATTGTTTGTCCTGATTGACTGACTAAACATGAATATTTAAACTGTTGTTTATATCCGGAAAAATAAACCTCAGCTAAGACGGGATTTTTTCAAAATTCGTGGTCTAAAAGGCCAAAATATTGGTTAAAGTTGTGTATGAAAAAACGTGATATAATAAGCCTATTGATTTCAAATTTGGTTAAAATACTCCCAATCAAAAATAATTCGACACGTATTTTTCAATTTTTCGAAAATCAAGACATTACTTCATCAATGGGTTAAGGTTCATAAACGGGAAGACTACGAAAAAAACATGAACCAATGGGCCTATTGACTTCAAACTTGGTGAAAGTAATCTTAGTGAGAAATAATTCAATACGTCTCTTTCATTTTTTTTCGAAAATCAAAATCTAAAGCGTTCAATAATGGGTTAAAAGTTTGTGAGCAGAAATCAGATTTGATGGGCCTTTTGATTTCAAATTTGGTGAAAGCACGTAATATATGAAATATTTCGATTTTTTCGAAAAAAAAATCTGACGAGTTAACGACGGGTTAAGAGCAGACATGGGGGTTTTGCACTAAATTCATAGTGCACTATGCTTTTCACTACCACTAAATAAATTTAGTGGTAGCTGAATTTTTTCCACTAATCACTGAATTTTATTTAGTGGTAGTGGTAAAAAGTACCACTAAAAAAAAATTAGTGGAAGAAAATTGCACTACCACTAAATAAAGATCAGTGATTAGTGGAAAAAATTCAGCTACCACTAAATTTATTTAGTGGTAGTGAAAAGCATAGTGCACTAAACAAAGACATCCATTACCATTAAATAAACCACTAACAACGATATGCGCAAAAATATATGTTTTATTTAAACAACTTATTTGCTTTCATCAAGACTAGACGTTCAAAATTGTCATCAGTGACATTAGTGGAAAAGAATTAGTGATAGTGGAGGAATTTTCAACTATCACTGAATTTTATTTAGTGGTAGTGGTAAAAAGTACCACTAAAAAAAAATTAGTGGAAGAAAATTGCACTACCACTAAATAAAGATCAGTGATTAGTGGAAAAAATTCAACTACCACTAAAATTTATTTTAGTGGTAGTGGAAAATTTCCCAGCAGACCTCTAGTGGTAGTGGTAGTGGATTTTAGTGCAAAACCCCCATGTCTGGTTAAGAGTTTGTATAAAGAAACTGTGAAAACACATGATTTAATGGGCCTTTTGACTTGAAGGTTGGTGAAATCACTTGAAACACATGTTTTTCATTATTTTTTTAAATTTAAATCTGACGATTAACGATTGCGACAAAAAGTAAAAAAATGTTTCACACCGGAAAAAATTCATATGGACGTGAAACTAGAGACCAAACATAGTAATACTGCGTACTCTGTTTTTTATTTCTTGATCCTTTGTCCTTTTAAAAGGACTTCAAAATTTTGAAGGGGATAAAAAATTAAAAAAATATAAAAAATACTTGACCTCGTTAAAATATGGCGATGTGTATATCAAATTAAAGAGGAAAGGCTTAAGAATTTAAATAAAATTAATTTTTTATCTATTTGCAAAAAAAGGATATGAAAAAGGTCCTTTGAAAATTTTAGTCCTTTATATCCTTGTAGATTTACATCGAATTTTCTTGAAAAGTAAGTATGTTAAAAACCCAACTCTCCTTGATCACGTGTCACTGCAATTTCAACTACACAAAACTTGTTGCAAAAACTTCTAAATTAAACTCAATTGATTTGTCAGATAAGGTAAAACAAATTTTTTTTAATGTCGTATTTATTTTCGAATAAAAAAACATATACAAAAAATTAATCCTAAATAAATATTTAGTAATGCATTGAAAATTTTACGCCATTCAAGCAAAATGTTTCCCTCATACATGTGTACAACGGACAACACTGGGTACAAGGCATTGTCATTCTGTCTTTCTCTCTACCCACACTCGCACACCCTCCCACTTCGAACTGCCTGTGGTAATTGTACCATGATTTATAACAAAGCCATAAAAACCTTCTGAACTTGTTCAGGTTGGTTTATTTGGTATAATGGAGGCAATATGAAAGCGACATATTCAAGTCTAGAGCGCACAAAAGCAGAATAAAGTAACTTAAAGTTAAAAGTCTTTAAGAGGAGAGAACAGCTTTGATTAACAAAAGCTAACATGGAGTAGGAATTGGAGATTATAAAATCAATATATGCAGAAAAAGAGTATTTAAAACCAACAGAGAGAAAAATAATCTTGAATAGCATTGCCCAACTTGAGACGATAGTTCGAGATTAGCATAATTAAAAAATTTACTTTTTTAGAGCATGTTTAGTGTGGCCATATGGTCACGTTAGGCGCTGCTGATTTAAGTAGAAAGAAGAAGAAGAAAAAGATTTTTAGCAACTTCACAACTAAACTATGAGACATCACCTGTCTAATGAGATTCAGATTCTCTGGGAAACCTATTGTCAATGGCTGCTGATTGAAGGGCACAGAATCACCCAGCGCTGAGGCTATCCAGATCTACTACAAGTAGTTGGGATTCCGGGACTTAATAGACAAGGCAGCAGGCAATGGTCGAGGAACAATGGACAGTAATGTCTACGTACCTGTGTCTTCGAACACTCCCAACAATATTTAAACATAATAATAAAAGGTGGGAGGCGCAAGCCAGGACAAAAAGGACAAACTGTTGCTACGTGCCCGCGTCTCTGGACGCTAACTACACTTCAATAATAATAATAATAGAAAAAAATTCATATTGTATGTTTTTACTCTAAAGGAATTTACTTAGACAATCCAAAAAAATTTGTTAATGGAGTTGAAGAAAAAATGTTTTCTTTTCGTCTAGTCTTATGTCAAACGAAAAGAAAAATACATACCATGTAGAAAAATAAATGAATTTAAATATTTAATGTGCGCAACAGCTGCACGTTGCTGCGTTCAAATTGTGTCGGCGTCGTACGTCGAAAATTCCTGTACACTAAATAAATGCAGATGTGCGCAAATCCAGGTGCTGCAAGTGCCATGCAAATCAGTTTACTACAACGATGACAGCAACAACAACAACATAAACAAAAACAACTACACATGTTCAGGCGGGCACATTTCAAGCTAACGCACACTTGTCATTCATCTTCACTTAACGTGCATATATACTCGTACTATATATTTATATATATATTTATATTTATTTATATATTTATATATACATATTTATATTTCTATGATATACCTAACACTAAAAAATTTACATACTAGCGAACTCGAACATTTAATCCCAATTTTTATCAACGTTATCCAAAGTCGTTGTGGTTGTTATTGAATATTTTGTATCTGTGTGTGATATTTTTTCGACAACAAAGTGTTGCTGCTTGCACACCACAACACCTTTAAACATCTACACATAGCAAACGACAGACTTGGCAACACTTTGCCGAAATTTGCATTTCAACAATGATGAACTTTACCGTAACGTTGCGTCCCTGTCCGCCGCGCGCTTGCCACCGCTCGCCACGTTGCCAGCCCGCACAACTTGCAGCGCTAAAGCAACACTAGCGCACATTAAACAACAACAAATAATACCGAAAATCAATATCGCATGTGGCAAATGCTCGGGCAAGGCGAATGGATCAGAAGCGCGCAACGCTCGTCGCCCGACATTTCCTGCCAATATTATGGAAAATTATTCACTGGCAGCGCAATTTGTCCTCTAACATTACATTTTCTTTATTGGAAACTTTCGTACATTTTTCCACAATTCATGTTGCATTTTTCTTTTATTTTTCTAAATTCGTTTTTCTTTACTATCGCTTAGTAGATGCCACATCGGGATGTGGCAATTGCGGGCGAGTGTGTGGCTGTCGTATCGGCGTGTACTGTTTTGGCAAGATTTGCTTAAATTTTTAATAAATGTTTCGAAAAGACCAAAGCAATTTCGATTTGCATTTCTACAGAAGCATGTGGACGTGTGTCTTTGGCTCGTATCCGCTTCCTCGGTGTCTCTCTTACACGAATTGTGCATACAAGCCGGCATAACATTTTTTTTTTCTTTTTGTTAGTAGGTACATATGTAATTGTATGTATGTATGTACGAATATTAAAAGGATTCCTATGTATGTACATCTAAAAATATTGATTGCTTGCCAGTGCAGCGTCAGAATTTGAAAATCTGTGCGGGCCAAACCTCTGCAAATATTAATTAAAGCACAAATCAAACTCCAAGGTGTACGATCTTTGAACTTATTTAATCAAATTTTATAAGCGAAATCAAGCGTTCTAAATGCTTTGAATGCTTGAAATGCTTAAAAAATTAATATCGGGCTGGGAAAAAATATTCATCCTTTTAGACTAAAAATATACGTTAAATTTGCATTAAAAATAAATTTTGTTAATTCAAATATGTATTGTTCATTCTTTGCAACTGCTTTATGGCATTTTTCAGCTGGATCCATTCTTTCTTTATTTTAAAATTCCTTGATTTTATCTTTGAAAAACTGCGACGGATGCTTTTTGCAGTCACTGTTTGAAGCCATTTTTTTCCAGTTAGAGAATGTTGGAGAGATCGGAACAAATGATAATCTGACGGTGCAAATGATAATCTTCCCAGCCAAAGTCTTTTAAGGCTAAGACACACAAGGCGCGTCGCTTCATTGTATTGGGATTACATTTTCTACAACTAATCAGCTGATTTGTGTCCAGTTAAGCAAAACAAAGAGTTGCCAGATGCAGCTAATTGTTACAAAGTTTTGATACTTCAAGATTAAGCAAACAGAAAAACTCTGAATACTTTTTTGCGCAACCCAATACAAATGTTGTGAAGTTATGAATTTTTTTAGTGAAAATTTAAAAAAATTTAGTAAAGTAGGATATTGTCAAAGCCAAATGATCAAATAAGTGGACACACAGTATGTGATTTTTCGACTGTTCTATATACAACTTAAGCGCACAATACCAGTTGAAACCATATTTGCCACGCAAATTCTTGCAAGATGCAGATATTAGAAAGGAGATAGATTTCCAAACTCCCCAATGAGTCAAATTAATATTTTATTAATTTCATAGCTCAGAATCACATAGCTTGTGAACCACAGAAACTTTTGAAGTGATTTGGTTCAGCGTTTAGTGACTCTTTCAATCCACTGCACTGGTTTGATTCCTGAATGGGTTTGAACTCACTTATGAACCAAAGATGGTTTTGTTCAAAAACTAAAATTATGTTAGCATTAAAAGTCAATCAAGTCTAATGTTTCGATTCAGAACCGATTCACAACATTGGGTTTAAGTCAGTTTCAATTCCAACAATGTGTAATTTTTCCACGCAAACTGTGCCACATCTGGTTTCAGGCAAAAACCATAACAAACATAGACTTTCATTTGCCAAGGACAACTGAAAGCAATTAATGGTTTATGTTTGGTATCAATTGTGTCAGTTCTTATGGTGAGATTACAACTTTTATAGCAACTGTTCTGGCACTGATGATTAAGCCGCTTCAGAAATGTGGTTAAAATAGCTGTGCCAATTCGGTTTTCATTGCTGTAATAAAATCACGTATGCAACAGGCAAAATTCGAGGCTTAAAACCAACAAAAATCAACATAAACGTAACAAAAAATATGAGAGAGAGATAGAGATATCAAAAAACAAAATAAAAATGAACAATTTGCGCCGACATTAGCACTTCAAGTGAATGATGCCACACGTCTACAAGTTTCAGTCGCAAGTTGCCAATGCGCCAGCGACAGTGGCAACACGCCAGCAACTTTCCTAATTAAGTTCAACTAACTCAATTAGCACCACAGCTGCACTTCCATCCATGCACGCGCTCAGCCAAACTTTACATTCTGCTTCTTTTTCTGCTTCCACCCTCAGTTATTCTATTTCAATTTTTTTTTGTTTGCCTCTGCGCTGCGTGCAAATCGAATAACCACACTTTTTCGTTGACTGACACGCTACTCAGTTCATTCGCATGTGTTGTTGTTGTTGTACGGTGGTTCATTTGTTGGTTATTGCTGTGGTTTTTGCTGTTGCTATGGTTGTTGCTGTCACCTTCACACAAAATGTGTAAAATTTCCCTTCGCAAGTGGCATTGGGATAATTGAATTTGCTCGAATACAATAACAAGAAATACGCAAATTGGCTGCCAAAATAACAACGCAGTGCAACGCAAACAATCAGCAAAAATTAAATAACCACAAATACTAATACACTTATTAGAGAAGTGGGAAAAAAACGAAATGAAAACGCGCTG
Organism: Melieria crassipennis; assembly: GCA_963668005.1. Lineage (NCBI taxonomy): Eukaryota > Metazoa > Arthropoda > Insecta > Diptera > Ulidiidae > Melieria > Melieria crassipennis. The sequence goes on along the minus strand of OY764962.1, from coordinate 109,690,302 downwards.
GCACTCGCATAATTTCAATTTGCACAAAGGCCGCCGCACCCCACAGGCGCTCGCTGCTTTGTGCGGCTCAATAAATTCGCCAGCAGTCCCACAGGCACTTCACCTCGCAGACGACAGCCGGTGGAAATAAAAAGAAAACCAAATCAAAACAAAAAACTGACTACCCACACACCACACACTCGACTGGCCACCACAGCCGCGCCGTCGGCAGTTTTGTCTGGACTAATTTTTTAAACTGGGCCCCACAGTTTGTGGTAAATTTTTCATCGACGGTGAACATCTCGACGCCCATTTCCCAAGCGGTTTTATGCGCACTGTGCGGTTTTTTTTGCGAATGTGTGTGTGTGTTTTATGTGTGTGTGTGTGTAATTGTGCGTGTGCGTCTGCCTGTGCGTGCGTGCGTCTTGCTCTCGTGTCCTTTCGCCGTTTCTTGAGGGATTTATTAGCATTTTTCATTTGATTATAATATCTTTATTCATTTTTAAGAATATTTTACTGCCGTTTGCCCTCCATAAAAATTGACAACATCAGCCAAGGCAAGAGCAGCAACAAAAAAAGCTAAATAAACGCACAACAAAAAATCGTTCACGACGGCGTCGAGGTAATGGCGTTCAGTAATGAATATAGACGCACCAGCGGCCAAGAAACTAACAACGGTTGGCGCTCGAGGTGAGTGGAGTGGAACGAGGAAGCCCCTTGGGACGATAATAGGCAGCGAGTGTTTTACGCGATTTTCGGTTGTATTCTCGATGGTGGTTGCCAGTGTGAGAGTTGTGTTAAAAAATGGCTCAGCAGTTGCGGCGTTTATGGATTTTTTTTCCACGGTAAGAACAAAGTTTTGGTAAGAGAAGTTAGTTTTATTTTAGAAGTAAATTAGTTTGTGGATTATTTCAGTGCAGTGAATGTGGTGCCGTCCTCAGACTAGTTTTTGTGGCATACTTTTAGGTTGTCTTGATGTAGAATTAGCAAATGCAATCGGAATCTGAATGATGTCCGAGAGAATGTATTATTTAATGAAAGCTTAAGAGTTACCTTTGACCTACGTATAAACCTTGCTGTAACAACTTATTAGATCGTGAGACAAAAAAAACTCTTTCGTCCAGAGCCACCCAAAAGATAATATAGACGTGAAACTGGAGGTCATTCATAGTAACATGGCATACTCAGTTTTTCATTTTTGATCCAATGTCATTTTAAAAGGAGTTAAAAATATTAACCCATTAATGCCGGGTACCAGTTCCGCCCATACGATTTTGATAAAATTTCATACACGACCTGGAATTGACCCAAAATGATCAGAAACAATTTCAGCTTTCTATCTCTGCACGTTGCTGAGATATTCAGTGGGTATTTTTTACCCATTAGGCAGCAATGGTAGCTTTTTTCCATACTTTTTGAAGTGTTCAGCTAAACACGTGAAAAAAAGTTGTATTGTTTACAGGTGAGTTAGGAGGCAAATTTTTGTGAAGTTCTAAGGCTACTTCGTTTCGCCATATTTTCCACCTCCGGAGAATTAACAATTTTTAGGAGTCTGGTAACTCTAGCTAGATGGCGGAATTTTAGGGTGACCTCCACTAGACTAAGGTAGTTCCATCTTTACCCCAACCATCCCTATCAATGATTTTGAGATATCTCTACCACGAACTTTTCTGTAATTTTTTAAAAAAGTAAATTTCATGGGTAAATTTTTACCCATTAGGCAGCAATGGGTTAAGGACATATTAAAGACATTAAGACACATAAGGACATTTTAAAGAATTTTGTTCAAACATTTACGGTTGTGAAATGATAAAGATTTGAGTATGAAATGAATGAAATTGTAGCCTTAAGACTATATTTCTTGCTTTGAGTCCACAATATCTCAGAAAGGTCCTTTAAAATATGTATCCTTTGATATTTTTGAAGTTTTTTAATGAATCCTTAAAAAAAAAATTTTTTTTTTAATCTCGTTTTGTAGTATAATACCTCAAAATTTTATTCTTCTGTCTTTATTGGTTTATAGTTAAAAAATTAAGTTTCCATTCATAAGAAAGAATTTAGTATGGAATACGCATTATTTTTTATCTATAAAATTAGATAATTAACACTAAAGATTTTAAAAATTGTACAATGGATAAATTTCAGGTGAAAAATTAAAACTTAAGACACAGAAATATAAAATGTATTAAAAAGAAAACCATTACTTTTCCATTAGATGGCGTTAGAAGTTTCAGAAGTGTTGGAAATATAAGATTTCATACTACAAAAACTTCTCAGACAGTTTTATAATTGCTTAACACAATTTTGTTTGATTGCGCGTCATAGATGGACACCAACAAAAAGAAGGTACGCCATATTTTACAGTTTTCTTCGTTAAAAAAAACACAAACCAGACGACTTGCGAAAATGTAAATCGTTTTTATGGTCCTAACACTTTAACAACCAATCGCGTCCAATTTTGTTTCTTTTCGATTCTGTTCCCATAAATTTGATGCCAGCGAAGGCCAATATTATTGCTCTGAAAGGCAAAATTGTCGGAAATGTCAATCAAATCTTGAAACTTTTCGTGTCTTATCGTCATATAAGCGTTTCGAATCACCTAAATAAGGCTGGATACAAACAGACGCTCGATACAAAAGAAACTCGATACATTTGTGTCACATGAGTTAACGCAAAAGTGCTTCATGGACCAAAATGTCACTGCGAATCGCTGCTGAAATGTAACAAAATCGGACCATTTCGGAAGCGAATGGTAACTGGTGATGAAAAGTGGATTACTTACGACCACAACGTGAAATGAAAATGGTTGCGGTCAAATTGCAGTGAGTCGCTGCAAACGGTGGCCAAGTCAGGATTAAAGGTCAGAAAGGTTTTGTTGTGTGTTTGGTGGTATGGGCAGAGAATCATCTACTATGAGCTGCTCCCGGCAAACTTTTAGTTCAAACTTGTACCATGAAGAATTTGACCGTCTGAAGGATGCAATCGCCCAGAAGCGGAATCGTCAAAACAACGTCAGGTCAGGTGTGTCGATAGTGTTTTGCCAGAAGCTACGGGAGCTTAGTTAGAAAGTTCTTCTTCCACTTTATAGTTCGGATCTGGTATCAAGTGAATACCACTTATTCATGTCTACGGGTAATGATTTTGTTCGGCAAAAAGTTGCCTCAACGTTACATTGAATTTCAAAAAACGACTCTATACATTCTTTTCTTACTAACCATTTCGATACGAGAATATTGAAAGCGAAATGTTTTTCAATTAAACTTTTTGTTAAAGTATCATGGCACGTTAGAAAGGGGAATTTTTAATGATTTACAAAATTATTTATTTTTCAGCTCCTTTATTATCAATCTTTTTGAAAATTTTTTTACAATATATTGAAGATTTAAGGAACACAAAAAACGGATTAGCTCGACCGATTTTAAAAAAGTTTTTGTTGTTCTTTTTTTTACAAGAATCCACCACAATATTGAAGAAAAGTTTTTAATTTAAAGTACTTTTTCTGGGAAAAAAGGTGAAAAACGCAGTCAATTTTTGAGACTTTTTTTCAAAAAGCTCCTATCCTTTTATTTGTAGAGTTTTTTAATTTTCTGGTGGATTCCTGTGTCCGAAAGCTTAATAATTATGAATCTTTTTGGTTTTTTGTTTCAGATAAGCCAATCCGGAGATAAAGTGTCCGCAATGGAGGATGTGTTTTTTTTTCTACGCGACTTCAGCTCCACCTATATAAGAGACAATATGCTAAAAAAAACAATTTTTTTTGTGTTCCTTAAACCTTCAATATATCGTGAAAAAATGCAAAAAGATTGATAATAAAGGATCTGAAAAATAAATAATTTTGTAAATCATTAAAAATTCCCCTTTCTAACGTGCCTAACTAACTTTACATTTGAATTAATTTTTATTGTAGGTTTCAAAAGTTCAGCCAAGTTTATGTCGACAAATCTTTTGGCCCGGTTTTTAAAGGTTCGATTTTGTGTCGAACAGAACTAAAAGGTTTATCATTTCAATTGCAGTTAGTTAATTTAAAGTTTATGTAATAATTTGTTTTTATAATTTTTCAGAAAAGCTACAACACAGCACAGTTTTGTGCAAACGTTTCTGTGTAAAATGTAAAATGCACAAAACACATTTTGGTATGTTTTGGCATACAGAAACACTGTGTAATATTTTAACTCTACAGTTTTGTTAGGACGCCGAAACAACTTTTAACACAATTTCACTATTCTCTGGCATCTTTCTGCGTGCATTATATTTTTGTATTTGGCAGAAATCCAAGTCAAATGTGCACATTTTCATGTAGTCTTTTAGTACTTCTGGATTACTTTTGTATCGTAAAATATTTGCGCCATAGAGTTGGTATAAATATTTTTCCAACAACTGAACTAAGCGCAATGCTTTTAGACGTATTTACCTTGTCATCTCATGTATTCTCTCTCTCCAGTTGAAAACTAGGTATGCAATATTTGTATGTGAGAACACTTTGTTTGCCCCTCCTGAAGCATGTTAAAACCCCAAAATTGTTTAACTTCTTCATCATACAGTTGTTGTTGCTACAATTTAATGACTAACAGAGCGCACTTTATGTTGCCATTTGAATACTGAACAATTTCCTTAGCATCCTTTATAGTCGTTTGATCATAACATCCACAAAACCTGACCGTGTTCGACAAGTTGATTTTCTTGTGCAAATTACTACGTCCACTTATGGGCACTGAAATTAATCAACCATCAGTCACAGCAACAACCATGTGCAAATCTAACTACATACATAAAAACATACTAACATATGTTTTTTGTTTATCTATTTGTTAGGCACACTAAATACATAAATCATCGCTACTGCGGCGCGAGGCTTGATTGCTTGGCTCACTCAGCCCGACGGCACCTGCCGGCCAAAACACACTCGTATGTATGTATTCGCGTGTGTGTGCCAGTACATACGAGTATAAACAATGCGGACAAATTAAACACTCAACAATCGACTTTAATTATCAGTCACTTTTTTCATTTGTCATGCTCCTTTCTTCTTACTTGAGGCCCAATTTTCTTTGTCTGCACAACAGAGGCGTCATTGTTGTTATTTCATCAGATGCTTTGTTTTTCATATTTTACGCACAAACCAAAGATGTGCCAGATTTCTGAGACGATTTCGACATTTTGATTGTAAGAATGTCTGATATTTCAATAAGCTGAATGTTCAACAAAACCGTAAACGCATTTCTCTTCTTTTTTTTGTCATTATGCAGACAGTGAAAAATTAATGTTTGACATTTTTATGTTTTCTTTGTTATGGCCAGTCGATCTATGTTAATCGCGGTTCGCTTCTATAGCTAACGCATTAACGCTTTAGTGCCGGTAGTTGGTGCGCTACTGGAGCCAATTAGCGTTAATGATTCGGAATTAATGTCACTCATACGTTCCGGCAGTTCTTCTAAGCATATAAAAACGTATCATAAAATGGGTTCAAAGCTCAATCAATCTGTTTATATAAATAAATAAACAGATACATACATGCAAAGGGCTGTATCAGTGGTCAGTGTGAGTGACAGACATTTATAGATTAAATTGTTTTAGTTGTGTGAATGAAAATGTTTTGGTTGTTTGGTTCTATTTTTAACACTTGCAAGTACAGTGGACGTAAATCGAAAAATTCGTTAAATCGATCGAACTTTTTTGTTGTTTTAAAGCATTTATCTTAAAGAAATAAGTTTCATATATTCAGTTTTGAAATAACTTTCCAGCATATCTTTATTCCAGCATTTTTTAAATACAAATATTGCTATGTATAAGTATGTACAGTCAAAAAGTCTTCGATGCGCGATTGCCTTTTTACCGCAAGTAAACTTTTCTGTAGGGACATTTTTCTTGATTGATTATTGACATTTTCATTTTTAAAAGAAAAAAGCCGACCGAACGCATTATTGCATCGCAAAGTCTTTACTTTTATTTTATTTAAAAGAACAATAAATATCAATAATTATTACATTTACGAACTAAAGCACTGACTACTGCGGCCATCGGCTTTAAAAATTAATAAAAAATATTGTTACAAAACAATTTCAGCACTTTTTTGAAACATGATTTTAAATGTGCTTTTAAGAAATGAGCTTTCCAGCGGCAAGCAAATGCGATTTTTTTAGCTCAAATGAAGTAAGTCTTTTGAAAGTCGATATCTTGAAGTGAACATTTGTACATCGGCAGTCAAATATCTAAACAAAATTTCAAATCCAACGGGTATAAAGATTTTAAAGCTATTAAGAAAATTAAAAAATTATTTATACGCTCCGAAGTACAAATTGCTCGCATATTACAGCTTGACAAAGTTGTTTTTAAATAGTCTAAATGAAATTCCTGATAGGTTCGCCAAAATCCAAATTTGTTATCTTTTTTATGTGAATAAAATAATTTTACATTGAAAAACATTCAAATCGGTGAAATAAATACATCAAAATCCACTAAAACATTTAAATAATTTCTATATTTGTTATAATTTTACTCATACGCTTTTGAAATTGGACTAATATTTCCTATAAAATTAGTTCAAATTGCTTAAAATCTTTATTAATTGAATAACATTATTCATGGGACTTTCTATTGGACCAATATTTTTTACGAAATCAACTCAAACTGCTTTTAAAGTTTACATACTGAATAAAGTTACTCATACGCTTCGTAGGACATTCAAATTAGACTAATGTTTCCTACAAAATCAACTCAAACTGCTTTTAAAGTTTACATACTGAATAAAGTTCCTCATACGCTTCGTAGGACATTCAAATTAAACTAATGTTTCCTACAAAATCAACTCAAACTGCTTAAAATCTTAACATGCCGCATAACATTATTCATACACCCCGTTTGACATTCAAATTGGACTCTTTTGTTAGAAACTCAACTCAAACTGCTTGAAATCTTAACATGCCGAATAAAATTATTCATACGCCACATGGGACATTCTAATTGGACTAATATTTGCTACAAAGTCAAATCAAACAGCTTAACATCTTTACATTCCGAATATAAATTTTCATACACCTCGTTGGACATTGAAATTGGAATAATATTTGCCACAAAATCAACCCAAACAGCAGAATGAAAGTACTGTTACGTCCAGTGTGACATTGAAATTGAACTTGTATGCATTTATTTATACTTAGTAAAAAATCAACTCAAACAATTTAAAATCTTTAAGTTCTGAAAAACATTACTCACACACGTTGCCAGACATACTAATTGGACTAATATTTGCTATACAATCAACTGAAACAAAGAAAATTGCTTATACGCCCACTAAACACTCAAATCCGCCCACTAAACACTCAATCTTCTTTAAAATCAACCGAAACATATTAAAAATGCGTTCACTCTGAATTTAATTCGAAAATTCAAATACGAAAATTTACTTTTATTTGCTAAAAAAATAAAAACCAACTCGAAGAGGTTAAAAGTTTACAATGTGAATCAAAACACTCTTAAATTCAAAAAATAAACATTCAAAACAATCAGATATTTGACTTTATCTACTCAAACGGTGCAGAAGTTTTTGCACTTTGAACTATGCCCCGAAAAAATCGAAATTTGGCTAATATTTGCTAAGAAACCAAGGGAAAATCTTATATATTTGATATTTTGAATGAAATTGCTCATACGCCCCGTCAACATCAACTAAAGCCGCTTCACAGCATTCTACACTCAGCCTAAAGTTACTCATACGCCCTGACAAACATCGAAATTGTTTCAATGTTTGCTAGAAGCTCAATCGAAACAGCTAAAGAAATTCTTCAATTTTGAATAAAATTACTCATACGCCCCGGTAAACACCGCTTGAATTGCTTAGAGAAAGAATTCAATCAGATGCCCGAAATCTTTCCATACCAATGCCAATTCTAAACAGGCAGCTTGAACGCTTATCATATAAAATGTTTTCACTCAACGCTTACAAAAAATTTTTTAAGTTTCCTTTAAGTTTCCCTTTTCTAAGTTTCTTGAAAGTTTCCCTTTTATAAGTTTCATCAAAATCTTAAAAATTATTCTTTTTCTCTTTTAAAAATAATTGCTGTACCGTATCAGATCGGCGCCACGCATTGCAAGCATTCCATTCAATATGTTAACCGCAACAAATACCAATAATTCTCAACTATTTTCAACAACTAAGGCCGCACAACTCAAATATTTCAACCACCCCGTTAATAGGGTCGCAATTTTTTGGCACTTAATCGGCTCGTTATTGGCGAAAATGGCCAAGAATTATGCTTTTCCCCTCTCTCCGACTTCCGTCAACTGCACTTCTTTATCGCACAGATATCGACATTTAAGGCAACAATATTCACGAATTATGCAAATTTATTGTGTACGCCAGCAACGATTTGGGGCAATAAACGCAAATAAATTCAGATTGCCACAACGCCGCTGACCAAAGTAAGCGCGTCGACGGCAATGCGGCCGACTTAAATTGTTTAAATTTATGGCACAGCCAACTGAACTGCCACTGTCAAAAGTTATCTAAATCCCTTCGGGGCATTTCGGACAAAGTGAAACATTTAAAATATTATAAACGCACACACATGCGCGCCAGTTAAGCGACCAGCGAATGGAAGGAAGCGATTGCTGGAACTACAGACTCCGTCACACAGCTGGCACGGAGACAAGCGCGTCACATTAGACTTTCATGCAAATGACTGACAGCCTATGCCAACGACCAAGCCCGAGCGTAATCAAAAATGATAAACAGAAATGACAGCTCGCTTGCCAAGTGAAATAAAATTCACTGGAAAGGCAAAAAAATGTAAGTGAAAAAGCACACAACAAAGTGAAATAATTTAGTATGATGAAATATATTTGACTGGGCAACCAAGGTCATTCAGAACGTAAGTGTGACTCTATATAAAAGGGGCCTGCGCATATAAAGGATCTACAAATTTATTATTATATTTCAAAAGCAAGGAATTGCTTTCCTTCTGCCTGCTAATGTAAAAAGTCAATCAACGAATATTTTTGTTTACTAATTTTACTGGCCCAAAATTTTAACCCGTGTCTGAGTTGGCGTCCAATTGAATTTAATGAAAATTAGTCTTTAAAGGGTCTTTAAGGAATTTTAAATTTCTATTAAGCTTTAGATAAATATGACTCATACGCCCTGTTGAGTACTCAGAGGCCCCATATTTGGATGTTTATTTGCGTTCACCTTCACGTACACATGTGCTGCGCGACTTCTATTATTCGATGACAGAAGACTGCCAGCAAAGTTAGCAGTAACATATTTGTTACTCATACGCACCGTGAACAAAGATTTAATATCAAAATACAAAGTAGAGTAAAAATTCTACGCATGACCACTGCTGCTTCACAAAGTCCACAACAGCCAGTTTAAATGTTTTTGTGTGTGTTTTTTTACACATTTCATTATTTGATTCAAACAACTAATGCCCGCATTTCCGCTTTATTGAACAGAGAATGCATTCCATTAATTTAGCTTGTTAGAATGCACGTTGAAATTAGTAGTTTGCAATTTTTGCCAGTATTTTTCATTCATCAATAAATGTTAAATCATAGTCACGCTTCAACAGGTAACAACATTTGTCGGCTTCATAAATATTACATATTACTCAAACGCATTTCCTAAATGTACTCTCTGCTCGATTATATTCTGAATTAATGTTACCCATACGCCGCGGGAGGTATTTACAATTATTTAATGTGTGTTCTAAATGCAAATTTTTTGTACATTTCTACGGTAGACTTTTGTAAGGCAATATGGGTATCAAACGATTGAGTGTAACACTGTGGCAGATATAGAATATAGAAATTTGGCCACACCTACTTTACGCGCCTACAAAACTAGTAAAACCGAGCGGCAGTACATGTATGGAATTAAATATAGATATCAAATGATTCTGTGTTTTATGGAGTTGAGCATAAGCTACATAAAAGGTTGGCCACGCCCACCTAATACCCCTTCCTTCCATGCCGACTTACGTGCCAACAATCAGCCATGGTAGGCTTTATGAACTCGACTGCGCTCACATTCCGCGTTCAATAAACTAACAAACCAAAGCTACATTTGAAGTCTGTAAAACAATAATTCTTTATTCTGTGTTTAATTAAGACAGTCATACGCTTTCTGAGCGCATCGCTAATGTCTGTTACTAATAAAGTTCGACTATTATATATTTGAGTAAAGCAATATGGTTACTAAACGATTTTGTGTCTTACTGGGGCAGGCACAGGTTATGTAAGGTTAGTCACGCGTACCTGTCACTCACTGAATAAGTCGGCCACATGTCTGTTTCTGTGGAATGTCGGCAAAGCGGGTAAATAAAACATGTTGAGAATTCGGGAAGTGTGGACTTATTCTTGAAATGTTGATTTACGAATGATAATGGCACGTCCACTATAGAAACAAAGAATGTGACTTTAATGTTTTCTTATAAATAAACCATAAATCATATTTGATTACAAAAACCTCTCATGCAATTTAAATTTTATTATAGTAAAGCTTTGTCTGCATAAGTTAGTAATATTTGGTATGTAAACGAGCAATCTGTAGCATTCTATAGCAAATATTAGATCAATTTGAATGGCACACGGGGCATATGAGTAATGTTTGTCTCAATGTAAACATTTTAACCAGTTTGAGTGGATTTTATAATAAATATTAATCCAATTATAATACCTCGTATGAGCAATTTTATTCCGAATGTAAACATTTTAAGCAGTTTGGGTTAATTTTTTAGCAAATATTAGTCCAAATTCAATGTCCCATAGGGCGTATGAATAATATTCTTCTAATTGTAATGTCCGAGACATTTTTTTCAGAATGTAAAGATTTGAAGCAGTTTGAGTTTGCAGCAAATATTTGCCCAATTTTAATGGTCAACGAGGCGTATACGTAATTTTATTAGGAATGTAAAGATTTTAAGTTGTTAATTAATAATCCAATTCGAATGCCCCATTAGGATTATGAATAATTTCATTCAAAACGTTAACATTTTAAGCAGTTTGAGTTGACTTGGTAGCAAATAATGGACCTATTTCAATGTCCGACGAGGCGTATGCAGAAGTTTTTTCAGTATGTAAACTTTTAAAAGAGTTTGAATTGATTTTGTAAAAAAGAATTTTCTAATTAGAACGTACAACGGAGCGTATGAGTAATTTTATTCAGTAAGTAGAAACTTTACTTCCAAACTTTATTTCCAAGTTTAGCGAGGCGTATGAGCAAAGTTATTAAAAATGTAAAAGTTATTCAAATGTTGAAATGTATGTCACAAAATTTATTTTACCAAATTGAATATTTTACCAAATTGAATATTTTTATATTTTTCAGTGTCTAGAAGTAAATAGTTGACATATGAAAAATTTATTCAGCTGCTTTAATAGGTTTGGATGAAAAACAAAATATGAGAGAATTTGTATTTGACTATTACAGTCGTGTCTGGGTATAGTGAACACCCTATATAGTGAACACCTCGATATAGTGAACGCCCAAACCTCTCTACTATTGAAGCCTCTAACTATTGAAAACAATTTTAATCAAAAAACAAAAAGTGTTTTTTGAGCAAATAAAACGAGTTTTTGAACAAAAATGTTAACCTTGATATAGTGAACAACTTCAATACTGTGAACAGGCCTTGCAATAATTATTTCACTATATCCAGACACGACTGTATTTGAAACAATTTTCTTTAAGCTGTTTTAAAGCAAATATTTGACCAATCCGTACTTCCGGCCGTATGATTAATTTTTTTGGTTTTTTCGATTGATTTCACGACAAAAATAAAAAAAATTTTCACACCGGAAAAATCCATATGGACGTGAAACTAGAGGACAAACATACTAATACTGCGTACTCAGTTTTTCATTTCTACATCCTTTGTCTTTTTGAAATGACTTCAAAAGTTTGAAGGAGATAAAAAGTAAAAAAAAAAATACGTAGCCTCGTTAGAATACGGCGATATGTACCATATATCGAATGAAAGAGGAAAAGCTCAAGAATTGAAATAAAATTGATTTTCTATCTGTTTGTAAAAAAAGGATATGAAAAAGATCCTTGAAAATTTATATCGAATTTTCTTGAAAAGTAAGTATGTTAAAACATCCTTGATCACGTGTCAAAATTTAATTATTTTCGTTTCATTGAGATTGTATCTTTTTATTATTTAAAATACTGATACTTAAATAAATTAGAATTATTGTACTTCATTAGACTTGCAGCTTCCGCCTTTTTCTTAATAACTTTCGAACCAATAAAGTTAGAGTAATGAAATTCTGACACGTGATCAAGGATTTTTGGTTTTAAGATACTTACTTTTCAAGAAAATTCTATGTAAATTTTCAAGGATATAAAGGATTAAAATTTTCAAAGGGCCTTTTTCATATCCTTTTTATAAAAATAGATAACCAATCAATTTTATTTAAACTCTTGAGCCTTTCCTCTTTCTTTTGATATACATATCGCCGTATTCTAACGAGGTTAAGTATTTTTTACGAGGCTAAGTATTTTTTATATTTTTTTTTTAAGGGTATAACCCTTAAAAATTTTGAAGTCCTTTTAAAAGGACAAAGGGTGTAGAAATTAAAAACTGAGTACGCAGTATTACTATATTTGGTCTCTACTTTCACGCAAATATGGATTTTTTCCGGTGCGAAAAATGCTGTCGCACGGTGTTTTAATGCAAACCCTCGTTGGATTTTAATTTTTGTGGAAGCAAATAAAAAGCTATTTTTTCAACTTAGAATGTTTTTTCAATATTACCGGCGTTTCGGTCTTAGGTTAGGTTAGGTTAAAGTGGCTGCCTAGGCACGGGACCTGCCGAAAGACACACTTAGGCCACGAAAAGGGCCCGTTGTGATACCACAAGGAGGGAATGATCTGTCTTACTGCAAGTTAAGTGCCTATACAAGCCATTTTGTCTTGTGGATAAAACCTAGCAAGTCCCTGATGTTGACTGATCTAAGGTCGTCCAGATTGTCGAAGTAAGTAGAGCCCAAGGCTTTCCATCTTCGTATAGAGAGCGTTTCGGTCTTAATATTACAAAAATCTTGCCGTCAGCAGTTAAAGCTTTGACATACTTAATGGATTTTAAAATAGCACTGAATTAATGTTACTCATACGCGCCCACACGGATACATGCAAACACTTGGGGGCGTTAAATTTGATTTTGTTATGCAATTAAGTCGCATGAAACGCAACGAGTTGCTTGGCAACAACAAATGCCTTCAAAGCTATCACTAACTACATATACAAACGCTTCTCTCTAGGCAAATATAACATATGTGCAAACTATTTTATACGTGAAAGTTTTAGTGAAGACAAGTACTACTCAAATAAATACTTATAAACTATTTTATACACATGTACAAACAGAAAAAGTTGCATTGTATATCAAAGCATACGAAAAGGACCTGTTGTTCGCGCTTCGCTTGTGCTGCTAACACGCAAAGTTGCTGCCTATGGAAAGCGAATGAACACGCATCAGTTGTTGGCTTTTTTTTTTTGGTGAATTTTCATTTTCTCCAATTACAGCCGAAGCAGAGTTTTGCAAATGAAAGAGTAAAACTGTACACTTGGCAACTGTCTATTTGGCATGGAAAGCTGTCAATAAGACGTACTCTGACGCACAAAGAAAGCCACACACCAACACAAAATTCGACGAATAAGAGGAAACAAACAAAACACACACAATGAAATAAGCAAACTTGTTCAAAGTTACACACACACAAACACATACACATACACTGGAATATATAACAACAACCTGTGCTCGAGTATGCATAGACAACAACAGACCAACAGACAAACAGCCGTGTCGATATCGACTGGAGTACACTTTCTGACTGACAGGCCCAAAGAGGTTTAGATGTTGTGTTGCCCAAGTGACAAACAAGCCAACTACCAAATGGACAGGCAGCTGAAAGTACAGCGGACAGGTGCACGGAGGGACGTTCGATGGAGTGTACGGAGAAACCTACAGAAAACCGTACGGGAGGGTGCACGGAGGGATATTAAAACAAGTTAACTCGATTTTTGCCAAGCACACAGCAAACAAATAAAGCGACATAGTGACGGTAAATGTAAGAAGCAGACACTCGAATCTACGTCGTCTGTTGGCTGAGACGAGTCGCCGCATGCACGACAGTGCCACATCGCCGAAAGCTCGACAGACAAAAGCGCCAACATTGAATTGCCAAACAAAACGCCAGAGACATTTAAAACAGGTGACACTCTACTTGGCCAAATGTATAGACAGACTGACAGACTGACAGGCAAAACAACAGCAAAACTAGTGGAACAAGGTATCCCCAGGCTCCCCAGTAAAGGTGCTATAAACGCACTGGCGAAACATGAACAGCGAAAGCGAAAGACACCGCACAACAAAGTAACAACCGGTGCGACCCAATGGATGCAAAGCCCAAGAAACAGCTGAACAAGTTGGCATCGTTTATGAAAAACGCTTCGATGGCTCACAAGAGAAATTAGTTGTCATTCGGTTGCTTTTGGCTTGCTTTCACCATCACAGTCCCTCTACTGATTTCTCTACTTGTTTTGCTTATGTACGGTTTTCCTTTTTAAGGTTGACAAACCTTCGAGCAGATAGTCAGCAACAAGCACGCACGATAGACGCCAATGACAGCAACGCAAATTTTGCCCACTCTGTGAAGTTAGGTGGCAATCAGGGAACAACGGAAAGACTACAGACAGACAGACACACAAACAGACAGACTGACAGATAGACAGACAGACGGACATACAGTGGTTGTTCATTCGCCAAATCGATAGCGCCTTCACTCGACATTCCGCAACCCGTCCGCACATTTCCATGTACTTTGCATTTAGCTGGCGGCCAAAGACACTGCCCACCTCCACTCCTGACCAGTCGCCCGCTGCTGTTCCTCGTTTGATATGTATGCCACCAGACGAAAGTCAAACTATACCAAATTGAAAGGCGTTTTTCATTAGAGGTATTACAGCGCCAGTCAAGTACCGTTTCGACGTTGCTTCACTTTAAACTTGCAGCCGAATAGTTTAAATTAGGTATCAGTGCCTGTGTGACAAAAGTGACAAACAAGCCAACTACCAAATGGACAGGCAGCTGAAAGTACAGCGGACAGGTGCACGGAGGGACGTTCGATGGAGTGTACGGAGAAACCTACAGAAAACCGTACGGGAGGGTGCACGGAGGGATATTAAAACAAGTTAACTCGATTTTTGCCAAGCACACAGCAAACAAATAAAGCGACATAGTGACGGTAAATGTAAGAAGCAGACACTCGAATCTACGTCGTCTGTTGGCTGAGACGAGTCGCCGCATGCACGACAGTGCCACATCGCCGAAAGCTCGACAGACAAAAGCGCCAACATTGAATTGCCAAACAAAACGCCAGAGACATTTAAAACAGGTGACACTCTACTTGGCCAAATGTATAGACAGACTGACAGACTGACAGGCAAAACAACAGCAAAACTAGTGGAACAAGGTATCCCCAGGCTCCCCAGTAAAGGTGCTATAAACGCACTGGCGAAACATGAACAGCGAAAGCGAAAGACACCGCACAACAAAGTAACAACCGGTGCGACCCAATGGATGCAAAGCCCAAGAAACAGCTGAACAAGTTGGCATCGTTTATGAAAAACGCTTCGATGGCTCACAAGAGAAATTAGTTGTCATTCGGTTGCTTTTGGCTTGCTTTCACCATCACAGTCCCTCTACTGATTTCTCTACTTGTTTTGCTTATGTACGGTTTTCCTTTTTAAGGTTGACAAACCTTCGAGCAGATAGTCAGCAACAAGCACGCACGATAGACGCCAATGACAGCAACGCAAATTTTGCCCACTCTGTGAAGTTAGGTGGCAATCAGGGAACAACGGAAAGACTACAGACAGACAGACACACAAACAGACAGACTGACAGATAGACAGACAGACGGACATACAGTGGTTGTTCATTCGCCAAATCGATAGCGCCTTCACTCGACATTCCGCAACCCGTCCGCACATTTCCATGTACTTTGCATTTAGCTGGCGGCCAAAGACACTGCCCACCTCCACTCCTGACCAGTCGCCCGCTGCTGTTCCTCGTTTGATATGTATGCCACCAGACGAAAGTCAAACTATACCAAATTGAAAGGCGTTTTTCATTAGAGGTATTACAGCGCCAGTCAAGTACCGTTTCGACGTTGCTTCACTTTAAACTTGCAGCCGAATAGTTTAAATTAGGTATCAGTGCCTGTGTGTGTGCGTGTTTGTATGTATGTGTGCTGGTGTATGTTTGTGCTGTGAGAAGAGGCCTTTCAATGGATGGAATGAATGCTGTTGCCTCGAGGAATTTGACTTTAAATGTTTTTTGCAAAATTTTCGCAGCAAAATCTCGAGTCTAATTTGATTGCCAGCATTTAAGCGGCCAAAGGAATTTTGAATGGCTTTGTGTGCCAGCAGATCATGTTTGTTGTTGCTACATAAGTGTTGCTGCTCGACAATTGCGGCAAAAGGCTGCATTCCAAAAGAAATGGCCTTGCGCAAGCAACAATTGCACAAAATTGCGCCTATTTCTGGTTAGATTAAACATTCAACTTAATATTTCGAACGTGAATGAGTGTCATTTACAATTCCTTTGGCAAATGTGAGCAATTTTAATTTGCCACAGAATATTCCCTTTTATAATTACAAATGTTTATTGGTATATGTGTGCACACATTGAGCTTGGCTCAGTGTTGTATAAAAGTTTTTAACACTCGCTTCGTACCAAAAACATGCAATAATTACTTAAAAAATATTTATTTCTTTTTAATTTAAATTGTAAATTAAATTTATTTACAACTTATTTGTTACAATTTATTAGTTAGGGAATAGAGAATATTTGTACAAAAGAAATAAAAATAAAATAAAATAAAATAAAATAAAATAAAATAAAATAAGATTAAAGAAAATAAAATAAAATAAAATAAAAAAATAATAATAAAAAAAATAAAATAAAATAAAATAAAATAAAAAATAAAATAAAAAATAAAATAAAATAAAATAAAATAAAAAATAAAATAAAATAAAAAAAAAAAAAATAAAATAAACTCAAGTCAAATAACATAAACTATATTAAAATAAAATAAAATAAAATAAAATAACATAAAATAAAATAAAATAAAATAAAATAAAATAAAATAAAATAAAATAAAATAAAATAAAATAAAATAAAATAAAATAAAATAAAATAACCAACTGGAGAAAGAGCGCGGAAAGGAGAGGCACCTCGAGAGAATTTTAGTGGCAAGCCGTAATGCGGTAACTGACTGTTATGGCCAATTAAGTAAGTAAAAGAAAGCAAAGACCATGAATATGTCCAAAGAAAGTATATGTCACATATTGAATCAACATTCAAGCAGCGCGTTGCGTGCCGCATTTGCTCACGTTTTCGAATGAGCACTACATTTATTATTAATTAGTCAAAAAACATTTGATTGTATACTTACTGACTAAAGAAGAACAAACTTATAAATAACTAAAAAAAAACTAATATATAGTATTCAGTAACTTGACTATAGACAAAGCTCAACAAATTCCAAAAAATTGTATTTGAAGCAGTGAATTTCACTAAAGAGTTCTTAGAGATATTTCTTAACGATAGTTAATTCGTTTTGACGAGACCAATATTAAACAAATCAAAATGCCGAAGAAGAGATCTAGAAGGGATGTTTAAGTTAATCCGCTTCAAACGAGACTGACAATCAACCAACCAGCCAATGACATCAAAAAATTACAGAAATAGGATGGACTTTCTATCCTGCAAGGTTTTTAAATTTACGAGTGATTTACGTGTAAGAATTAGAGAGCTAAGAACCATTGGGTCTCACAAAAGCTATCGTGGCATACGACTTGGCAATGGTGGCCTTTGTATGACTAGAGAAGGAACTTTGAACTTTGCTTCGAAAAGCACCCCTCGATCTTAAATCTCAGTAAGAGACTCAGCAAGGACACTATCTGTTGACAGTGGAAAATTCTGTCTGGAATGTCTGCGAATCGGCATAGTTCCTACCAATTGAATACATTTTCAAGTCGTGAGTGTAAAACAAAAAACTAGCAACCAAAAAGCTAATATCGTAAGGCCAAAAATACTACCTCGAGGTCCACTCGAAATTGCAACAAACGGCTGAGATGGAATGTTGTAGACAACCACTACACATCTACGATTACTTTAGTAGGACTTGATCCAAGCCAGTAAGGCAGACACAGTCGCTCATTGCTCACTTTGCTGCTTTACATCCAAGTCAACACCCTTCTGACACCTGGCACATTTCTCACCCATTTGCGAGAAACAGCAGCTGGTGCAATGCACAGCCTGCCAGTTGTCACTCGTCTCACACACTCAGCTTTTGCAGCGACATTTAGTTTCCAATTAAGCGTCAAGTGTCTTGCGGCAACTTTGTTTTTGTTTGCCTTTCATGAGTTGGTATTAGTTTCAATTGCCACTGCACTCCCGTGCAACACTGTGTGCCATTTGCTACGCTGCTGTGCACTGAACAGTCGCAACGTTGAGTGCAATTCACTTTTTACGTTGGTTGCGTTCCCCTCGCTCGAGCGCCACAACAAATCAATTTCAATTTAAGCAAACTACTCAAAAGCAGTTGAGCTACGTTTAGCTCGGTGCAATTTTTATTGCCTTTGCACTATTCACTTAATGCTCGAGCGGGGATGTGCCGCGCAAAAAAACCGATAATTTGCGCCGCGGGAAAACTCGAACCGAGGTAACGCGTTGATAGTGGATGGGTGTGCCGGATCAGGAATGCATCGCAGGGTCAACTGTACGAAATGACTTTATAACAATAAATTGTGTAATAAAACAATTGAATAATATATATGGTGTGTTGTTGTAATAAATCAAATATTTATTTTTTCTATTCTTGTGTATTATAATTTTATTTGATTTAATTTTAATTTTAATCATTTAATTTATTTACTTATTTATTTAATTTTATAATATATAAACATATAAATAACATTTATTTTTTCTATTTTTGTTTATTATAATTTTATTTGATTTAATTTTGATAATTTAATTTATTTACTTATTTATTTAATTTTATAATTTTATTGAAAGTTTATTTAGGTTGTAATTTTATTAATATATTAAATTTGAATTTTTTTCATTTTTAAAATTAATTTTACATTATTTTACAGCATTTCAATCCTTCAAAAAAAAAAGGGTACGTGAAAGTCCTAATCGGGGATTAATTTAAAAAATCATAAATAATTTTCCGCATGAGCTGGCGCTGCTGGAAATGAATTTTCGTTAGTTTAAATATTTAAATATTCCGTTGGATTAAAATTTTCATCCAATCACATTTGAATTTTAACAACAAATTTTCATGGGAGCGCGTAATCCGCAACAATTCAGCGAAGCCACGCAACGCACGTAACCGAGCAGCGTGCCAGTGCCCTTGAGCCGCACAATTCATTATTTCAACACAGCAACATTAAGTTCTAAATTGCATTTCATGCTGCCACACAATGAACGCACGCACACACTGACACGCACCAGCTGGCAGCACTTAATTGCATATTCAGCTCTTGCAAAACTTTTGTCGTTAACCCTTTGTTATGCCGTTGTACATATAAGTAATAAGCCATAAGCCACATAAACACACACACACACACACATGTACGAACATGTGCTTTTATGTGTGAGTGTTGCACATTAAGCAGGCCATACAGCAGCCAAAGATATCAGTGCGTACGCACGCAGCATAAGCGTTGTCTCAACTCACAGGTGCAGGTATGTGTGTGTGTGTGTATGTGCTTGTTTGCTCTGTACTCGAGAGTGCACGCCAAGGTGTTGTGCAAGGTGTAAATGTACCGTTATGGCTTTATTGAAATGCCTTAAGTGCCACAAATTGTTTGCAGAGCAAACAAACAAACCGAAAATTTCGTCACTGTCGCCACGGCTATTGGCAACGCCACCAACACCACAACAACAACAATTAGAGCTGCGCGATATGTGACCCCTGTCAGCGCTTAATGTAAGTTTATTATTTGTTGCGTGCTGTGTGGGCTGAGTTGTTGTTTTGTTGATTTGTGTTTTTCTTTATGCTTGCGCCAAAAATAAAAGCACACGTTTAGGCGCTCAGCCGAAACTACCGAAATAGCAACGGCGACCGCCACAACATGCAAGTCGTAACCTTTCTTGTTTAGCTTGAAGAGCAGCCGACGTCATGGAAAGTCTATGCGACGCGCCCTAATGTGCACACTTCGACCACCATAGCCACGCCTTCCATCTGGCCAGTCACAGTCTAGATTGGAACTAATTTATAGCCGGGGCCAACTATGCACTGCCGCCTCTGTCGCCTTCGTGTACGACTTTCTGCTTTGCTTTGGCTCACCCGCAGACCGTTCAGCTACGGGAGTTAGCTTTCTGCCCGTCGGTCTGTTTGTTTGTTTACTTAACTTTTTTTGGAGGCCGTCATTGTTATTGTTGTTGTGCCCGGTGCTTGGATCGGGCATTTATTTATTACTTTCCGCCTGGCAGCGCAATGACTGGCAAACGCGTTGTCATCTTGTCGTCGTGTGTTCCGCATATTTTGCTTATTTTTAGAAAATCTCACTCTCTCAATTTCACCGGCCGGCGGCCTCACGCTTTCCTACAAAGCGGCTGGTTCTTTCACGAGTTCATCAGTGTTTTCTTCATTGCACGCACAAACTTTTAATCACTCTCAACGTCTTTGGAAATGCGTTTTCTACTTAAATGTATTTGTTGTCCC
This sequence comes from Melieria crassipennis, assembly GCA_963668005.1. Classification (NCBI taxonomy): domain Eukaryota; kingdom Metazoa; phylum Arthropoda; class Insecta; order Diptera; family Ulidiidae; genus Melieria; species Melieria crassipennis. Next base: position 109,669,581 of record OY764962.1, on the reverse strand, counting down.
TGCCTCGTTTATATGCTGCCAGCGCACCGTGAAGCGCCTAAAAATATGCTATGCGAATACTTGTTTGCTCACGTAGAGTAATAAAATTTCATTGATTGCTACTGCACGCTCGGCCATTCACCAACAGTCCACCTATCCATCTTACGGCCTGTTGGTGCCATCCGTTTGTCTGATCGTGCAATGCGTCTGCTGTAATCTGTTTATGAGCTTCTAACGTAGGTTGGGAGGGTTTTATTTTTAATTCTATATTTGTGGTAATTTTAAGTTTGTATTTTTTAGACTTGGTTTTCATGCTGCTTGGCCTTGATTTGTTTCTTCGCAGAGTGAGAGGTTAGCTTTAGTTATAGAAGAGGTGTGTGCCTGAGACCCTGTTTGGTTCATTGTGATTCCCTTCATTTCAGAATCAGGTGCCCTTCCCTGTCTGTTAGATTTGTTATGGATGCTGACGAAGATCTTTTGGAAACCTTTTGGTCATGGCGGAGAAATTGTGCAGGTCGCCAACCTGTGCATCAGCTATTTCCACAACTCCATTGAAGAACCTGGTCCCAAGAGTGCGAAGCCTTCGTTCCTGATGGACAGTGTCATAGCAGCTGCTCGATTGATTCTACTGCATTCCCGTCCCCGCAGCTTCTTCAAAAATCATCACTCGCCAATCGCCATTTGCATCACATTACATAAATTTCGTGATCTGTGATTAACCTCGCAGAATGCTTTTACTTCTTCTCATTGGTATAGTTTTCAGTTTTGCTTCTGCTTCCTCTGGATTTCACCGACTTTTGAAACTGATTCAAAAAATCTAAACCACTTTAATTTAATCCTTTGATCTGAAAAATTCAAAAATTTTACATTTTTTGGTTCTTTGTACTTTTTTCCGACTTGCCGTGAGATTTAAGCAAGTTTTGGTGAAGATCCAAAAATTAAAAAAAATAAATCTATTAAATCAAAATGTCGTTTGGATTTGGAAGTGGAAAAGTAGTACTTTTTTCCGACTTGCCGTGAGATTTAAGCAAGTTTTGGTGAAGATCCAAAAATTAAAAAAAATATATCTATTAAATCAAAATGTAAACGACATTTGGATTTGGGAGTGGAAAAGTAGTAAAGTTGTAAATTTGTTAATTTTTTGAACTTTTCTCCGACTTATGTATACTGTGAGCTTTTGAAATCTTTTGTCAGTTTCGAAAGATCTAGAAATATTTCAAAAAATTTTAAACACATTTTTGCCTCATTTCCCTTTTAGTTTTAGCGAGTTTTGGTGCTGATAAAAATAAATTAAATTTTCCATAAACTGGATCAAATGTCGTTTCGATTTGGGTTTTTTGATCGTTTGAAAACTGAGAAATGTGTGTATTTTTAGATTTTTCAGGCTTTCTTCCAATTCGCCATGAGATTTACGCTGCTTTTGACGCTGTTTCAATTGATTTAGAATTTTTTTTTCAAACGGGTCAAATTTCATCTCGATTTGAAGGTGAAGGTTTGAATTTTTGAGCCGTTAGATAAGTGGGACAATTTTTTTATTTTCCGGTTTTTTTGACGACTATTGAGGCAGATTTTAAAAATTCTGAAGAGTTGTTTTAAAGTGAAGCGAATGTCGTTGCAATTGCGGTGTTGTTTTTGGTTTTTTGCCCCATTTGAAAGTGGAGAACTCTACATGTTTCGATCTTTGGGACTTCTGTCCGACAAACAGTGTGCTTAGTTTTTGGTTTAATATTTTTTCAATCTTTCTTTCGTTCGAAGTAATACATACATATATATTTTTTGTTCAACATTCGTCCTTCAACATCATTTTGTGCTTCATCTAGCCGTGTTTTGTTTATGCTTCTTCTTATTCATATACAGCGAAACTCGCTTACGTACTTCCTCTCTTAAATATCTACCCGTTTAAGTAACCAACATTTGGGGGCACTATGCGCTATGTACGCTTCGTACTTAAGTGCCGCTTAAGTACTCCACCCGCTTAAGTGCCTCAATACTTTTGCATTTATAGGTGAGGTAATTATGCGGGTTTTTCTTTGCATATTTCTTGTTTTTTAACGGTTTTCAGTGCTTTATTTTCTTTTGTCTCTAAATGCAAATTCTACTCTTCTCCTTTTCCCCTTTTGCGGCCCTTTTTCTATGATTTGATCTTCTCCTACTCACTCTCGATGTCCGTTTTTTTAATTTGAGCGCTATTTTACTCACCTTCTTCTATAACACTGCACAACAAAATCAATTTTTTTTTTAAATATCAAGGTTCTGACAACGGATTCTGGTAGAGGGGGCCAAAAAAAATATACGTGTATCGGCGTTTTGAAAGTTTACGTTTGAATTTTTTTTAGGAGGGGTCAAAGTTTTCCCCTTTTTGCACATTCTTATGGTGAATCGGCATACGAAAACCATGTAACCTCACATTTTAGGTATATGATGTGTTCAGCAATTTGATGTAAAACACTACGAAGAACATTTTTGTGGAGCATTTTAACCCTGTAGCTCCTATTTGTATGGGTCAATTCGACCCTTTTTTCTAAAATGCCAAAGATTTTCTATAAAACAGGACTTTTTAAGGACAAAATATACCACGAAAATATTCGCCATAAAATTCTACTGTAGGTCTCTGAATACATCAAAGCTCAGAAATTAACTTGATCGTCAGAATTAAGCCAAAACTGAAAATGTGTTTATGTGTTTATTTCGTGTTTTCAAAATTGGTACTAAAATCTCCTACAAAACTTGAATCTTCAACCCAATTCAACTATTCTTTTCACACTGACTTTTACTACTAGTTCGGTCGACTTCCTTCTGAACTGAACATTGTGCCATACGGGTTTCCTTCTCTTTTTGTCTTTTTGATGCTCCTCTGAGTGTCCTACAAGGACCACAATGCTACCTCAAACAAATGTTTTATATCATCTTTCTCATTCTTCCTTCCTCTTTTTCTCCCATATGTAATTATCTTTACTCCATAAATTCCGAAGCTGCCAAGAGCGTTCATGTGTCGATTTCAGAACCTCTGGACATGCAATTGAACATACTGTCCACACTAGTTATTTCTTATAGTCACCCACCTCCGCTCCACACCAAATAACATCTGCTCACTCTTCAATGAACTAACAAATTTGATCATATTTGACCAAATAGTAGACATTAGAAATAATGCAAAAACGACAGCACACATCTGAAATGAATCAATACTTCGTTCAATTCATATCAGAAATTCCTTAAAGCTGAATTCCTTGTAGCTGAAATAGCCACACCTCGCATTTTCCAAAGTTCAAAGACGCTTTTTTTTTCATTATTTATTTGATGTAGCAATTTAATCGTTTAAGGGCGGCAATGATCGGTTTTTGGGAAATTTTCTTTTCCCTAACCTCGCTTGATACGAATAGCAGCGTGACTGGTTTCCACTTCCGATACATTTCTTTATCTTCTCTCAAATATTTTATGTCTTTTATCCCTTTCATAAATATTTTCTACGCATTTCCTGTACTCGTCTTTATTTGTTTTGCCGCATGCTTTGCAACACCTTTTTACGGTTATTTTTCCTTTAACGTCTTCGGTCGCTGTTACATGTGTCGCTCCGTGCAAAATTTGCCGCTCCATTGCTTCGCTTTCGTTAAATCTTAATTCAGATAAGAGCATTCCATGCTGCATTGCTGAGCCGTGTTTGTGTCTGCCGATTTGTCTGTCTTTCCGGCCGCCTCACCAACACCAGCCCCAACACTTTCATCAAAAACATTATTGTGCTTCTCTTTGGTTTCTTTTCTTCTGTTGGTGGCGTTCTTTTTTGCCAGCTGCCATACCCGCTTTTTGTTGCTGTCTACTGCTCTCCTGTAGGTGTGTGTGCGTGTGTGTGTCAGCATGTTCAATGAATACAAAAACAAATCGCGCATGCTGCAAAATAACAAAGCATACCAACAGGCATTTTTGGCATTCTTTTCTGTTGCGCTTCGCGCCCCTCACATCGCTCGACGCATTGCCGTGAAATTGCGAACCTTGTCAAACGGCATTTGCCGTGACGATTTCCCTGGCAATTCCCTACATCTCTTTGTTGCACACAATAAAGAAATATTATATTATTTCATTATACGCAACTTGAGTTTAGTTGCATGATTTTTCATTTTCACTTTGGCAATGAAGAGCGAGTGGAGAGAAATTTTATAAAGTGGAATACTTTCAAAAACTGTTCAATAAAAACGAACGCCTAAATATGGGAAAATGGAATGAAAAATGGGCAGTTTACAATAACATCGAACAAAAGTAATCATCGAAACCTGAAATGCATCAAAGAAATGCCATGCTGTCAATTTGTTGGAATTACAAAGATGTTGTGTATTTTGAGCTGCTTGCAAGCAACGAAACGGTCAATTCAGATATGTGAAACTAATGAAACTGAAGGAAGCAATCAAAGAAAAAAACGCCCAAATTGAAAAAAAGTTTTGTTTCACCACAACAATGCAAGGTCTCACTTAGCTTTGGTGATTTGTAGAAATTATTAGAGCAAACCATGACCTTGCAACCGGTTATAAGAAAGTTTTCAAAACTCTTTGAATGATAAAACTTTCAATACTAATGATGACTTGGTTCTGTATTTTAATCATTAAGTTGCCAAAAAAATGGCAAAAGGTCATTGCATAAAATGAAACTGTTAAATTTGTTAAAAAAAAATTGATTTTTATTTCAAACTACAAAACCGAAATTACTTTCTTGACAAATCACTATTTAAAATTAATCTGATGGCAACATGCAACAAGATAAAAATAAAAAAATATTTGTATATTACTTTAGGTTGTAGTGGCAGTCTTCTTACGTAAAAGAGCAACTGATTTACTTCCCTTCTTTCGCTTTTAAGTTTCCTGATGTGTAGAGTAGAAACGGAACGAAAATTTCGAAAGGCCGAGAATTTTTAGTCGGAATGTCTCACATATAACGTAAATCGGTTTCATCTTCTTTTTTCTCTTTTTCTTTTAAGCCTTTTTCCTTTCTTTGGTTTCAGCTGCTTTGTCTTTAGATTGTTCTTCTTTCTTTATCTTCTTCTTCTTTTGATTCTGTACCTTTTTCATCTTTTCCTTCTTTTTCTAATTTTTTTATATTCTTCTTTGTATTCTTCATCGTCGTCTTCTTTAATTTTGGTTAAAGCTTCCTTGTCTTCCGTTTGTTATTTTCTTTTTCTTCTTCTCTCTTTATGTTATTCTTCTGTTGATTATTTACAATCCTCTTCTTCTTTTTCTTTATATTCTTCTTCTTCTTTTTCGTTTTTCTTCTTTTTTATTATTTTCTTCTTCTATTTTTCTTTGTATTGTGGCTCTTTTTCCATCTTCTTCCCTCTTTATTCTTGTTTCTCTTGCTCTTTTCGTGTTTGTATTATTTTTTCTCTTACTTTTTTCTTTCTTCTCTTCCTAAAACTTCATTTTATTTTTCTCCCATCTACACTTCTTATTTTTCTGTTTCTATTTTTCTTCCTTTTATTAAATTTCTTCTCCTTTCTTACTTCTCCTTTTTAATTTATGTTTTCTTCTTTTTTGAAAGGCAAAGAAGAAGAAAAAGGAAAAAAAACATTTTATAAAAGGAAGAAAACAGAGAGAATATTTATCTTCTTTCACCGTTCTTCTTTTCGTGTTCCTTTTATTCTTCCTTTTTTATTTTTTTATTCTTTAGTCTTATTCTTCATTCTTTCATTTCTCTTCTTTCATTTCTCTTCTTTCGTCTATCTTTTTTCTTTTTTCTACTTTCTTCTTTCTTATTACTTCTTTCTACTTCTTACTTTCTACTTTTTTAACTTCTTTCTTATTTTTTATTTCTAATTTCGTCATTCATTTTTCTTCTTTCTTCGTTCGTCATTATTCTTCCTTCTTTTATCTTTATTCTACCTTCTTTCATCTTTCTTTTTTGTTTTTACTTCTTACTTTTTACTTCTTTATTCTTTAGTTTTGTTTCTTTCTGCCAAATTATCTTCTGTTCTGTTCTTTCTGTCAAATATTTTTGGCAGGACTTTGAACTCACAAAGCATAAAAGAACGTAACTCTTTTGATATTTTGTTGCCATTTTTAATGTTCAACTTTTGGACGCCTGAACCTTTTCAAGTTTCAAGAATCAATATTTTAAAAACCTTAATTATTTTAATTTTTAAGCTTGATTTCAAAATACAAAACATTTCAGAATGATGATTTTCATGTTTTTTGATTTTAAATATCATAAAAATTGACAAATGTTCTAAAAGATTTAAAATAAATAAATAAATAAACAAATATATAAATAAATAAATAAATCAAATAAAACCGTTTTAGATATTTTAGAACAAATTTTCATAATAAGCGTTTCATAACCTTTTTGAAAATATCTAATATCCCAACATTTCTTACCAAACTTTTCACACTTCTTAAGTTCCAATTGTTTCTATAATATTTTGAATTAATTCAGATATCATCAAATATTTTCATGTATTATCTGCGTAATGTAAAATCCTAATGTAAAATCCTAATGCCTAATGTAAAATCCAGTGTTTCTATACCGTTGAGCAAAGTTTGTACCATCTGGCAACGTCAGTGAAAAACCATTTAAAGCTCATGTAAGGTATCTACTTTATCTAAGGCAACTATCACCATTTCAGAATAACGGAAAAACTCTGAAATTTGTATTTTTGCCTGAAAATTATATTCCAATCGAAAATCAGCTTTCTGTGAACACAAACTACGTTTGCTCGAAGAAAACTAAATCAACTAAAATTATGTCAAGCGGTTATCTTACTCCACAAACTCTGCCCCCCCCTTCATTTCTAAGCAACTAAAAAGTCAGTCAAAGATAATTACAAACTCTGCGAATTAGCAAATATTTAAGGTAATTGCGAGTGGACATGCGACATCAAAGACAACACCAGGCGCCCAACTAACACTTCAACAGCCCAAAAGGTCACAAGGAAATAACAAAAACGAAACGAACGAAATAGCAAAAGCAAAAACGCTAAAAGGGTTCTATTTGCATAGAAATGCCAGCGAACGCAGTAACGAAATATGCAAATAAATTATGACCGCGAATGCTGCCACTGCCACTGCCACCTTTTGTTTCCTACGGCTGTCGCTTGGCCACTTACTGAGTGGCGCACAAGTCGCCACCGAAATCGGAGACGCATAGGCCTTGCGTGGCAAGCTTTTAGTTTTGCCCATTTATGCGTCGGCCAACACTTGATGTTTATTTATTTTGAGCCAAGTGGTGCTTTCAATAAAATGCCAAGCCACTGCAGTCCTCGTTTCGGTTATGTTTTCGCTCGAAGCGGCTTTCTTTTACAACATATTCGCTACCCGAAATAATGGAAACCCGAAAAACCAGTAAACCAAAAACTGTCCATTGCGAATGTTCGGTCCAGCGCCGGTCGCATTAGAATGAGAAGAATTCTAGAAGCCGCACCGAAATTCAATCTTTAAGAAAGCACTGCATCCAGCCGACATCCAGCAGGCACTTGACAACTGTTGTTGCCATGTTGCGTCTTCAACGCCTAAAAACCGCTTCTAAAGTTCTCCACTTAATTGTGACATTTCAGCATTTCATGAGAAAAATTCATTACGCTCCCGCTGTGTTTCGTCGCCTGTAGCGAAAGTGTTATTTCTTGTTGTTGGGCTGTAATTATGCGGCAGCACCTGCTGTTGCTTCACTCAAATTGAGACTAAAAGTAAAAACGTTTACGAAAATGCGAGCACTTTTGGCAGCCCAAAGGGGATTTTGTACAAGCACTCGTGTTCTGGTAGTTTTGTCGAAAATACTTGAAAGGTGTATTTGCGCTGAATTGACGTGAATTGTGAGCTTTTGGCGCATAAATAAATAAATAACTGCACGCACATAAAAGATGTCGCCGTCGCTGCTGAGCGCCGTTTAATTGCTTTGTCGAACGCATTTGTCGCCACGCATAGCGTGGAGATGCGTAAGTTTGTCGATTGCGCAGCCGAAATGTGACATAAAGCGGATTGATTGAAATATTACTCATACGCCTAATTGCCTAATTAGGGAATTATTTAGTTTCTTAAAGCTTGCGCGCCAAATCCAATTAATTCACTTTGTAATTGTTTTCGAATTACAGTAAAAAATCACTCAGACAGCCATGCACACTTCACTTTGATCAACATTTTGCTCAAATCACGCCATGAACTGAGTATGTGTGAACTGTGTGAACTGAGTAATGTCTAATTCATGTTGTAGCAAAAACTGATTAATTTTACACGTTGAATATGAATGTAAAGACATTGCGGGGCTTCATAAAATTCAAGTTGAATATTCCAAAAATTAATACAAATAGAAAGTAAATTAACGACTCTGAGATCATTAGTTGCGGCAATATGCCAGCACGTTCGGTCGTTTAGCTTGCGATTTTGCTTTGTCTTATTACTGTCTATTTATAGTTGTAGAGGCCTGGGTTGCTTCAATTTCTAAAAATTAAATTTTTAAAATTTAAATTTAATTTAATTTAATTAAAAAATTTAAATTGGTCGTATAAAGATTGCCTTTGTTCATATTTTGTTTTCTTTTTCGTACACTAAAATATACCAACTGAAATTTCAAAATTAAGCAAGCAAATTTTAATAATAACTTTTAAATCTTCTATAAGTTTTGTGCTGCTTGGTCGAAAGTGGTAAAAGTGCTTCTAAGGGGATTTTAATAGCTTTGTCTGAACGTTGACAACTTATTTTTCTAACGTTTCGGGTAGAAGCACTTTCGTTCTTCAACGTTTATATTCCATCATGGACACCATTGAAACATACTTACTTACATCAAAATTGTTAAGACAAAAAAAAACTCGTGTTTTGGTTTGCAAACTTGTTCAGACCTACGGTTTTAATCTTTAGTGACGCAGCAAATTGTGTTTGAACAATTTTGTGAACAAGCAAAATATCTGCTTGGGAAAAGAGTAATTCTCAACAGTCTTAGCAGTCCTCATTACATTCCGAGTATTTTGGTTCTTGGATAACGAGAATGGCAGGACGGTGGTTATCAAAGCTAGCAATATTGAGTCATTATAACTGAATTTTGGGCATTAATTGCATGACATGGATCTGAGTGACATGTGGTTTCAACAATATGTTGCAATGTGTCGCATATTGTGCTGAAAGAACAGTTCACAGAACGCGTTATTTCCGGAAGAGCTGATGTGAATTGATTCCCAAGTTGGCACGTTTTAACGCTTGTCGATTTTTTTCTGGCGCTACATTGAGTCACTGGTTTAAAGCAATAAACCAACACCAAATGATCAACTAGAGAACAACACTATTGCAACCAATAGCGAACGACAGTCGGACTAATGCAACAGCGTCATAATTGAACCTTCTGGATTCGCTCCTCAAAGCGAAGCCAGAGAGGCTATTTGAATGATATTATTTTCAGAACATTAATTACATTTAATGTAGTTTAAACCGCAAGTACACTGTTATTCAATTTTTGTTTTTTTTTTAATAAGTTTTAAAGTTTTGAAACGTAAAATTAGAATCCCTTTTTTTCCTTAAACAATTGCATGGTTTCATTCAAATCGTAAGAACCACAACTACCACCAATTCGTTGTCAAAAGCACTTTTCCGCTGAAACAGTAAGAAATAATTTACAACTGTTGCCTCGTCCAAATGTCACTCATAGCCCCACCCTCACCCAACTACTACCCGGCTTCAGCTTCATAGTGGCATTTAATTAATGTTGATGTCGTATAAGTATTTATATATTTATATATATTTAATTAAAGTGACATTTCATACTGCTTTCAGAACAACTATTTGCATGTCAACTTAATAAATTTGAAATCTCTGTATTATGCATTGCATTACAAAATTGAGCATCGCTTATGCGACCCGTTGTCATTTGCAGCCATAAAGCTTCACTGTTGCCGAATGTGCGCAATCCACTTTTCAATTGTTTTTACATTACAACATTATACACACACACACGCACACACACATGCCCAGCTAACCTCAGCTCGACTCACAAAGTTTAGTGATATTTAATTACAACAAATTAAAGTCACTTTCACTTGTACAGTACACCGCTGTCCGTATCGGGTATTCCTTTTGCCATATGAATTACACAGGCCGACAAAATTAGAACAAATTTCAGACCCAGAAACCAAAGTATACTTTTCCGAAGGTTTTTGGTGCGCTGAACAAGAATCCGGCCTCAGAATTGCTCCCTCACCTCTGGTTTCCGAGATATCCTAACCTAAAAGTGCGAAAAACGTGGTTTTTGCCCATATTTGAGGTTATGTAGTATAATGTTCTTGATTTTTACTTTAAAATCTTTTCCGGCATCTTAAAGTACAAACCTTGCCCTTTCAAACGCGCTTTAGTTTGCTCAAATATCTTTTTTTGTCTTTGAGATATCCTATGCTGAAGTTCGGAATACGCACGAATTTCTCAAGTTTCGTACACCTACACGTTCACCGAACTTCAGCATAGGATATCTCAAAGACAAAAAAAGATATTTGAGCAAACTAAAGCGCGTTTGAAAGGGCAAGGTTTGTACTTTAAGATGCCGGAAAAGATTTTAAAGTAAAAATCAAGAACATTATACTACATAACCTCAAATATGGGCAAAAACCACGTTTTTCGCACTTTTAGGTTAGGATATCTCGGAAACCAGAGGTGAGGGAGCAATTCTGAGGCCGGATTCTTGTTCAGCGCACCAAAAACCTTCGGAAAAGTATACTTTGGTTTCTGGGTCTGAAACCTTGTCGGCCTGTGTTATTCATAAACGCTGCAGCGCCGCCAATAGCAGAGGTCGGTAAACAATGTCACTCATACGCCATGCGGTGCGGCGCAGCATTTCGGCAGTAGATGTTTCTGAATGGAATAGCAGCACTTCAGCTGCAGTGCCAGTAAATATTTGCGCGTGTTTGTCACACAAGCACCAACTCCAGCTGAGCTGTCAACCACACCGAACCACGAACCACACCGGCTCCCTCGCACTCCACCCATCAGCCGTCGGCGTTGCCCCATTACGTACACATATCTGCATAGCAAATACTTGGCATATTTCTAAAGCAGACATTTTTCGTGTCTCTGTTTGCTAAAATATTCACACACCAACACACGAACAGCCGCACACGCACTCAGCACACAACAAACTGAGCTAATTACATACGGCCCACATTTTATGCGACACTCCGTCGCTGATGCGCTGATGTCGCATGCGACGGTGCACCGCGCTCCGATTTATTATCAGTTTAATATACGCAGCGGCAGATTTCAAACAAATTTCACCATTTCATTTGAAATGATATTAGCTCGTGTGTCAATTAAATTACGCGCGCTGTGCTCCATGCGACCGGCCCAGCTTCGTTTCCTGTGCAGCCCTTTTGACGGCTTGTGCAATAAAATCAGCGCCCAATTTTATTTCTACGTCAACTAATGAAGAGTATTATATGAAAGGTAGCTGCACTTCCTGTAAAATCTACGATGAACCATATTCGAGTATAACCAGTATCTAATTTTGTATATAAATACTTATTCATAAAACTGGCACGACACACAATGTTCCGAAGTGGGACAAAAATAGAAAAATTGTATGTCACCGATTTCAAAGAAATTGGTGTCATTTGAAAGATAATACTTTCACTAAGTAAGATCTCAAACTATATCTTAATCGGGTAAATTTTAAGAGAGCTATAGTATTTACAAGTTGATCAAAATCAAGAAATATTGTTTTGTGAAATAATGCAGTTTTGAGCGTCAACAATTGAAAACGTAACCAAAACACAATTTTCGCTTTAATCGAAGTAAATATTGCTGCTGTGCACTAATAAGAGTCAAAGAAATCATTTCACGAGCTATTTTTAAAAAAAGTTTTAAAAAACGGGGTTGTGCGTTATTTAGACAAAACAATTTTTTTACTTTAAAAATATAAAAACCATATATTTTGGTGAGCCGAAAATGTTGAATTGCGCATTATTACACCTACTTTTTTACGTCATGATCTAGAATGGACTTTCTTCTTTTCGATCAATAAAAAAAATTCCACGATTTCTTGCGATCTTGGAAAATAATCGAATTTTTGTAAACTACTCTAACTAAAAAAAATTGGATTTTGAAACCCTACATTTAGGTGCCAACCGATACATTCACTTTGGTACGGAGCTTGTAACGCCCAGAAAGTGGTGTAACTGGAAATAAATAGTATAGTAGAACTGTCGCTATTTAAAATGGGCATGGTCCGCCCACTAAAGCCAGAGTTGTCATACGAAAGTTCTTCATAAAATATGAAAACTTCTATATTAACAAAGCGAATGTTGCAAATTTTGAATGTTCTATATAAAAATGGGTTTGGCTTACGCGTTTAACCCGTTTTGAGCCATATTATCCTAGTTTTTCCCATTACTAAGAAATTTTTTTGCTAAAATGTGATTTAATGCTAATATTTTCTGCAAATGAGGAGGAAAGTTAAGGAAGGCAATTTTGTTAAAATTACGTTGCATTAATTTCACTTGTTTACAATAAAGAAAGAGAAAACTATTTGTAAAATAATTTTATTTGAATTGAACTGTTTGTGTGGGATTAAAAACATCATTCTTGATGATAGTGAAACTCAATAAACTGAACGGTTTGAAAAATGGAAATTATTTTCTTTCATCCTGGAAATTTTATCATAGCATTGCATCTTCATAGCTGAGTCATCTCTATGTTAAGTTCTACGAAAATAAAAACAACAAAGCATTCTTTCAAGCAACTTCATCGCCCTATTTCCACCCTTTAAAGGTCGAATATAGAAAAACGCTGAAATACGTATTTCGTTATTTTTCTTTAAGTATATATATACAACATTTTAAAATAATCCGACTAAAAAACAATATCCGTTTATATAAGCTTCACCACCCCGTTTCCGGCCTGTCAAGGTCGAATTTTATAAAATCGCTCCTTTTTAAAGGTTGACTTTTTAAAATACAACTATTGACCAAATTTCATCATTATAGTTCCAGCGGTTTGGGCTCGGTGGTGATGGCATACTTGGTAATATATATTCGATTTTCTTTAAACTATATATTTTTTTTTTTTAAAACATCATTTTTGAAGTCAGTAGCCCCAAATAATTCAGATTGCCAATTTTCAACGAATTTAGAGCACTCCTTCTATTTTTGTCCCAATTTCGTATGGAGTCGGAGCACTGTGCGACAGTCCGATAGCAGGAAACTCCTCAGTCACATTTGTGCGCGTGACGTTTAATACTTATAAATTTTGTACGGCAGCCTAGAAAGTAGCTTTCATAGGAAGTTAGGAGTTCTTCTGCTACTTAACAGACAAGTTTTCTCTGCTGAAAGAAAAGTTTTCTATACTGGCTATTAAAAGAGCCATAGTTCAAACTGACAATTCTAGTGCTCGCATTCCAACGTAATACTTACTGAGTTGCCGTAAAGAAACTTTCCTTTACTGAGTATTTACTGAGTCAAAATTCAAACTGAGTTGCCTAAAGAAAATTTTTCATTTCTGAGTATGAATTGCGTTCAAATTCGAACGTATGATTCACTAATGGACTAACCACTGAAAACAAACAAGTTTCCGAAAGAAAAATTTTCTTTACAGAACATGAACTGAGTCAAAATTTGAACCAGCAACCCTCTTACTTGCTTTGCAACGTACTAACCACTTAGCTGCGACAACCCTTTCTAATGTTTACTATTTTTGTTTTGTTATGTAATAATGGCAATAAGCACATTTAAAGTGACCTTGAAGTTCACTTGTGCTTTCATCAAGAATTCAAATTACTTAATGAAGCTCTCGCTGCAGGATATAAGTAGATCCTGCAGATTTTGGCTTCTGAGATTTGACAAGGCGTAAGCATTATCTGCAAGCACAATTGAATTCCCTGTAATTTATTCATTGAAATTAATTCCCTGAAATTACTTTCAACCCCAGCAGGTCTAAACTTAATTTGCAATACATTGTAAATCTCCCTCCTCTCCCTACTTGGAATTAAAAGTACTTTTATTTTAACTGGTACTAAATGTGATTAAATGTGTTTTTCTTTTACTTTCAGTAGAACTTAAAGGAAAATACATACACACATACAAACACACATAAAGCTTTGCTATTGACATCATTTATTTGCTTTGTCAATAAAAATAGAGTGACTAGATAAACAAAATTAATGTCTGCTTTAAATCTAATTTGAGAAAGGACTAAGAAAGTGGCACGCATTGAGTTTGACAGTTTCACAGTTGTCTTTGTTATCATTAAAGCATCACCACTGGAGCTAGGCAGGTAAGAATGGCTGCCTCAAGGCAGAGCCCACTGAGGTCATAAGGAACCATTTTGAACTTAAATGCGCTCACTTATTGAACCTATAAATAGTCCTATCGGTTAGATTCTCTACACAGTCTAAGAAGAAGTTGTCCAGATAAGTCTTACTTATTCCAGATAATGCAGGACAACTGCATAGAAGGCAAAGTGCCACAGAAGACATTAGAAAGCCAATCCATTCTTCTTGAATGGGTGCCAATTACACAGTGACCCGTCAGAACACCAATCATGGTTCTTATCTGGTTCCTTCTTAGTGAGAGAAGTTCTCTAGAACGAGGGAAGATTTAGTTTGACAGGAACTAAGTGCTTCTGCCATCTTAGGTTAGTTTCGTGTATGGAGCTTATATGAGTACAAAGATTTGAGTTTAAAGAGGAATACGAAACGTTGCCATGTCTTGCAACCGAGCTCGTTTCATTTATAGTTCCCTTAAATGCTCATATATACCGAACCCCAACATGGGTAAATATGAAGCTGTCCTACAGTCTCGGTAAAGATTTTCTGCAGCTCAGAACAGTCTTTGATAATATTAAAACAGCATCCAGAGCCCTAAGAGCGGATTGGCTGTCCAATTGTGCAATCAAAAGTATTTCGTGCCGAAATTTCCTTTACTCTAAGTCAATGAGAAGCAGTGCAACTTTCTGTTAACTCGGTCTGAAAGAAACTACAATAATCTGACAGCCGGAGCTTTCAATTGAGATTTAATTCCTAATATTTACTAGGACTACATATGAGGACGATGCCAATTATAAGAAAAAAGAACAGAATAGAAACCTGACTTTTTGTAAAGAATTTTTGAAAATATTGGCATTGCTTCATAGTTTCGCTTGAAAAAGTAAACCAATGTGCCCCCAAAAAGCGAGACACTAAGGAAATTGAGGCCAAATTTGGTGACACGTTTTTAGTGTCCCAGTAATCTCATCTAACCAAACCGATTGATGGCGTTCAAGGAGACTATAAATAGTCAATACATAGTAAATCGTACAACAATTTTCCCAGTCCTATTGAAGACACTACATGTATTAATCCTGAAGGCAAAGGCACTGCATAAGATATGGTTTCTCATATAATGAACCGCCACCCATATAGAAATATTTCCCAAATTTAAACACAGCGTCTCGTTACTATTTCTGCTCGCTAGAGCATTCTTTCTTTTAAAGAAATTACTCGATGATTTTAGGTATGTGGGATATTTTAAGTGTTTATGCATTGCATTTCATTTCATTTTATATTTTATTTAATTAATGTTTATTCCAATTTCAAACCACCAAAAACAGAAGCACATCTCATTATTTACTCAACCAGTTTAATTTCTTCACTTGAAACATTAAAAAACAAATGTTAATTAATTCAGAGAACTGAATAATGCTGCTTATACACAGAACGCTATTGAGATGAATTTTTCCCATTTAGAGATGCTTTATTTATTATTTATTTATTCATATTTATAATTCCCAAAACGACGTTTGTCCTCGAAACTTCAAGTGAAATTAAATTTCTCAGTAGTTTGTTAAAAATAAATACTTTGAAACTCAAATGCAAACACTTTCCTTTCAAAGTTACAACAGTTCACTTGAAATTTGTCAATTTATTTTAGTCAACTATGTCTTTTATGTTTATTTAAACAAGAAAATTCTGTGTCCTTGAAACTAAAGTAATCAATATAATTCATTCGCTAATGCAAGGGTCATCAAAGTAAATTCATTAATTCGTACCAACTAAATGTTGTGCCTCACTTATGTAAATATTTATTAAATTTATGGTAATTTGTTAGTAAATATCAGCCTTCATTTGGTTAAATATAAACACAAGTTATGGTAATTGGCTTTTCGGGACAATATTTGGTTCTGTTTTTTTAAAAATCAGCAAAAATGATAATCAATTAAAGCAACAGCAAACCAACACATCCAATGCCATTCAAGAAAATCGTTCGATTTCCATTAGACTAGACTGACGCAAATGGACTGGCAATGTTCCATGGTGTAAAAAACGATTTTTTTTTATTTCACAAAATCAAATTCAATCGGCTACATTGAACAAAGTGTTTTCGTGCCAGTTCCACGCAAATGGACTCGCAATGTTCTATGGTATCAAATAAAGTGTTTTTTATTCTATTCCACAAAATCCGATTCAATTGAGCAAAGTGTTTTCATGTCAGTACTCCGATTAGCTATTTTCATACGTGGTTATTATGTACGACCCCGAAGCCTATGACTAACGCCCACAGCAAACAGACATAAGTAATGGCCGGTAGATATTTCATTTAAGAGGCAAATAAATGGTTCGATGTATAATAGCGTCACAGAGACAATGGAAATCTAGTTCAGAAACATTGCTGCAAAACAACTTACAGTATTTTACAAAACATATATGTCGTCACACAAGATTAATGTATTCAATAACAATCCTCGATATGTTTATGGAGTGGGAAAATATGACCATGTCTTGCTGTGTAGGAATAAAATTCTTAGATGCAGCATCATAAATTACTCGCCAGCAAAAAATTGTGCATTTATATAAAAAATGGTTGAATGGAAAGAACCAAAATATTTACGAGACAAACTTCAAATGCCTAAGTCGGGAAGACATTACAACCTGATTGTTTCAAAGTACACATACCTGACTTGTTCTAAGTTTTAAACCTTAAACAACCAAATAAATAAATTAAAATAAAAAAATTTTTTAAAAATATATAGTATAAGGTGTAAGTAATAGGAAGAAATCCTTTTTCAATAGATAGATTTTTCAATAGATGACTTAAGTAATCTGTAACTCACGTAATACACCGTGCGACAGCATTTTTCAAACAGGGAAAAATCCATATGTGCGTGAAACTAGAGACCAAACATAGTAATACTGCGTACTCAGTTTTTCATTTCTACATCCTTTGTCCTTTTAAAAGGGCTTCAAAATTTTGAAGGGGATAAAAAATTAAAAAAATATAAAAAATACTTCACCTCGTTAGAATATAGCGATATGTATATCAAATGAAAGAGAAAAGGCTCCAGAATTTAAATAAAGTTAATTTTTTATCTTTTTGTAAAAAAAGGATATGAAAAAGGTGCTTTGAAAATGCGAAAATGTCAAGGTCCAGCCAAAATGTCAATAAAATTATGCAAATTGTCGAATCCGACAGTCATGTAAGCACTGTTTTGATTGCTTGGGAGCTAAACATTTCACAAGAAACCATTTGGAACCACTCGAATAAGGCTGAATACAACTAGAAGCTCGGATGTATGGATGTCACACGAGTTAACGCAAAACAACCTCATGGACTGAATTTAAAAAAATTAACACATTTCTGAAGCAGAAGTGTGACTGGTGATGAAAAATGGATTCCTTACGATGACGTGAAGCGAAAACGGATGTGGTCGAATGGCAGTGAGCTGACACAAACGGTGGCCATGCCAGAAATGATGGTCAGGTAGGTTTTGCTTTTCCTGGACGTTTCTAGCCGATTTCCCGAATAGAAATGAAATTTAAGGGACAAAACGCATCTTTAATATTTTCGAATACCTGGTGGAAATGCTGTTCCTCATTTACCCACTCCGGGGTTAGTTCTCGAGCACTTCCTCCTGGACGTTTTCCAACCGTTTTTGGTCACTTTGAACTTTTCGACAGTAAACTCGCAAATGATTGACATTATTTTCCCCCCTACGGCCAAACTCCAAATTCGAACCTGTGCTGTACACAAGTACTGTAAATTAGTTGGAAAGTTCTTATAACTCGGACCTGGAATCAAATGATTACCACCTTTGCAGGTGAAAAATTTGCCTCTGAAGAAGCTTGTAAAAGTCAACTGTCGCAGTTTTTGGACAAGAATTTCTATGAGAGAGACATAATGAAATTTCCTTAAAAATTACAAAACTTTATCGAACAAAACGGTGCATATTTTACCTAAATTGGGGTACTCTCACTGTATAACTGTATAAATAAAGCCTTCAAATGCATGCAAAAATAATGAATCTATTTTTACTAAACCTAGAATCTAGAGTGAAAAAAATTTCCTAAACACGCAAATAGTAATTTTAACCAACAATTTTTTTAATATAATTTTTTTATATAATTTTTTATATATAATTTTTTTATATAATATATTTCATTTACCTACTTTTAGTTTAAATTTTGTAAGCATTTGCAGTTTTGACTAAAATCTTAAAATAAGAAACAAATATTAAGATTCTTCAAGAGATTTGCAATAAAATGTCGTTGTCTTTGTGGATTTTCAGTTTGTGGCACTGTTCAACATTAATTTTTATGGCAAAATGGTGTGTTTTCGTAACATTTAGATTGAGTTTTAAGTATTGAAAAAAATATAGAGAAAGCGTTGATTAGGAAAAAAATAATTTATTGTTGTGACAGTCAGGTCATGGCTTGGCTATGCTTGAAACTTACAAGTTTTTTAATGAACTTTAAAACATTTAATTGGTTTGTTTTTTAATGAACTTTAAAACATTTAATTGGTTTGTTTTATGACCGGAAGCCCTGTCTTCTCACGCAACGTATATTTATAAATTTTAAAGCTTTTATTTGCCTACGTTAGAATAATTTTTTATATTCATAATATTTTTTTTTAATATTAACTAAGTTCGTTTCTTTTCAATTCAAATTCCAATTCATTTCTGACCACAGTTTATGCTAAAGTGGACCACTGGGCAAAGGCCAACAACTCTTCACTCCACAAACAATCAATGTATCAACAACTGATTGAAATTCTGACTCACTTTTCAGCAAATTCATTGAAGTGAATTGAAAGCAAATAACTGTGTACAAACAAACATTGAGCCTTTGGGCGCAGTTCATGCGCTTTTGTTGTTCGATTTCAATAAGCAATATAAATACCGCAATTTTTATTTGGTTTATGTAAATATTCACTTACCAGCAAATTAACTTTCGTCGCACAAATAAACGCACGCAACAATTTTCCAATTGAATTACGTTGCACACACAATTCGACACAACTAATATTGGATTGAAATTTTTTTGTATATTTTTTTTGGTTTCAATTTTTTGGAATTTTTTTTTAATTTCCGCAAAACGCTTTTACATTTCACAACGCCAACGGGAAATCTCACACATTACAATTGCCGCACGCATCAAGCAATGGCCAGCGCCATTGTATGTTGCTGGTATGTATCAGTGTGTGCGTGTGGCTTTACATTCACTTTTCACAGATGCTTTTTTTGTATTTTTGGTACTATCGTGGCTGTTGCTGTTGCTATTGTTTGGATTGATAATATTGAGAACTTTTTGAAACGATGTAAAATTGCGCATTGAATTGGCGGTCAATTGAAATTTACCGGAATGGGAACGCACACGCATACACACAAAACAAATGCACATGCACGCAACCAGCTGCGAGCAACAGGAATTCAATTGAACAACACTTTTCGCGCACACACAAACACACACACATATTTATATGTATATATAAAAAAAACGCCACTCAGACGATCTCGCTGGTGGGCTAGCAAGTCGAGCGTGCATAATGCAGCGAACACACATAAGCACAGCGCATCCTACGCGCCCATAGGCGCAGCGACACCAAGTTGCGCCGCTTAAAGCAACGTTCAAGGATAAGTATGCGGCCGCGGGGCGTGCAGCGAAATGCGAAATGCTTCGCCAATTGTTGCAATTACCGTGAGCTGAGTGTGGCTGTTGCATGTGCTACAGTTATTATTGTTGTAATTGTTGCCGCTGCCAGCATTGAATTGCTGGCTGCCGCCTTTTACTGCTGCCAATTAAAATGGACGACAAGTGCGAGCAACAGTTTGCAAAAACTGTCGTAGCGAAGTTGAGTGGAGGAGTGCTGGGGCCGGATGGGGATTAAGGCAGCAATAGTCGCTCGACTGCTGTTTTATGGCGCTGCAGCTAAATGTGCGATTTTCCGCTTAACGAGCAACAATCTGCTCGAAAATGTTGCGGCTGCAACTTTAAGTGGGCGGAACAGTAAATGGCGCAACAAATAATTCTCTGCTTTTGCTGTTTTCTTGTAATTCGTTCTTCTCTCTAAACAAAAAATTGTTTAAAATTTCTTCTCTAATACAAAAAAAATGT
This sequence comes from Melieria crassipennis, assembly GCA_963668005.1. Lineage (NCBI taxonomy): Eukaryota > Metazoa > Arthropoda > Insecta > Diptera > Ulidiidae > Melieria > Melieria crassipennis. The sequence goes on along the minus strand of OY764962.1, from coordinate 109,649,295 downwards.
TTCATCTTTTTAATAGAATTTTGTAATTTTCTCAAATTTTTTCCAAAAGTGTCTTTAAAATTTGCAATAAACTTCAAGTCTTTAATACTGTTTTTCGTGTATTTTATTTCCATTTTCTTTCTTTGTTCTCTGCCTTCCGAGTTTACTTTTCTCCTTCCATCTTTCTCATTTTCGAATTACTGAATTGCACGTACGTCGCACCATTTACAACAACAACATCAACACCGACGCCTAGTTCACCTTTTTGGCCCCCGTTACTCTGCCGTTTTATGTCGTTTCGGGTTTTTGTTTTCTTTTTTTTCTATTTATTACTTTTATTGGACCCAATGTTGTAGTCTGTCGTGCTCACTTCTTACACACAACGCGCTTGTCCAGCTGTCTTTGCATGTATATGTAAATATATATGTGTGTGTGTGTATGTGCGTGCGCTTTATTCAAATTTGCCACTAATGCCACAGACATTAAATACGAATTACAACAACAAAACACAACTGAACAGAATATATTTATTATTATTTTTTTCTTGTCTACTTTGCTGCTGCGTTTTTGCCTCGCTTGAACAATTTCCACTTGTGTATCGGCTGTTTTCTTCTCCGGAACACCTTTTGCCACGACGATTGCCAATTGCTAACTGAATTGCGGCAGCTCCGTGTCCTGGCTTATAAATTCCCGTTAGTTTCTCTGTTCGCGGGAGTCAAGAGCCGCAAAGCTAGGGAATACGTGTCGACGGCTGCGGCTGTATGCGTGTAAATGTTTGTGTACATAAGTGTGTGTGTCGTCCTCACGCATCCAGTTAATGTTAACGTTTCATTGACTGGCTTCCAGTTGCTGATAAAGGCCAAACTTTCTGCATGCCTGGAAGCATTGCTCTCGCGTTGCGCTCTCGCTCGCTCGTCTGCCTTAATGCGCTCACCGCGTTAGCTCGTTTAAAGTTTCTATGTTTTCCCATTAACCTCTCACCGCATGCAGCTCTCAATTTTACACATCCTTTCTCACTTTTTCACTCTTTTACTTCCCAACGTGTTTTCATTTCATTTGCTCGCCCGTCCTCCAAATCATTTTTCGCCCCGTCTCCCTGCAAAGCGTGAGTTGAACTTGAATTTTCTTTTACGTTGAACTGGTTTTTGTTACTACGTTGTTGTTGTGTTGCTTGTTATTTTACCCTTAATAAGTGCATATTTTTTATGATGGCGCTTTTGTTCATGTTGTAAAAACTGTTTCAGGGCGTAATTGAGAGCGCACCGTTATCAGTCACCAGCCATGACCCAGCAATGAAAAGCAACAACCGCCGAATATCATTTCAAATGGATTCGCTTTAGTGAGGACCAACGACATGCTGACTAATAAAATTGAATGAATGACAGAAATGTCTGAGCAGTTGGGCAGGCTCAACTTTAGTGATGCTTTTGAAGTCGAAGTTTAGTCTAAAGATTAAACTTACACTTTATAGGGTTTTCATTCTGCCTATGCCTCTTTATGGCGCAGTAACATGGACCCTGTCGCGAAATGATAAAGCAGCGCTTGGGGTGTTCGAGAGGAAGGTGCTTGGCAAAATCTTCAGTCAGGTATTGGTGATGAGTTGTTTAAAGACATGGACGTAGCACAGCGAATTAACATCCAGCAGCTTCGCGGGCGGTAGTTGGAGGTTGACGGCAAAGAGGGAGGTCTGCCTTCTGCGGAAGGATCAAGTTGAGGACGCCCTATCATCTTGTAATCTGACCAACTGGGAAAAGCCCAAGTAGTGATTTCATTTGACTGTATAACTAAATAAAGCAGAGGCACCAGGTGAAAACTTTTGCGGCAGACCGTAAGTTAAGTAAGAAAGTAAGTCTTTCTAAAAAAAAATTTTATGATTTCTTTAAGGGAAAGTACACGTATTTTCATTATTTGTTTAATGGGTAATTAAAGCTTAAATATATGATAGTTAAACTACATTTTAAGTTGTTCGCTAAAACTTGAGTAAATTTTAAAAAGGCATTGTATGTACTTATGTATGCAAGTTTTACCATTGTATGTACATATGTTTTTAGTCAAATTAATTGGTCAGAGCATGCTACAGTATATGTTTGGAACCCTTTTCATCTACGTGCATACCTTGAGATACGTTTATGAATGCAGCACAGGCATCAATCTCACTCCTTATAACTACAACCCCACGTTATCTCAAGCTTTATCACTAATAATTCATAACTCATTCCCTCTACCAACAGTTCTCCCAGCATACCCAACCTACAACACGCCAAAACTGGACACCAATTCACAATGTGCTTATTCGGGATTATTAAGGATTCTTTCAAGCTCAAGTTTTCAATGTAGCGTGATATTTCTTTCAAGTAAAACCTGAAATTTCCAAAGATCTTTTACAAAAGGTAAAAAATTGCAATATCAGTTCTAGTGTAATTATAGGTCGCTGATTTCAAGGCCGGAAACCATTTTTAAAACAAACTTAAAGTTTTTCCAAGAACATCATCATGAAATTTCTTATCTCAACTTAATTAGTGATTTTTGGAATATACAAAAAAATAATTAAAAAAAAAAAACATGACTAGGGGTAAAGAAAATTAAGGTAATGTTCATTTCATATGTTTTTTCTCGATTTGCAGAAAATATCTTTCTCAAAGTAATAACTTTTGAATTATTGAATGAACGCAAATTTATAAAACGATGTGTGAAACTAAACATGAGCCGAAGATTCCCTATGACACTTTTTTAGTAAACTCGTAGGATTGCGTTTTTCAAAGGGTTCGCAGTGGAAAACTTGTGCAAGTATTTATGTATTTAATGATTATTTAATGATGTGTATGATTCACTGCTTAGAGACGGCACACATTCAAAGCAAAAGTGCCTAGGGAGAGCGGTTTAGGTGGGCTGTAACTCGATAACGGGTTGTTATGCTCCCATATGTAAGTAAATAATTAAGTGATGTATGGGTGAGTGGGTTGAGTGATAGGTTTCAGTTTAAGCTTGCCAACAATAGTTTTTGGACAGAAAGAAACGAAGTGTTATGTGTGAAAAACAAAATCAATTCGAAGTACAAAGTCCAATTAATAGTTAAAATATTGAGTGACATGATTCTATTTTTATTTATTTATTTAATTCTTTTATTTATTTTATATCTTACGGCTCATTATAAGCCTATTTCATTTTACATTTTTTTTTTTGTAAATATAAAAAATATAAAATTATCTTATTGCTATTGCTGAACTCAATACAACTTATCGCTTGGAATATCTCTGAATTGTTTACCTTAGATTTATGGTATGAAAAACTATATAATAAAAATAACATTATAAAGCATTTTTGCATAATATTATTGCAGCAAAAAACTGTCCAGCATTTGCTTGTTTGAATTGACATCTAGCACGAAAAGTTCAAATCAACAAAACAACAACAATACGCTATGTGACCAACTTATAACCCCATCAAATAGAAGCAATCCATCTGTATAGCACTTCAAACATGATTCCAAGTACACACACACACATATATAAATTAATGCCAACGTATTTCACCTATGCTCGAACATTTTATTGTTATTGCCATAAAACGCGCCAAAAGCACCGAAAAAATGTTATAAATCATGTGCTGCAACTACCAGCCGCCAAAGCCTTTCTCGACCACAACAACTCTGACTACAACAACAATAGTAGTACACATAACAAGAGCAACACGATGTCGCTGTGGCCACACACCGTTAGGGGGCAATGGCAGCCATGTAGACGCGTGGAAAGCATAGGCAGACTGCGCACCGGGTGAGCAGTTAGTACAACAACATTCGATCCATGCGCTAATAAAGATTTCGAGTTTATTGTATTGCAACAACAACAACAATACAAAGAAGATTACATGAGGGAAAACAGCAAAAAGTCAAATGGAAAAATGTACATAGAGCACAGTGAGTGTAGCATATAACGGGACCGAAATGAAATATTTGGGTGATGTGACGAATCGAAGCCAGAGTGAAGTGAGCTTAAAGGTTATGTTAGGTTATGTGAGGTATTTTCCTTTGCATCTCGATGCTATCTGCGTTTTAAGGAAGTTAGGTTAGGTTTTTTCTTGGCCTCTACACTACACAGTATATTATTTCTTTAGTGTATTTAAAAAGTTTAATTAAGTAATTATAACAATTTTGAATGCGATCAAACATAAAGAAAAGTAGATTTGATTAGGTTAGATTGAGCTACATAGTATGATCCATAATGTTTTTTTTTTTTTTTTTTTTTTTGACTGGCACGACAGCCCGCTTACGCGAGACTAAGGCCTAGCTTCCCGCAACTACCCGTGTTGTGCGTGTGAATTTGTACACGGGTTGGAGGGACCTACAGTTTTAATGCCGGTTCCGAACGGCAGGTTGGGAGCTTTTTCATAAGCAATTTTTACTCTCAGAGGTTTGCCATTTCCAGCTGAGAGGACAGCCACCGAAAGAGAAAACGAGTTTTCCCGTTATTTTTTTTTTTATGTGTTATTACAGGCAGTATTTGAACCTGCGGTTGCTGCCTGCGACTCGCGGTCCAACGCACTAACCAACTGAGCCACGGCGGCTGTCCATAATGTACCCGAAATTAATTCGGATGGCTAAGTGAACAGTTCGCCGCTCTCTTTGGGCAATCCCTATGTCGTATTACCTGTAAAGTTATTACGTTACCAAAGCGATGACTTGTTCGTTTAATAGAGTCTTTGAACTGAAATTAGAAACATTACATTTCTAATTATGTCACTAGTCAGCTCTTCAAAAGAGGGTAAAATTTCATTAAATTTAATTTAATTCCTTTTTGCAGCCGTCTCCTGCTGTCGAATCGACTTAGCTTCATCAGCAAGTCAAAGTGATTCGTACTCCGAGACTAAAGCAATCTTTCTTCATGAATGCAGAGTAAGTGCAACGAGTTCACTGTACTTAAAAATCGCCTCTAAATTGCATAATTTCTAAGAAATCTGATACATATTGTAGAGCTTTCGGAATCAGTTCACATTTTTGAATACAATTTATGAAAAGAGAAAACGTTTTGCATTTCGCAAGTTTGCTATATTTAAAAATTGATTATTGGAATGAAAAACTATTTATGCATGTTTTTGTAAGCGATCACATTCTGTGATTATTTCTTCTTAATCTTGAAAAACTTTTTAACTTAAACTTATACAAAATGCCATCATGAAACTATTATAAAATATTTAAAAGTCAAGCTACGCACTTACAATTTCACTACCAGTGGCTATCAAGTTCCTGACACTGTTATTTGAATTGTCCTAAAGGCAGATTTTTCATAGCATACTTTCAGGCATTGTCTTGAGCATCCAAATCGCCCATCGTTGCTACAAAGCAAAAGTAAACACGGCTTTTATAATTTGTAGCTCCTCTAATAAGTCTTAAAATACAACAACAACAACCAACTAGCATAGAGTGTATTAACTCGTAACAATAGATATTTTCCGTTCGTGGCATACAAAAATAGAATGACAATCGAAGGAGTATTCAAATGGCGAAGGCAAGAGTAGAGAAAGAGAGAGTAGAAAGGAAACAAAGCACAATGCCGTACACCCTCCTGTTGCTTATTCGTATGCTGTGTCAGTAAATTAATATTTATTTTGTTTGTTTTGTTTGGCTTGCTTCCCATTTTTTTACACACACACACGCGCCGCTTTTGTTATGTATTGTTGGTGCTGTTGTTAGTGCTGTCTGTGGCAGCGGTAGTGGCCGGTAGTCGTATTGTGTCGCCGTTTTTGTTGCTATTCAGCATTTAGCATTGAAACAAAACAATTGCGCTGCAAATGCGCACACGAAAATACACACCCACACACGCCAATACAGCGGGCACTTTTACGCACACCCACACACACATACGTGCGTGCGCCCATTGTCACATTCATTGATATTGAAGTGATGGAGCGGCACTAAATAAACGACAGCCAAAAGCGCCGCTGGACTTTTCGCAAAAGCGCCGCGTTTTCGCTCAGCAACCGTTGCGATGTTTTCGCTCTCTGTGCAACGTACGAAGAAAAACATAGCAAAAGCTCACAGGCGCACGAAAGCGCACAGTGGCAGTGGATACAGGTGGACGCGGAGCCACAGGTCTGCGTGGGGTGGGGAGTTTTACACTTCCGGTGTTGCCGTCATGTGTGTCGGCTTTTTTGTGTCTGTTCCGCGAGTCGACACCTTCCACGGTCCTTCGTACGGAGAGCCCACACTTTGCTTTGCCGCCCACATGGCTTTCGCTGTGGGCCTTCCCTGTTCGACCTGACCTACTTTCCTTTCTTCAAATTTCCGCTTTCCGTTCACGGCTGTTTCCTTAGCGCTCACTCACTTTCACCCCAATGCGTTTAGTGTTGCGGCAGCGAGCCGAGCAGTGAGCCAATGTAGAGGGACGAGGCGAGCACTATTCATACATCAGAATGCATTTCCGTTTATTTACCCACTTTAAATATCTCGAAACGGAAAACCCAACTGCACTCCGGCACGTTCACACTCGAGAGAATTCCGTGCGATTCAGTATGCTGGATTTTGTGTGGTTTTTGTTTTCAGTTTAGATTTCGAACAACACAGCATCACATATTTATGTAGCATCACACATTCGTCATTGTCAGCGCAGGCTGCGTGCTGCGGCTTCTTCTGCGCCCAACGTGATGTATCATCATTAAACACCTAATCACACCCACATACGCATGTCGTAGGTCCTAATGCTTTAATCAGCGCCAACTGAAATCATCATAACATGGCCCTGCACTTGTCCTTGAATACCGCCTGCGGCCGCCCATTACAAGGCCAATTTGTGTTGTTGGCCATTTGCGTTGCGTGCACAAATGTACGTCGCGTCGCCCCATTGTGTGTCGTTGCTTCAAATCATTGGCTCATTGCGCTGTTTCAGGAATTTTCCACACACTCCAAAGCAACACGAAGCGCCGAAGCAACGAGCAAACACGGACACATGCAGAAACACACATCGCCCAACCGTTGAGCCGTTATCCGATCACGCACACAGGCTGCTGCCGTAATCGCCTCACCGGCGCATTGCATTGACATTTTTGCTCCATTTGTCAGTGCAACGCTGACACGTTTGTCCTTGCAGCTGTTTCGTATTGCAGCCAAAGTTGCAAGTTCATTGCTGCACCGGCTCACTGCGCCCCCTTTCTTCGTTTCGGCCATCCATGTTCAATACATTTAAGACATTCTCGAGCGATGGCGGCCATTGCGAGATGTCCTTCTGTTCACCACTGGCATTAAAGGCTGACTGCCTTTTAATTAAAATGTTCACCTTGCGGCTGCAACCACATTCAGGCGCTGCATCTTTGGTTCGGTTTAAGCACATACAAATATGTATGTATGTGCACTTTCGTATAAGAATATATCAGCCCTATTCACAATTTTGTGCCAAGTGTCTTGCATTGTTGCATTTGCCAGATGATGTAGTAAAGTTTTACTCTAAAGTACACTAACAAAATACACAGTGATTCATTTGCTAGACCCTTGTAAATATGCAACACTTGGAATCCATAGTTTAACATATATTTGCTATGCACAGAATTGAAAAACTGACAGCTGTTGGAAAGAGTAGTAAAAGGCAGTGGCGGCTTAAGGTGCTCGTGGGCCCGGGGCGGCGACGGCTGAGGGGCCCCCACAAACGGTGCAGAATAAGTTTGCGTACAAAACTAATAACTGGAATTTCCGGTTATGCTTTTTAATTTTTTTTGGAAAATTTGTATTCTATTGAACAGTAAATGGACAGTAAAGGGACAAATTATTTTGAAACGTATATGTGCTTGAAATTTTATAGAAAGCAATAGAATCCCAGAGAAAAAATGAAAAATTGATAAAAGGATAATCTTACTAAATCTTTCCAAATTTGATAAAAACTTTCGTGAAATTAGGAAAACTTTTGGGAGAGCAAACTCGTCATTTCAAAAAGCCATCTTAAAACTAAAAAAAAACCAGAAAATCTTGCTTCGTTACTACGATCTGACCATTATTTTAAGCAACCCAAGCAGGAGGATTAGATTGTTTTGCGATCAGTGCATCATTACACTAGTCGACAAAAAATGGGCCAATCGCGTGCATAGATAAAGTGTTTTCTAGACTAACTTTGGCCGCTGAACATGAAACTGAAAATAAAAGAATTTTTTAAGAAGCGTTTTCAAAAAATCTTCGAAAAACGAGTTTTTTTTCTGTTGTTTCAGTTATGAGCACAAATCTCTTGAAAGAATATGGATAAAACAAATTATCCCCCCTAGTTTTAAAATCTAAGATGAAAGATATATTATTATTATATATTTTTTTTAGCAAATATATTACTTGAGCAAATATTAAGCCTAACATCAATAGAGTTGAAAGAAAAATGACAAAGTTATGATGCAGTGAGTAAAAACACCAACTTTACATTTATTACTCTGTGCGAACAATTTTTTTTTTGCCGAGACCCATCCAAATTTGGATATAGACGTGAAACTAGAGATCATTTATAGTAATCAGGCATAGTCAGTTTTTCATTTTCTGGCCCAAAGTCCTTTTTAAAAAACTTTAAAATTTTAAGGACATACACATTTCAAATATTTTTATAAATATATGCGGTTGTGCAATGATGGAAATATGGGTATCAAATTAAAGACATCCTTTTAACTAAATTTTCAATTTTGAAGTTTCAGGACCAAAATATGTCAGGTAGGGAAGGTTAGGTTAGGTTAGGTTGAAGTGGCTGCCTCTGTATGAGACACACTTAGGCCTCTTAACGGGCCCGTTGTGATACCACAGGATTCCACCCGTTTGAAATGCGTATGCAACACTGTTTTTTCAACATGTGATACAACACACATTTCAAACGGATGGGGAAAGGGAGGGGAGGGGACCTACAGTTTAACGCCGAATCCGAACGGCGATGGGCAGTTTTTTCTTTCACACTTGGAGGTTTTGCCATTGCCTGCCAAGAGCGCACTTGTGCGATTCTTGTAATTCTCATTCCCTTCATGTGGATAGTGATAGAAGTAGATGAGTGTTTTTTCCAGCCCTAGCCAGGAATCGAACCCGGGGCGCTCGGTATGAGAAGCCAGCGCGCTACCCGCTGAGCTATCGAGGCCGCTGTTTTCCCAGGTAGGGAAAACATACATGATTTGGATTTCAGTCTGTAGATTCATATATCGAAATTGTATTCTATTTCAAAGTTCCAGTCTAGAAAACAGTTTTATTTTTAGGTTAATTTTTCGTGTCGAGTAGTTCAGAAATGTACAGAAATATTTTATAAACCCCAGTAGCAGTAGCTTACTGACAAGGGGCATAGAATTGTTTTCGTAAAAGAGTCTATCAAAGAAGAAAACCGGATTTCCGGGACGATGTGTTGTTATCCAACCAATAATTATAAAAATAATAATAATGACTGTAAATTTGTCGTCTACAAAGTTTAATGAGGTTAAGTAATTGCGTAATTCGCACTAGTTTACAAGCAAACCCTAAGATTGCAATATTTAATTTTTAACTTAGAATTTTGTATTTGCATACTTTGCACAAAATTTTAAGTTAAAAATTAAATATTGCAATCTTCGAGGGAAAATTTTTTGAACATTTGCAAGCAATTGTTATTTAGAAAGGATGTTTTCTTGCTTTTATTGAACTGAATTTGTTATTGCAATTTCAAAGTCAATTTTCGATACTTTGTCTCTTTCAATGGATAATTGTGGAGCGCAAATAGTTTTTTACAAATTTCAGTTTTGAAAAACTTTAAATTTTTATATACAAGCTTCTCTCGGGGCCCCCCGCAGCCCGGGGCCCGGGGCGGTCCGCCCCTCCGCCCCCCCCCCCCCCCCGTTAAGCCGCTACTGGTAAAAGGCGAAAAATAAAACTGATAACATGGAAAATAAAGAAACGAATTAAATGGAATGAACTAAATGAAAAGTGGGGTGATGAGGACATAAATAATATACTAAATCATCTCCCAGGAACTCCCGAAATAGAGGTAAGGAAAGCTGTAACTGGCCGCTTTCACAATAGCTGTGAATTTCGTGTTTGGCAACATGTATTGCAAACTAAACAGAAAAAGACTGCGCACAGTTGGAGACCAATGTTTGCTATTGCACAGAATTGCAATTTCAAATTAACAAAATTGTGAAGAAAACTATCCTGTATGGTATATAACTGACCTCGAGCTTCACCTCAGGCTCGCAAGAATGGGAAAAAGGTTGTTGTTGGTTAGTGGTTAGTACGTTTAACATAAGACGCAGAATTGAAGGCCGAAACTCGCCAATGAAGACCAATTTTTTTAAGCTGATTGAAATCTAAGCTAAGTGATTAAAATCCATAGTTCTCTTTTTAAATGTGAACAGTGAAAGTTTTCATTCACCTACAAGTCTCGGTCTTTGATGCAATTGGACTAACAGTCGAGTTATATTTATATATTTTTATATAGTTATTATTATATATGAAATACGACTACAACTACCACTACTTTTTGTCGTGTCTGAGCGATCAATGGAATTTACGAATTATCGCATTATTCAGAGAGAAAGAGCTATTGCAAATATTAACTTAAAGGTCTTATTCAAATTTACAACTATAATTAAAAAGTCGACCATGCAGTCAATGCTCGCACCCGACTTGTATTTGAATTGAAATGTGATCAAAGTACAGAGATCAAAGTACGCAGCCGAGTAAAAGCATCCTTCCAACTTTCGAATTCTAATCCTTTTTATTTTGACTTGCTGCCGAAATTGGTTTACTCAATTTGTAATCGTTAATTAAAAGCAATATTCAAACGCATATTCTTTGCACAAAACTGCATTTCGATTCGAAGTTTATTTACTGATTTCAATTAAGACCTAAATAATTTATTTGTTTTGCACAAAAGCTCAAAAATAGACAAAGGTACTCATACAAAATATTATTCAAATAGCTTAAATAAATAGATGGGAGCCCAAATTGAATTTCTTAACTCGCAAATTACTCATAAAGGCATAAACCCTTACAGCCAGACGCGGACGCAGACCGTTGTGTGATGTTTGCAAAACACAAAAACAATAACAACCATGGAAGCGACTGGCTCAGTAACTTCGATTAGAACGACTGTGAATAGCCAAATGAAGCAATCCTTTGCTAACAAGACAAATTTGAACAGCGCCCAAAGGAAGCCAAAGGCAGAACTGTCAGACGCACGCAGAATTCAAAATCGGGCACATTGTTGAACGATAAGTCCCCGAAAGTGTCAACATTGAGAATCAGCTGTTTAATAATTTTTCGAAATTGTTATGACTTTTTTAGTTGTTAAGCTATACAAAAACCTATGGAAAATGCAGACCACTCCTCTATTTTTGCACATTTTTTTGTTTGACGACGAAACAATCTGCGCTCTAACTGTACACCAAAATCCAAACGCTCCGCTCCGCTCGCTCTAACTTGGCAGTGCAGCGCCTTTTCTCATCAATTATTTACCACTTTTTTCCAAGTTCCTGCTGCTGTGTTTGATTTCGCATTCTTGATTTGTGTTCCGCCCGCTTCCGTGTAACACTCAACCCAGTTACTGGCCGTTCGTAGCTGATGTCAAAATTTCGGGTCAATGCCAACACCAGCGCTCTTCATGAAGGCTTCGGTTGGGTTTAGCAGTTATTTTTGATATTGTTGTTGTAGTTATATTGTTGCTGACGTTTGTTGCTTCGCAATAAAATACCTTCGCGCAGATAAGATTTTGTGAGCTTCTTTTCTTTCGAATCAGCGAATAATTAGTGAAAGTAATTTGTGGCGCAGACATTTCTTCTTTAATATTATTCTTCGCCTTTCATGAATTCTTTTCGCCTTATGCTGCTATCAAACATCATTCGACAATGTTTTTTTTGAATGCGTTGACTTTCGAATTCGAATGGTGCTTCACTTAGACTATGGACGACTGTGTCCTGCGGTTGACGTTAAAGCACTTAAACTTTTAATGACATTCAATATAATGTAAGAAACTGTTGCTTGGAAACTAGTTTCATAACAACGTTAAGAATAGTTACAAGTAAAGTGTTGGAATATTTATCTGACACTTCTGAATTACGGCGTCAAATAATATATAAATTATAATTAGGGTGCAGAACATCAAATTGTGGACTTTACTTTTACTTACTCTTCAATCGGAACGGTCTGATTCTCTTCTCTTGTAGTCCACCTACTCTTAGTGGAACAAGCCTTAGCATCAAATCGCAATCCAATTACACTGGTATTCTTAATTTGGAAAACCTAATTGAAAAGCAAACATACTGGAAACGGTTCGTAAGCAGGGACCGTAACAGTTATAAGCTTAATTATAAAAATCAATGTTTAAGAGTAATTTTTTTACTTTTATTTAATGACTCAACAAATAACAATTATTTTTGATTTTTTTCATATTAGTCCACAAATAACAGTTTTATCTCGATTTTTATTTTAGTTGTCCTATGATAACAATTAATCGTGACTTCTATTTAAAAAAGTCATCAATAAAAATCATTCATTGACTTTTATTATTTAAGCCATCAATAAAAATCATTCAGTGACTTTTATTTTTTAAGTCGCAATATAAAAGTCATTTTGATTAATTGCACTACTGGATTCATTAAATATCGAAATGTATATATATTCTTGATCGGCTCAACAAGACCTGTCTCAACAATTCTATTTTCTGGAAGAATCATAACTTTTGCATGCATTAATGAAAATGACTGTTATATTGCGACTTAAAAAATAAAAGTCACTGAATGATTTTTATTGTTGACTTAAACAAGTAAAAGTCATTGAATGATTTTTATTGATAACTTTTATAAATAAAAGTCACTGAATAATTTTTATTGATGACTTAAAAGATAAAAGTCACTGGCTGATTTTTATTAATGACTTAAAAAATAAAAGTCATTGAATAATTGTTATTGATGACTTTTATAAATAAAATTCAATGAATGATTTTGATTGATGACTTAAAAAATAAAAGTCATTGAATGATTTTTATTGATGACCTTTTATTTACGAGTCGTAAATAAAAGTCAATGAATGATTTTTACTTATGATTAAAAAAATAAAAGTCACCAATAATTGTTATCATAGGACAACTAAAATAAAAATCGAAATAAAACTGTTATTTGTGGACTAATATGAAAAAAATCAGAAATAATTGTTATTAAAGGATTTTTAAAATATAAATAAAAAATAATTCTTATTTTTTAATTTTTCCGTAAAAATCACAAAAAAAAGTGTATTGCCAAGTTTGATTCTCCGTGCGAAAAGAAATGTATTGGTATATTTCATTTATTTGCATGATTTTTCCTTCATAGTAAAATTTTCAATTATAGTTTTCATAAATAACTGTTATTTCCGGTCCCTGTTCGTAAGGCAACAGTAGCATTGTATTCCTGCAAAAGATCAGTTTAAAAAAAAATAGGGTCTGCAATCACGAATAATGCACTGCTTTTTTAATTTCCGTGATCAGGCCTATTTTCTTCTATGGAGCGGTGGTGTGGTGGACAGCACTGGAAAACAGGGTCTATCAGAAGCCATTGGACCGGTTCAAAGATCGACGGCGCTTATCATAAACGACGCCATGCGATCAACACCATTCAAGGGGCTTTAGACCTTGCTCCACTTTCTCCCTGTCGGTCTTTATAGGAAACAAGTTGCAACCCTTTTGGCAGTAAGATTGAACACTATTACGAGATGGATTCGCACTGATTTCGATCACTACCGTATTCTTGGAAAAGTACCCGACATACCCAACGACATAGACTACTCCCAACCATCATACCTCTTTGAGTTCAAAATCTCAACCCACATACCTCACAGACAGGAATGGCAACAAGACACGGTGTCTAAGTAGTGTGGAGTATGTTTCTATACAGACGGCTCCAAGTTGGATGGTAACATAGAGTAGGGGAGTGGTGTTTGTGTGTTGCCATTCAGACTTCGGCAGTGTCTTCCAAGTGAAGGTATTATCCATTTTCAAAACCCTGTCTTTGCATAAACTGCACAACGTCCCTGGAGGCAGGGTTCGGATTTTCACAAACAGTCAGCATGCAATTGAAATCCTCGAAAAAGCCTCCACCACATCGAAAGTTGTCCGTCTTTGCCACTCCCTGCTCAACGAGCTGGGCCTGTGTACAACATCACTCTGACTTGGGTACCGGACCACAGAGACATCAGGAAAAACTACGTAACCAATGAGCTCGCCATCATGGCGGGAGAAGAGCACTTGTTCTATTACCAAACAACTATGGCCCACTTTCAATCCCGAGCTCAAAAATATTAACATTTAACCCTTTCCGGAAATTTGTACGATATATCGTACAATTTTTTCGAAGATTTTTTATTTAGCAAAGGTTGCAAGTTGTGTTTGTATTTTTTTGAAGTTGTGGGTTTGGTAACAGATTTTTTGCGTTTGCTTGCCTGCCACGCCCATCTGTAAACCACGTGACTAATAAAATTCGACTATTCCGCAATTTTCGATCAAAAGTAAAAATTACTAGACGAATTTCTGTTTTACTAGGCAGACACAGGTTATGTAAGGTTAGACATGCGTACTTGCCACTCCCACTACGATAATAAGAATGGACTATATTCAGTGGCTTTCTGTAAAACTGTACGAATTCTAAGTGATTCTGTGTTTTATTGAGAGGAAAAGGGCTTTACAACAGCAACAATGGTTATATAAGGCCGAATAAATGTGAATAAATAGTTTATACAGTACTTTTCGGTTATAACGAACCCGTTTAAAACGATTTTCCGCCTAAAACGAACCAATTTCAAAAGTACGCGCTGTATGTTTTCGCGAACTTTCGGTTAAAACGAACCATTTTGCCCAGTCCCTCGAAGTTCGAAAGCGAAAAGTACTGTATATATCATTTATATTACTTTCGATCAAAATGAAATCACGTTCTGATTTTTTGTTGTTATAATTTATGTTTTCTATCAAAAAAAATCAATGAATTGTTCATAAAACTTAAAAAACCGAAACCAAAAATTCTCGAATTTTTACTCCTTTGCGGATAATTGTACGATATATCGTACAAAATTATTTTTTTGAAATTTTTTTTGTATTCTATTGCTAAAATGTTCAATGAGAGTCAATATTTTGAAGGAAAAATTTGTATCTTAAGAAATGTGGAAATTGACCGGAAAGGGTTAATACATTGTCTTAAAAATTCAACAACAACAAAAAAACAACAAATTAAAAGATTTCCAGAATGGTTTTATTTTTGACTGGCCTTCGATTTATTATTCTTTTCACTTCGAACCAAAGCCATTTACTAAATTTGTCGCCAATATCGAGTCGACTGAGTCGTCAGTGTTAGTAAACTGCTTGAAATTATCTTTGATGTGTCACATTTATGAGCAAAATTATCGCAATAAGAAAGCGAAATTAGAATCAAGTTTCCAAAAATAAATCGGAATTTCGTTCCCACTCATTACAGCAGTAAAACCTTAATTTACTTTCTATTTATGTGGCCATGTTCCTGAAAACTTATAGTGTTGCTGTGCAAAGTTCCTCCTTTCCGAGATAAACCAGTGTCAACGTCCGCATGCAAAATTTGCAACCGCTGAACATTCATTCACGCCGAGCATTCAACAAAATTCCCGGCAGCACACCGAAATCGGCTGCACCTAATTACATTCATACTTATTTATAATTGCTATCCGAATAATTTCTGCGATTTTGTGCTCAGCTCTGAGCCACCGAAAAAAATCATAAAATGCTTAACCTTGATTTAAGGCCCCCGCCGCGACGCTGGAATTAAATTGCTGAGCAATGTCTGTTCCGCTGGCAACAGGCGGAGTGACTGAATTATTTTCTAATTTGCTCAGGACTACAAATATTTCAAAGGATTCGCGCTCACACACACACTCCAGCCAGCCGAGGGGGCCGAGCGTGATTTCAGTAAAGTTGTTTCAGCGGCTACGCGCAATCCCGAACGGAAGTGTGTCGCTGTCACATCGACCCACTGCAGGCGACATCGACGGGCAACAGTAACCATAACAATAACAATATTAACCATAACAACAGCAACAACAACACCGCGACTCTGCAACATTTCAATATCCTGCAGCTAGTAACTGGCTTCGCTCAGCGCCGTTTCTACGTCCCCACACCCCCACCAGCTGGCAGCCGCGGGCCTGACTTGCTGACTGGCAGGCTATGCCGCATATTTCCGTTTCTCCGTTATCATTTTGCTATGCAAACAATTCCCTCTGTTTCGTATACTGTTTATGTAAACACAAATAAGAACGAACGCACACTGCAGCCGATAATCCTTCGTCTTTGCGTTTCCACTTCACTTCGTACTATCCGCAAGTGCTTCGTGCAGCGGTGTATGAAGCACTTTTTGCGCGCGTACTGGATTTTTTCCCACCTCCCACCGCCTAACGAGTACTGCAGAATGCGGATTGCGCGCCGGATTTGTGTTGCGCCAGCGAAACTGCAACAGCGCGCAAGTGATGTGTGCAGCCAAGTGCGACGTTTAATTGACTTAAACTCAACTTGAAATTGAGATCGTAATTTTTCTTTATTTCTTGTTTGTGCTTTATTTTTAGTTTTTCTTGCTATTGCCTCGAAGTTTGTGCTAATTATTTTGCAGCGTTTTCATTGCAAGGACAAAGCAAACGTATATTTGTTCAAAGGATTTAAGGACCACTGCACAGTGATTCGACTCCATACAACCGCGGGACAAAATTGGAAGGAGTGGTCCGTTCTTCATAAAATTTGGTATACTAGTTAATCATGGTCTGCTGAATTGAAATCTCCATTTTGTTTTTCTTAAAGCCAGAATAGTCCTATTTGATGACGAGTTTGTTGAACTTTGTATCCTACTACAAAAAGTGTCAATACTCGTATCCAACGAGAAGAACAAGAAAAACGTAAGTATTCAATTCAATTCAATGGCGAATCTGATGAACGTTTTTAAACTGTTCCAAAATATTTTCATATCTACCGAGAAAGATTCTCGGGAATCTGGCATTAAAGCCAGAATGGTCCTTTTTGATGGAGAATTTATTGAATTTATTTATATTTATTTATTTATACTACTACAAAAATTTTCAATACTCGTATCCAACGAGAAGAGCAAGAAAAACGTAAGTATTCAATTCAATTCAATGGCGAATCTGATTTACGTTTTTAAACTGTTCCAAAATATTTTCATATCTACCGAGAAAGATTCTCGGGAATCTGGCATTAAAGCCAGAATGGTCCTTTTTGATGGAGAATTTATTGAATTTATTTATATTTATTTATTTATACTACTACAAAAATTTCCAATACTCGTATCCAACGAGAAGAACAAGAAAAACGTAAGTATTCAATTCAATTCAATGGCGAATCTGATGAACGTTTTTAAACTGTTCCAAAATATTTTCATATCTACCGAGAAAGATTCTCGGGAATCTGGCATTAAAGCCAGAATGGTCCTTTTTGATGGAGAATTTATTGAATTTATTTATATTTATTTATTTATACTACTACAAAAATTTTCAATACTCGTATCCAACGACAAGAACAAGAAAAACGTAAGTATTCAATTCAATTCAATGGCGAATCTGATGAACGTTTTTAAACTGTTCCAAAATATTTTCATATCTACCGAGAAAGATTCTCGGGAATCTGGCATTAAAGCCAGAATGGTCCTTTTTGATGGAGAATTTATTGAATTTATTTATATTTATTTATTTATACTACTACAAAAATTTTCAATACTCGTATCCAACGAGAAGAGCAAGAAAAACGTAAGTATTCAATTCAATTCAATGGCGAATCTAATGAACGTTTTTAAATTGTTCCAATATATATTTTCATATCTACCGAGAAAGATTCTCGGAAAGCTGACATTAAAGCCAGAATAGTCCTATTTGATGAAGAATTTATTGAATATATTTTTATACTACTACAAAAATTTTTAATACTCGTATCCAACGAGAAGAGCAAGAAAAACGCAAATATTCAATTCAATTCAATGACGAATCTGGTGAACGTTTTCAAACTGTTCCAAAGTATTTTTATATCAATCGAGAAGTGTGACAAAGATTCTCGGGAATCTGACATTAAAGCCAAAATAGTCCTATTTGATGAAGAATTTATTGAATTTATTTTTATACTACAACAAAAATTTTTAATACTCGTATCCAGCAAGAAGAGCAAGAAAAATGCAAATATTCCCAGGATTTAAAATTTAGACAAAACTTTAAGGCACATTTAAACTTCCTTTTTTCACTAGTAAACACAAATTCCATACCATTTCTCGCTAACTTTTGAAATACCCAAAAGTCCCAACAAGTTGTTTAAAATTTCGCACTTTATGACGAGCTGAGCGTAATTTATAATCAGCTGTGTGCTGATTTTCGGCACATAAATTCTTTATTAGCGCTGCAGCCAGTGGGAAAATGCGGCAAACACCTTTCAATGTGCGTAATCATACTCGAGGACAGGAAGAGCGAACAATTCGACAGTTCACATGCGAGCATGTTTGTTGTTTATGTGTGCGTAGATGTCTTTGTGTGCGAGTCTATGTGTATGCACTAGTTATGTATGTGTGTGTTTACATGACAATGAGTGCTGCAAACTGCATTTGCTTGCCAGCGCACATCAATTCCAATGCCTCGGAGCGTTTCTTGCTGTCGCTGTTGTTATCCTGGCCGACATGACAACCAGCAAGCAAAGTACCCGCAGGTAAGCACTTTTGAATTAATTATGCCTGAACGTTAATGAGCAATTCTACGAGCAGATTAGAGCGTATGAAACCATCAAATTACATCCAAACAGCAATCTTTATACAACAACACATTGTTGGCCATTGTCGGTTGCACCTCAAAGTATTTGAGCGGATTTCGCTGGCTTGTGGCCAATTAAAAGCGTTTGCAATGAAGAATGCAGTGGTAATTTGTTTCTTCCCTCATTCACTTTACATAGTTTTCCTTTTGGATGAAAAATGGAATTTTTGCAAAAATTTCGAATACCATTGAAACGAGCTTGAAAAAACTGCAGCAATAATTGTTGTTTATAATCAGTTCCAAATTATACGTGTAATTATAAAGAAATCAGTTTTTTAAAACATTGAAAAATTATTAAACAATAACTTCTACAATTTTCTTTGAGACAAAAGTGTAAAACATTCAAATTGAGCCGAATAATGTTTCACTCGAATGCTGAATAAATAAACGAATTCAAATAATTTTGAACCAATCGAAGGCCACCGCTTTAAGTTACTCCATAATAACGATGATGAAAATGTTAAGTGTTTAGTAATGGCTCAGTGGCAAGAAAATGTAAACACAAGCTCTGAGCCCTGCCGCCCCCCTCACAAAAACGTGCAACAATACAGTAGCACCGCACCGCAGCGCACATCGCGTTGCGTCGCATCGTCAGCGGCAATGGTTGCCGACGGCCATAACTTAATTTGGGCCGAAATTGTTGCCAATGAAGCAGATTATAATTTCGACACTTTGGCAAGCAGCACAACAAATCAGCATGCAGACAGGATGAAAAACAAACAGACATACAAACCGACAAACTGCCAGTTGGCAAAGTTAATAGGCAGAGCTTCTTAATAAATAAAAGGTGTACGGCCGCATTAATTGTTATACAATGCACTGCACAGGCAGGCTACAATAACAACAACAACCACAGCCAAAGCATCGGGAAAACGCGTACAAATTTGGTATTTTACGATTTTATGAAATGATTGCCTTAATTTAAAATGTTTTGTGAAAAAGGGCACACCTCATAACAGATGGCACTCGGACAATAACCGGGAAATAGATGATTTAGAGTATTACAACAACAACAACAACAGACTTAACAAGAGAACAAAATGCAATTTCAAAGATAATAAGACTAATGAAAATTGCCAACACGTGAAGCGAAATGTAAGAAAAGTGAGTCGAAAAAGAATAAAGGAGGTTGTAAATTTTTCCAGGCAATTCAGATTGGAATGAATCTGTAAAGGATTTGAAGAACAACAACTCTTATGAATTGAAAGGAATCTTTCACTGCTGCAACTTACATAGTGAATGTTGTATGTATTGTAGAAAAAAACAAAACTAATTTGTCACACTCGCCTCGCATTTTTCTATAAGTTAGTTGCAAAAAAATGGGATTTGCAGTACAATCTGGGCATCTATAGTGGAAGAATCCCATTCCGGTTGTACCTAAAGCAGTAAAATACAATTTACTTAAAGACTTCGTCGATCTATAACTCTACCCAGTCGGATAAGAAAAGAATCTCTATATGCCTTTAATTGCAGTTGTGATAGGTCTCGGTTTCGGTTTCAGTTTCCAAAAAATGGCCGAACAGCCGAAACCGAAACTTTCTAGAATATTTTTTACATTATATTGTGTAACAGATATATAGTGAAAGGAGGAGTAATTTAGCTGCCAGCAATGTAAATAAACTTCTTTTTTTAGCATATAATATTAAATTATTTAATTTTGAGTATTAGCGAGTAAGGGTGATTTTTTCATGTTTACGTTTTTAAAAAATTAATAAATTGTTTTTAATAATAAGTATTTATTTATTTATTATTATTATTATTATTATTATTAATTATTATTAATTATTATTTATTTATTTATGCTATGTTTGTTGGTTTGTTCTTTATTTACTTAATGTAAAATTCGTTTATTGAAAAAAGTGCTTGATATGGTGATTTTTATTTCAACTAGAAAGTTTCGGTTTCAGCCTAATATTAAAAAAAACCGAAACTCGATTTCGGCCCAAAAAAGATGTTTCGGCCAGACACTACAAATTTCTATGCGAATTTGAGTTTTATTGTCTAGTCTAGTATTAGGCATTCAAAATAAGAATTTATGTGTCATAAGCAGGGAAAGGATTTTGAGGACCTAAAAACCTATAAAAAGGCAAAAAAATAGCAAAAAAGGCACGGAAAGGCACTAAAGGCAGAAAAAGTCACTAAAAACTGCATAAAAAGGCAAAATACGGCATTAAAAACTGTTAAAAAGGCAAAAACAGGCATTTAAAAATAAGAAAAAAAATACTAGAAAATCTAAAAAATAGGGGAAACGGTAAGTATTTTTTTTAAATTTTATTTCATCTGACGTATGCAACATACAATATTTATACCTCGTTTTTTGTAAAAGAAAAGGAACATCAAGGTTTTCAAAGATGGTTTAAAAACTAAAACAAAGATATTTTAATTGAAATGTAGGCACATATTTTAAATTCATATTTTAACTTCTCATATAAAAGCTTAAAAGCCGTACTTGTATAACATTTGGCAAGTTTTTTCTTTAAATTTTCCAATGCACAACAAAAAATAACGGCTTAGGAATGATCAAATCAATGTAAAAGCATCGATAAGATAACGAAATTGCAATGTTTCCAACGTTTAGTTTTTTTTAGTTGCAATGTATTTTTGCGAAACAAAAGGGGGAAAATACGAGTATTAAAATAAAAAAAATAAAACGGCGCTCGACAAATCTTGAAAAAGGTATTTTGTGGCATTTATAGGTAAAATAGGCACTAAAAATGCATTTATGGGTGAAAAAGGCAAACTGCCTTTTTAAGGCAAAATAAAAGTCTAATCAGGAGGACCTAATTCGTGCTCATTTTCAACCAGAAATGCTCTATCTAGCAGCAAACAAAAAAGGCAATTTCCACAAAATCCTTTCCCTGGTCATAAGTATGTAATTCCTTGAAAGGCCTTAAAACGTATTTCGAAAAAGTTAAAATTAAAATTAAATTTGTAAGGTTATTCTGAAAGTATTGAAAACAAATGTGTAATGATTTATTGGGTTGGCAAGTAAGTTATTCCGTTTTTTACGAAAACATAGCGTCAGGTTTGTTATGAAAGAATTCTAGCAACGTTATGATTTATTCCTTTTCACATTTGATATCTGTCACTTTTATATTTCTTTCAAATACTGCGCAAATTCTGGTTCCAACGAACATATTTCACATATTTTTATATTTTCATTCTTTTGTTTTCGAAATGGCAAGAAAGCTGCTGACGCTCACAAAGAGATATGTGAAGCTTATTGTATTAATTGCTTAACCCTTTCGCCACAGGTCTTTACTCTGTAAAGTTAAAATTTTAAACTTATCAATTTAGTCTTTTGTGTGGTTATATCAACATCATTCCATAATAATTTAAATAAATAAATAAATAATAGCTGCAACCATATAAATAAAATTATTTAAAAATGTTATCTGAATTAAAGTGAAAAGTCAAATTAATTTTTTTTTTCTGTTTTTTCTTTCTTTACTATGTAAAGATATATCATTAAAAAAACGTGTATACCTACTTCTCTTCTTTAAACTTCGATATTCAGTTTATTATTTTTGTATAAGTTATTCCCAAAACTTCAAACTGTTGTAAGGAACAACAAAAACATTTATTTTTGAAGTCATAAAGGGTTTTGACGTCCATAAATTAGCATGTTGCCATATGGCATCAAAATAGCGAAAGGTTTAACTGAAATGTATGTTGTGTATTTGAGCTGAACCCAACAATCAATTCAGATGTTCATAGTCTAAACGGGAAGAAGGAATTAAAGAAGAATGGCAAGAATTGATAAATTGTTAAAATGGTTAAAATTTTATGAGTTATTATGAATACAATTAACATTCTTCGCTAGATTAATTTGTTCTTGAACTTTTAGTTATTGGACTCTTAAAAGATCAGGAATTGGTAGAGCAGGGATCATTATAAAAAATCGTTATGGTTATTTTTAAAATCTTTTGCTTGGATTTTTCTTTGTTATGAAACTTGGCTTTTATGTTTTTCTGGAACAAATTATTCGTTGTCCTTCCAAGCTAATTTTTCATCTGGTAAGTGTAACCATCACTCATAAACTTACTGACCAAATGATTTTTTTTTTTTTGAAAGTGATGCGAAGATGAGTGACCATTACCTCTAAAGGATCACTCAAAGCTGCATTAAATCAAATTGACGCAATTTCAGTCAAAAGTTATATTACAATTAAATCCAAATACAGTGATCAAATGAAATAAATCTATAAAAACTCAAAGAAGATTATTACTAAATATTATTATTATTGATGGGGATAATGCACTGCGACCAGTAGATTAGTTATTAAAAAAAAACATGCGCACATGTAACATTCTACTTTCAAAATGATTTTTTCAAATGACATTTTGATTGAGATGTTTATATTTTTGTAAATAAACATGTACAACAAACAAAAGCCATTACGCAGAAATCGGGAAGTTGCAAATTAAAGGCTCGGAGAAGAGAATCGAGTATTTTGATCAATTCAAAACCTTGCAACAACTTTCAAAAGGAAACTGCTAACAAAATCAATAAAAAAAAGTTATTAAACTTTTTAAGGAACACAAATACACACATTCACGGATGCACAGAAAAAAAAAACACACAGATGCACACTCACACACTGCCCTATAGCAATTTACGACGAAACAGAAACTTTCCGTGGCGCATTTTTGACGTGGTGTTTTTTCCCCCAACGTAACAATAACAACTCCTTTCATTTTCCCCTCATTTGGCTTAGTTTATCTCAAATTCTCTTTTACTCTGCAAACACACACTCGGAGCATTGCTTGTTTATGACGACTTAATAAAATTGAAATTAATTCGCCGCAGGCTAGTCAGCCCTTATCCCAGTCCCCAATCAAATTAAATTGTAAACATTTTTCGAAAAAAGTTGCTTGTGTGTGAGAGGATAACGAGCTTTAATGAGTAAATATTTATTTGGAATTTCAAAATTTTAAGCTGAAAATTTCAACAACTTATGAAAGTGATTTGTGAGTGATTTGTTTATTTTTAATACCGTTACAAGATTTATCCTGTTAAATGTCAATTCGGCTTAACTGTGATCCTAAAATTATGCTACTAAGAATGTGTGAATTTCTGAATTTTGGCATTTTGAAAATCGAAGTTTAGGTACTCAAACAACAAAACAAAATTTTACGGAAGTCACTTTGTATGTGTGTGTGTTTGCGTGCGAGAAAATGTGGAAAAATGCAACGATGCGTTGGTGTGCGGTACCTATTAAGATACCAGCAAAACTAAAAGACCCAAATGAGCGCAAATGAGTTGTTATTTGACAAAGAAACAAGTCAGCCTGCGCGGCCCACCGCCTTCCCAAGCACTGCACTCCTTGGCAGATGTCCTTAGCCGCATCTAACTGGCACTTGAGGCCGCGCACCGCCTATACTTAGCCACCAGCAAAAGCGCAGCCAAATCGAGTGACTTGACAGCTCCGTGTTGACGGGCCGTCACCTACTTCAAGTCAAATGAGCAAAAGCAACACGCACTTCGCCACAAACATATCTCCATACGTGTATGTGCCACGACAGTGTCACCGAGTGCGCCGCCACAACAAAGCAGCGCCATTCATTGGAGCAACGAAAACAACAATAACAACACAACCAAACGTCACTAGGCGTTTGGTGGTAATAGCAACACTGTTGTTGGTGTTAGTTTGACTGTCGTCGGTATCTGGTCGTCAGCGGAAACGCGGCACGGCAACTGGCACGCACATGCAAACGCTTGAACTTGAATGCGCGCGCTTGCCGCTCATTTCGTTGCACCTCTTGGCATTCATGACAACGTTTTGAGTAGTTCGGCAGCCATTTGGTTGGCTCACCGCACTTCCGTTTCCTTTGTTCAATTCAATTGGGTCGGGAAATGGTTGAGTTCGCCTTTGTGTAGGTGTGCGCGCGACAATGAAAGCGACTGTTTGCTGACAGCTTTTGTTGTGCTGCTTCAGCTGTGATTGTTTGCCAATGATTTTGTTGTTGTTTATAGTACAGCAGCTGCTGTTTACTTGTTTTCCGAATTCAAACACATACACAATAACAAAGAGCAGAGAAGCACTTGTGTGCGAGCAATTGTATTGTCCATTTTTTTTTTGTTTTCAATTGACTCTAATTATAGATATTACAAGACCCGATTTTGCAGATCGAGCTCTCCATTTGGTAAATTTATTGTTTAAAATTTAAGCTTAAGGGGTGTGCGCTGCCTTGTTTTAAACCTAATTCTTCTCCCTCCTGGTTCTTGAGTCCAGAAAACATTCTTCATTAAAACGGTAATCAACTGATGTTGCTTTCAAACTATTTGCCGTAGCTAAATATCTCAACTATTTATATATTGTATCAATTCATACTTACACAAATATATGTATACATATATCCATACGACGAGTACCTAAACTTGCATTTTGTTGCTTACATGTGGTCAGGCCTTGCCCAAACTTTTATCACTTACTTTTTATTTAAACCATTTTTCTAAATCAGCATTAAGTTTGATATTAAAATCCTATTGGAGATCTAATTCAAAAAATGTGTTGCTTTTAATCACTCTAGAATTTGTTGTACCATTATAAGGCTTAACACACCAAAATTGCGACACTGCTGGAAGTGAGTAACGGTTAGAATAGGAATTTAAAAACTCTGCTATTCATAGTAATAATAGGCTATGACTTGAACTTCAAAACTATGAAATTTCATTGTGATAGAAGTTATAGTTGAGCTAGTTGAGTTAGATATTATAACATTCATTTCAAGTTTATTAAGTCGATGGTGTACAAGACCTTACAGACTAAGAAAAAAATAAACAGATAAATAAATAAATACAATGGCTTAAAACTTGTTAAGAACACTTAAAGGAAAATTCTTAAATTGAGCCCGACAAAGAAAAGTCAATAAAATTAGCAGAGCTAAGAAAGATCACAAAGCCTAATTGTCCATTCCTTCATTGAGATATTGTCAATAGAGCCAAATATCAACATCTCATTATAAGCTCCCTTCTCTAAGTATACTTCATAGTCACACCTATTCATTTTTCACTCATTAATTTATAAATTTTTTGAACATTATCTAACATTGAGTGAAAAGTTTTTTCAAATACGAATATTCTAATAACACCCCTGTACACGCAACATAACAACGAGTACCACGCACACTCGCCGTCTCTTTCCGTTCATGCCAACAACACGTGTGTGCGAACGAATCTAGTCAAATAGCGCCCACCGAAGAAACAAACTAGCGGCAAGCGCCAGCGAATTTCGATACCGAATTCATTCATTCCATCCCCCGCCACAAGCTACTTTTGTCGCTCGCTCTAACGTTACCACCGCACCAAACAAATGACAATTGCTATCTCGTTCTAGAGCGTGGATTTATGAAGCCATGTCGCAGTGATGCATTTCTATTTTCCACAGTTTTGTTTTTTTCCATCATGTACATATTTACACTGTTTACAATCTATCCCTGCGTGCTTAGAAGATCTTAAACACGAACAAACCTCATTCCAAAACATTGTATACTTTTTTTACACTCTTGCAACCGTATCTCGACGCCACGCTTTCGAAAACGTGTAGAAAGTTGTTGACCTGTAAGAATTTTCATTTCACCGCCAACGCAACCCTGCGCTGGTGAAGCAAACACACATGTGGTTCGTCTCGTTGCTCGTCATTTCAGTCGGAAGAAAAGATTTTTTATTACTACAAGTGGCGAGGAAATACAAGCGAGAGAAAATCCACTTTGAACCGATTTTTCGCGTACAAGACCAGCAAACTGAACCGCGAAAATATGTAAAAATCGTGCAGTAAAGTGTGTTTTATCGATTTCGTGTGCAATTTCCCCGACAAATTGCGCAAGGGCTGCCGGAGAGCGCCCTGGAAAGTTCGGCTGTAAAGAAAACGCGTTCAAGGCAAATTGTAAAGAAATGAAGCAACGATAAAAAAGAAGGCAGCAAAGCAGAGCAGACAACGTGAACCGAAGAAAAAAGTGCGTCGGGCCAATATCGACTGCGTGTCTGCAAAATCAACAATAGCCAGACTTGACCACAGCAGCGCCAGCGTAAGAGCAGCAGTGCCGATACAATACAACGAATCGCGTACCAAGCATATGCACAAAAGGATACCCAGGAGTTAAGCACGGCCAACAATAACAAAACGGCGCAAAGAAACATTTTAGCATCGTCTCGGCCGCGGAAGCCAGACTAGTCAGTCTGCCGTCAGCACCAAACTTTCATTGGGATCTTCTTCCCTTTTATAGCCCTTCAGACTTTGCACATTACGTCCATTCACCCGCCCAACGCGAACTACGCTGTGCTCCACAAGGCTGTCGTGTGTGTGTGTACACAGCGCAGCATATTTGCAATTCACACTTTCTTCCCGTCCAGACACCGAGTAAAAAGCCCTCAAAATTCCACCACAAACACCCACCTCCACCAGCTCCATGCCCGTGTCAGTGGTCTGCGAGTCCACGGCAAATGTAAGCGCGGCGCTGCGCGAATCGTTGGGCAGTGGCTATGCCAGCAGCGCACTCGGTGGCGATGATGCAAAGGCCGGCGCTGCGTCAGCCGGCAATGGCGGCATAGGCAGCAGCAGCGCTGACGATGCCGACTGCTTACAGAGCAAACTAGCCGCGACCGCGAAGCGTGTGCTGCTCTCCAAGATCGACTACGAAGAAGTGACCAACTACAATCAGTCCGTGCTGGATACGCTCAAGTCCAAGTATATTGTGCTGAAGCCCAGTGCCGCAGCAAACGGCAACGGCTTGGAGAATGGACGCGCCTCACCCGCTGCTGGCAGCAATCACCAGAGTAACAATTGCAACTCCAACATGAACGGCAACGGCACGACCGGTAAGTGCGCAATGATAGTGTGTACTCGTATTTTTGTGCGTCCGTGTGTGTAGTTTTCCATGGACTCTGCGTGTTCGAAGTTGACATGAATGCGGTTTTTTCTTAGCTTTTTGTTGTTATAGATGCAGTTACTATGAAAGTAGTCGGCGTTGCCAGATAAGGGCCACCATACCTCAGCGCAGCGTTGCATTCGGGTACCTGCACGACGCACCAGCTACTACGAGTTGGAGTCGAGCGAGTGGCGCTTTTTTTTTGTTTGTTGTGACATTTTTAAAGTTATTGCTCATTTGACAGATTTTTTAACCATGCAGCTGTTATTTCGTGTTAAAAAGTGAATAGCACTTGCATTGTTCGCCTTTTGTACAACCGTTGATACCGAAATCCATACAATTTTCGCCCTCTTCTGGCATTAATCACGTGTGTTGCGAGTCAACACGCGCGTTTAGCGATTTTCCGTGCTATGTTACTTCTCGTTGGCCCCGAGTTCATTGATTTGCATGCGCAGCGCTATTGGGCAACTAGCCACCACACCAGCTATGATCAGGCAAAATGACCATTTAACAACAACAATACGGTCGCTGCTACCAAACATACAACACCACATGTCGGTAGTGGTGGTGTTTGGCGCCGATGTCAGTTGCCTGGTTGGGTTCGGTTCTCGTTTCGGCTCTGTTCGTTTTTCCCCCGCTGGTTGGCTGTGTGCGTGTATGCATCATCGGCCAGACGTCAATAAACAAATACAAAACTGGCATCGCCGCGCCACGCAGAGTTGCCAAACTGTGCAATTTTGAAAAGATCCAAGCAAAACCAATTAATGCTGTGGGTTGTGGATATTGACTTCGTACGGCAGTGTTTGATATTTATCTGAGAAATGGCTTTGCTAGCGTATTGTTAAAGCAATTGCAACACCTAAGTCATGTAATTTAGATTAGTTCAAATGCTTAGAAAATGCATATTTGGTTGCGGAAATGTGGGTTAATTCCCAAGTTAAAACCATATGAACTATGGCAACCTTGTGTATGTCTAGAAAGAGAATGGGATGTCTATAGTGAAGCAAAAACGTTAAATAAAAATGAACGTATGTAAGCGCAAATTCCAGGTGAATGTGGACCACAAAACATGGCTAACAGAAAAAGAAACAGCAAAACGCCAGTGTGTCGGCTAGACATACGAACGCAAAAAAAATATAATCGGAACCGCCACACAAACATTCACGTTCGCAACAACAACCTACAAAAAAAAACAATATTGCGCCAAACTTGCTTTTCTTGATAACATTCGAGAGCAAAACAAGAAACGCAACGTTGGAATGAAGTCGTCAAAGGGGGGAAGGAGAGACGCATGTATGCCGCGACTTCTTGGTGTCTGCTCCGCACATCTCTTATTTTTTTTTTTAATTCTAAAAGGCTGTTGGCGAGATTTTAAGATCTCATATTGCCAGGTTCTCCCTCAGCTGGTTAGTTTATTTAGAAGTGACATATCACACGCTAGTGATTGCACATCTCTTATGTGCTGAGAATTTCGCATTCTGTTTTTATTCGCATTTTATTGTGGCTATTGCCTTTTCGCTCCACCCAAAGTTTGGCGACAAACAAAAAACATTTATAATTTTTTCTATTGTACATGTCTCGTTGCTATCCCCACGCGTATCAAAGTGCAAAAAGAATAAACGGAAAGTATTCCTATACTCTACGCTTCGACGTGTGTTGGGTGGTTCGCAGAAAAGCTTATGAAACACGATGTTCCGCACGCCGGCCTCTGTGCTATTGCGAATATTACCAAACGTTGTCAACACATTTCACGCATTTCAGCAGCAGACAAAAAGCCAAGTACGCAGCACCCAAACGTCAAAATGCCGCATATACTATACCACGTTGAACTACGCTTTACGTAAACTTTCTGAATATAACAATAGGGTAGTAATAAACAATAACAGGAATACCAGGTACAATCCGCAACTTCACTAGAAAAGCCTTGACTGGGCTGGAACTCGACACTTAAAGACTTGAGATTCTAGAAATTATTTTTTAAAATACTTTGACTCCAAATAGAGGTTACTCGGCCTTAAATCTAACCTCAAACTATAAGGGCCTCTAAAATTTCTCAAGTGTGATACGATGCCTTGCAGCAAACGGCACTACCTGGGTCAATATTGGCTAGTAAAAAGTGGCTAAATTCATTAAAATATGCGTGCAAACCAAAATTAACACTGATCAATTTCCAACTTCGCTAACCTGTCGTCGAAATTCTTGCGGCATTTTTGGATGAAAAACTGCAGCACGTGTTTTCCGCTTTTGCTTTCAAAATCAACTATACAGAAATTTTTGCATAACAATTCCGCATATACACATTTAAAAAAATGCTGCACTGATGGTGGCTGAATAAAATATGTATTACAATCTTAACTGGTCACTTAAAGCTGGTGGACCTGGGCGTTGTCAGGACAAAAGGCATCACCTTTATAAAAGTTCGCCTACCTCCCATACCCGCTAGCCATAAATAAAGATTATACGATCTAAATTAGTAATAGTTGATCTTCCAGTTGTTATATTTAGACATAACTGTGATTTATAGCCAATCAATTAAGACATATTTCCAAAAGCAATTGTTAATCTATACCTCAATCCACACCGGACTGTTCGCTTTGGCAATTAATCAGATTTGTATGTATAACTCGACCGATGTGAGCCGCATATCAGCGATTACAAAATAAAAAAAACAAACGTTTTGGGTTGTTATTGCAATAGCTATTTTTGATATCGTTATAAATAACGGTGTTTTCCATTATTTGCCCGGCAAAAAGTAGGGTTACATCACATTGACCACCCTGTCGTCCGTATGAATTTGAGTGGCATTGGCAACGCTGCGAATCATGCGGAATGTGGTGTTATCGCGGCGAATTAACTCTTTCGCCTACAACAGCAGTCTTATCAACAACAACAACAATTTTAGCAGTACCGACAAATGGAATGGAGGGCAACGATTTTGACAGCTCTCTCGCCGTTGGTGTTTATTCGCTCGCCAGCCAGCACTGCACCGTTTTCTTTTGGTTTTTGCCGTTTCATTGCGTTTTTGTCCAATTGGCATTGTACGCCCCACCACCGACCGCCTGCTGGCCCCCTGCCGTTGTGGGTTTTCTTTTCTTTGTCGTTTTAAAATTAGTGCTGAACAAGCAAAGCGAATCGCATAGGGCATAGTTAAGAGGAGGAGGGCTCGTAGTCGCAAAGCAGCGCTGCGAAATGCGTACAATTGAGTTGGACTACTTGGCCTTGTGGCTGATATTCAAATTTTTACTCAGACCCTGCTACACATTACTGCGACACCTTCTTTGTAAAGTCATTAAATTCGGTTCTTATTTCGATTCCACAATCACAGATGCGAACGGCAACTTCAGCGCCAACAGTAATAACAACAACGGCAACAGCACGGCGACTGCCAATGTCTCGTCGAAGCGAGGCAATCCGAATGAGCTGCCGCAACCGAAACGCATACTGTACCCACGCGAGAATGTGCACATTGGCTGGAAGAATTCGACTCGCAAGTGGCAAGTCGGCGTGGGCATGATGAACGTGGGCAACACCTGCTATCTCAACTCGACGCTGCAGGCGCTCTTCCACGTACCCTCGATGGCGCACTGGCTGCTGTCCGATACGTCGCACATGGAGCAGTGCGACGCCGCCGATGGCTGCATCATCTGCGCCATGGCGAAAACCCTGCAGGCCTCACAAAACAGCCAGTCGGCCATACGGCCGTACTGCGTATACTCCAAACTGCGGTTGATCTGCAAGCACCTGGTAATGGGGCGGCAGGAGGACGCACATGAGTTCCTGCGCTATCTGGTAGAGGCGATGGAGAAGTCATATCTAATGCGCTGCCGCAACTACAAGGAGCTGGATCAGTACAGTAAGGAGACAACGCCACTTAATCAAATACTCGGCGGCTACCTGAAATCGGCGGTGCGCTGCCTAGCCTGTGGTCATGTGTCGGTGACATTTCAGCACTTTCAAGACCTGCTGCTGGACATACGCAAAGCGGACAGCATCGAGGAGGGACTGGAGGGGTACTTTTCGCGTGAGCGCCTTGAAGACATGGGCTACAAGTGTGAATCCTGCAAGAAAAAGGTAAGTCGAAATCAAATGAATTGTTCAAACTTTTATGATCTCAGTGCCAAGTGGACGAAATTTCGTAATCAATTACTTGTTTGAAAAGTTTGATTGCGCAGCCAAAGGACAGAAAAATAGTTATATATTTTTTGAAAAATAAACACTTGTTGCTCCTCTTTCCTCCCAGGTATCCGCCACCAAGCAATTCTCCCTGGAACGTGCACCCATTGCACTCTGCATCCAGCTGAAGCGGTTCTCGGTGATGGGCACCAAACTTAACAAGCAAATCACAATCAAGCCGCGTCTTGATCTGACCAAGTTCGCATCTCGCAAGCACCCCGGCGAGCAGCTCACCTACAGACTGGTGGCCATGGTCACCCATCTAGGGGCCTCGCAGCATTGTGGCCACTACACTGCCATTGGCCTGACTGAGTCGGGTACGTACTACAACTACGACGATAGCTACGTCCGGCCTATCTCCGAACAAAGCGTGTGCAACACCAACGCGTACATCATATTCTACGAACTGGACAACGCGCCGCCGCGTTCAGTCTCCAGCACGCAGGTCAGCGGCGAAAAGGAAAACTATCAGAAGAACGGCTACGCCAATAGCGTCAGCGTGGGAAATGGCCGCGCAAGCCCGCAGCGCATGATCGGACCGCAACTGCCGCCGGGCGGCCTCGGTAACCTGAACGCAAATCGTTCGTCCGTGATGAATGGCGGATCGCCCTTCAACAACAACCGAAAACTGAGTACCAACCGACAAGGCAGCATACCCACCAGCAGTAGCAATGGCAACAGCAGCAAAACTACAATTCATTTCAAAACAAACAATTCGTCTGTGAAGTCGAACGTTACATCGTCAGTCACCACCGCAACAGCCACGTCATCTTCGTCGGCAGCCACGTCTAGCTACAATGGCGGCGCTCACCTCCAACAAAACGGTCTCCTCGCGGGGACCGGGAAATTTCAAGAGTTTACGAACGCGAAGTCTGCACTGGCTGGCACATCAATTAAAAGACAAACTGTTGCAGCTGCAAACGGCGACGAAAGTTCCTGCTCTTCAGATCACGAGGATGAAGTAAGCTCTTCCACGCAGCCTCTGTACGTCGGCTCCAGCACGCGCGCCATCCTACCGAGCATGCCCAAACTTTTCGAGAATAACGGCCACAACAACAGTAACATAACGACAGTAGCTGCAGTCGGCAATGGGTCGTGCGCGAAGAAGTCGCCAGTCACGGTGCCTGCGGCCAAGAGTCCGCTCAAAAGTCTGGTGCCGTACGGGTCAGAATCGGACGACGAATCGGCCTCTGGCGAGTCCAAGCGCATGCGCACCGCCACCAGCGCTAACAACAGTGCTGCAAAGAAGACGTTGAAGCGTCGCAACAGCTGCAGCAGCGGTTCATCGTCCAGTGATAACACAGATGTCGATGAGGACGACAGTGTCAGGTACATCAATGGTGTCAAAGTGAAAAAGGCCGCCTCTAGCAGCAGCTCGAGCCACAACAACAATAGCGCGGAAATCACCAGCAACGGTACCGGCAACTCCTATGCCTCGCAACAGTCCAAGGCCAAGCAGCAGCAACAACAACAATATAAGACTGATGCCATCCTGGAGATATTTAACAACAACAAATCCAATGCAAATAGTTATAGTAACAACCACAACAGCAACGGCAACACACCCAGCAGCACACCATTAAAAAAGAAGAAGTCACAATTTGTGGTTTCATCCACCACGCCCACCACCGCCTCGGATTCGGACAGTGATGACAATGAGCGTGGTGCCACTACCACCACCAGCGCCTCACGCCCGCCCTTCAAACGTTCGCACTCGACGCCACCATCACCACCAGTCATCAAGACAAAAACCGGCCTGTGGCAGGTGACGACGCTGCAACCGGTCACCGCATGCATCAGTCCACCGGAGCAAAAGGCACCGCTGAAAAACCCAAAAAATCCTTTTGCCACTAAGACGCCCCCGGAGCTGTTCGGGAAGCGCGTCAAATACAGCGGCGCCGAGAAGTCTGAAACACGCGCCACTTTCGCCGGCAACGGCTACCAGCGCGACACGGTCAGCGACAGCGCCGTATCCGAGTTGCTGAAGCAATCACATCGCGGCTACGGAGCGCCCGTGCTCAGCTGGAACGGCACACAGACGGAAATCGAAAAAGAGGTCAGTGCGACACCACCTTTACTTGTATGTTTACTCTATCGCTAATGCATTGGTCAATGGTTTTTGTTTCGGTTTGCTACTTGTAAGTGTAGGCGCCTATTTCAACTGTACATAGATAGCATCACGTAGTACTTGGTGGGCGCTGTAATCGCACCACTAATCCATGCACAGATTGCTCAGCGCTTGTGCATTGTGCAATATTTATTTAGTGTGAATAATGTGGCTCGTGCTGCACTTAGAAAGTGCCGCCTCAGAACGGTCACGACAAGTCTTAATCGCGGTATGGTTTTTTTGTGGTATAAGTGGCTGCTGGGTCTTTGTTAACAACTCTAAGTGAACCACTAAGTCTATTGGCACATGTAGAAAGTTTCATCTTCAATGGCAAAGTTCAAAGTATCGAGTGTAATTAAATTATATAGCATTCTAGGAAGTATTTCAGCACGCGAAATATCTGTGCAATGCAAATTAAATTCTGTCAGTGGTGCGTGTTTACAACGACAAATCCAATACTTTTGTTTGGTCAGATCATCATGTACGGATGTCTATTCGTTTACTTTCATCGCGTCCAAAATGTGAACAAGACTTCAATGCACCTATATTTCACTTTATATGGCATAATCCACAATATCTCGTTATACAGCAAAAACAAAATTTACTCAGCTTATTTCAACTAAAAAATTCAAACTTTCGCTTTCGAGTTTCGTTGATAAGGTTATAAGGCTTTTTACTTTACGGCCGAATTAAGGAACTCGGCTTAACTTCTGCTCAGTCAACAATTTTGTAAAGCAGTGTTACTTTTTCATTAGCGAGAAACTGCGATCCAATTAGTTATGTCCTCATGTTAAGTCCGTTAGTTAAGATTACCAATTTGCACGGTTCCATGCCGTATTCCTTGATTACGTCGCGCCAGCGCTCAGTTTTTTTAAACTTTGCTATGCAAAGTTACTTTCCGAATCGCTTACGTGCAATTCCTCGATTTGAGCTGTTGTCATTTAATTCAGCGTGTTTGTAGATTATTGAACATTGAATCACGCCATGGAGATGGTGCATGCTACATGTGCCCTATTTTGCTAAGCTCTATTGAAATTGAATAGTCACCACCTGTATTTTCCCACTCCCACTTTAGAATTGTAATTGGGTAGATGAGCAACGGCTAGAAGACGACCGAAGTCACAACAACAAAGGTGATATCAACAGCGGCGCCACGGGCACTCGCACCAATGTCAAGGCTGACGATGCGACCACGACCTCGGACGCGTCATGCACTGATCTGCGTGAATTGGCACTGTCCGAAGATTCGCTGGACAGTCTTTAACACGCTTCTGCACGTGCCATCAGGCCGCGTGCGCCTTCTGATAATCTCGTGAAACGTTTAAAGCGATTGCCAAATTAAATGTATCCATATCTGTCTTCGTGCCAGCTCGCCACCGCAACCACCAGCGTCACCACCAGCTCCAACAATTCGAACCTCTCGTAGACTGTTGCATATTAGAGACCCGCTTCATGCTCCTTGCTCATTGACTCTTCAAACACACACTTGCATACTCCTAAACATCACATACACGAAACAATTTCACTGTTCTGAGAGAGAGAGGGAGAGAGAAATTGGAACAGCGAGAGTAAAAGTACGTGCCGCTTGTTTTGTGGGCCATGCCAGTGTGCAGTGTGCGATAGGTAAACTGTTTGTGGTGCACATTGGCGATGATGAAGCCGCGCCACTTTTGCCCCATCGCGCATATTGCTCTGGTCCGCAATGTTCGCCACTCTCCTCAAGTGCGCCACACTCTCTCCAGTTCATCCTGAAAGTATGTCGCCTCTTTTTCCAGTGCGACGAGGGCATCTCTGCGACGGACAGCCCGCAGATGTGCGGTGGCCTACTTTCAGGATGGCTTTCCGTTACAGAACGCGCACGGGGTCAGCCACACCGCCGCCGCCTCTTCCCTCTATGTTCGTTTCGCCAATGCCGCCAATGCAAAGCAATGTGTTCCTTCTGTGTTGTTGTGCGCTTCATCATCATCATGTCGCATTCCAAATGAGTGCTCGTTTTCGAACTTTGTATACTAATGGCTTGTTGTGTTTACCTGCTTCGGCTGTCCATTGCAGGTCATAACGGAGGCGCGTGAACAGCGTCAGCGTGACTGGGAGGATGAGGAGGACAACGAAATGGATCGCGGCCGCCCGAAGAAGGTGAAGGCCTACAAGGAGGCCGGCCAACACAGCAACCGCACGCCCGGCTACAATCCATTCCAGCAGGAACAAGAGAATCAGCGCCGCTGGAAGCACGGTGCTGGACAGCGCTACTACGCCGGCCACATACGCCACCAGTTCCAACGTAACAAGTTCCGGTTTCAGCGCTTTAACCACAAGTTCCAGCGCATGTCGGCGATACACCATCGCAATCAGAGCCAGGGCCATGGCGGCGGCAGCAGCAGCAACGGTGGCTATAATCGCCGTGACTCCTAACACTGTAGCGATAATTGCGGCTCTGTTGCGCGCCCTCCTGGCCCTACTGCCACTAGATTTCGTGCAAATGCGTGAAAGGCGACGGGACTGAGACGAACGGCAGCACTGCATTATGTTGCCTCATGCCGCTGGATGAAGCGCGCCCAGGACCAGCCAACGGTAGGCAGCACGCGCGGCCACCGCTCGGCTCGGCGTGCGTTCCGTTCGTAGTTGTATTTTATAGTTGTGCGGATGCACGTTTGCGTGTGTGAGTGCGTGAATGCGAGTGCTTGTGCACAATCAGACTTTGAATATTTCTACCGATTACAATTTCATGTTCGCTTTTAGTTGTGTTACGACATTTCTTACCATTATTAGCGTTACCATGATTATCATTTCTAGTTTAAATCATACTTGAGCGTACTTTAAGATGCATGTGTATTCAATTGAGTGCTGACCATCTTTGGCACGTCACACACCGCGTCGAACGCGACCGAGACTGTACCAAGCAGTAGCGACCGACTAAAGCCGGACAACCATCGGAAATTTCGACAACGATTTTTTACTTGTGACGACAATGTCGGCCACACTTAGCCGCTTGGACTTGTAAAGAGTGGACGAAACAAATTACAACAAAAATAACGAAATTTGACACTATGTAGCAGACAACTGACTCACATACGACGCGGCATAATTGATGAATTGCACATGAATATTCCTAATTTAAGTCAATGAAAACTTATTACAATTTTATTTTTAGCGAGAAGCATACAAGAAATGTTAATAAATAATTGATAAATGTAACTGAAATAATAACGCATACACTTGTAGTTGTTAAGAATGTACATAGAGCTATTTAACTGTTTTAATAATAATCAATTCCGCAAAAGGACTGCAATTTGCGTATATATTCAATTTCAATGAACTTTTAATTTTTATGAATTTAGTTAGCGTAGCGTAGAAGAAGAACTTTTGTTGAATCACAAACGATTTTTATGATTAACGCGAGGGAGAGAAATGTAAAAGAAGGAAGTGTGCTATTTGTGTGTAATGTACGGGAGGTAATTGTTGTAGTACTAGGAGGAAGTAAGAGGAAGCAGCAAAATAGAAAGAAACCTAAACACATTTGTTGTTCAACTGCAGAAATTGAGCAAAGTGCGAAGCAAAAAGTAGCACACACAAACACTTATATAATTTTAACTGATAAGCGATAGAGAGTGTGAAAACTTCAAAATTATTCTTAACACTTTAATTGAATGGTAGGTAAATTAATAAATTATTCGATAATTGTGCGCGCCGGCGTGTCGGTGCGCCGCAAAACGAAAAGAAAACGCAAAAGAGAAAACGTTTAGTGATGTAAATTCAAAGAGAAAATGCAAAACAGTGCAAGCAACAAAATCAACTAAAATCAATTAAACGACAAATGTTTATGCAAAAAATTTAACAATTATTTGGAAACGAATGGAAACAAAATAAATGCGGGTCGTATTGAGTCATTCCTTGACTGCAACCACACATACTCGTAATTTGTGTTCTTTTATTGCCAGTCACACATTTGTCCTAGTAAATACGCAATTTATATAATAAACTCCTTTGTAACCCGTCGTACTAACTTATGATTATCTTCAGCCACAGCTACTTGTGCGTAGTTTTAAGTTTTTTTTTTTTGTTACTTGTACATAGCAATTTTCCATAGACCGTCGCTAACCGCATTAGCGAGCATAAAGTGCATTTCCAATGTCCCAGCAACCAATCTATGAACGCCACAACTTACACACACACACACACACATACACAATAGCAATCGAAGCAGAAATTGTAAACTACTTGAAATGGAAGTGTAGCACATAGTTATATAATTAAATATACATTCATAACATAAATACGGTATGTACATGTAAATGCTGACGATTTATTATTATATACATAAATGCAGAAATATTAAAGATTGAACATGATGAATTACATAAAAAATATATCTATATATATAAAAATCAACTGTTGTGTGTTAGTCTTGCTAAAACTCGAAAATTACTGAATATTTCTTTTTGGTTTTGTTCGCCTTGAATCGGGAGTGGTTTAAAAAAAAAACAAAATTGGAATTGACGGATGTTGAACAAGAACAACAAACAAAATTGACTCATTACCTTGGGACTGTGTCTCGCATATCAAAGAAACTTTGCACTAACTTACCACTCAGTCGCACTGTTCGACTGGGAGAATGGGATGGTCGTTGGACAAGGAGGCGTGGCACCGCCCATACAACTCAAATCTTTAATATCGAATAACGGCGAAGTTCCACAGCATTGAAATTTGGTACACCGTCGTCCCATAGATGTGATGAATTTGATGGGATGATACAACGTTCACCGGGTCAAGTTATAATATATATAAACACAACCACTGTGTTTTTATGTAGTTCGTGTGAAGTGGATCAAGTGAACCGAAAATATTCAGTGACTCAAAGGGGAGGATATTCCAAGCATACATACATAAAATGCATAAAAGCAATTCGTGTGACCTTCGAAAAAACCTAAGACAACAAAATAATGTTGAACGTACAAAAACAAATCTACAATGATTCAGTACGTCCTGTCGGTATACTTCGTATGTAAATGTCTAACTTTCTTATTGAATACTCTTTTCGTTGAAAATTCTTTGCAAATGCGATTTGATTGAAATTCGTCCGCCAATAGAACCACATATGTGATGTGAATAAAAGAATGTGATTTGAATGTGGTTCGCCATTAAGGTATATTGTGCTTCGAGTGTATAATAAAACTCGTAACTTGAATTTCGTTGAAATCCAACGCTCAGAAAGGTAAACTTAAAGTATCCCACTTAACTAATTTAAAGAAAAAATATTTCGACACATTTTCAAAAAACTGTATTATACAAATCGGACAATTAGTTGTTATCTTAGTTGTGTGTTCAAGTTGACTTCAAACTTGCGGTGTGCCTCAGCTACGTGGCTTCTTGCGCATTTGCTTCTTGTTGACCATTCGCCCTTTGCGGTATTTGCTCGGTTCAAATTTCTTTTTCATGCGCTGATTCTTGGGCAGACTTTTCAGCGTATTATTCTTGTCGCGTCTGGCCTTCTTTTGATTGACCGTTTTCTCGCAGCGCTCCTTTTGCTTAAAGACTTTGCTTTGCTTCAACTTTTTCAACGTTTTATTCTTCATCAGTCGATTTAGCTCCTTTTTGCTGGTCAAGCCATTCGGCGGTTGTTGCTGCTGTACGCTTTTTCCTTTTTTAGCTGTCGATGGTG
The DNA here is from genome assembly GCA_963668005.1 of Melieria crassipennis. Taxonomy (NCBI): domain Eukaryota; kingdom Metazoa; phylum Arthropoda; class Insecta; order Diptera; family Ulidiidae; genus Melieria; species Melieria crassipennis. Next base: position 109,609,759 of record OY764962.1, on the reverse strand, counting down.
CATTTTCATCGTCCGACTTATCCGATTGCTCGGCTGCCGTTCGTTTGCGTTTTCTTGCCACAGTCGTATCAAAATCCATACCCGGAATACAGTCTCTACGATCTACTTCCGATTCGCTCGCTTCCTCGGCCGCACTTTCCTCCGAGTCCGCTAACTTGTTTTCGCCCAACAGGTTGCGTTGCGCTGCCATCTCACCTGTGGACAACTCCACAATTTTCACTTTTACATCGTCATCTTCATACTCCGCCTCATTGGCCCTGTCCTCGGCAGTCAGCTCGCGCAGCGGTTCAAACGTCTTCTTCATGTGCTTGAGGCCCTCCTTAACCTCCTGCTTGATTCTTTTGTGCTCCTCCTTTATATTGCGCTCGAGCTCCTCCTTGGCTCGCTTGCGACGTTCATTTTTACGCTTCGAGAACCCGGTCAGAAATTCTCTATGAATGGAAAGAGTGGTTACAATTTGCACACAACTACATCGTGGCCCACTTACTTGCGTTTATTTGGATCAAAAACGATTTCGACTTTTTTCTTTACGGGTTTTTTCCGCGCCATCTTCAACTATATTTTTATCTTAGTTTTATGTTACTCCACCTGGCTTTAGCAAGGAGTATATTTGTTCTTTTAATTTTTTACACAAATGCTGCACTAACAAAAAAGGCAAATCTGCGTTGCACGTGCAGTAAAAAACAGATGTTTTTTGTTGTGGGAGCTGAGATAGGGTTGCCGACCCAACTCAATATAACTTTGCTACTGACATATAATTAAAATTTACATTTTCGATTAGATATTTTGTTAGAGTTAGTCATAGTGCAATTAATGAAGTGTGCCAGATAGCAGGAACTTTCTCTTCACCGTACACTTATTTTCTGACAGTTAAGGTCATTATGCTGACAAATGTCAGAAATTATAACCCGTCTGTGCTGTATGAAAAAATTTCAAAATAAATTGTTGTTTGAAAATACGTTCTGCACCAAAACCGACACAAAACCCAATTACAATCCAGGAAAAACGTGCTGTCTCTGCAAAAAAACGCACGACAATGCAGTTTCTATGTTTTTCTATTACGAAAATATATATTTCTGGAGTACTGAAAGTAAATTTTAAATTTTGTGATATTTTAGCGACAAACAACAAAAATAAAGGTTAATCGAACTGACACAAATATATTGACAGATTGACAATTGCTACTCAGAGAAATAAGTGTACGTCATCTACCTGGTACACTTTATTGATTTCACTATGGAGTTAGTAAATGCAGTCAAACCACCGATCATATGGAGGGTTGGGACACCAAGCATACTGAATAATATCTTTTCGTATAGGTAAATACTTGCAGGTTTGAGTTTACTATCTCTCTGTATCTAATTTTTTGGTACCTCATACATATATCAAAGAAATTTAATATATTCTTTCAATAACATTACTGCAAACAAAATATTAATAAAGAAATATTTAAATATTTTTAAGACGAAGAACTGAGTTTTATTTCATTTAATGTATACGTGAACTTTCATGCATTTAAATGTAGTTTTCCAACGGGAAATCGAGTGCACGAGGAGCCCTTTGGGAGCGCTCCTCAGTCAACAGTGAGCTCTCCCCCGTTACTTATGGGTTTCCTTATATATTTTATCATCATTGTATCATTGAATGTCATTGAAGCGAAGCGCATTTAATCATAACAAAATATTTCACACCTCATCTACAATTGCAAAAATTGTTAACCAGGTCCTAATCTGAAAGATTGCAACAAAATAGATAAGTGCGATTATCTCCTACGTTTACTTGTTATAAACTTAACTGCTCAGAATAAGCATTTCGTGTCACTGTGCTACCGTCAAACGGGTGGTATTTTTTTCAACTTGGCAGCATTGCTGCAGGTCTATTTTGTTTTTGGCGCCATTCGCAGTTGTAGCAAATTTTTTCACAAATTTGACGAGCTTTGCACTTACAGCAATTTTTTAGTAAAATAGCAGCAAAAACATAAAATGGATGTGTCAGCAAACGACTCCATAGCGGAGTTGAAAAAATTGAAACATACTGAAAGTGTGCAAGACGAGCAACGCGGCTTAGTTGATGTGGCTACCAGTGAGACACTACAACCTGCAGAGGAGTCATTTCTGGGCGCTGAGAAACTGCTGCTGTCCGACTCGGACGACGAAGAGGATGATAATGCAGCAATCGAGGGACAAGCCAAACTTAAGGTACAAGTTGGTGCAGTTTTAAATTTGCCTACGTTATAATGAAATTGTCAAAGAAACTAAATACCCATGACGCCTCGTGCCGAGAGGAAGAACTGCACTAAGATTGTTTTTATATATACATTAAGCTCTTGTTATTTCTATCTCTCGACTGAAAATGTAAAATTGGCAATTTTGTCCTTCAATTTTATTGCAGCTAATTGTGCGCAACGATGAAAAGGTAACAGAGGTTGCAGAAACAGTTGTTGACGAGATGCAAGTGACCGAAATAATAGAGCAAAGCGAAAAGGTTATTTTCACCACCAAGATGTCTAGGCTGATTGATTCGGAGAGTGAGGAGGACGATGCGCTCGAAGAAATTTTGAAAATTAAGACGAGTCGAATTGAAAGCGGTGAAGCTGCTTGTTCAAAAATTGAAACGAAATTTTCAGCTCTGATTGATTCCGAGAGTGAAGACGAGCAAGCGAAAACGGTACCTACTGATAGTGACGAAGAGCAGAACGCTGTTTCCGTCAAAAAACCAAAAAAGTCAGCATTGAAAAAGTCCAAAGTAATCTACTCAGATAGTGAAGAGGAAGTAAATTGTACAACTGCCACAAATCAGAAAAGCAGCACCCAGCTTAAAGCGCTGGTTGACACAGATGATGACAGCAACGACGAAAATAGTTCTGCTCATATAGGTGACGACAAGGAAGGGGAATCTGCTATAGCTCCGGACAACTCGAGCGATGAAAATGAGCAAGTGCGCGAGCGCAACAACGGCAGAAAGAAGCCGAAACCAATAAGGGTTTGTAGGCTTTCAATGAATGTAGGCAACTGTTGACTCAAAATTTGCTAATTACTGTGATAATTTGTAGGCTTCAGCCAAAAAGGCGATGGACGAGATGCATATAATTCAGAGTGAGCAGCAACGTCTGCACCGCGAAGCACACATCAGGCAAGACCGCAGTTTATCAAATGTGGGACAAATATTAATTTTTCATCTATTTAGTATTCCCTACCACAAGCCAAAACGTCGCACGCTGCAAGAATTTCTGAAGCGTCGCACTATTATCAAGCCACAGCTGCATTCCGATGGAACAGGCAGTCCGGCAGCGGCAGTGGTGCAGTCGAAAAGGCTAAAAATGACATCAGAGGAACTGACCGAATATGCGTAAGTAAAGATGTGAACAATTTGTTGCATCCGAAAGTGAGAAATGTGCATTTCTACTGCAGTAAACTAATGGATGAGCGCGCCCAGGAAGCAACAGAGTTCTTTAAATCCGACTCCGAGTCGGAAGAGGAGCAACTTAAGGACAATGAGGGTGTAATAGATGCACAGCAAATGACCGAGACTGCTGCATTCGAAAGTATAGATGTTACCGAGGAGAAGCAGGGATCTACGCTGGCAGTTGCTGATGGGGCTGAGGCAACAGAACTAGTTGATGAACCAATGGACACTGGTGTAGATAATGCAACAATTGTTCACAATCCTTCAGTCAGTGGCGAAGAGGCATCGTCAATATCAGATATAAACACTAATGCAAAATCTTTGGACTGCGAGGTTGCAGCTGCAGTGCCAAAAGTGCTGATTACAGAAGTTATTGAGCTGCCGAAGCTTGATTTGCGTGCTGTGGCACAATCAGCAGCTGACGTTGCGCTTCCACTGGATGCGGCAGTAAATCAATCGACTACAGAAAACTTTTCCGCATCGACTACAGAAAACTTTGCTGTATCGACGTCCCAACTAAGTACCGCTGAAAGCGTGAAACGTCTCATCACCGAGCACAATCTGCCGTACAGCCCTTCACTGAAAGGCGATCCAAACATGCTAATTGACTTGGAAACTGGTGATCTAGTAGCCAACGAAAAGCCGTCATGTGGAGCGGACAATCTGTTGCAGCGACTTTTAGAAACGCATAAAGCGCGAAAACACAAATCAGAGTCTGTGAGGTGAGAGGAAACTCTACTTAAAATACTGATTTTACTATGTATTTCCTTGTTTGTTCCAGTATATTATCCACGGAAAACGGCAAAATTGAAATATCGAAATTGCCAGTGCACAGCAGCGATGAGTTGGAGCCACAGATGGAGCACAAGCCGGGCACGGCATATTTGAAGCTAAAGGAAAACCTAAAGTCTCTTATTATCAAAAAACGTTTGCAAGAGTTGCAAAAGAAGCAAGAAGAAGAACGCGAATATGAAAAGTGTCTCAATGCGGATAGTGATGATGAAGAGCTTGAGGAGTATGAACAAGAGGATAAGCCTAAGAAAATTGCTAAACATATAGATGAAATTGTGGTATGAGTATGGAAGAAATTTAAAGTCTTAACATTTTGAAATTATGTTTCGGTTTACAGATCGACGACGAGGAAAATTCCTTAGATTTCAACGATGATTCCGATGAAGATGAGGAAATTGTTAAGGACGTTCATAATGAAGAAGATGACAATAATGCTTTAAACCAAAATGACGGCAGCGAAGATGAAGACGACGATGAGGATGAGGACGAAGATGAAGAGGACGAAGAGGAAGACGATGTGGAAATTAAGCTGCACAATAGCGAAAAAACTAAAAATCGTGTCGTTAGAGGATTTGAAGATGATACTGATGACGAAGTTGATTTTCTGCTGCCGCAGGCCAATCCCAATGCCATAATAAGCAACGTTGAAGCGCTCTACAACGCCGAACCGGCAGTTAGTTTTGACGATGCTGAATCTGAATTGTTGGGCTTGTGTTCAGGGAAGTTTTCTTCAACACAGCAGAGCGTTAAATCGGCGGCAATAATCAGCCAAATTCCCATAACGCAAGTGAATACGCAAACCGATGAGACTGAGCAATTGTTGGGCCTGTGTTCAGGTAACTTTGAAATGCAGCCGACGTCGGTGCAGACCGAAACACAAACACAGCTAGTTGTGCCAACAGTTTCGAGATGCACAAAAATTCTCTCTTCGGATGAGGAGAATTCAGTGAATGTGGCCAATACGAAGAACACACAAGAACGAGTGAAAAAACTGACAAAGAAGATAAAGAAGCGCAAAGCCAAATTGGGATTCTCCGATGACGAGGACGAGGACGACAATGCGGAAAAAGCAGTCGATCCATATAATGCTGAGGAGTCGGAAGAAATGCCTGCCACATACATTGACTACGATTCCGAGGAAAATGAAATTGTGGTAGAAATGACGAGTAAAGATCGGGTTAAGCGCGCAAACGAATTTTTCGAGAAGGAGGCTGAATTGTCGGAGTCGGACTGGGGAAGTGCCGATGAAGATGAGAAGGATATGGATAAATACGACATTGAGTTCGGCGACGAAGACGAATTCGATCGCGAGAAAATTCGCACAGAACTGGGACAAATACACGCGTATGTAGTGCCCTCGAAAATCGTGCTGCTCATAGGCTTTCAATGAACTTTTGAATTTCCAGCCGCAAGATGTTAGACGAGGACATTCGGGAGGTGCGCAAACTGCAGGAAATGCTCTTTGACGACGAAGAACAGGACGGCGTAGGGCGTCAACGGCAATTCAAGTGGAAAAATGCCGAAAGCGGTTTTAACTTGGACGAAACAAACCGAGACCAGGCGGGTGGCATAGATGGTGGTGACAGTGGTGATGAAGAAAACGAGCATTTATGGCGCAAGATCCGTTTCGAGCGGGAGCAAATACTAAAGGAGCGCGGACTCATCGAGGTTAACACGACTAGCAAGAGTTGAGTGCAATGAACTTGCCGAATTTCATGTCAAATTTTATTTGATTCACTTACAGAGCTCACAAGATCAAATGTCTACGACGCTGCTCAACTCACCGCTTTCCAGCACACTGGCCACAGTATCTGCCAGTACGCCAGCGCTCGGTGCAACGAGCAGCATAAAGAAACTCAACATAATAACGGCAAAACAGACGACGAAAAGCACCGTTGAACAGAAGAAAAACTCACCGTTCCTTATCGCGAAGGGCGGCGCTGCCCTGCACGTAAAGAGCGTACGCGGCTCGTTTCTGGTGCGCGACAAGGAAACGCTGACGAAGTTAGCTGGACTCACTAAAAATGGCAGTGCTGGCGCTGATGAATTGGAGCGGACAACTGGGACTGTTTCGGTCAAAGCAGTGAAGTCGAAAAACTTTGTTTTCGCCACACTCACCGAAGAAGAGCATGAGGTAAGGCGTTTAAAAAAACTACCTTCAAGTTCGCCATTGTGCAATTTAAGTATTTTCGTAGTCTTTGAAACGCAAAGCTGATGACTTAATTAACAGCAGCAGTGAGAACGGCGTAAATTATATGAAGAAACCGAAGCGGGAACCGCGCAGAGAGAAATGCCTTATTGACCAGTTGTTGTAGGCTGCCAAATGCCTTGGCTAATCATCTTTTTTAACGCAGACTTTTACGCTATTTTATTCAGTAATATCTGCATACAAATGCAAAATATTGTATAAAATGAAAAACTTTTAACCAAAACACAAAAATATGGAAGAAATGGAAATGTTTTTAAATAATAAAGAAATTGATCAGGTGTACATATTCCACTGTTCGATTTTTAAGAACAGAAATATACGATACAATGAATACGAATACAATTGCTGTAACATTTAAATCAGGTGTGCTAAATGTAAAAAATTAATTACTATTGAATGTTAGATGGTTATACCTACATATATAAAATATCGACAAACTCTAAATAAGTTTATAATAAATAAAAAAAATTACGAAGCTTACGCCCAGATAAGTAAAGCCCAGACTCGAACCTTCCACTCTGGTACTCGCAGTTCGAAACACTTCATAAAAACAATGTATTAAACTTACATTGACAAAACTTTAATATAATAATATTAAAAATAACTTAAAGATGCCTTAATAATGCCTTTTATAAGAAAGAAAAGTTCTTGTGAAGTTGTTTGATATACAAAACACATACCTACACAAAAAACATTTCGCAGCATTTCTTTAGTTTACATTGAATAGCAAAAAATCCCTTAGCTGCCCTTTTTAACCGGCTTCAAAAGAAAAAAACCGACGTGTGGCAACACTTGCCTTGTTACAGGCCTTGCATGCAATGCCAATTTAATTTTTACGGCATTTCATCTTCATTTCTACTTCCGCCTGGAGATGAGCTGCAACGACGTGTTTATTGTGTCGGCCGCACGTACTCCCATTGGTAAGTGGCTCGAGAGCAGCAACGGACTGTTGGGTGTGGTCGTTACTCAATCGTGCCCTGAACTTTCACCGTCTTTGGGTACCCGAACGACTTTGTACTCATGCCGCACATTGTACTCGCACAGGCAACTTCAATGGAACGCTGGCGAAGTTGAAGGCCTCCGATCTGGGTGCGGTGGTCATCAAGGAAGTGCTGCAGCGCGTCAAGGTGCCACACAATGATGTCGATGAGGTTATAATGGGACAGGTGAGTGCCGGTGTAATTTTACAACCTGTTGCCACATCTTTGCACATTCGAGGGAATCTCAATTTTACTTCGGGCGAACTCTTGTAGGCCCTAACGGCTGGACAGGGTCAAAATCCAGCACGTCAAGCAGCGCTCCAAGCGGGACTACCCATTGGAGTACCTGCCTACAATATTAACATGCTCTGCGGCTCCGGATTGAAGTAAGTCTTTTGATCACTCGCTACGTCGGCAACAACTTTGTTAATGACTTTTTCCAGAACGGTGGTGCTGGGCTACCAGTCAATTCGTTGTGGCGACGCTAAGGTAGTGATAGCTGGTGGGCAAGAGAGCATGACGCTCTCACCACACGTTGTCCACCTGCGACAGGGCATCAAAATGGGCGCGTGCAACATGCTCGACACGTTGCTGCACGATGGGCTTACGGATGCCATGCACAACATCCATATGGGCGTTACCGCCGAGAATTTGGCAAAACAGTATAATATCAGTCGCTCCGACCAGGACAAGCAAGCAGTGGTTTCGCAGAATTTGGCTGAAGCGGCTCAGAAAAACGGCTATTTCAACAAGGAAATTGTGCCGGTGTCGATCGTAGACCGCAAAGGCACACTTCAGTTTGACAAGGACGAGTTCGTCAAGCATGGCAGCACCATCGAGTCATTGCAAAAATTGCGTCCATGCTTTATAGATGTAAGCTGAAAAAAGGAGGGCGGGAACGTGGAGAACAAACAAAACAAGCTTTTGTACTTTCAGAATGGAACCGTGACGCCCGGCAATGCGTCCGGAATCAATGATTCGGCTGCAGCTGTGCTGCTGATGTCAGGCACTGAGCTGACGCGGCGCGGACTTGCACCATTGGCCAAAATTGTAGCTTGGGCGCAAACTGGTGTGGAACCTGACGTTATGGGCATTGGCCCAGTGAGTGCCGTTAAGGCAGTGGTGAGTATGTGAAACTTTTGAAGCCCTTGCCAAAGAGTTTCACGAAATTGCTTTGAATGGATGCTTCCGTATGAAACGGTCAGGTTGCTTTTCGAGAATAACATGTTTTTTTAGCTAGCTAAAGCCGGATGGTCGACGGAGGAAGTAGATATCTACGAGTTAAATGAGGCATTTGCTGCTCAGGCGCTGGCAGTACTACATGCCCTCAATCTGGACGCAAATAAGGTGAACGTAAACGGCGGCGCTATCGCTCTGGGCCATCCGATTGGTGCGTCCGGATGTCGCATACTCGTCACACTACTGTACGCGCTGGAACGCACCGGCGGCAAAAAAGGAGTGGCCTCTCTGTGTATTGGCGGCGGCATGGGCATCGCAATGGCAGTGGAGCGCAATTGAGCAGGCATAAACGAATACCTGAATAGCTAACGTCGAGAATGTCTCGTACCTCCCGCATACTTAACAAATTTATTCAACTGCAAACAATGCAGTAAAATATGTATAATGCCAATGTATTTTTTTCTTTTAACTGCTTAAATTACAGTAATTGCTGACAATAGGCAAAATGTACTTAACATTATTTTTGTAAATTTACATAAATAAAACTTTAAGTTAAAAGTGAATCGTTTACTATTGTAAAGAACAAAAGTATATTTGTATGCATGTATATACTATAAACAAATAAGCAATTATCTTGCCTATACAGATGAGAATACTTAGCAGTGATTTGATAGACAAATAGGTGACAGACGTTAGGAAAATTGAGAAAGGATTTTGCAATATGCAGGAATCAAGCCATCAAAAACCAAGCTTAGTTCACTTAATTCATGAACATAAGTATAACAAACAAAAAATTACAAACAAAATTGCAGCCATTTATTCTGTTCAAAAATACTTTAGTTATCGTATGCAGTCGGTCTTATCTTAAACCTAATTGCATTCATAACTTTATTTCAGTAGTATATGGTGATGGAAAAAATAAATAAATAACAGCGTGTTTACACCAAGCAAAACAATATTGCACGCCAATAACATTAGTTACACATATTTTTGGGGAAAATATTATTTTTATTACAACATTTATATGCTTAATTATGCCAATCAATAATTTTTCTTTACATTCAGAAATTTCGCATGTGATTTTTCGAGAACCTGAATATGTTTTTTACTCTTACTGCACTAATTACAGCCAACGTTTGGCATGTCAAGTGTTGCGTGTGCAAAATTGAGCATGAAATAAGCGATTGCCGTCCAAAATTTCGAGAAATTTCGAGTTTTTAATTTACAGATATCCTGCTCAGCTCTACGGAATGAGCACAGTTGGTGGGTTGGGAAAGTATCCCTCCGGATTTTCGCTAAAGAACTCGTGTACCAGCGGCACCTCGACGGCCAACGTGTCCACCGTCGGTATGCAGAGCTGCGAATATTTGGCGATGATGTGCGCCCACAGTGTCGGCTCCTGATCTTCGTAGAAGTACGAACCCCAGAGCGGCGATGCGACCATATCTTTGTACTCGTAGTGGCCCGTACTCTTGCCGTCTTCGACCAACAACTCCTCGCAAACGGCTACCGCATCGTAGTCGTGGTGCTTGACGGGCGTGTAAACGTCCTGAATAAGATTGTCACCTACATACAGGCACCGTACCGCATTTGGCGCTTTGCCCAACTTGTGCGCCAGTGCTGCACGAAGTTGCACCCAGTTACCCTGCGTGTATTCTTTGTTCAGTAGAAGCGTGTCCGTCAGCTTGACCTCGCTACCAGGCACCTCGGCCAGATTTTTAATGCGTAAGAACGGTCGCTTTTGCGTGAAGAAGCCCGGCTTCTTGGCAAAGCAAACAACACAGTCGAACAGCTCCTGCCAGTTGGGACCCAACGCGTAGCTAGCCGTGAAGTTAGCAAAGTCGATATTGGAGCCGGTCAGCATGAAGATCGCCTTGCCGGAGCTGCGCAAGTTTTCCAGCATTCTGATCACCGCTTTGCTCGTGTGCAGCAGGTAGCGCTCGGGCTGTTTTCGTATAGCATTGAAGTAGCCGCTGCGTCCGTTCGCGAAATTGTCACGCGTGTACAGCTCTATGAGGCCCGACAGTATGTCCGGCCACACTGTGTACGATACCGGCCGCGCGCGCCCCTCCGCAGCCGTTTGCTGGTCGACCATGTCGACCAGGTGCGCGAACACCAGCGCCACTGCATAGTCGAAGTAGTCGAGCAAAGTGCGTAGCTGCTCCGACAGCGGACCATTCCACGTGGACAGTGGATCCTTAAAGAACTGCTCAGCAACGCTCCACGTACAGTCAGCGCCGTACGCCTCGACGATCTGCGCTGCTGTCATGGGAGTGGTGCCGTGTGTAGCACGCAGCACGGCTGCTTTGCTGCTCAGCTTGAGAATGTTACCCTTCTCCGTGTCCAGCACCAAGCCTTTCTGCAGGAAACCACCATTCAAACGCTGCTCGAGCAGCACGCTCGCATAGCCCTTCTGCTCCACCAGGTAACGGCACAACTCATCGTACGCCAACTGCACCATCTCGTTTAGGTTGTAGCGCAGCAACGTGCCATCCAGGTCGAAGCCGATGATGTCGTAGCGGCCGAAGCAGAATTCCTTGTGGTGCTTGGACATGATTGTGCTGGCCGAATAGCGTGACAGCCGCAAACGATCGACGGATTTTCTGTCAGAATGAAGTTGCGAGAACAAGTTGCGGTCTCTGCTCCTGCAGAAATGGAAGGCTCGAACGACGGTGCAATTCGCCACTGTTGGTGGGATGGACGTGGCATGTGCGTATCGCTCGCACGTCCGCAATAAATATCTACCAGCCAGCTGGCAGCCGCCTTTTATCTGCATTACTCTGACAGCCGATTATTTACACTCATATCCAATCGTTATGATTTTACTATTTTTATTTGCAAAATTTCAACGAGCAGTTTTTATTCAATTTAGTTTAAAAGCAGCCAAATGGAAAAAAATATATAGTAAACAAAACTGCAGTGATATAATTTCCTTCATCTAAAAACTCAGTCACGATGGTGTTTGCTTCTGAAACATTTCTTACACTGGAAAATTGTTTAACGCAATCTGCGATAAAGCTCTATTTTCATCCCGACTAGTCGCAGCACAGGACTTGGCTTTGATTGATTATTTAAATTTTCATTTTTAAAAGAAAAAAGCCGACCGAACGCAAAACAAATCCTGTGAAAATGATCAGCAATGCAAACAAACAGAACTTGAAAATGTTGGTAACTTGACGTAAATTTGAAAGTTTTAACAAAAACAAAAACAATTGAGGCACCGTTCACTTAACAAAACCAAACATTCATTGATATTGTCAAGAATGTGAATGGTCAAATTAAAACAATTCGAAGGTTTCTTGACGTGGGTGAAAAACAACAAAAATATTCGTTATATCGAATACCAAATTTCACTTTCGTTCGTAACATAGAACCATTAAGGGAAAAAATTTGGCCGTACGTTAAATCGAAAATTCGTTAAATGGAAAGTTCGTTATACTGGACGTCCACTGTATTTGTAGATGTCAGAATTGTGTAAAAGTTAAAACAGTCAGTCAGTCAGTTGTACTTCATTAAAAACAAACGTTTATTTTTGACATATTTCCATCAGTGGTGACAGACATGTGTCTGTCTGCTATTTCGTTATTGTATTTTTTATTTTTATTTGATTATTAAGCCCGGAATTTCTTTGCTTCAACATTACTTGTTGCGTTGTTTCAACATACCTTTCATGGTTTTATGTTTTTCTGAAGACATTTTGACATTACATAGATGCGTCAGAAATCAGTCCATTTACCGCAAAGTTGAAACTAACTTGTGACCCACTGCCTTTTGTGTCCACTCCACCGTCTAAACAAAATTGCCGGTCAAGTAACTGAAATTTGGCTAAATTTCTCATTGGGCATTTATTTTTGGCGATATTTTATGGGGAAATTATGTTGTGCACAACACTGACAACTAAGCGAATCGAGTACGCAACGGCCGTCCCACTCGCGCTGTCGTGTTGTTGGTGCGTATGTACAGTTATCTTTTTTCTGACAGCTTGACAAGGGGGAATTTTTCATTTCGATGTCGACGTTGAAAAGATGAAAGAGCGCAGCAGCGAGTCGTAGCGAAATCCCAGGAAAAATCGGAAATTTGGCAGAAATAATTTGTGCTGATTGCAAAAGAAGACGATCAGAACGGTGCATTTAAAAAAGAACTAAATGAATGGCTTGCACGGAAACGCATCGCGCAGAACATTTTGGTAATTGAGAATCGTTCGACTGAAGAAATCGGCTTGCGAAGTGCGAACGGAACTGTGAAGGAAGAAAGTGCAAACGGGTGCCGAATAGTAGGGCACGAAGGGGCCGTAAAAATTGCGTTTCAGGAATAAGTGAAGGAAAAACAGCATTGATAGAGAAATAAATCAAATCATAAATCAAAAGATAAAAGAAACGAAAACGGGAAACCTAAAATTCTCATTTTGTTTTGTAATTGTAAGCGAAAAAGTGTACAAAGAGCAGGCAAGCAATACATTTGCAAAAAGAAAAAAAAAGAAATAAACGAAACTAACAACGAGGCAGGCACAAACAATATTGAGTTGGATAAAAGAAAACACGGGAGAACGAAAGACGACACAAGCGAAAGGAGAAAGCGTGATAGAACGAACGATTGGTGAGACAAGTGAAAACAACGTGCAATGGAAGACGACTGGACGGGCAAGGCGGTGTCAATAGCTTGCGACGCTAAACTCGGCGTATTTCAGGGCATCATCAAGGATATCTGCGAATCGCAGATAACCATTGTGCGCGCCTTCCGCAACGGAGTGCCATTGCGGAAGCAGGACGCGGAAGTGACGCTACGGTGAGTTTTGAGCGCCTCGTGTTGTCGTCTCTCTGCAGTTGTCAAGTAGATCATTGTAAAACCGTTATGCTGCATGTTTATGCTCCCCACAGCTCCACCGACATACTAAACATCAGCCTGATACCTTCCTACAATGGCCAAAGCACCGTGACGCCCACTGTTATCAACAAACCGACGCCGGTCAAACAACCCAACTTCGCAAATGCGGGCAACGGTGCGGCCGCAGCCGGTGGAGGCGCAATGCAGCCGCCGCAGCAACCACAACAGCAGTGGAACGGCATTCCGAAGGACAAGAACAGCACATCAGCTCTGACCAACAAAATGTCCAACATGAAAATGTCGTCCAATGGGTGCAAAAGGTGTGTACGACGATCAATGTGGAACTAAATAAAGTTAATTAGTTTATTTATGGACTATGTGTTGGATTAATCTGTGAAGTGTTTGACATCGATTAATTCGTTGAATTAGAAATTGGCCATTACCTAACCATACTCTTGATTAATTGCCAGCACTCCGGTTTCGTCGCGTGCACCTAGTGTCCAGCAAGCGCAGCCGCAGCCAGGCAGCAGCTACAACGGCGGCAGCAACAAGTCGTCCCCACCTTTGCCGTGCAACAATAGCGTGGCGCAATTTTTCGGCAACATGATTCCACCCAAGGTCGAGGTGCGCATGGGCGCTGCATTCGCCAACTGTCCAACCATGTCGGCGACCGGGTCGGCACCGACCAGCTGCCTTGCGGAGAGCTTTGGAAGTAGCAATGGCGGGGGTGGGGACGGCGGTGAAGCGGCCGCTGCAGGTTGCAGCAAGCCCATCGACATCGTGAACTCGCGTGGCTCCTACTACGGACAACACAACTCGAATGGTAATGGAAATGGCAAGTCGCGCAACGGCAACGGCAATGGCAATGGTAACGGCGGCAGTGGAAGTGTCAGTGGCAATGGCGGCGGCTGCAGCCGGAAGCAACGAAAGCAGCTGCGTCGCGAGAACAGCATCAAGCAGAATCAGACGTTCGGCACGTCGGTGGACGATCCGCTGCTGAATGAGGATTTCGACTTCGAAGGCAATTTAGCGCTTTTCAACAAGCAGGCCATATGGGACGTCATCGAGTCGGAACAGAAGCCAGACTTGTTGCGACAAGCTGCGGCCAGCATGAAAAAAAAGTATCGCCACGATGAAAACATACTGGTTAGTGAGCCGCCGCAGTTGCGGCAAATCGAGAGCGTGTTTGACGGCTCGACGGATTACGTTACTGGTGCGTTGAATTACGAACGGTCAGACGGACTGAGTAATCGCCCTATTGATTAACTGCACATTTAATTTGCTGCTTTGCAGATGAAGGCCTCATCATACCAACCATTCCAACATTTGTGCGCTCTAAGATTGAGCTGACTGCCGAGAAGGAAGGTCTGTCGCTGCAGCGACAAATCGACATTTTAGCACGTGGCGCAACCGATTTAGCAATACTGCTGTTGGGTGGAGCTCGACGACTTACGCCCAACAATTGCCATCAATGGCCAAAAGTCGCAATTATTTGCGAAAAATCGAATAATTTTAGGTGCGTGGAGAGCGGTGAACACAAGAGTTGCTAGCGTTTGTAATGAAATAAGTATGTTGTTTTTTTTATATTCTTATGCAGAGCAAGTAATATTGGCGCCGCAACCGGACGCCAGCTGGCATCGCATGGCCTGAAAGTGTTACTCTACTTGGAGGAGGACGCAACCATTGAGCAAAAAAGCAACGAGATTTCGCTGTTCAAAGCAACTGGCAACACTATCGTTTATTCGGTTAATGGTATGTTGATTAAATGTTGAGATGAGATCAGCAACAATTTGTTTCAACTCCCAAGGTGTTACTTCGTGACTTACTTTCGTTTTACTTGCAGCACTTCCAACACCGGATCTTGTGATATTATCGACAAATGCAGTGAATTTGTCAAATGATGTCAAGAAGTGGTTAAGTGAAAATCGGTGGGTACATTTTTGTAGATTGCATGCATTATATTTTAGAACTTGTGTCATCAATTAATTATTAGAGTTTGTTGCCTGATGAAATCAAATATCTTCAAATCAATCATTTAAAAACAAAAAAGAAAGCATTACACATGTCATGCCATGTCCACAACTACTCGGAATTTTATCGATTATTTGCAATCTTAACTATTTTTCATTTCTATTTGGTTTCCATCAACAAATTTTGGTATTTGTTCATTTCATGTATAGTTTAATTACGATTACAACTCGCTCAATCATGTTGAATATAAAATTGCATCGCTAATTTGTTATGTTTATCATTTCAGCGCTTCGGTACTTGCAATTGATCCGCCACCGAGTGGCATAAATGATGTCTCCATAAAATATGCGATTTTACCAATTTTACCACTGAACGGCATATCATCGAACAATTGTGGCAAATTGTATTTATGTAATTTAGGTATACCGGATAAATTTTATCGTGATGCTGGCATTAAGTACAAAAGTCCATTCGGACACAAATTTGTGATACCAATTCACTCAAAGGACTGAAGCATTGACAACTACAACTGCACTTGCGACCGCAATCGCAACTGCAACTGTAACAACGGCAAAAATAACAAAAGTAGCATAAAGTATGGGAGGAGAATAGAAGAAGCAAGAAAAAGGGGGGAACGACCCATTTTAAACCACATTGCAAAATTAACAAATATGAATCAAACAATACAGCATATGCAAACCAACACACATTTAAACACACACCGTAGAGTACAGTTGGCAACTATAACAACAAAAACAACAACAGCAGCAGCAGCTACAACAACTGTACAAAGCGATCATCAACTCTAAATACGTAAGCAGCCACAACACATCCAGGCGCGGCCACATCCAGCAAAAGCGCTCGCGCTCCCATTGTCCTCACATCCGTTGCAGCAGCAACGTTCATGCAAAAGTGTCTCATCAACGTCATCGTAACGAACTTTGAGCTTGAGTATTTTTTTTCTTCACCATAGTGATTTCCTTGTCTTGTAATTATTTTTTTCGATTTTTCGTTTAAGAGGGCTAGAGTAGTAAAGTTATGAGAAGCGCAATATTCGGTGGTTATTATTCGCTTCAGCATTGTCACAATTATTACTATTATGATCAACATCAGCGGCGTCCTAACAAAGCACAGTGTCCACAGTGTGCGCAGACGCGCAAGAAGCCAACGAGCACACCATTTATTGTGAGCGAAGTCATGTGGATTTTATTTATTGTTTCTGCACTGGTCTGTTGGCTCCCCACCCACTTGCATTTTTGAAGCTTTAATTCACGTTTATTTTGGAGTGTAGTCTTTAAATTCGAATAAGACTTTTCTCTTTTGCTTTTTGAAAGAAGAAATCACTTCGAACGGGCACCTTAGAAGCATTCCCAGCAGCAGTCGGGTTGTCCAGGACCCCTTGTGCTATTTTTATTTGGGGGGGCAAAGGAGCCGTTTCCGCCATTTCCTTTTCTAATTTTTATGCGAAAATTATAAGTTTTCAAGAAACTGCCGTCGATCTTTGCAACAGAATTTTAGATATCGTAATGTATGTATATAATGTATGTACGTATGTATGTGTACCTCAAGAGACCCCTTCGTGTAAACAGAAATTTTATGGCTAATTGTAAAAAACAAAAACCAAACAGAAATTGTTAGTATAGATTTACGCTTATTATTAGTAAAGAGAAGAGTATGAAGAAGACGATGCAAACAGCAGAACGGGGAGAATGTTTAGCTTTAAAACAAAGTGCTCATTTCGGTGAATGTACCAAGACCACAACACAACTTTAAACCTTTCCCTTCTCTGTCCCATTCCTCACGCTCTAGGCCCATTCGGAAATTCTTTATTCTAATTCGGTTGTCCTACGCACACACTCATACCATATCGAAGGGAAATGATAATTAAGTACATTTCGAAAGTTGTAAATAGTAAATTTCACACCTTAACACCGTTTATCATACTTTACCAATGTTAAATTATACAAACAATCGAGCCCAAACAGCTGAAGTTAAGCATGAGACAACTTAGAGCCAGAGAAGGGAGAAGACGTTGGACGAACACAAACATAAAAGGCCAAAATTATAGCACACACACTACAACACACATACAAAGACAGAGCCCGAGACGGTGACTTTTGCAATACATCATTAAGTAACACTCTGGGGCGCAGCCGGCTGAGGAAGGCGCTTAATTTTGTACCCATCGAATAATAGATTTTAATTTACAAAATAATTGAAAAACAAAACACAAACAACAAAGAAACGATTAAAAATGTAAAGCATAAAATTGTAACGAATGCCGCGGTGTTGTAAACACGATGACGATCAGCAGGAGACTGTCGTCTGCGCCCCGGGGGGTGCAGACACACCAGCCGAACCATGGGAGACGCTTAGTTTAAGACAATTTGTTAATTGAATGTGATTTAAAACAAAGGAACAGAAACATTTAAAACCATTAAAAAGTCAAAAACTCAAGAAAAATATGCATCGAGTGAAGAAGAAGTAGGTTGAAGTAGAGTGGGAAGGTTTATACTCAAAGTTACACACACACACACACAGAAACACAGACACATGGAAACACCGAAATTCATAAAACAGCGACATAACTTGAACGCCTTTTTGGATAGATCTAAAAATATATAAGAAATTTCGATTGGAGCCACTTATTTTGGGGAACCGTAAAAACTGTAAACGAAATTTTGCAATATTGTCCAAAAACACAATTTGAAAAGATACAACAACAAAATCAAAAGTTAACAAAAAATACAAGATCAAAAGAAAGAAAACAAACAGAGAACAACTCCAAAAGCAAACGATTTTAATAAAAAAAACACCAAAAAACCTTCTCATGGGAGAAAAAACTTTGCGTTTTATTATCATGAAATCATTTAAATTTGTTTTTTCTCTTTACATATCAAATTACAATGTAATTACATCAATAACTCATTACTCATGTAATGCGCTGACTAAATCTAACTGTGGTGCAGTATGGACAGCAGTTCAAAAGCTGAAAAAGTGCGTTGCTGAATTTCTTGAAAAGCAACACTGGTCGACCACTGACTGGAACACATCGTATTTGAATTTAAGTCATTTGAATCATCAATTAATTACACAGTGCAACAAATTCAAAAAAAAATTCGAGGGACATATCTTATTCGATAGAGGACCTCAGTAGATAAAAAAGTACCAAGGGATTTTTTCCGGGATGTTCGAGTTTTTTTTTAAATGCACTTTAAAGATGGCGGCTTAGTGCGCCCCTTACTGAAACTTTTAAAAGATCATATCTCTTGACTCAAATGTCAGAAAGGAATAATTTTTACGTCAAATGAAAGCTAATGACATGAGGTCGAAGAAAAAATATCCTTTTTGGAAAAATTGTATGAAAAAGGACAAAGGACATCAACTAAATGTTTATCCTTGAATATCCTGGAAACCATGCGAGCTAAATTTATATGAGACTTCTGGTAAAAATGCATTCAACGATCTATACTGCATATTAATTTCATTTCAATCACTTTCTGTTAAGCCACTACAGCGTTTCAAAAATTATACACTGCTACATTCATGTGTTATCTACAGAATATCTCCCTACAAGCTTGTACAACAAGATCTCGTAGCTTCTTACTAAAAACATCGAATGTAGTAAAGCACATTTTTTTAATCGTTTAATCGCATCGTAAAGCTGACTTCGGGGTGACTGCCACTGTCCAGCAGTTAGTACAAGGAATGCTATCACCACTATTGCGTTACTCTTGGAATCGATATAGCAACAATTTGGTTAATAGTTTTGATCACCATTTAGACTGCGATGCTTTGGAAATTTTATGAGTGTTCCTATGTCAACATTGAATGACGCGTTGACAACTCTTGATACAACTGATCTGAACCAGAAGCATCTGGAAACCATCAGAGTGGTCAGTGGTCTCGGAGCTAATAAAACAAAATGTCAGGATAAGAGGCTAAGCACTCACTCACGATACCAGCATTGCATGTAGTAGAGTGTTAAAGTTTGAAAGTAAATTTATGCAATGAAAATTAGTCGAAAACCAGCTTAGTTGCATTTTTATCTGTTAACATTGAAATGTTTTCATGTCACACTTTGATGGCTAATTAGTATTTTTAGTTTGAATCTGGCAGTCGTTGAGTTCCTCGAAGAGTATTGTTTTTCAAGAAACAATTAGCAACAATTGTACTTAATTTCTAAATCTATAATAATTATATTTATTTCAGGCATTTTTATTTTTGAATGTTATAGTTTCTTCTTACCATAGACAACCGTTTGCAACCCACAGCTTGCAAATATCAGTCTGCAGTCTGCAAGTTCGATTTCTAGCCGAATATCAGCTCGCATCCGTATTTCGCGTAGCGCTTACGGGTTACCCAGCACGTATATAGGAATAATTTCAATGCAAAATTAGTTTGTTGTTCTTGGCTTTCTAGAATAATATTGTATGCGCCATCCCGCCCGCCCAATTGCCCGCCCCCACCAATACTCACATAAGCGTAGCGATTGCACCACGAATGTGTTAAGCTTTTACCAGCGGTAGGACAATTCGAAAATAGTGTTTCGACCGGCGGAACTCTCTGCCTCTGCCTGCTTAGGGAAGTAAAATACAAAAGTATAGCTTTTTCCACAACATCCCGCTTCAATGTTTAGTATACAAAACAAGCAATGTTGGCAAGTTAATTCCCCACTCAAAGTATAGTCAAGGCATACTCACAGTTCGGCGAAAGCGAAAATTGAACACTAACGCTTATAGCGTTTCTCATTATTTCAGTTTTTCTCAACATCAGAAAAAACACAACATTGAGCAGAAGTACAGATTAATCATCTCAAATAAAACGTCTAAATGAAAATGAGTTAAAACAATAGAGATAAATGTTTATTTGCTAATTGCCAACGTGTTTCCGCAACGCACACACAATTTTGCAGTTAATAGTAACGAGGAGTGCAATATATGGAAATATATATTCGTCATGACAACTCTATGGGGAATTATGTGAAGTTTCTCGCTCAGGTTGTTTGTGGTAATTTATATGCAAGTGAAAGGAATCTACAGTTGTGTGCTTTTCCATGGACAATTTAATCGGTCAAAGCGATATTCGAAGACACGCACACAAACTGTGATCCAACGCTACAAAAACTGATTGGCGAGAAGGCAGAGAAAAAGCTGCGCAAAATGTTTAATTAATTAATTTTAGCTCATTCAGCTGAAACAGACCTGTACATTTTACGATGTTGTTATGTGTTTATATTTTTGTAAATTTTCGTTCGTAGCGTTATCGCGAACAACATCGTAGTATAAGATCTCTATGGAGACCAGGGTAGCTTAGTATTAGTTTGTATTAATGAATTATGCAACTAAACAATTAGCGTTTTCTGAATCGGACATCTGACAGATTTCGCACTGCACTTTTGCCAGGAATGATTACAATTTCGAAATCATTCATACTTGTTGTATTTCGAAACTTGTTTCAATAAAGTGAGTGCAACATTGCAAGAAAGTGGAAAGAAAATGAATGAATGAATACGGGCATTTGGTGCTAATCGTTTTCGGGTGAAATCCGAAATGAAAATGTACTGAGATGTGCTCAATTTCGATCCGTTCAATCTCTGGGGAATTGAGGCTGAACTGGCCCAACGATAGTGCAGATTTACGCAAATTTTAAGCGGCAACTTGGGAACTTTCCATAGGCAGATCATCCAACATGGCGGCCGTTATATTTTAACAGAATCATATATATTTTAAACGATAAGAGATCTGCGATAAATCCATCCTTAAGTAATAAGGGCCAACCTTAAGTCAACTGCCAAGTGTTGGAAATGTCGCGGAAACTGTTGGCAATGAATCTGGCTACAATGTGCTTCGCAGCACGATCAAATATGCACAATCTATGTATACTATGTATAAAGTTAAGTGCGATCTGATCTCACTAGAAAATTTTAATGTCGCAATTCGCTGTTTTAATAAACAAAAAAAGTATATATTGAAAACACATACCAAATGACGCGCAGAGCAGCATAACGTAGAGTGTCATGGAAGTGTGTGTTGATCCCTACAGCGGTTTTGGTAGCGGCTACTGAAAAATGGTTTGAAAATGTTGCGCAATACGTACCCGGTGCACCAAATACGTACCCGAATTACCGACTGAGTGATTTGTCTGCTCTTTGCGATTGCACGCAAAGAAGCGAAGCGGTGCCGCGATAATAACCGAGCAGTCTGTCAGTCAATCAAGCGAAAGGATCGACTGAGGAGACGACCGAGCGCGCCCATTGTGGCTACAAGAGACAATTTTCTGCGCACAGGACGGTCCAGTTAGAGGAATACGTACCCAGGCAATGTGCAGTCAGCGGTGTGAACCGACTGTCTACTTTCAGAGGAACTACTGCGCATAGCGCAAATTTGGCGCGTGTGCGGCAAAAGGCTGGACTGTCCGGAGCCCGACGTGCACACACACGCGTCTACATACGTACCCACTGCACCGATCTACCCGCTACCACACCGAGTCTATCGGATGCGCGGAGGCGAGTTGGTTGGAATTTGGTTCGTTTGTGGTGGGGGGTTGGACTTCTGAAACGAGCAGAGTTTTAGAGTTCAGTTTGGCTGAATTGCTTACCCCGGTGCGGAGTCGGTCCGGCTGTGCGGTTGTGGGTTTGCTTTCTTTCCTATTTTATGTACTCTTACATGAACCTTCTCTTATCTGCTTACAGACATGACATTTTCTACATGAAATTGTTTACATACCAAAATAAATTCGAACAGTGGTGCATTTTTGTTCTTTTTGTTTTTCTATAATTGAGAGAAAGTTGTGTTGCTTTATTGAGAAATCAGAGAAAGAAAACATTAGAATTAAGCTTTGCATTAGTTTACACAATAATAATAGGTAGTGGTGATTATATGAGAAGTATATAAATTAAGATTTATATATAATTCAGTTTACATACGTGCTACGGGGGATCGTCATGTACACTTAAAAACTTAAAAGTCGCCGAGGCCTGTGCGCCCATCGCGCGCCCGCGACAACAACAATATGTCGCGACCGTCGAGCGATCTTCCCCTCCTCCTCATCACTCCTCGTCATATTTGCTGTACTTCTTGTTGCGTCCTGTACCGCCTTAACGGCGGTAACGATCGCGGGAATGCGATCTCCGCCGTGAGTTGAAATTGCGACCACGCGACCGGGAACGCGAACGCCGCCTGTCTCCACCCGGCGATCCGCCTCGCCGATCGCGTTCTCTGTCGCCACCTCTTTCACCGCCGCGTCGGTGACTGTCCGAGCGACTGTCGTTGGTGGACGAAGTGACACTGCCGCTGTTACCGCCACCGCCACCACCACCGCCACCGCCATTGCTGCTACCACCACCTCCGCCGCGTTCAGCGCGTCGTGCTCGATCGCGCGACCGCGACCGGTGAACGCGCGAGCGACGGTCCAACTCACGTCCGCCAACGAAGTAGCGCGAACGCTGCCGATCGTCGTCGCGCTCGTGTATCTTACCAGTGCGCTTCAGTTCGGCCTTGCGCGGCCCGGCGGTCTTCTCCAGTTCGACCAACTTTTCGCGTATGGTAAGAAAGCCTAAGTGCAGTTTGCCGCCGAAGTGGTCGGCCAGCCTTATGTCGTTGTCGTGGATGCCCAGATAGGCTGAGCACACCTCGCAGACACGCAACTTCTGCTGTTGGTATGTGGAGGCTGGCATCGAGGTGCGATACTCGTGCTCCGCTTTGATTTTCTTGGCGCGGAGGTCGTCGATTTCTTTCATCAGCGCCATGCTTTCTTCCACCTCGCCAGCCTCGCCCAGCGCCTCGGCTTTGGCCAACTTCTTGCCGATTTCCTCGGCTAACGCGTGCACTGCGTTCGCCTTCTCGGCCACTTCAGCGGTCAGTTCTTCCTGTGTCTCCTTCAGGCGTTGCTTAGCTGCCTCAGTGCGCCGGTCGCAGTCGGCAATAAAGGCTTGCAGGTGCTCCATTGCCTCGATGTCATAGAAAAAGTCGCGCGACTTGGCCGCGCTCTCGTAATCGGCTCGGAAGGCCAAGTCGTGTACCTTCGGGCACTCACCCAAATCCATGCGAGTGGAGGCGAGTATGTCGTGTGGGCAGCAGTCCAGCAGGAAACTTTTGCATACGCGCGAGTCGGAAAATTTCAGGCCGCGGCCGTCGTCGCCATTACGCGTTGTTCCCATTAGTTGGTCGAGCATCGCTCGCATTTGATCTGTTGCCGACATCTTCGCCGTTTTGCCACTAGTTTTTTGTACTACCCCAACAAGTTAAAATGACAAATTTGCAATTTTATTGCGTTTTAGCTGCGAAAGTCTATCTTTTCTGCGAACTATTATCTTTTTTGCCTTTCGGTACTGATTGACAAATCGACAATTTCGAGCAGAGAATGAAGGCAAAAAGCATTGACTAGGCGTTGCCAGACGAATTCGAAAAAGAGCGTGCACGAAATGCTACTAACAGTGCAACATTGCATGTTTTAATGCTAAGAGCATATCATTGGGGTTCTTAGATTAATATTGAAATTTTGTTTAACTAAAGTAAGAATCTAATGCGCAATACATTAAATTTTGTTAAATTGCTTGTGTAAATACTTTAAAATACGTCTCAAAGAGCTTACACCTTGTATGTTAATTCAAAATACGTTTTATTTTACGAGAAAAGTTGTTCTTCAATGGAAATTACAAAATTTTGGTTTTGCACTTATCATAAATATGCAAACAAACTGAAAACTTCAATATGATATACGTATATAGGTCGTCAACAAGTTTTGACATGAAACAATATATAATTGATTACTAAATTAATATACATGTATATTCGATTATAACTGTGCTTCTTTAAAATCAATTATGTTATATATTTCATATTGGGCCAGCTAAAAGCAAATCTGGCCTGATTTACCAAACTTCAAGGAAGCCTAAATATTTTCCATCGTCCACTATTAACCGAGCGTGTTGTTGGGTTGACTGTCACATCTATTGACTGTCGCTTCTGATGCAGTATTCTTGGGCGTATCTGGCAATACCGCACCGATTTTGACATTTCAAATTCGTCTTTTGTCGTTTGCTTCGCAGGGCAATGTCGATGCTGCTCCGTTGTTAGTTCGGTTTCGGGAGTTTTGCAGTGTGTCGTTTTGTTCTGAGAAATCTTTTGTTTTTAAAAATTTTTAGTACGTTTCGCTATTGTTGAAAGGATAATTGTATAAACATGTGAAGCATCAGAGCCGATTCGGGACAAGGAAATCTACGAGAGTGTAAAAACGGGCAATTCGCGAGTGAAATATGCATGAGTTGTGCCACGCATAGCGGGGGAGAAAAAATATTTTTGCGAGAAAATTGAAAGCAAAAAAAAGAACGACGATTGTGAATTGAGAATTCAGCAATCAGGAGCAAATAAAAAATACGTATAAGTCATAAATAAATAAAGATACGACGGCGACAAGTGTCAACGTTTTGCTCACCCAACAATTGATAGTGTGATTTCAGTGATTAAAAGCGAATTTTTCTGTGGGGATTGTTCTTGTTTAGTGAAAAAATGTAAGTTTTCTTTATACTAAAACTTGCACACGGCTCTTTTCTTCATTCTTCAGTTAGAGCAAGGTTGGTTTGGCGGCAGCGGCTTTAAGCCACAACCGGCTCTTACTCAGCGCTAAATAAACGTTGGGTTTTAGCATAATTCACGCTTGGCTAACTAAAATTACCCTCGTCAGCGTTGACTGGCAATCAGCAGCTTCCACCTTGCATAGAGCCCAGTGTCCCCTCCGGCTCGTCGCTGTGCTACTCGACTGGCGCTGTCCAACCCAGCGTTGCACTGTGCGCAGCGCGTCTCCTTTTGTTGTCTGCTGATTGGCTGGACGGCCTTGCTTCTCTTTCAACTGTAACTGCATTTCTCGGTTTTATATTTGCACCCTACAATCGGTTTTGGTGCGGTCAGATGAAATAATTATAAGGTTTTAGTTAATTAGTTGTTGTAATTGTTCCAGTCGGCAGTTGCGTTCGGAAACTTTCAATTTCATTAGCTTAAGTGCAGTCAAGCGAACATTTTTGAAAAAATAGAGATTTGGCTCCTGAATCTAACGAACTAAAAAGTTTGCCTGGGAAACGCCCACAAAAGGCGTGGCTCGGGGTCAAAGTTCAAAATTGGTATCAAAATAACTCAATCAATACTCAATCGATTTACACGAAATGGGTATCAACCAAAAGGCCCTTTCTACCTTTCTATTGGTATACAACATTAGATATGTAATATGTACTAATAAGAAGTTATAAGCAAAAAAGACTTTTTTGTATATAAAATAAAAAAAAACCGTTTTTTTTCGAAAACCCCCATCATTAAATGTGATGTACTCTGTCATACAGTACACTATATCACACGGTACATCACATTACCCGAACTTATTACAGCAATACTATTTGTATACAGAAATGTATATATTAGTGTCCGACCGACTATTCGGTATCAGTTTCGGCCCAAATAAGTGGTTTCAGTTTCGGCCAAAAAATGCCCGGAAAAACGGTCGAAATCGAAATTTTCTAAAATATTGTTTACATTTTATTGTGTAGCGAGTGAACAGCTAGCCGAGCAGATATATACTGAAAGTAGGAGTAATTTAGATGCCACCAATGTAAATAAACTTATTTTTTTTAGTATATAATATTAAATTATTTAATTTCGGATATTAGCGAGTAAGGTACGAAAGGGTGATTTTTTTATGTTTATGTTTTTAAAAAATCAATGAATTGTTTTCATTAATAAGTATTTATTTATTTATGTTATGTTTGTTTGTTCTTTATTTACTTAAAGTAAAATTCGTTTGTTGAAAAAAATGCTTGATTTGGTCATTTTTATTTCAACTAGAAAGTTTCGGTTTCGGCCCAAAAAAGTGGATTCGGTCGGACACTAGTATATATTTTATAAAGTTATGGTTACGTTTCACAATAAAAAAAAATTAAATCATGTTTCTCGATACAAATTTTTAACCCTTTACCCCGTTTACCCCGTCAGATTGTGATTTTCCAAAAAAAATTATAAACACGTCTCTAATTATTTTTGATTTGGAGTATTTTTTGCTTATAACTTTTTATTAGTAGATATTACATATCTATGGTATGGAAAAAGTCCTTCGTTTCATACCCATATCGTGTAAATCGATTGAGTATTGATTAAGTTATTTTGATACCAATTTTGAACTTTGACCCCGAGCCACGCCTTTTGTGGGCGTTTCCCAGGCAAAATTTTGAGTTCATTAAATTCGCAAAAAGAAGCTCCATATAGGCCGATTTGCATTTTTTTTCGTGAGGGTACGCTATACTGCACTTGTTCCATTTAATTAAATTTAATTTAATTTCAGATAGTGTAGGGTACACATTCCATAGTCACTGTAGAGTCTACAGTGTAGACCGAACTTGGTTTTTATTGAGTTATTATTGCGTTCATTACCTTCATTCTTTCATGCACTCTTGCACGCACACATCTACATACATCACATATGTGAATAAATTTTGTCTTTTGTTTCAGCATTTTGCTTCCAGCCAGCAGCGACCAGTCTGTGTTCAACTCTCAATTTCCGGCGTTAGCGTAGCGGCATGTCGGCCCGTTCAACGCTGCCGTCGACCACCGTGGGTGTGGTAGGCGATGTGCCACGTCCACCGCCACGGCGCCGCGCCGCATCGGTAGCCGGCCAACAGCGTCGTTTGTCATCCACCAGTACGGAGTACGGCAACAGCCACATGCCCCGGCGGTCGCTGGCCACAATAGTAAGTCACACTCTCACTCTTACACCTCTCCCCTCGGTAAACGCTCGTGCCGCACACCACGCGCTGCTTCGGCGTCAAGTTGCGGCCACCAGGAATCGGAAAATAACAATTTGTGTGCACTGATCTGCTGAGGCAGTCGTCGTCTCACATCACACTAGCGGACAGAGGGCGGGTGATATTGTGCGCCAAGATTTGGCGCTATTGATTTAATTAAAAACAATTACTTGACGCCATTTGGGCATGACGTCGGCATTGTCAATTTCGCGTTCAATTGAATGAACCGAAAACCGCTCCAGAACCATCCCATGACTCGTTCCTATCTCAGCCAGCGCAACTGCGACGTGTGCGCAGTTTCCACCAGCATCCGGAGTTGACATATTTTGGCCGCCCTCGGGCTGGCACTGCAACGCACGCAGCCTCTTTCGCGAAATGCATGTACCGCTTGGACGGTTTATTAGCTGCGACTGTCGATTATCTACGGCCGGCCGACTGCAGCCCGCTTTCGGCCTTCAGCTAACCATAATAACAAAATACAAATGTTACTGGCAAGCGTCTACTTGCACGCAACACTTGCGCCTTGTAATCTAATCTCGTTCTATTTGTGTTTTTTTTCTTTTATATGCGTATAAATTAGCGACCATGCAACCATTTCTCCGCCAAAACACACAAACACAAGTGCCACCGGCCCGTACCGTGCGCTCGTGCAAAGCAAATATTGACTGCTCCTGCTTCTTTTATTTGCCAAATTCGCGAGCGCACGACTTAGTCACTAGTAGGCAGTTTCATTCTCAATCTCAGGCTCGATTCAATTCGATTCTACTGGTTAATTTTCTAATGTGATTTCCGTTTCCTACCGTAAATAGATAATGTCAACTTCACCGGAAAGCGCTGCCTCACAGCACTTTTACTGCATGATGTACTCTTGCCGAGTCCGATAGCAAATTAGTCTCGGCCGGCCATAACTAGCTCTGAATGGCCTGATCTGAATTATTGAAAATATTTTAGTCTTGATTGTAGTAGCGCACGCATCAAAATGTATGTTGAAATAGCATTCGTTCATCAATGGTAGATTTGAACTTTAGCATCCAGACGTCGTTACCAAACACGTTGTGGAATTTCATGCTGTCTGCCAGCTTGAAGTTGTGATAAAACTAATCGGTGACACACCCTGGGGCGTCCCCAGACCGTAGTCGCTTATACTTATAGCAAATTTCTTCGAATTTATGAAAAACCCTTGAATAAAGAAAAACGTAAAACATTTTCGATTTACATTGATAACAATTTTGTGTGCATAGAGAGAGAACGCCAAAAAATCGTTTAGTGTTAGATGCGCAACATGGTGGCTGAGAAGACGCATTGACTCTACCTTTATTTTTTGTATCATGCTTCAAACTATTGTTCACTATTTACATATATTTATCTGAGAATTATGACATATGTAGGTACTTGAGAAATAATATTTCAAATGACAAAAAGAGTATTATACTGAAAAGATGCCAATCTACCCGGTTCACTTGTACAATTTATTTATGGAGCTGGTGCTTTTTATCTTAAAAGCAGTCAGATTCTCTACTTTGTATGTCCTTTTTTACATGAAATTGAAAAAAAAAATGTAATAACAATCTATATGTAGGGGAAGGTGGGGAATTGTGGGCCACGTTTTTATTTTGCCAGATATCTTGAACAAAAATCAAAATTTTTCCAAATTTCAAAAAGGCATTGTATTCTACGTGTGTAAGGTTACTGTAGATCTTTGCTTTCTTTTTTTTTTTTTGTTTTTCATAAGATTTTGGTGGATAATAAAAAGGTGATGTTTTTACGATTTAAAAAATTGTTGGGGAATTGTGGGCCACCACCTAAATTAAGTCAATACCCAAAAATTTCTGTGTAAAAACTTTATTGAAAGATTGGAAATGACAAATGAATAGTTATTAATTGAAAAAATGAAAAAAAATCTCTGCTACCATCAATCAGATATGCAATTTGGGCACATGAACGTGTTGGCAGAGGTATGGATACATTTGGCATGTACATCTCGACCACATTCGATGCATTTTATTGAATTGTTTTTCGTCAGTTCCTTCGGCATTGATTCCAAGCAAAGTACGCAGAAGTCAACATCGTCGTCGTCATCCGAAGAATCACGTCGTGCTGATTGTGATCGTGTTTTGCGCTTTTTGGGTGCTACGATTTTTTTTGCTTTCTTTTCTTGTTGTGTTTCCAACTTCTTGCGCTTAATGTCAGCTTTCTGACGCAAATCAGTGACAACTGTTTGCGATGTTAAAATGGCGCTTTTCATCGGCTTGCGACCACGATTGAACTTTTGGGCCGGTGTTCCCCGTCTTAGTGGTCCAGTTTCTTGCAACGTTTTTTTTAAAAAAGCAGAAGAGGTGGTACCAGATGTGGTTGCCACTGCCAAAGACTCAGAACTTGTGACTGTTTCATTCGCAGCCGTCTCGATTTCACTATCAGTTACAGTAATGCTGCGTTGTTCATTCGCACTTTCTTCATCACTGCCACTGTGTTGACCCTCACCACTAAGTTTTGAAGCAATAAAGTCAACCTCGGTGAACGCGTTCGCATCGAATGGGAAAATTCCACATGCTCTGAACCCGCTTTTGATGTTCTCTGGTGTGACGGCAATATCGAGACACTTGTCAATAATGAGAGGAACGTGGTGAAGATCGAAAACTACCCCAACGTTGGCGCGCTTCCAATCGTCATGCTTTTGGGCGTAAGTCGTTTTTAACGAACCGAAAACAGTGACATCTAACGGCTGCATACGATGTGTACAATGCGGAGGGAACGATAGCATTGTGATGCCATGTGCAAGGGCCTTATCAATAACGTCAATGGACAAATGTGACGTATGATTGTCCAGCAGCAAAAGTGTGGGTGAGCCGGCAGAAGCACCCGGTTTCGTCCATATTCCAAATTCGATGGGGCTCAAACGACGTTGAATTGAGAACGAAACGAAGGTTGGCGAAAAAGGCATCGACATTCTCTTTGCAAAATGCTTTCGCGCGATTTTGGCTGACCTGCTCTGGCGTTCGCAACGATAAATTCGGATGACGATGCATAAACGAGTAGTACCAGTCGGTACTCGCTGCCGAATTTTCATTCCACGGTTGAGGGTAGTTGCTTTTGTAACTCCGAACTATTTAGGCCATAGTAAATGTCACTCGCGTGAAGGACATATTTAATTAGAGCCTGTTCTTCTTGATCACTAAAAATCTGAAACAGGAACAGGAGTTAAGAGTTCAATAGGTTCAATACGATTGCTTAAACAAATTATCTTGTTAAAATAATGGTAATTTCAGCAAAATCACTTGTAAATTCACGTTCAGCGACTCCAAAAACCGCGGAAAACACTTACGTATCGCAAACAAGCAATTGTGCACTATTTTGCAAATAATAATAATTATTAATAACAAATAAATTACTATAATAAGTTTTTTTCACTTGAATGTTTGTAATTTCGAAATAAAAACTCACCGGCTTGGCGCCTGGCACAACGATTCCTTTCAAAAATGCGATCATCGGAAGCAGTTGAAACATCAATTTTCGCTTTCTCCAGCTTGTCAATATAACGGCTCAATGTAACGCGAGCTATGTTGGTGGATTTAGCGACGGCACGGATGGAATTCTGGCTAATTTTGATCAGCTTAATAGCCTCCAAAACAGCAGGAAAGTCAATGTTCTCCTCATGTTTGCCATAGTAACGTGGCATGGTGGCTGGAAAGTACCTCCAAAAAAAAACAATTCAGCGAACCATTCATTTTTCAATTCACAGCCTCAATTTTGAAAAAAAAATAATAAATACACAATAACAATGTGCATGTATGTCAAAAATGTCGAAACACTGGTGGCCCACAATTCCCCACAAAAAGTGGCCCATGATTCCCCACAAGCCATGTTTTGACATATCGCGGCTTGATTATGACTCGACAAAATTTCATGTGAAATTCCTTTTGTATATTGGAATGCCAAGGTACAACGATGATTATCAGCATATTTACCTCAGTTGATTCGTAACGATGCGTTGGAGATCGATGCACGAGAACAACACTCATAAATTCTTGAAGCAACTTTTTTTTAGGTTAGTATTGCACAGCACGCTAGAGACGTATACACTGATCAACTACAAACGTAAAAATATGCTTCGGGTCAAAGATGACCTTGACATTTGTGTCGCACTATACAACTCGGCATACCAACGATAGATGGCGGTGGCCCACAATTCCCCGTGGCCCACAATTCCCCACTTTCCCCTATATAAAATGAATGTCTGTTTGTTTTTTGTTTGTTGGTCACACGACACTAAAACTCAAAAACTAGACGGCCGATTGAGCTGAATCTTTCACGGAATGTTCGTCTTCACTAAATCTCGGTAAAACACATAGTGCGAATACGACCCGACAGGCACCTCCTTACGCTTTAGTTGGCCCTTCGATAGGGGGAATGGGGTGGGTATTTGACGTTAGAACATACAACCCAAAGTTTTAATGTGGCTTTGGAATAATAGGTCGGACAGCATTGAGATTTTGTATACTGTCATCCCATAGATGTGTCATTCTAATGGTAAAGTTATATGGGCGTTGGACAAAGGGCGTGGTAAATTTTTTGTGACTAAAATTTTCCGAGTAACTTTAGAACTGTAAATCGCGCATCAATGAAACTGGGTCGTACCCTTCGGATGGAAGAATGGCTTGGGCGTTGCATAAATAGGGCGGGGCACCGCCCATACAATTCAAATCTATATACATATTATATAATCACCGCCTAGCCCAAACCGCTGAAGCTACAAATATGAAATTTGAACTATAGGGTCATTTAAGAAAATAAACTTTCGCTAAGAAGGGATTTTTTTTTAGTCTAAAAGGGCAAAACAAGGGGTTAAGTGTTGTATGAAGAAACTTGATTTATTGGGCCCATTGACTTAAAACTTGCTGTTAGTAAATTAAATTGATAAAAAGAAATACGATTACATTGATCAAAAGAAGTTATAGCGCGTAACGCGCGTTTGAGTTCTGATATTTTTTTCTTTATGAATGTTGAAATATTTTTTTTTAATAAAACGGCTAGGTTTCAAAGCGGCCAAACTACACCTGTTAGTTCGATCCTGTGACCATCTCTCGGTAATTCAAAGTTTTCGAGTGGTAACGTGCATTGCCAGTGAATTAGCAGTTAGCTGGCCGGAAAAATAAATTCTTAAGAGTCCGTTTAATTTTATTAATTAATTATTTTTTTTATTTGTATTCTAACCGATATTTTGGGAAACTTATGAAAAAAAAGGTGTTATGAATTCAGCTTGGTTTTAGATGAACAGATACATAGGTTAATGAGTGATAATTATAAATATAATTTTTATAATTAAAAATTGTCTAGTCTTTATGAGTTCATTTGCCTAGTCAATTAGTGTGAGGAAAATGTCTGCAGGCTTTGGCTATGCAGGAATGAACCAGGTATCTATCTATGTATCTTTACTCGGGTAGCCCTGTGCAGGGATTAAAAAGGTGTTAAACCCATTAAAACATAACTCATTATCCACATGATTGCAGCAAAAATTGTGTAGCCATTTTTTAAG
Organism: Melieria crassipennis; assembly: GCA_963668005.1. Classification (NCBI taxonomy): domain Eukaryota; kingdom Metazoa; phylum Arthropoda; class Insecta; order Diptera; family Ulidiidae; genus Melieria; species Melieria crassipennis. Next base: position 109,577,078 of record OY764962.1, on the reverse strand, counting down.
ATTTATATTTTCTTATATTTCATTAAGTGTGTTTTATTAATTTAGTTCTGCTGCAAGGCTTATTAAGGTCTATGTGCACAATAATTTTGTATTTTCTTTGGATTAATTCTTTAACATAAAACACCCGGAATGTGTGATAAGATAACAAAACAAACAACAGTCATAACAAAAAACCATTTTTCTGGCAATTCATTGACTCTGTTCACGTACGAAAGGTTCATGAGTCCACACAAATGTATTGTTTTGGCGAATTCAAAAATATCAAAACAAAAAATAAAAAAAATAAAATAATGCCCATTATTGTTTTTATGAGCGGCCTCTGCCTAATCAATACGATTTGCATAATTATATTTGCTTAAAAATCTAAACAACCAGATTGCTTCACTCACAGGCAAGCGAACACAACACGTATCGTCCAATTTGCAGGCCTTAAACTTTATAACAGTGATGTTACTATTTTTAACTCAAATAAACGAACAAACAACACTGAATGCAACAATGCTATACTCGCAAATCGTTCGCGTACGTCGATTTCGACCGTTTGGGCGTTAATCCGATTTAATACGAGTGATTTGCACTTAATTTTGTCGCTTATTCCAGTCGGTCGTGCTTAGCGCCGCCGTCGCCGCGCATTTACTACACTTTCACTCACTTCGCCCTCGCACACGCCGGCACTGCGAGCTGTGTCGGGGTCTGTTAGGCGCGTATGCCTGGACTCTCCGCAGCGTCTCAATTCGCATCCATTAACATAAGTTTTATTATTTATGGCTCCTCATTAGCCGCACCGATGACGACAACAATGATGCCACCAATGATAACAATAACCAATTGCCGCATTTATCACGACGGTGGCCCACCCAAAACCGAAGCCAGCCAAAACACGACGGATTCATCAATCAGTCGATGGTAGGTGGCAGACACTCGGACTCCTGGCCGCTTTTCATCTACTCACTCGTACATCGAAGTAAGACTTTGTTTGTGTTGATCGTTTTTTTGCGCTCGAGCTCACTTTCGTCGCGATAACACGTGCATTTTCCAGTTTGTAAATCCCCTTTAACTGGGTTCATAATTTTCTTATCCTAAGCGAAATATTGTTCTGTGGGCCAAAAGTCAGCATGACTCATGTCTTGCTCTTTATTAGGTTCCATAAAAATAATAGTAAATGTACTTGCAAGCTTCTATACGCATTCCAGAGATTATTAGTACCAGTTCCCTTTTAACATGGCGATTTCCTAGGCGACAGTCAATTGCCCCCGTCTGCACCCATTTGCAACTAGTCCAAAGCCAGTCCTAAGTAAAACATTTCTAAATTAATTGCAAAGCGAGTAATTTGAGAATTATTCTGAGTTAGTTTTCTAACCTAAGTAAAACATTTCTAAATTAATTGCAAAGCGAGTAATTTGAGAATTATTCTGAGTTAGTTTTCTAACCAGTTGAATTTTATGGAGGAAAATAAAACAAAGAAATTTTAATTTTATTTTGAAAATATTTAAAAAACAACAACAATTCATCAAGAATGAAAAACAAAATACACGTGCACCAAAAACTTTGCAGTTCTGCAAAAAGATGAACTTGGACTCGACAAATTTCTTGACTACGCCTGCAATATTTAAACAAATTAATTAATTCATAAAAAACTGAAAAATGAACAAATTAATTAATAAATACCTTTCAACTACCGCTTCAACTCGTTGCTTCACACAATCACGCAATATTCCAACTGAAAGCATTCAAGGCAAAACGTGCAAATCGAGCGAGCCTCGAGTCAGAGAAGCAGACATGTTCAAAAAATGCAAACATTTCTGTCGTCGTTTTAACAAAAGTATCATAGGATCAGACCTAACAGTGTTTTGTTGGGTATTTCACCTTTGCTTCGTCTTTCTCATTTTCATCTGCTCTTCTCGCCTATGAACGCGCACACAGAACGTAAACGATTAGACGCAAACTGACTGACTTCTCCGTTCGCTGACAGCTACTTGGACAACTAGTTGCCCAATTGACTTAAAAAACCAGTTAAAAACCCAATGAATTTTGGTAACCAGTTGTCAGGTCCGCCAGGGTAAACACACGTTAGTGATGAGAGTTGCTACCAACCATTTTTTTTTCTCATTCCATACACGTTTTTACAAAAAAGGAACAAATTTGTTCCCAAAACAAAACTATTTTGAATAATCTCGCGGCTCAATACTGATCGCTTGATTTGGTATCGAAAGCCTCATTATCCGGTGACCGGCACGGTCAAATTTTACTCTTTCGCTTGATCTCTCAATTTTCTCTTCTACATTTAAAAAACAAAAATTTTATCCGTGACCGGCAGCATAACATCGCCCCAAGCTTAATCAGACATTTAAGGCAAAAGGAAAAAACGTTCGTTGGGCTCAATCTGCTATTCTTCCCTTTCAACTGCAGTAGCAAAGCTGAGCAAGACGGTTGTGGGTTAGCAGTCTCACAAACGCACAATTTCTTTGCTGGTTCCATTTGCCTCCAAATGTTTTCAAAAATGATTTGTCTTGGCAGTCGATCATAATGCATGCAGCCAGTGGCGCACACAGAATTTCACTTAAGGGGGAGGGGAGGTTGCGTACAAATTTTGAGCTTAATTCCATTTATTCTACGTCGACGTTGTTTTTCATAGATCTCGTTAAAAGTAGTTTTTTAGTGTTTTAGTATGTTTTTGTTCTTTTTTGTTATGTGCAACGAATGTTCTGGAATATTATTTTCAAGTTTGTTTTCCAATAACATTTTATATTAATTGAACGATGTTTTACAGTTGTATTATTTTAAGTAACACCCCACCACCCGAAAAAAAATCCTGGCTACGGCACTGATTCGTACTTTATTATATGTACTTGTACATTTGTTTTAAAATACTTTTTCACACACAAAACGTTTATATATGCCACATTTTAGGAGAGTTTGCCTTTGCCTATGAAGCGGGTGGGCGCCAAAGAAACAACTGCTACATATGTCACAACTGCTTTCGTACAATTTCAATCGCAAGAAATGACCAATTCACCCAAATAATCTATAAATTTAATACTCTTCTTGGAGTACATTTTGCAGCTCGTTACTTCTCAATCGGTGGCATTCTTTTTAATTACAATAAAATGAACTACATGAATATTATATCAAAGAAATTAAAATGGTCAACACACATAAATCAAACGACTACTACGCGTTTAGAAGACGGTGGAGATAAGCGAAAGTTAGTCGTCGAAATTTAATCTAATCTTTTAAAATTTCAACCCCAACGACACGTTAAGTAAATCTTCAATTGGGATATTATCGGTCGTTATATTGACTGACAGGACACTGCAAGTTCGCAGATATTTGGCGTTATCGATGACAACGGTGCGGGAAATGGAACATCGCCTTTGCTTTTGTTTCGGTATCTTATGAACATTACTAGCTTTTTTAGAGATCCCCTACATTTGCCCGTTTAACCCATTCGAGACGACGATTTTTTTGAACACGGTCCCCAGGAGCGAAATTTTTTTCTTTGTATTGTACATGTAAGAAAGGCTTCAGATAATTTTTAGATTTTTTGGTACACAGTAAAACCAATGCCAAATTTTGTTTTCTTGTTCTTTACAGATTTCATTAGTTCCAGAAAAATCGTATTTCGACGACTAGTTTACTCAGAATAACTGATAATTGCACATTACTGTTATTGCACACACGGTGTGCAGGCTGTCTTATAGCCTCGGAAATCCATTGCACATACGGTGTGCAATCGGTCTCGAATGGGTTAAGGAAGTATCCCAGCTAGAAGCGTTCTTTTTATGGAAGTTCGTAACAATAATTTCAGTATTTAACCCTTTCGGGACGGAGTTTAATTTTGGAATCCAAAATACTCTCAGTAGAAATATTCTCATGCTAGGAAAGTTGGGGTTAGAAAATTTTAAGCTTCAATTGTTCTATTACAAATTACGTGGTTGCACCAGCAACTAAATGGAATCAAACACTCGAAAATAAAGACATAATACCATTTTGGGAGTTGTCATGAAGTTTCATCTTTCTAGGTTATCCGCAAGTACCTTCTGGTCAAATTTGACCGGGAAATTGTAAAAAAACACAGTCAATTAATTTATTCTTCAATATTTATTTTATCTCCTTCAAAATAATCACCATCGGATGCAATACACATATGCCAACGTTTTTTCCACTCTTCGATACACTTTTCATAGGCCGCTTTCGGTATGGCTTTCAGCTCCCTCTGCGAATTCTCTTTGATGGTTTCAATCGAATCAAAACGCTTTCCACGTAGCGGTAATTTGAGCCTAGGGAACAGGAAAAAGTCGCACGGAGCCATATCTGGCGAATACGGTGCTTGCGGAACGACATTCACGCTATTTTTGGCCAAATAACGACAGTTTTGCGATTCACTTTTTGCAAAAAATTCAACTTTTTCGGAACAAGTCGCGCTGCAACACGTCTCATTTCCAAGACATCGTGTAAAATGGTTTGAACTGATGTTTTTGATATTTCAAGCTCTTCAGCTATCTCTCTTTGAGTCACACGACGGTTTTTCAAGCACTAACGCCATCACTTTTTCGATGTTTTCGTCATTAATTGATGTGGATGGACGAGCGGCATGAGGCAAGTTTTCGACCTCTGTACGACCCTCTTTGAACGATTTGTACCATTCATATGCCCGTGTTTTCGACATAGCAGACTCGCCAAAGGCTTTATGCAACATTCTCAACGTTTCGGCACAAGAAATTTCGTTGGAAAGACAAAATTTAATGCAAATTCTTTGATCAACAGATTCAGACATTGTAAAATTCGCAGAACAAACTCGAGGTAGACTTGTTTACACAGCTATCAAAAACATACTAATGCACATATCGCGCTAAAAATTGACATGGAATGCTATAACAGTGCTACCAACCTTATGCCATCAGAAATTTGACAATATTTGGTTCGCGCTTCATTTAAATTGAAAATTCCCGGTCAAATTTGACCAGAAGGTATATAAAATTCCAGTATCAAAGTGGGCTGGGGTACACGGGTACCCCAGCACACACATAAGGGTTAAAAAAAGACTTATGTAGATAAATCTCAGGCTCATAGTTTCACTCTGTCAAGGTGTTCTCAACACCCAGAAAAAGGTGTGGGTGGTATGGTAAAAGAATACACCACATCAATGTGGGTTTAAACTCACCAAAAATCTATTTGTTTGAGGATTTAATAGCCTATTTCCACCGGGCCTTCAATGCATTTAACGCTTAAATGCATTTAACATCGCATTTAAATGCTCTAATTCCCATGCAATTGTTTTTGTATCAAAGTGAGTTAACTCACTTTCAAAACTGAGTTAACTCAGTTTTGCCGTTTACAGACGTCTAACAGAATATGTTATGTTAAAAGCTGGAGCAATACTGACAAATGTACAAATTTTGATAGCATGCTTTACGGCGCTGCAAGAGCCGTACGAACACAAACGAAAGAGGGGATTCGAATTGCGTTCGGTGTGGTAGATTTTTTGCTAAGACAATTACTTTTTACTGAATTTTTCGCAAAAATACATATCGTCTGTCATAATCAAAGTCAAAACTTCATTATTTGCCAATAATAAATGCTGAAAGAGAAAATTGAAAACGTGGAACTTCTCACTAACCCTCTTGATATTAAAAATTCAGACAGCTCTGGTATCAATCAGCTGACAACTTTCATAAATGAAATAAACATTGACAAATGAAATAAATTTTCATAAATATAAAAACGCAGACATTCCTAGACTGTTGAGAAGGAAACCGAATTGGTATACAAGGAGATGGCGGCGATGGGTAAGCTGTGGCTGCCCAGAAATAAATGCAGAATTTGGCTTGACCAACTAAAAATGTAAACAAAAACCAGCTGTTGGAGTTAACTCAGTTTTGGTGGAAACGCTTGACAGTTCTCAAGCTTAACAGAGCCCTTAAATGCATTTAAGCGCTCGGTGGAAATAGGCTATAAAAACATCGGTAAAGTCAGACTGAATCACTCTCTTTTGTTGTTTTGTTGCTTAAAAGATATGGAATGTCCGCTAAGAACCATGTGAGAAAAATTATTTGGCACTGTTTTTATATTAATATACTAATTATACTAATGTATAGTTTTGATTGTAAATCGCAATATTTACAACTGTCGTCGCTGATTCGTTTTTGCCCGCGACAGGCGTTTGCATGTGCTGCAGTTCCATTGACCAGAACAAACACTTCGCCAGCCGCCATTCAAGTTAAATCAGCTGTTTTTATTTTCATTCTTTCGCATCGGCTATCCGTCGGGGGGCGGTGTGGTGTGGCGGGGCGGTGCGTGGAATGTTGCTTGGTGGACTTCAAACACTTAACGAAATTCGAAAGCTCCCGCATAGAGCCGACGAAAAGCTCTCGCGCGCCCTCCACGCGAACCCCACGAACACAACAGCAAAGCGCAAACTTTTAACGAAATGCCGCTGTGTGTGATGAGCACATCGCGAGTGTTTTGAGTGAAAAGACCTGTCAGATGACAGTGTCCATCAAATAGAGCGAGCCAAATGGGCGGCCGTTCAGTTCAGTTTAGGCCACGAGAGAGCTACGTGTTTAGGGCAGAGCGAAGCGTAGTGCACGCAACTGCGTTTCCTCCTCTGTCAGTTCTGCCAGTCAGTCAGTTCTTCTGGCTGCCCGTCTGTCTATCTGTGAAAAATAGTGGAAATTAAATTGTTAAAGTGGTTTACCACTGAACGAAGGGAAAACGCGAAAACGCAGCGCGTTCGATCAAAGTCGTGAAAAATCCCTGAAAAGAATTGAAACGAAAATTTGTTATCTGCAAGTGAAAAGTGTGCAAATGTCACAATAAAATTAGTCATGCATGTGTGAGAAAGTGGAATGGGAATCATTGGCGTAAAAACAACGCAAATAAAATAAAACAAATTCGAGCGGAGCGGCGAAAAGAACAACAACCACATTGACGGCAACAACCCCAACGGGTTGGCGTAAATCGGTGGAAAAGCGTTCGCGGCGGCAGTTAAAGTATTAATTTAATTATTAAGTTTGGGTATTCGAGCGAACGTGGTATTTTCTCAACACGTATCTAAAATAACGTACGCCGCAGACAAAACCCACGGCCGTTCTTGCGCTCGTCACGAAGCTATAGCGAAAACCTGTTTGGTGTGCGACGCGACGCGCGCGGGGCCCCGTCCTCACTACAAAGTGCAGCGAGCGAGAATTGACCGCGTCTTCCGCCAGCCGCCAGACGACAGCATACTATACACCATCGAATTTCACCAGAGATTCAGTTGCGAGCAGCTGGCAGCATGGCTGAGGCTATTGAGGATGAACAGATTCACGGGTGCAACGACGTAAGTTTATCTCCGCTCAGCAGTCGCCCTTTACTTCGCCGCTGGCTGAAACGGTGTACGGGCACTTGGCGCAATTCGCGCACTGGAGTGACTGGGAGCGACTGCTGCGGGCCCTCTTTGGGTTCGCATACGACTTTGGACTGGTTTGATCTCCGTCCGGCTGTATCGCATTTTCTGGTCGGTATGGTTATAGCGCTACGCCCCACATTGTTGTTGCTGGGTGTTCTGCCTTGCATCCACTTTGCGATTTTAGCGGTGCCGCGCCGCACTCATCTCCATCGATTTCTATACTACTCGGCGTGCTTAGGCAACGATGTCTGCCGTTGTGATCACATTGTTGTTTTCGTCGTTGTTTTGCCATTTCCACAAATTTAAATACTGATTTTATATTTCGGTGTGTTGTCGTTGTTGTGGCCGATATTTTATCAGCTTTTTCTTTTGAGCATTGTTGTTGCTGAGAAAGTTTGTGCTTTTGTACTTTGACGCTTTCGGGAGCTCCCAGCATGATGCGGTGGCTTTTGTTGCTGTTGTTATTGATGTGGTGTTATTTTAATGTTTAACCCACTGGCTGGCGCTCTCCTGTACTTTGGCGGCGATATTATTTTTGTTGACTTCTCTTATGAATATTTTCGTCTTTGTTTCCACACTGCACATCGCAGTGCTCACATGCTCTTGAGTGGGTTTCGTGTTTGGGCGACTAGCTCTGGCCCCTTCAAGCGGCTAGCTCTGGCCCCTTCAAGTATTTGCATATTAGCTCTTTTGTTTTTATTGCTGTTGTTTTTGTACGTTTCATTTTTGCCTTCATTACAGCGTTAATATGCGAAATAGAACGACCAAGTCATTATCTTCCTTAAAATGATTGTCGCCCGTTGTTACCAGTGGTGATTAAGCCATACTATGCTCCCTTGCCGCCATAACTATTCCAAATCAAAGATCTTAAAGCTGAACAAATCTATATATTACTTGCATGGGTTTGTTGCAAATTAAAATTGATTACCACTTCACTCATTGGTATCGGTTATTATCGGACTCTAACCCATAGTTCTAGTTAAATGGCGCTTCTTCTTCAGTGATATCCGTCGGTGCTGCAGAGAATGTAGAAAAGTACCACACCTACTATATCACAAAGAATGGCACCAGATCTTTATCGAGCTAACGCAGAAGAAGTACAATTACCGGATCTTTTTTAGTTTCCTCCAGAGGTCGTAGAGGTGGGAACTAGGTTCCACCGATATACATTTTTAAGCTGAAGCTGAACCCTTTTACCTTCATGAGTCTATTTCCTTCATAAAAGAACTCACAATGTACAAGTATAGACTCCTTGTAAAAGGCGCCTATAGTTGCACTAACCCAACCTAACCGCTTTAGATTTGGTTACGAATTTGTTAGGAATGTTAGAAACAACAATTTCCTTCCTTAACAAATGATCTTATTGGAAAACGTAAACAAGTCACAAATTGACAAAAGAGTTAGAGACGTAAAGTCTTAGAAAACTTTTTGTACCAATGCGGTGCAAGTGGATATTCCCATTGGTGCAAAGTCTTTAAGGCACATAATTAACTGACTCCAATAGAAGAATTTGTATGTACTACTGTGTACAAAGAATACCCGGAATTCGATTTCTTCGATTATCGTGGTGTTGTGCATTATGAGTTCCTTCCGCCGGGCCAAACTGTCAACAAGGAATATTACTTGAGCGTTATGCGTCGTTTGCGTGAAGCTATTCGCAAAAAGAGGCCGGATTTATGGAGAGACAACTCTTGGTTTTTGCATCACGATAATGCACCATCTCACACGGCATTGGTTCTTCGTGAGCATTTCGCCAACTCATATCGTTCCACAGCCACCGTATTCGCCTGATTTAGCTCCTTGTGACTTCTGGCTATTCTCCAAACTCAAAAGACCACTTCGAGGACACCGTTTTGAATCGATTGAAGAGATTCAACGTGAATCGCCGCGCGCATTGAAGGCCATACCGGAAGGTGACTATTTGGTATGCTTCGAAGATTGGAAAGTCCGTTGGCATAAGGCATTGCATCGGGGGGGACTACTTTGAAGGCGATGCAATTGATTTGGAAGAATAAATAAAGATTTTTTGAATTATAAACAAATTCCGGGTATTCTTTGTACACAGTAGTATGTTAAAACATAATAATTAAACGAATCAGACTATAAACTGTTGCGAAAATGGGCGTTGTTTGCATACTTTGAGGCAGGATTGCCATATAAAGTTATTAAATATTCATTAAAATGTTTGCCATTTGTTGTTAGTAGCCATGTTACTACACCTTTTAAGTTAGATTCGGTTAGCTCTGAAGTTGGCAAGACGACTACATAGACATGGATTTGGTACCCTAAACTAACCGCCTTAATTTTATCTGTATTGGATCCTTTAGAGATAATTTAGTTAAAGAATCATATTAACAGTTTTTAAGAGCTTCAAATGATTCTTTGACCTTTTTCCATAATAATGTTTATACTGACTTGAATGTATTCGAAGAAATGAATTATAACTGCATTGGTCAAGATTGACTACATCATATGCTTCCTTTATGACAAGGAACGTGTGTCGGCATATTTTAGCTTATCGCTTTTCCTTTTGTCCGTCTTTATCCAAGTCAAAATTGTTCTGTGTGAACCTTCAAGAAGATGTATAGCAAATGAGTTATTCAACTAGCGATTTACATAGTTATTCGTTGTAATTTTTTTATATTATCAAGTTTAAATATGATTTAGCCAATTAAGTTACAATATCAATATTATAACTTATACAAAATTTAACTTTTATCTTTGATTAAAGCTGAACCCGAGACGAAATATTTTTTTTCGGTTTAAAAGTGCAATGCGTGAATTTCATTGCACTGTTTAATTGACGATTTTAATTTATTTAACGATAAGATCAAAACACTGAGCGCACATTGTGTTCATGGTCTAAAAATAACGTATTCTTACAACTCTTAAAAATGTTACTCGGTTAACGACATTCTTTACCACTTCGCAGCAATTAGGATTGATATTACTATTTATCAAGCAAGGCATTCTTCTTAATTTTTCTAAATTAGTCTCTAGCTGTAGATGGCAGTTACCAGCCGTTACATGGACGCAATTAATTGACTAAACTATGCACAAAATGATTGCAGCGCAGCATTAAAATTGAATTGAAGAAACAATGTTGTGCTTGGTATAAAGAAAATAATCCCAGTGCTCTTCGCCACATGCAGCAAATAAAGCCTAAAGCTTAGAGTTCGTTCTTTCTTGGGTCAGTTTTGAAATTTGATATTACTGACTCGCGTATATTTTTTTTGTGCTTTTTACGCGTTGCTGAAATTTGTAAACTCAAGTAATATTTTCGCCAAATCATGAAATTCTTCATGTAATTACTAGCAATAATACTAGCATTTTCACACTTGATTAGACTCATCAGTGATGTCACTTTAGTAATTTTTCTAAAGAAAATAACCTTCAAAGACTTTGGATGCACTTTGGAAGTAGTCTCTTCGAATCTGCTAGTTGTGTGTACAAATAGTATTTTGTTGAAGTTTGTATTTTTAAAGCGCAAACTTCTGAACATATTTATTTTTAGCTGCTCCAAGGCAAATTTTGTACACTGCTCCGCTAGTTTGTCGCTTATGAACATATTTTGTGGAATCACTTTATTGGTGGATTTTTTGTAGAAACGACTCAATGCGTAAAACTCATTACTTATGAATTCGTTGTTGTTACTTCTGTTGTTGGCATTATGAAACTTACGCTAAATGTACTAATTCATTTGTTTACATATACACAAATATTTTTGCATCAATTTGTTAGTATTTATTCTGAGTTTTTTCATTTTATCTCGTGACTTTTCTACGCTTCATCTGGTTCTCCCCGGCAGAGTACTGTTCCATTTTGTTTATTTGAATATAAACATTAAATCGAAGCATTTGCATCTGGCAATTTAGATGAGTATGCAGCCATTGATTGTTTCAGTGCCGCTTTCCTCTTAGTTGTTTTTAACTTTAAGAAGGCAGATTGAATTGGTTTTTGGTCCCCCCAACAGATTTGACGTTTGTTATTTGACATAGAAAAGCGGGACTAGAAGAAATTAACAGTTTAAACATATTTATGTACATCAGCCAATGTGGAAGATGGCTCTAACCTATAACTCCATGAATTCGAGATGAATAAATAAGAGCACAAGAGCGAGTCTCTACTCTGACACGTTGCAGTTTGAAAGTTTTTAGATTAATGGACATATCGCTCTTTCGGTGCATGAAAGTCATAGCTAAAAAAAAGTAATGTTTATATCAACCCTGTGTGATTAGATTTTGTCAGGATAACTTGCAATGATATTCAAACGTTATCATGAAACAAGTAACAGCAATTCTCCATGACGAGAACCCGATTTGTAGTATCTTCGTTGTCTCTTCGTTATCTCAATGTGGTAGTTCAGTTGAATCATCATATTGGGGATGTCTGCATGAGTTGGTCAGAATTTTTGTGTTATATTAAATACGTCGTTTAGTATTGTCCGCTTCTGCACTCTTGGATCAGAGTTCCTGAACAACCTGACAGAAGCAGCGAAAATTAAACTTTGGAATCTATTAAATTTTGTCAAGCTTTGGTTAGCTTCGGAGAAAGATGAATAGGTTGCTTTACTTCTGAAATGAATGGATTAACATACGGCTTGTATACATACCATTATTGATCTAATCGGGGAACTGTACAGACATACAGATGCCCTTCAACACTTGTGTACATATGTATGTATATTTCAGTAATAGAATGGAACACTGTACTTCTCAATACCAAATATTGTTACATGATGACATGGGACGGATAGAGCTGGCATTACACATGTAATACCTTGGCAACGTACTTACGCACAAGCATAAGTGACCAAGTTTTCATTGAAGTAAATTAACTTTGCCGATTTCATTATGTGAAAAGAGATAAGATAATTAATTATATCAACACAAATGCAAAATTTATGTGCACACACGTTTCTCACGTTGACAGAGAAAATGTGTATTTATGGTACGAAGAGGTGTGATGTTTTAAAAGGGGCGAATAAGTCCTTGAACCTGTCTAAAATTTTATTTTACTCAATGTCAACAATTATTGAAATTGCAAGTAGGGATATAATTATATTGGTGAGGTTTTTTATCAGCTAAGCTGTTTGTTTTTTTTTATAAGCTAACTGATTGTTGTTGTGTTGTGATTGTTGATCTTAGCATTAAGTAGCTATGTTATATGTTTTAGTTTCTTAGTCATGACCCATGAGTCGCCGCCAACATACTCCCGTCATGGACACCTTATCTAACTTGCATAATGTGCTAATTTTAGTAAATTTTTTGCAAATGTCGTGGGCTTTAATCATTTTGTAATCTAATTACCACCTTCATGGTCCATTTTACTATTACTGTGTGCCTTGCCAACAAATATCATCAAAACATCTCTGTTTCTCTTTAAGAAAATTGTTTTCTTGTTCATCAATCAATTTCTTACAAACTCGTTATCGGATTCGTTAATTAGTGAAGCCTTTTCAGAATTATTATTATTATAATTTTTTTTTGTAAAGCATCGTTTTGGTTCTGGATGTACAGATAGGTTAAGGTGTGATAGATTATTGGAGGAGAATATAATAACTTGTATGTACGACAGACACAACTTTTGATGTTTGGTCAAAGATAATTAACGCTTGACGAGTTATCGTATGCAAAAAATATTTCAAGTCAACATCTCACTCCATCAGATCTAATATACCTAAATGTGATTAAATATAAGGTTCAACTTATATTAATGGAGAAAGAAGTAAAATAATCATTGGGTATGACAGAGTGGGAGTCAATAAAGCGGACCCTTTGGACCATAGCGTTCCTTCCGACTTCGTTCGCTCAAACTGATGCTATCACTTTTATGGATGCAACATGAACGGTGGTGCAGAATAGCACAGTGTAAATTAAGTTTATAAAATACTTTTTACTTTTGTAACATCATATTAAGAGATCTGCGAAAGCAACAAATTTGTCTTTACCTTTGGACCGTCTGAAGCCCATGCAACTCTTAGGCTGGCAGAAATATGACAATCGCAATCAATTCAAAGGTTTTAGAAGGTCATAAGAAGATCGTGGGAAATCTGACATCGATTTTGTACAAAAAGTTGTCGTATATCATGAATATTGTCACTATTTTTAAGAGGCTACAGAGAAAGTAAGTTATTGTCCCTGTCCCTTTGTAAAACTTTCCAAGCACTTTAAGGATCAACTTATGTGTTTACAACTACTTTTAAAATTTCGTAAGAAGATAAAAACGCTTGCAAATCATGACAAATTCCTTCTTCCAATTGGGGAAGTCCAATTGCTATATAATCGTTTTTTTAATAAGTGACTCATGTGGTTAGTGCGTCAGATTGCTACGAGTAGACCTTGGTTTGGTGTTGGGTTTGAACCGTCGTTCGAACGTCAACATAAAAAGAGTTTTGCTTTTGAATTCGGTTTCTCATGAACTGCTAACAAAACACTTGATAACACTGGCATCAACTTGGCGCGTGGATAAATCGATATGGCTATTGCCATATTGCCATAAAAGTAGTGTTGAGTGGCATTGGCTTCGGCTAAATTGGATCCTCATGAGGCCGGCCCATCGGCGAGATATTCTTAATATCAATAAAGATTGCAGGGCTCTTTCACCCACTCGCTTCAAGTCGATCGCAAAAATTTATGAATGAGCCAATATAAAATACATATATGACTCACATTGGAATTTAAGCAGCACGGCAATTTGGACTTGTCGTACTCTACCAGCATGAAGAGGGCGTTCAATTATACATTAACTACTGGATAATTGTCTACCTTATTCTAACCTATTCAAAACACGGTTATCAACCATTCTTTTCACTGCGGCCCTTACGACAGTAAACTTGCTAATTATCAGAAGCTTGCTTTATTTAAACCAGAAACAATTATTTGTCTCGTCAACACACCGGAATTTCGCGGTTTTATAACTTGTGTTCATTTATTTTCAGCCAATTGATATCGTTGCAGGTGCTTCTTCGGGCAAACGATTTGCTTTTGGACACAGCAAAATCAGCCAACAACTTCCCCCTCGTCACTGCATTCCGTTTTCATTTGCTAATGCGATTGATCACATTTTTGTGTGTGCTATTTTCTTGTAGTTTTTTACTGTTTCGTACATTAACTCCACTACTATCGAACCTATCTATACGTAACGAAATAATTAATCATCGAAATGAAAAGCAACGTATGATATGAGCGGCACATGAGGCACAAAAGCGCTGCAGAATATGATTGAGTGCACGAAAAAGTGAGACGGGATTTTATTTCGTTTCTCTAATTCTCAGAATTTTAGTGCACATGCAATTCACGTAGCCAACCATTAAACACAGTCACAAGCACATAGGTGTTTATATACTGCCATACAATGTCCTTCGCCTGCAATTCGTTCACGAATATAGCCACTAATTCGTACTTTTGCTGCTTTTACTACTTCCGTTCCGGAAGGTTTGTGGTATTTCATGCAAACTACTAACGTTGTACCATGCGCAGACGCAAAGTATGTGCCGGTGTTCTATTGGCATTTTCATAACAATATTACTAGAAGCAATCACGTTTTTTTGCCACGAATACGATTGTTTCTAAACTATACACCCACTCGAGTATTAAAGCCTAAATGGGTCAGTCTTTGCTGGGTTGGTACCAGTCGCGATTTTCTGACATCAGTTTTTGACTTGTTAGTATCTTTGACAATGGTCGGGTTTCAAAGGATGCAATGTATCTCTTTTAATCTCGGCCAGTGCAGGAACACATGCATACAGAGACGTATTCATTCTATTCTGAAACTGAAGCATCAAAAATCGTGCACATAGACAGTAAAAAACAAAGTATACATTTTTGCATATTAACGAATGCTTATTAATTTGATAACTGAACTTTTGGGAAGGCTACACCTGTTATTCTTAATTAAAACTAAACTCCGCCCGACCTAAAGCAGCGTGTAGTCCTTTGACTGAAAAGGGTGCATTCTGAGAACGATGAAGAGTATCAATCGGGTGTTAGAAGGCTTATCAAAATCGCAGTTTAAAAAGAATAGCAATTTTTTCAATAGTTCAAAACTGTGCATTCTAAACAAATCGCCACAGAAATCTTAGTTAGGTTCTATTTTGTACTAAATTGTATAACGAAGTTCTGGAAGAAGACTGTTTTCCATAATTCATTATTTTTATGTTTATGAGTAAAAAGATCCTTTAAGTAAAAGAGCCTTTATTGATTCTACTGTTACTTACTTAACTGGCCATAACAAGCCTTGCGCGCACCTTCTCCAGTTGGTCACACCAAGAGACGATAGAGCGTTCTTTACTGTATATATAATTCTTTTTATTTTTTCCTTAAAATTCTTTCTTGTCGCATATGTATATTATAAATAGGTATGAAAGAAAATATTCACTGAGGAATATTATAGTCTTAAGTGGAGATTGATTTCCTATAATGACTTGTGTTTGTTTTTTTTGACATGAGCTTTTAATCACACAATCGGCTTCTTGCGCTCGACAAAACACCTCATTTACTTGGAATTTGTTTAGTGAAATTGACAGGTTTAGGAAGTTCCTAATGATTACAGTGCATAGAAAATACTAATGAGTATTTAGTTAATTGCCAATCTTTGTTCTTATTCTTAGTCAGCTGGACGCTAGTAGAAAATTTCTCATATAACTTTTCAGTAATTATAAAAAAAAAAGTTTGTGTAAATCAAGTTGCATTGCAAAAATCTGCAAAGCTGTAAAACCTTCAAATTCACAGCGGAAGTTCAAAATGTTTATTTTTAGTAAAGTGTTACTCATAATTAGATAAAGAAATCCTATCTTTAAACGAAAAGTATTACACCGTGCGACAAAAATCAAAAAATTTCAAAACATGAAAAAACCTATATACTCGCGAATCTAGGAGCCACATGTATATTAGTAAAACTGCGATTTTAGTTTTTCTCTCTGATGTCAGGATTTTTTTTAAAAGGACTTTGAATTTTCTACATGTTTATGTTTTACATGTTTATTGCAAAAAATTATTTTAAAAATTGAGCGTAATGTAGAATAACAATAATCTCAAAAAGTGTAATGTGTTGGTGCAAAAGGGCGAAGAGGTATTGAAAATGTCCTTTTAAATTTGTATCCTTGAATATCCTTGGAAATTTCCAATAGTTTTTTTTTTAAGTATATCTAAGGATTAATATGTACACTACCACATCCTCGAATTTCGTCCTTCGTAATGCGTCATTGCAATGCCATAGATATATTGAATTTTTATTTTTTTTTATTTTATAATAATATTTGTACAAAAGTTAATATTCTACAAATAAATACCTAGCAGCACTGGCAGCAGAAGCCTTCGGCTGAGACATATTGAAGAGTGTCCATGAACATGGAGGACACTATTATTAAAGTTGTGATCCTTTCCTGTTTCCCCAGAGCAGAGTTTTCAATACCATATTACCTTATTAGATTTGTACGTATGCCAAGTGGTGTGTGCAATTTGATTTTGGAGTATATCTCGTCTGCCTGAAGGTAGATTGCCCAGTTCTACTACAGGAGCTACATTGGTTAAGTTAAGTGCTTAGCAAACCGCTTCGATCACCCACAAAACGCTCTATGTTGGAATCATGCTATGTGCAATGAGAAAACTGAGCTGAGGCGAAATGTGCCTACCATTTTTGCAGATCAGCCGTTACGTGCACTCTACCAGCGATAGCGATTGAAATTGTGGCCTATATTTGTGTACACGAATATTTTGCTTTACGGTTTAGGTACGTTCCGGATAAGTTGGCTGTAAAACAAAATGCCGTATAACGAATCAACGAAACTCGAAAGCAAAAGTTAGACTTATTAAATGTTGAATCTGCATTTTTTGGTTACATAACGTACGTTAAAAAAGGCCGTATTAACGAATTGCTGCATAGAGAGCCGTCGTATAGTGAGTTATAGATATAGGTATTCTTCCCGACCCCCCTCGGTAACAGGGTCTCTTGGTTTGCCTCGTGTCCCATCGACTTTCGCTATGCTTCATGCATACATACATACATACATACACAAAACACCACTAATCCAACATATGATTAATTTTTTCCTGTGCTGTTCCAATGTGCAAACTGTATTTGTTTAGGTGTATAAGTATACTGAGTAGCTGTAATGTGTAGGAATGAACGCTGTTAAAGAATTCAAATTATTTACAAATTTTTAATTACAGTTTGTAGTTTAATATTGGCGTTTCATTGCAATGGAAATGTTACATTGCAATGTACTCTGAAGCGTAAATTTCACTTCAATTTAGAAAACAACATGTGCTTCAACAAATAAAATATGACAGTATTTTGCATGCTTTATTGGTTTCCCAGTAGGAAACGTCTACATTAATCAGTCCAATTAATTAGCTGAAATTGAAAATCGCAAACATTCGACAATCAAAGAGAATTTTCTCGCTAAAAGGAATCAATCAAACCGAAATTTTCTGTGTAGAAACCCAATCTAAACGGATGAAAAATGTCCAATGTAATGTTTGTCTTAAATTGAAATAATTCCTTTCAGCCATGTTAGCCGCTTTAAATTTGAATTTTGCATTTCCTCAGAATTGCGTTTGGCTTTAAGATGGCACATTCAATTCAATTTGCTGAGTGTGAGTGATTCCAATTGCTGGCGGTCGGTCGGTTTACCCCCAGTGGAGTACATTTATTGCAAAATTAATACAAGGATACGTGGCGTGTGACTGCTGTGCATTTACAAAGGCTGCGCTTGTAATAAATGCCAGGCATTGCGTGAAGTTCTAATTAATCGTTAGAGAAAATCCATAAAAATATATAATAAATATTGTGGTGTTTATGAACTTGAAATCAAGAAGTATTTGGACACTAGGTCTGGATACGAATTTTGAGCTTTTCGTAGGTAGCTAGGAGTGGCGGCCCCGAGCCGCAATCCACTTAGGCCATGAAGGCCCATTGTGATACTACAAGTAGTCGAGCATAAGGCCGCTCACTCATTGAACCAGTTTCAGCTTCCCACGAATCTCCCCCCCCCCCCTTGTCGGAACGATCTAGCAAGCGCAGCACTCAGACGTCCATTGTACTACAACTTGTTGTTCCCACGAAGCTTAGTAGACTCCGAAAAGTCCTATCGGCTAGGTTCCCTAGACTATCGAAATAGAAGTTGCTCAGGTAGTTCATCCTTCTTTTGGATGGTGTGTATTTTCTTGTTCTTCCTCATACATGCTCATTCAAGAGTATGTCTACAGGTAAGTGAGACCATACTGCTCACAGCCTTACTTACTCCCACTGCTGTAAAATTATCACGAATTGCACTCTAAATTGCATTTATAAATTTGTGCTATCATCACAAAGATTTGCAAAAGCATTGTAGAATGTTTCATACAGTATTTAGTTTCTTGTTTACTCGAACATGTCTCCAAATTATAGCAGACACACATGCAGAAAAATCCTTTCAACAAATTTAAACAGAAACTAAATTAAAAATTCATTTCCTAATTACGACCAGACGTTGTCGATGTGCCAAAAATACCAAAATGACATTTCGTTGTCTTTTTCAAACACCCATTGCCGCCTCATTCGCAATTTTGCTAACCCATGAAATAATTATCAGCCTTTCATGAATGGTGAATGCATATGATGTGCGCTTGTCGGCCGTCGCCGGATGGGGGCTTTGAGGCGTATTGTGCAGGCGTCATTTGCAGCCACATTGTTATGCCATTACGCGCCGTTGTGTGAGTTGCTGTGAGCGCAGAAGTGCGAACGCTAGTGCGAATGTGATTTTAGAAGCCGATCTTAGCATACGCACACAAATAAATATTTAATGCTTTTAGTATTTTGCCACCCACCCCAACAGAATCGGCACATATGTAGTAGCCGCAGGCGTCAACAGCTGCGGCAGCCGCATTTTTGCTTTTGAAGATTATGCATGCACTGACACCTGCTGCAGGCAGCGTCTTCAATGACCGTTTAAAATGCCGAAAGCTGCACCATCCCATCGCTCGGCCGCCGCCACCC
Organism: Melieria crassipennis; assembly: GCA_963668005.1. Lineage (NCBI taxonomy): Eukaryota > Metazoa > Arthropoda > Insecta > Diptera > Ulidiidae > Melieria > Melieria crassipennis. Next base: position 109,557,709 of record OY764962.1, on the reverse strand, counting down.
ACCTCGACTTTGGTAATCTGGCATTGCGATTCGAACAAACCGTGCTTGCTCGGTGTCTATGCATACATACATACTTATGTACATAAGTATATAAAATTTTTTACCTACATATGTAAGTGTGTGCTTCTCTGTATTTGGATGTCAGCTCTAGTTCTGGCTGGGTCGTCTAGAGTCTAGACCGTTGTGCCGGCTGCTTACTTGGCCAGTGCGGAAAATAGAGAAAACAGCTGACATTTATCGGATTGAATTATTTAAACAAACAACTTAAGCCTTTCCATTTTCCACCCTTGCACCTATACCGTTTTTATTTTTAAATGCTGCGCTGTCGCTGGTGTTGTCGTTCCGCTAATTGTCTCTGCATTTCGCTTTACCGTTACCTTCTATGTATTTTGTTTGTTGATTTTTTCGGTGTGTAATTGGTTGTTTGTCTCTTGCATTTTCAGAATGACGCGGGCGACACGTTCCACTTGCGCATAGTCGTGCTCAGCGGCAAGTCCTTGGCCAAGAAGGATATCTTTGGCGCCAGGTAAGTGGCATTTTCTATTCGCAGTGTTTTTCATTGCTGTTTTCACTATTTTCTTTCTGTATTTCTTGCAGTGATCCGTATGTTAGAATCGATCTAAACACAATAAATGGTGACATAAATATTGACTCGGTCCTAACAAAGACCAAGAAAAAGGTAGAAAGAACGTGCAAATGTCCCTCGCTTGGATTAGTTAATTGTGTTGACTTTCTTTTACAGACTCTCAATCCATCGTGGAACGAAGAATTTATATTCCGAGTAAGAATAGCTACGTTTTATCAGTTTCAGTGACAAGAGCAAAAGAACATATGTCTTCTAGTCGAATTGGAAGTATTTATTTAAGTAATTAAATTGTTGAAATAACATTTAGTCACTTGGATCCTTACCTACTATAGTGCAATGAAATATTTTTCTGTAATAATCCTAAATGCAGCCGCCGTGGCTCAGTTGGTTAGTGCGTTGGACCGCGAGTCGAAGGCAGCAACCTCAGGTTCAAATACTGCCTGTAATAACACCTAAACAAAAATAACGGGAAAACTCGTTTTCTCTGTCGGTGGCTGTCCTCTCAGCTGGAAATGGCAAACCTCTGAGAGTAAAGATTGCTTATGAAAAAGCTCCCAACCTGCCGTTCGGAACCGGCATAAAACTGTAGGTCCCTTCCACCCGCGTGCAAATTCACACGCACAACACGGGTGGTTGCGGGAAGCTAGGCCTTAGTCTCGCGTAAGCGGGCTGTCGTGCCAGTCAATTGTTAAATTATTATTAAATTATTAATAATCCTAAATGTATCGGCAGTGTGCTCTGACAATGCCATTACTTTAAAAAGTTAACCTAATCATCTTGTAACTTTGTGCATTGGTTTCAAATCACCACATATCATTATTTCGATATGTCAGTTGCCGTATTGGCCGATTTAAAACACACCATTTCGGGGTTTATTCCAGCTCTTAATTAGTAAGATTTTGCACTAAAACGTAGTTAATTTGGTTAAAAATTTTTTTTAATACTTTTTTTTATATTCATTTATTTATATGTATAAAAGTGAGTAACTATCACTTATAATAATTCTATTGGTGATAAGTAGAATTCAGTTATTTATTATTTTCTTTCGTTGCTCATCGAGCAACGTTTTAAAGTTTAATAAGTAAAACTAAATATAAAATTTAAAGCACACACTCGTTTAAGGTAGGTCAGTTCAATTCGCAAATAATATATTAAGACTTGACTTGAGAAAATATAAAAAAAGATTTGATAATGTATTAAATAACTAATAATAACTAATTCTTTTTTTTATTTATTATTTCATAATGAGCTTCGACGAAATGAGTAAATAACTAATACAAAAATAATTGGCAACAAATATACCACACATCTGTGCTCAGAAGTACTTTAAATAATCAACACTATTCCAATATTAGGGTATTTCATTTCTCCGCACTTCTACTCTCAAGAAGATGATGCTTCGTCTAGGCAATATTTATGTCTATGTCTTTTGCTCTACCATTGAGTAATGCAATAATGTTCATTTGTGATGTGCTAATCACTCAGTATTTGCATATTTGCAGGTGAAACCATGTGAACACAAATTAGTTTTTCAAGTATTCGATGAGAATCGCCTAACTCGTGATGATTTCCTCGGCATGGTTGAGCTGACGCTGGTCAATTTGCCAACAGAACTGGAAGGACGCACCATTAATCCGCAAAGCTATGCGCTCAGGCCGAGAAGGTCGGTAGGGTATGTTTATTTTGGTTTTTCATTTGATTCATTTCCGTTCTATGTTTAATTTAAACCAATACACAGCGCGCGCAAAGCACACGACGCTAGTTTAAACGGAATCGCATTGGCAAGAAAAAAAGAACAAACAAACAAAAACCTGATTTTGTTTTAAGCAGAGCGTCCTTTGGGCGTGCGTGTTGTTGCCTTTTTCATTTCAGTATCTCAGCTATCCGAGCTAATAATTGCTTAAAATTTTTCTCTAAGAACCAAAAGCACATGATTGGCTGACAAGCACTTCTACATGAGTCTCTGTCACAACTATTAAAATGTTTCTGTATATTTTTCGAACATTTTGAAGAGCAGACCCGAAAACAACATTGGCCTGTTTTCGAATCTGCCCTCAGTTGAACGTATAATTTTGTGTTGGTCGCTTTGTATCTTAGTTGTTTAAGTTGTGTTTACAGTCCCCTAACCTAGTTTAAGTTGCCTTGAGTTTTTGTGGGCGTGGTAGTTCAATACATAGACGCAATTGTATGTTTCACCGGGTCCCAATACATTTCTAATGCTGTTTGATTTTATTGCAATTTCCAACAAAATGCACAAAATAGCGCGAAGTCACGTATAAAGGGCACGCTGGAAATTTATCATGCTTTCATACATGAGCCGCGCGAAACGCCCACAGGCCCAGCCGAAACCACAGACGGCGACTGGGAGCACGTGGAAAATGTTTCGCTGACGGGTGCAGCACAAACGACGGTAAGGACGCCTGTGGTGTCATGCGATATTAGTTCGCGTTTCTGTGTGAATTCGAATTCCTTGTTTCAGAACTTCACTGCGAATGGCAGTGCCAGCGAGCCGCTGCCGTCAGGATGGGAGGAGCGTCAGGACGCCAATGGTCGCACGTATTATGTCAATCATACGGCGCGCACAACGCAATGGGAGCGGCCGTCGCTGTAAGTTGAAAAAAGCTCAAAATGATTCAAATGGTTGGTAGAATAATTGAAACGCAACTCGTATCTCTTATTTTCAGTGCAACGACCAACAATGCCAACATCAATATGGAGGCGGCGGCGTCCGATTTCCAAAGACGCTTTCACATCAGTGTGGACGACTCGGAGACCGGCAGATCCCCGGTGAGTGCAACTTTATGTACTCTAATGTGGAAATTTTCAACTCATTACTTGGTTTCCATAGTGTGGAACCTTTCAATTTGCATGCAGTTTTGATTTGACACTTTCTGCAGTGTTCGAATTTCGAACGCCGTATTTTCCGTTTCTTTTCTATCTTTTGCTTTGTGGCTTGCATGAAAATTACCGATCTTTATGCGATTTTTGAAAATTATTAACAATATATTTTTTTTTAATTTTCACTAATATTCACTGTTTATAAACAACAAATGTACCGTCACACCTATTAAAGTTTGTCCGTGATGCGACGGGCGCTACAGCAGCATCGCCTGCCCATGTAAATTTCTTAAATAACGTGTCGAATGTGGCTGCGTCGGTAAATACAGCCAACGGCACTGTGGCCGCCAGGCGTAGCTTTCGCGTATTGTGCGCTCCGAGCACCGAGAGCAGTTGCAAGTCCTGTTCGGGGTCGGCGAGCAGTGGCGAGAGTGACGACGAGGTCAATGCGGTTATAAATGGACGCGGTAGCTGCCACGCGTGCACCATATGGCTCACTAATGCCAGCGAGGGCGATGACGATCTCAAAGACTATATTTCCAACGATGAGCCCAGTAGTAGCGCCCGACAAGCGCCAGCACCAAATCGGACAGCACACGAGCACAGTTGTGATATCCTCGATAGGAACTTGTACCTGACGCGCATTTTTGTAAATACGATGCGAATATGAATAGCACATTAAGTAGCGCAGTTGTGCCGAACAATTGCTAAAAATTGATAATTGTGTAGGGCTTGGCAGAGCTTCGTAGTGGAGACAGACGCGCGTAAAAGTCGCCCAATTGCTAGTCGGCATCAATTAAAATAGCACCACAGCAGCATTCATTATACGGCATTCTTCTTACACATATTTTTTTGTTTTGTTTCTATCCTCCTTATTTCTCCTATTCATTTCTGCTATTTTTTTGTGTTTTGTGAATTCTTATAGGACAACGACAGTCAGTTTAGTGTAGATGCCGCAAACCCAATCTCAAGAACTCAATCACAGACATCACTTAATTCGAACAATGACCCTAACAGCGATACTAGTGCGAGTGCCTCGACAAATCCACCCCCGGAAGAAACCAGGTTGTTATACATACAAGTCGTTCTGACGACTAATTGTTTCCCTATCATCTTCAGCATTAGCTATACAATTTGAGTTACAATCCCTATGAATCTTTCTCAAGCATTTCTTTTCCATCAACTATTTATGCGACTACAGTTGTGTTTACAATTCACTCCGACATCCAATCAATAGGCTTGAAGTGTCGGCGTCTGGTTTACAGACGGATATAATGCCGGTACGTCAGGCCCCCTCTATGCCGCACGCTCTCTCTCGTCGAGCCTTGGATAACTTGCGCTTGCGCAATTTGGAACGTCAGCTGTTGGATCCAGCGCCGGATTATCGTCTAAGCATCAACGAAGCGGTCAGCTAAAAATCAGTATTATTTTTCCTATATATCTTTACCACTCTGTACTGCTCTGTACAGTACTCGTCTTTCATATATTTGGTCATACTTGGTACTTATAGTGTCGGAATTTTTGTGATTGTTGGAAACTGCGTAAAGTTTATGCCGTCATTGTTCGTCTATTTTGATCTGTGATGTCTGTGCTGTCATTGCGGAAATTAAAAAAAATTGGTGCCAAGCCTTTTACGACCAGTGGGTTGTATTTGTCTCACATACATTTTTTACTTTGTTGGTCCCATTTTCACTGTCACATTTCACACCGTCTCGAGAAAGTAAAATTTCGTATAAAACACATATGTCCCGTGATCATGAAAGAGTAAAGGTTAAGGTTTGCAATATTATTACTCTCTTAACTGAACTCGATGGGCTCAGACATTCGTACTTACTACAAATTATTTAACACATCTAAAACCCCCAGCACAATTCTCACATTATTTGCAAATGTCACTTTAGCGACCTTCAGCTAGTAAGCCCTGATCGATCCATCCATCTATGCTTTTGTTTTGCCCGCTTTTTTCGATTTGCTTTCCTTTTCGCATTGCTTTCACATACTTAGTTTGGTTTCGTAAACATAAAGGCGCGTTTTGTTTGAATTTGTTCTTATCCGGTTCTTTTACTTATTTTTATTTCCATACGCAAATCATATAACATCACATATCGCGCGAACTCAGAACGAGGACGCTGACCAGCCAGACAGCGGAAATCGCTCCGAGACTTCAGCTTCGTCGACCAGACGTAACTCCGTGGAGGATAATACGGCTGTTCCTGAACAAGTAAATGTTTTGCATACGTTTTTGTTTATTAATTCCTTTACAATTTATTTGTTATTTGCTCGTATACTACAAGGAAATTGTGCGCTGCTTATTGTTTTCGATTCTACTAAAAAATGCATTATTTTATTTTGGGTTTCTTTCAGACCGTTGCCACCACAGAGGAGGAAGCCTTGCCGCCGCAATGGTCCATGCAGGTGGCGCCCAACGGACGTACCTTTTTCATTGACCACGCTGCGCGGCGTACGACCTGGATAGATCCGCGCAATGGACGCGCCAGCCCCATGCCGAATCAGACACGGCGTGTAGAAGACGATTTGGGTCCGCTGCCCGAGGGCTGGGAAGAACGAGTCCACACCGACGGACGTGTCTTCTACATTGATCACAGTCAGTTGAAGCTAAGTAAGAGGCGGCGACTTGTTCGTAAGCACATTTTTGTTCACTTGCAGACACACGCACCACACAATGGGAGGACCCCAGACTATCTAATCCAAATATTGCTGGCCAAGCAGTACCCTACTCCAGAGATTATAAACAAAAGTATGAGTACTTCAAGAGTCATATCAGAAAGCCGGTGAGTAGGATGCCGTCACCTGCAATCAATGGCACTAAATCATATCTAAATTGGGTGCTTTTCTTTAAAGACAAATGTACCAAATAAATTTGAAATTCGCATACGTCGTACATCAATACTGGAGGATTCATATAGAATTATTAGCTCTGTGACGAAAACTGACCTGTTGAAGACCAAACTATGGGTAGAGTTCGAAGGCGAAACCGGCCTGGGTAAGTGTCCGCAGTTTTGACGAATCGATGAAATTCGTTTTTCATCAAACTGATCGTTACAGATTATGGCGGTTTGGCGCGTGAGTGGTTTTATCTATTATCCAAAGAAATGTTCAATCCATACTATGGACTGTTTGAGTACTCAGCGATGGATAACTATACACTGCAAATAAATAATGGCAGCGGCTTGTGCAACGAGGAGCATTTAAGTTACTTCAAGTTGGTTTTTTGTTTTATATTTTGTATCATATTAAACGGTTATTGACACTTTATTTTGTTCGCTGGGCAGATTCATTGGCCGTATTGCCGGTATGGCTGTTTATCACGGAAAGTTGCTGGACGCCTTCTTCATACGTCCCTTTTATAAAATGATGCTGCAGAAGGCGATCGATCTGAAAGACATGGAATCGGTTGATACCGAGTACTACAACTCTCTGTTGTGGATAAAGGACAACGATCCGCGACAACTGGAATTGACTTTTTGCTTGGACGAGGACACGTTTGGCCAGAAGAGCCAGCACGAATTGAAGCCAGGCGGTGCGAACATCGATGTGAGCAATGAGAATAAAGACGAATACATTAAGTACGTGTGTAAAAGTATTTTTTTTTAGTTTTTTGCGACACAGACCAATAAATTATGCATATTTTTCACAGGCTCGTTATAGAGTGGCGCTTTGTGGCTCGCGTCAAGGAACAAATGTCTGCGTTTCTGGACGGTTTTGGTTCCATAATACCACTGAATTTAATAAAAATATTCGATGAGCACGAGTTGGAATTGCTTATGTGTGGTATACAGAACATCGATGTGAAAGACTGGCGTGAGAATACACTCTACAAGGGCGACTACCATCAGAATCACATCATCATTCAGTGGTTCTGGCGTGCTGTGCTTTCGTTCTCCAATGAGATGCGTTCGCGTCTGTTGCAGTTTGTGACGGGTACCTCGCGTGTACCCATGAATGGCTTTAAGGAGCTGTACGGTTCCAATGGTCCACAAATGTTTACCATTGAAAAGTGGGGTACACCCAACAATTTCCCACGAGCGCATACTTGGTACGTATGAGTGCGCACTATAAATATTCTTGGCTTCTCTTGTGACGCAGTTTTTGTTAGTTTGTTATACAAACAAATTTACCAGACAAAACATAATTGTGAATATCTGAAGTGCCCCGAGAGCCAGTTGTCCGGCTGCTAATTTGAAAATGTTATTTGAAAGTAAAAACTTTGCACTGTTTACATGTTTCATAGTGAAATCCTGTTGATGTATATACATACTAGTAGGGCCCTGCGGCTTTGCACGCAAGCTTGAAGTCAATGGGACCAATAAATCAAGTTTCTTCATACTACACTCTATGGACGATGCCACGCCTCTTTTATGTAATGCCCGATCCATTCCTCCAGTCGAAGGGTGTGACCTGGTTTCATTGATATGCGACTTTCAACATCCATAAAATTTTGCCAGTAGAATGACACATCTATGTGACGATGGTATACAAAACTTCAAACCTTTCCAACTTATTGTTCCGAAGCTATTCCGCATTTAAAATTTTGGTGCCATGCCCCTCGTCCGATACCCACCCCATTCCCCATGTCGAAGGGCACATCTAAATCGTAAGTTTGTGTCAAATCTCTTTGATGTGTGATTTGTAGTTCCAAAGTTATTCAAAACATTTGAGTTGCTTAAAAAGTGACACGTCCCTTGTCCAACGCTCACAAAGATTTACCAGTGAAACGGCACATATAAACGGTGGCCCCGCATCAAATTTTAATGCTACCTGATTTCTCATTCCGAAGATATTCCATATTGCAAATTTAATTTTCAAAAAATCCAAGACAATTTAATTTTAATTTGCCACGCCTACTTATCGGGTCGTATTTGCACTATGTGGTTTACAGAGACTAAGTCAAGATGAACATTCCGTGAAAAATTCAGCTCAATCGGATGTCTAGTTTTTGAATTTCAGTGTTGTGTGCCCAACAAACACACAAACACAACAAACAAACAAACAGACATTCATTTTTATATACATACATAAATATTTGCTGCAATGACTCCCAAAATTTTTTTATATCCATATTGTTTTGCACAAATATACCACAGTTAATTTCTGTCATCACAATGGGCATTGCAGGAAGGGGTAAAAGGTGGGCGTGGTCAACCTAATATAGCCTATGTTTACCGCTATGAAATTTTACATCAACATTAATTGTCAGACATGTACCGTAGCTTTGTTTTGTTAGTTTAGTGGGCGCGGAAAGTGGGTGTGGCCGATTATATTATAGCCTATGTTTACCGCAATGACGCGCTAAATCGTTTGACACCCATATTGCTGTGACAAATATATCATGGCTGATTTGTTATTATAGTGGGCGTGGCGAAAAGACACGGAATCATTTGATATTAATACTAATTTTCAGACATGTACCGTAGCTTTGTTTTGTTAGTTTAGTGAGCGCGGAAAGTGGGCGTAGCTAATTATATTATAGCCTATGTTTGCCGCAATGACACGCTGAATCGTTTGATACCCACATTGCCTTACAAAAGCATACCATAGATGAGTTTTGTTACCATAGTGGGCGTACGAAGGGGGCGTGGTCATTTTCATATAGCCTATGTACCATTCCCCCACATCAAAAAATGTTTGGTGCTTGTTTCATCTAAATCGGTTCAGTGGTGTTTGCCTGATTGTGGCTCAAAAAGCGTCACACTTGTTTTTATATAATAGTATAGATGTACACGTATACACGTTCGACTGATGTAACCATGGTTATCTTTAATTAATACTGTCTTGCCGTCCATTATTTTTACAGTTTTAACCGTCTGGATTTGCCACCGTACGAAGGTTACCTGCAGCTGAAAGATAAGCTGATCAAGGCTATCGAAGGCAGTCAGGGCTTTGCGGGGGTCGATTAATAGCTTCAGTCACGTGTGCGTTGGCGTGGGTGATGGCTGCTTTGGCTGTACCAACACGACGAACACCTGGTTCCATTCCACTGATACACCGCATTACCGCCAGCAGCAGCAGCAGCAGCAGCAGCAACAACAACGAAGATATCCGCCACAGCGTGCGCGCAGCGGTGCCGAGGCCTTCTCCCTTAACTCGTGTACTTATTTATTAGCCTGTTTTTGTATTATAATAATTTTTACAATTTTCCTATTGTTGAGAATGTGAACGCAAAATTCTGTGTAGGCAATTTTTGATTTTGTTTCAATGCATTACATTTGTACTCTGAACGATATAGTAGGAGTTTAGGTAGCAATATGCGGAAGTAAAATATCCTGCGACAGCCCACAACAGGACGTGCAGTAGTAGATTCATTTGTAAGAGCGGTAGATGTATTTAGTTATGTAACAAATTGATAAACTTATACGACGACATGAAAATGCGAAATTGAAGTAAAAGTGCTAGAATATGATTATGGTTGGATACGACAGATGTGCAACAATAACACTGTGGAACATTTCCCAAGCTTATGTGTTAACAAAGAATTCGATTTGTGAATTGGAACTATCTCGGTAGGGCTGTACGTTGCTTAATTTTGTACAAAATAATAAATAATACATACTTGTTCAATATTTAAAGAAACCTTAAACTATGTTTGAAAATTTGTAGCAATACAGATTCACACAGGAGTCACTTGTCGCATATTTAATTCGAAACTTGTACGAATCCAACGCAAACATACACGTTGCTGAAAACAAAAAACAAAGTGACCACTGCAAGAAGTTTCACATGCAAATCAAATTCAACACAATCCAATCAAATGAAGTCGTTACAATTGAAACTATTATAATTGAATTGAGAAAGAGAGATAATCGTTAGACTACTTTACGCTACATCATATATTGGAATTTTTTTAAACATGTTACTAAAACTACTTAGGCGTTACAGGATAAAAAATAGACACAGACGATGGAGAAATCGATAACAAAATAAATTCTAAACAAGCAACTCTAAATCTTTACTTTTATTATTAAACAATCGTATTCAGTACTTGACGTAATTTGCTAAGAATTATAATTAACGAAAAGCAAAAGCGCTATACAAACGAATGGAAACCAACATAAGATATACATACATAAAAGCATGCATATACCATACAAACATAATATGTTAATTACGCATTCCAAATGTATTCTGCTAACTTCTGTTGAAGATGAAATCAATACAAAAAATAAATCAAATTATTTATAAAAGTATTTAACAAATATTAAAATGAAATAAACTAAAAATATACATACATATATAAAGTGAGACTAATTTTATTATTCGAATGAGTTGTGAATAGTCTGTTGCTGATATAAGCAGCAATAGCTTTTGCCTAACAAGTTAGTTGATTTGTTATGATCCTGAATGTTTTTTTATGTGAAGCCAGGCGGCATGTCTCTGTAGAATGTGAAGCAGTGCGTTGGCAGTAGAAGAGATAAGGGTTGGCGCTTATGTCTTAAGACCACTTTACCAATATTTGGTAAAGTTGGCTTCTCATTCTTGTATTGCATACGACTAAATATCTTGAATGATTTTGAAAAATTATATTGAATTTGAACAAATAATAGGCGTGGCAAACTCGGATAAATTCAGCTGCTAGCACAAGAATTAATCGCTCAGCCATATCTCCAAACACCTGCTCCCGCAATTCAGTATCGGAAAACTGGGAAATCTTGTTCGTAGTCACAATGATTGCGTTTTACATATAGTCCTTTCATTACGGCAAAGGGAAAAGATTACCTTGCTGCCAACACAAACACATCAATAAAATTCGAAGTATGCGAACTTAATATCCGACTTACTTACTTACTTAACTGGCCATAACAACGTTATCGGGTTACGGCCTGCCGCAAAACTTCTCTCCAGGCGCCTCTGCTTTGCGCGCGCCTTCTCCAGTTGGACACGCCAAGAGATACTTAATATCCGACGGTCATTAATAATAGCGCATCGCCAATTAAGAGTAAACATACGGAATGATTATGTTCGATCGACGTGAGTGCGTCGAATTGCGATACAGATTTTCAGCATCACTTTGAATGCATCATCATTCTTTCGATTGGATTGATCGTTAAAGGTTTTCATTCAATTTTACTCACAGCAGCTCTATGAGCGTCTAATGTGCGAGTCTTAAATGCCGCACTCAGCGCGCAACTGCCACTCAGTCTTTGTTGGTTTGTCGTCTGTGACGGTCCTTCAGCTGGAATAACGAAACCAAAGTAAAGTGAAAGTCATTTACGGTAGCCAAGTGTGCGCTGTGCCCAGTGATATTTTATATTGTGCCTCCATTTTATGTATTGCGATTTGTAAATGGACAGAAAAAATTAGTATCAATTGAGAAAAATAACAACTGAACTACAGTCGTAAAGGTATTTTCGGGCGCAGAGTAAAAAAAAAACGGTTGTTCTTAATCACCGAAAACATTCAAATCATAATTCGTAACAGCGCCCCAACGGGTTTTGTTATATTAAATATTGAATTTTTTGCACTTTGTTCTTAATCATCGAATACATCAAAATTTACAAACAAAAAAAATATATTTTGGCGAACACAGTTCAAAACATTTTTGTTCTGTATTTGTATTAATCTTAAAGTGCTTTTGCATTTTTTTTTAAACCTATAATTCTTTTTTTTATTATTTTTAATGTTTGTTAATATCTTTTTTAATAATATTAACATTCACTCTTATTAATTTTTACGGTTTGTAATAAAGTAAACATAGTTCAAAACATTGGCGAACGCAGTTCAAAACATTCTTGTTCTGTATTTGTATAAAACTTCAAGTGCTTTTGCACTTTTTTAACCTATCATTCTTTTTTTTTGTTATTTTTAATTTTTGTTTGTATCTCTTTTAATAATTTTTAAAATATTTTTTATTAATTTTTACGATGTGTAATAAAGTAAATTCAATTTGAAAAAATGTGCAGCAGTTCATCGAAAAATATTAAATTTTACACATTCACCAACAAATGTATATCGATAGAAACGTCTGTGAGCACATCCGCTTCACACATTGAAACCACATTGACCCCACGGGTCAGGCATATACGAATCATCACTTACACCCATCACTCCATGCGTCCGGCCAGTCCAGACATTCAGAAAAACGCCAGCAATCAGACATATAGAATAAGTTGAGGTTTAATTAAATTAACCCCTTCGCCAAAGACGGCCGACAAGAAACGCGCAACACTGCAGCGTCTGAAGTTGTTTCGATGTGTATTGGCGCATAGAAGTCAGTTTAGTATATCGCAGTATAGTAATTGCAATTTGCACAATTGAAAATCAATCAATGGTCTAAACTGACGACCCGGTTCTGCTCTTGTTTCCCCTTCTTTGGACAATTTCTGCTACAACGCTAGCTTTTGAATGGATCGCGACGAGTCCAGCACATCGAAGACGTCGGAAGAGCTGCCCACTGCGGCCGGTCTCGAGCCGAGTAAACCGATCAGCTTCCTGCAACTGTATCGCTTCTCCACGCCATGCGAAATCCTGCTGCTCTTCATCGGCTTCATAATGTCCGCCATAAAAGCGTTGACACTGCCTGCTGTCGTCATTATTTACAGCGAGTTCACGTCAATGCTGGTCGATCGTACGCTGGTGATCGGCACCACCACGCAGACTTATGCACTGCCGCTCTTCGGTGGCGGCCGTATGCTGTAAGTAAGATGTATTTATCAACAAAGACAAATTTTCAACCTTGAATAATGCGCAGCACCAATGCCACTATGGAGGAGAATAACGCCGAACTGTACAAAGACTCGGTGTCGTACTTTATCCTGCTGATGATCGCCTCCATCATCATGTTCATATCGGGCATTTTCTCCGTGGATATTTTCAATTTGGTCTCGTTGCGTCAAGTGACTCGGATGCGCAAACGTCTCTTTGAGTCCGTGATGCGGCAGGACATCGGCTGGCACGACATGGCCGCGAAGCAGAACTTTGCCCAGAGCATGATCGAGTAAGTGCACAACCTCGAGTTAGTTCTACAACCGCCTTACGAATACATACATATCGTATGTTTGTGTTGGTGCTACTAGTGACATTGAGAAGATACGTGACGGCATCTCCGAGAAGGTGGGCCACTTTCTTTACCTGATAATTGGCTTCGTGATAACGGTGGGCATCGCCTTCGGCTATGGCTGGAAGCTAACGTTGGCCGTCAGTGCTTACATACCAATCATCATTGTGATGAACTACTTTGTGGCAAAGGTCAGTGCCAGCACGACCAGCGCTTCTCTGTAAATGCCATTCTGACATATCTTCGCAGTTCCAAAGCAAGCTGACGTTGCGTGAGCAGGAGTCGTATGCCGGCGCTGGAAATCTGGTCGAAGAGGTGCTCAACTCCATACGCACGGTGCTGTCGTTCGGCGGCGAAAAGAAGGAGGCGCAGCACTACGATAATTTCCTGATACCCGCACGCAAGGCCAGCCAGCTGAAGGGCGCCTTTTCGGGCTTCAGCGACGGCGTGCTGAAGAGCATGCTGTTCTTCTCGTGCGCCGGCGCGTTTTGGTATGGCGTCAACTTGATCCTGGAGAATCGAAACGTCGTGGAAAAGGAGTACACACCGGCCATTTTGATGATTGTGAGTTGCGTTGCGTCTTGCATCTTGCGTAGAATGTGGGCATTTGTCGTCGCACTGTAATGAAATTGCGTCGTTGTAGGCATTCTTCGGCATCATTGTTGGAGCCGACAACATAGCGCGCACCTCGCCCTTTTTGGAATCCTTCGCCATGGCCCGTGGCTGCTCCACCAACATTTTCAAAGTCATCGATACCCGATCCAAGATTGATCCAATGTCGACGGACGGCAAACTGCTGAATTACGGTCTGCGCGGCGATATCACATTTCAAGATGTATTCTTTCGCTATCCCTCACGTCCGGATATCATTGTGCATCGCGGACTCAACTTTACAGTCAGGGCTGGACAAACGGTGGCGTTGGTGGGCTCCTCGGGCTGTGGCAAATCCACCTGCATACAACTGCTGCAACGGTTCTATGATCCCGTGTTCGGTGCTGTGCTCCTCGATGATGTGGATATACGAAAGTATAATATACAGTGGCTGCGCTCGAATATAGCTGTCGTGGGTCAGGAGCCGGTGCTGTTTCTGGGTAGCATCGGTGAGTTCCGATAGTATCGTGGCGCTGTGGTCTCGATTAATGTTTGAATATGTCCGCAGCGGACAACATCAGCTATGGCAAACCGAATGCAACACAGAAGGAAATTGAAGAGGCAGCGAAAGCTGCGGGCGTTCACGAATTTATTTCCAATTTGCCAGATGTAATTTGTCGTCGATTTTGAACGATCTTTTAATCGTTTATATCGAGATCTTTCCTTACATAGAGTTATCAAACGGTCATTGGTGAGAAGGGCTCCCAGTTGTCGGGTGGCCAGAAGCAGCGCATTGCCATTGCGCGCGCGCTCATACAGAACCCGAAAATACTGCTGCTGGACGAGGCCACATCGGCGCTGGACTACCATTCGGAAAAGCTCGTACAGCAGGCACTGGACTTGGCCAGCAAAGGTCGCACGACCATCGTCGTGTCGCATCGACTCTCTGCTATCAGGGGCGCCGACAAAATTGTCTTCATGCACGAGGGTAAAGTGGTGGAGGAAGGCTCTCACGAGGACCTCATGCAATTGGAGGGCATGTATTATCTCATGGTGCGCGCGGGCGATATTAATGTACCCGTACCGGAGGATGTTGACTTGGAGGAAGTTAAAAGTGAGTGAAACAGGCAGTAAAAATTATAACATTTTAGTTTAAGTATGCACATAGTTTATTTGAAAGATTTGCTTGCATTATTCGTAGAAATAAACAGGCCAGCCATTTTGATTTTATCACATTTGTAGGAAAAAGTTTGGGTTTCTACGAAAAATCCTTCGAAACGGACCCCCACAACTTCGAGAAGAACCTCAAGAATAGCATTCAGCTGGAGGAGACCATATTCCCGGCCTTAAAAGGTATTGTTCTGCCAGTAGAGAAAGAACCGAAACCGAATTTCTTCGCAACGTTCGGTCGCATACTGCTTTTGGCACGTCCAGAATGGTGTTTTCTGATGTTTGGTGCGATTTGTGCCATTGGCTTTGGCTTCACCTACCCCGCGTTCGCAGTGGTCTTTGGTGAATTTTACGCGGCACTGGCCGAGGCCGACGCGACCGTCGCCTTGGATCGCACAGCCACCCTCTCCATATTCTGTCTGATCTTGGGCGTGCTCACGGGTTTGGCGACATTCCTGCAAACGTACCTCTTCAACTATGCGGGCGTGCGGTTGACCGCGCGCATGCGTTCCATGGCGTTTGTGTCGATGACGCGTCAGGAAGTTGGCTGGTTCGACGAGGACAAGAACTCGGTCGGCTCATTGTCAGCCCGTTTGGCCGGTGATGCTGCCGGCGTACAAGGCGCCATTGGTTATGCACTCAGCGGGATTATACAGGCCTTTTCAAACTTTATTATAGGCTTGTCGCTGTCCTTTTACTACTCCTGGAAGTTGGCCTTGCTGTGTTTGAGCACGTGCCCCTTCATTTTGGGCTCCATTGTGTTCGAGGCAAAGTATGTGGAGTATTTGCAAAATGTTCAAGTGTAAGAACGCCACCATCAAATGCTTGCAGATTCATGGCTGCGTCTATGATGTCTGAAAAGGTCGTGCTGGAAGAGGCCTCCCGCATCGCCACCGAAGCCATTGCCAACATCCGCACAATTGCTGGTCTACGCCGGGAAGCTCAAGTTATCGAGCGCTATAACCAGGAAGTGTACAAAGTTGAGGCGCTGATACGGCGCAAGCTAAAATATCGCGGTGTGATCAACTCATCGGGGCAGGCTTTTCTATTTGTTGCCTATGCGGTGGCGCTTTTTTACGGTGGCGTTATGGTCTCGCAAGGCGAGGTCCCTTTCCAGGACATTATCAAGTATGCAATTGCATGAGCCACTCTTTCTCATACACACTTACAAGCACACACACACGGAAACTAACACCGCACAACACTTTCCGCTTACTCGCAGAGTGTCCGAAACACTTTTGTACGGTTCGATGATGTTGGCGCAGTCGCTGGCCTTTGCGCCAGCATTCACTGCAGCGCTCGTGGCCGGACATCGGCTATTCCAGATACTGGACCGCACGCCGAAAATACGCTCGCCAGAAGGTCGCCAAAAAAACACGCTCGCCAAGCAGTTAAATCTCTTCGAAGGTGTCCGCTTCCGCGACATCGAATTTCGCTATCCGACACGACACGATGTGAAAATTTTGAACGGCCTAAGTCTGGAGGTGCTGCAGGGCAAAACCGTGGCGTTGGTGGGCCATTCGGGATGTGGCAAATCCACATGCATTCAGCTGTTGCAGCGCTACTACGATCCTGATTGCGGCACTATTGTAAGTTGCGTTGTTCGCTAATCGACGCCTGCCGTCAATTTAACGCATTTACCTACTACGCAGCACATCAACCAGGACGATATACATACCGACCTCACGCTGGAGGGTTTACGCAGCAAGCTGGGCATCGTTTCGCAGGAGCCGACGCTTTTCGAGCGCAGCATCGCCGAGAACATCGCTTACGGTGACAATGCGCGTGCGGTGCCGATGAACGAAATCATTGCGGCGGCCAAGTGCGCCAATGCCCACTCGTTCATTGTCTCCTTGCCGAACGGTTACGATACACGACTGGGCGCGCGCGGAACTCAGTTGTCCGGCGGTCAGAAGCAACGCATTGCCATTGCGCGTGCCCTGGTGCGCAACCCGAAGGTTTTGCTGCTCGACGAAGCCACCTCCGCGTTGGACCTGCAGAGCGAACAGCTCGTGCAGCAGGCACTTGACTTGGCCTGCACTGGCCGCACTTGCATTGTAATCGCCCATCGCCTGTCCACCGTCCAGAATGCCGACTTGATTTGTGTGCTGCAGAACGGGCGCATCGCGGAGCAGGGCACACATCATCAGCTGATCGCCAAAGACGGACTGTACGCAAAGCTGCACAAGACTCAGAAGGAGCACTGAGTTCGGTTACTCTAATATCTTTTTTTACCATTAGAGGACTCAGTCCTATTCAAATATTGGCCTATTGTAAACGTAGCGTTTTGCACCAGTAGAAATGTTTGTTAATTTTTGCAGATCAATATAGCAAATATAGTTGATTGAAATGCGTTACCACATTTACATATGTGTTGTTGTAATTCAATAAAATATAGTCAATAAATTTTGCCTTTGAGGCGTTTGGTTTTTGATTGTTGTTAGTTTCATACTCAGATCAGCTTTCGGTTAACACAGAAGTTTACGTACATATTTGAAAATACATAACTGACAAGTTGGTCTTTTATAGAAAGCAATTTTTAACTACGCAAAATTAGAAGAAGGCTTGCTTGCTTTCAATTGGTTATAACACTCTTCTGTTTTTAATCACTTGTGGGTTGTAAGCAATCCAGGCATTAGCAAAATCATTTGAAATTTATATGAAATGTTACCATAATCAAACGGAAAAATCAATTATCAATTGACGCTCCCGATCAACTTGGGATTGGAAAACTCTGGAAGCAAATCATTAGAAAAAACTGTAACCCATCCAGCTTTTAACCTTGGTAGGTGTATAAAAGTTTAGGTATATTTATATACACACCACCTCGGACACGAGGCCATGCCTATGGACAGCTCATGGACTTTTATGTGTAGACAAATAAACTTGTGGTGTGATAGCTGATTGTGGAATAGAAGAACATTTGTTGGAGTCCACAATGTTGCCATTTTCGCAGGAAATGGAAAAGCTTTAAGAATAAAAATGCCCCAACTCGTTATTCGGAACCGGCATTAAACTGTGGGTCCCTTTTGCCTTTTAACACACACTTTTGGTTATGTTAAGCTATTCCCTAGTCTCGTAATTAAGATGTCGTGCCAGTCAAAAAGATTGAAATAAATTACGGAATAATATAGGACCTAAACTTTAGGTTAGTTTTCGCCGACGAGGGTATTTAGCCTGGAAGTGAAGTGTTTAAAAAGAAAAAACTTTTAATATCAATGTATTTAAATGTTTTTAGTTCTTTGTAAATCCCTGAAGAGATCAGCAAGTTGCCAACTAGAGCCAAACTAACAGGTGGTTCTTGTAAGAGAAAATTTATCTAATTGATATGATCTCGATTCAATCATTCACGTCATCCCCGATTCATATGCGCATTCTGCAATTTCTATTAGTTACCTGATTATTTAATAACTTCTCATTTGTGTTTGTCTTATGCGAACTATTAGCACAATTGAATAAAAAAAATTCCATATGCACACAACATCATTTATAGCCAATCATTGTGAATCGTGCGCAATAAATGCAGGCGGTGCGTTGTCTTACCAGAAGAATTGTCGTACACTGAGCACACAATACTTAACTAGATATAGTACTGTCAGCCCGCCATAAAAGCGACTCAAGCAAACAACAATTGAACGCTAGGCGTTGACAAGCGGAACAGACAGTTGAACGCATCAAATTACATATTTACGTTTGTGAAATGCCACAAAAATGTGTAAATATTATATATTCAACAGCACGTTTAATCACGTCCCTGCTACAATAAGCCGCAACTGCAAAGTTATTCATGTCGCAGACGATTTTTACACAACTTTTACAATGTGTGTTCCCATGCCCACATTACTTGCAATTTGTGTTGGGCGAAGTCGTGAAGTCGTTCCTTCTCACACCTTGTCAGACTTCATTTTTCAAAGGGAGAACATTTTCGCCCTGATTTGTGCTGAATAGTTTATATATGAGTGCTTTCGGCGTTTAATTGTTGCGAGTTTTGTCAAAATACCTGTCAAGATTGATTAAATAAGTTTATTAGCTTCGCAAATTTACTATTCACATTGTGAAATAAGATGAAGCTTAGTTAAAGCTAATCTATAAAAACCTAACCTATAAAAATTATTTAAAACTATTAAAAATAAATATAAAATATCATTTTATTTTGTCATTGTTAGAATACCTACATAAGTTACTGTAAAAAAACAAAACTCATGAAAAACCAAACTCAAATCAAAACATCATGAGTTATGGTGGCTGCGTATGTAAGATACATACTCCTAGGCCTTTATATGATCCATTGTGATACTAAAAATTCCTCTCAGTGTTTTTCCAACATGTGTTACAACATACATTTTAAACGAATGGGGGAAGGAGAGGAGGAGACCTACAGTTTAACGCCGAATCCGAACGGCGGTTGGTAGTTGGCAGTTTTTCTTCCACACTTGGAGGGTTTGCCATTGCTTGCCAAGAGCGCACTTGTGCATTTCTTACAATTCTCATCTTCTTCAAGTGGATACCGATAGAAGTAGTCGAGTGTTTAACTAGCCAAAGCTATGAATCGAACCAAGGGCCTCTGTGATAAAAAGCCAGCGCGCTACCCGCTTGCATCAAAATTCACGAGCGTCATCTACAAATAGTCATTTCATGTACGATTTAGGTCAGGACATGCATTTCATCTTCGTCATTAGTAGTCGCTATGTCACGACCTATTTCTTCGTTCCATCCTTTCTCCACAGTCTAACATTCACTCGTTGCAATCAATAAACCAAACCTATCTGTCCCTATTGAAACATTCTTTGTTTGTTGGTTATAAGGACTTAAAGTGACGCATAATACATTTCGAACTTCAAACATTCTCAACTGTTGAAGGTGTTAATCGAATAGTCGTATTTTTTAAACGGAAAGTATAACGCAATCAGAAAGCTTATAATATTATAACATTTTTATAAAAAACGAATAATCGGATCTGGCATTTTCAACTGGCTTTTTCAAATGCCAGCTATGCTCAGCAAATTCTTGACCAGCTCAATTCTTTGGTATACTTATTACTGATACACTGCGAAATCCATGCCACGTGGGTCTATGTTATGATTATCGATCACATGTGACTCTGTACTCGAAAAAGTGCTCGATTTAAACTTTGTTTAATTTTCTTTCTGTATTTCCCTGGAAGCTGTGAAATTTGTCTACTTTCTTCTATTTTGATTATAAAAAATGGTGATGGCAGACCGAATCATCTCTCGAAGTTCCTATGCCAATTGGACACCAAGAATGTTCGATTTAACTCCAAGCGATTTCTTTCTTTTGGTTTTTTTTTTTAATCTATGATCTATGCGAATAAACCGCAAAAATTGTTTAAGCTCAGCGCCGAGATCCAACGCGTTATCGAGCCACATTTTTGTCTTTACGCTCACTTTCGCTTAAATACGCGTACATACTTATGAATTTATGTACCATATGTATGTACTAAAAGAAATCAAAAATCTAATAATGCTTCATTTACACCGTTCTACATTTGAAAGTCCAATCATTTTTCCGAGTGCACCACATTCAAACCAACATGCCGCGGTTTGTATGCTTCAGTTCGTCCTTAGTCGTTCATCGAAATTCATTTGAACGTTAGCGACCCATTAATCAGTAGAAGTGTCGTCGAAGCACTGTTTGAATCTTCCGGTGGAAATTATAAAAGCCGCATGCCGACAGCAATTTCACCACAGTCGCGGTTCGCCTTTCGCGGAAAAATCGTTTAAAATCTCTAACGTTCGCAGGTGTCCGCAAGGTTGGGCCACAATTCGACGACATTTCTCAAGAGATGTGATAAGGTTCAAGTGTGCTAGTTAAGTTGGTTAAATAAATGCACTTACGCATCATAATGCAAATAAATGTCGCGACATCAATTGATTAACATACATACATACATATAAAGGAAATACAAGTGAGAAAAGAGCGCACGAACGAAAGGTGCACATCGACCTTGACATTGCCAATTTCACGCCGATACTCAATTAAAGTTGATTAACTTGGTACAGTTTATTGAATTCATGCTGTGCAGTGCATGCTTTGGCAGATCGAACTATAGTACATATGTATGTATATTTGATTCAAAGTTTCAGTCATTGTGAAAGTAGAGCGTTGAGTTCAATTAAGATTGGAATATTTTGTTGCACAGTTAATAAACCCAATAATTGAAGCCACATCGAACCATTCATAGAGCGAAAATTGTTTGAAATTTTGTGGTTCAAGTTAAACGCAAGAGTGGTGTCGGTTGTTGAGCCCGCTGTGAATTTTGTTCTTTTCAAATATTGCTGTTGCATTTGAAGCATAAATATGTCCGCGAAAACAGCCAAAAAGACGAAAAAGCCCAAATCGCGCAATGTGGCGTTTCACGAACTGTTCCGCTACGCCACCGGCTGGGATTACTTCCTAATGACGCTGGCGGTGATATCGGCCTTTGTCAAGGCGTTGGTGCACCCCATTGCCATAATAGCCTACAGCGAGCTGGTTGCCATGTTTATAGACCGGCATATTGGATTCGGCGTCAGTTCAACAACGACCATGCTGCCCTGGTTTGGCGGTGGCAAAATGCTGTAAGTGAGATTATTGTTTGATTCTTTGCATCGAATTGTGTCCTTTGCACGGTTTTTATTGTGTTGAATTGTTGTTTGAATTATTGCAAATTGAGTTTTAGCATAAAGTTTGTAGTACTAAATTATTACAATTTAACTGCCGTACCACATTAGGGTTTCAAAAAAGTGGAACAACGGAAATGAGTGACGTTGGTTTAACTTTTTATGAAAATTATCAAATTCTTCATAAAAATAAATTTAGCTACATATTTATGTCTATTTATCTTTGTTTATTACACTGGCTTACAATTTCGAGTAACCTTTTGGAATTGACTATAATTTTTAGCGGCAATTTTTGGTGCGCCGTATTCAAACATCGTTTGAATTATTACTTTAACATTAACTTTACTTTTCGAAACTTTGATCAAGAAGTACTGACTTTTCAATTTACAACTAAACTTATTTGTATGTTACTTTGTTTCTACATTGGAGATCAGATATAAAAATCATAGAGAGGTTTTGGCGAATCAGTACCTCCAGAAAGCCTCTACTTTTCGGGACTTTGATCAAGAAGTACTGACTTTTCCGTATGTAACTTCTTCATTAGAAATAACGCATGCAATGAAAATCATTTGTTAACCCTTCGATGGGCAGTAATTAGTTACTACACAGAGAAAATCTGGGTGAGGCTTCTGACAAAGGCAAAGCGCAATGACAGATGAAGTTTATTATGTTTATATGGTAGGCAACGTATGTAAGTATATATACATATATACTGATTATGTTCATATATACTTACTTAGTTACCCACAAATACACTGTAAAAAGGAGATGAATCTGTGATTGTTTTATTTTTTTAACCATTTCGTCTGGCCAGACGACAAAGTCCATCCGAGGGTTAAATCAGTACTTCCAGAATGACTCCATTTATAATAAAAGAAGTTGTTTGAATCAGTATTTTCAGACAACTTTTCAGTATTGAACTTTGCTTATTCATAAAAGATTTTACTTGAAAGTATGAGAACTTTCATGACTTTTTTTCATGACTCAAGGACTTTTTTTTAAGTAGTTCTTCAAAATTGGCTCTTTTATTTTTGTAGATCTCAAACGTAACTAGCTGAGTTAACGGAATTTAAAAGCTAATGGATAACAACAATTTGTCTAAACTTTTAAAAGCAACAATAAAAATGTTGTCTACAATTTTCCCAACAAACTTGAATTTTAAGCAATTTGTAGCCCAATTTTTCTGACTTATATTCTCAAAACTCAAGATCCATGTCAAAATTAATAATAGCCGAGTAATTTTTTTTATTAAGAAAAGTAAAGCCAACTAAATAAAGCTGACTGTGAAAAACCTGTAAGCTTGTGCTATTGCCTTTTCAATGCGTATAATAATTTTGAATAGATATGAATATTGGTATGATAAATCAGCACATGACATGGTAATATAACAGCTACAAAGAATTACATTTATCCACTAAAAATGTTATAAGTTTGTTGCCTGAACGCGCAACAGATAAATGCCAATTTCTGCCAAGCATGTTTTCTTGTGTAATAAGCGTCCTACTTGTTTGGAAGCACCCTATGTGTTAGAACATGAGCAGACTTAGAAGCAAGGAATTAAAAACCTAATAGATGTATTAGATGCAGACAAAGGACCCCTCTCCCCTTGCGTGCGCCACTGCTCGCCACCAACTTATGTAAGTTATTATTACCAGTCAGGGGCGGAGTCAGAAAAATATTTTGGGGGGTTTCGAAGTCGATCCTAATATTTTTGGGGGTCTCAACCTCCAAAACCCGCCGTCCCCTGAATCCGCCACTGTTACCAGTGTATGAATGAAAAGTGTCCATTCAAATCGCATTACTCTTTCTTTTAACTTCATAAGTGTCTTATGGAATGCACTAAGTGGGTAGAGTAGGTAATCACACTTCATATTCTTTTTTAGCGTAAAAAAAATAGTCAACTAAGACCCACGGAAACGCTCTAGTTTGTCAATATATCATTAAATTTCGTGAACAATGTTACTTTAGCTGCCGCACTAACCGCATTTTAAAATTAATGAATATTGTAGTGGCTTCCATTCTGAACGTACAGCAACGATTTCAGGAGGGTATCTTTATAATATGTAGAGCAGTATAAAAAATGCACTTATACGTAAGTGTGTGGGCAGATAAGTAGTACACGCAATGTGTATTTCACAATTCGTGTAACACAAAATCAAATAACGCTCAAAAGTTGTACTAACTTTTTCGTTTAACAAGTATATGTTAGGTATGACAAATTAACGGTAGTTTAAGAAACTGTATACCAGAAGATGAAATAATTAGAAACCTTTCACGAGTGGATTGGCTACGTTTCGGAAATCAGTGCACACTGTAATAATTGTAAAAGCAAACTTAACGCATCTAAAATTTTGGTTAGCTCAGCAAAGTTACCATTGTTCCTGGCACCAGGACCAACTGACATATATCAGAATGCAATTGCTGATACAATAACACTAACTGGTAGACTCGTATCTACCAACCTGCAGTATTCTTACCGACTAAAAACCACCATCATCTGCAATGTGCTCAGACATGAGAAGACTAATATTAGGAATACCCACTGTATTGGGGATATGTAAATTAAGGTAATCAGAGGAATTTGCAGGATCACATATATAGCACTCAATAATCTTTCTAAAAAAGTCAAAATCATCACAAGTTTGCTAATAGCTCATATAACTGTTAACAGGATACCGTAAATTAAATTCACACTAAGCGATTTTCCAACAATCCCTGTGCACTTGCGCAGAAAAAACTTGGGAACTTCTAAGGCTCTGCTGTGAAGTAAATATTTTTGCAGGCAAAACGTATTTTGTATTTCCTTCCATTTATTAAAATGTTTAATAAATAGAAGGAAACACCTTACAGATTAACCATCAAATAGTTAATACGTATGGCTTAAAATTAAAAAGCAAACAATTAAGGAGATTTTTTATAAAGGATTACACTGAACAACAGCATGTCTGTTGCATGGAGTTTTTTACATGAATCTGAATTGTTTTTCCAGGCTGTTTTCAAAACCATACTCCGTTTTTATGTAACAGCTCTAGTTTTCTCAAAAAATAGGCGTGTCACTTTTTCGAATTTTCCTCGGCTTTTTTCTCGTTTTCGACTGTAATTTCTGAACCAATAATCCTATCAACATGATTTTTATATAGTTGCACTAACCACATCTCACGCCATCTTTTCTGACATTAATTGATTTTATGCGTTCTAAATTGGCGTTGTGATAGGGTTTCAAAGTAGGAAAATATTGAATTTCAAGGCGTTTTTTCTGATGGCGAAAATTGTACAGATGTTTCATAAATCAAGTTACGAAGTATATGAATATCTTAAGACGAAACATCAAACAATACAATACAGCCAAATTATTTGGCGCAATACACATTCGCATCGAAATAATAGCAAAAATGTACCATAGCTATTTTCATCACTTTTCATACTTTTTCCTTAACCCTTTAACTGTTTATGTCGAGTATACTCGACAGAGCGAAACGAACAATTTTCGCATAATGTCGAGTATACTCGTCGTGAAGAAAAAAAAAATCGCATTCGTATTAATACTCAACGAATCAACTGTAATTCGTTTTCTCTGAGAAAGGGCAAATAAATATCTTATAAAAAATGTACATTTTAGAATATTCGTTAGTCTGGCAACCCTATTTATTTTAATACACAATAGCTTATCTTAAGCTAAAATAACAAACTCTGGGGAAGTACGATTACAAAACGGGTTTTTGCAAATAAAAACGTATTTCGTATGCGTTTCTCAGTTGATTGTGCGTTATAATAGTTAAAAACTATCATTGCCCTTAATTTAAATTTTTAGTTTTGTATTTTAGATTTCTTGAAATTCATTTGGTCTTTTATTGCTTTTGTTTTCATTTCTATAGGGTGGTGAACATAAGATTTTCAATTTGAACTACGCTTTATTTCGAGAATGACAGTCCAAATGTCATTTAATTTGTGTTCGTAATTTAGTTAAAAGTTTGACATTTACGAAATGGGATGCTATACGCTTGAACAAAATTGGGAAATGTTGAGAACTTACTTCCAAAAAAAATTCCGGGAAATTCTACCCGGAACAATCGAAAAAGTATTTGAAAATTGGGTTGACCGAATTGGGTTGACTGTAAGGCCAGTTGTGGCAGTCATATGAACGATATCGTTTTTCATTCTTAAATAACAAAGTCCAAGCTTTGTAATAAAACAGGAATTGTCAAAAAATATTCGTTCGTTTTTTTTTATAATGGATTCAAATTGAAAATCTTAATAACGAATAAATATATATATTTTCTAAAAAACCAACACGCAACGTTTGATTTTTAGTCATAATTGCATACATTTACGGGCAGAAACATTTTACTCTGTTTATGTCGAGTATACTCGTCTTCGCTGGAAAATAATGAAGCAGGCAGAAACAATTTTTCGAAACAAAATTAAACAGTTAAAGGGTTAAAAAATTTGGGGCCTAAAAATATGCAAAGTTTTTAATTTTTTTTGTTTAGAGCAATTCAAAATCTTTTTGTTTTTTGCTTGTGTTTCAGACTATAAATGTAACATATAAAAGAGCATATTTTGAGGCTCCTAATTTTTGAAGGAAAATGTATGAAAAATTATGAAAATAAAATGGTACATTTTTGGTATTATTTCGATGCGAATGTACATTCCGCCAAATAATTTGGCTGTGTTGTAATGTTTGATGTGTCGGCTTTCATTATACACCTAACTCGTTAATTGATTTACGAAAATTGTGTATGTTTTTGACCATCAAAGAAAACGCCTTAAAATTCCATATTTTCCGACTTTGAGGTCCAATTACTGCGGCATTTTAAAACTTATAAAAATAAGTTGCATTGGAAAAGAAGCTGTGGGTGTTGTTAATGCGATAAGGTGAACATCATGTCAATCGGTTTTTTGGTTTAGAAATTACAATCAAAAATATGGAAAAAGTAGAGGAAAAACTGAAAAAATTACACGGTACCTATATCCCACAAACTAGAGCTGCTAGAAAAAATCTGAGGATAGATTCGAAATCAGCGCACCGAAAAAAAGTGGTTTTTTGTTGTGCTGTGCTGTTAAATAATTATTTATTTAAAAGAAAATGGAAACATTGATTCAATGAGACATATAGAATGAATTCTTGATAAAAGACAAAGACGTATTTCTACATAGACACAGGACATTTAATCCTTTGTTAAGGGCACAGTCGAACTTGAGTACTACTATCCTAACATATAACAATACAAATAAATGTTTGAATACTTCGAACTCAGTATGCATCGGGTCTTTTCGTCGCTTACAGTGTGAATGCTACGCACGAGGAGAATATGTCCGAACTGAAGAAGGACTCTATGGCTTTCGGTATTATAATAACTTTGGATTCGATACTAATGTTGTTGTGCGGTGTAGCGTATGTAGATCTCTTCAATCATGTTGCCCTGCAAATGGTTGTACGCATGCGTCGGAAATACTTTGAAGCAACGATTCGCAAGGATATCGGCTGGCATGACAATGCAAAAGATCAAAACTTCGCCGTGCGCATAACAGAGTGAGTTGACTAGACTTTGAGACTAGACTTTAATAGGACTTTTGAAATACCTACTTATGTTGCAGTAATATGGAGAAGATACGAAATGGTATCGCGGAGAATGTTGGACATTTTGTGCAGTTGATGAGTGTTATTACTATCAGTGTTCTAATTTCATTTGCCTACGGCTGGAGACTCACATTGGCTATTTTCATTTACATACCGATAACAATCGCTATGAACGTGGTTGTCACCAAGGTGAGTCGAGCATTGAATCTGCCCAGAATTGACGTTTCCCGCTCCCAACCGATTGCCCCTAAAATGCTTTGCTTTCTGTGTTCAGTATCAAAGCAAACTCACCGCACGTGAGCAGAACGCCTACGCCAGCGCTGGCAGTGTGGCCGAAGAAGTTATCGGTGCGATACGCACCGTAACTGCATTCGGGGGCGAAAAAGTGGAGGCTGAACGGTACGAGAAGCGACTGGTACCGGCATACAAAGCCGGCACACTTAAGGGTGTGTTTTCGGGTCTCAGCGACTCGGTGCTGAAGGCGCTGTTGTTTATGGCCAGTGCCGCCGCTTTCTGGTTTGGTGCTCACTTGGTGCTGATCGATCGCCACAAGGACAATCCCGATGATAAGGAATACACGCCGGCCATTTTGATGATTGTTCGTGAGCTATTTAGACTTTTGCATTTGTTATGCACACTTTCAGTCGTCATTTTGAATTGGATACGCACAGGTGACGTCAGGCATCATAGTGAGTGCCGATCAAATATCGCGCACGGCACCCTTTTTGGAAGCGTTCGCCATGGCTCGTGGCTCGGCCGTGGCGATATTCGATGTTATCGACGAGGCGAGCACTATTGACCCCATGTCGCAAGAGGGTAAAATTGTCAACTATGGCCTGAAGGGCAACATTGAGTTTCAGGATGTCTTCTTTCGCTACCCATCACGCGACGATGTAATCGTATTGCGCGGCTTCAATCTGTCCATCAAGGCGGGGCAAACTGTGGCATTGGTGGGATACTCGGGTTCGGGCAAATCGACGTGTGTACAGTTGTTGCAACGATTTTACGATCCGGTGTTCGGAAAAGTATTGCTGGACGATGAAGACATACGCAAATACAACGTCTCCTGGCTGCGATCCAATATGGCGGTGGTGGGTCAAGAGCCAGTACTCTTTCAGGGCACCATAGGTAAGCGGGCCATTTGTGGCCATTGCTGCATATATTTTTTCGTAGGTTTTTATTGAGTGCTTAATGGATACAACAGGTGCCAACATCCGGCACGGCAAGCCTGACGCTACACAGAAAGAGATCGAGGATTCGGCGAAGGCAGCCGGAGCGCACGCATTCATTATCGGTCTGCCAGATGTAAGCTTGCCTTGATTATTTCATATCTACATATGTATATGTACGTACGTATATACATAACTACTCCCTGACAGGGTTACGATACGTTGATCAGCGAGAAGGGCGTGCAGCTCTCGGGAGGCCAACGTCAGCGCATTGCGATCGCACGTGCGCTAAACCATGATCCCAAAATTCTATTACTCGACGAAGCGACCTCCGCACTCGACTATCATTCGGAGAAAGTGGTCCAGGCGGCGCTCGACAAAGCTGCCAAGGGACGCACCACACTGGTGGTCTCACATCGACTGTCCGCAATTTGCAATGCCGACCGCATTGTTTTTATCGACAATGGCCGAGTGGTAGAAGAGGGAACGCACAACGAGCTCATGAAACTGGGCGGCAAGTATTGCGAGATGGTATCCGCGCCCCAGTATGAGGATGATGCTGAGGAATTACTTGAGGAACTGAAGGAGGAGGCTGAGGGCGAACGCAAATTGTCACTAAATTCTGAGAAAAATAGTCTGAACGGCCTGAATCCACGATTTTCTGAAGCATCGATCGATAAGAATGTTGCACAATTTCTGGCCGCCAATAAGGCGAAAGACTTAGACGAGCACTCGAAGGGGAAGAAGAAAGAGAAAGAGAACACGACCCAGTACATGAAGACATTCTTCCAGGTTGTGCGTTGGGCCAGGCCCGAGTGGAGCTTCTTGGTTGTGGGCGCCATTTGCGCCGGCCTTTACGGTTGCACGCTGCCCGGCTTTGCCATGGTCTATGCGGAACTGTACGCCTCGCTAGCGGAGCCCGACGACGACGAGATGATGCGCCGGACATCGTTCGTGAGCATCATCTCCATTGTGGTGGGCTTAGCGGCGGGTGTCGTGTGCTTTGCACAAACATTCTTCTTCAATCTGGCCGGCATTTCACTATCGACGCACATACGGTGAGTAGTATTGGGAAATAACGGATGTTTTTAAGTAGACCGTAAATAAGCCCCCATAACTGCATACATATTTTAATTTTTTAATCAATTTATAGTTTATAGTGTGTGGGCACTGTACATATTTCTAGTGCAATTTGATATTATGGAAATAACTCATGTTTGGAAATTATTATATTTTTATGTAATTATGCAATGTTTTGATATATCTGTTGTAGTTATTTTCAAATATTTTATATTTATGTATTGCTCTCTCCACTACAGATCACTGACATTCCAATCGATCATGCGGCAAGACATGGCCTGGTTTGACGAAAAGGAGAACAGTGTGGGCGGGCTGTCAGCTCGTCTCTCCGGTGATGCTACGGGAGTACAAGGCGCTATTGGCTTTCCACTCAGCAACATTATCCAAGCACTAACAAATTTCATATGCAGTGTCTCCATAGCCTTTTCGTACTCTTGGGAGCTGGCTCTGGTTTGCCTTTGCACGTCGCCGTTTATGGTGGCGTCCATAGTGTTTGAAGCGAAGTAAGTGGCACACACACACACACAAACACATTCCCCTACATTCATTTCCATTTTGTATTTACAGATTCATTACAAAGTCGACAGTGCGCGAGAAGGAGGTGCTAGAGGAGACCAGTCGCATTGCCACCGAGACCATTGCCGAAATACGCACCGTGGCAGCGTTGCGGCGAGAACCCGCCTTGATCGAGGAGTACGACCAGGAAATTGAACGTTACAAAACGCACATTAAGCAGCGCCTGCGCTTCCGCGGCCTCGTCAATTCGCTGGGCATGGCGATAATGTTCTTCGGCTATGCGGTGACGCTGACGTATGGCGGCATAATGTCCGCTGAGGGTCGTATTCCATTTCAGGATATCATGAAGTGAGTCCATAGCCACTGACCGGTGCTACTGATGCCGTCTGCAACGTACTGCCAACTCGTTTCAGAATTGCCAACTCGATGCTTTACGGCCTCTTTATACTGGCGCAATCGCTGGCCTTTACGCCCGCCTTCAATGCGGCCATCATATCGGCCGATCGTCTTACTCAAACCATATACCGCGAACCAAAGATCAAGTCGCCGTCAGTTAGCTCGATTAAACAGAATGGCGTTGCTTCCGCAAAGATCAACGCTGTGCAGGGTGTCAGCTATCGCGATGTGCACTTCACTTATCCGACGCGATCGGAGCAGAAGGTGTTGCGCGGCTTCAACTTGGATGTGTGCCAAGGCAAGACGGTGGCCTTGGTGGGTCCGTCCGGTTCGGGTAAATCGACGTGCGTGCAGCTGTTGCAACGCTACTACGATCCGAACGCGGGCAAAATAGTAAGATTGCTCGCCTAAAATCATTTCAAATCGAGCGTGCGCCGTCGATAAATACTTTCAATTTCAGTTAATCGATCAGGAGGATATACATTGTGATATGGAATTGCCAGTGTTGCGGCAACGACTCGGCATTGTCTCGCAGGAGCCATCGCTCTTCGAGAAGACCATTGCAGAAAACATCGCCTACGGCGACAATACGCGCGTCGTATCGCTGAACCAGATCATGGACGCTGCTAAAATGGCGAATGCTCACGACTTCATTAGCGCCCTGCCGGCTGGCTACGACACTTGTCTGGGTGCGAAAGGCACACAGCTTTCGGGCGGCCAGAAGCAACGCATTGCTATCGCACGGGCGCTGGTGCGCAATCCAAAAATTTTGCTACTGGACGAGGCAACATCTGCACTGGATTTGCAGAGCGAGCGAGTACGTTTTTTTCAATTGTATTGCAATTTTATGTCACTGCCAATCGCGTGGTTATTGGTTTTATTAGAAATTAATATATGTGCGTAGATAAAGGTTTAAAGGTCCAGGTGGCGTATGAGCGATATTCAGTATTAGGAATGAAAAGTCAATGCCAAGCAGCGGCCTTGTTAATTCTTTCTCTATAGTTTTTTAACCGGGGAATGTAAAAACTACAAATACTTTGGTCGGTTGTGTTCATAATTACAAAACTACCTAATTTTTTTTTTTTAATTTTTTACTGAACCTTGTTTATTAGATTGTTGTGATTTGACACCAAGCAATGTTTAAAAAATCGACATAAATTTGTTAGGCATAAGTAAAACTTAAAAATTGTATCATTAAATTAGCCGCAATGATTTAGAATAGAAGTTTGAAGTAAAATACATAATCACAATTTTTATAATCAGTATATATTTTTATATATTTATATATATATATATTATATATTTTTTTCGTTTAAAACGAAGAATAAGTTTTAATTTAAGTAAAAACACACTTATAAAACTCTTATCATTTAAGAAAATGTGTACTTCTCTATTTTAAACTCAAACATTCAGTTCTTTCACAAAATGCTCTTAACACTCTTCAAACTACTTTAAGGATCAACAAGACATTTGTTTTCAGGAATCATTGAAGTCTCAGGTGACCACAAAGTTGCATGCTGCCATATGACCACCAAACAAAAAAAGGGTTAAGGGGGGGGTAAGGGTTTCAGCGTAAAAAACACTTCTTTTATTTAAACCTTTTGTACATTATTAAGCATACTTTTAACAATATTCTGAAATTTTTTCATGCAGAAATATTACAAAACAAGCCGGGTGAGCCTGCCCCAGAACGTCGTTGAAAAAATACAATTTGCGGTGATCACTGTATCTCGGTCGGAAATTATCTGAAATCAAAAACCATTAAAATTGAGTCAAAGTATTATTAAATCCTCCCCCCAACGTTCTCCGATTATATTTTTTTTCATTTAAAAATTTTTGGTGGCCATCTAAAGTGTTAACTGCTATTTTCCACGAAAAATTCCGCCATTTTGTGGGTGGGAAACCCCCTTAATGTAAAAAAAAATTGTTTACTAAACGTTGGGGGAGGTATTTTATATGTACAAAATGTGTACCAAGTTTCAAATGAATCGGTTTAGTAGTTTTTAAATGGCAGTGATCACGGACTTTGAAAAAGTAGTTTTGAGATCAGAACAATAGAAGAGATAAGCTGTATACCTGCACTAAAGGACAGGGGACTAACTATACACCATAACTTCAAGAGTTTTGCTCCGATCGACTTAAAATTTTGAGAATATATTCTTGAAATGTTTAACAATAAGATAAGACCAAAAAAATTCGATTTTTCCAAAGTGTAAACCCTTACCTCCCCCTTAAGCGTTCTCTCTGTGTGTTATTCCAAAGTGATGCCTAGATATGAAATTGAAACTGATTTATGTGGACTTGGCAACTAAATAGTTAAATTCCAAACGCCTGAAGAGTTAGAATATGAAAATATCTAAAACTAACTTAAAGCCTTAAGGTTACTTTCAAACAATTCCTTGACAAACCACGTAAACAGTTTCTCAGTTTAAATGGGGGGAAGCCCACAAGTCACAAGATTCATCTCAACCAACCACTTGCTTAGCAAAGTGGAGTTGTACATGCAAATACATATATATATATTGTTGATATACTCGTACATTTCTTCAATTATAGAACAGCTTCACTGAAAGCCCCATCATGTACTACAATTGTTAATAAAATTAGCATCTGGTAAACGCTTTTTCATTTATATTATTACGTGTATTTAGCCCAACCAAACACAACTTTTACGGTACAGTACTCGTAGTGACAACAACAGAGACGCACATCAGTATTAGTGCTAATTTTAATAAGTTGTTCAAACAAACAGCTGCAAAATCTCGACCAATGAGATTGAGTAGCGCACAAAGATCTCTTCTTTTAGAAACTCTTTTCGGCGTGCATATTTTCGGTTAGATTATGAGCTATTAGGTTTTGTATTCATTCATATTTTCATTACACTTTTGTAATACTTTTTTAAAACGGTTTTCTCTTTCCTTTCTTCCTTCTGCCACAGGTTGTTCAAGCGGCCCTAGATGAGGCCTGTTCGGGACGCACTTGCATCGTTATTGCTCACCGCTTGGCCACAGTACAAAATGCTGACCTCATTTGCGTTATGCAGAGTGGCCGCATTGCGGAGCAGGGCAGTCATCCGCAGCTGCTGGCCCAAAATGGCATTTACGCCAAATTGTATCGCAGCCAGCCGAAAACGCAATAAGCAGACGTACCGGTTACGGTTTCCAAGAGCCTGTTTACGAAAGATGACATTTGATAATTCGCCATTGTGCCCATACAAATGCCAGCAGCTAACGCTTTGTACGCACACCTTAGAACTCATTATGCTTACTTTAATATAAAGGGTGGGCCATCTAGTGGTTTCTTTTAAAAAATGCAATAAAATAAACAAAATTAATTTTTTTTTCCATGTATTATGGCTTTGGCCTACCCTTTATTTGTGTGTGTGTGTGTGTGCGCCTTTGTGCACTGCATACGGCAGTGGCGATAGAAAAGACTCACCTTAGTAACTAATATATAAGATATTACTTCACTTGATGGCTATTATTTATGACGAAAATCAGAACGAATGCGTAAAGTACGCACACAACCCGATTACTAAGTTGTTGAGATTTTCGTTAAAGAAAGTCCCATTTGGAAAAATATAATACCTATTTGAACCAATTTCTTACTGCGTTTTTTCTTTATAAACTTTTAGGGTGCACCAATAATAGGCATATTTGATTCAATTTTTTTCTCGCCTATAGGTTTTCGTGTAACTCACTCAAAAAAGTTTCATTTCAATAATATCGATACCGAGTATGAATTTTTAAATTACGCGAAAAGGCATAATTTGCAGCAAATTGAACATTAAAGATCGAACATGAATTTCTTTTAAATTGCCTAATCATAGCATTGCGGTTGAAATTTGGATTTTATGTTCTGCTATGTTGTGGTAATTTGACTAGAATAATTCGGCAAACTGTGATAACAAAACTTGAATGTGTATTGTAAAATTTTGATTATATTTAGACGTTGCTGAAGCTTCTGTTAACACTGTCAAACAAACAAACCGTAACCAACTTTACGACCTAAAAAACAAATAGCAATAAACACATAAGCCCTTTAATTAGTTATATGCACAAAACAGTTTTACATTTTATGGTTCTTACATCAGTTTACTTACAAACTTCATGAAACAACTTACTGAGGTTGCAATATTTAAAAGCCAGAGTCATCAGTGTATGTGCTTTCGTAGTTGTTAACAAACATCGCACACAAACGTACAGTCTTAATGCTTAGCTATTTATTTCTCGTATCTTATATTTGATATTGAAATTTTCGACCATTTCAAATTTATAGTACAAGTACAATACAATAAAAATAAGTTATATTTAAAATTGGGCATTCTCATTCTCGATTATCGGCCTTCGTTTTTCTTTGAGTTGCGCTGGATGTTGTTAGCACTTGCAACGTGAAATTTTTCAATGAAACTGAACTTTTTGTTTTACAAAAATGTGTGTAATATTTAATTTAGAATAATAAATTAAATTATTGTAGTGCTTGTGTGTAAAGAGCAGATGCAGTTACATGATTGAATTTATATTTGAAACTATCATAACAAATGTTTCGCACAATAACAAACCAATACGAATAATTCAAATTGGAATTTATGACATTTGTTTGGTTTATTTTGCTCAAATTAGAACAAAATAGATGCGATTTTATTGTAAGTTGAAAATAATAGAAAATTTTGAAACATTTAGTGTTTCACATTGCAATTTGCGTATATTTTCTTAAGCGTTTAATCTATCTTCACATTGGAGTAGATTTTCCGAACAAATACACTTGTGCCAACGTAGCCCACTGTGCCGCAAATAAGGCCCAATGCGCCGCTAAACAATGCCATATAACCGAAGTAGAAGGCCGTCTGGAACAAGCCATACATTCTGTGAAAGAACAGTAAGAATATGTGGTCAATGCCAAGTAAATGTCAAGTAATGCAGACGTACTTTGTTTTGAAGAAGAAATAGTAGAAGGAGTAAGCGTAGACGTAAATGGATGTCGACGCCGCAGACATAAAACTGGTCCAGTGCCATCGGTAGTCTTCCGCATTCAACAGAAAATATGTGCAGACAATAGTTACACACACCGTAACTATCATCAATATGGTAAACACCAAAAGCATAAAACCGTAAACGTAATAAATCTTGTAAGCCCAGAATGAGGTAAAAATAAAGTACCTATAAAAGTAGAAATGCAAATTAATTAAAAATTATTATAGGTGAGATGATTATAGAACAAAACTATGCTAAACAATTCCTGATACGTGCATTTCGATGAAAATTGAACCAAACGGCAGCACACCGCCAAGCAAAATGATAATTGTCGGCTCCATGAACCACTTTTTCTCGGGTATGGGCCGCGGCACGGCGTTCACACGGCACGGAAAATCCGGCTGCCCGTCTAGATTGCGCCCTACCACCGTGCCAACCAGCGTCAGCGGCAGGATCACAAAAATGCAAATACACGTCACGGCCACCATGGTGCCAAAGGGTATGGCGCGCGAGGCATGATAGCCAATGGCGATGAAGTTGATAAAGAATGCAGTGCCGCACACGAACACCGGCACCATGAAGGCCGACACCAGCATTTGACGGATCCACATGCGGCCGCCCAGGCGCGCATACAGTGAGCCACCAAAGTAGCCATTGATGGGCGAGGTTGCTGCATACACAAAGATGGCCGTCGAGAGCATCGAACCGCGTCTGTGCAAAAGATAAACCGAATGTGCATATCTGGAAGCGCCAAGTATGTGTTTCGGCTACTTACTCTGTGTAGAGTTCACCGACAATGGCAAACACAATGACGCAAAGTACCACAGAGACCAGTTGATAGCCAGCACCGATCATTGCCGAAAAGAGGAGGGCATGAGGTGGCGAACGGAACACATCGCCATGAACCTGCTTCCAGCCATATTCGTCCCCTAAATCACGTTCCTACAATAGGCAAAACATACAGATAATAAATTCAAATAATTCAAATAGTTAAAGTCATAGAAACGAGAGTCAATACGGAAAATTTATTTACAACTGTCTTTGGCTTGCTGAATTTATTTAAAAATTAAAATAAATTTATTTAAAATATTATACCATTCATGCCTTTAAAACTATTTTCGGTAATGCGGAAAAACGTTTACGAAAGAGATGTCCCATTGTGAAGTAAAAAGTTTCATAACTTTAATGCACCGTGCGGTGCATCTTAGATACACCGCTGGTAAGGCGGTGGGGATTATCTAAAAAATGTAGAGTGCCTCTTTCAGCATACGCTGACAAGGCACTACAATTTAAAGAAGCAAAAATTAATTAAAGTCAAGTTTGACGAGACAAAAAATCAGTCAACTTCTTATCTTCGAGAAAAAATTAATCACACTATAGCAAAACTTTAAATGTGTAAAAAAGAAGCGGTGACTACATAACAAGCGGAATTAATGAACTAATTTCCTGTAACGCAGCGTCTCATATTGTGGAGCGTGAATAATTCACTATGCTCTGACTAGTGTGGTGGCTGATTTGCGCGGTACAAGCGCCAGCTGGTAACTTGCAGTTGCGGAAACAGCGGAGCACAGCTCAGCAGCACACCATATGCCACTAAATAAACAATTCATTTTAGAGCGCAAGCTCGTATTCGCGCCTCGTTTCCAAATTCGTTGGCCCTGCTTTTGCTCTCTACAGCTTACCATATCGTCCATTTCTTCGTCTTTACTGTAGCGTGCGTAGTCTTTGCGTAGTGTGCGCATTAGTATCATCGAAACCAAGCCCACCAGAAAGATTACCATCATGAAGCTGTTAAAGATGCTGAACCAATGTATCTGAAATGGGAATTTAAATTGCATTGGGAAAACAGATTCGCCGACGGCAGTGCTGGCACTAACCCTGTGCTGAAAGAACTTCGGATCCAGATATTTGTCAAAGCGGTTTTTGAACTCCACCGTACTAGGCTTCCAGTTGACTTCATACGAAAATTTGATCTTTGCGCCTGCCGTCAAAAGTTCCTTCTTGTCCGTAGTCAGCGTAATGTCCACGATTTGTTGACCGTTGAAACCAATGTCGAACCTTTTGTGCGTGTAGATGTAGTATTTACCCTCGCGCTCGTCTTTTTGGCCCACTTTCCCCCAAATGGGCAAGCCGTCTATGTACATCTGGTACCAGTACTCATTCATGACCGCATAGGTGAAGGCCTTCACTTTGTCCTCGGTCAAGTCGATCATGCAAATCACCGTCGACGGCACATCAACTGCAAAACAGCCAAGCGAAACAATATTGTGGATACAAAGCTGCACGGACAAATGCCGCTGCATTTGGTGGTTGGTTCACCACTCACTTCTGTATTCGATTTCGTAGCCGCTGAACTCCAGCTCCACGCCCTGCAGTGCTTCGCTCAGCGTCTCGTGATAGTGCGAGATGCTCTGCTTGGCACCTGAACAGAAGGGCAACGAAAAGTAGGCGTACGTCTCCTGCCGATTGTGATAGGGGCCCACTGTGTTCATCCAGAGTACCACTTCCTCGCGATCGTTGTACTGCAAAAGAAAACAGGTACAAGTAATGTAGAGCCCGTTGTCACACACCGCGCCGGCTCACCTTATGGTTGTGCTCGTCGGCCTGCGTGCCGTGGGCGCCCATGAGCAGGCCGAGTCCAATGATCAGCAATTGCGTCGCCCACATTTGCACGCTTTTTGTTAAATAAATGGCTGCCGTGCCTAAAATCCGCTGCTAAATGCGCTACCTCTAGTACCCACAAAATCAAACTTCCCCTCGCTCCGCGCTTTCCGTTTCAGATGACAGATGACGATTTGGTTTCGCTCTCCGCTGTGCTCCGGTGACGGTGTTTCAATTTCTCATCTTCTGATCCAATCGGCCGGCAATCTTCGCTTTTGTTTGTTTACACCGTAAATTACAATATTCTACACAATTTTAGTAGATTTCGGCAGGAATTCTCGAACTGCCACCTTTCCTTGTTCTTCTTTCGGCTTAGATTCCTCGTCCAGAAGAAATAAAAAATTGATTCGCTGTCAAACTGCACTGCTGTCGACCGTCTAATGTCAATTGGCAAAATCTAAACACGTCAACTGATGGCGCAGTGCTGCCACCTTGAACACTGCACTCCGCTGCAACTAATTTCTATGGCAGCGCAGCGGAAATCGTCAAATAACGGTCTTTGCAAGTTCTCGCTGCAACTTTTGAGTTTTTCAACTTAAAAAAACGACTACAAATTTTCACGCTCATCATGTCCACAGTTAATGTGGGTACCTCGGCACAGCGATCGTCACAGGACGACGTTGGGCTATACTGGATCCATTGCAATAAATGCTTCGAACTTTATGTGCACAAACGGCGTCGTTTCTACCTGTTTGCCTGTAACCACGTCAGCTGCGAGGTATGCGCTCCAGTACATCCGGCCCACTCATTGGCTGACGTGCCCTCCTTCAAGTGCTTCGTCTGCCAGAAAATGGTGCGCGGCCGTCAGCTGAACAACACGATGCCACCGCACATCAAGGAGCTGTTTCATCCGCAGCCGTGGCTGGACAACTTGCCCACAATTCGCATACTACGCTTCCAGCAGAAGCATCGCGACCATTTCAGGCAAGGCATGGCCCGAAGGGTACGTTTTTCGTCGCGATGCATGCATAAGTGTTGCATTTCTATTAAATGTGACCTGCAATTTCTGTAGCGTCGCGTGATTCTCAGAATGGAGAAGAACTACGAACAGCTGCGGGATAAAGTTAAGAAGGCGTACGAGGAACTTGAGCGCATGCGTGTGGAACGGAGGGGTTTGGAGCGCCGTGTACGCCAAATAATAGACGAACGCAAGGAGACGGAGCGCCGAACAATTCGGTTCGTACAATTGTAAAAAATCTAAACTAGGAAATGCACTTATTCACACTTCATTTGTATATTTGTGCATTCTTCACGCGCTTTTTAATGTTGTGTATATATTTAATTGTATTCCCCCTTTTATAGCGCACGCCGAATGAGTGACCCGTCACTTTTGACATTCTCTACTATAGATACACCCAGTTCTGATAATAGTACTTGCAACATGAACAATCCATCAACTCGCCCACGCTACCCAATGGCGCTGACTAACGCAGGTCGCGGCACCTACATACCGTTTGCACACGATTTCGTGGGACAACGACAGCGTATGCCAAACCCATCTACGTTTAGCCACGCAGCCGCTCCGAAAGTGCAGAGTTTCATACAGGAGCGCAGAAATTCGTTTCGGCTATAATTTTCATCAGCCCCATTCGAAAAGTCACATTATATTAAAGTATTTGTTTGTTTTTTGTTTAATATGCTTTCGAAAATTTAATTATAGTACAATAAATCTTGCTGCCACAAAACAAAAACTAGTAATAATGCGAAATGGTCACATAAAAAGTTCTAAAACAGTAAATTAAACTATGAACACTATACTCCCATGTGCTTTGTCGTTTTCTTCTTTGTTTGCATTTTGTTGTAATTTTGTTCTTCTTCGCTACGACATTAAAAACAAAAACACATTGCGTACGATTCAAGCTATGATAAAATCAAGGCGAAATGGAATTAAAACCATAAAGTCAAAAAGCAATTATAGAAAATCCATTCAATGTGAACGCTTAAATTTATGCTAAAATATTTACACGCTAAATACGTGCTCCAATTCAAACTTACGTTGTCCTCCCAATGCAATCTTCCGGCGGCGGCATTCGTGCACTTTGTATATGCAATGAAGGCCGTGCAGTACGTTTGGACATACGTGTATACATAGAGACATGTGTATGCGTTTGAGCATATATGTATATATGTACATTGGGATACATGAATATATGCAAATTGCAAATAATGTTGATAAAATTCAGTTAGGTGTTGCTATAATATGCCAAATCTCTGTATACATAAAAACACATCTATAAAATTAAATAAGCATTTTAAATAACCAAACTTAAACGACATTAAATACTATCTTTAAAACTATCGTTAAAAACTAGAATTATGTGAATTAAACGGATGAAGGGGTTTCACTGCTTGCTGCCTATGATGTTGTTCAAACTTCTAACGTTGGTGGTGGTGAGTACCAGAAGTCGCACTCAAATACAGCGTTGCAGCGTATGGCCGAGCGTATGCGAACTCGGACTGTAAACAAAGAATATAATATTATTGATTGACTAGACAATGATTGAAGATGTCAGTTAAATTAGTTTCCGATAACATAAATTTCGTGTTAATTAATTAGCTGCCTGACAGAGAAGAGCTGACAGTTATTTTCTTACCGCATTACGACTTCTTGACATTGAATGGTGCTATCATGGCCTGTGGACTCTCACACTTGCCTGCGGTCACCGCACTATTCACACTCGCCATTTCCATGGGAGTCATCAAGTGACGCAGTGGAGGTGGCGGCAACGATGGCACATGTGCCTGTTGCATAAAAAAGTTTGGTGGCGGTGGTCGTTGTTGGCCGTGCGACAACGATGCATTGAAGTGCTGTTGTTGTGGTTGCGGTTGTGACGTCGGAGGCGGCGTCATTTGGGAGGCCACTGCCGGCGGCAAATGCACCATATGCGCCGGCCCAGATCCCGGATTTGGATACACATTGTGCTGATGTGCATAATGCTGCTGGTGGTGGTGGTGTTGATGGTGTGGTTGTTGTTGCTGTGGCTGCTGAGTAGAGAACTCATTTAAAGGCGGATGTGGCATGGGCGGTGCTACAGATGGCGGCAGCATCGAGGGAGGCGGCACGTTGTACGAATGCCGTACCCCAATGACCGGTATGGGCGCCTGTATCCCGCAGCCGTGATTCATTGGCTGCGGATGGGCGCCGCGTGCCAGCGGAGAGGGTGGCAAGCGCATAAAATTGTTGATGCGCATACCCACAAAGCCAATGGGTGAGGGCTGGCGCTGTGTTGCTCCCATTGGTGACGAGTGCACAGCAGTCGTAGCAGCGATCGCCTGGAAGCTGCCTTTGCTCAGTGTCGGCGCACTTGTCAGTGGCGAGGGCGGTGGCGGTTGTTCAGTGAGGTGCATGATTTCCATGGGCGAGAGTGTTTTCAGATGTACTGTGGGACTGTCGCGACGCTGCACTGAAGCAGCAGCCGCTGAGGGCAGCAACTTTGGCGAGGTTCGCTCATTTCGGTTGGTGCGATTGATGGCTGCCAGCGCCGTGAGATCCTTTTTGGTGTTGTGCATATGTGGGAGGGCACCGCTGGGTGATTGCGTGTGTGATGGTGACTGCGCAGCGACGGCGTTATGAGACGCAACGCCGACTATGCTGCTCGGAGGCAAGCACTTTGGATTGAGCAAACGGGGCGGTATGGGTCGTTCCAGTTGCGACACGTACATTGAGTGCACTACGGCGTCAAAGTGAAAATACAGCAACGGTGTCGGCGTAATTGGTCGTAGATAAATCGGCTGCTCCACATGTTGCGGTGGCATGCCCAATGGTGGCGGCGGCGGAGGTAGTTTCTCGAGCGTAGGATCAATTTTTAATTCTTCCTTACGTGTCTTGTCAGAGACCACACTGTCGCCAGGAATGGTAATGCCGCGCTGCTTGCGTAACCGCCTCAACTTGCTGCGTACCTTGGCTTCCACCACCTTACGATCCTCGTCGTCGCTATCGCGATTTGGGAAAATTCCATCCTCGAAGTAGACTTTCTTTTTGTTCGATTTTCTACGGAACAGACAAAATGGAAATTGTTCTAATTGCAAATCTGACAATGTACTTACTCGTCTTGAACTGGTACATCGGTAATGGACTCGGCATTTTTCAATATGCTGCGTGCCGACCCACTAGTTTCACGACTGAGACGCATTACGGCCGCTGTCACGTGACGACTGTTGATCTCTTCCTTCCATGAAACTGCCGCGCTCTTCACTTTCATCGACTTTGCCTGAGCATCTCCCGTCTTGGATAGGGGTAACACCTCGCCCGAAGGTACAATCTCCAGCACATTGCCCTTCTGCACAGCCACGGTGGCCTTAGGCAGCTCCTTCAGCAATGAAGACGCTTGCTGCCCACCAGCTGAATGCCCCGAAAAATCGTAGTAGAAATTGGACGGGTGCGAGTGAGCGTGGTGTGGCGCCGGTGCCATTCCACTACCACCAGCACTGCCGATTGTGGGTATATTCGAGTAAACTGGTTGGTGAGTATGCGTGTGGGTGGACGGGGTGGGTCCACCACTGGACAACTGTACGTACTGGTTAGCGTAGTAGTTGCCCGAATCGGGTGGCACCGACATGTATGCGGCGCCGCCATACTGACTGTAGGAGTAACCCTCGTAGGAGGCGAGAGCAGCTGGGCCGGGGCTCTCTTGGTTGGAAGACGGGCCGTTGAGCACTATGTTGATGCGAGCGTCCAGCGAAATACGGTTCGGCGACATGTTGTAATAGTACGACGACGAAGAGCTGGACATGCCGGGTGAATCCTGCCCGTAGTATTGGCGCTGTGGCGAAAGTGATCGGCGGTCGTAGCTGTTCTCGCGCCGATGGCGGTGCTCGTCGTATCGCGATAGTGGTGGGGAGCGGGGTGATCTAGGCGATCGTGGCATGTGCGGTGAATGGGAACGGGAATGCGAGCGGGAACGTCGCGAGAGGGAGCGTGATGGTGATAAGCTGTTCGGATGACGGGATCCCGAGGGCGAGAGACTGCGCCTCATGGGTGGTGAGGGTGGCTTGAATGGCAATGGCGAGCGTGAGTAACGATCACGACTGTAGGATCGGCGCCGTACTGGTGGTGGTGGGGAGCGTGGCGAATGCGGTCGTGGAGAACGGTGTCTGTTGACAGGCGCTGGCGAGCGAGGTGAACGTGAGCGGGAGTCGCGCAGTGAACGTTGTTTGCGATAAGCCTGTCCAGCAACCGCCTGTCGACGTCTGCGGTGCGCCGGACTTGACTCGCCACCACGTCGACTGGATGATCTGGTAATACTGCGGCTGCGACTGCGGCTACGTCTTCCAGAGCTGCGGTAGCTGCGCGCTTGCGATGAGAAACCGCCGCGGCGCTGAGGTGACGTGTAGCGTCCGCCACTGCGGCGCGATGGACTCACCGACAGAGAGCGTACACGGCCACGACGTTGTGGGCTGAGACGCGAACGCGAAGATGAGCGCCGTGGACGATCACGGTAGCCGCCGGGAGAACGCGGTCGGTCGTGCGGCCCTCGACTAGGCTGTGAGTTGGCCGGCGACGTGCGTCGGTTACGCTGATGTGAGGCACGGGCATCTTTACTCTCCATTATCGGCTTTACAATAGCGATTTCTTTGGCGGGTTTCACCAACTTCTCAGTAAAGTCCTCTTCGCCCTCCGCGGAGCGCTTGGAAACGTCGGCCTCATTATCTTCCGTGGCAGCTGACTCAAAGATGGCTGGCGTTTTAGGTAACTTCAAAGGCGAAATGGTCAGCTTAATGGCCTCCCGATTGGCGTCGAAGATTTTACTGGCAGCCGGCGGCAGAGATGGTGGCTCACTTGACTGACTTTGTTGCAGAGACTGGACAAACTGCCCGGTTGGTGCGACTACTATCGGTAGTGCTGTCTGCTCATTGGCTGATGCGGTCACTGTTGTTAGTTCGGCGGCTCGAGTATTTTCTGCTGGTTGCAATTGTTTCGGAGTTGGTGCTGACGTTGTTGTCGAGGACGACTTTGCATATTTTTGTAAAATAAGGTTCTTTTCTTGCAGGAAGAGCTTCTCCATCTTGAGTAACTCTTCGCTGATCTCATCAGCCGAGTCGTAGTTGGCACGCATCATTTGTATGCGCGCCAGGTTGGCCTCCAGGCTTTTGAGTTTTTTAAAATCTTTGGCCACGTCGGACTTTTGTGCTTTGGCAGGCTGCGCCGCAGTCGGCGTGACAGGTATTTCAGGCTGACGAGTTGTCGCTGACGGTAATACCTCTGGCGCTGAAGGGGGTGATGTCAATTGCTGCTTAGGTTCCAAAATAGGTGGCGTGCCAACTATGGGCGAGGAGGAATTTTTTCGTTCCTCTGATCCTGGCTTTACGGTTGCAACAGCAACAGCAGCCGCAGTCGAGTTCTTCTCATTGGTATCCTTCATTTGCTGCGCAAGTGGTGCATTCTTCGGTGACGCGTTTGCGGTTTGTTGAAAGGTGTCGGTGTCGTTGCTCTCCTCGGATGATGATCCGCTTGCGCTTGAGCTGGTGCCACTAGATGAACTGGATGATGAGTTGGAAGCATCCGAAGACGATGAAGACGACGACGACGATGACGACGAACTGGAAGTTGA
This sequence comes from Melieria crassipennis, assembly GCA_963668005.1. Lineage (NCBI taxonomy): Eukaryota > Metazoa > Arthropoda > Insecta > Diptera > Ulidiidae > Melieria > Melieria crassipennis. The sequence continues at coordinate 109,512,965 of OY764962.1, read as the reverse complement.
CGTCGTGGACAAATGATCGTCGCTCTGTTCTCGCAGTGGTAATTCGATAGTTTTTTGTATTTTTGGCGGCGCTGTTCTAATGTCCACCCCGGACTCCTCCACACTTTTGATAAATTGGTCGTACAACTCCTGCATGCCGAATAGTTCACGACTCAGTGCCCCTGTACACGATGGCTGCGTCTTGGAACCTGATACTTTCGTTTTGCCACTGGTATTCACAGTCGTTTGCAGTACGACTGGAGGTGAAGTGGTAGGTGTGGTGCTTTTTGTAATCGCCTGCGATGGTTTTGACTTTAATTTCAACAGCTCCATTGGCGGACTAGGATTGACAAAACGCGTTACGTCCACCTCGTTGTGCAATGGGCGTGCTGGTGTTGAGGTCTCGCACGCCGTATTTGAGTTGGCATCGCCATCGCCGTCTAAGTTTTCCCAATTGTCCAAGTAATCATCTGTGTCCGGACTATCGTCTTTCTCGGTACGCAGCTTAGTGGTTACAGGTGCTTGTTGCAGTGATTGGTTGTTAGCGGGGAAGGAGGCCCCTTTGGCAGCGGAGTGAATTTTCGGAGTTTTGGGCGAACTGTCATCATCGTCATCCATCATCACATCGGCGCCGGCATCATCAGGAAATAGAAACTCAGCGGCGGTGAAAGACAGTGGCATCGACCGTTTCTTCCGCTTTGCGCCCTCCATTTTCGTGTGTTCCTTTGATAGCTTTTCCGATTGATTCGACTTTTCAGTGCTATCCGCGGAGGGTACTAGCTTCGCAGGCGTGGCCGATCGTATAAGCTTTCTTTCCATCGAACGTGATCTGTCTTTTGAGCGAACATTTCGCTTTTGATTAGGCGATTTCGACAGTCTGCGCCTAGAGTCGTACCGTTTGGTGTCGCTTTTGTCGCGGTCCTTTGAATATGACCGATTGAGAGAGCTGGTCGAACCGCGCTCTCCAGATGCAGAGTGATTACCCGATTTGTGACCCTGACGCTGAGTGCTTCGATTTCTTAACTTTTCGGCTGACGTCTTGAGCTTTCCTCTGCTACCACTGCGGCGCTCACGCTGCCGTCCACGCTCTCGCTCTCGCTCTCGTTCGCGAGTTCTATCACGATCGTGTGTCCGGGAGCGGGAACGTGATCGCCGCTGTGAGTCAACCTTGCCGAAGTAGTGATCTCGTGAAATGGAACGTTTAAACGGATTTTTGCGTTTGATATCTTCAGGCGTCAGCGAGCATTGCCTCTCCCTAGTGGGTGAGCGTTGTTTTTCTTTGGCAGGCGAATGCGCAATCCGGTCCTTAGAAACTGACTGTGGTCTGTCCTTCCCTGGCGAACGTTGTCGATCTCGGCTTAACGAAAGTTGCCGCTCATCGGGTGCCGATCCTTTCTTTTCTTTTGCCGTTGGCGTAGACTTAACCATGGAGCTCGCTTCCTTTGCGAGGTTTTTACGAAGTAACATTTCTTTAGTCGCTTGTATTGTTGCCATAGGCAGATCGTCGTCCGCCAGTAGCTTGTCGATGCGCTTTTGTATCTCTTGCAGCTTAGTTGTCGCCGCCGATAGAGGCGGAGTACGTGGTGGCGAAATTTTGCGACTTTTCATTGAATCTTTCGGGAGTGTCGTTGCGTCAGATTTCATTCTGTCGCCACTTTCTCGCTTTTTTTTATCATGTTTCTCTTCTTCTTTCAACTCATTGGGATTTGACTCCTGCTTTCTCTTACTAGTTTTCCGCTCTTCTGCCGTTACTAAAATGTCATTGCTATTTGAAGCTTTGCGAGCCGCGTGCAACAGATTTTCGATGTCCTTGCACGTTGGCTTTTGCGGTAGGTTTTTTCGTGGTGGTGAATCGGCGAACATGTCAAACACTTTCTCGGCTGTAGGCTCTGATGGTACCTCTAGTGCAGCGTTGTTCATATGCTCAACTGATGCGATTTTCTCGAAAAATTCCTTGCTGTCGGCCGACGGTTGCTCGTCCTTTTCGACTTTTATTTTTGGCAAGTCTTTAAGTGATGCCAGCAACGGTTGACTTTCTGTGACGATTTCCGTGCCTATTTGGCTAACCTTCATTTTTGGCTCAGTGGTGCTTCTTTGTTCCGCAGTGAATGTTACAGGCGGCGTTGTGGTCTCTCTTAAATGCTCACGCAACTTTTGTTGCTCTGCTTCCTTGGTCTCTGCCAGCACTTTTTGCAGTTTATGGTCGTTCGCAGCTGGCCTTGGTTCCGGGGTACCGGACAGTTGGTTCCGTTCTGGGCGTTTTTGCAACGACTTGCGAATTCGTTCAATTTTGCGTTTACTCGACTTCTCGCTGCTATTGCGACTGGAGCGACGCTTTTTAATCTTTTCGCGCTCATGCGATTTCTTTGATTTTTTGTGCGAATTGCTCTTGGAGCGTCTAGTTGCCTTGCTGTCTCCAGAATCTTTAGCTTTCTGTTCGGCCTTGCTCTGTAGGCTGTCCTGCCATTGGGCACTAAATGCGTACGTTATTGAGGGTTTAGTTTTTGTCCACCTTAGCAACAACGAGAAACACAAAGCATAGTAATGTTTAACCTTAAATACGCACTAATAAAATAAATCGCGCACCAAATAAAACTTACAGTAAGTCCGATTTTGGTGGCTGCACCGGTGAATGGCCACGGGCCGGTGGCGGCGTGTGCTGACGCTGCTGCATGGGAGGCCCGTGGAGACGAATAGGAGGTGCGCCGCCCGCGAAAAACGGCGGCCTGAAACCAGGAAAACGCATGTTGCCGCGCATGCCACAGCCACGCCCACGCGGCATGAAACCACCGCGAGTGTGATGAAAATCTGGCCGCATCCCACGCATGAAGGCGCCCATAGGTGGAAAGCCCATATAAACGTCCGGATCGCCAAACATTGGTATCATCGGCGCCGGGCCGACCATGGGCATCGGGTAGCGTACCGGCGGCCCTGTAGACATTGGCACCGAGCTAGCCACTGAACGCAGCTCGTCGCCATGGTCCGGCGTGGAATGCGTTGATGAATAGCTGTCAAAATCCTTCAGTTTCTTCTTCTTCTTCACTGACTTGATAATGCCCTCTTTCTCCGCCTCCTCTTCCTCCCCCTCCTCTAGCGCAGACGCTGCGTCAGCTTCGTCGCCCGATAGCAGAGCGCGCCGTGCTGCTTTTTGTTCTACAACATTGTACAAAAAATTATAATAACACAAAATAAATACCTCAGTATCTTATTCAGTTATATTTATAAAGCTGTCTTGCTGTCTTGCCGTTTTGCCACCCACCCCACTTACCTCTTTTAAGTCTTTTTAAACGCTTTCGTTCCTCCTTCGCTTTTTTTTTGTTCGCTTCTTCCTCGTCTAATTCTCCGGAGCGGCGGCGCTTTTCCATTTGCTGCTTGCGCTTCTCCACCTCCTCGCGCCGCTTGATTGCGTCCAACTCCAGTATGGCACGCACCTTCTCCTCGCACACTTCTGCCTCCAGCTGCGACGCTGTCTTAGTTAGTTGCCTAGCTTTTGGTTGCTTGCGCGATACTGTCGTCAATTCAGCCTCTGTCGCCACCATTGACTGCCTTGGCAGCGACACCTGCGCTGCCACTTCAGGACTGACCCCGTGCGGCGGTGTCTTTACCTCGCCTGGTTCCAGGCTGCTGTCACCCTGCTCGTCCAGGAAATTGAAGGTCAGCTTGGCCACCCCCTCGGCGGACACCTTTATCTCGTTTTTGTTGTTGCCACCGCTGCCGCCTCCAGCCACAGCAACGCATGGCGGGGTCGGCGTCTGCGGCGCCGACATACCAATTCTGCTTCTTTCCTAAGATCGATGAACAATGCCCGCTCGTGCGTCCGGCCCTCCACGAACATAAACTCCTCTTCTAAACCAACCAACTGCACTCACTGCGGTTAAAAGGCGAAATTCACAAACCCAAATTACTGTATATGTTTGATTGCAGTCTACATTCTGCCATTTCCACGCCTCTGTGAACAATTTGTACTTCAGAAATCGAAGCAAAATCGACAATTTCAGAAGATGACCATCAACTAGCACACAATGATAGGAAAGTGAGGAGAAACTGTCAAAAGCGAAGCGAAGCAAAAACCATTTTTTTATGTAATTTTCGTATCACCCAGCCGCATCGCTGCAGCGATGTTGAATTCGCCTCAGTGAGCGACAGAGATGTTGCAACTTGCGAGCACCCAAAACGTATAAATGGAACGACTCAGAATCCCTGACTAGGACAATTATTAAAACTGCAAATCAGGTTCTAAAATTGTTCTTAGAAAACAAGTGGCGTGAGATTTATGTGTGTCTAATTGATAATAAATTACTTCATTTCTTTATAACAAAATAATACTTAATTATTATTGTACAACAGACAATTTGCATTGATAGCAAAGAGGTTTGTCGAATTTAAAATGCTTTGTAATTTGTACCAATTCCAATTCCTAACTACTCCACACTTCTTCGAAAAAGAATTTTTTTTTAACGATTTACCCCATTTTCGGAAGGTAGTAAAATTCACAAAACATCTGCTCATTACTTTTGTACTAAAGATTTTCTCTGCAGGTGCAGGAAAGTGAAAACAATTTTGCAGTGCATTGTATTGCATCCTACAACGATGCAATAATATTGCGCACAATTTCACTCACGGTAGAGACCAACCCTCCGCCGGTCCATTGTGAACCGGTCGTTGCAAAGAAGCAGAAAAGTTAAATCAACGCGTTGTTTTTCATCGGTTTTCAGCATAAATTTTTCCCAGAGAATTGCGCTAATTTCGGTGCGTTCGATAAGCCATAATGTCTGCGTCCATCGAAATTCCTCTCCGGGATACCGATGAGGTGAGTTGAGCATTGTTTTGTTGTGTTTAGTAACACGAATCTTTCCCTTGAACCTTAGGTAATCGAGGTGCACCCAGACCAGCTGCCGGAATGCCAGGAGGTACTTGGAATATTGCGCCAAGAGCGCTCGCAATTAAACACATGGGTCAATGTGGCGGTAAGAATGGTTACTGGTGTTTTATGAGTGGTTGACGAAAAAAGTTAATGTTTCTCACTTTGCTCGATGCAGCTCGCGTACTACAAGCAAAAGAAGACCGACGACTTTATCCGCCTGTTGGAAACGGCTCGCGTAGAAGGCAACATCGACTACCGTGATTTCGAAAAAGATCAAATGCGTGCATACGACATGCTGGCGGCACACTATGTGCAGGAGGCGAATCGCGAAAAATCGAAAGAGAAGAAGCGCGAGCTCTTCATGAAGGCCACTAATCTATACACCACCGCCGACAAAATTATAATGTACGACCAAAACCACTTACTGGGTCGCGCTTACTTCTGCTTGCTGGAGGGGGACAAAATGGAGCAGGCCGATGCGCAGTTCAACTTTGTGCTGAACCAGTCGCCGTCCAACATCCCCTCGCTGTTGGGCAAGGCGTGTATCGCATTTAACAAGAAGGATTATCGAGGCGCTCTGGCATTCTATAAGAAAGCGCTGCGAACCAATCCCAACTGTCCGGCTAACGTGCGTATGGGCATGGGCCACTGCTTTCTGAAGATGAACAATCAGGAGAAAGCGAAGCAGGCGTTCGAGCGTGCTTTGGAACTGGATCTCAATTGTGTGGGCGCACTGATTGGCCTTGCCATTCTGAAGTTGAATTTGCACGAGCCCGATTCTAACAAGTTGGGTGTGCAGATGTTGTCCCGGGCATATACCATCGACTCGACGAGTCCCATGGTACTCAATCACCTGGCAAACCACTTCTTCTTTAAGAAAGACTACCAGAAGGTGCAGCACTTGGCTCTGCATGCGTTCCACAATACGGAGAACGAGGCAATGCGCGCAGAGAGTTGCTACCAGCTGGCGCGCAGTTTCCATGCGCAGTGCGACTACGACCAGGCGTTCCAGTACTACTACCAGTCGACGCAGATTGCACCGGCCAACTTTGTGTTGCCCCATTATGGGCTTGGTCAAATGTACATCTACCGTGGCGACACAGAAAATGTAAGTTCGACGAAAAGTTCCTTTTTAAGTGCAAAGTATCGAATTTTGTTGCATTTTCAGGCTGCTCAATGCTTTGAAAAGGTTCTTAAAATACAGCCGGGAAACTACGAAACCATGAAAATTCTTGGTTCCCTCTATGCTAGTTCGAATTCGCAAACAAAGCGCGACATGGCCAAGGCACATCTGAAAAAGGTCACCGAGCAGTTTCCCGACGATGTTGAGGCGTGGATCGAGCTGGCGCAAATTTTGGAACAAAACGACTTGCAGGCGTCATTGAATGCTTACGGAACTGCGTCTAGCATTCTCAGCGACAAAGTTAAGGTGGACATTCCTGCCGAGATCCTCAACAATGTCGCCGCCTTGCACTACCGCCTGGGTCATTTAAAATTGGCCAAGGAGAAATTGCTCGAAGCGCTCAACCGCGCCAAAATGGAGGCGGAGAACACCAACGATACCGACAAGCAGTACTATGACTCCATCTCTGTGACGATGACGTATAATCTGGCGCGTCTGAACGAGGCCATGTGTTGCTTCGATGTGGCAGACAAGCTGTATAAAGACATTCTGAAGGAGCATCCCAACTACATTGACTGTTACCTGCGACTGGGTTGCATGGCGCGCGACAAGGGTTTGATTTTCGTCGCCTCCGATTTCTTTAAAGATGCGCTGAACATCAACAACGACAATCCAGACGCTAGGTGCGATTCAATTTGGTTTTTATTATTTTTGTTGTTGTTATATTAATACGCTTCTGATAATTGGTAGATCACTATTGGGAAATTTGCACTTGGCGAAAATGCAATTTGCTTTGGGTCAGAAGAACTTCGAAACGATACTTAAAAATCCTGTCACTTCAACGGACGCGTACTCGCTCATAGCGCTTGGGAATTTCTCACTGCAAACGCTGCATCAACCCATGAAAGACAAAGATAAGGAGCGCAAGCATCAAGAGAAGGCGCTGTCCATCTACAAACAGGTATGCAAATTAATTTGCTGTTTATTTTCCTTTGATTGGACGAATTGATGTAAAGCAATTTAGACTAATTGATCTAAAGCAATTATTAGTAGATAATTTACATTCAGTTTAACCTTATTGGTCTTAATTGATTCATTTTGCTATTTAAAAGTGTTTATTGACTAATGATTAGACATTAGTTAAGCTATTTAATTTTAGTAGAGGATTAGTAAAAATATTAAGAGTGGCATGCACGGTTCCAAATTAGTTATTTATTAGAAAAATTGCAATGTGAACAAGTTCAAAACAGCTTTTAAAAAGAACAAAAACTGGGTCAATTATTAGCGGTAATTGACAGCCTTACTGATTTTCAAATAAAAAACGATAAGAAAATTACAAATTGTAGTTTTTCATGAAATTTTGTATTAATAAATTTAATTTATATATACAAATTCGAATCCTAGTTATTTCAAATAACTGCATTGCTGTTTTTATGAATTATTGCTACGTCATTCAATTAGTACATCAACTCAATAGTGTTTTAAATAAAGTCTCATTACAATTAAACAATAATTTAATGAATTGTATTGCCAACAATTAGTAAGTCATTGACCAACAATCTTCATATTTCGCAACTATTAAAAGTAAACGAAAAATTTTCAGGTGCTGCGCAACGATCCGCGCAACATTTGGGCCACCAACGGCATTGGAGCCGTGCTCGCGCACAAGGGTTGCGTCATCGAAGCGCGTGACATTTTTGCTCAGGTGCGCGAGGCCACCGCCGACTTCTCCGATGTGTGGTTGAATATCGCGCACATTTACGTCGAGCAGAAGCAATACATCAGCGCCATTCAAATGTACGAGAACTGCATGAAAAAATTCTACAAGCACCACAACGTGGAGGTAATGCAGTACCTGGCGCGTGCCTACCTGCGCGCCAATAAACTGAAGGAGGCGAAGATGGTGCTGTTAAAGGCGCGTCGCGTTGCGCCCCAGGACACAGTAAGCGAACGGCGCACATGTTGCATTGGCGATAAATAACTCACTTTACATGTTTGATATTTCGCTGCAGGTGCTGCTGTTCAACATTGCCGTTGTGCTGCAACGCCTGGCCATGGCTATCTTGAAGGATGAGAAGTCCACACTAGATGTTGTGCTGCAAGCTGTACACGAATTGGAGTTGGCTCAAAAGTATGTTGTGCTGCTTCTGGTTCTGTGAGATTGGATAGATGCTTTATTCGTCTTGCAGATACTTCCAGTATTTGTCGGTGCATGGCGATAAGACGCGATTCAACATCGAAATAGCTGGCATCGAGGCGAATCAGTGCCAGGATCTGCTGTCGCAGGCGCAATATCATGTTTCACGTGCTCGTCGCATCGACGAGGAAGAGAAGGCGTTACGTCGCAAGCAGGAAGAGGAGCGTATGGCATTCAAGAAGAAACAGGAGGAGGAGCGCAAACGTCGTGAGGAGGAGCAGAAAACGTCGCGCGAACAGATGCTGGTGAAACGGCAGGAATATGTGGAGAAAACCAAGAACTTGTTGATGATTGCTGATGCACCGCCGCCGAGCAAAGAACGCAAAAAAGGTACTAATTGGGTTGACTACTATTTGAATTAAATGCAAATTGCGATTTATTTTAGGTAGCGGACGTCCGCGCAAAGACGACTACGTTTCGGACTCGGACAGCGAAGCTGGCGGCGGCGATAATGAACGCGATGGGGCAGAGGCTCGTTCATCGAAGAAAAAGTCCAAGGGCGAACGCAAGAAGGGTGGTGGACGCAAGCGCAAATCGGCTGCCGACAACTATGATAGCGACAGCGATGGCGGCGGCCATTCGCGAGAGAAGCGCCAAAAGAAGAAAAAAGGCAAAGAGGTTAAGGAGAAGCTGTCGGCGAAACAGCGTCTTAAAATTGTCTCTAAAGCGACCATATCAACAAGTGAATCGGACAGCGATGCTGGCGGACGGTCAAAGCGCAGCCGTAGTGCCAGCCGAAGTGCGAGCGGCAGTGAGAGTGGAGGCAGTGTGCCGGCCAAGCGGTCGCGCAAGCGCATTGCGTCCGGTGATGATTCGGATCGGTCGCGTTCGCGGTCGCAATCACGCTCGCGGTCACGGTCGGTTTCGAGGCGAAGCGGCAGTCGCTCGGCTTCAAAGCGAAGCGGCAGCCGCTCGGTTTCGAGATCACCAGCGCGTTCGCGCTCGGGGTCGGGCTCGGGGTCCAAGTCGCGCTCCAGGTCGAAATCTGGCTCGCGTTCCAAGTCGCGCTCCAGGTCGAAATCTGGCTCGCGTTCGCGCAGCGGCAGTCGTTCACGTTCGCGCTCCCATTCCCACTCACGTTCTCGCTCACGATCGCGCTCGAAGAGCGGATCACGTTCGCCATCACGTTCAAAATCGCGCTCTAGATCGGCGTCGGGTTCACGGTCGCCTTCTCGCTCGCGTTCTCGCTCTCATTCGCGCTCAAAGTCCAAATCGAAATCGCCCTCAAAATCGCGCTCTCGCTCACGCAGTCGTTCGGCTTCACAGTCGAGCAATTAAAATGCCGCTACGCCGCCACACTTCGCCTGGCTGGTGGTGGACACACCGTTGCAGCATGCAAATATATATAAATGTAATGTAGATCCATAATTTGAATTATAAAAAATAAACTGTAAACGCTTTGTTTCAAATTATGGCAAATTACGTGTTTATCGCAGCAGCTAAAGCTACACGAAAATTCTTTAGTGGCGTGTTCTTTAGTATCAAGAGTGGATAGTCATTTGCCGATACCGTCGGCGACCTGTGCACATTGGTAATTGCCGTTTCCACACGCTTCACGCAGTCTAGATATTTAATCAGTTATGACAAAACTGTCTCTTGATATTTTTTTGCCCCAACAATGCTATAAATAAACGAAAGTCAACGGCGGTCTTCATGGGCGTATGCGCTTTTATTTGCAGTACAAATAAATTAATCACAAGTAATTCAAGATTCATTTCTAAATATTACAATATGCAAACAGTCTAATTGATTCTTATTTCATTGTTCATGGCGCCTTACATTACTAAACTGTTACGTTTACTATTGAATGTTTTGGGTATACAATTACCAGGGCTGTGCGAATTTACTGAAACGTGTAAGAGTGTAAAAAAAAAAGTTGAAATAGAAGCTTTTTGTAGCTTTTGGGTGAAAAGAATATGTACTAAAATATGTGCTTAAAAGTATATAAATGTGACTACGGCTTTAATAATCTTCTTATTACTACACATAATTATCTACTAAGCAATAATTACATATTAACTGCAAAAATTTGATTAACTAATTCTGAAATTTTGTGTATGAATGTGTTATTAATGCATTTGTAATCCTCATATGAACCCAAAACCACTCGTATGAACAAAAAGCTGACAGGTTGATCAATCGATTGCTTTCAAAACTAACGGACTGGGCGGCAGTTTCTCGACGACACACAATCAACCGAAATTGGTAGCACTTAATTCAATACGTACACTCAGCTTTTTGCAAGGCGGCTAAGTGGTTATCATTCCACCTGAGTATTTTCTACATATTTGTAATGCACTACTCCGAATAAATCAACGCTATTTGAATTTGGGGCGACAGTTTTAAAGATTTGCTCCTTCAAACGAATTTGGCTGTGCCGACTATATCTTTTGTTAGGATAGAAATATTAGAGGTTAAATTTTACAAGAGACCAGACGATTCACTTATAATTTTATTTGACCTAATTGCGGCCATCACATTCGCCGATTGCTTGCGCATTGTGTTTTCATTGTCGCAGTGTTGTTTCTTGACTGAATTTCAAGATTTCGCTTTCAGCGCCCACCAAATTATTAATGAAAATACATGTTCTACGGCTTGCCGCACAGTAGCTGAGAATGTTGTGCAATCATTTCGCTCACAATGACAGACATTGGTTTCGAGCAGCGCAACACAAACGCGTGATCGATCTTCTTTGTGTCCAGCTCGGCATCAACGTCGGGAAATTTTTCGCGCAAGTCCTTGTAGTACTTAATCGGAACCCAGCCATCCGTGGTGCCGTAGTAGAACTTCAGTAACGGCATGTGTGCCTCTATGACGTCGCGATCCAAGGCACGCACCCGCGCCATCTCGTCCTCCGCCAGGAAAATCACCTTTTCCACCACTGACTCCTTGGAGTAGCTGAGCGTCGTGTCGAGAAATTGCTTCGGTATGGCCGATAACCAGAAGTACAGCTGAATGAGAAAGAGGCGCAGCATCTTTGGCAAGCGATTGAAGAGCCCAATCAAAAAGCCGAAAACTGAGTAGAGCGGCAGCGCAATTTTGGTGAAGATCCAGCCGTTCGGCGACTCAATCATGCGCTCCACCGTCGGGAATAGCATGTAGCACTTTTTGACGCGCTGACGTACTTCGGCATGCTGCAGCAACTGCAGTATCATCCAAGCGCCTATCGAGTGTCCTATTAGGTGGATTTTCGTGTTCGCCGGTACGTATTTTGTTATGAATTCGATTTTGTGCCGCAGCTGGCCGTCGAGGTCGAAGAGTTCTTCGTTGCCCTTCAGTTGGGGTACCTCGCGAATGCTGTTTGGGGGTGGGTCGTCGTGCCCTAGGTGGCCTAAAACGTACAATTATGGTGATTACAATTTACGCACAATACAAGCATTGCTGAATTCGCGCTTACCTATGACCCAGACGGGCATCTTGTGCTCCAGCTGTTCGTGCAACGAGCCCAAAAATTCACTGTAATAGCCAGGCAGACCGGGGTTGCCAGTTATGCAGATGGCAATTTCCCGTACATCGTCCAGCGACTCCTCGATCCAACGGCCCCATGTCAGTACGTGCGTGGGAACGCCACAAATGTTCACGAAAGCCTCTTGCATTCTTAACGGTAGGTAGGTTTTAGCGGGGGTAGCAACGGTTTCGGTGCAACCTCGTCAACGTCAACAAAAATTTCGCTAACGGTATCACGAACTATTAATCACTCGAACGGCCTTGCCGGCGACTTTGTGTGTGGGAATTAAGTGTTAATAGAATTTTACTTAAATCGACACCAATCGCACTTGGCAAATCGTGTAAGCACCTGGAATTTGGATAAAAAACTCCACTTAAACAAACAGCATGGCGAGCGGCGTCCAGGTGTGATATGTATACGAAGCAGGTATGATGTGGTTCTTGGCGGACTTGGAACTTGCCTAGGGTTGCCAAGTACACAACATAAACGTGAGGGCACAACACTAAAATGTCTGGAAAAATATTGATTTAGGGCAGCATCCAGTTCTCAAAATATATTTCATAACTGGATTGGTAATACTGCTCATCGAAAATTTACCCTTTACATACATTCCCATTCGTACATTCAGCTGATTCTTAAGCAATTTTTCTCGAAAGGGCGTTGTAACCGAAATTGGTAGAGTTGACAACACTAATCTGATAGCAAAATAATGCTGCCACCCTTTTAGCAATAAATTTTTTTTGTTACAATTCGGATCATGGACGCGGTAAATAATAGAGAATGCATGTGCATTAATGTATAAATGCGTATATATATATTTAGATTAAAAGTTGTCGATCTTCTACGCTTAGATTGTTGACAACAGAGTTAAGATAAATAACAAAAACAAGCACACTCTTGTAAAATCCCATCGTCCTGGTACGCCCCTAATATAATTGAATATTTCATACTTTAATTGTAAACATGAGTATTTCTTCAATCATTAAATACAGTAGATGTACTACGTATCAAAGAACCAAGCTTTAATTTGTAAAATAAATGCCCTAATTTCTAGAAGTTTCTCAATGATATCATCATCCTCATGCCATGTAGCTGAAAGTAAAATATTCATAAATAATCGACGCGTAACTGCAATACAATATACGTTTTGCTATATTTCGATTATCGCATTGATTGCATGTATATAATATCATTATTATCAACCAATATATTACTATCAATCATGCTAAAGTAACAATGTATACTGAAAGACCGACTATATTTCAAATTTAGTACGCAAAACAAAAATAAAAAAATAAAGGAAATATCAACTTGAACACAATTGATGCAAATTGTTGCAACTTGTTTCTGATTTCATTCTTGTGGTAAAAAAATCCACTAAACTATTGATGTTGTTTCTATTTCGTAAGATGTAGCCTGTTGTTGGGTTGTTGGTTAACCCAGTTATGGCGAATCCGGGAAAGTTACTTATGCTCTACATTGCTTTTCAATGTAAATATTGCTGAACTAATTTTCCATAGATGGTAGATGAAAGCGGCGGTGTATTGTACGAGACAATGAATGTGCAATTACAAGGCGGTACTGAAGGTACGCCGACGATTTTCTACGACGCTTTTACACTAAACTAAAGCCCTGAGTTTGTTGTATGGCCTGCTGCAGTTTGTACTTTAAGCGTTCCTTGGTCTTGTAGCGCGGCAAATCAAGTAGATTGAAGCAGGTGTGCGCCACTGGAAGAAAACGCTCGTCGCTGGTGGGCTGTATGCAAATCTACGGTGATCGATTAAAAGAAAATGTCTTAAAATTCAGACTACACAATGTGCGTTAAATGCGTTACCTTGATAGCCTTCATGCCTTGTATGGGAATGCGATCACTGCCCGTCAAATAGAGCAAGAATTTCTTCTTCTCGCTCTCTGCCAACTCATGGAATATCTCCCAGAACCATCGAACCTGTTGGAATTCGAGAGTTTTTCAACATGGGCAATTTGCAAGTTACAGTTACGCACTGTCTGATCGCCTGAGTTGTAGCCATTCTTATATTCACAGTTCATCTCCAGCGCATTCCAGTCGTATTGCTCATTGCCCACCACGACTGCCATTAGTTCCTGAGGTTTAAATATTTGCAGCACTCGACCCCAACAAACCTTTTCAGCAACAAAGTGATTATTAATTATAAAATTGTACACACATTTTTCTCTCAGTCATTTACCTTCATAAATCCTTTCTGGAACGCCTTGAATTGGTTTTCTACCGCCTTGTTGAAAATGAAGTCTACGTACAAATCTACAAATTCGTTTCTGCAGGTGGTAGAATAATGTAATGAAATTACGTTCTTGACGAGCGAATACAATACGTAGTAAAAAAGTAGCAGAAAATATTTGTGTAGTTAACAAAAGAAATAAATTATAAATTGTACACAAATTTCATATAAATATACAGTGGTGTCTGGATATAGTGAACTAATTATTGAAAGGCCTGTTCACAATATTGAGGTTGTTCACTATATCAAGGTTAACATTTTTGTTCAAAAACTCGTTTTATTTGCTCAAAAAACACTTTTTGTTTTTCGCTTGAAAATGTTTTCTCCTATTTAGAGGCTCGATGTCAAAATTTGGGTGTTCGAGGTGTTCACTATATAGGGGGTTCACTATACCCAGACACGACTGTATATACGGTATTATAGAATGCTATTATTTAATTATTAAAAATTAAAAATTACCAATTAAAAAAGGAAAAATAGTTAAGAATATAAACACACAAACTAATATTGTAAGCACATAATTTTTCAACGAATTAATTATGTAGTTGTCTACGCACAAATTTAAAATTCTAAGATAAAATACACAAAAATTAATAAATTTAAAATAAAAATAATAAATTAAGCATTTCAAATCAAATAAAATTTAAGATAATTTTTTCAAACACAAATTAAATAAACGTGGTAGCAAATAAATTTATAAATTCACGATTTAATCAACCAGCTTCAGTTAACCTGTTTCACTTACTTATTATCTAAAGTAACGGGAATTTTACTGCCATTGGGTTTTAACGGTTCGACTTTGGATTCGCCGAATATATCGCGCGATATCTCGAAATGCAAGTCGAATACGCTTTCCAAGTCGTCCTTGTTATAGTCTAAAATGCTTTGCATGGATTTCGCCAGCGTGGGCGAGAGGTCACGCAAATCACTGAGGTCGACCGGCTCGTCCAGCAGCTTCTTATAGAGCGCCAGCGGGAATGGCAAGTTGATAATGGTAAAATTGTATATGGCTAGACCGCAAATAACGCCAATCAGAAAGTACATATCCTCCGTTTCGAAGGTAATGTCAGCAAACCAGACAACTCGCGAATCTTCGAATTCCTTGAACATGCCGTATTTCGGATCGATTAGATCCTTGAGCAATAGCATAAAGAATTCTTTTCGAACGCCACCAGCATCTTCGGCTTCCTCGCCATGAAATTTGATCTACACAGAGCAAATAAACTTATTCATGTTTGTGATGGACACAAATTATGTCTGTTTATGAAAACTTTACTCACTAACAATTCATTTACCGAATAACTAGAAATTAAGCTAGTCCGTTGCTCGTCAGAATAAAAAGTCTAAATTTAGTTCGTACCTTCAGTGGTTTCTTGAGGTCGCTCTGATTGTATTGCATAATTTCGCGCAGTGTATCTTGTACTAGATTTTCACGTGACACATTCAGAACAATGAACTGCGAGATGGGCGTCCCGAAAGTCAGCAGCGAAAAGATTCCCTGTTACACAGATTGAGAGTCAATAAAGTGAATTTGACGCATCCCTGGCATACTCACCGAGTTGGCGGCATTTTGCATTGCGGTATGCATCTGTATGGCCTGATCAGTCTGGAGCAGCGTTGTCTTCGCCGACGCATTAAATAGGAACGGGTAGTTGCAGATATTGAATGCATCTGGCTAGAATGAAGTGGCAGTTTTTCAGTTGTGCTATGCGATCGACTACGATTGCCGTTTACGTTTTTATCGAAGAGCCAATGTATGTAATCCTGCTGAATATCAACGTAGTCCATTAGTTCTGGCCAATGGAAGATTTCGTAGTGCAGTTTTTCCGTGCGCTCCTTGTGGTTAATGCGATGCAACATCACCAGTAACTTCAGTGCGGCAACCAAATTGGAGTTGTAGGTCACGAGCTGTATGACGGCAGATATGGCAAAATATTTCAGACACTGTTTCTAGAATATGTTGCGAGTAGTCTGATGAAATACGTACACGTTTCTCCGAGTTATTGCCGGTGTTAGGTGATATTTTAAAGCTTATTATATGCGCTACTACATTTTTATAATTGCAAACCAAATGCTCAAACCACTCGGGCGTAGTTTGCGACCACCACCGGGCTACAATCTTTTGCGGAATTTCATTTAGCCGCAGTACAGCGTTACTAAATGGTGTGTGCAGCTTCTCGTAGTTCTTGGTGTTGACGAATTCGTGGTAAAGCGGCAGTATGAGGTAGATGCGCAGCGTTTCAACGTCAGCCGGCGACGTAGTAAGCGATGTAATGAGCTCGTTAGTCAGTTTATCCCACACCTAAGAGAAAAGCAATTTTAAAAGTTTTAATTTGTTAAATACAGGTGCCTTAATTCATTCTATCAACACTTAGACTTTCTCAAACCCATATATATAGTACCTCATATATGCTGAAAATTAATCTATTTATATGTAACCAATGATACCATTTTGTACTTTAATACTTACAATGTGTTTTAAGCTTTCATTTTCAATCTTGCGTAAGTAATCGAATGCAGCCGTCGCCTCCTTTAGGTCGACGCCGTGATGCCGCGACGTGCAGCAGAAGTGTTTGTCGTCTTGCAACAGGAAGGAGCCATTCAAACACGCTTGGCTCTTAAAAACCAACTCAACTGTCGTCAACAAATCCATGTCAATGGAGTCATCGTGCTCTACCAGTGCACACTGTCTGGCTAGCTCCAGCGAAAGTCGTAAAATCTGCGTTTTCGGCCTGCAACAAAAGTTCGAACGTAAAGTCAGACAATTCCAGCTAGTATCAGGCTACACACTCGTAGATTCGACAATCCACTGCCGGTATCCGATCTGTAAAGTAGGTGGTGGTGACGAGTGAGTGATCGCCACCGGAGAATATCTGCCTGATAATAACCGAAGCGTCCAAACGTCCCTTCTCGTCCATCTGAATTAGAGCTGAGCCGCTGGGCGACACCTTCAATAGACAAGACTAAGATCAGCCGTTAAGAACTGAAAGTCAGATACCTACCCATGGACCGATGACGACCTGCGGCAGCGTGGAATTGTTAATGATGCGGGTGCCCAATTGCCCGGAGCAGCCCAAACCGAAGCCGTAGACGCGCCCACGCGACGGCACCAGCGCCAGCGTATGCCGCATGCCGCACGCCACCTGCGTGATGGTGCTGCCCATCAGTTCGGACACCTTGCGTGGCAGCACCTCGTTTGCATTGGTGCCGTGGCCCAGCTGGCCATAGGTACCCGAGCCACAGGTAAACACGCCGCCGTCATTTGTTAGGAACACGGAGAACTCGTCACCGCAGGAGATATAGCGCACGCACAGGCTGCGAAGCGTCTTCAGCTGCGTGGGATACCAGCGATTTGTATCGTCGTTGAGGCCCAGCTGCCCGCAGTTGTTGCGCCCCCAGCCGAACACGGCGCCCGACTTCGAGACCACAAACGAGTGATTGCCGCCACAGGCGATGTACGCAATGGGAATGCCCAGCAATGACTCGACCACACGTGGATATGTGCAATGCACCAATTCAGTGGGCGGCGACAGGCCCAGCTGTCCGAAAATGTTCGAGCCCCAAGCATACAAGGCACCGCCTAGCAATGAAAACAGACATGATTTAGTAACGAAGCCGGTTTTTCATAATTAAGGACTGGTCGCTATCGAAATGAGTCAGCCAAAAGAGAGCTACAGTATCTATAATCTAGAACACTGATTATGTGGAAGTGAATTGGAAACCGATTATGATTTGTGGTTTCGAAATAATTCAACTTTGTGACTCAAACAATAACTGCACAGTCCTCTTCTGGTTGTACACTTGTGTTAACTTACAATTGGTGAGCGCCAGACAATGGTTGTTGCCATTTGCTACCTGTATCACAGTGACAGATGCCAGTTTTTTGATGATTTTTGGCGATCGCACAATATCTACGACATCAGACAAGCCCAGCTGGCCGTAATCGTTGTGTCCCCAGCTGTACAACTGACCCCATTCGCTGAGCGCCAACGAGTGGCGTGCGCCGCAGCTGAGTTTCGTGATGACACAATTCTCCAGATCGCTGATCAGTTCTGAAATATCAAGTATTTGTATATTGAAATTGGCTAATTGCGAAGTCTTGAACGGCAACAAAACGAAAAAGCTACTAAGAATGATAGTCACTAAGAATGAACGGTAATTATAACAAAATGTTAACAACTAAAATCTTCACTCAATGGCGTTTTTGTTTTCGCATTGACTTAAGATTTCAAATTGTGACTCCGCCTTTAAATAGCAACAAACAAATTTCGTACTGAGTTACATAAACAATTTCAAACTCAACCACTGGTTGTTAGTTTGATGTTAAAAAAAATCAGTACCTACGGGTTTGAATACGATACTTGCAGAAATTTTGACTTTTTGGTTGAAACTGAATTTTTCTATGGGATATTGGGCTTATCAAAGCAAAATCTTTAAAATTGTTTGTCATGCAGTAGCAATTCGGCCTGTTTAAATAGCACTATGCCATTTTATTAAAACGTTGAACGACAATTCAGACCTCTTTCTTTTGAATAAGAAACCATTTGTGGAGTGAATTCCTACAATTTGAATTGTGCTTTGAATTTTTGAGTACATTCGAATTTGCAACTGGTTATTCGTAACACTGATCAATTTTAAATTCTTCACACACTTATGGATCGATATGGATCAACAATGTCCCTGTGACCAAAAAAAAAAACGGAAATTATTTTGTGTTGATTTTATGTTCCCACTTTCTAGTGGTTCCAACATCATCAGAAATAAAAAAATGTCTGCAGTCTTCTACGGTATTGTCGTTTGTTTTGCTTATAGACAATGCTCGAAAAAACTGATTGAAATCTCAAGGCATTGCACCACACAAATTTAGCTGTTCTCCCAGGAAAGAACCGCTGATCCAGCATTGCGCAAAAAAGTTACTTAAGTTCACTCCATTTCCAGATAGGATAATATCATCGACTTGGCATATGTATTACTGAAACGGAGCATCGAAGCACATAAAGCCCGTGGGACCGCAATTGAAAAGTTACTCAATGACTAAGCCAACGAGAACGGAAAGCATGAATGAATGTTATTGGAGCGTATGAGATTCAGTACATACTAAACATCGACATACGTGGCCTTTTCGTTGCCAGCTCTTGGCCCAGCTGACCATTGTCGTTGTTGCCGCAGGAGTACACCTTTCCGTCGGCGGTGAGGAAGAGCGTGTGCCAGCGCCCGCACGCCACCTGAATGACGTGGGCCTCCGGGTTCCACGGCATTTTGCGCGGCGTCAAAATCTGCAAATTAAACCAATCAGTTCGATTTGATACAGCACGCCGGGCCGGCGCGCTGATGGCCTGACCTGCTCATCTTCGATGCCGCCTAGGCCCAGTTCGCCGTGTTCTGTGTTGCCCCAACAGTAGATGGCCATGGTGGTGACCAATGGTTCTGTTTGGGTTAGGGATGCGCTGTCCGCCGCTAGTAGCCTGACTGCTGGTGCTCCACTTTACCATGCAAGAGCGCTGTTGTAATTCGTTGTCTTCTTTTCTGGAACGTTCAGCGCTGACGGAGCCCTTGTTTTTGTTCTCCGTTCTTTGTTGCGCGCTGTGTGTTCTTTTGTGTGGCCTGCACTATTGAGGTTTTGCTTTCACTTTTCTGTTTTGGCCTTTCGCTTCTTATCAATCACTGCACCCAATCGTCGTTGCTTTGGGGTTATGAACTTTTTGTTTCTTTGTTTGTTATTAATTTTCGATTTTTCAAATGCTTGTATTGGTTTTCCACTGGAATTTAAATCAACCGACAATTTTCAAGGGCACCGTGACCACCGCAGGAGAATCTGACCGCTCAAACGCATTGACAACCCAAAACTTCCTCCCTCTTGCCAGTTTTCATAATAAATTTGCAATTTTTTTCTATTGAAATGATTTTCTCTGCTCGAGTTTTGTTTTGATTTAAAAAAATACTAAAGGCACTTTCGAATTTCCTGATTTTTCACAAAATTGTGGTAGGTTTTCACTACACCAGCAATTATTTTCCAAATTTCTGCACTTCTACGATTTTCCATTCAATGCAGTTTGACGTTTTGCTTTGTTTTTGAGTCTTTCCTGTTGCTATTGCGCACTCTTGCTCGCACTAGTGATGTCAATTCAAAAAGTCAGAAACTCTAAACTTTCAAGATTTATAATCATGTTTTTTATGACTAATAATTAATTCTTAAGAACAAATTCTGCATGAACATGGACAACCGTGAATAATGTAGATAATTTGAGAATAAGTTGAATGTAGATTTTTTAAGCTTAATTGTTGATATTCATTAAAATATACTTAAATACACTATAAATATATAATATACTATATATTTATATATACTATAAATATAAACTTAAATATAAGTTTAAATTGTTCTAATTGTGAATATATTCGTTTTGAATGTAAGTAGCACCATAATATTTATTAAAAACGAAATAATTCTCCATAGGCAAAATTAAATAACCGCTTGAATTTTTATAGAAAAGCAACAACAATAAGATTTGTATATAAATAGAACTAGTGAGATTTCTTTTAAAGATATTTAAAAAAGAATTTTTCTAATTCGAACAAATGAATGCTTGAAACTATAACTTTGCAATAATTGTCTGTCATTTTTAAAACAAAACAATTAAAAACACATCTTTCAATATCGAATGATGGGACGTTGTTCATTTGTTTGTAATATTTCTTGTTTTGAAGTTTTCCTGTCGATAAAAAGAATGTTAGTTTTAAGCGAGCAATGTAAGGCTTATGGGATAATGTTATTAATTTCTTTATTATAAGATAAGCCAATTTATTCGGTGAATACTAAAAGTACTGCACGGTTAGTTTTAGTAAAAGTGTAAAGTGATTTCTTTTAACCTGTTCGGAGGTTCGAAACTCACAAATCTACTCTTCTATTTCAATAATTAAGCTGACTAGGGGTGAGATCAGTGGCTGATTAACTTTTGTATAAATAAGTACAAAATATAATTTGTCATACAATTCAATACTTTATTCGAAGCAGCTTTTGAAATAGGAAAAGTGTGAAACAAGTATTTAAGTCATCACAATAAATTGGAAAATGTTAAAGCTAAGAAGCAGAAGCGCAAGGTGTAGTGAGAAGCGGCAGCACTGGTACTGGACTTTTCCGAGTCATTCACGATAGCGGTCGCAATTGCGAAGTAAGAATTGGTTCCAAAGCATCAGCTGGAGTAGAGCGTGACCTCGTTTTTCCAAAAAAGCGTTTAATATTTAGATCATTTAATGGCTGCTTTTCCTACTCTGGGTGCCCAGCAAGGTTAGTTTTCGTGCGTTCATCTCGGTTGGATTTTCTTTAGTAAACTGTCCTGTTTACGAAAACAGAAACCAATCGCAAAATACTCGAGGACCTGCAGCTGAAAAAGCAACTTCTGCAAAAGGGCAGTCTTCCCGGCCTGAGCACTGGTCTCACCACGGCCGCTATCAATCAGGTGTTATATGTAATTGTTTTGTTGAAATAAATTAGTTGAAAATGATTTTAATTTGAATTTGAATTCGTTTACCAACAGATGCCCACAACCCAACTGCTGGTACAGCCGTCAGAGTTCTCGCAGGGTGGCGCCGTGGCCACGGCACCGCGCTCCGCCTTCAATCCAACAAGCTCTACCACGTTGGGTTTCTTTATACCACAGGACTCGTACTACGGAAATACATTCATACCGGTTCTGCCACGTCTTGAACCGTTACCGCCCAATCACGCGGCCAAGTAAACGTCTTATTCCCAAGTTCGCAATATTTCAGCAGTTCTCGCTCACTGATATGGCGCGCATGAAACTGAAGAAGCTGGAGGAGTTCTTGCAGGGTGTAGACGATTTCGAAAAGCCGAAAGTGCAACTGGAGCAGTATGCCACGCCACCACACATCGCCAGCTGTGTGCTGTACAATATTCAGGTGGGAGTCGCGCAGTTGGCAGCTGGCTTATAAGTATGGCGTGAAACTAAAGTATTGATTGTAGGCGCGGTTTGACGACATTGAGGGCAAGTTGGTGGGCGATTTAGGCTGTGGCTGTGGCATGCTGAGCATAGGCGCTTTTCTGCTGGGTGCGCCGCTTACAATTGGCTTCGAACTAGACAGCGACGCTATCGGCGTAAGCTCCGCACACTAAATGCAATTAAATTCTTTTGCTAATTGCATTGCCTTCTTTCAGGTCTTTCGGTCGAATGTGAGTGAAATGGAGTTGCCAGCTGTTGATTGCGTTCAGGCCGATGTATTGCAATTATCTAGTGACAGTAGTTGGGAGAACGTCTTTGACACGGTGGTCATGAATCCGCCTTTTGGTACCAAGCACAACATGGGCATCGACATGCGATTTTTAGAATGCGGCATGCGCCTGTCGGCGGGCGCAGTTTATTCCTTGCACAAGAGCTCAACACGGTATTTGTTGCCCAAACTCTGTCTTCAAAAACGTTAACTGCAATTTTAATATTACAGGGATTACGTACAAAGAAAAGCTAAAGAGTGGGGCGCCCGTTCAGAAGTGGTGGCTGAGCTGAAATATAACATCGAGGCATGTTACAGATTTCATAAAAGTAAATCCGTCGATATTGAGGTGGATTTTTGGAAGTTCGATGTGACTGAAAAGCATTTATAATTTACAAAATATAGTATGTACATTTTATTGTAATAGGGGACAGTAAATGTTTTTAATTCTAATTTGCATAAATTCAAGTGAATCTGGGAAAGATTCCCCTTTTAGTACGTTTAATCTACATTGAAGACTACACCTTGCGCGCACGCCAGCTCACCCGAGTGATTGACCGTTATGGTGGCACGTTTGCAGTACTGTTTCCAGGCATCGGATCCGGATTCGCGTCCGCCGCCGGTGTGCTTTTCGCCACCGAAAGCGCCACCAATTTCCGCACCGTTTGTGCTGGTGTTCACATTCACAACGCCACAGTCGGATCCTTGCGCTCCAATCCATTTAAATGCTTTCGACATGTCTTCGGTAAAGATTGACGAGGAGAGGCCCTGGTCTACTTCGTTGTTCCATTCGATGGCCTCTTCCAGCGATTTGCTTTTTAGCAGATATACGATGGGCGCAAATGTCTCGCGGTGTACCACCGGCGAGTCGTGTGGCAGGCCGGTAATAATGGTTGGCTCCACAAAAAAGCCCTCGCGATTAATGGCTTTGCCACCGATGACCACTTTGCCGCCTAGAGAAATGGCTTCGGCGACGGTGGCCTTGTAGCTGTCAACATTTTGCTGTGTGTGCACAGGTCCAACCACTGTGTTGGGATCCAGTTGATGTCCCACTTTTGGAAGTAACTGCAAACAACGTGGTGGCATTGAATAACTTCGATTTGACTTTTAAATGAATGGTTTACTTAATCGGAAAATTAATTTGTTTAGCTTAGTAAACTTAGTAAAATCTTACTAAATCCTACCTGCTTATATTTGGCGGCCAAATCCTGAACGAATTTGTCGTGCAACTTTTCGTGAACGATGATGCGTCGCGTGCTGGTGCAACGTTGGCCTGTTGTGCCGATGCAGCCGAAGAGCGCCGCGTCTACGGCCATCTTCACATTGGCGTCTGCGTCCACGATGAGTGCATTGTTGCCGCCTAGCTCCAGTATGGACTTGCCGAAGCGTCGCTGCACCTCCACGCCGACCTCGCGCCCCGTCTTGCAGCTACCGGTAAACGAGACGAGTTTCACACGATTATCGGCCACCAGTTTCTGGCCCACGTCGGCGCCGCCTTGGCAAAGAGTGACAATGGGTGGCAGGCTGTTGCGCTTCAGTACGTTGTTGATAACCTTTGTCGTAGCCACCGCAATCAGCGAAGTGCTGGGCGCACCTTTCCACACCACACTGTTGCCGACAGTCTGGCGGGATCAATAGTTCAATTTAGTAGAGACAAGAAAATCTTATTTGGACCAAGTAAATACCAGCGCAATGGACGCATTCCAGCCGAAAACCGCGTTGGGGAAATTATATGCCGATATGACGCCAACCAGTCCCAGCGGCCGCCACGCCTCCAATATGGTGTGCTGCGCACGCTCAGAGTTGATCATTTGGCCTGAGTAGATGCGCGACAGGCCGACTGCATAATCGCAAATGTCAATGAATTCCTGCACCTCGCCCAGGCCCTCGGTGTACGTCTTGCCCACCTCGAGGCTAACCAGCTTGCCGAGCGGGTCTTTGTATTTGCGCAGTTCGTCGCCGATCTGGCGTACGATTTCGCCGCGCACAGGCGCCGGCACCTGACGCCATTCCTTATACGCCTCGTTGCCAACGCGTATGGCTTCCTCCATTTCCTGAACATTGCCCATGCGCACGTTAGCAATAGGTTTGCCTGTGCCGGGGTCTATGGAGGTTACAGTGGCACCAGAGCCCTTCCAGGAGCCATTGTAGACGCCGGGATTTTCGCGTTCGATGCCCACGTCCTTGAGGAAGGAATACTCTGACGAGTCGATAAGGTAGCTACTGGCGTTGGCACGTGAACTGCAGTGAAAAGCGGCCGCTGTTGCGGGCCGTGCGGATGGGAGCGATAAAATCTTAAAGAGTCCAGATACGAGGCGCAGCTGAGCCATGTTGATGTTGAGCTATTGTAAAGATAAGCACAAGCTTGGGATTAATTTCGTAGCCAATTTGCTAAAAATTAGAACCTCATTCAACCATTGTATGAGGTTATATGGTCACAGCAACATTATAACAAAATCCATATCGATAAAAAGATTAAGTATATCGTATATTGTTACAGTTGTTATTACTTTACATTACTGTCACTAAGATGACTTTTAAAAGTTGCAGTTTAAGGTTTTTTTTTCTTTTGACTTTTTTAATACCTGAATTCAACAAATTTTATATATATCAATATATATGAACGATTCTGTAACATATCCGAACAAGTTACTAAAAAAGTAATAATAAATCTGAATCTGGAAATCTGGATTTCATAACATTAATAATCTAACCTAAACGAATTGAACCGAACCGAAGCTAATTTTCAATGTGGAGTAAAGAATTTATTATTTAATAGCTAAAAAAAGCTAAAAAGCTTTTTTATCTAAATCCTTCGGACAGTAGTTGACTGGTAAACCTGGATGGTTCTTTCCTAACTAACGGGGGAATATTGGGGGGAAAATGGGATAGGGGGACGAATAGGATAGTTCAAACGGTACTCTTATCAATGGAAAAACAACGGATAAGTTTTGGACCGTGAGCTATACATCTTCAGCTATCACCCTAACCCAACCTTTGCAAACATAGCCTAAGTATTTTTCATCGATTTAAAGTTAGCAGTCAGAATGTGGTACCTTAGTGCAGTGATGATGCTCAGAATTAGTGATTACTACTGCTTTTAGAATGCTCTCTTAATTCCACTGTGCTAATGAAGTTAACGAATGCGTTGAAGTTTAGGTGAATTATTCAGATGGTATCCACCAATTCAAGTTAATAAAAGTCAAAGTTGGTTGATCTGCTAAGGGAGACTAAAAATTTACAGTTTGCTGTTAAATGTCACCCACAAATACATACAGTTAGTCTTATCAGTCGGTCCGCGCAGAGCTTATCAGTGCACAGGGCGTTGCTGTGTATTAGTGACGTCAAATGTGAACGCTCATGATGCAGTAACCAAGCCGGGCACTGTTGCACTTTTATTGAAGTGTTGACTAAATTAAATTTAATTAAATTAACTTCAAGTTTTTTATATTGTAGCTTTATGGTCTTCAACCAAACTTTTATTGAGATCAATAGAGTCTAAAATAAACTCATATATAGTTAAATATTCTGTCGCAGAGGTTCTTTATCTCCCTAAGGGTTTCTGGCATTTCTGTGCTAAATTAAAAGAAAAAAAGTATTGATGCAGAGATGCACTTTGAAGACTCAGTTATTTGCAGTATCTTCCATAAAGAGTACATTCGTTGCTCAGCTCCTCATTAATGACAAAAATACAAAATCATCCATGACAGAAATACAAAATGGCCGGAGTACATGCCAGAAGGCAACATAGATCGCTGCCTTATTGTATTCGCAATGCATTTGTCGTAGAAAACAAAATGGTTAATGGGCGTATAAAATCTTCCAATTGTCTAATTTATTAGAAATGTTTTCATTCATAATTTTTTTTAATATTCAATTTTTTCAAATGTTAATTAAATTTATTTATATATGAAATGGATCTGTTTCATATATGAGACCAAACTGTAAGTTAGAGACAAAACTGTAATCCAACACATGTGCGAGTACAGCGTATTGCTTTAGGTTTTTGGTGATAAAAAGTTTTCGCTGATAATAATTACTAAAACGTTATACGATTCAGTACCCACACGTTCTCAGTAAAACACTAGATTGTAGTGTTTACGATTCTTCTTAAAAAGGCCGCGAATGATTACAAAAACTGCATATACGCAAAAATGCTCAAATGCCTTTCGCTTTTGTTTTGGAAAACCCCATAATTATTTTGTATATTCCCAGTAGCGGCTTTTGGTGATCGTCAAAGACTTCAACATCTCATTGATTGATTTGGTGGGGTTATCAGAATTTGAGCGATTTTATTTATGGAAGATATCGAAAATCAGCAGCGACCACATCTGAGTTTTTCAAAACACTTCAAGTGCTTTGGCGCTTTGCGAACTCGTAAACAATCTTATCGGCAAATAGCAACTAGAAAAATACTAAACTGTACGCGCCTCCGTATTTTATTAGCGTTCGCTCTAATTGTCGAGTGCGACAAGTGATAACGAAAAAGAGAAAAACAAAAATGCGAAAAATGTATCTCTATCCAGAGCCACATTTAGCTAAAGTCGCATAAGTAAAAGAAGTCAGCGACCGATGCCACTAATTGAACTCCTACAATGTATACAAATTAATACAGAACTGACACGACCGCGCGACAACGAGTCTATGGCCTAGCCGCCCTCACAATACTTACACCAAAAATTCACAGTTTGCCCTCGAATACCAAGTCACCGATTAAAAAAACTCAAGACCCAGCACACTTTTCGTTCCACCAGCCGTCTTTACGTTTGAACTCCAACTAATTCGGTGGACTTTCGTTTTTTTACTTTTCTCTGCCAAGTCATCCTTATCAGTCGCAAAAGTGATGTTGCGAGCGTGCGTTCTCGCAGTGCGAGTGACCATTCGGCTGAGCGAGCATCGGGTATGTGCGAGTACTTGAGGTAAGTGTGCGAGTTGAGTAAACAGTTAAAGCGTTGTGTGCTATTTGCAAGAGTGACAGACTTTTATATATGTTAATTGCGTCTCTTTATTAAACCATTGTTGAGGTTTTTACATACACAAACATGAAAGTAGATATGTAGGGGAATTCTGTGCAAGGTCCCACTCTTTGTAATGTGCCACCCCTGCTCGATTTTGACGTTCCAGCAATCCAAGCCAAAAAATTCCTACCGTCACTTAAGGTATATATGACAACATAAATTTTAATGTGGTTTTTGAGGGAATAGACGCAATAACACAGTCTGGGTTAAAAAAACCCACACTGGGCAATAACACAGTCTGGGTAAAAAAAAAATGTAAAATTTGGTTAAGAAAAAACTTAAAAAGAAAAACTGAAGGTTTTTCTTGCGGTGAAAAAGAAATCAAATACTTGTAAATAACTAAGATAAATATCACTGTTAGACTTAATTTTTAATGCTTTTTCATAATCCGAAATGATATTCGAGCATATCGTAAGAGGAGAAAATTTATTCAATGATTTCCAAAATGGCGTGAAAATGTAAAGTGCCACCTTTTTTCTTTGTAAAGTGCCACCCCTCTTTTTTCATTGTTATGTGATCCTATATCGGTAAAATGATATTTATGATGATTTTTATTGCTCGGAATCTTCATTAAAATGGATTTAAAGTGTTCTTAGTTAATTTTTCTAAAATCCTATCATGAGGAATAAATTAGTTCAGTTTTGTTTATTAATTTCCATATAATTACCGTTTTATTCGTTACCATTCAATTTGCATTTTGCTTTCGGTCATTTTCTATTCAATTCAAATGAAATTCAATAATTTTTCGTAAGTTCTCTAAATCATGCACTTTTACTTGAGATGTCTACGTTTTTAGCGATTTTTTTAGGGGGTGGCACTTTACATTAAACAATTTTAGGGTGTCGATTTTTATCACTTTGGGAAATTGGCTGTAAAATTAGAATTTACGAAAAATTCAAATGAGGTGTTTCTTTGAATCAAAGCTCGTTAAACCCTCTTTCCAACGGTATATTAACATTGGCGATAAGTTAATTTTCTAACCAGTTATACGCAAAAAGCCATTACAAAGAATTCTCCTACATAATTCACTTTTTGCAATCATAGTACGAAGATTGTTTGTGAGAGGTATTCCCTACTGGATTGTCACTTTGAGATATTTAGATAAAATACGAGTCCTAAGGGCTTATCTAGGGGTCAGTCTTAGTAGGTTAGGGGTAGGTCAGCGGTAAGGTTAGTGGTGCTAAATAAGGAGAGATTTATCTGTATTTGCTGCAAAATATGTGGAGAGTCACTGAGAGAGACGTATTTAAGTGGTAACATCACTCTAGCGGTCGCAAAAGGCCTAATTTGCACGATTTATTTTGGGAGTATGGAAAAAGGAGTATGATATCATAACAAAGTTTAAATTAAGAATACATTGAATTATGAACACAAATTCTTTATCTTTTCTTAAAATTATTTTGTATTATCATATTTATTGTCATTTCGATTTTGATTGGCGGTGATAGAGGTAATATTTGAAATTGTCTTTTATTGAAACTTCTTTACAGGAGACCGACTTTTCGCGTAAAGTATACGACTTGGAACAAAAACATTTTATTGTCTTTATCCTTTTGCCTGTGGGACTACATAAGAATGTTTTAAATCAAATTTTGTAGAAATGGTGCACTTTATAAAAAATAAATCTATTTTTGGCAGTTTATGGTTTATAACAAAAAAATTACGAATAGGAAAATTGCAAAACGATCCAATCAAAGCTCAGCTTCAGACGTCTTTAAAGCTGTAAACGATTTCAGCGTGCACCAGGGGCGTAGCCAAGGGAGGGGTTTTGGGTGTCAGAACCCCCCCCCCCATGGCCTATAATTATTTAAAACTTGCAATCACTATGCATGGTATATACGTTCCCACATTAGTAAAAAAGTCTTTTTACCTTTAAACATTTAAAAGAATAATCAACAATTCTTTGTAACACCGATATGGTTTTTTAAATAGTCCCCTTCAGGCTCAGTACAGCTATTTGCATGATCTAAAAGCATGTCTAATGAGTGTTTTACATCGTCGGCTGGAATGTCCTACAGGATGTCATTACAAGCCTTTTGAATGGCTTCTACGTCATCAAAACGCGTTTGTTTAATCGGTAAATGCATTTTTCTTCTAAGGTGAAAGTCGCAAGATGCCGCATCAGGTTAAAACGAGGAGTGGGTGATGGTTAAATTCGTCTTTTAGTCAAAAAATCAGTCACAAGTGTCTATCGTTGAGATGCCGTCTCTCGATAGCCAAATATTCAGTTAAAATGTGATACTTTTATGTTATTGAAATGCGTAACCTTCGCCTTACCAAAGACTTTTGTATGCGTCGTTTACCAATACCCATAAACTCACTCACTCGCAATAAATAAGTAAATAATAAATAATTTTTTTCCATACCTCAGTATTTAGTATCGCCCTCGGGTGATAGTCAGTTTTTCGAAAAAAATTCCTAAATTTAACGATTCATTTTGCGACTAAGGAAAATATTAAAAGATTTCTTTCCAGAGGGTTTATTGAACAATTTTTTTTATTTTTTTTTTAATTTTTTATTTTATAGTGAGTTTTATTCAAAATGGTGGCGGAAGCACCTGGGATCACCTGTGTGGGTATTCGGTATACAAAATAGCAAAAATAAAAACAAAACATGAGTAATGTTTTCAAAAAAATATTTGTTTATGTTATTGAAAACGACTTTCGAATTTATTCAGTAAGTCGAAATCATAACTATTTACATTGGATAAATACAGATGGCAGATATTAGACATGAATATTAAAAATATCACTCGGGTGGGTATAAGGAAAGCGAAGGTTGAATCCAATTTCAAGTAGATTTTGGCTGATTTTTTATGGAATCTACGGTGGTCGCGGATTTCAGTTGGCTAAGACGTTGGTCATCATTTATGTCCTGACAATCGTTTTTAAATCGCGTGTACCACTCATGAAGTCTGCCACGGCATAAACGATAATCACCATAAACTTAGTTCATCAATTTAAATTTTTCGGCTAAAGTCTTACCAACTTTAAAGCAAAACTTAATATTTGCTCTTTGCAAATTAGTATCAAATTTTTGTATCACTGACAAGAACATACTTTTACTTCGGACGCAATAACTTCGCTCACAGTGAACCAAATTTCATGAAATTTGCAATGCACTGGGTGGCACCACCACAAAATGCCCTCTTTGAAAAGTTCAGTTTACTTTAAAAAGCATGTAATACTAAATTGGTCATCAATTAAATTTAACCCCCCCATGGCAAAGTTCTGGCTACGCCCCTGGCGTGCACTAGGTAGGTTTTCCAAACTGTCAGTTCATTGCAAAAGGATCACTTAAGAGGCTGCACAGTGTCAGTTAGAGGCAATTTAGAGGACAGCGTTTTGATTAAGGATTTGATGCACTCCTGCCATGAACTTACCAAACTCGTAGGTGCTGTACAATTTTTAGATAAAGTTGTGGTCAATACTTAATACCTCAATTGTTGAATTTTGTTTTGAAAAAAACGTGCAACGAAGACGAGTATAGGTTAGGTTAGGTTGAGGTGGCTGCCTCTGTATGAGACACACTTAGGCCTCTTAATGGGCCCGTTGTGATACCACAGATTCCACCCGTTTGAAATGCGTATGCAACACTGTTTTTTCAACATGTGATACACCACACATTTCAAACGGATGGGGAAAGGGAGGGGGAGCGGACCTACAGTTTAACGCCGAATCCGAACGGCGATGGGCAGTTTTTTCTTTCACACTTGGAGGTTTTGCCATTGCCTGCCAAGAGCGCACTTGTGCGATTCTTGTAATTCTCATTCCCTTCATGTGGATAGCGACAGAAGTAGATGAGTGTTTTTTCCAGCCCAAGCCAGGAATCGAACCCGGGGCGCTCGGTATGAGAAGCCAGCGCGCTACCCGCTGAGCTATCGAGCCCGACAAGACGAGTATAATTGAAGAAAATATGTAGACTGAAATTTGTGTCGATTATATTTTACAAAAAAAAAAGTTAATAGTATGACTTGTTCTAGTCGATCTCATGTGAATAATAACACTGTGCGTGAAATTTACCCTCAAAAATTCAGACATGGGGGGACCTACAGAGCGACTTTCTATAGGTATACTGAGTTGAGATCCACCAGCCGTTTGGCTAGATTGGCTCTAGTTTAAGAGAAATCCGACTTTGAAGTTTGCTCATTTTAGTCGAGAATTATATGAGTGTTAATTATAATTAAATGCCACTCATACGCCACGTTGCGCTGCGCAAAAAATGCACATATCGCAATTACACAGTTTGAATGTATTTTTTTTGGATTGGTGTCTTAAGCAAATTTGTTGGTCGTTAAAATATCTACAAACTTGCCGAAGACAGTAAAGCGATATTCGGAACTATTTAGGACCATTAGCATTTAAACGTTCGAAGACTTAAGCGACGAACTCGACAAAATGAGCAAACTTCAAAGTCGGATTTCTCTTAAACTAGAGCGAATCCAGCCAAACGGCTAGTGGATCTCAACTCAGTATACCTAAGAAGGTCGCTCTGTAGGTCCCCCCCATGTCTGAATTTTCGACTTGCACAGTGTAATTATTATCGTTTTTGTATGTTCATAACCACAACATATACCTAAAATTTTTTTTATTTTTGGTTCTTTAGAGAAGATAAAATAGCTTTGCCCCCCACAGCCGTGTATGTTGCCACGGTAACTGCTCAATGTTTGATCAACAATTTAAGTGAACTGATTGTTTGAGCCGGACTGTAGTAAAAGTTTGAATGAAACATTTTTGAAAACAAGAGCATTTTCAACAAAACACCAAAATGGAAGTTATGGAAGAAGGAAATCTTATGGATCGGGTGCCAGTGCTGTTGCAGCGCGACTTGCAGTTTTACCAAGTGAGCGAAGGCGTAACTGCAGCAATCAGTGCACATTGCATTGTTGTCTATTTAGCATTGTACTCACTTATTAAGCGTTTTCACTTACTCACAGACTCACCAGCGTGTATTGCAAGAACGCATTTGTCCCGGTGTGGTGGGCGGAAAGCTGGATTTTCCTCGTTACGCCTCCTTTGCTGCAATCAAGATGGTCCTATGGTAGGTATTGTGTACAACTCGGTGCTTGTGATGTAAGAATGGATTCCACAGGTGGGAGGATGAGTATTTCGCTTCATATCGCAAACATTCGGGTCTCTTGCATACGGAAAAAGAATTGGCCGACGGCGATTTCGTAAGTTTTCGTCGCCCTGAAACCCTTAACTCACTGTCTTCAAAATACATACAAACACTTTAAGGCATCGGTAATTGTGAAAAATTCGGATCCGGAAAAGTTTGTGAGTCTGGTGACTAAATCTGCGGACTTGTTGCTGGAACATTTGCATCTGCTGTCGCAGGAGTCATTGGATCATGCGGACCTGTCCGTACTGACTGCCACCATTGGAGCGGCGGCGCTCGTGCGCAACTGCCTGAACGTGTACATGCAGGCGGCCACTGTCAAGGTGTACCCGCCGAAGGGCAGTGAGAAGGGCGGCGCCTTGGAGGTATAGACGCCCCATCTGCTTCAGTGATTTGATTCTTCCTCTATCTATGTGACCGTTTTGAAGCTCTCCTACAAGCAATACTCGCAAATGGCCGAGGCGCTTGCCGAGCGACTGTTGGATCTGCACTGTCGTCTGCTTTTGCTGTACATTGTACAGGACGCCGACTGTCTCCACTGGGAGGACACGCAGACCTTCTTCGAGTCCGAGCGCGGCTCGTACACGGTGCAAATGTGGTGGCACTATATGCGCGGCACCAAGGACGATCTGTGGAACTCGGTGCCGCCGAAAATGGCACAGCGCATCTTTGCCGGCATGCTGAACGAAACGCTGAGCGTGCTCACGGTCCGCTATGCGCAGATTGTAACCAGTGCGGCGCGCGCTCAGCTGCACTTGGCCGATATCTGCAATATGCTGTTCTGTGTGGCCGAACTGCTGCCGCACATTTGCGAAAGTGGCGAAGCCTACGTGGGTAAGCACACACACACACACACACATGCAAATTTATCTAAGCCGCCGCATTACGTAATCTCTGAAAGAACCGCAGACAGGGGAGCAAGGAGTGCACAATTACACTCCACCGCACACTTGTTCCCGCTGCCCGCGCGCAGGTCTGCGACAAATTGCATCTAATTAACATTAATTCGCATTGCACACAACTGCGCACATCAGGATTGCAGCTGGCAAGCCAAAGTGTCATCATCCGTGACGTACATGCCAAGTGTCGAGAACTCTTTTACTGCCTGCTGTTGCGTGGTGCACCACTTGGAGTACTCTCAAAGGTGGGTGCCACTCATTAATAGTAACGAAAGCAACGCAAATTATGCTATGAGGCTTGAACGTACGAGTAGATAACGTTTTGCTCGTCATGGTCGTAAATATTTGACGATTGTTTGAGAAATTCTACACTAACCGTTGAGCTTTTAAATTAAAAACGAATGCAATTTTAAGTATTTCAAATTTTAGGGGAGCATTTAAAGAGGGTCTTCTATTCGAAAGAAGTGTTCTATTTATTTTCATAAATTTTATATATGAAAACCATAATTTTCTTTCCATTTATTTTGTCTTTGTGCATGTTTGAAGTCTTGAAAAGATAACAAAATAGAAAATTTTATACAAAATTCACGAAGCTATAAGTTCATGTGTAGCATCCCAAGGGGGGAAAAAATAATCGTAGAAATGCCAAACTTATAAGAAGAATTGTAAAAAAGATTGAAAATAAAGGTTGTATGCAGACACAAATGTCGATTCAATCAATACTGAAAGGGGAAACATAGATTGAAACGATGAGTGCCCGCAAACATGTGAGGTCGCTTATAAAAAGCCCGATTTTGTTCTTCGCAATTGGCATAAATAGTTTGATTGCTTTAAGGGGGTATTACGATTTTTTTGGGCGATTTTCAATGAATTTTCACCTTTTTTTTTTGAGAAACTGAAAAACTTTTTTTATTGAAATCTTTTTACACATCGTAGTATCAAACTTCAAGAGTACAAAAAAATTTTTTTTTTTACATTTTCATTTAAAGTGTAATTTATAGAGGGCGCTGAAGTGGACATCCCAGTCGGCAAATCAGTTGCGGTTCCAGCTAGATCAGCAATTCTGCATATCTGAAATCAAAAAATCAAAGTGTTTTTGAAAGATAAGTACAATATCTAGTGCCTGACGAGAGGAAATTTTTCTAACTTTAAATGTAACAAAATGGCAGCACTTAAAAAAAAACATACGAAAAATTGTCGTTTTTTTGGGACGAAAAGTCGTGTAGAAAAAAAAATACGAAGTAAAAAAAAAAAGCTCTCGTCAGGCACTAGATATTGTATTTAAAAATAAGTAGAAAAAAAAATTAGGCCGATTGCACTTTACAGTTTTTCTCCCGAGCTGGAACCGATTTCAAAAACATGATTTCGAGAAAAACGCGTTCAGCTGGAGCGCGCGCCCTGCGTTCGCTTCTTTTTCACGCATACATATAACAATATATATATCAATAACTTTTTTTCTAATGTACGGATCGATCTGATATTCGGGGGACGAATTCTAGACGCATATACGAATAGAATGAAACAATAACAAAAAAATCGAAAAAAAAAATTTCAAAAATCGTAATACCCCCTTAAATCATCTACATACATACGTATTAAGCCATATCGTCAAGGGATTCTGGTATGTGACATGAGGAGATTCAGTGTGTCGAAGTCACACACTGACGGGGTTTGGCTTAAAATGCTTCCTACTTAACTCTTGATTGAATCACTTGTTGAGCCTAAATCACTTGAAATCGGAACATTCTGTTAGATTTTCATGATCTCGTCGGTAGCTTTATTCATTGTTTTCATCTTTGGTGGCTTTAACTACATACATACATACTTGAGCCGTTCAGTGCACAGAGTGATTAACTCCACTTTTTGAAAAATCTTAAATTTAAGTGTCAGAGCACTTGGTATAGTCATAACTTTTTATATTTATTAAAACTTTCCTGAATAGTAAAGATTAACACCATTAAACGACAAAATATATATATATTTGAACTTGAATTATAAAGGGAATTTTAAAAAACAAATTTTTATTTCATCGCATTTCTCACCTTTTTGTTTTATGGAGTTAATCGATTTGTGCACTGAGCGGCTCACTTATATAACACCATGCGACAAAAATAAAAAAAATGTTTCACATCGGAAAAAATCCATATGGGCGTGAAACTAGAGACCAAACATAGTAATACTGCGTACTCAGTTTTTCATTTCTACATCCTTTGTCCTTTTAAAAGGACTGAAATTTTGACACGTGATCAAGGAGATTTTGGGTTTTAACAAACTTACTTTTCAAGAATATTCTATATAAAGTTTCAAGGATATAAAGGATTAAAA
The DNA here is from genome assembly GCA_963668005.1 of Melieria crassipennis. Taxonomy (NCBI): domain Eukaryota; kingdom Metazoa; phylum Arthropoda; class Insecta; order Diptera; family Ulidiidae; genus Melieria; species Melieria crassipennis. The sequence goes on along the minus strand of OY764962.1, from coordinate 109,477,507 downwards.
TTTTCAAAGCACCTTTTTCATATCCTTTTTTTACAAATAGATAAAAAATCAATCTTATTTAAATTCTTGAGCCTTTCCTCTTTCATTTGATATACATATCGCCATATTCTAACGAGGTTAAGTCTCTTTTATATTTTTTTATTTTTTTTTATCCCCTTCAAAATTTTGAAGTCCTTTTAAAAGGACAAAGGATGTAGAAATGAAAAACTGAGTACGCAGTATTACTATGTTTGGTCTCTAGTTTCGCGCACATATAGATTTTTGCCGGTGTGAAAAATGCTGTCGCACGGTGCAAGTTATAACAAACATTGAGTGCAGCAAACGTTCCTTTGAATCTGGGTTGCATGTCGACAGGTCTTTCGCAAGGGCATTGAAAATATGGAAATGTTCTCGTCGCGCCAGGGTCTGCCTAGTGCGTGGATAATTTTCGCCCTGCCGCGTCTATTTCCCAAGGAGCAATCGTGCCAGTGGGTAACCGAGTTTGCCGATCTCAACAGCTGCACGGCCATTTCGCTCGAGCTGAGGGTGCTGCTGGCTTTTCCCGAGGCCGATTGGTCCTATTTGCTGAAGGTAATTCATTCTAGATGTGCGTCGGCTTCGGGTCTACCTAATGCCGCTAGCGTTTATGTACAAGTAGGTGCTGCTGATGCGCGACGCCTATGTGACTGGCATAATTTTGCGGCATTTGTTGCTTTACCAGCCGTCAGCGGAGAATTTCAAGAACGTGGCCAAACATTCCTTTATCGAAGGTGCTGACGAACGAAAGAAATGCGAGGCGTTTCTTTGTCGCGGCGAATGCTTCAATGTCTCCGATTTGATTGCCAGCGATTTAGGTTTGTTGCTTAGTGGTTGGAAACTAACAGTTCACGAACGCCAATGCGCATTGCAGATCCGGTGGGCCAGTCCAACTATCAGATTGTGCTGTCACTGACGTACCTGCTGGTGTCGGTGGGCAGGGCCGTTGACATTAAGGCGTGCCTGATCAGAACCCTAGACGACATTTGTCCGCCCGGCTGGAGCGACTGCCTGGACAAGCGACAGGTTATCGTTACAAATTCTTTCATGCATTGGAAATGCAAGTTGCATTGTGTTTTGTAGGTCTGGAATCAGAAGCGACCGCCCTGGCTGGAGGCGTGCATGCACTTTGTCTATCCGGTGCTGGACTGCGTGGTGGAGATGTTGGTGAATGCGGTGGAGGCGGGCGCCAGCATGTACCAGGCCATGTCGCTGGCCTTGACATGTGTGTCCGAAATGTGGGAGTGCATACCGGAGGGGCTCTACAAGGTTACTTCTCTGCTGCAGGATGTCATTCCGGTGTCGACTAAGCCGCTCAGGGATTCGGTGCTCATGCAGGTGGTTTTTGCTGCGCTCTACACGGAGCTGATAAAGAAGGCCGAAGCATTTGAGAAAGGTTGCATTTTGTTATTGTTGTTGCCTATAATATATAGATTGTGCGTTGTAGTGAAGAATAACGCTAAAGCTTCCATTTGCTATTCAATATCCGAGGCCATCTGCTCCATCGACGAGGATGACAAACACACCGACCAGATTGATTTGTTTCTGAAACAGGCCACGGAGGGCATCGTTCTGGAAACCGACTACTCGATGCGTTCTTTGGCGCGCGATGGTTGCGGCGGCTTCAGCGCGGTGAGTACCGTTAAAATCGATGATTTGGCTAACTCAGAATCGGATAGGCTGAGCCACAGCCCGCCGGCCAACTATGCCATGGAGCTGGAAGTGGGCATTGCCGACTATATAGCAGAGGTGCTGGTCAGCGATGTTCTGACAACGGACATTGGCAAGCAGGCGCTGAAGGTGAGCAAGTCGTGGTGACTGCGAGTTCAAATACAACTGCACTTTTAGGTCAGCTATAATTATCTGAAAAACAACAAAGAATGGCTAATGGAGCAGCTGGGCACAAGTGAAAACGAGCCCAGCGCATTTCAGGGCGTACAGGGCCAGAACATAACGGAGCCCAAGGAGTCTATATTGTCGTCAATGTTCTTTATTGGCAATACGCCATTCGATCAGGTGAATATGACTTTGAAATTGGCTTCTGACTTGACGCGAATGCATCCCCGTTCACACAGCTGCTGAGTTGCGCGCTGAAAATCGACTACGTAACTTGGCTGCAGACGCCACTGTCACTGAACCCGGAACGCGCTTGGCTGCAGCTGTCGCGCCGCTGCGATTTTCAGGAGAATACGAAACTTTCCATGCCGGAAGTGGCCATGGTAGCTGGCATCACAAAAGTAATGAAGAAGCGTAAAGATTATGGCAAGGTGTAAGCAAAACATGGATGGAAGCTACACAAAACACACCGATCGGAACAGCAATATGTGTAAAATTGTCCCATCAGTTTAAATGCGTTTTTCATAAAATTTGCGTAATTAAATTTGTGAAATTTGAAAATGAAATGTTGGCATAGTTTCGATGGTTAATTTTGCTATTTGTAAAATGTTGATTATACGCACCGCTGCACAAAACGTTGGTCTATTGAATTCTGTCAAAAATTGTTGAATAAATAAAACCAAGTGATGGAGTTCAGGCGCCTGAAGGCGTGTGAATAATATTAAATTTCACAATGTTACTCATACGCACCGGTGTCTACAACTGCGGCAAATTCATGAGTGAGTAAATATGTGCAAATGTTTTAATACCGTAAGCTAAACGTCGCTTAACCGTTAAGCAGTTTCGATGACGGCGAGAGGGGGGAAAGAAATATACCAGAATAATAATGTTTTTTGCATCACAGCTCACAATGAACGAAATTGAGCCAAAAGCGGACAACTGGACAAAAATCTAAAAGACAAAAACAATAACATGTAAAATGCTAAGAAAGCACAAAGCGACAACAGCAACGTCGTTTGCGAAGAAAGACAGTGTTGTTGTTTGCGGCGGCGAATTATGCCAGCAGTGGCGCTGTGTTTGGCATGCGACAGCAGTTGGCATTGTTTTGGTGGGCTGGCGCATAGCTGTCGGCGTGCGTGAGCTGCTTAGCCGTGCCAGTTATGAATTAATGCAGCCACACAGCACCCCGCCAGGCGGCCGTCGTCGCAGCCAGCCACATTTGAGTCGACGTAAACAACGCTGGCGAAGCTGGCTGGAAAAACAACAGCATCAGCATCACCGCTGAAGCGAAAGCCGAAGCCAAAGCACGAATGCGCGCAAGCATCAGCCAATGCCGGCAGCAAATTGGCAGCAGCAGCAGAAGCCTCGGCGGCAGCAGCATCATTCGGTGTTTGGTACTTGCCGCTGTCGGACGTGTGAACAATAAGCAGTTGCGATACGCTGAAGTTCGGATCCGGCGACATTGTTTGGTGCAAATGCCAAAAGAGTTAAAAAACGATAAAGACCACATTGACAAAAACAACAGCGCTGAGTGAAATGTGTACAATATGAGACAAATCGGACGAATCGAAAAATAATTCCATACATTAATGTTACTCATACGCCCCGTAACGCAATTGCGACCGCATGTAATCGTGTTTTTTCCCAAAACTTGGTGCAAAACTTTTTGAAAAGAAAAATATGGTTCGTATATTCGGCGGTATTGTTGCTGTGTAGCGCATCACACTGCAGTGGATTGACGATTGCCAGTTGTCAAGCAGCGAACCAGTTGAACTCTGTGAAATCATAAAAATTGCATGCAATTTAGCAGCAGGCAAACACATACACACGCACAAATATAAAAACAAACAGGGACGCACAAACATTGGTGGGGCATGTTGTGCTAACGCTTTAGGGAGTTGCATGCATCGCGCGCTGCAGCAGTTGCACACTTCGGCGGCAGTGCCGCGCACATTGTCGCATTCGCGTCGCGAACACACACACACTGGCAAATGGCTGGCAGATAAGCGCGCGCACACACACGCACAAAAGTGCCGATTAGAGCGTAAAGGGTGGCGTTTTCATTGGTTGCATTGTAAGCTCTACGGAACGGATCATTTGTAGCCGTCTCTTTCGAACGGCTTTGCTTGTCGTTTGGCGCTTTGGCAGTTAACTGCGAGATGTTTGCCAAAAACCCTGTTTGATTTACACACAGCCTGAACGTGCAAACATAAATATTTACATACATACAGGCAATATGACGGTACATTTAACAGGCATATGTATGCATGTATTCGCGTACGTATTTGCGGTACTTGCCCACACACACACATAGGAAAATGTGGTGCAATGTCAATGCGTACAGCGTGCTTTAAATTTGCACTGCAAAGTCGTTAAAGGTGCTACATTGTGTGATAAAATTTATACTACATATATAATATGTACATAAGTATATGACATGACAGACCTAAGGAGGAGGAAGGAAGCGGCAAGTAACCTGCTTATGTACATGCAAGTGTCTTTTTTAGAAGATGTAGTCTTCTTAAAGACATTAGTAGACCGCATTCTTACCAAGTAAAACTACCTCTTCTTCGGACATATGTCGAAGCGGACCTTATGGCGGACACCTTTTTATTTCCAGTACAATTGTAATTTTATAATTGTCTGTCCAAACCGCATTTGAAGTGGTTAACTTTTCCTAGTTTTCTAAAAGCAAATGTCTATAGATGAGTTTTAATTTTGAGCTACTTAGATAGTTTGGGCTCGTTATTTGATTCTCCGACCCTCTGATTTATGTTCTAACGTACAAACCGTGAGTTCTTCCACTAATCTCACAAATGATCTTTATCCTTTGACCTTCTATCCGTTCGTTTTAAAGTTTCAATCACACATCTTTCTAATGGTATTTTTTTGGACAGTCCAGCGACCACAAAATATCCCGATTTAAAGCTCAAAAGACAAAGCTTCTTCACATGTTGAACAACGATTTAAAGCTTGAAAGACAACAATTTGAAGGTAGAACTTGTGTATACTTGTCTGGAACTCCTTGACAAGTTTGTCCGTTCGCACAGTGATTCGACTCTATATAACCGCGGGACAAAATTAGAAGGAGTGGTCCGTTCTTCATAAAATTTGGTATACTAGTTAATTATAGTCTACTGAATTGAAATCTCTATTTTGTTTTTCTTAAACTGTTAGGCTATGCCTGAGACTTAAATTTGCAAATTTCGTCATTTTGGGTGAGCTATAGCAAAAAGTGTGCTGGCTAGATTTTTCAGATTTTACATTTAATCGGTAACGTCAACATTGATAATTGCAAAGAGTAACATAAATTGTCTTAGGAACCATTGGTTTTGCAATAAAAATGATAATAATAGATGTATGTTTTGCTTTATTGCAGTTTTCTAAATTTTTCATGCAGATTGCATACTTTTAGGGATGCAAAAAAGAAATGTTGTAATGTTGTAAATGTAATGTAAATGACCACTTTTCAAATTGAATTATTTTCTGAGATCGAAAGATATCGGAGGATGTATTTACATTATCCGATAAAGAAAGAATTCTTCTTAAAATAAATAACATCCAGGAACATATTTTCACTTATTTTTTAGATATTTTCCTTTAAGTTTTGCCAATTTTCAGATTTTTAATTTAGAAAAATATTTTGATAAAAAAGTGATGTAAACGCCTCAGCTTTGCAAATTTTGAGAAAACATTAAAAGCGAAAATGGCCACATCATTTCTTAATCCATATTGAAAGTTTCAGCAACTTGGTGGTAGCCATGTATTTAAAAACAGAAAATATGTGTTTAAATTTTTTTGTGAAAAAAGTTTCAACTTTGAACCGCGTTTGCACATACACTAATTAATTTTTTGCACAGATTTTTTGGGGTTTTCTTAGTTGGAGTTTTACCTTTCAAATGACATCAAAATCGTTAAATTCTGAGACTATAAATTTTTTGTATTTTGTCTATGAAACGAATCACTGTGGTTCGGTTTAAACTGTCTAATGAACTAACAGTCAGTTAGCAAACTTAGCACCCTGTATAATTTGGTTGCGCATATTTGGCGCTGTGTGTGTTCTCGTTATTGCGTTGTTGAACTTTGGTCCTCACTTTGTTCTGTAGATAAGTTATTCGCGGAAACTGCAGGCTTTCGCTTACTACTGACCGCCACTCAGCTGCGAAATTAAAGTCCCACTTAAATTTGCATAAATGTCAATTGCGCATTGCTGTACAACTGTGCAATAACACTAATTTGCCATTTGATACATTGAAGGTACTGTGAGTGCGTTAAAGTGCAACGCGGACACCTAATAAAGTACGAGTACAACACTGCAAAAAATGTGTTTAAAGTGAAAGAGAGAAAACTTGGAAAAAAGTCTCTGGCTACTACTTAAATGCTTGTAAAATATACGTTCATCACTTTAGCGTATTGTTGTTGTAATAATGCAGCTGGCAAGCTGGAGCATTTGGTGAACGGTGCCAACTTTGTACATCATCATTTAGCAGCGCCAACATGAATCAATTGAATCGTCGGCGGCGTCAATCGGCGGAGCCCTGTGACTGCCTGCGTCCCATCATTAGGATCTTTGGTGTAATGACCGCATTTGGTGAGTAGTTATCACTATATATCTATGTACCAATACATATGTAAGCAATTTAGTATTTGAAGTACAAACATGAGTAGAGATGGCACAATGGTTACCAATGCGTTAGTTGAGGCTTTATTGGTCTTTGAAAATTTTTACTGTGGTGACAGTGGATACGTGTAGGGTAGATTGGTAAGAGGATTTCGTTAGTAAATTATTTACAGTTATGATGCAACAAACTAGTCCTGTTCTTAAAAAAATCGACTCTTGAAAGCGTCGATCTCAAAGTATTCACTCAAAAGTATTCATTGTCGATACTTGTATTCAAAATAAAAATGTATAGTTCGAAGTATCAAATCGAATCTTAAAGAAGTTGTTCCAGAAAAGTGATAACTTAGTCGAAGTTTGTAAATGGTTATATTTCTTTGGGACGTAGAATGGGAATAACGAACGACGGTAGCTACACACCATGTAAAAAGATCGGCAGTGTTCTGCTCCTAAGAAAGTTAAACAAATTCTGGAGAAGTAGATAGATAGTAGATGTTCTACAACAGCTGACGATCCTATAGTAACTAATATGCATCGGCCTTATTATCTCCAGAACTTCTTTAACTTGCTTAGGACCACAAATTTTCTCAGAACTAGAACAGATATGGAAGCAAGACTTTGAACATCATTGGAGATTTGTAAAGATGACTCGCATTCCAACAGATTTAATGATCACTGAACTTCGATTGGTATCACTCAGATTCCAACTGGGTCAATGGGCCTTTTCTAGCAGCCACCCTAACAGTTCCTTATCCACTGTATTCAGTTGATCCAATTTTGCACAACGTTCTTGAACATATCTGAAGGTGTTGTTGCTGTTGATGTATCTTAATGTTTTCTTGTAGTTCGTGAACTGAACGACTTCATATAACACCACAAGAAATTATCGAGCTATATAGAATTACGCGATTTTTGAGGCCGAATAACTGGTCCAAGCAGTGGCGCTCACAGAGGAGGTTTGAAACCCCCAACTCCCCCCAAATACAAAAATTGCTTGGGTTCAAAAGTTGTACTCTAAATTCCCCCATCGTCCCAAATATAAAATCCTGTGTGCGGCATTGTTTCCAAGTAATAACTTCGTAATTGAATTTTATTTTCAATAAACCGATGGATTCGAATGCCATCTTCTGAATCGATGTAGGTATTTAATGTTTTGAACGGAGGACTCGCCGATTCGCTTCGAATTATAGTGTTGGCTGTAGCATAAATTTAAAAGAGGTAAACATCGATGCAAACCATAACAAACTGTTTGTTTTTTGTTTTGGTGTTTCAAATTTGTTCCACTTCAAACTTTAAATGTGGTACAGTACGATGAACTGTTGTAAATTATTGCAATCATAAAATTTTCATAATTTTCTATGCGTTTCACGCATTGAAGACCGGTTTTCCAAAAAAAAAACTTGAACAATTAGTGGCGCGTGAGTCCTTTGATGATGTGTTGGTGTAGTGCAATGAACGGAAGGGCTACATAACATTTACAGCTGATAGCTGCTTTAACAATTTATGCCTAGTTCGATCACTCCAAAACATGTCTTTCACAATTAATTAATTAGATATACACATTAATTAGATATACTTAAATAAAATGTATACTTCATTGTAACTCAGACTTCAATAATGTATTTAAATATTTATTTATCTTAGTCAATTTAATTTGTTTTAGTTTTTCATTACAATGTAACAACAAATAGTATAGGAAAAATATGCACTGTATTATTACATTTTTGTTAGTAGATTTGTTGCAGCAAATGTGTAAAAAACGTACACTTTAACAATTACCCACCGAAGCGTTGTATGATTTGCATTTAGCTGGTCGATGTCAAAGGTGGATTGTAAATTGTGTAATAACGAGTATTAATTGCCGAGTTGCACGTCTATTCGCAACATTTGGATTAAGATACAACTAGAGTGCGTGTGTGTGTGATCAGGTAATAAATAGTATGCATTCTTGTGAGTTTCCTAACAAACTACCAATTAAGCTTCAAAGCAGAGAATGACGAGTGACGACAATCTGTGATTGGCTTCTAAGTACGCAAAAGTTCAGCTCTTGAACTGGGACTAAATGGCATTTTACGTTTCATTTTGGTGTGAAATTGTTTAGTTTTTCAATGTCACTAAGAGATGATCTCAAGATTTAGGCAAATCATTATGTAACGTGGGCCCATGGCGAAGCAGTGGCGCACACAGGGTTTCATTTTGGGGAAGTTTGCGTACAACTTTTGAACCAAATACCATTTGGAACTATATTTTTTACCAACACTTTTTAATTTAGGGGCATTTGAACCCTAAAACCCTCCTGTGTTTGCTAAAAATCGCTATTACCTACAATTATTACATATTACCTACAATAAATAAATAAATAAATAAATAAATTTTTCTCCAACTACAGTGCAACTTATTCTCAGACGTCATCGACCTTGGCTGTTTACTGTCACAGCTGAATCAGCTGCTGCCGTAATAAGCAATTTTAGCGAATCTTAATTGCATTGGTCCTTAACTGTTCACTTATTTGTATACTTCACAGCCTATAAATGTGGCCATTTAATGGGTTTATTTGCAGCAGACTGCATTACAAATTTCAATTTTTTATACAGCAACTAGAATGATTGCATTGCTTACTCCTCGCATTAATTATTCAGTTGTTATGTCTAATGCAATATTAATTATCGGCGCACAACTTTACTGCAATACGTGAGTAGATACGTTCTTATTTAAACCGACTGTGAAATTACTGGCTACGACACGTTTGTGTGGTTGGTGAATTATGGTCTATCAACCCACATGCAGACAGTTTCAAATGACCGACGAAACATGAGAATTTTCCGGCGGTTTGTATGTAACATAGTTTCATGATTTGGAAGGCAAATAAATAGCTAATGCTTGCTTTCGTTGTTGTTGAAAATAAGACTTGTGTGTGTATGAATGCTGTGAGGTATTAGAAATGGTTGGATGGGAATTTATTGAATTGTGAGACAAATGTTTAAAAGTGGGAAAAAATGCTTAAATAAGAGTTTTGATTTTCTTGTTCATCGCTCTAGAGACTCAAAGAGAGTTGATTTTTTGTTTTGGGTACATTAATCGACAAAGTTTTGCAAGGGTAGAATTAGGCTATCGCTTGCTGTCCCAAGCAGTGAGACCTGGGGGCTAAATTGGTCTAAAAAACGATAGCAAAACTAAAACAAAAAAAAAATGTATAGTCAAGGTTTTTACAATTAATTGATTACATTTTACACTTTCATGTGTAAAAAATGAAATAAAACGAACATATAGGGGAAGGTTAGATGGTTTGAGTCATCTTTTGCTTTCTGAATATAAAATTTTACCAAATAGAGATATCAATGACTTTGATATACCGTTAGAAACGTTGAGGTTATACCTACCCGCCTACATCATTTCTAAAAAAAAGCACTAAACCGTTTAATCACTGAACAATGAACAAAAACTAAGAATTAGAAACCGACGTCATATCGGGTTTATATATTTAGACTTGGTCATTATTCGTAAATATTACGTTGAATATATTTAATTACATTATTCAAATAAATCCAAGTCATTGAAATTGCACTTTTTTCTTATTTAAGACATGATACATAAAAAATTTCAAGCTGTAAATCTTAATTTTTTTCTAACGTAAAATTCAAACATTTTTTGTTAAATCATAAATTTATTTAAACGTATACTATGAGACAATGGGGAAAAGAGCAATTTTAACCTTTTAGTCATCGGCTTTGTAATAGAATTTAAGGTTGATTTGTCCCCATCAAACTTTGCACAGTTCTACCGGATATCATTTTCAAGGTCTGAATTTACATTTTGTTAAAAGTTTTGATTGTTGAAGATGGTTTGAAATATTTCCGTAGATTTACTTATTTTCAAAATTGCCCAATATTGCTCAATCTGCACGAGCTCTGAGCAATTTGGGGGTCTATGTCCTCTGCAAAAAAAATCAAATTGATTTCTTTGGTAACAGTCAGTACCGCCAGCAAAGTGATGGTAGGCTGCTAAATGGCTTCAATAAATTTTTGTAATTCTATGTCGTCTTATTAGCGGTCGTAGCCTCTACTCATTTTAATGTAAATCTGCATTAATCTATCAAGAACGTAGTGGAACATTTGCCACATTGACAAATTGCCTGCCACACCATAATTCAGCTTAAATATTTAAATGTTAAAATTGTTTTAATGTTCCGGAACTTTGGATTTGTCTTTGCATAATAACTTTTTCCCCCAGCAGCGCCCTGGTAGTATCGAAAAATCGATTTTGATATACGTTTCATCATCCATAACGACGCACGCTTTTTTATGGCCCGCACAGCCATTTACATTGCTTAATGGCAGCTTTTATTGTATGTTGTATTGTTACCTCCTTGGAACTGAATATGTTTCTCAAGACTTCACACCTTATGTTATTCTTATTCTTAAAACGTAACAGTGGGTTGGGGTTGGTTTGGGGATGTGACAAACTTTAGCACTACCACATAAAATGCTTTAAGCAACGTCGTCAAGCAGTTATTAGGCAATCAAATGTAATTCGAGAGCTAAGTGTTGCAAAAGAAAAAATTATTCTTCCGCCCCTTCATATAAAACTGGGCATAGTAAACAATTGTACCAAAAGTCTAGACACTTGAGTGTCTAGCAGCATTTAAACGACTCGCGGAAATTTTTCCTAAACTATCTGCAGCAAAAATTAAAGAAGGTAATGTCCGATGGAATTAAGTTATTATGTTTGTTTATTTTGTGACAGATGTATATTTCATTTACAGGGTTGCTTGTGGGCCCAGATGTAAGAAAAATGTTAATTGACGAGCAATTCTATGAAAACTTAAGCGATATGTAAAAGATGGCAAGCGATTTTATGAAATCAGTGATTAATGAATTTTTAGGAAATCAAAGAGCAACCAATTACATATAAAGAGAACATTGAGAGCATGCTTATTGCTTTTCATCATATCAATGTGAAAATGTCTCTTAAGCTACATATCGCTCCTTCGCTGCAAGAACGTCATAACTCAAAAAACAAAAAAAAAAGTTTATAGCAACCCTGTGTGTATCTGCATATGATCTTTAATCTGTCAAAACCACTTTGTAAAATATTCAATACTTTGCTCAAAAGACGACATGAAAAATTTTTTGATACCTTGAACTCCCTGTAATGGTAAACTTTAAAATTGAATTTTCTCGGAATGATGTAGTTTTGAGTTATGACGTTCTTGCAGCGAAGGAGCGATATGCTTCACTCCTTCTTCTCACTCCTTCTCTTCACTCCTTTCTTTTTTTTTAAAGAAAATCTTGGGGCTGTCTCTGATGAGCACGGTGAAAGATTTCATCAAGAAATTAAACTTCTTGAAGAAAGGTATAAAGGTAAATCCAACTGTGCAATGCTCGCAGAGTACGTTTGGAATGAGAATCGCAATATTGATCCATCTAAGCATTCCCGTAAAGCGAAATATCCACGAACTTAATAAAGTCTTTTTTGAAATCATAAAAATTGTTTATTTTATTAAGAGCGGACTTTTTAAGGTTCCCCTAGGTTAGAAGAACTATTTTCCAATGGAAAATATATTTTTTTTTTAATATTCAACATTTTTCTCAACATCTCAAGCAGAGCTAGCAATTTATGAAAAAAATATTAAATGAAGGTTTCGTGTTTAAGGCTTTTTATTTTGTTGGGGGGAGTTTTGAGAAAGTTTTGGTGTTTGAAGACCCCCCCTATTTTTTAATGAAGAATATTTTCCCAAAAGACAATATGGTATTTTTTTCAATATTTTACTCAATACAAGCTTTTTATGAAAAATTTTTCCGAAAAATATGAAAAAGGGGGGTAAGAAAAGGGGGAGGGGGGTTCATGTGTACCCAAAAAATATTCACACTTTTAATGCAAGCAACTTTGTCCCAAACATCAAATCTCTAGCTCTTCAAGTTTTTATACTTTCCGTGTAAAAGTCTATAGGGACCCCTTTAACCTTTATGTGCAAATTACAAAAAACTCAGACGTGCTGGACTATTACTTTGTTCGGCAAAAATGATCAGTATGATGTCCTCTTTCAGAAATATATGGTCGTTACTCTGTTGCACAGAAAAAGTTCGAAATTGTTGTACTGTGTAATTAATAAAAAAAATTATGTACAGTGGACGTCCAGTATAACGAACTTTCCATTTAACGAATTTTCGATTTAACGTACGGCCAAATTTTTTCCATTGATTGATCCCATTTAATATTTTTGTTGTTTTTCACCCTCGTCAAAAACTTTCAAATTGCTTTTGAGCGTTCACATTCTTTACAATAACAATGACCCTTTAGTTTCGGCAAGTGAACGGTGCCTCAATTATTTTTGTTTTTGCTACGTTAAAACTTTCAAATTAACGTCAAGTTATCAACATTTTCAAACTCTGTTTGTACAAGGTATTTATTAAACTCTGAACATGTGAAACTTATTCTGGTTTAAACAAATGCAAATTTCGATCGATTTAACGAATTTTTCGATTTAACAAATTGGGGGTACAACATAAGATTCGTTATATTGGACGTCCACTGTACTTATTTATATTTTTACTGCACATTGAGCATTACTATTGCTTTATTTGCTTGTTGTTTAACTTGTTAGTTTTTTGGTTTTTGTCTTTGTTTGTTATTGTTTGTTAGTGTCTTCTATATGGAAAGGTTCTATTAGTCGTCTTTCGTGTAGGGAAGTTATGAAGTAACCACTTTGACGCAATGACACGTGTATTATATGTACACAAGTTGCTGGCCTATCACCTTAAAGTGACTCGTTCAATTAATTCCAATGCAACAACTTAGAGCACGTAATAAGCATGCGCACATACACACATACATACATACGAATATTATCCGTGTCCAGTGTGCGCAAAAGGACCGCAGCGCTGGGCGACGAGGTAATCGCTGCTGCTGATGCTGACTACAACACGCGCCGCATTCGTGCTTGTCATTAAGTATTCTAATTTTTCAATACGTTCGCATTTGTTGTTATGCGGTGGTTAGCCTTTTGTTATGCTGCTGACGCTGATGGCGCGCATTTTGGACGGTTTCGTTGGCGCCAGCAATGCCAAAATTTATGGCCGCCAAGTCTCGGCATGCGTTCCGCATCAGCGACAGTCGTTGTGCGTTATTTCGCTGCTTACATATGTACCAACATTTGTGTCTGTGTGCGTATAATCGCACAAGGCTCCACACACACGCACACATATGAGAAGCGTACAAGCAGATGTGTTTAGCTTTCCGCTCGCCGCGCTTGCCGTGTGCAAAGTTTGTACATATGTGCCGCTTGTTGACATCGCAAAATTCCATTCCAAGTCCCAATCACATCAAATATCAGCCATCGATTGGCGCATTGTTGGCTGTGTCGTTGGACTTTTCTGGCGTTCTTGTTTTAGTTAATCCGTTTAATGTAATTGGATTGGCTTGAGTTAAGCGATAGACGCGAGCATATCTGTGTGTTTGTGTGCTCGTATCGGTTATCAGCGCTTACCATCTCAACAACGCACAAAAACAACTTAATTAAGTTGTCTGCTTAAAGTTTTCATTTTGGATTCGCTATGGACATGCCCAGATAACTCTGAGTTCCTTTGTGCTCAATTGGTTTTGTAGCAATGCGCATTCGATGGCTCGGGGTCCTGTGAACTGAGTCATACAGATTAATTGAACAGTAATTAATTGCTGGTGAAACTATTCACTTAACTGCTTAAGCTCTGACATGGACACAACGTAAAGTTTCGCAATTACTTACCAAACATGAATGCGAACACGGCTCCGGATTGTTTAACCCTAATTCCCAGCATTTTAAAAGTAACGTAAACCCAGAAGTGAGACTGTCAGGCTTATATGAGCTAAATTACTGAAAACATTTGTTTAAAAAGTACAAAAACTGTCTAAAATATAAAATTTATAAATGCAATATAATTCTAACATTCCATTAAAGGATTACATAAAATAATGGAATCGAAAATCGTTTGGATTTATCACCATTTGAAATATTTAGTGAGACTGTGAGGCTCACTTCTGGGAATTAGGGTTAAGTGGCCGGATGACGCCCATTTTCAAACAGTTTCTAAGTTAAAGCACCAATAAAATCTGTGCCAAGTGTAGTATCTATAAACCAACTCCTTTGAAAAGGTTCGTGTGTACTCCTAGTCGGTTGACAATTGGGTGTGCAAAAAACAAACAAATATATCATAGTACGAAAATACAAACGAATAAACTTGACTTTATCCATTGTCCTGATAATTCTAATTGTGAGTACTACAACTTTTTCATACTAATTTTAAGGATCATTCCTGTCTTTTAGTATAGAAGATAATTTCTAAAAATATGTTGATTACAGCAAAAATTTACTTATTAGTGTTCTTATTTACCTACTTAACTGACCATAACAACCCCTCACTAGCAAAAGGCGTCTCTGGTTTGCATGAGACCACCAAGTGGTGAAAGGGCGTCCTCAACTTTGCGTCCTCACCCTCTTCGCCGTCGATTTCCAACTTCCGCTTGAACACATTTTTCGTCGGAGCTTCATCGTCCATACGGCAGATATGGCCAAGCCAGCCTGGAAGTTGATTGCTTTTACCAAGTCTCTTAAGTAATTCTTTGTTGGCCCCGATACATTTTGAATTCAAAAAAGGAAGTTTTTGTCTAATTATTTCTTATTTGAATTGCTTTCACCAAGTTAGAAGTCAATAGACCCATTGAATCATGTTTCTTCATATAAACTCTTTACCCTCAGTTGAACCCGTTCGATAAGATTAGGGACGGAACAACAACAACTGTCCGAGACGCTGCGTCCAATACTGAACTACATATTGCAACGATGAGGCACTCTGTGCTGTGCATGAATGCTTTTCCAAGCATACTTTTAGGCATGCACTTTGGAGTACGGCCGGTTGGCTATAATTCCGATATGGCAAGGATGGCTCGCGAAGGTGATGGGCTGTGCTAGAACAATAGAGAGTACAACTAAAATGTGCAGGAAACATCGGCGCGATAAGAAAACAAGTATAAAAAGCAGCAGTGACAGCGCAGGGGGTTGAGTCTGTGTTGAGCAAGCAAAGGGGAAACATGCAATAGTAGTAGTGTAACTTAGTAACAAGTGTAAATTTGTAAATAAAGCAATTGTTGGTTTTTGACTGCGTTTGCGCTGAGTAACTGAAGTAGTTTTATTTTCAAGCACAATCCAAAACGAACTTAGAGAAGTCATTTTCGTAACAATATTGTGTCGACCCTAACTATTATGATCCCGTTAGATTGATGTTGAACTATTTCTAATTTGGCGAACTCGGTGAAGTTTAAAGTCAACACGCTCATTAATTTAGTGTCTTCATATATGTACAAACCTTAACTCCTTCTTGACCTCGTTTAATTTTGATTTTCTAAAAACTGAAAAATACGTGTCGAATTATTTCTGACTTGGGGTACTTTCACCAAGTTCGAAATCAGTTCGACACCCTTTAAACACGTTTCTCTACATAGCACCTTAGCGCACCTTTTGCCTCTTTAGACCCCCAAAGTTTGAAAAACCTTGCTTAATAAGGTTCGATTTCTAAAGCAAACCTACAGTTTACATTTTATGCTGGCAGCTTCAGCGATTTGAGTTCCGCGATAATGAATAGTTAATCACTCAGTGAGGACAAAAACTTATATGCATATAGATTACAGAAAATTTAATTTATTAAAAAACATACCTACAGGTAGACCATAAACATATGTTACAGGTAGACCTCGTTTAACACGGACGTTACGTTCCTCGAAAATGCCATGCTAAACGAAACCGTGTTAAGCGAGGTCTACGTGTATTTTATATTTTTACCGCCAACACTACGCACTTCTGCCCATTGTAAATGTTGGCCGCAATTTCGCGAGCTTGTGTCTCCCCGTTGGTATCTTTGTGTGCTTGTTTGCTTTGCTTTGGAATTCATATCGCATATCACAGCAATTATAATGGTTATTTTTATTTATTAATGTTTTTGTTCTCGTTCTGAATTCCAGTCGTTTGCGGCGTCGGTGTGGATGTCTACTTGCATGGATACAAAGCCGGTCTGTTTATATTGTAAGTTGATGGTGATTGGTGGCGTTGACGTTACCGCGCTGTCGCCATGTCAAAGGTTGAATTAATTTATTTGTTTGTTTTTGTTTTCCACAGCATATGTTCAGTGGTGATTTTCCTTGTGGAAATCAAATGGATAATAACGCTATTTCTGCAGCTGCTATTTAACAAGTGAGTGTGACCCATTGACAAGTGGCACCTGTCAGTTATTTACGCGACCGGGCAACACTAACGTGTAATCTTGGTAACATTGTGCAATTACAGTGAGAGCCAGTCGGTGTGCTTGCAGTGCTGGGGTTGTTGTCGCATTGCCGGCGGCTGGCGTCTGTCGCCGGCGTACGTAGCCATCGGCACGGCGCTCATACTTTGGCCCCACAATCTCTGGCTGAGCTATGTTGCTGGCCTGTTGCTGATCGTTTTGGCAGTGCTGCGACTGTGCACAATCTTCCGGTTCAGTAATAATGCCAAAGATGAGGGCCTGCTGCCGCAGTGCGATTTTGAAAAGTATGTCGTCGAAATGTCGCGTATTCGAGTGTAAATTGAAACTCGGGTCTATGCAATTATTGTCTTCACTTTAAGAACAAAAGATCAAAATGTGTATATTCAAGCTTTAGATAGTTTGGTCTAATTGAATTATTTTTATTATACTTATTATATTATATATTTTATTTTTATTATATTATATTTGGGTATTAGCTATGGTCTTTAATCATTTATCGGGCAGATGATGAATGCACTCGAAGCATTTCGGATCAGTTAAATGCGATTTTAAAGACCTGTTAAAGTGATGTCGAAAAAACTGAAAATCTGAAGAACTTATTATTTCTCAATATTAGGCAGCCGATATTAGGTTTTGGGTTAGTGGTTAGTCTACCTTGGCACCGCCATAAACAGCAGTAATGATGTCAGCCTGGAGATAAAGCGAAGGATTTCTCTTGCCAATAGGTGCTTCTATGGTCTCGGTAGGCAACTGAGTAGCAGAGACCTCTCTCGACCGACAAAACTTGCACTCTATAGGACGTTTATTCTGCCCGTGCTCCTTTATGGCGCAGAAGCATGGACACTGTTGCGTAGCGACGCAGCGCCCGAGAGTAGTTTTCGAGAGGAAGATACTTCGCAAAATCTTCGGCCTTGTTCGTATTGGCGACTACTATCGTATACGAACAAACAACGAGCTGTATGAGCTGTATAAAGACATGGCCGTAGCGCAGCGAATTAACATTTAGCGGCTACGCTGGCTTGGCCATGTCTGCGGTATGGACGACGAAGCTCCGGCGAAAAAGGTGTTCGATGCGATAGTTGGAGGTCGACGGCGAAGAGGGTGACCATGTCTCCCGTGGAAGGATCAAGTTGACGAGGCCCTATCTGCTCGTGGTGTGACCAAGTAGAGAAGGCACGCGTAAAGCAGAGGCGCTTGGAGAGAGCTTTTGTGGCAGGCCGTAACCTTAGTGGCAAATAGCCTTCATTACTGCTACTAGTTTGGTAAAAAGGACTTCGATAAAAGGACTTGGAATAAAATCTACTTTTTTAAGCTGTAAGTAAGCAGCTTCAAATTTACCTATGCTGGGTTCCGCGACATAGGGAACCCAAGGAACTCTAGGGCAGACGAGCTCACTCGGCAGGGTCCAACTGAACAGTTATGTTAATATATGACAGCGCTTGGTGCCTTCTTTTAACCTGTAAGTTTTGTACCCATACAAGTGCCAAATTTGGCCAATCTTCTAAAGAACGTTTCTCACTGAACAGAGCCCAGATAAGAACCATGATTGGTGCTCTAACGGGTCACTGTTAAGAAGGTTGGGACTGTTTTCGAAAGACTTTTGTCGTAGCTGTATGGATGAGATAAAGGAGGAATAAATACTTCACCTATTATTCACTTCTCCTGCTTTATCCAGAAGAAGGATGAATTACTTAGGCAACTTGTTCTTCAGCAGTCTAGGGGATAAGACCATTCGTTGTCGGCGAAGCTTCGTAAGAAGCCCCGCCATCTCTAGAACAGGTCTCGAAGCAAGGCGTAATACCTCTCTGGAAGTTTTTGAGATCAACGAGAATCTTAAACGGAACTCCTACTGGCATCGCTAAGGACCCAATAGGGTCTATGCGTGGCCTTGCTGGCAGCCAGTATAACCTAACCTAACCTTCGTAAGAAGTTCTAACTGGTTCAATGAGTGAGAAGTTTTATGTTTGACCGCCTTGACCGCCGTCTGCACGCACTTCTATTTTTCTCAAATTGGTTTGCTGAACATGAACCTTAACTCATTCTTTCATTGTGGGTAGTAATAAAAAAAAAATTAAATAAAATTACGCAACAGTAAAGACATGTAACGACATCTAACTTGACACCGTTTGCCTGCTTGAAAATAAATGCAGTGCCAACTTGAAAGTCTAAGTGAGCAACACACTTATACACAAAACAGCGTGTAAATTCATTATGTAAAAGCGTGTTTCCAGTTCAACTAACATAGAAGCCGAGTTCCAATTTGCACACCTTTAAGAATTGCTGTAAAATAATATAAAACACTTTTTATTGCAGAGTGGAAATTTGTGCAGACATTGCGGAGGATGGCTTTGTCGAGATTGCGCCCAGTTTGGAGGACGAAGAACCCATAGATGACGTTTGCTAAGACTTTGCGGTGACTGCGGCGGGGTGAATGTGCTGAATGCATATATTATAGGACAATAACTGTACAATTTCGAAATTAGTATCAGGTTTATACGAATCTTATATACTTACATTGTAGACATAAGTGCTGCTCCTCATAAGTCCAATAAGCCTCATGTATCCTCATGTATCACAACCAATTATACTCACGCGACCGGCCACTGTAACATTACCATTCGATATTAGGTTTTGCTAGCAATTAGAACACGAAGACGAAGAAGAATAAGCTGGTCATCTGATAGACTAAGTTATATGTAGCATAGATTAGAACTGACAATGTGAACAGAAACAACGTCACTGTTTGTTTTCGTAATAAAGTTTATGTTTATTTTCTAATACACGCCGCTCTCTGGCTTTGTTTATCGTTCGCACGCGAACGCCCTTCCAACTTTAACAACATCGCATTGCAATTTGCCTAACATTAACAGGATACGGGCTGCAATTTCCTATTGCAGCATCGGACCGATGCTGCGAATGCTCTCAATTCGAACATTAGGTGCTCATTGCTTGAAATTATCCTACATACAAATACAAACACTCATTTATCAAACTATCTCTGCAAGGCGGGCCACACTTTCGTGCCAGTCGCGTGTAGCAAATGTTTGCGCAAACACCGGCAGCAATGCAGCGCACTCGCTGCCTTTAATGATACATACTTCAGTCAATCCTTATAAATACACTTTTACACATTTAATTGCCCCGGCCGCGCACGCACACACACGTCACTGGCTTCGTTATTTGCGTGTAAGCAATTACATGGTTTTTTGTTTGCATTATTTAATAAGTTTAAAAATTACATTTATAGTTAACACTGATGCTTGGCAATTTCCGTAAAGTAGGTGTTTGTTTATTGTAATACATACATATGTACTATATATCATAATTTTCTGAGGTAGTTGTGGTCATTTAAGCAGAACATGAACGGGTTCAACGATATACGAGATAAATGTCGCCTCGACTGGGATTTCCATGTTTAACAGAATCAAATCCAATCAATCTCTGCAAATTGATAACAGCGGCAGGCAAGAGATTGCAATCCTTCAGAACAAATGTAGATGTATTTATAGTTATTTCAAACTTGCTGTACGAATACCCTGATAAAATATATATTGCTGACTCGTTGCGAGTTATTTGATTACATTTATAAAAAAATATATTAACTGGTTCATTCATCTCGGGACTGCCAATGTTAGCGATAGTAGTGACTAACAATGATTTTGTACCTACTTGTAGTACTACCAAAAGTGCTGGGATATGAACTTTCGTTGAGTTTGGGCTCTCTTCCGTTGGTTTATTTTTGTGCGTAAAAATCGTTATTTGGAATACATATATATTGGTTTTTTCTTGTGTCGCCACATATTTTGAAAATTGCGTAGCAGGCTTTATGAAAGCCTCTCCTAATCATGTCAATACTTAAAAACTGGTAATGTTTGCCAGCACAAAAGCCTTAGATTTCCTTAGGCTTGAAATAATTACGAGTATTACAAAAATATATCAAAGTTCAAGTCAAACTGAGATTATCGGGCTTTAGAATATTTGTCTGGAATATTTTAAAAGCGCCTGAAACCATTCCATTTAAGCGATTCAATTCAATTCAATTCAATTCAATTCAATTTAATTCAATTCAATTCTAATTGAGTTCTTTAGATATACAAATAATCAAAATCATTAAAACAAAAATTAATTCATGGACAATTCAATTCCAAATGGCTTAAAAATATTATAAATTTTTTCCAAAATTCCCAGAAATCGTTCAAATCAATGCAATGCATGCCAATTCAATTTAATTAAACTCAGTCGAACTTCACTGAGTCCAGTAGTCTAGAACAATATGATTGAATGACATTTTAAAATTCCCATAAACTGTATACAATTCAATTCAAAATGAGTTCATCAGGCTTGGAAATATTATTTAATAGTATTTCAAAAGCCCATAAAATCCTACAAAACTGAGTTTAAATGTTTTCCCTTATTTTCAATTAATGAATTGTGAATTTTTGCTGCAATAAATTTATTTCCTCATAGTTTTCCTTTTTATATTAATCTAACCCCACTTTTGAAGTGCACAAGCGTTGTTTGCCGTTCAAAATAGTTGGGAAATTGTATTACAAGTTTAAGATGGAAATATGTATACAAAAGTAATTTCGAAACTAAAATCAACTTTAGTGAGTGGCTACTATTTACAGTTTTGATTGTTGATGTTTAAAATAGCTTCAAGTTTTGAGTTCCGAGAGTTTTTGTTGTTCTAGAGAGTTGAGATTCTTTTTGAAAATTTTGTATGAAAAACTCCGAACCCTTTTCTGCGGGAAACTCGGCCTTAGTACCCATTCATAAATGTGTATTTGCATCGCACGATTATGAAAGTCAGGTTTGTATTTTGAAAAACCCATACATCTCCTTCATCTTTATCTCAACTTAGCAGTGTTTCTGTTATTCCTCGTTCAAAATTCTTTTAAGCCAGGTATGTGAAAATATTCTTTAAAGATATATCTACACTTTTCAACAATTTCCCTAATCTTACTGAAGCTCGAGACAGAGGTCTCTAGCTTTGAACTGTCTTAAAAGATTGGCGACCCCATGCTTAACACAATTTGTTTCTCATAAATCGCATGAATCGTACAACTGTTCACGAACCAGTAAACACATGAAATCGAAACGAAATCGAAGCGAAACGAAATCAAACAAAGAAAACGTATATAAACTTTACTACAGTATGAAATAATATTTATTGTGTATATAATATGCATTTTAACCTGTAAAATAAAGCAAAACAAAACAAGATTTGTATGTATGTATACTCGTATGTATGTATGTATGTAGGTAGGTATTTCTTATCTTATAAAATTTAAAAGTATATCTGTAGAATACACGTAATATAGTATATGTGATTGAAATCAAAAAGTAAAATTAGAATCAAAACAAATAACGAAAACCTAAAAATAACAAAATAAAACTAAGTAATTCTATGGATTTGTTAAATCGAGTGTACAGTGACGGTACAGTGAGAGGAAACTTAAATAAAGTCAAATCAACGAAAGCCATCATGCGTAAAACTTTGTGGGGGTCCTTCCTAAAAGTTTACAATACAGATTCATTGCAAAGCATATTTTGTTTGTTCGTGTTAAAAGGTGAAAAATGGGAAGAAATTACGTAATCATTGGATCGTGAGAAAGAAAAGATAATGAGAATTGCAGTTAATATACTATCGACAACTAAGTAGTGCTGCTTGCATCATTTCATACTTTTATACAGTACTACATGCTACATGTGGAGGATGATGTAAGCAACAGTTGCTTTAATAAAATTAGTTCCATAGCGATCACTCTCATTGGTAGCAGTCAAACCGGGCAGGCTGCCCCATCGAATGGCTTTCGAATAACACAATGTCCTATTTCGCTCTGCTTATTACTGATATCACTTGCTTGGCATTTCAGCCACACCATCAATGCATACACAATCGGCAACATTTACCGTATACAGTTTTGTCAATATTTAAGTTTTAGGGGATTAGCTGTGCAAAAACATTAATCGGCTTTCGTTCACTGACAGCCGTTTTGATTGTGTGAGTTACAGTTACAGTTTTCTTGCTTTATAACGGTTGTGCTGGAGGTTTGTTTTTCTCTTTGGCTTTGGTGGAGGAAGGGTGAGTGGGAAGTGGGCGAGGGTGTGTGCTGATCGGCCAACGTCGCCCCGATCGTGCTGATGCGCCGCATCAGTAGTAGGGGTTCCGCGGCAGCAGTTCGTTTCCCAGCCACTAATAGAAGGAGGTGCACCAGGCGTCGCCAACGCTGGGGCTCAGCATGCCGAATGTGATGTGGCTTCTGTGGTGCGAGGGTAAGATCTGTGCTATGGAGTTGGTGGCGGGTGACGACGCAGGCAGGCACTGGAAGCAGTAGTTCGTGCCATAGTTGTTGTCCCAGAACTGCTGTCCCTTGCACTGGAAGCGCACGGCGAACTCGAGTCGCTGGCCGATGTGCAGGGTGTTGCCGAACAGCACGAAGCTGAACGTGTCCGAGAAGCCGTCGCACGAGTTCTCCGCGTAGTTGGCCTGCAAGTCGGCGAAGCTGCGCCAGTTGTCCAGCGAGTAGCGTATGTGCACGGATTTGTGGAAGTCCAGGTTGCGCACGCGCACCGTGCCGGTTATCGTCTGGGTGATGTGGTCCGTGACGGCGGCGTTCTCCAGCGAAACGAGCTTCTCGCGCACCAAGTCTAGGAATGTGGGCAGTCCGCCCGGCTGCTGGAAAAGCGGCATAAGTAGCTTGTTGGCCTTGGGTCCCAGCTGTATGGGTGGCTCCAATTCCATGATTTCGAGGTCCTCGTACGCCGACTTCGGTATGTTGGGTATTTCGTCGAGGAAGGTCTTGACATCGGCCAAATCCAGGCCGAGTACGTCGGCGAAGCGCACAATCTTCTTGCGGCCCGGTGTGCCGGGCGGCGTCTTGCCCGTCTTGAGCGACGAACAACGACGTATGCGCTGCGGGCGGCATTCGTCCTCGTCGTCGTCGGTGGTATGCAGACCGGACGCCATGGATTTATTTTGGCTTTTGGCTGGGCTGTCTTCTTTGGCTTGGGTTTCGTCTGCCGTTGCTGCTGTGCTGTCATCTGCCGTTTCTGTGGGTGCTGGCTTCTCACTTATATCTTTGGTTTGCACTTTTTGCTCTTCTCTGTCCTCTATGCTGGTCGCTTCAGTTAGTTCGATGGTCAGCGCTTCCTTTTCATCGGCAGAGTTTCCATTAGAGACGTCAAGCTTCAGTTGCGGTGCGATGTTTTCTGGTTCAGAGGCAACGTCGGGGGGCGTGGTTGGTTTGGAGTCTGTGGACGCGTTCTCACCGTTGTTATTCTCGTTAGCAGGTTGGCTGTCAGCGGACTCTGATACGCGATCGCTGTGATCTTTTAGCTCGGCAATTATGTCATGTTGAATATCGGCCATTTCCTTGCAAGGAATCTCGTTGTCGTTGTTCTCCGGTTCATCATGCTGTGGCCATGTGTCTAACGGCCACAAGTTGGATGGTGTCGCTATGGCAGGGGACTTCGTCGGCACGCATGGCGGCCTCTCTGCCGTCGGACTATCCACGTCCTTCTTGGCAAACGTGGTTTGTTCATTGTCGTGCTCGAGTTCAATATGCTCTTCATAGCCATTGTGTAGTCGGTCTACAGAACCGTTAGTCTTGTGGGATTTCACATAGTCGGGGAATTCGGCTGAATGGAGGGAGGTAGGCGTTTGTTGTTGAGCATCGATGGTGTCCGCGTCATGGAGTACACCAAAGTATGGCGCCTCACTGGAACCTTGGCTGCTCGCCGCCGATGCGCACACATAGCCCGACTCGGCGGCCGAATTATGTGGTGTATTGGAGGTGGTCTCGATCAGGCGCAGGTACTCGCATTCGTCCGCAGGGCTGCCCGGACTCTCCAGCTCGCAGTCAAAATCGAAGAATGAGTCGGATTCATGACGCAGTGGTTGCAAATCGGTGACAGTATGTTCCGAATCACTGTTCGTCCTCCAGGTATTTGTCGAATTTCCGCCATTGATGATCGGCTCGTCTTCCGGTGATATGACGTCACCTTCGGTCTGGGGGCAAAACATCGAAAGACATTAAAGGTTAGCGATTGTGAGCAAGAAAAATTGTAGCACAAGTTGTGTGTGTGAGTGTTACCTGGGGGCCCAATGTGCGCAGCTTGGAGGAGAGACTGCGAGCGAAAGCCTCAGCCCTACCACGACATGATGACATGCCTAATGTTGGTATTATGGATATCAAGCTGCAAGCCTTTGTGTCGGGTGTACTACTGTGGGTCAATGGAATATCGCCGGGACCGTTCATTTACACCTCGCTGCAACAGTTTCAAAGCGTCTGCAATTAAATAAAGATAATTCAGTAAGTTAGAAATGTTGTTGTAATGATTAAATTTTTGTATGTAAGATTAGCACAAAAAATTAAAAAGCTTGAAAGCTCAGTTAAGACTTTTTTACTATTTAAAAAGAGTTTTTACACAAAAGAAAGGGAGTATATTTCACAGAAAAGGTAAATTTTTGTGACAGCCCGTTTAAGGATTGGAGTTAGAGAGGTCTGAGAGTAACCTGGCCGTAATATAAACCTATTTCATAAAAAAAGTCTAATTTGTATGGAGATCCCCTTAAGGCCTTAAATGAGCAACTTCTAAGTAATTCTGTGTGGTTAGTAATTGATTTCGTCTGCACTAGTTTGAACAACGAACTCGATGCAATACAATTTACCCCTAATTTAGTTCTGCAATTCTATAGTTAACCGTTTTTCCATAATTCCTCATTAAATTAGAGGATTTTTCAGCCTTGACGAGGGAGTCGAGGAGATTTTTAATAGTCTTGGCCTTTCCTGGAGCCCGAATTGTATAGTTTTTTGTATACTTTTTAATATTTCATAGAAGAATTGTCTTGGAAGGGGGTCATAGTTTTATTACACTTGAACTATTAGTTTGAGAAAAGGTGAGACTAGGATAGTGATTGATTACACAGCCACACAAAAAAAAATATGTTTTCGGGTCTGGAGGTCAGACCATGTTTACTATATGTTTTCGGGGTCGCTGAATTCGAATCCGAGGTCCAAAAAACCCCAGCACGTCAGGGTTCTGATATAACCTCAAAAAACCTTATACAAAATTTTATTCGAGTCCGGGGGTCAGACCATTTTTATTATATGTTTTCGGGGTCGCTGAATCCGAATCCGAGGTCTAAAGAACTCCAGAATATCAGGGTTTCAACATAACCTCAAAAAAATTGATAAAATTTTTCTTTTCCGAGTTCTGGGATCAGACCATGTTTACCATATGTCTTTGGAGTCACTGAATCCGAATCCGTTGTCTAAAAAACTATAGCACTTGATTTGCAAAGAAATTCGCAAAATTTATTCATCCGACCTACGACGTGTGTCTGCATCCAGGGCACCTCCTCGTGGTGACGGCGGGCAACGGAGTGTGCCTGTGATCCGGCTAAGTCCCTGGATCACGTCTTTCATGCTGTCATGGCAGGCGCACGCAAGCGTTTTACGATGCAGAGAGTCGGATCCTCAGTATCGGCGGCTGGTCAGGGTGAGAAAGCGGGCCCACAGGCGTCGTCATCAAGCGACCGCAGTTTCACATTAGTTGGTGACTTGGCTAATGTGGAATTTAATGCTATAAGAAAGCGGCGCAAGATTTCGCAATCACATGATTGTCATGCGAATCATGAGAATTTTTGTTACGTTTGTTCCAAATATGAAGTGACATCCTTGCAAAAAACGATTGACGATAATATTTGCAACTTATACGAAGAAATTTTCAATTTAAAGATGGATCAACATAATAGCTGGGTTCCGCGTGTCATTTGTAACATGTGCAAAAAGATGTTGTATCGATGGAAGGCGGACAAACATAAAGAGAACATCAAATTCATCACTCCAGCAATTTGGAGAAAACCTAGTAGCCCAGAGGACTGTTACTTTTGCTTAAATGATATTAAAGGCATCAACATAAAAAACAAACAAAAAATTGTATATAACAATGCTCCATCAATGACGGCTCCCGTTATAGTTGATCAAGTTAAATGCCAATCCAATATTGTTCGCGTTGCTGAAGGTATCGAATCCGGAGAACTAGATGATGAAAGTGATTTTTCGAGCGACGACAACGATCGCAGGGACTCAGAGTACACGTCAAATGAAAAAGTACCTTCAATTCCTTCATTGGTATCGCAGTTTGAGTTAAATGATCTCGTTAGAGATTTAGGTTTACCAAAAGATGGTTCTGAGCTGTTGGCTTCATTTATGAAAAAGAAAAATCTTCTAGAACCTAAAACAAAAGTTTCTACTTATCGAGACCGAGACTTCGAATTCCGTAAATTTTTTACGAAGGAGAAAGATTCATATTTAGTATTTTGTACCGATGTCGAGGGTCTCATAAATCAGCTAAAAGAGAATTCTTACAAAGCTTCTGATTGGCGACTCTTTATAGACTCTTCGAAACGAAGTATAAAGGCGGTCTTACTTCACAACACGAACGTTTATGCTCCTGTACCGATTGCTCATTCTACTGTCATGGAAGAGAAATATGTCGAAACCCTGATATTCTGGAGTTTTTTAGACCTCGGATTCGGATTCAGCGACCCCGAAAACATATAATAAACATGGTCTGACCCCCGGACTCGAATAAAATTTTGTATAAGGTTTTTTGAGGTTATATCAGAACCCTGACGCGCTGGGGTTTTTTGGACCTCGGATTCGAATTCAGCGACCCCGAAAACATATAGTAAACATGGTCTGACCTCCAGACCCGAAAACATATTTTTTTTGTGTGGCTGTGTTAGAGATGACTATCTTATGACTAGACTATTAGGTTAGCTTATTAATGTACGCAGCCGGGCTTTTGTTAGTCAGTCATCATTCAAAATGATATTTTGCAAAGACATTTGGATCATTTAGAGATTATTCAGCTGGAGGATTGAGGAAATCGCTTTTAGAGTCTTTTGTAGAGCACTTTTCAGCTTGTTTTTTCCTCAAGAACCCTAGAGACTTGTTTCTTCACAGAATCGTTTAAATTTGTCGAAGTGTTGGAATTCATTTCGATTCACAAATGAATAGCTTAATTGTTTACATGGCAAAATTTCCAATCATCTACCGTCTGACGTACGTCACAGACTAAAAAAAGTCATCGTCGAAGATGTGGGCATGTGTGTGAACTGCATTTAATAAGCGTAATTGGCTCGATGCCAATTCTGCATATTCAAGAAGAATCTGCTGTTTTCGCTGCGGCCTCTTCTCGTTTTGGGCGGCCGCGGCTATTTCTGTACCGAATACCCAGTGATAAGTAATTGCGCTTTTGCACTGCGCATGCAGTGCCGTATGACATTTAGCCGCTGCTGCTCCGCGGCGCACCGATTAGATGTGTCGTCGGTGTGCTTTCTTCGAAAGCACACGGCATGTGGATGTGCGTGGGTGAGTGTGTGTGTGTGTGTGTGTGTGTGTGCTGGTGCTGTCCTCTTCTCCTGCCTATTTTGAAAATGTTCACGTCATGAATCACGCTGCTGTGAAGCACGTTGTATGAATTTTGCTGCTACTGCTTAAAAATTGGACATAAGGCTTGAATGGATTCTATTTGATTTCGGAAGTAAGGAAATGGCAGTGACTATGTTTCCGTTGATATTATTGGCACGGCCACGAGTTGCAGCCACACGTACGTCAACTAATTTCGACTTTTGTGCACCATCTGCGACAGATGTTGGCCTCGAGTGGGTGCTGTTTTTTAAAGAAACACGCCGACGCTGCATTGGCCCGATCGCACATATGTACACCCACCCGCCAAATATACATACTACTATATTATACTCTTGACTTGTGTGCGCAAATCGAGTTGTGCTTCCTTAGCGAATTGCCAATATTTTGAAAATTAGAAAGCAAAGAGTTCAAGGGCAATCAGCTAGTTGGCGTCACCCAAAATTCTACAGTATAGTAGTTGTTGCCAATACAAAAACAATACGTCAATGTGCACGCTCAGTGTATGGTTTGAAATATTCCTATAATTCCTGATAGTTCACACGAGTGTCAATGCTGCGTTTTTCACACTGGTTGCAGGCTTATTCCACACGTGTCAGATGGGTTTTCCATGACGTATAACCAAACATCTTTTGAAAGTGAAATTTTCGATGAATTATTTGCTTATTGCTTTGCATTCAAGCTTGTTATGTTAAATGAAAAACACGTGTTTAATTATTTTTAATTTCAAGTGCTTTCACCATTTTTGAAGTCAATCAAATCAATTTGAAGCCTATCGCTTCATGTTTTTTCGTAGTTTTCCCATATATGAACCTTAACAGTCAAACCTAAATTGGAGAGTCAGCGGCAAGCAACTGTCAAAATAGCTTCATGCCCATACAAAATGTATGGGGCAAACCGCAATTGAAACGCTCTGACGCTGAGCTATTCGAATTTCCAATTTTGACAAGGCGTTAGCGGTTGAAGTTGGCTGCGACTAACAAAAACGCCTGTAATTTATATTTGATTTGATTTAAATTGTGAGGAATTTATTCAAATAAGAGCTAAGTTTTGCAAAATAATAATAATTTGTTGTTTTTTTGGCAACTAAACAGATATTTTTTACATTTCATGATTTTTACAATCCCAACGCAACGCTTCAATTTCGGTATGCCGCACTGAGCGAGAGCGTTGCGTCAGAAAACGCAACGCTCAACGCTCCAATTTAGGTTTCACAGTTAGTCATTGTTGACCCGTTAAATTTTGATTTTCGAAAAATTGACACATATTTTCAATTTAAATATTTTTGATTTGGAGTATTTTCATCAAGTTGTGAAGTGAAATCGATAGGCATTAAATCAATAAATCACCAATAAATCACCAATTTCTTCATACAACACCTTAAACATTGTTTTGCCCATTTAGACACGAATTACGAAAAATCTTGTTTTAGCGAAGGTTCATTTTCTAAAGTGGACCTACAGTTCAAATTTCATGTTTGTTGCTTTAGCGGTTCAAGCTGGGCAATGATGAATCAGTCAGTCAATCAATCAGTTGGGACAAACAATTATATATAGTTATATCGATAAAAGTGCAGCAGGACCAGTTTTGACAACGTTTTGAGCTCCAATGAAAGGATGAACCTAAATTTTTTATTTTTAGTTAATCAATTCGCTGCAGGCTCCTAAAAAAATGGGGGTAACTATTACTTTTTATCAGTAATTTAGAATTAAAAATTTAACAAAGAGAAAACCCCTTTTATGGTAGTAGAAGGTCACTCAAATATAGCAAAGGCAAAATACTGAAACCGTCTTTGAAAACGCACTTGACGAGAAGAATCTCCAAATAAAAGCAACATTTTCGAACTTCTCGATCGATCTCAGAAAAGTAAAAGACAAGACTTTGAACAAGTACAGAATAAAGACAATAAATTGCGGCGGGTATTGGTTATAGTGAAAATTCAAACTCGATTTAAAAAAAATACTATTTCTGAACTACATATTTCATTCATAAATCTTAGAACAGAATCAACACTTTCATAGGAGGTTTTTATTGTATGGAGAGTTTTGAAAAAAACTATCCCAACTATCCGAACCTTTTTAATACTTCAGTAATGACTTCTGGATCACGATTTCCAACAGGTTAGCTTGTCTCTCGTTAAATTCATTGTTTCTTAGTTCTGCCGAGACTTGAATAATCATATACCTACTTGAGACGCTTGTGAGAGAATTTCTTTGTGTAGAGTTTTAAGCAGTATTCGCTTAAACTATGGACCATTATAGCTTTAGGAATGATAAGTAGCTAGTGGAATGATGAGTATTGGTGATATAGATATGGTGACCAGCTTCGGTTAAATATCCTACTCAGGTTAGGTTAGGTTAGGTTGTTAAGGGTGTTTGCGGCACAAACCGCACTTCTACTTGGAGATCAAAATGGTTCATTGTATTCATTGAATACGTTCGTGTTTTTCTCTTGAGCTACAAACAGTCTCGAATCGGAACGCACCAGTTTGACTCTAATGAAGAAGACAAGACCCAAATTTTCGGCTTTCGTTGGTAAAGAATCTTGAGTTCAGGGTATGGAGTCGAGGTTCCTGCAGAGCCGAGCAGTTGTACAGAAAGTGTTGTATAGTTTATGCCTTTTCCTTATCTCCACAGCTTCTACAGACCGTAGGGTCTTAAAATCGACATCACTTGCAGAAGATAGAGAAAAAGAATGTTCGGTTGTCAGTTATAAGGGCCAGGAGGAAGTAGAACTGAAGATAAGATGAAACTGACGAAAGAGATCCGTCGACACAGCCATTAGGAAACAGAAACCAACAGCCTTCTGTTTTTATATCTTGAAGTACAAGTCAGATTCTTTTCTCATATTGACTTATTTTGCTTGGACTTTCACTTTTTTTACTGAAAGTAAACACAGTAAATCAAACAGCCACACTAGTCAATGACAATAATTCATACACGATTTCCGTCAAGTTGTGTTGGAAATATTTTTTTGTTTTTTTTTCATTTGAAAAACAGTTTTTGTTTGGCCAATAGTTATATGAAATATCGCCAACATGTGCCAAATATTGCCAGCATGCAAAATACAAATGAATACAGCAGACAAAAAATATCCGCAATTGACTTTCCTTGTCACATGATTACAAATGAGAAAAAAAATCACACACAATAATATATATAAATGAAATTTTCGGAAGATATTTTCCAGGCTGCGTCTTGGATATGCTTTCAGTTAAGAAAATGGATTAATTGGGAATTTCAAGTTTCATTAAAGTGTGAGTTTCTTTGACAAGTTTTTTTGACAAAGTATTTAACAGCCAGTTGTGCCGACGGTTGAGAGGTGGGACGCAGCGCCGCAAAAAATCGGCGCGTAGATGAAAACGCGCGTCTTGTACATCAAGAGATATTGGCAAAAATATCGCATAGTGGGAGTATTTGCAGTGGGAGTATTTGCAGCCGCCGTGGCTCAGTTGGTTAGTGCGTTGGACCGCGAGTCGCAGGCAGCAACCTCAGGTTCAAATACTGCCTGTAATAACACCTAAAAAAAATAACGGGAAAACTCGTTTTCTCTTTCGGTGGCTGTCCTCTCAGCTGGAAATGGCAAACCTCTGAGAGTAAAAATTGCTTATGAAAAAGCTCCCAACCTGCCGTTCGGAACCGGCATAAAACTGTAGGTCCCTCCAACCCGTGTACAAATTCACACGCACAACACGGGTAGTTGCGGGAAGCTAGGCCTTAGTCTCGCGTAAGCGGGCTGTCGTGCCAGTCAATTATTAAAATTATTATGTGGGAGTATTTGCAGTGTTTGCGTAAACTTTTATAGAACTAACACAATATTTGTTAAAATTGTTTAAGTTCCACTTTTGTTTTTATTCAAATCTATCTAGTATTTGTTGTTATATGCTATTTGAATAAATATTTGTGTCAACGTAAAAGGTTCAACTTGTGTTTTGGACGAAATAATTTTGCCCGATGTGTTGGATGGCATGGAAAAATGCTTACTTTTAATATTTATGCCGTTTGAGATCAGTAAATCTCATATTAAAAGAGATTTAAAGAATCGGTTGTAATGTCATATTGAAAAGATTTGAACAATAAATATGGGCTCAAAAATGATTGGAGACAAACAAGATAAGGACTTGGGATCCTATTGTTTTGTAAATATTTCAACAGCATTAAATTTTCATAAGAAATGTTTAAATTTTAGTTTTTTGTAAATCACTGAAGAGGTGAACGAATTGCTGTAAAGTTTTTGCCCTTCACTTTTGACCCATAAAACCAAAACAACACCTTCACAGAGTATTTAAAGTGGTTTGAGCATCTCTCTGGCTCTAAATACTCCTAAAATTGTATGTAAGCAATGAGGAATTGTTTTTAAATATCGTATGAAAAGAATCTTTGAAGGCAAATTTTTTACTTTTTTTCGGATACAAGCCTTTTCGAGGAAGAAAGGACAAGCTCACAATAGCTACACCAACGTTTGGTGAGATTCGAGAGAATGACTCTCATTTGGGATGAGAGTCTGATAAGCGGCTATTGATGGACTTTAACGGACTCAACCACTTCCCTTCAGGTATGTGTCTTTATTTCATTAGAATTACTAACAATAGGAGAAAATCTTAACATTTGTATCGAAAACTAGATTCCATTAACTCGGATTGGATTTCAACTTAAAAATTGCTGTTACACTGACTGCGAACTTTCCGCCCATAGGGTTGTCGTGCCGCCGTTCTAGTTGTTCATCAGACACGAATTCTTGCAGGAGGTTGAGTCTAGTATTAGTTGTTGTTCTATTGTATGAGTATCGTAGAAGACGATGAAGATTCCTTTTAATTGAAAACAGTTTCGCAAATTTAATCTTATGATTTCGCTTAAAAATATCGACCTTCGTGGCTGCCGATGACACATTTATTTTGATTTAAATATTTTGTAAATACTTGCGTTCAAATAATGTCTTTTTTGGATTTTGGACTGAAGAACGAAATTACTAATCAGCAATATTTAGCTGCTCGCTTGACACTGCTTCACGACAATTGAACTGAGTCCCGCATTTGTTTTTGTGCGCTGTTTATTATTTTAATGCACCGCAAGTCGAGAGTTCACAGCGTTCTTGTATCAAAATCACATTAAGATAATGTTTGCTTGTACCTGACAACGCCCGGCGCACTTATAAATTTTCCGTTTAATTTCACCAAAAAAACAAAAAATTACAATAATAATTTTTTAATAAACTTTAACGTTTTATGCTCAATTTTGTTCCACTTTAGACACTTGAGGAACTTTGTGTGTGCTCGAAAAAAAAACAAAACAAAATCAGTGGCAGATGTCGCCGACAGCGCGACTACGCGAAGACTGTCTGTCCATTTCGGCCAGCTACCGGACACACCCCTTTCTGCATAGGTGGGCGGCACCTGCGCCACGACAATGAGAATGTGTGGTCAGTATTTGGGCATTGGCACGTTTCTGTATGCCGTCTATTGGTTAATCAGGCAGATGGGGCGCGCAGCGGAGTCATAACCGCAGATCAACCAGGACCAGCAGCGCGGCACAGCTCGACGGTACAAAATAAATGCACGCCATTATTATGGACAGGTAGCCGAGCGAAAGGTTCCCGCGCCGAAGGCCATGACAACAGCGACAGCGACATTGCCAACCTCAACGCTAATGCCAACGACTGCGGCCGCCAGCCACCAGCTACCAGATTACGAGCACCAGTTTTAATGCCATTGATGACACTTGCAGGCAACGTTTGTTTGTTTGTTTGTTTATTGTGGTTGTGACTGTGGCCGATTGTTTTGATTTTTGCCTTTTGTTGTTATCGGTTGGTCTGTCTGCTCGCCAGTCCGAGCTGATAGTGACGGAGCTGCCAAATGTGAGCGATTTTACATCATCCGCGCGCTGCATTTAATTAAATATTTGCTGCGTTATCCAATTAAATTTTAGTAAATGTGGCTGATAACTAGGCGGAGATTATCTGCGAATTATGTGCAAACAGAAAATAGGAAAAGCGATGTGCGGGACTTTGAGTTCTTTGCGGGTGATGAGATGAGTGCGTTCTTCTTGTGCGTGACGAACAGTGATCAAGGAAGCAAACATTACCTTGAAAATGGGTCTAAGACGATAATATAAAAGTAATGGTTTTTCGAAAGTGGTGGCAACTCTTGGAGCAAGAATATTCTAGGGGTGAAATGATTGGCGTAATCATTTGCTAAGAAAGCTGAATGTCAACAATAACAGATACCGAAAGTTAAACATCAAGTTCAGGCGAAGACCAGTTGAACTAAGAAGAAGCTACAAATTTCTCAAGGCCCACTTTCATGTCTTTTTAAAGTGGCTGCCCACGGGAGCGCACTTAGGACCAAAAAGCCCATTGTAATGCCGCATTATGGAAGACCCAGCCTTGTTTCCACTACTTTGCAAATCAGTTGAAGTATTTAAGGATTTCAAGTACACCATTTAGACATCGAAGAAATGGCTAAATCTGATGTCCTAATGAAATAAAAGAGTCCCGGGGCAAATTCAATGAGCAAAATTAATAATTCCTTATTTTCTAAAAGATGCTGCCAACGCTGGCCGTAGATTGGCCGCTGGCCAAAGATTTACTTGAGCTAATGTGTCCTTTGGTCGATTGGTAGCTTCGTGAACGCAGAAACACTTTCACTGTAGAACTTAGTTGCTTTATCAATTCACAGATTATTTTTAGGTACTAATATTCAAGATGTCGATATTGTTTAGTTCTTCGAGGAGAAGGGACTGCAGTATAGTCAGATTGATTGATTGTTGTAATACTGGTTCAACAGGAGGCACAATATATTCCAGCATAGTTATTGCTCTACACGTAGTCTACAGATTTTGAAAGCAGATTTAATTGAAACTACTATCGTTGTTATATTTTAGGATGTATGATCATTTTCAGGGAAGCAATGTATAGTTTAGGAATAAAAAAACGAAATAATAAAATAAAAAGCTAATCTAAACATAATCTGGTTTTATTCTCCTAAAATCCAGTTGTGCTCTTTGCTAAATAAAATCTTAAAAAAATCCTTTCTTCAAATAAACAAACTCTTAACACTAAAGAAAACTAAAGCGAACTGGGAAATTTAGAATACTCCCATTTCAGCTGATTTCTCTCATCTGATATACCAAACAGTACTACGGCTATGACATTTCGGCCAAGCTAAAAGACCTTTCAAGGCATAAGTGTTTTTAAGAAAGCTTCTTTTGAATTCATTTCACTTGGAAGAGCGTTTTATGACCATTTCTTTATGGTTCCATTGTCTCACACCTGTTAAACACTTCTCACAATTTCTCCCACTATAGATGCAAATCGAAATAAGGCCATGAAGAAGACATTTTTGTAGTTCTTACACTGTCAAGTCTACAATTTCATCACACAAAGTAGCGTTCGAAATTTCCACCGATTGGCAACTTTAACGCGGGCTGTCTTATCACTGCGGTCGGTCCGTGTCAGTCAAGCACGACGCAGATCATCGCTCGGTCTCGACGTTATCGATGACTAGTTTTGATAATGAACGCCACTAGGTATTGCTGACTATTTATTACGTTCTTACAATCACTTACTTCCGCTCGAGTTAATCCAATTATCTTCAGATCACAGAAATGCACTTCTCGATCGCCGCGTCGAGAGGAGAACGCAATTAGCGAAAATCAACAAACGGACGTGTAATACGCCAAGCACATTCGTATTCCGTAAAGCGCGCAAAATATTCGACTGCAATGCGACGGGGGCAAAGATGCACTAAAGTCGTTTTTGGCAGCGAAATAATCGAGTCGATGATAATAAAAAGTGTCGCGTGTAACCGAAGTGGTAAGCAGCTGAATGCTCAACGCTAAACGCTGCACCGCGCAGCAGCTCGCGAAAGCTGAAAACAACAAATCACGCTGCTGTTGCCGACGATGACGACTGACAGCGGCGGCAGTAACGTGCTGCAAGCGCACCATGCGCCCAGCTCGATCACATCTATCAGCAGAACAGATGGGCAAGTTGTATTACGAGCGACGGCATTGAGCGCATCAGGCGACACATTTATCTGCCAGCAGGCAAACGTACACAAGAATTGCAAATTCACACAAACAGACACACATACACATATGCCAACACACACACGCGCAAGGATGCTTTGGAGATATGGATGTGTGCGGAGATACATCGAGAACCGAAGCCGCGCGGCTTTTCGCTGTGCGAAGTTGCCTGTGGCGAACACTTGTGATGATTTAAATTTTGACAGTCACTGGCAGTGTTTCTGTCAACTTTTGTATTGAGTATTTGTGTGTGTATGTACAACAGGCCAAAGGACAAATAATTCCGAATAATAACACAATTATTAGCCTCTTGTGACGTGTCGTTCAAGCACATAAAGTGTTGAAATTCCCTGCCAAGAGCGCACTTGTGCACTACCTTCTTCATCATTCATTCTTTGAATATTACATGCAACCTGAAGTGAACCTCCTTGGCTGAATTGCTACCTGGGTCACGGTTGCAACTTAGCTGCAATAATTTTATATCGAAAGTTTATCCGATTTCGTAACGTTGAAATGAATATTTGCGGCAACCATTAACATTTGCTCTTTTTTTCCTTTGTTTTTGCCCACACGTTTTTACACATTACAACAACGGCAAGCGGATACATATATAATCCTTTATTAAGTGCTTTTTGAGTGGAAAACGCGTTGTTTTTCCAGGTTTAATGCTTTTGGTGACCCTGACTGAGGGGGTGTATGTTGGATGTGTTTCTTCGCTGAGGAAGTATGTGTACGCGAAACCGCAACGAACTACACGTTCAAACTCGTTAGCGACAAAATTTGTTTCCGACCTTTGAGGTCAATTGGGTGGCGCCGCAAATCACGTGACGGAACATGGCAACAACTTTACCGAGTTGCAAATTGCCGCCACAAGTAAACAAGCATCTATGCATGTATGTGTGTGTGTGTGTGCGTGTGCGCGGCACTTCCGTTGCGATACTTCTTTGCTGCATGTTCGGTCGAGTCGATGCGGCAATTATCGTCAACAAATTCACAACAAACCCGCAATCACATGCTCGCCGACAACATTCGTCGACGACTCGCATTAGTTGCAAAAAACATTTCTACATAACATATTAAACGAATTAAATCTATTACTTATTTACTATACGTCTGTGTTCGGTCGATGGCGAAGCTTAATTGGCTCCCCTTCATGACGCAGGGCCCTTGACTTTCCCCGCCATCTACCTGTGTTGCCACACACACACATATGCATTTATGTGTGTCGGCTTATATACATTGAGCTCATGTGGCCTATGTGCAAAAGCAATGACGTCAGCGTAAAAGTTCGAAGCCAACTAAATAATAATTTTTGTTTATTTGTTTTTGTATTTTTTTTTTAAGTTTTATTTGTGCTTTTGTTTGGTTTTTTGGTTTTGTTTTTCGATTCTCTGTGTGCTTTTTATTTTAGTTTTGCGACCGCCCCCGGTGCTTTTTAATGTCTGTTGAGCACGCCAACTCAAATGGCGCTGCCAAGTGTTAAATATTTTGTTGTTTGCTTCTATTTATATGAAATGTTTTAGGTAATTTGCGATGAAAAGTTGCACTCAACTCGGGGTGCGCACAGAGCAATCGGTTGTAATCGCTGGGCGTTTGTTTAAAGGGGAGCTTTAAAAAAAGTTTTGAAAAACGTATTGAAAGTATTTACATAAACGATTGAGCTTGAAATTAAAATAATAAAAAGCAAAATAAGCGTTTTCACTCAAAGACGAAAAGGCGTTGAAGTGAGCTGAAGGGTTGACAGTTGGAAAACTACAGTAAACATAGAAATGAACAGCGGCTGCATTCTCCAAACAGTCAGCGACTTTCAAACTGTGCGTCAAGTAAACCTTTGAGGTGCTTTGAGATTGGCCAAAGTTGTGCTGTATTGTTCGCTGCCTTTAAATTGTAAGAATCCTTATGAAATGCTTAATTGCAGATAATTTCCAACGAAATCAGTAGTGTGGAATAAAAACACGTACAAATCTTAAAGGGTTAAGTGCTTTGAGCGCCCTAGACAAGCCGGCATGTAAGTTCATTTCATTTACTTTATTAATTAGTCCACGAACAATTGTTTGCTTACTCACTAACAAAGAACAAGCTAAAGAATAAACAAAAATAGTGAATACATACTAATCCATTACTTAACTAAAAACAGAGTTAAACAAATTCAAAAATTTTGTTTTTGAAATAGTAAATTTAACTAAAGAGTTTTTCGAGATATTTTTAAGCAACGACAAAACGAATCAAAGTGCCGGAGAGATCTAGAAGGAATGTTAAAATGAATTCGCGAATGACATCAAAAACAAATGACAGAGATGGGATGGATCTTCTATCCTGCAGGGTTGTTAAGTTTATGAGTTTATCGATTATCTATTCTATACATATATTTATATGTATTTATATTCTTTATTCATAAGAAATTTTGGAATTTGAACTAAGGTTTGGTGAATACTAATTGACTTGGTAGGCCAATAATGGAACTCTGGAACTCGTTGGGTCCGTTGTACTATTGGTTGATAATTATCAAGTGAAAAGTACTGGTAACTAATACTGGTAGACCTGGTACCTAATACTAGTTTGTAACTTACAGAGTTGGGTTCTTAGTGATATCCGTTGGGAGTCGTTATAAAAATGAACTGTAAAAATATAACCTTCATGGCATTCTTTGGTCACTTGGTCAAGCCTTGAAAAACATTTTATTTTAAGGCGACCGAAGATGTTCAAAAGTCTTCTTAATGTCATATTCTTTCCAATATTCACAACTATCACTATACAAATTATTATAAATGTATTTTCGCTATCTTGTTGCCATATGGCAACATCCTACTTTGTGGACGTCTGCATCCTCTATGGTTGCAAGAATACATTTTTTTTGTTGGTCTTTAGAATAGTTTGAAGCTTTAGGAAAAATACGAAATTAATAAACTGAATATTTAAGTTAAAAGAAGAGAAGTCTACACGTTTTTTAATGGTATATCTTGACAAAGTAAAGCAAGAAGAAGCAGATGAAATTAGAGAACTTTTTAATTTGACTTTTTCTTTCAATTCAGATACTTTTTTTTTAATTTTTGCTGATGTAAATGAAATATTCAAATTTTCGTTATGCGTACAAAGTTTTATGTTTAAGTAATTATTACAGCCACAACGATGTGGTTGTGGTCTCATAGAAAAACACTCTAAAATACAGGGTCCGAGTATAAACATTAACAAATTTCTTATGGAATGTTGCTAATATAACCACATAGAAGCCTAGGATGTAAAATTTAAAATTTCAACTTTCCCCAGTAAAAACCTGTAGCGAAAGGGTTAACTATTATTTGTTACTTGGGTGGAAGTTTATTCTTTAATGTGAAACTAAACTATTTAAGCTTCAGAATCAGGATTTATCATTGCATGATTGATTAAGAAATCAGTCAATGTAAGAAAATATAACTGACATGCTCCTTTAAAATATTCTCTTGAAAATTAATTTTTATATGGTTAAATAAGATATTAGTCGATGTAGGAAAAGAACAGTCCTGGGCTGAACTTAGGCCCAGTGTCTCGTAATCAACCATGTGCAGTTTTCTGCCTGAGTGGAATTTAATGTATGAGTTATATTCCGATTTTGAACGACAATGAATTTGCCCTCTGAGGTTTGTCAGTGACTGCTGCGCGAGCAGCGATCGTAAGACTTGGTTCAATCGGTATTAGGATCTACGAAAATGTTCCAAGTTGACGTTAGTTTGCTTTGACTGACAGCTTAAACCGAAGCACATTCGCCGGCTCTTGTACAACAAGGAGTAGGGTCAACTCTTTCACTCCAGTTCCCCTGCTGCAAACGAAAAGTTCGGGGGTTGCGAGAGCCAGGCGCGTCTTGTTTCGCCATTAATTTATCACCAAGATCAATAAATCGATAAAAAAAACACTGCAATCGCTCATACATTTTATGAAATCAACAAATTGATCACATGTTTTCGGGCATAAATTTGTGTGCTCGCAATGGTGTGCGTGGTGGGAACAACAGGGAGCAATAAATAGTCAAGCGGAGGACCGGAAAACGAAAGGTTGGGAAAGCGAGAAGTCGAATGTATTGGTAGAACATAAAATATTTGGCGTACCGGTGGCAGACACGAGATAGTTAAGTAAATGAGGACGCATGGCCTGGACGAATTGGCGACTAGGAGTTGAAATGAGCTTAGGATAGGTGTGATGGGGCTGGAGAGAAATGAGCGGATATAAAGAATAGAGAGAACACAGGATACGAAAATAGAACGACGTCATTAAGCGCTCCAGTGCCTGCGAGCGGCAATGAAATAAACGCGGCTGTGTGTGTGTGCGTGCATGCGCACACTTTGTGAACGCTGTTGCGGAGGTGGGGGTGCATGGGCGAGGGTGCGCGCGTGTATGTGATTTATATTTGAATGACATTGCCACCAAACAGAATGTCATGCAGAGAAAAGCGCGTGCAGAATTGTGGCCAAGTGGCAGCCGAATGACTAAACTGCCAAACAGCCAGTCGGGCGGCCAAACGAACAGCCGTTGTGTCGACATTGTCTCACGCAATGCCTCATGTGTGAGTGTGTGCATGGAGGCTCACATGTACGTGTGTGTGTGTGTGTGCACTTTATGAAAAAAATTTTAATCGTTTTTGTTTTGCTTTTTCCCTATTTAGCCACAATTTCTTTGTATCTTTTAGCGTTGCTTGTGTGTTGGCTGCTATTCTTCCTTTTTTCCTTTTTTATTTTGAACAGATCTAATTGTTGTTATTGTGGCGGTGGATAGCACATGCGTGGTTGTTTTTTATAAATAGCCAAATTATTGTATAAAAAAGCGTGTTGAACAGTTTTAAAATAAAAAGCAAACAATTTCAATGCGATATACTAACTTTCTGTGTCACTGGCGCTAGCGCTGTGGCGTTCAGGCTGCTGCTGCTTCTGCTTCTTATTTGATTGATGCTGCTGCTGGGGCCGTAGTCTGGCCTGTGGAATTTGTTTTTACGTTTGTTGTTGGCGACAGGATCGCGTCAAGTGAGTTTAGTTTTTGTTGTCAAGTCGATTAAGATTTCTGCTTTCCTGTTGCTTGGCGGGAGGGCGTTTCGTGTTAGACAGGATTGCAAGCTGCTCCTGTTTCTGTCCCAGTGACGGTCGTCACCGACGATTGTTCGTGCGCCGATTTAAGGCACAAAAACAAATAAATCCAACAAAAATGAATTAGAGGCTCTGTTGAATTTAAGACATGGATGCTTCGCACATTGTTGCCGCTGTTGCATGGTTTTGTTCTCGTTGGGCTGGGTGTTGTTTCTAGGTGGTTTGTTGTTGATTAGGTAACGTGCTCGCCCGCCTCGCACAGCGAATATCTTTGAGATAGCTTTACAGCTGCTGCGGTTGCGTTGCCAATGTTGTTTTTGTTGTAGTTGTTACTAACAATATGTCGCACTCAAGGGGCTCCGAGTTGAAGCCGGCGTTCCAATCCTCTCGCACGCTGACTGGATATAGAAAGTGCGCACACAGTTGCTGCCAGCGGTATTGTTGTTGTTTTTTTTTACACAATTTTTATAAATATATTCGAATATTTTGTTTTGCTACGTTTGGTTACGATGTGTAATGCTCTGATTTCGGCAAATTTTCTTACCACTGACACTATTAGTAAAAACTGTGTTTGCACTTTTCCTGCGATTTAAAAAAAATTAGTTTAATTAAAATTTTTAGTAAATTAATTTTTTGTATTTTCTGTTGGCGTTACTCAAAACAATTATATTTGTATATTTTATTATTTTTGTATTCTTTTTTATAATTTCGGTTAACATTTCTTAGTTATTATTTATTTATTTTGTGAATATGTTTTTCAACGGTAGTCAATTGGTGCCGTTTCGCGTCTGAGCGCCCTGCGCGTTGGCTGGCTGTCTGGCTGGCTGGCAAGGGCGGCCGCTCCGTGTCGTCTTCGCTGCGACGCTGTGCGAAGTTTAACCAAAATTATTTCTTGGATTTTATTCGATTTGCGTTTATCGAAATTCTCGAACGAAAGTTGCGTTGAGTTCGGTTTTCTTTTCTATTGTATTTGTTGCTTTTCAATTTTTTTTATTATTATTTATGTTTTTCCTTTTGTTCTTGTGCCTTGCGTTGTATTCATTTATTTATTTATTTTTATTTTTATTTCGTTTTTTGTGTTGAAATTGTTCGAGGAGCTCACGAATCGTACGAAAAGTCGAAAACACACAAAAATTCAGTTAATTTTCATTTGTGCTATCCACCGTCGCCGTTGCCGTTGCCGTCGTCGCCGCGTCGCGTCTTCATCTTGGACGCTGCGCGCAATAAGAGTGTCATTCAAGGGTATTGCAAGGTCGAAGCGAATCGGCTGGCTGGTTACGCCGCTCGCGCGCCCGCCCGCCACCCCGTCGCAGCCGTGCTCGCGATTTCGGCCCCGAACACGGCCCCAACCCCAGCCCCAGCCTTTGCCACACAGCTGTCCGGTGCG
This sequence comes from Melieria crassipennis, assembly GCA_963668005.1. NCBI lineage: Eukaryota > Metazoa > Arthropoda > Insecta > Diptera > Ulidiidae > Melieria > Melieria crassipennis. The sequence goes on along the minus strand of OY764962.1, from coordinate 109,434,864 downwards.
ATGCCGTATGTTCTATTGTTCCAACGCCGCTCACGGTGCGGCGCTATGCTCAGCGTCACTCTGGCGCTCCGCTAAATCGCTTCGACTTCCACTCGCTCGATTACAGCGCATTGTGCGGCGTCGAGGTCTGCTCAGTGCGCCGAGCGCACAACTCGCGTGCGGCAATTATGTGTGGCAGACGCAGCCAAACTCGCCCACAGCCAGCCCGTCAGGTGGGTGGCGCAGTGCTGACGTTCGAATGGGCTGCAGATTAACTACTGCAGTTTCGCGTCGGCCGTTTACTTGTGTCTTTAGTCTCCCTCAGTTCGCCCGAAAAATCCACACAAAACAAATAGTTTCGATCACTTTTACTGGCTTTCTTTTCTTAGCGGAGCAGCCGGCATGTTCGCCAACGCTTATCGCCCGCTGCACACCAGCGACTCGGACGCTGTGCATTCATGAGCACTTGGACGCGCGATACCTCGCAGCTGTGGTCGCGATAACAAGAAATTCAACTGATTCATTGCAAACTTCAATTGCGATAGCTCGCGCTTAGCATTTGGCCTCGCGTCGCAGCAATGCACACACTATACTCTTCCCCACAGAGCCGCATGTAAAAATAGATACGAACACGACCGGTCGTCCTCTGTCGTTTTGCTTCCCCCTGTTTGACGACCCCCACCCAACGGGTGATTACTTTGATGATACTACTCTCGTCCTCATCGCACGGTGCGTGCACTCGCTCTTTTTCTCTCACTCGCTCTCCGCGCGGTTATCGTATGGCCGTATTTCTTTGCGTTTCGACAGTGGCGGGTTTTGTGAGGTGCGAAATTTTTAAAGTTTTTCACATCTTCAACATGTCGGTTGGATGTTTTGTATTAAATATTAAAAAAAATAAAAATATGTGAAAATGTATCATATATAGTTAAAAGCCGGATGTAGTTATCGACCGTTATTGCCGTATGTTCTTCTAAAAAGGCATTTAAAGAGTCAAACTGCATAACGGCACCTTTGAGCGCATCGTCTTCCTGTTCCATTCGCCATTTAATACCTTCATATCGCATTGCATTGAGTCGGGGTTTGTGGCAAATACCTTCGCCTCATGTAAGTTTACAACTTACAGACTTGTTTCACAGCAAGATTCTATTGTTTTTTCTTTAGTTCTACCTAACGACTTTTTAAAATTATCCGTAAATATTTAGCAACTGCTTGTCTCTGCCTGTCTGGTCTTTTTTGGTTTTTGTCAAGATGAACAAACGCGCAGAGGATACCCCTATTAATGCGAGGCATTGTGTTGGTTAACCCTTTCCGGAAATTTGGTCGATATATCGTACAATTAAAATAACATTTTTCTAGGAAATTTCATTTGATAGCGAGCGCACATTTCATGAAACGGTTTTTTCATATTTGTTAAGTAGGCTGTGCTTTATCATACTGTTTAGAAAAATAAATCATAGTGGTGGTGGTTACACAGTATTTGTTTGTTTTGTAAAACGTTCTTTGCAAGAAGTTGAGCAAGCAACAAGCGACGAAGCTTCTGCAGGGAAAATTTCAGGTTTGTAATATTTTTCAGTAACAAAAAATATAAAAATTTAAAAGTTTAAACATCAATTGATTTATAAAAGTTAATAAATTTAAAATTTTTTGAGTTTAAACATTTTTCCCGAGTCTTTAAAAAAATTGTACGATATATCGTACAATGGCACTTAAGTCAAATGTACGATATATCGTACAAATTTGAATTTGTACGATATATCGTACAAATGGACAGCAAAGGTTGCAAGTTATGTTTGCATTTTGTTTAAGTTATTGGTTTGGTAACAGATTTTTTGCTTTTGTATGCCTGCCACGCCCATTTGTAAACCACGTGGCTAAGAAAATTCGACTATTCGGCAATTTTCGATTACAAATAAGATTTACTAGACTATTTTTTGTTTTACTAGGCAGAAACGGGTTGTGTAAGGTTAGACATGCGTACCTGCCACTCCCACTACTATAAGAGAAATCGGCTATATTCAGTGCCTTTCTGTAAAACTGTATGAATTTTAATTTATTCTGTGTTTTATTGAGAGGAAAAAGGCTTTGCAACAACAACAATGGTTATATAATGCCGAATAAATGTGAAACAATGTTTACTATATATAATTTATATAACTTTCGATCACAATGAAATCACATTTTGATTTTTGTTGTTATAATTTATGTTTTCTATCAAAAAAATCAATTAATTGTTCATAAAACTTAAAAAACCGAAACCAAAAATTCGTCAATTTTTATTGATTTGCGGACCATTGTACGATATATCGACCAAATTTGATGAAGCTGTAATTCTCAACAAAAATAATTTTTTTGAAATTTTTTTGTATTTTATTGCTAAAAAGTCCAATAAGAGTCAATATTTTGAAGGAAAAATTTTTATCTCAAGAAATGTGGAAATTGACCGGAAAGGGTTAAGGAAGGATATATAGGTAAGAGAATAGGGTAAAGAGTGAAGTGGTTATGAACTCTTGTCTTGAACCCATCAAGATCATATTTAGGTGCTGGGAAAAGTATCTACAGGGAGACCATTCCACAATCGCGCAGTGCAGGTCAGAAATGAACTCTCTCTGTGGGCGCCAGTGTTCGAACGGGTTGCCCGGGCGAATACCCGGAGTGATGGCATTAGGGGATTCATCCCCTCTTAACAATTACCAAAGAAGTATTGGTATAATCTTATATGTGAACGATCTCCTCTATAACTTCGTATTAATCTTTTACAAATTCCTTATGCGAAAGACCTTATGCGAAAGCTCCGAAGTTGTGATTTTGTTGATCTCAATTCCGCTCATGGTCCACAGATTCCGTTTTCAATTACATACTGCACCGATTAAAATGCATACTAAAACAAAAGGAGCTTTGTTTGTTCGCTATACGAGGGAGACCTGCACTTTCATTATTTTATCTTTCGAAACTCATTATTTTTATTAAATTTCTAAAGGAGATAATTTTCTGTGAAAAAAAAACGGTTTTCCCTTAAATTAATTGATGAGGGATATATTAAAATATCCCAATATGCATGTTTTGCATTTATTATGAAAACATTTGCATTTCAAAGCATATATGTGATATACTTACTTATCCATTGGGAGCTATCAAAATTAATTTAGCACAAATAACTTAGGCAATGCCACAAAAAAGCGCGTTAATTCAGATTAATTTTGTAAATTTTTGCGGAAAAACTTTGGCATAAAAAAAGGGTTGCAAGTAGTTTAAATGTTGCCAGAGGTGTAATTTTTAAGTACCTTTGAAAAGTGAATACTAAAAGGAAGGCATATTTTGAGTATTTTTAAACACGCAAAAATAAAAAAACTTAACTTTACGAAACAACTTTCAAAATGTACATATAAACTTTTTGATCAAGAAAAAGGGGCAAAAGTCTCATGATTTTGAAGAAAAGTGTCAAAATAAGCCTATTTTTAAAAAGTCGGTGTCAGGTGGCATCGGTCTCCAGAAAGGGTCAATTTGACACTTTAGTCGCACAACGACAACACTGTTTACACCGTATCAAGTCTAGTATATAAGTATATGAGCAGTTTCCGCAGTGCATATGAAGTGCACTGAGTGATGTGAGTTATTTGAACCTTACCAAACAAAATGTATTGCTATACATACATGTTTAATTTTTATTGGCCTTCTTAAGCCTTTAATATTATTTTTGTTCTGTAGTTTTGACGTATTTGTGTTTAAAAGTATATCCGTCGACAGTATTTAAATTCACTTAATTTTACAATCACCCATGTTGTGTATCCCAAATCAGTGTTATGTCGATTTCGAACGGTGTGTTAGGAGTTTTTTGTAGTCAACTTTGTTGCTCTGAGGGGATTGCCATTTCCTGCTTTACTACTGAAAGGAAAGTGTTATTTATTTGGTGTATTTAAGTCAGGACTCGAACCTACCTTGTTCGTTGGACTGAGCACTGCAACATGACGGCCGGTAGATTTCTGAGTGAGATGATTATTTAAATAGCGACTAGTTGAAGCAAAGCTTCCACTGTTATCTCGTTGGAACTGCCACTGTAGAAAATTGATTACGCATACGTGCTCCGCGTGAAACGGCGCGGGCGAAGCCGAATGAAGTTCAGTCCAGCCGGTGTTTTGATTGTTTTGTTTACATTCCCTGGTCGCTCGTTGGCTGTTTTTAATATCTGTCGACTTGCGAGGAGCGAATTGCAGCAAAACGAGCTCTGAATCGGCTTCAATACGAGTGCGCGTGTTGACGGCATTTAGCAGCGGTGCCGGCTATCACCACGCACAATGCCTCAGTTTGTTGCTGGGCGCACACACTGCGGCCTAATAAACTGACCTACGGATAGTATCTGTTGAAGCAGAATTTGCCGTTGCTTGCGCAGCGGCACCGCTCCCAAATTCGCAATCGGCCGCTCACGACAGTCAACGAATTTATGTATTATGCTCAGCCGTATCGAAATGCTCTTCAACGCCTCTCGGTGGTTAATGTTTTCGTTGCTCTTTTCCTTTTGGCTTTTCATTCAACAGTTTTATGCGGAATATCGCTCGCAAAGCATGTGTCATCCGCGTGGCTGGCACCTCGGAAAAAGCGTCGTCGTTGACGTTGTCGTTGCCGTCTGTAAACTTTCGCTTTCGTTTGTGGTATGAGATGCGAGCTGCGCAAGTTTCGTCGTTGCTCACTGGCAGCTCTGCAGCCAGCTGCCCAACCAGCGATACGGCCAATTATGCAAATGCACGTGCCGTTGACTTCCAAAAGCGGCTGTCTGACAGCTTTCCCGATGGCGTTACGTTGGGATGTAATGGGTCTTCCAGCACGTGTCAGGCACATTCCGAGTCGGCGGCGCGCCAAATACGCGTAAGTACAAAGCAACATAATTGTGTATACATAAAACGGTACTACGGGACTTTTCCATTCGGAACCATTCCGAGTGGGCGTTAAAAGTTTGCTGGGAATGGGTTCATTGTAAGCCTTCCGTGGCAGGCGGCGTTTCGCTTTATCCAAACTACTTGTCTCAGGCTGTCTCTCCTTGAATTTCGTTGAATGTCAGAACAGCTATTATTCCTTACATAATGCTCAATTCTCAAGTTAGTATATTCAGTGTTCTATTGATTCTCCGCTTGAGCTAATCCACCTGGTGAACTATTTTCGCGCACACCAGACTTTGTTGTGAATTTCAACAACTTTGGAGTTTCGCCACGGCGTCGATAAGGGTGTGCAGCGCTATGGCGTAGCGAATTAACAAACCACAACTGTCTTATCGACTGGGCGGGTTGGCGGTCGTGAGTGCAGTGCAGAATGTAAATGTAGAACACGTTAAGCAGGGTGGGTACTAAAGACGTAAAATGAGACAGACTTTTTAATACGATAGATATATGTAGATCTAGATTTGGAACCAAATATTAGTCACCACAAAGATACAAACTAGATAAAGCGGGGAGTCACACTACATTTTGGTGGGCTGTGTACATTGTTGCATTGGGAAAAAAACATGTAATACAAAAATTGCTATTTCCCAAAAGATTACTCGATTATTAACTTTTGTTTTAAAAATGTTTAAACTTTAACCGAAGCATTTAAATTGATGAACCAAGTTTATGGTGATGATTGTTTTTACCGTGGTGGAGTTCGTAAGTGGTAAATGCGATTTTAAAACGTGTTAGCCAACTGAATTACCGCTCATAAAAACTGGGCGGTAATTCAAAAAGATAAGCCAAAGTCTTCATTGAAATTCTTGAAATTGGATTTAACCTTCGCTTTACTTTACTTATGTTTAATATTTGCCAGAGTATTTAGCTATGATTTCGAATCAAGGACCGTACCGGTTATGGTTTTAATCAAATAGGTCAGATTTTAACTGTTATCTTTAAACTTTTATTTTACCCTACAAAAATAAAAGTTATTTGTTGCCTCTTTATCATTTCAGGCAAAAATTACTGTTATTTTTTACTTTTATTTTATCAGTCAAAAATAACAGTTATTTTGGGACTTTTATTTTTTTGGTCAAATCTATTAGGCAATTTGAATTTTTTCAAAGGCCGTTTGACCGACTAAAAAACTATTGACAACATTTTTTCGTCGCACAAGTCTTAAATCTCAAAATGTGCGGTCTGCTGAGACAAAAAAAATGGTATGAAAATTGTAAAATAACAGTTATTTTCGGTCCCTGTTTCGAATAACTGCACAAATTTGAAGGTAATTTTCAATAACGTGAAAAATATTTTTTTTTTTAGAAATTTGTTTGTTTGATGGCGCTTTCGCTGCCATTTTGAATAAAACTCACAAAAAATGTTTTTTGCGTACCTCATTAGGTGTTCAATAAAACCTCTGGAAAGAAATTTTCTAATATTTTCCATAGTTGTAAAATAAATCATTAAAGCTAGGCCCTTTTCGAAAAACGAACTATCGCCAGAGGAAGATACTAAATACTGAGGCATGAAAAAATGTATATATTATTATACCTTTTTTGTTAGTTTACATGCAAAAATTTACCATATCCATTTTCATCACTTTTCATACTTTTTCCTTAAAAAATTAGGGGCCTCAAAATATGCAAAGCTTTTATTTTTTTCTTTTATTCTTTTTGTTGTTTGCTTGTATTTCAGACTATAAATGGAACATCTAAAAGAGCATATTTTGAGGAATTTTAAGAATATTTTAAGGAAAAAGTATGAAAAGTGTTGAAAATGGATATGGTAAATTTTTGCTATTATTTCGATGCGAATGTATATTCCGCCAAATAATTTGGCTGCGCTGTATTGCTTGATGTGTCGGCTTTCATTATACACCAAATCGTTAACTGATTTACAAAAATGTGTATGTTTTTGACCATCAAAGAAAACGCCTTAAAATTCTATACTTTCCGACTTTGAGGTCCAATTACCGCGGCATTTCAAAACTTATAAAAATAAGTTGCATCGGAAAAGAAGCCGTGTGGTGTTGTTTATGCGATAATGTAAAAATCATGTCAATCGGTTTTTTGGTTTAGAAATTACGATCAAAAATATGAAAAAGTAGAGGAAAAACTGAAAAAATGACATGGTACCTATATCTCACTAACTAGAGCTGCTAGAAAAAATCTGAAGATAGATTCGAAATCAGTGCACCCAAATTAGTAAGAAACAGTAGAAAAACTCCATGCAACAGAAAACAAGTGTTTTTTGTTGTCCTGTGTTACAAATTGTCCCGATTCGAAATATAAAAATATGAATAACTTTTGAGAAGAAGCAGATCGGATTTCAAATCCAACGGATTTTGCACCTATAATCATCACCAAATACAACCCCGATTACAGTTTTCGTCGACATTTTTGTGCAACCTTTCGATGCTTCCTGCCTACCGTGTAATACAGTCGAACTTCCCTATAGTGAACTTCTATATAATGAAGTTATCCGTATAATGAATTAATTTCAAAGACACAGCTTTATCGTTCTATTCGAAGTGCATTGTGATCTCCTTACAATGAATTTCCATATAGTGAATATTTCTCTACAATGAATAAATTGTTTAGTTGTAAACTTCGCTTTCCTTCGTTTTTTGTCTCCATATAATGAATTTGTCCATATTATTTTCTGTCACGTATATTAACAACACTGAATACCGAAAAAAGTAAAACATATTTAGGGGAACCCCAGAAGAAATGGCCAGTGAAGAAGAATTGGCGGATGCGGTGTTACCTACATTGGGACGAATTTCTGCTTCTGTTGATATCTTCGAACCTTTGTGGACGTACCGAATAATGTTTTTAAGTCTCTAAATGTATTAGAAGGCTTTGTTGAGGAAGAAAAGTGGAACTAAAATACCTCATTATTTAAAAAAAAAGATGAAAAAAATCATAATTTCTATATAATTAAGTTTCTGTATAATGAAGCATTTTTCTGGGCCTTTGCGAATTCATTATAGGGAAGTTCGACTGTAATTGAACTGTTACCGCTCTATCGATATGATTCGAAAGTGCTGCGTTAGCAGCGTTGAAGTGTTTATTAAGTTGTGCTGCGTAATCGGATATTCAGTTCTTCGTTGGCGTTCTGTTAGAGCGGGTGTTGATCGTGCAACGGTTATCGATCGTTTTAAACAAAAACAAAACTCTGCGCGTGTGCCTGAGTTTGAGTGGTTTGCAGTTGTTGAGTGATTTCGGAATTTTTGGTGGTTTGAAGTTCGAAGTGTGCGTGAAAACTTTGAGTCGGTTTTGCAGCAACGACGAACCGGGGCAAGATCGTGCCAAACACGAATGTGTTCGGCCGAAGTGAAGCAGTTGTCATTGTCATAGCTACACGTTTGTTTGGGGCTCAACGTGGAATGGTTTGAGTGAAGTTTCGTTTCTTAGCAATGCAAAAATAAAGTGACGAATTGAAAATGTAAACATTGTTTGGCAACTAATAACTACTTGACTTAAAATTCCAAATTCATATTTGTGTTTTCGATAAATAAATAAACCAATATGTTGAATTAAAGCGGAAAGAATGCGTAAATATTAAAAACGGTTAATTTGTGGTTTCAATATTTCTATCCAAGACATGATTCACAGTTTGATGGAACATTTGAAGCATAATCACTAACCCGATTAATCACAAAAAATCTGCAGACAAATCGGAAAAGCGCATGAAAAGCGCGAATCTTATTTTTACAACGCGTAAAAACGCTTCTCTATGTGTTTTGGTCAATTGTCGTTACGTGTGTAATAAAAAAATATACATATAATATATTAAAAGTAATTCAGAAGTGGTTTTTATTTTAAAATCAAACTTAAGAAAACAAACATTAAAAAAATCAACAAAACGGCGTTGTGTCTTGGACAAAGGTTCGTAATTAAGTGTTAAATAAATTTGTGAAATCTTTAAAAACTTTGCTTTAGAAAACTTCTTGTTTTAAAACTTTTTTAGAAAGTATACATGTTTTTTCTAATTGGCTGTTGATTTTTTTTTTAACTTTCGTCGATACAATCAGTGTCGGATAAAACATTTGCAACTTAAATACTTTTTTCATTGTTCAATGAATGGAAACATTACAGTTTTTAGTGTGTTTCTACAAATAGTTATGTGGTTCCATTTTATATGCAATACAACAGAGAGGGTTCAAGCTCAAAGGGTTTAAGGGTTAGAGTTTAAGAAGCCTGTTATAGAGGTCTACATACCACAGGATGTATATCTCTTAGTCATATACAGTCAGTTTTGCTTGTTTATTTACCCAGACAGATAGGAAATGTTCAGGCATTTCTAGCTCCCAATTCAACTCCAGCTTTAATTATTGTGTAAACTACAACTTGTTTCCACTTTGAAGTGGATAATGCTCGGTTTAAGCCACACTCTCAGCAAAAAACGCTGTTATTTTCAGTTAAACTGATCGGACGATCCCAAACATTAATCTTCGCACCAATAACTTGTTCGAGACGCTTGAACCTATTGATTAAAATCACTATAGTTGTACTAGAAGTCGATCGATGATGACCAAAAGCAATACGAATCTTACTAACCGTGTTTGCAATATTTCCAAAAAGTTTTCTTTTTGGTTGTTTATGGTTTTAATGAGTTGTGCGAATGTTTACCAATTCCATATTTGAATCATTTGGTGAGGAGCGTCAGACTTTTTGTCTTATATTTTGTGCTCACTTTTATCTTAAATGAAATCTTTTCGCTTGGATTGATTTTGCAAATATGTGTATTTTTGCAATATTTTGCCCATATATATTATGATGACTCAATTAACATTTAAATTTCATACCATTGTTTATGTTACATTCTAAGGCCAAATGTTTTAATAGGCTTGAGCCGATTTGTTTTCAATGGCAATTTGGTAGTTTAGAGTTAAATTAATTGGCCACTTTTGAAGCAGACTTTCGACAATTTTTCATATAATACTGGAGTTCTCGCTATCAGCTGTTATCACAAGCTTTGCGAATTACCTCACGGTGTGTTATGACTCTTTGATATCTGAACAATTTTCAATTGGTATCAACACTTGAACTAAGAAATCAGCTAAAAACTTGATAAGAATCTTGAAGTTTAAAAATAAAATTTGTTGTATTGCAGTTAAAAAATTTGGAAATATCAATACAAAAATATTAAAAAATGCCAAACTAAGGTTTCGAGGCTGATCTGAAGACAAGAAAACACACAACTTAAGCTTCCTTCACACTCGCATTGGTCTGTTAGAACGACAAAATATTCCTAAAAAATATTTGTAAGGAAAAAAGGACTTAAACTAGGAATTACTGTTCAAATTTAAAGAAATATTTTGTTTCTTGTCTTAGTTATTTTACTTTAACTTAGTCCACATAAATAAATAAACTTTGACACAACAAAATTGTGTGCTTACATACATATTAGGGATTGCAATCTCGAGATTCCGAATCCCAAAATCTCGGAAACCCGGACAGTTTTGGTCCCAAAAAATCCCGCGATTAATTTCTTTCAAAACATCTTTCGAAACATAAAAATAGCTTACGTTTTGCTTTTGTCACCTTAATTTCTAAAAAGGCAAATAAATAAATTGCATACTGCCTGTGACGTTTGGATAAGTTTCAATGCAAGAATAGCTCTATGTGAGTATGGGTACTTTGTACAAATTTGTACAAACTAGCTTTGTTTGGGTACTTTTCTATTAAAAATTTATCAGTAGCTTAAATCAGGAGACTAAGCAAACTTACGCTCCCAAAAATGAAATCATCCAAAATGTAAACAAATAGACATTTTTAAAAACTTGTAAATTAGAAGGTTAAAGAAAGAAGAAGCTGATATAATAGTTTCATTTGAGGCTTAAAGCTATAGTTATACCTATATTGAATTATTGATATTATTCACACCGAATTTAAATTAATTTGACATGACGGAAACCGTGGCCAAAGCTTTCAAACAGTATATGAATTTACATACGATTTCGTCTATTAGTATTGAACTAGAGATATGCTTTTTATCAGCATTTTTATGGTATTATTTTTTGTTGTTTGTCTTGAATATTTTGTTCTTAGTTAAAGAATACAAAAATGTATTTAATACGAAAACAAAATTATTTGATTAAAAAAGACGTCTGATTTAGTTCCTCAAAATAATATATTTAATCCCGAAACCCGTGATCCCGAGACTGCGATTTTCAGTCCCGAAAATCTCGGTATTGTAAGACTGTCCCGGAATTGCAATCTCCAATACATACACACATATGTATATATCACATTCACCCGAGTGGTGACCAAATACTGAGACTGACAAATTTTACTGACGCTTAAGCTTTTCTTTTTCTTTCTTTCTTTTGACCGCCCCTGACGCAATGCCTAGCGGCGGTTCCAGGGGGGAACAATAGGAGGTGGTTTTAGTGTGTTAAACCCAGGCTTTCGATGCTTTCCACCTCTATGTGATTCACGCGACCTTACTCGTACTTAGCGAACTGTCCAATGCCCCAACAAATCACGTAGGTGCGTGATGTTAACTAAAACAATAACATCGCTGATGCACCGGTCAAGTTGCAATCGTCAACAGAATCAGCTTGATTTCGAAAGAAATAAATGACAAATACTTCTTGACATCTGATTATTATAGAAAATATGATTACAAAGGTATTACAAAAGAGCATTTCGTTTAATGATAATGCTACAAATTTATAAAAATTATTTATAATTTTTCAACTAAACTTCTACTAAAGATCACATCGGCGAGTCAGGGGTGAGAATTGCTGTTGCACGGTGTCAGATAGTTTGAAATTCGCTTCAATGTCGATATGACATGAATCAGTTTTTATTGTTTTTAATTGTAGCCAATTTGAGCCTAAAGTGTGAAAAAATCACATCGAATTAATTATTCTATTTGCCAACTTAAGTATTTATTGACGTCGCGTGGATAGTTTATTGACGTGGGAACTAATTTTGCGTGTGATTGTGTCGATTCTAAGAAGGTATTGAACTGGAAATAATATAATCAGAAAAAATCAACGCTGTGACACTTTGCGCCACATATTTTTTCTTCCTTATCTCTTTCTGAACTTTGGACAAAGGATTGAAAATGGATCACTGCTCGCATGAAAGTCCATAAGCGACAGACTGTAACAACTCTTGTAATCTCTTTAGTTATCTCTAAATTGCTAGGAAATAAATCGATCCATGAAAAATATGTTTTAACCATTGCATTGCACAATCAACAATGAATTGAGATTAGTTTCTGATTATTGTTTTTACATAAACGATTTTATTTAACCCTTAACCCTCTGGTGTCCAAGACCGAGCCATGCCTCCTGCATTGAACGATGAAGCTACAGCAAACAAAGTGTTCGACGCGAAAGTTGGAAGTCGACAGTGAAGAGGGAGAAATGACCAAGTTGAGGACGTCCTATTATCTCTTGATGTGACCAACTGAAGAAGGCGCGCGCAAAGCAGAGGCACCTGAAGAGAACAACCCTAATCGGGTTGCAACATATTTCCATTAGTCCGAACTGGCACTACCAGTGGTGTTGTTGATGCGTTAGTATAGCTGCTGGATATAAAAATCTGCTGCGAGCTGGTGCAACAGATTAGAGTGGGAAAGGATAGGAGAATTTGACTGGATTATACTGAAGAGATGAGAAACAATTAGAAAGAAAAAAATTGGAAATTTAGAAAAGTGCAAGATTAAGCCAGGTAGGAATCGAACCTACGACCTTTGGGATGGAAAGCCCAGGCTGGGCTAATGAAACGGTCCGCCTAGATGCGGTTTAACTTAAACAACGCCTAGAAAGTGGTTCAGTTTTAAATTCAGAACCCGAAGTGATTTTATTATTGAAATAGAAAAATATAGGTTTTACTAATGTCCGACAGTTTGGAATTTTATCTGTTCGACTTGTTTCTCAATGACGGGAGCGCAGCTGGATGGCATACTTTGGCTGAAATTGTTTGCATATGGTCGGTAATCTCTTCCATTGGCATAGAAGAAAGGTGACTGCGGCCATAAATTAAACTGAACGATTCAATGGGTCTCGTTTTATTCAGTGGAGCGACGGCTTTTGTGGTTTGCTCAACAAAATTCACAACTTGCTGAACATTTTTCCCACGATTCCATTGCTATATCCGGTGCCTACAATCTCTGACTTTTTGACCACATTGCAACCGTTGCTATGCTTAAATTTTGAATTTGCTTCAGAATATCAAAAAGAGACAATTGTCACCAAGTTACGGTTGCCAGAATGGGACAGAGTTCCAATTGGCCCCACCAAAAAAAGTAAGGAAGTATTTTATATTTCGGCGGCCCTTTTAATCACTTTGGATCTTACGTCGTGCTGTTTGTAAGTTAAGCTCTTTTCCTTAGAAATTTAGGCAATTTTTTTCTTCTACACACAACAACAGAACACTTATAAATTGAGCGCGATTTGAACGATTAATTCTGGGTGTAATTATGAAGAATGAAATTTAATTGTTTGTAAACGAACACCAAAATGTAGGAAATATTAAAATGTCATGGAATATTGTTTTTATTTCTGATGGTTGCAATTGGATACTGATAAACGATTTTACTCAAAAGGTTTCGGTGCCAAGCGTTGCCAAGGTGCCAAGGGTGACTTCAATGGGTGTCAGTTGTACATGTGGCACATAAACCATTTTTGCAGCGACGCGTGTCTTGAAAGCTGAGTGCGCTCAATGTAAACAAAACTTTTGCTTAGCGCGGTAAATTTTAGCTCAGTGCGCCGTTGTGCGTCGAAATAATTGTCGCTTGTCGGAGTTGTCGTTCAGTCGGACGGTTTGTTACATTGAATCGTGGATAAAGTATGAAATTGAATTTTGATGTTTGAAATTTATTGAATTGGTTTAGTTTCATATTCCAATTAATGCAAATTTATTACACTTTTATTTTCTTGCAGATGACCATGGAGTATGAAGATGTTTTGTATGGTAAATTTAGGATATCGCCATCAATTCAAATTATTATGAAGACCAAACCGTTTTTGCGTTTGAAGGAAATACAGCAGTTGGGCTTTTTGGCGGTCATTTATGGTGCAACCTATAAACGTTTCGACCATTGCGTTGGGTAAGTTTTGAATAATATTCCAGTAAACTTTCGTCGACATGTAATCATAAGTTTATCTCAAGACTCTGAATTTTGTTATTATGGCAGACATTTTTTTTCTTCAATGCTTCAAAAATTATTCACCACACCTAAAAGTAGTGAATTCGAACTATCACTCTGAGAGTGAAGTAACTATCTGTTTGGGAAAAACTGACTGTGTGGAATCAACATACAATTCTGGATTTCTTCCACCCAACTATGAATTCCAACATCGTAAATCGCTGCGCAGAGACAAAATATAGTTTCAGGCCTCATTGGTACTGTTGTACATCTTTTTACCCACAAATAAAAGCACCGGGTTTGTTACAACTTACGTGTTCCCAGCATAATTTTCATAAAAATTTGAATTCTTAAACATGCATCATTGCTTTCTCATTCGCAGGACGTATTATCAGGCGCATCGCATGCTGGACGCCTTGGAGCGAAATTCTGCTTGGATAGCAGCTGATGGCAAGTGGAAACTGCATCGTTTAGCTGTCGAGGTAAAGTTGGCGACACGGCATCAGTCGAACGATTAAGAGAATTTATGTGGTCCGATCGTTACAGATAGCCGCTCTGTTGCACGATACCGGCCATGGCCCATACTCGCACACCTGGGAGCGGGTTTTCCCTGGTTATAATGTAAGTTCGTTGCTGAATCGCTGCCTGCATTAATTCTGATTTTGCGCCTTACCTTTCCACACCTTAGCACGAGGAGATGAGTGGTCTGTGCGTGAAGTACATTTTCGATCACCTAGAAACGGACGATGCCGAACTGCTCGAGCTGCAACGGGACAACTATGGCGTTCAGCTGATACGAGCCATAATAGTGGGCGCCATTCCGGCCGAGTTTCCCGACAAATACAAGTTTCTGTTCGAGGTGAGTGGAGGCGGTAGGAAGACGTATCTAAGACCTAAGACAACTGAGCTTTAAATTTCCACAGATTGTCCATAACACACAGTGCCAGCTGGACGTCGATAAGCTGGACTACCTGCTACGGGATTATCACTATTTGGATGACAGCAACCGCGATCAGAGTATACAGTTAATTTTTGAAGGTGCGAGTTCAAATAATTTCTCTGAAATATTTGCCTAATGTGTGTTCTCTGTTTAACACTAAAGGTGCGGGTGTTCTAAAGCCAGACGGATACTTAAATTTTGATGACATATTCCAGAGTAATGCACAGCTGTACGTGACATTTGCTTAAGTTTTGCTTAGTTTGTGTTTCTCTATACGCAGATGCTAGGGTGAGCGCCGATGGCAGACACATCGAGTATCGCTACGAAGACTACGACAAAATTTATGCACTGTTTGTGGCTCGCTTCAACTATCACCGAAAGTACTATCGACATCCGCTGAATGTGATGTGCGACATGCTGCTGGCCGAAGCGGTAAAGCGATGCAATAAGACGGTGTGTGGCAAACTGCTGCAGGCGATCGATGCCAGCGATATGGAAGCGTTCTGCAAGTTGACTGACAATAATTTGATGGATTTAATCGAAGACGATGCCTGGTGCAAATACCTGATCAAGCCTAGCCAACTGCAGATAATCGAATCGAATTGTAATAAATCTGCTCAAACGAGCGAAACGCAAACTGTGGTTAAGCTGGCGTGTGCCAAACTGCGAGGTGCCGGCAGAGAAATGCCACTGGACGGCAAATTTCATTTTTACGGCGACATCAGCAGGTAAGAAACACATCTTCATTATGTATGTAGCGAACTATAATCTCTAAATTTTTGTTGCAGAAAAAAGAAGATTGTGCGGGATACAGAAAAATATACAGTAAAAGCATCGTACGCCATGAAGAATTAGCAAATATGCTGCTTAAAATTACTATATATGAATATATATGGGTGTATCCAGCTTGATGCATTTACTTATAAGAGTACACAATGCTGAATATATGTTTGCAAAGATTTATTATAGGCAGATAAACTCAGGAATATTTTTCAGAAAATTGGTTTTCCATAAAGTATGTAAACGTAAGAATATGAGGCGAAATGCTCGAACATTTTATAAGTTCGAGCATAAGTAAAAATTATCGAATTTGCGGTTTAGAAAATAAGTTTCACTTGATTCATTTCATTTCATTTTAAGCAATTCGAATAAGCTATGAGGTATGGAGTGCCCATTTTGTTAATCTATATTAAAAAGTACTTACCGTAATTTTTAAGTGCTTTTGCTTTTGTTTGTCTCAGCATTATTCATATCAAATTTCATTCCGAATTTTTAACTTTGTCAATCACTGTGGTGCCTACTGGACAGCTGAAAGGACAGCTGCACATGGTTGCATCGATTGTTTTTAAATGTACCTCTCTATACTGTAATGGATTCTATGTGTTGGGAAGTTACCAACAAAGCATCAAAGTATTATATCGAATGAGATTTCGAATAATTATATCTTGTTCAACTTTTTGGTTCCTTTGAATGAACTTTATGGTGGAAGTTTTGTAACAAATATTCAAGTTTTGTGTTCAAAATGTATGTATTTATTGTTAACTACCAAATCGTCACATCACACTCGCATGCATCAGAAATTCGCATTGTTAGTTTTTTGTTTCACATGACATGTTTATTATTTATTACATAATTTCTGTGCTCAATTTCAACTGTTTCATTTGGATCACATTGCAAGATGTTTCGCCATTGCTTCTATGAGTTACATATAATAAGTTTAATTATCTACGAATCCAGCTAAGAATTACAAATGATAATTCACTTGTCTAACCATTAGTTTTAAGTTAAGAATTAAACGTAAACGTGTGTGTATCGTGAAAGTCGAAACTTAAATAAAGCATAACAAAAAACTGAAACAAGTCGCGAAGTATTCAATACAATTAACATAATAATAATAATTATAATAATACATAATAGACAGTAAAATTACAAAATTTACAATTGTGTCACATGTTTATGCGCCACACTGCAGCGCTTGCCCGCCCGCCCGCCCACTTTCACTGGTAGATACTGCAATAACTGCAATAATAACAACAACAACAATGAATAATTTAAGGATGTGCAATAATCTTTTGCGGCATATGTGCGGCCAGATATTGTTTGTGTAATCGCTGACGGCAAAACTGATAGAATTCGATTTCGTTGGTAAAGTTGCGCCGGACAATGTCCTTCACCGTCTCGCTGACCGGTGGTTTAAAGTTGTTCTTGTTGATTTTGGTGAGATATTCGGCGCTGGCTGAAATCAAAAACACAATTTAGTGAAATAAAAAAAAATAGTCTGTCTTGTATAACAAATCAATCAAATAAGTGTTTACAGGTGACGCAAAATGCATTTAAGAAAGGCTGGAAGACTGAATTCAATTAATTTTGATTGAAGTAAAAATTATTTTTAAAGTTTAAATTTAATAGATTTTTGGAAATAATTTAAAATTAAATCTTAAAAACGTGCACTTTTCAGTGTAGATATTTATAGACATTTATTTTGAAATAAATAAAAATAATAAAAAAAACGAAGATTTCGAAAAAAATTTTAACGAAAATAATGAAAAAAATGTCTTAAAAAAAATGTAATTCAAATGATTTCACATACAAAAATACCTCAAATTATTATTGAACGGTATTGAGTATTGCGAAAATAAGTAAAATGAAGAAATGAAATATTAAATATTCTAAAATAAATATTCTATAAATTTCGTTCGTTCGGGTTTTCTCCTCAGTATGTTTTGTAATATTGTTTGTTTCTTAAATACATATTTAAATATTTGAAACAAAACATTTTGTGGATTTTCGAAAATAAGAACTTTAAAGTAACTTAAGTTACTTTGTAGTAACTTTATAATAATATATTATATAATAATATATATATATATATATATATATTTTTTATATATATATAATTATATAATAATATATAATATAATTTATAAGCGAGCCAGAAACAACAAAAGAGCGTGTGTTTACTTTTTCTGTCTGTTTCGAAGAAAAACTCGACGAGGATTACTTCTCAATATCACCAAAACTTGTGAATGTTTTCATAGTTATTGGTAGAATTTTTGATTTATTATTAATTTTGGCTGTCATTGTAGTTCATCTAGTTTTTGATTTCAAACTTGATATGTATTGAAGTTGGAGGCCACTTCATAACCTAACCTAATTATTTACTAATTTATATTTAGTGCTTATTTATACTTTACGTTTTCAGATGTTCATATGTATGTCTAACGTTCTTCTAAATAAAAAACATATACATACTTGAAACTTATTAGACAACTCATTCAAGCATGTCATTATGAGTCTTTTTGCCCGCATTTATTTAGTATTTTAGCTATTATTTTAACTGTTGTGATTGCTATTAGGTCCATTCCTGTGGAACGTAATTGTTAAATTGCTAATAGATAAATTAATCCTTTTTTGAAATTCTACCAATGAATGTTGGCATCAGTGCGAGATCATTCTAAATGTTCTGCCTGTGGTCATGGGCAGCTTTGTGCAAGGTGCGTTTCAAAGTAAACCAACATACCGATTTATTGAATTCAAAATATGTAGACCCCTTTCTTCAATATAGCGATTTGCATTATCTAAAAGCATGCTCAATGAGTGTTTTAGATCGTCGGTACCTGCCTTTTGGATAGCTTCTATGTCCACATGGGCAGATATATTTTACCAAAGACGTAAAAGTCGCACTGCGTCAAATGGGAAGTGTGGAATGGACAACGCAATCTTTAGTCAAAAAATCGGTCACAAGTGTTTATCAATGAGATTCCATCAGTCAATTTGTAAAGAACAAAGCATGTACACACTAATCGATAGTTACATTTTTAGTTAAAATGTAACAAATTGATGTTTTGCAAATCTTTAAATAAAATTTCAAGAACATGAATGAAGATTTTGGCTGATCTTTGATGAATTTATGAATAGTTTTAATGGATTCTGCGGTGATAGCGGAGGTTGGTTGGCCAACGAGTGTGGTCATCATTTATGTCCGCATGACAGTTTTTTAATGAACTCTCTAATTACTACGCTTCAAGTTAACCCATTGCTGCAGGGTACCAGTTCCGCCCATACGATTTTGATAAATTTTCATACACGACCTAGAAGTGACCCAAAATGATCAGAAACAATTCCAGCTTTATATCTCTGCAAGTTGCTGAGATATTCATAAAGTATTTTGTACCCATTACGCAGCAATTGTAGCTTTTTTCCATACTTCGTGAAGTGATCTGCTAAACACGTGAACAAAAGTTGTATTTTTTACAGGTGAGTTAGGAGGCAGATTTTTGTGAAGCTCTCAGGCCACTACGTTTCGCCACTTTTCCACCTCCGGAAAATTCACGATTTTTGGAGTCTGGTAACTCTAGCTAGATGGCGAAATTTTAGGGTGACCTTCACTAGGTTAAGGTAGTTCCATCTTTACCCTAACTATCCCTATCAATGGTTTTGCGAGATCTCAAACATTGAGTTTCTTGTGATTTTTTTTTAAATCAATTTTCATGGGTAAAATTTTACCCATTAGGCGGCAATGGGTTAACCAAAGGCTATGAAATTTTGACTGGACATCGGAAAAGCATGTATCTTTCCAAAGCACTATGTGCCCTATGAAAAAATCCTAGGATTTCAAAAGTCCTTTTCGCATCTTTTCAACGGCATATTTCAGAACATAGATCACATGACACCCAGATTCTTTGTTAAGCCTTTGTTAAGAATTACTACCGGACTGGACTGGGAGTTCTCCGCACAGGTGGTTATGTTCACATTTATACGCACGGATCCAAGCTGCTTGGCAAGGTGGGCTGTGGTTTTTACTTCCAAGAATTAAATCTAAATCTGAAACTAAGGCTGACAGATTAGTGTTCCAGGCCGAGTAATTTGCACAGCAATCTGCCCAGCTTTCAATTGGCTTAGGTTAAGCGGGCAATCAGCACGAGATATCCTGATACTATTGGACTCTGAATTCACTCTCGAGGCTTGCATATTGTAACCAATCAAAAGCTTTCAATATGTTCCTCACTTTTCTCGAATTTTCAATACTCTTCTTACAAATTCTATTTAGAACAAAAAGTTTGATGAGATTTTTGGTGGCCCATTGTCAATCAAGACGATTTTGCTTGCACAAATCACCTCCAGCTTAAAGTCTCTCTATGGTACTTACTGTCGTAGATCTCTCGCACGCCCTGAAAAAAGCGCGGCACATATTTCTCCAACACCGACAGCGTCGTATTCAAATCTTCCAAAACGCCCACCACCGCATATTGCGTTTCGACAGCGTGTTTTGCACGTTCCAGCGCGCCAACGGTGTTGAACGGCCTAACAGAGAGGGAGGGGGAGAGAAACATTCGAATAAGCTGTCGAGCACGCGCATGCCACTGCAAGCAACTTACGTGCATTCGTAGGCGTGGCCGCAGAAGAAAAGACTCTGTCGCCGATGATCGCCAATGCCTTCGACGGTGACGCCCTGCGTGTAGGTGCACTCCTGATCGCCGGACAGCACGCAGGTCTCAAAGTCCTTCTTCAGCCATGCGGGATGCGGCAGCGGCAGATCGGGAAAGGCGGCCTTGCGCTCGACAAAATACCAGGGCGCGCGCACGTAGTAGAACCAGCTGATGACGCGCTCGATGGGATCGCGCACAACGTTGATGTAGATGGGCGAGGGCAGGTTGAACTTGGTGAAGTTCGTGTAGCAGACGTGCTTGATGAAGACGGACGGCTCGGGCAGATCGGTAATCACTTCGGCCAGCTCCTGCTGCTGATCCTCGGCCAGGCGTATCGTTTCCACCTTCTGCACAGCGTCGCGATGGAACTGGAAATTGTTGCGTTCGGATAGGCGGCGCAAGAGTTCCATAAACGTTTGGCTGCCAACCTTGGGAACGCGATTGAAGAAGATCAGATTGAGGTGCGCCTTTCGCGTGTTATTCAGCTCTAGCACATTGAGGGACTGCATCTGCGAAGGGAAAAATTGCATAGAGCGTGTCAGTATCTCAAATGAAGTTGGACATTTGATGGAAAATCAAATGACAATTGGTTGCCTATAGTTCAGCGCATACCTCGACGTTCCGTGGTGTGCATGGTTTTGTTGTTGTATAGCATATTTCGCTGTAAGAGTCAGACATGTGCTTTGAATAATAGGAGAGCAAAAGCGAATTTTTGCGTTCATAAAAATTTTATTACACAATATTAAATGAAGAACTTTGAGTTTTACATGCTAAAGATTATATATTTTTATTTGTACTCGTGCAGTCCTAAAGCCAGATACTGTTTGTAGAGGCGCTGCTTGCAAAAGTGATAGAAATCGTATTCGTGCGTGAAATTTCGACGAATCATCTCCTTGACATCCTCGTCGATTTTCGGTTTGCGATTGTTTTTGTTGCGATTTCGAAGTTGCTCATTGTGCGCTGTTGGAAGAAATTATTTGTTCTTAAATAGGCGACAAGGAAACAACCTGCTGAGAGAATTGTGGCATAGAAGAAACTCGCAGTTGAGGAAAAAGTTACTTTGGAGCTATGCGTTTAACTATAATCTGGGGATTTCCCTTTAAATGCGCCAAAGATGCGCTGGTTCAAGACGGACAACGGTTTTGGCTTCTAGAGTTTGGACAAGTTAATAGCTAAGGGCTTTAAACGTAGATTGTGTGCACACTGATATTAACTTTCATACGCTTTGTATGAAATATTATGCCACTGTTCTCAATATTGCAGTAATTTACTTACTATCGAAAACCTTGCGCGCATGCTTAAAAAATCGTGGTATATAATTTTCAAAGACAGCCAGCGTAATGTTCGTATCCTCCCAGGATCCAACGACGGCATAGTCACGCTCAACATTTCGTTTGGCCATTTGTATAGCTAGTGGAGAATCGAAGGGCCTGTAAATTTGTGTTAATATTTTCATATATTGCCAGCGTTCTTGAATACAAATGCATTGAATGAGAGGTGGAATTCCTCATAGGTAGATATGGATAAACTCGCCTTCCTGAGTATGTCAGTTGCTCACCAACTTTAACCATACAACATGGATACATCCGAGCCAAAGCTTACTATTTTCTATTGAGTGGTTCTTTAATAGATTAAACTATTTGTTCTGATGACTAAACATTTAAATATAAAACGTCTTTGAAGAGAATTCCGAGCCATTGCGCCAACGTATATATTTTTTCCATTGAGTCCATTGATTCGTTGAAGTGTAAGAAGAAGATGAACGTTGTAGGCTCGACGGCATTTAGGTAGGAGTTATGTTTTTTTTTTGAATTTTCCTTTCACACTTGGAGGTTTGCCATTACCTATCAAGATCGTACTTGTGCGATTCTTGTAATTCTCATCTGCTTCATGTGGATAGCGATATAAGTAGACGGGGTTTTCACCAGCCTGAGCTAGCATTCGAACCTAGGGCCTCGGTATAAGAAGCCAGCGCGCTACTTGCTGGACTATCGAGGCCGGCCGGACGACATTTAAGATATCGAAACTTTCATATCTTTTTCAAAGATTGAATATTTGGTATTTTGTTAAAGATTTCTAGGGGACTTCGTCGATCGTTTGAAGGCACAGATTGTGTTGGGAAACGAAAGATTTATGACTTTTTTGAGGATTTTTTCAGGACACTTTTGAAGAAGATAAAGAGGATTGTAAGTGGGGTGTTGTGCCTTCTACTGCCTGTTAGAGCACGATCCAAGACACACAAAGCCTTAATGAAACTTAGGATTGAAATTTGGTACTGGCCCAGGTATGCAGCGTCGTAGTGGAGGATAATATGCTGTTCGCTCATGTGATAAGGAGGATACATTTCGATCCAAATTTTGTATTAGAAAAATCGTATTACATCGCATCGTATCGTGTGGTATAAAAGGCTATCGCCTTCCTTTGCATTCGAGCAGTATTCTTCGAAAACACACACAGACACATACATATATATTGAATATACTTACACACAGTCCTCGGAGTGACCGCAAAAGAACAACGATTGTCGTTTGTGATTGCCTTCGAAGTCAAAAAGCGAATACGGCACAAACCGACACTCGGGATCGCCACTGCGCACACAGTGATTAAAGTCCTTCTTGTACCATTCAACCGGCTGCAGTTCAAGGCCGGGATATTTCTTGAAGAAGATGGCATTCTTGTAGGAGCCGCGCACGTAAAAGTACCAGCTGATGACGCGCTCGACGGGATCGCGGACCAAGTTTATGTAGATCGGCATCGGCATGTTGAAGTTGTCGAAATCCAGCCAATTGCAATGCTCGATGTAGACGGTGCCTTTGGGCAGGTTGGTGACCCACTCGGCTTGAATGCGCTGCTGTTCGAGCGTGCGGGTGCGCGTCAAGACATCCAACGGGCCCTTCGTGATCACTTTCATATTGTTCATTCCTGCCATGCGCTGCAGCAGCTCCATGAGCGCCTCGCTGCCGACCTTGGCGGCGCGATTGAAGAAGATAGCCTCGTTGTCGGCCCGTCGTGTGTTGTTCAGACTGCGCGCACTGAGCGACGCCAACTTGAAAATGGAAACCAATCGTTAGCACTGCGGGCCCCCACACACACAATGATGCGGAATGAAAAATGAGAGACGCTGTTTAATGGGCGTGTGCTGGATATATGCACTTTATTGGGTAAGGGAGACGGCCAACATACGAATACAAGTGCGAGAAATGAAAGTTGAAGTGAACGATTATGTTTGGTGCCTGTCAATTAGTTAGGTTATGTAACTAGTTATGGTGCGGAAACTGCGCGCGCCGTATTGCGATGTACTGCTTGAAGAGCCGCTGCCGACAAAAGTGGTAGAACTCGTACTCGTGTGTAAAGTTGCGTTTAATCATCTCGCGAACGTCCGCATCGATGTGCGGCTTGCGGTTGTTCTTGTTGCGGTTGCTGATGTAATTGCGATTCACTGCGAAGTGGATGCGTCGAACGGTTACTCATTGATCACTGATCCTTACTGATCACTTACTATGAAACATTTTTGCCGCGCCGCTGAAAAAGCGCGGCACGTAGCTCTCGAGAACGGCCAGCGTGATGTTAGTCTCCTCCCAAGTGCCGACGACGGCGTATTCGCTCTCCACCCGTCTCTTGGCAGTCTGTATAGCCAGCGCCGAGTCGAACGGCCTATGGACATAGTAAATTCGTTTTATAATAGTTGCCAATGACGGACGCGCGGAGACCGTCACTCAACTCACAAGCAATCGAAGCTGTGGCCGCAGAAGAATAGCGACTGGCGTTTGTAGTTGCCTATAAAGTCCTGCACCGCCAACGGCACGTACTGACACTCCGGATCGCCGCTGCGCACGCACTCGTTGAAGTCCTTCTTGAACCAAACGGCCGGTTTGAGGTCGTTGTCGGGAAAGAGCCGAAACTCTTTGGCGTTCTTGAACGAGTTGCGCGAAAAGTAGAACCAGCTGATGACGCGCTCGACCGGGTCGCGCACCAGATTGATGTAAATGGGCTTCGGAAAGCCGTAGTCGTGAAAGTCGATCCAGTTGACGTGCTCGATGTACACCGAACCGGCGCCCAGCCGGTAGACGTAGTCGGCGATTCGGCGCTGCTCCATCGGTTGCAGTGTGCGGTGTGTCACTTTATGTGTTCCTAGATGATCCATTACAAAGTTGTTGGGCTGCTCCAGCAGCCGCACCAGCTCGATCATTGATTCGCTGCCAACTTTGGCGCACCGATTGAAGAACACAATATTAATGTCGGCCCTCATGGTGTTGTTCAGGTTGTAGGCGCGCAGCGAGTGCAGCTGTATTGGAATTGGTAGACGGAGAAATGAGTTTGGGTGTCGTAGCATTGCATTGGAATTGGCTGAAGACACAAGCATGGACACGAGCACAAAAAACACAAACACACGCACAAATGTCACCTCGTGAACACCTCTAAACGCGCTGCACAACGGCACACAAATATGACAGAGGGGAAGATTCGCGCGATGCTCAGGTGAATGGTTGAAAGAACTAATATAACTTATATGCTAAGACACGCTCTGCTAAGACGGGCTTATTGGTATAACGATGCCCGGTGATACACGAATATATAACTTGGATTCGATACATCGATACCAATACTAGGAAAATCTTAGTAAATCATTTAATGTTTGAATGTCCAAAAAGTTGTGAACCCATGGATGTGAGAAAAGTTTCCATCTGATAAACTCACTCATTACCATATGAAGAGTGAGTTTCTGAGCACAATGGACAGACGAAATAGTAAATATAGGGTTTGAATATCTATCTAGCACTGTTTAACCGACACAGTATTAGATTATTTAACTAATTCTGGATAAAGCACAATTTACCGATGTGACGCTGTGTGAAACAAAGTGCGGGAGAAGTGAGGTTATACTATACGTAATGTCCAAAGGAGGGCACATTTGTATCTTTTCTGAATCAACACAATGTTTCGCATTAATAAAAAAGATTTAGTAAAAAATCGTGGTGTCGATTTGTTTTTTTCTCTCGCTCTCTTTCGTCTTCTCTCACGCAACACGGCTCCTCGCTTGGGTAAGAACCACATGTTGCTTTCTTCTCATTAAACCTCAACGTATTTAAAAGTGTCAAGCTTAGGTAAGAACCACACGTTGCTTTCTTCTCATTAAACCTCAACGTATTTAAAAGTTTCAAGCTTAGGTAAGAACCACATGTTGCTTTCTTCTCATTAAACCTCAACGTATTTAAAAGTTTCAGTAGCTGGTTTTAGTAACGTTTTAATACAGTTTTGAATCAAGCCCAAAAACTTTCTTTGCATTAAAATATTTCAGTCCTTGCATTGTTTTGAAAATGTTTCAATATTAAAATTATTGTTTATTAGTAGTTGTAGCTTATTTCAGGCTTATCCGAGCGACTGCAGATTTTTGATGGTTACCGCCAAATACTGCTTGAACAACCGTTGCTTGCAAAAGTAGTAAAAGTCATATTCGTGCGTAAAGTTCTTGCGGATCAGCTCCTTGACGTCGGAGTGGATTTTCGGCTTGCGGTGGTTCTTGTTGCGATTCGTAATTTTACTGTTGTGAACTGAAAATATTTGAACAACACTGTAGCGGCTTCGTGCGAGCACGGTTCGCTGTACATTTGCTTACTATCGAACAGCACTTTGGCGCCCTGAAAGAAGCGCGGTATGTACTTCTCAAAGACGGTCAGCGTAACGTTGGTCTCCTCCCACGAGCCGACCACCGCATAGTCGCGCTCAACGTGCTCCTTGGCCATTTGTACGGCTGCCGGCGAGTTGAACGGCCTGCAAGACGCGCATATTGCATCGAAATCGGTAGCGGTATGAATGCCACAGCGCGTGCTCCGGCCGCGCGGCTCTACTTACAAGCAATCGTCATGGTGCCCGCAGAAGAACAGCGTTTGCCGCTTAAAGTTGCCCGTGTGGTCTTTGGTCGTGAAGGGCACGTACTGGCATTCGGGATCGCCACTCCGCACGCACTCGTTAAAGTCCTTCTTGTACCAGCCCGACGATCGGATCGGCTTCTCTGGATCCTTTTTGTACTCGATGGCGTTCTTGTAGGCGCCGCGCGCGTAATAGTACCAGCTGATGACGCGCTCGACCGGGTCGCGCACCAGGTTAATGTAGATCGGCTTCGGCAGATCGAACTTCTCAAAGTCGATCCAGTTGACGTGTTCAATGTAGACGGTGCCGTCGTCGTATTCGGACAGCTGCTTGGCGAGTTTGCGCTGCTCGTACTCCTTGAACTGGCGGCGCGTACCCTTACGCAGGCCTTCGCGCTCCAAATTCAGATCGTTAAACTCTTCCAATTTGGTGAAAAGCTCAAGCAGAGCCTCGCTGCCGACCTTGGCGCAACGATTAAAGAATAACACCTCGATATCGGCCTTGCGTGTATTGTTCAGTCGATAAGCGCTGAGCGTTGCTAGCTGGGAATGAGGAGTTTGGAGAAATGTGTGATTTGAGTGGCTGTGTGCTGTGAGAGTTACCGCAGCTCGCTAGTTAATGATTTGAACGGGTTACTTGTTATGGCTGAACCACTGAAAAGCAACGCAATAAAGAATAGAGCTGCAATTCGTGTGAATATCAACCGACGCAACTGTACCCGTCTGACACCAAATTGAAGGAAACATTAAGAGTGCTTTGAGAAGATACGTACGTACACATGAACACACATACGTACATATCTACAAAGCTAAGCAAGAAGGTTTAAATAGAAAATTTGTATGAAATAAAACCTCGCTGTAGGGATCGCTATGCAGTTATTAGAGAAATTAGTTAGCACGAAGTAATACCCTAAGAGAGAAACGGAGAGAGAACTATAAAAAGTCGAGTTAGTGCCATTAGTCCAAGGACCATGGATCATAACGTCGACTCAGCCACTACCAAACTAAAAGAAAAAACGGGTTTCGGCGACTGCCCTCGCAGAAGTCAGGTCATAGCAGTCTCAAGGAAAAACGTTATTACTTGAAAAACCGATTACTCGCAATAAGATGTCACTAGAAATAATGAAAATGCCAATTTTATGTTGTAAAAATCTAAATAAATGTTTATTTATTGGAGACGTTTTCTCGCGTGTCGGAACGCAATGTCGCTGTTGGGGGATTGTCGCAGATCCTTGTCGGCTTCCCTGAGCTGGTCTAGCTTGAGGGCCAAATACTGTTTGTGCAGACGCTGCCGACAGAATTGATAGAACTCGATTTCGCGCGTAAAGTTCTTTCGCACCATCTCCTTGATGTCCTCGCTGATTTGCGGCTTCATGGGGTTGTTGTTTTGAATGTCCTTGTGTAGGCCCACTGCAATGGAAGACGTGACAGAATTTCGCTAGTGCGCTAGAGGACAATGTGTGTTGTGGTTTCCTTACGGTAGTACATGTTTGTGGCGCCGCGGAAGTAGTCGGGTACGTAGTTCTCGAACACGCTGAGCGTCACATTGGTGTCCTCCCACGTGCCAACCACGGCGTATTCCTTCTCGACTGTCCGCATGGCGATCTGCAGCGGCAGCTTCGTATTGAATGGCCTGAAATGTTCGATATAGTCGGCAGTTCGATAGGCAACGGTTGCGGCACTCACATGCACTTGTGCTCGTTGTGGCCGCAGAAGAACAGCGTCTGCCGTCGATGGTCGCCCACACGCTCCAGGCCGGAGGCCTCGATGTACTTGCAGGTCTTCTCGCCGCTCAGCACGCACTGGTCGAACTCGGTGTTCACCCATTGCGGATTCGGCATTTCGCGATTGTTCTTGCGTCGATTCGGCACGAAAATCCACGGCGCGCGTATGTAGTAGTACCAGCTGATGACGCGCTCGACCGGATCGCGCACCATGTTTATGTAGATGGGGCGCGACTCGCCGTATTTGGAGAAGTTCAGGTAGTTGACATGGCTGACGAACACGGAGCCGTCTTCCATGTTGATGACATTGTCGATCATGTCGCGCTCTTCGTTCTCGTCCAGTATGGGCCGAATGCCGCCGTTTTGCGGATCGACCTCTACGTTGTAGCTGTGCACTTTGCCCAGCTTGCGCATCAGTTCGATGAGCTGAATGCTGCCCGTCTTCGGCACACGATTGAAAACGACAATGTCGAGTTCGGCTTTGCGGGTGTTGTTCAGATCGGCGGCATTCAGCTTGAAGATCTGTGAAGCAACGGCAAGAGGATTCAGTGCAATGCAGTGTCGGGTAATGGTGAGTACCGGCATGGTTAGAGGGATGAGTGGTGTCTAAGAGCGAGTTTAGTGTATGCGGAAGCGGAACTGAGCCACACGAAAAGACACGAAACAGGAAAACGAACTAATGCCACCAGCGAGAGAGCTACAGCGCGACCAAACCAGACCAGAAACCTGCACAAACACCGCGCAAAGAGCTTAAACGAAGTTCAAGTCCATAGATAATGAATAAGAGAGACAGCAACATATACTCCACATGCAACCACACAGCTGGTGGTGGCAGGATTTTATTGAAGTTTTAAACAAGTGTTGTGTATATTAGAATTAACTATAGTAGTGAGAAGTGCGACCCTAGGGTCAGCTGCAGTTTAGTGCATCGAATGCAACAGTTCATCCTTTTTAATGGCGATGTACTGTTTGTAGAGGCGCTGCTTGCAGAATTCGTACAGCTCGATTTCGAAGGCGAATTGAATCTTTAGTTTGGCCTCGATATCCGGATCCAGTTCCTTGCGATGCGGCGTGGCATTCTTATGAAAACGCTTAGGATCACCTATTTTGGACAGAGCAACGGTGGTAATCAAGTTCGCGGTATATTACAGAGTTGGTTGGCAGCGCAAAACACGGTTACAAATGTCACAGGCTCACTATTTTGATTTTACATTTCTTCAGCTTTCAAACAAGCATTTCATGTACTGTGAATTGTACAAAGTTCTTTAAAGGCTTTCATTTTAAGTATTGAGTAAGTTTTCCAATCAATAGTTCTTTTTAAAGTTACATATCATTCATATCATCAACAACAATTTGGCGATCAGCGAACCTTAACTCTAAACCTAAGTTCTTCTCTGGGCAGTTGACTTTGCTGTGGCACCTTCGAACGATCATTACGATGCAGTAGTTAATGCTTTGGTCTAAAATTCAGATAACCCAAACAACTATTGCAACAAGACTCAGGTTAGGTTAGGTTGAAGGGGTCTGCCTGCAAAACACATATCGGTCACAGGTTGTGGTTATTGTGATACCACAAAGAGGGGGAGTGGTGTGCCCTTTCTGCAAGTCATTGAAGAGCCCGATTTAGTTAGTGGATAAATCCTAGTCCGAAGTCATTCAAGTTGTCAAAGAATGGTGAGCTTCCCTATCCGTATAGAAGATCTGGCTACCCTATGCCTACATATTGTTAGAATCACATATTGTTTGTGCCAGAGTTCGAATTCGATCTTACTTTCTAACCGTGTTTTGTGCTGATCACAACGTTCAGTGAACCTACTATAGAACACCTCAGTGGCACCGCGAAAGAACCTCGGAATATAATGTTCCAGAACTGTCAGGGTTATGTTCGTGTCCTCCCAGGAGCCGACCACCGCGTATTCCTGCTCGATATTCCGCTTAGCGATTTGTGTCGCAGTCTGTGAATTGAATAGCCTGCAATGAAAGCAAGTCAATTGTCTTAAGTACGACTCCCGATGAAGACGGGACCCATCCCGCACGCTAAATCTAAACGTGTTGGGCAAAAATCCTCTTTTTTTGTAACACAATATGTCATCACGGTTCACACTGACGCTTCGACGCTCTCGAATTGCCAACTTACTCACACACCGGCAAGTGGCCGCAGAAATGCATTGCAATCGGCGCCAATCGCTATTGTACTCGAAAAACATGTCGAACACACACTAGGGTTGTTTTCCCTCACGAACACACTCCTCGAAAGACGAGTTGAAGTATGCCTTGTCCTCCATTGCCCCACCTTTCACGTAAGATGCAAAAATCGATGGCTTCCGATGGTAGTAGTAAGCGCTGACCACCTTAGAAGTAGATCGGCTTGGGGAAGCCGAACTCTGTGAAGTTGATCCAGTTTGTGTGCTCTACATAGACGAGCGGTACCGTCGCTTCCAATATCTCGGCGGCAATCTGACGTTGTTCGTCGGGTGCGTACAAGTTCCAGCCTAGTACCACTGGCTCGGCCTCATAATTTTCGAAATCGTTGACTTCCGAGAGCTCAACCAGCAAGGATATCATCGACGTCGCGCCGACCTTCTCGAAGAAGAAATTATGCTCGTGCCATAGATGTTGAGCCGGATTCTTGTTGATGCTAGTATTGTAGATCATAAGCTACGACAAAGCAAGTGTCCAGTCTGCGCGGACGAATTGAAGCGAAACATCGACGTTACATTTCAGGCGTTCACATTACGTTAAGAGTGACGGGATTTTGAAGCGAGTGCGGGGCTAAGTTAATGTGGGTTCAGGGTGATGTTGTTGGTAATGCAATTCACTTTTTTTGTTGATTTGAAGTTATTATTGGTAGCCTAAATTGTGCTGCAACAACAAAAGCTTCAACAAATATGATCACAAAGCACAGAGGCAGAAGCAACAATAATGTAGTGTTACGTACTTTGGGACAACAAAAACCCTGATACCTTATTTGCAATCCTAACTAAACTTCTGAACTGATATTCCCTGTTAACTTACTTGCATACCGGCAAGTTGCCGCAAAAATGCATTGCGAATCGCCGCCAATCGTTATTGTACTCGCTATGTGAATCGAACACACACTCGGGCCGTTTTCCCTCTCGCACACACTCCTCGAAGGACGTGTCGAAGTATGCCTTGCTCTCCATTCCGCGACCACTGTTCTTTATATAAAAAGCGAAGACGGCCGGGTGGCGGATGTAATAGTAAGCGCTGATCACTTTCTCGATGGGATGGCGAATCAGATTGATGTAGATCGGCTTGGGGAAGCCGAACTCTGTGAAGTTGATCCAGTTCAAGTGTTCCACGTAAGAGAGCGTCACAGCCTCTTCGATGATCTCGGAGGCGATCTGGCGCTGTTCCTCGCGACTGAACAACATCGACGTAGCTCGCAGTGGCGCATTGTGGTAGGGCTCGAAGTCGTTGACCTTCGAAAGTTGTAGTAACAGGAACATCATTGACTGTGAGCCGACCTTCTCGACGCGGTTGAAGAAGAGCACATCCATTTCAGCCTTGGCAGTGTTATTTATGTCCTCCGGCTTAAGCGTGTACAGCTTCGGATTGGAGGGGAGGAGGACGAGAAATTATGCTTGGTGTGGAACGGTTTTAGGTCGTGTCCCTACGGGCAAGACGAGAAAAGCGATGCAACTCGGCGACATGCAGCAGACTTTGTCGAACTCTAAGAGTTTCTGTTTTTCCAAATGCAATCAAATTTCAATTTTCGATTAGCTCTATTTCGGCAGCAATATTCACAATTTCGGAGAACACACTGTGTCATGTAGACCCATACTTCTTCATTAAGTGAGAATACCTGTTCCAAAACCTGGTATTCCCGCGGATTTTTTAAGTCTGTGCCGAACTTCAGTGGGACCTATAATATTTATAGATCGTTCAACAATATTCAAAGTACATCCCAGGATTTTTTTAAACCAAAAGGTTCAATAGTTGTAAAATTATAGGCGATCAAAAGTGAGCAGGATCTAGGTGATGCAGAGTTTTCCCCGTGATTGAAAAAATTGGTGTGTTCTCCGAAGGTTGAATTCGCTGCACTTGACTAAAAGCTTTCAAGTCGAGAAAAAGTTATATTTAACCCATAGGGTTGTTCTAGTGAGGAACAAATCGGATGCCGGTTGTGCTGTGTCGCATCGCTCACTGCCTGTTTGAGGGACGCGTCCTTTGCGTAGATCTGTGCATTTCACCGGCTATAGAATGCGTTTGACAATAGAGTTCTTAGTCCACCACAGCCAGAGAAGAAGTTAATTGCCGCTAACTCCGATTACTTTGAAGCTTTGCTGGGAATAGTTAAGCTACGTGGGTTTATGTCAGATGAAGCGTGTGTAAAAAGATGTTTCGGATAGATGTGGATAGATGTTTAATATTCGAAGGTTTTAATATTCGAGAGTAGAAAATTAAATTGAACTTGGCATTGTGCATTGTTTCGCCAACAGATGCGATTTGGTACAGACTGGTCTTGGTCTTGCTGCGAAAATTTTCCCCAGCATCTATAACATTGGTACGTTTAAGTCAAGTATCAACAAATTGTTCGTTCAAAACCCTGTCTTCTGATTCACAATTAGGCGTTAATGTCATACTCCGCAAGTCGTTGGGATAATCGATTTCATTCGTAGCTTTCACATTTTTATTCTTTTACATATTAAAAAAATGCACTTGGTATCCCTGACGGCCTTTCATAGTTCTGGAAAGCTACCTACAAGGGGATCGGATCACGCAGAAATGGATTACATTATTTTCACTGCTGAAATCGCATTCAGGAAATGGAATGTTATGTACGCATTCTTCCAGCGATGTGTCGAAGAATTTTTGTTGTTGCAGCGGAATTGCCGGATTAAGACGAATCCACCATTCGTATATGGCGGGATGCTGCTCTATAAGATATCGAATCAGATTCACCTAGATTGGCCTGGACAACCGGTGGGCAGTGAAATTGATTCAACACTGGCAAGTTCGTGTTTCTCTTCCGGCGGCAGTGCAATTGATTTGGTAGGCTTCCGCTCGTTTTCAAATACGCCGAAGTGATTCTGTTCTGCTAGTTCGTCTAGTACATGACATGGTAATGGAAGGAACAGCAGCTCTTTACTTGTCCCGCCAGTGTTGTTGAGTTGATGCGGCTCCAAGAATTGCAGCTTTGAAAGCGTTCAACGACAAAATTATTTAGACTATCGGCAAAATTGCAAAACGCATCTTTTTAAAACACCGTGTAAGTAAATGAGTCGACGCTTTGGATAAGTCACAAATTCAACATAAGACAGTCTGGTAGAGACATTGCATGGAAGCCGTTGTGTGATAATGTTAATTTAGCATTTGTAATCACGATAATTATACCTTTTTGAAACTACAATATGTGCGCTCTACCTACATGCAAACCGGCCTGTTTCCGCAAAAATGCAGCGAGAAGCGCCGCCAGTCCCCATTGAACTCATTATGTGCATCGAAATTGCACTCTTGCATCTTTCCCTCGCGCACGCAGTCATTGAAGCTGGTGTCGAAGAACTTGTGCCCACGGATCTTCTTGTTGGGGTTCCGTATGAGGCCGTTGTTGAAAATGTAGGGGTCCCTCAAGTAGTAGTAGGCGCTTTTGACCTTCTCAATTGGGTGTCGCACCAAATTGATGTAGATCGGCTTGGGAAGATCTAGTCGCGTGAAGTTAATCCAGTTTCGGTGCATGGTGTACGAGCTCGGTATGCCATAGTCCAGTATCTCCTCGGCCAAATCGCGCTGCTCGTCAAGCGAGTCCAGTGCGGAGCCCACAAGGCGCACCTTAATGGTGGCCTTGAAGCCATGCACTTTGCCCAGAGCGCGGAGTAAAGTGCTCATCGACTGGCTGCCGACTTTCTCCAGCCGATTGAAAAACACAATGTCGATTTCTGCCTTTTCTGTATTGTTCAGGTGCGATGGACTTAGGTTGCGCAGCTTTAGGATTGTTATACGAGATCAATAAGAAAAAGAGAGAGGGCAATCGAAAAGCTGATGTTACTTGGACATGAGCAACTTTGGTGAGTACTCTCCATTAACCTTTGTGAAGTGGATATTGTTCAGGTTAGACTGCGATATTGTATGTAAAAAGGAAAGATGGATATTTGTATGTTAACTACCCCATTGAAAATAAAAGTTTTATCAGAAGAGAAATGCGTAAAGAAGGGAAAGCTTGCATCCAAAATTGAAAGTATCCGTAGGATTGGAAATATTGAAAACCATCTGCTGTGGTAGGGACAAAATTAAGTTAGCGACTACGTTGAGTACACTTTTAGAACGGGAATGCCCTAAAAACTCGACAGCCACAAATTCACTACTTCACACATTGCAATGTTGTGTCCTACGTGAAACTCTTAGTAAAAGGCATAGAGACAGCAAAAATATGCGGCTGCAAAAAACACTTGAATTCTTACAAATATATCTGCTGAATCAATATTGAAGATACGAAACAATTTCCGAAACTCTGAACGACAAGCATAATAACTGCAAAACGATGGGGTTTCCAATAGGGATTTATAATGATTTAAAATCATAAATATTTCTGCTCAAACAAATATTAAAGAAACAAAAAACTGTACTAGGTAAAGCGTTCTAATCTTAAGATCCATGATCAGCTTAAGATCACAACGCTGATCACTGACGATGCTAATCCTTCAGTTATATTTATTGTTAAAAACATAGTACACATTTAAAAAAAGATCATTTCAAACAACAACGTAAAGAGAAACGACAACAAGTCCCGAAGTCCAAGTTTTGTATAATTTTCAGCGCATTGGATGTTCTGAAAGATTATTGAAGGCATAAGCCAGAGAGTTCTCAAAATGATGGCGTTATTTTATATGATAATCTTAAAGTTTTTTCATCATTTTTGTATCATTCGAAATGCAGTTCGATATTTTTAAATGCCATAGAACCCACAGCGTCGACAATCATGATATCCGATAATTTTTTAGTCAAAACGCGGAGTTCAAGTTCAGAAAGATTTTAAATTCATTTTGACACTCTAAAAAGTCTACAAAAGATATGGTAGAAAATAAATATCAACGGGGGAGGGGAGCGGGGGGTTGACAAAGAAAGAGATGATGACAAAGCCATCTTAACATAGATTAGGGTTTACAGGGAGATACCATGTTGAAATTTCATATTGGAGCTCAAACTTTAAACTCAAATCTCTGTGTTAATTCGATTAATGTGAATGAATAATTTACGATTCATCAAAGTCTACCTTTGTAACTTCGGTTTAATCTATCCACAGAAAACTAAACGAATTTTTCGCTTCATCTGAATCAAACAAAAGCCAACTTTGGTAGAAGTTCCAACTACGTAATACATACAAAAATACCAGATTATTGTTTTAGTCGTTGTATTTTATTGCAAAGTATTGTTTATACAAGCGTTGCTTACAGAAATGATAGAATTCATATTCCTTGGTAAAGTTGCGTCGAATTAGATTCTTTACTGTTTCGCTGATTTTCGCTTTCCAGTGATTGCTGTTATGAGGCGTCGAAGCCAAGCCCGGCTGTCCATCGGCTCCATCTTGATCGACAATGAAAAACATATAGTCGCCATGTCATTACCGGGAAAAATATTTTGTAGATTTACCAAAGTAGAGCTTAGTGGCACCGCGAAAGAATTTCGGTATATATTTTTCCAGGACGTCCAACGTTACGTTGACATCTTCCCACGAGCCGACTACGGCATAGTTGCGTTCAACATTCTTCATGGCCAGCTGCACCGCTCCTTTTGTATTGAATGGCCTGTGAAAGACGTTACGGCACAGCGCGCCGTATCGTATCGATTCGATTAGTTATGTTTCGGTCACGTATCGCATAGCGACTACATACTCGCAGATGGGATCGTGTCCGCAGAAGAACAACGACTGGCGCTTGTGATCGACCAATTGGCTCTGGAAGCCCGAACCCGGAATGTAGCGGCACTCGATATCGTGCGAGAGCACGCACTCTTCGAAGTCCTTCTTGTACCACTGCGGCTTCTTGAAGGACTTTTGCAGGTTGTACATTTGTACAACGGTCCAGGGCGCTCGTTTATAGTAGAACCAGCTGATTATGCGCTCGACGGGATCGCGTACCATGTTGATGTAGATGGGCTGCGGCAGATAGAGATCCCTGAAGTCGATATAGTTGACGTGCATCGAGTAGGCGTACGGCTCGCCAAACTCGATGAGTTCGTTAGCGAGTTCCTCCTGTTCGCCCTCGTCCAGGTACTGGTGCACCGGCTCGGAGAAGGGCGCACGACTTACTTCGAAACCGTTCACCGTGCTCAGGCGTCGGATCAGTTCGATAAGTTGCTCACTGCCCACCTTCGGGACGCGGTTGAAGAGGAGTAGATGCCGTTGCGCGTGACGTGTGTTGTTTAAGAGCTTGGCGTTGAGCATTTCTAGCTGGCTTAGTGGGAAAGGAAGTAATAGTGAGCTGGCCTCGGACACGGGCTGTGAATGGTGGAATGCGATGTTGTGTAGCTTAACCGATGTGCCAAGCCCCATTTCGATAGATAGACACAAACGTACTAAGCGAATAATGGTGGAAGGTGGGAAAATTAATTTGAAAGAAAACACTACACGATTCCGCGATGCCTGGTGTGGAACACCAGAGTTTTAATGGAATTCTTAGACACTAAAAGGGTTAAACAGTACAAATGTAGGTACAAAGCGCACCTTCAGCATGCAGCTAATACTCATCAGCCTTGTCAGCCTCCTCCTCATCCTGCAAGGGTATGAGGAGGTAATCGTCGTTGTCGATTTGCTCGCCTTTGGTCACCGCTGCGTACTGCATGTACAACCGCTGCTTGCAAAATTCGTAGAACTCGATCTCGTGCGTGAGGTTTTGTCGAATTAGTTCGCGCGACTCCTGACTGACCGGGCGCTTGACTGGGTTCATGTTGACTTTGGACAATTGATCCTTGCCCACTGAAAAGTCAAAATGAAAGTGTAGGCTTTTAGCGGGACTGACACCGATTTCCGGCATATATCTTACAGTAGTATACGATCTTGGCGCCCTTGAAGAACTTGGGCACGTAGTGTTCCAGCACGGTCAGGGTGACATTGGTGTCCTCCCACGTGCCGACGACGGCGTACTCCTCTTCGACAGTGCGCTTGGCCTTCTGCATAGCAACCTCCGAGTTGAAGGGCCTACATAGACGCCGGATGAGAGATTGAGTATTGGGCACGGCGGCGACCTTACTTACATGCACACTTTCCGGTTGTGTCCGCAAAAGAACAGTGTTTGTCGGCGATGATCGCCGGTTCGTTCGTTCGTCTGCATGTGCAGGAATTGACAGTGCGGATCCTTGATGCGAACACAAGTATCGAGATCCATGTCCATGAATTCCTTCGGCGGGTGCGGCGGCGCTTCTGTGCCCAGCTTAAGGTCCATGTCCTTGTAGTACCATTCGGCGCGCACGTAGTAGTGCCAGCTGATCACACGCTCGATCGGATCGCGCACCATGTTTATGTAGATCGGCTTCGGCATGTGGAAACGCGTAAAGTTTATGTAGGCGACATGCTGGCTGAATGCCTGCGGTTTCGGCTTGGTCAGTATGTTCGAGATAACCTCGCGCTGTTTCTCTGGTACCATGATGACAGTCTCGTACCGCTTGCCGCCGTCGCGCGAATGCTCAAAGTCATTGACTTTGGCCAGGCGTGTCATCAGATGCATCAAAGCCTGGCTGCCGACTTTCGGCACCCGATTGAAGAAGACTACGTCCACTTCGGCCTTTTTGGTGTTGTTCAGTTCATCGGCATCGAGGCCATACTCAGTGGTGTAGTCAGTGCTCGTATCGCTGTTGCTTCTGCTGTTGTTGCCGTATTTCTTGTTCTCGTTACCGCCTTTTCGAAGATGGCCAGTGCCATGGTGGTCCTCGCCGTCGTCGTAACTGTCGTCTGGGTGTTCTGTTTTGGGGTCTGATAGAATGTTATCCGCGTCTGTGTTTTTTGTAAGCGGCTGGTGGGGCTGTCTGGGATGGCGACGGTAATGATGGCGTTCAGTACTGTGGCTGTTATCCTTGTTAGGGGTGTAGCGTTGTGCACTGCGTCGACGACGCTGTTGAGTATGCGTACAGGATATGTGAAGTCATTTCAATGGGTTATCGATGTTGCGGTTTCTTGCGGTTGGTAATGAGGTGGTATATGGCGTGGACCGCAACCATAGTCAAACGAAATATTAAGAAAACACTGAGACATGGTAGAAAGCTAATGGAAGGCAGAGTGCGGATAACAGTTTAGAACAACAAGTAGTCGGAAGTTTGATGCGAATTTCGAATAATTTAATTTTGAAAACATAAAACACAACCATGGAAACCAGTCATAATGCAAGAACCAAACAACACAAAGAAGCGCCTACCTACCGAAAGAGCATCTAAAGTCCGGTCTAGATTCTACTAATTTGAACCGCAAAGAAAAACGATCGCAACTACTGATTAACAACAAACGCGTATTTCTACATTCTGTGCTGCAATCTGTCAAGTTGGTCTATGCTTAGTGCAGTAATCAACTTGCCGCACACGAAAGACTAAAAATAAATCGACAACTTTGGAATCTCACCAACTTCGTAGCTTAGAAATACCTAAAATCTTTTTCAATTTCATTGCTTGGTTACGAATCAATTGCTGACTTGGGGCACAAGTGATTCCTGCACCACTTCATTCATGTCCGCATTTATTTCGATACTTCTACATATACAGCTCAACCGCTTAGGTTTTATACATATTTATCCTTTAGCGCTCTCAAAGATAGAGTCTCAGAGAAAGAGTCTTTCCAATGATGCATTGGGCTCTTTGTTGAGCTTCGCCAATCCGATCGCGATATATTGCTTGTATAACCGCTGTCTGCAGAAATGATAAAACTCGATTTCGTTGGTAAGGTTTTTGCTCAGGACTTCGCGCACCTTTTGCGATACTTTTGGACGTACCGAGTTGCGATTGACCTTGTACAGGCGATTGGCGGCTTCTGTAATGTGAGACAATGCAACTTTTTGAGATCACACACTCTCAGATTCATGGGGACTTTGCATTACTGTAATAGGTTTCGGTGGCGCCCGCGAAGAATCGGGGAATGTAGTGCTCCATAACGGTCAGTGTAATGTTGGTCTCCTCCCAAGTGCCGACCACAGCGTAATGCGACTCCACATGACTCTTTGCCAACTGCATGGCTTCGTACGAGTTGAAGGGCCTAGCATTCACGACGACGATGAAACGTTAAGAGACGTTTAAAACATTTCAACCGTTGCTGGTCGGATGACTCGCTACTCACATGCAAATATCCCGGTTCTGGCCGCAAAAAAACAACATCTGACGCCGATGATCGCCGAGACCGCGATTGTCGCCCGTCCTAAAGACGCACTCTTCATCGTGCTGCAGTATGCACGTCTCAAAGTTCTTTTTCAGCCACGGCACACGCGGCAGTTTGTACTTTTTGGGAAAGTTCTGCTTGCGCTCGGCAATGTACCAGGGCGCGCGTATGTAGTAGAACCAGCTAATGAGTCGCTCGACGGGGTCGCGCACCAGATTAATGTAGATGGGGCGCGGCGAGTCCAAGTGCTCGAAGTCGATGTAGGCGACGTGCTTGGAGAAGGATATGCTCTCGCCTTCCTCCATCATTTCATCCACCACGCCCTGCTCAAATTTGGGCGTCAGCAAGACAGTTTCCACGGGCGACGGTCTGTCGCGACGCGCCTTAAAGCCGTTCGGCTTGGCGAGCAACGTGAGCAGCGACATCAGCGTCTGACTGCCAACTTTGGGCACACGATTGAAGAACAGAATGTCCGCTTGGGCCTTGGGCGTGTTGTTGAGGCTTGTGGCGGTTAGGAATTTGAGCTGTCAATGTAAAGGGTTCGTGTGTGCAAATGGGGTGTGGAGTGTGTAGGTTCGGGTCGTGAGCACAAGTTGAGAGAAAACGCTTTCGCGACGTGACAAACGAGAACATGTTGGACTAGTAACCTTTAGCACTTTGTTCAGCGGTACGAATATGGATGCGGGATGAGTTCGATTCGAGTCATAACTAAAGTAAATAAACCACGATACTTACCGGTGGTTGAGGACATGGCTGGCTGGAACAAACACACGCGTGCGAATGTTATTTCGAAAAGGCCGGTTCTTTGTTTTTTAGCTGTTATTGTCGATAAATGCAACACGAATTGCGCGAAGTCGAACCCTACGATTGACAATTAACGCGTGGTGTGGCATTTGTAGGCTTAGGCACCAATATTTGGGGGTTTCGGTGTGATGTAAGTGTGGCTTCAATGCACTGGAAACGTTTATCGTGTGTTGTGTGCTCTGTCGGCATTTACTTGCGTTTGGCTCTCTTGCATTTAGTTTGCATTTTGCTAAGCTGAGCTCCGAACACGCTTGCGACAGCTCAACGCTGATAACATGGAAACTGACATTTCTCGAAACAAAGAGACAGTAGCGGACACGGAATTCAAAGTGTGTTAGTGTGTGAGCAAAAGAGACAGACGTGGATAGTTCAAAAGTGATAGCACAGACAAGGCAAACCCCAAAAGGGACAGCACATAGATAGCAAAGGACAGAGAGCTTGACGAGTGCGATGTGGGCGTGCAAATGTATGTGTATGTGTGTGTAGGTATGTAAGTGTATGTGTATGTTTATGTTGTGTGATGTAGAACTGAAGGAGACGGCGTAAGCAACATATGTTGCCGTATGAGCGAGACCGTGACAGAGAGAGAAAGAGAGAGCGAGCACGATTGTAAACTGACTCACACAAATTATGGCTGGAATTTCAAATGAGAATGCGAGATACAGAGCAAGGGACGGCCAGCGAGATGTTTATGAATGCTGGCTGTACGGCGATTAAAGTTCAGATAAGGACCACAAATTGCTAGATATAATGTTTATTAGATATACATAGATATTTAAGAAGTCATTACCCAAAATGTGTTTATGTATGTAGACAATAGTATTGAAGATATGCTATACCGATGACCATGACACCACAGAATGACGACATGCATAGAGATCTGACGGCTACCAGTGCAACATTTTCACTCGCGAGTTTTCTATTTTCTAATAAAAGTATATTCGCGATTTTAGCTTTAATGAGGCGATTCCTTAGAACAAATGTGTTCTCTCCCTGGCGATCACGATGCACAATGGTGAGATGAATGGACGTGAATGCAACATAAATATTGAGTGAATTATGAATGCATTGATGGGCGATTGGACGACTTTAGGACTTACCTGACCCGTGCTTTTTAGGTACTGATAGGTGCCGTGCAGTGTGTTGATGTTGTCGTGCTCTGAAAATTTTAAGTAAATATGTATTTATATAAGTAACTATTTATTTGTACTTGGAAAAGATAATAACTGTGGTTAATATTATTTTTTATTAAATATAAAAATTTTCAAATAGCTTCAAAAGAACCAAGCTATTAAATTACAGCAAAAAAATAATGTCTCATATAATTGCGTACAAATATCATAAGGAAAAACTAGTTTATTTGTTAAAAGAATTACTGAGTTATTCTTGCTTTCAGTTGAAATACACCCGCACCCAACCTGAGTGCCTTTACGAAGAAGAATCAAAACAAGTCAACCTCTTCACATAACTTAGATACGGTAACGTATTCCTTCAGGTTAACTAGGCCCAAAAAATCCTTGACTCAATAGTATTAATGTATCTCGTTTTTACATTCCTGAAGGACCGAACAGTGGAAAGAAAGGGTACGTCCAAAGGGAAAGGGAAAGGAAAGGGAAGGGAAGGAAAGGGGTATGTACACTTTCGCATCATCTTCGTATACATATTCGACAGTTATTATCGGATCATCATTTGATGAACACACAATCCATGGCAACGGATGGTAAGAAAAAAAGGTCGCAAAAAAGAAGGGAGACGACACTTTACGGGTTCTTTGCAATGTAATGTTTTGCGGCCGTTTCGTACTGGGAATGAAGCATTCGACGCGCTGATGAGCCAATCAGTAGCTTTTAAGATTTCCAAGAAGAACCCTACGTGGATAACTCCAATGTGTTATATAATCACACAAAGATAAATACAAATCTGGCTGGGCCGAGGTTACGACTGCTGGAAAGTACCTGCTTCTGCTCTGGTTGGTACAATTAAATTCGTTGTACCGTATTTCAGGTCAAGATATTTGGAGTCAGCAAAGCTGTGAATATTTGAAACAATCTTCTGCAGAGTCAGGTAGCACTTGAAAGGTTAGTTACGAAAGGTGGGCTTCATATTTACTGAGTACTCGAATAGAAAAGCATAGAGGTAATTAAGGAAGCGAAACTGATACCTCGTCAAGGTTTCTAAAGTATACTAAAACGAAGAAAGTGGGCTAGTTGGATCAACGTAAACACATGCGCGACCTCCAAAACCATGTTCAAGGACTATGATGAAAAGTGCGTTTCTCTCCCAAGAATAGAATGTAGGGGTGGGGGGTAATATAAAAGGCAGTTAGGTTGACAACACTGACGGGAAATTCTAGAGACGTACGTGGACAACATGGACGGACAAAAAACATAGAAAGGAGATGTAGGAATAAAAGGAAAAAACGAGAGCCATCAGGGATCAGTCGATCAGTCGCTTTCAAAGGTCGTACGGAGTGAGTCAGTTGGAAGGAACGTCAAGTTGAAAAAGTCGGTTTATAAGAAAGGCAGTCGTTTATTTGAAAGTCGTACGGTTGAAGACATAAAATAATTGTAAATCCTTAACTCTAACATGAACCTAAAACTATCAATTTTTAATTAAAGTAAATTCAAAAGTGAACTAATTAAATATCACGTCTTTTATTGAATTCCTACATAGGTACTTTTAACTTGCTTGAAGCAAGGCATCAAGCCTTTTTGGAGAATTCACTAGCACCTTAATAGATCACTTCCAAAGGGAAGTACGCCTGACATCGCTAGGTACCCAACAGAGTTTATTTATACGGGGGGTACCTTTATAAAGGGGGTACCTTTGACAGTCAGCATAACCCAATCAAACTTGCAGGTGTCTGTAAGTTGAATACACGATTGAATTAAAACTAACAAACTTACAAAAAAATGGTATCCATCTATAACTCACAAGATTCCTAGTGCTGGATCTTGTGTACTATATGAAGCGTTAGTAGTATTTAATCACTTTCAAGCGAATCTGTCAATCTAGTCAAACTGCATTTAAAGCAACCGTAAAAAAGAAGATACAATTTATCCGTTTGAATGATGGCTGCCTGGAATAATAAAGGCCTGTCTGCCTGGAATAATAAAGGTCATAGGGACTAGGTGTCGCAGTATATGAATTGAATTTTTCCGAAAATTACACCTATAAACTGTTCTTAGAGGAATTCGTAAAGCTGCACACATAGAGTTGTTCAGTTTGACAAGTCAAAGTTAGGGTATGCTGAGATAATCGCTTTTAGAAGAAAATCAGTTATGGATCAGTAGTCATTAAGCACTCGTTTAGATATTAATGAATCTTAATTCTGTTTTTACATTTGTGAACTAAACAGATAAGACATCAAATAAAACATGAAATAAGGCATTAAATAAATATAATTTAAATGCAGAATCAAAGTTTTTAATTCATAAAAAAATTACAGCTGAAGAACATTGGGGGACAATTGTCACTGATTGTCAATGAAAAAATATTATATAGAGGGCCGAAAAGTGACTCGAAAAACAGGTATAACGTACCAACCTATAAGTGAATGTTATTTAGTTAGATTTAGTTAAGATTTAGTTGGGTTCAGATTGCTTATTAAAGGACAGAGAAATGAAATCATGACTGAAATCAGTCAAATTACGCGTTACTCTCTCTGATGGACTGACTGTTTTTTTTATATTTTTTACATTTATTTCTTCGCAATTATCGCCCAAAAACATTTCATTAAGCCCTCATTAAGCATTTGTACAATACTTCAGGCTTAGAAAACGGAAGACAGTAGGAAGAATAATGAACATCTGCCCGCTGAGTGGTTCCTTTCATTCATAATAAAAGAGTTGAACAAAATTAAAATTTTCATCCTCACCACTGAATGAAGAAATTGCTTAAAAATTGCAGGCATTTAAGTTGGTGTCGAAAGTCGAAGAGCCACTTGCGCTACACACACACACACACATGCATACGCGATTTTCTTTCAAATGATCGTGCAATTTGTGCAACACTGGCAAATCTCAGCTTTAGGTCTTCAAATTGTCTGAAATGTCTTCATCTTCCTGGTGGCTGGCCGCGTGGGCCGTTAATTGTTGCGTGCGTCTCGAGGCGCTCGAACACACACAGCAACGAGCGGAGTGGCGCGACGCGGCGTTGGCGGTGGACGCGTTGACCTGATGCCACACAGCACAACGCGAGCGCTTTTAAGTGGCGCATTAAATACGAGTACCAGTTGAAGCAACGCTGCCGTACAGGAAGCGGTTCGCTGCTGCGTTGGACGGGGCGCACCGAAAGTCCTAATTCGCGGTGTACGTGCAGCACAATTGGCGCGGCATAACCGGTGGCGCGACTTTCTTTTCCTCAGCACGTGCTGCGGCAGTCGGGCAATCTGACAGTCTGACAGTCGCTGCAAAATTAAACCAGATTTGCGATAGTAAGAGGCCACAACAGAGGCGGCGCTGCCCAATGGCGAGCAGTGAACGGGCTGCGAACATTCACCAAAGATCACTTGCGCTCATTTTGGACTATTGTTAGCTAACGGTGGCCGTTGAAGCTGGCGTATGGACTATGCGACGGCGGCGGTAGTTATTAAAGAGAGACGGTTGATGCGGGGGCCAGCAGCCAGAGGTGTTCAATATCGGTCATTAAAGCAG
This sequence comes from Melieria crassipennis, assembly GCA_963668005.1. Taxonomy (NCBI): domain Eukaryota; kingdom Metazoa; phylum Arthropoda; class Insecta; order Diptera; family Ulidiidae; genus Melieria; species Melieria crassipennis. The sequence goes on along the minus strand of OY764962.1, from coordinate 109,390,125 downwards.
CAAAAAGTGGCCGCAAAATTACAAGTAGACAACAAAATATAAGGAAATAAACATTTAATAGGGGATATAGGGGGGGAGGAGAAAGAGTTTAATTTGATGAAATTAACAGTAAAGCAAGAGTTTTTTTTGTAGAGTTGATGTGCAATTACTTAATGTGAATAGTAAATGCTTAATAAACAAAAACAAAAAACAAGAAACGTGATTTCCTGAAAAATAAAAAACACGTATTTTTATATAATAACACAATTGATTTTTTTTTAATATCATTAACGTTAAGCTCTTTATGCACGATTTCTCAAGAAAAAGAATGTTAATTGATGCGTTGATTTATAATACAAATGTTTTTTCTCATTAGTAAAAAAATTGTCCTTTCATCACAATGAGTTTGCGCGTTGAAAGGTTAACAGAGCTTCGGCAGAGAGCTGTATGAGCTGTTTAAAGACATGGAACGTAGCTGACTTGGCCATGTCTCCCGTATGGACAATGAAGCTCCGACAAAAAAGGCTTTCGACGCGATAGTTGGAGGTCGACGACGGAGAGGTGGACCGTGTCCGGTGGAAGGACCAAGTTAAGGACGCTCTATCAACTCTTAGTGTGACCAATTGGCGAAGGCGAGCGCAAAGCAGAATCGCCTGGAGAGCACTTTTGCGGCAGACCGTAAACCGATAACGGGTTGTTATGACCAGTTAAGTAAGTGCGAAGCAAAACCTACTTAATCCCGATATGCCGAGCCAAAGTACCACATCTAGTACAGTTTCAAAATCGAAGTTAAAACATATATTTTTAAGTCTTTCGTCATGTTTACAATACATTCTGAATAGATTTGGATTGACTTGTTCTGTTTATTTCAATTACAAAATTGTAGTTAAACTTGTCTAAGAGTTTTCATTATCGGAGCTATGCAAGGCCTACACCACCACCATTCATGCACCATTTTGCAATTTGGTCTTTATTTGATAGAGTATTCTTCTTCTTCTTCTTGTATTAAGTGTATGAATATCAAAATGTTGCCTTCATTTGACAACTTTTTTCCTGTAAATATGTGTGATTGATACAATTTTTAACTAATTAATGCGAGAAAGCGAAACTATTCGACGACGATCAATGCAAAAGCGAACGCAGTGCCGCTCAAGTTCAATGTTATCGCATGTCAAACGTGCCGTCGAAACTCGATACCGCTAAGTGGCGCACGTGCCAGACTATGAGAGCCGCCGAACTGCCACTAGCGGCGCACAGATGCGCCGCATCAGCTGGGCTGAGCGCCAAAGCATTGCGTCTACTGCAGCGTTCCAACTTTCGTTGGCATTCGATGTGCGCGTCTTTGGATGCGAACAGCTGTCAGCCGTTGGCTGCAATTTTGTTGTACACAGTGAACAATTCCGTGTAATATTATTTGAATATTATTTGAAATTAAGATAAAGGAAAATTTTAAGATAGCTAAAGTTGTAAGCGATTTTCAATATTGCATTGATATTTCAGTTTGTATTCGGTTTCGTTTTGAGTTTGTAGCGCCAAATGGACACATGATTAGTAGGAAAATTATATTGGAAGACATTTATAGCTTTTAAGGCTACCACTACCTAAATAGATTCTTGATTATTAAACTAAATTAATTAAAAATTCTGCTTGAGCGATGAGGAGTTGTAGCTAAGAATGAACAATACTGAATGAAATGAATTACAATTGAATAAAATACATTGTACCAATTTTTCAAAATAAAGCTTCAGAAAACCCCTCAGAACCTTTTTTGTGCCCCAAATACAAATGTGTAGGTTTGTGATAAGAATCAATCTGGTCAAATAGTCCATTCTTTTCTCAGTCAACTGGCTGATTCTAACAATGACTTTCGAGTGAGTGGGGATACTACATAAACATATTAAAGGCGTTCACTCTTCATAGCATTTTAGGTATAAAGTTGCTATCGTAGCAATCTGTCGCTACAACTGCTTTCAGGAACATTGCGAAAATTTACACCTAAAATGCTATGAAGCGTGAACTCCGCTATTGAAAGAAAAGATACATCAGGACTGTGAATCACAGAAGTTTGTAAATAAGTTAGTTCAGTAATTGAGTTCCAATATTTTCTTGAACTAATGATTCGGTTCAATAATACAAAATCGAAAATTTTCTATCTGAGCTAACATTTTTGTGACTTGTACACTATTACAAATGTGATTAATATCGTTTTTTACACTGGAAACTGAAATGCTTAGCAAACTGAGGAAAGGGCGTGACTGTAAATTTGAAAATGACTTTAAAAATGTCTGAAACCATTAGTAGTTGTAATTATATATTAATATTTTTCATTTTTGTTCATCACTCATTTATTCCAAATTGGATTTACGAAATATTGATTTGTTGTTTTGTTGTTGTTAAAACTTTTCCGTAGCTTGCACATTCAAAGGCCTGTTGTGACATTTGCCATACTTATGAACATCGCACTATGTTATAATAAATAATGCTATTTGCGTTCAGCGCTTCTGACATTCAAATGAATTCATTATGCGTTCAAGTTGTTGCCCAAAAAACTGCATAATTCACTTACTGACAAATGTGTTTGACGTTTTCATGCAGCAGGTGCGGCGTGCAGGTGTTTCGCATAATTTTGTGCAGTGTCTCGATCGACGAGTGCAGCAAAGTGCCACATTAGGTTGCACTCAAGGCACCGCAGCCATTGGCAGCGTCTGCGCAGGCACCGCGTTGCCCCCATCGGTGTTGAACCGAACGTGCATTGGCTTTCTTTTCTTTGGTAAAACTTATTGTTTATATTTTTTGCTTTGCATTAGCACGAAGCGTTGTTGCAATGCGCTGTTGCGGCTAATCATGAACGGTTTCTGCGAAACACCGCTACATCAGTTTGGTGTGCAATCGAGAATGGCCGCTGCACATTGCACGCTTCGAATCGGTTATGGGCGCTTATAGCGCTGTAAGAAAGAACATGAAATATGTGCGCACCGCACACACTTTTCGGTTCTGTCGATGCTTTTGTAGGGCAAGACGCAGCGGCAGCAGAAAGCGAGAAATTGATTTTTAACAATGCAATTTGCATGCAGTTGGGCTGTTGATGTTCTCCCGCCACAAATTAGGCTTGCCAGAGATTCGTTTTGTATTTTGCTTCAAAGTTTACAGTGCATGGGAAATTGAATTATAATCTGCTCAGTTTAGACTTAACTTTCCACGATTTTTGAAGATTATAGCTGAAGGAGAAATAAGGTCCATGCATGTGCTAACCCAATGTTCTGGGACTCATGCATGCTTGCAACAGACTTGGGAATCTTTCAAGGCTATGCTAGCGATGTGAAATCTCTGAAGTGAACGAAAAACTTTGATCACTTTAGCTATGGAATGAATGGGTGGATAAGAGGAAAGTTCAAAAGATCTTTGGTTCTCCCCGCGTTGGTGGCGGGCATATTTCACCAGTAAAGGGATGTAGGTAGTTCTACAAGTTTTTTTATTGGGTTCAAAAAGACTTTAAAATATATGAACTCCTATTCGTTTCTCCACAAATAGCATTCATTGGGTTTTCACCTCGGCCTGACACCAGTAAAAACGGGCGTTGATATTTTGGACTGCTACACTTAAAAATATGTATAGCTCGATGTTTTAGAGTAACAGATAACATCAAAGTCAATATTATAGTAAGCATCGGAACTTCTATCGGGGAAATTAACAGCATCTATGCAAAATAAAGCATAGTTTTCTTGACTTCTGGGTGGCTATTTTTTTTTTTAATATTTGATAAAGAAATGGGTTTCAAATGAAATGTCTCCTCTTAACTAAATTTCCTATTTTGAAATATCAGTATCAAAATATGTCAGGTAAGAAAAAATACATGTTTTGGATCTCAGTCTGTGGATTCATACATCTAAATTTTTTTCTATTTTGGTACTGCAAGTTCAAAATTGAAAATTCAGTTAAAAGAAGGCAATTTTCTTCTTTCATTTGATGCCCATTTCTTTAACATTGCACAACCGTAAATATTAAAAAAAATTTTGAAATGCTTATGTCCTTGAAATTTTAAAGTCCTTTTAAAAGGACATCGGATCAGAAAATGATAACCTGACTATGCGAGATTACTATGAGTGACCTCTAGTTTCACGCCTATATAAAAATTTGGACGGGTTTCAACAAGAATGTTTTTTTTGTCGCATGGTGTAATAAATTTAAAGTTGATGTTTTCACTCAGTGCTTCATAGTTTTGTGATTTTTTTTCGATTCTATTGACGTTAGGTTTAACATTAGCGCAAATAATATATCTTTCATCTTAGATTTGAAAACCAGAGGCAATTTATTTTATCTATAAAAAAATCATTCAAAAGTTTATATTTTATTTTATTTTTATATTTACCCAAATCTCACCTGATTTGGATAATTAATATATCGTTAAGGTATTATCTTCTGAACGACGGACAGCTTGTGTTAGTCGAATGATTCGTTTACCAGATATGTAAGCAACCGGGAAAAAACGTTTTTTTTCGAAGATTTTTCGAAAAAGGTTCTTAAAAAAATGTTTTGATTTTTAGTGTCGCGTTTAGTGGCCCAAAGTTAGTCTAAAAAAACTTTTGTTTTTAGGTGCATGCGATTAGCCCACTTTTTGTCGTGTGGTGTAATCGAATCGTCAGCAACTATTTGTTTTTTTTAGAAACAGCTAAATACCACGGCAGCCGCCGTGGCTCAGTTGGTTAGTGCGTTGGACCGCGAGTCGCAGGCAGCAACCTCAGGTTCAAATACTGCCTGTAATAACACCTAAAAAAAATAACGGGAAAACTCGTTTTCTCTTTCGGTGGCTGTCCTCTCAGCTGGAAATGGCAAACCTCTGAGAGTAAAAATTGCTTATGAAAAAGCTCCCAACCTGCCGTTCGGAACCGGCATAAAACTGTAGGTCCCTCCAACCCGTGTACAAATTCACACGCACAACACGGGTAGTTGCGGGAAGCTAGGCCTTAGTCTCGCGTAAGCGGGCTGTCGTGCCAGTCAATTATTAAAAAATTATAATTAAATTACTAAATACCAACTGGCCAGCAAATTTTTGTGATTACCTTTAGACTTAATGAAAGTTAACTGTTGTTTCATTATGTTGTAGTTGGAAAAAAGGCCGAAGAAGAGGAAAAGGCCTATAAGGCCTCTGCCATTGCCCGGCCTTTCTTTAGATGGAGATGGAAAAAATTCCACCCCAAATGGAGTGAAGAATGCCTCAAACTGAGGAATGACCAACTAAGAAAACCCAGGCACACAATGGGTTTAGATAAATAAGTGTCTGTAGACTCGGAACAACAGAGGAGACTTCTGAACACATTAGATTGCAATGTGAAGCAGTAAGTCGCAGCAGGAATCGTCACCTGGGTCAGTACTGGGTTGTAGAAGAAGACACCACCTGAACTCCCGTGAGTTACTAAATATTATGAAGTTGTTGGGCCTAGGGGATGTTTAGGGGACACAAAAGATCAATATTGGTCTCAGTGCATTTTAATCAAAACCATATTTATCTAAGTGGCTTCCGGCAAGAATTCGTGTCTGCGTAACAAAGTCATGGTTTCAGATATTCAATGCTAAATTACTTTAAAGCTTTATTTTAATTTAAAACCATGATGCCCTCAAACAAAATCTATACAAAGTTGTTTTGATGTACATCTGTATGTACTTATGTATGTAAGTATTTTATGTTTGTGTTTACTTTAAAACATGACAGACATTTTACTTTGTTTTAGCTAACTAAAATGTAGCAAATAAACAAACAACTTTACGTTCATTGCCAGCCAACTTGCAGCAAGATTCAACTCGTTGCCCAACTATCGCAAAATTATCTCAATGAACATCACTTTCGTTTTTCAATATTGAATTAGCAAGTTGTATATACACAAGTAAATATATATTGCTGTGTGGTTATATGGTTGCATCGTTGTATACGTTTTTGCCATTGCAATAAGTTGACAGCATCACCAATGCAAATGCACACTTTCCGTTCCATGTAGAAACCTGGCCGCAGCATATTTTGTACGATTTGCTGACTTTGCAAACAAAAAACAAACATTTCAAAGACTCACTTTTAACGATGTTCAATTGCGCGTAACTAAGTGCAATGTTTTTTGTTTTCGATTTTCATTTAAGAATGCGTATAGTGGATACATCAATTCTACTTTGAAGTTTCAATCGAGCGAAATGCGAAAAAAAGACAATCACCTTCAGCATGGTTTTTGTTGTGTGAGGAAGTTCGGCCACTTTGTGCTTGCAAAAACATCAAACTTTGTGAGGTTATGTGTACATGTTTTCTAGGTTATCTAGATATATTTGTACTTGTGTTTGTATGGAGGAGCATAATTTATGCACCACTTGCCTCTATTCATTCGCCACCCGACCTCGCGCCCTTCCGCCCTCTTGCCGCTCAAGTGAGTGAGTGGAGCAATGCTGCCAACATTGTCAGTGAAACGTCAAAATCATTGAGTGCAGTTGCACATAAAATATTTGCTTTGAGCGCCATCAAGTTTTTAGTTTTTTGTTTTGTTGTTTCTTGTGATTGTTTTCATTTTTGTTCATGTTGTTTTTATGTGCATAAACCGGATGGCAGAGCTATGAAAAGCGGCTGTCATTGAATGTGTGAAATGCAATGAACCATAAATCGCAGTGAATAATGCCTAATAACATATTTTGAGATGAAAAATGTTTATGTTGTGGATTTTTGTAATTATTGGCATGTCATAAAAGTGTTTACACTGAAAAAAAAACTGAAGAAAATAGTAGAATTTACAGTGGTTCGTAGTGGGAATTACAGTACAATCCATGCAAATTTTGATAAGATTATTGTTTTGTTGTTGGCAGTTAGTTGACAAACGGACAGACAGAATAGATGAATGAATATCCAGATGTTGTCAGGCTTAGGAGATTTTATCTTCGGCAAGATTTCTTCTGTACTAGTGCAAAAATTATCCGTGACTGGATTACCTCAGTCCAGACTCCCCAAGGACCTCTTTAAATTCACCAATTGATTGCGTTAGCAAAAACTTACTATTTGCATCTCTGCCACTGACTTGATTGCCTGTCAGTCCGAGTGCGGAAAATTCCGATGGCTGCAGTTTCACTTCCATTTCTTTGAGGCGACTGTTGAGTTTATTCGTGTGCATGAACAGGAAAAAGGTGCAGGATATGGCGAGTATAGCAATAAGTTCAACGGATCTGCAAAACATAAACAAATAAAATTTTAATTGATATCAATATTTATTGTTGTATTTATGTTGAGTCAATTAATGGTTCCAGGTTTGTGGCGACAACACACATACAAAAAATTAGAAAAACCTTGATGCGAAAATAAGAAATGTTGGCAATAAATATTTAGTTGGCTATATTTTACTGAGTGCATAAAAGCAGAAATTCCGCTGCCGCAGCGTTCAGCAACCAGCGGCCGCTACTCGCCACAGCTGAGTGGGCACGTGGTGGCGGCACAGCTGCGCTTTCATACGGAATTGCTCCACATATTTATTTATAGAATTCTTTTATATTTTCAACTGGTTATTGTGGCTGGACGACGGCCGTTTTTAATTGTGTGTTTGTGCTTTGCGGCCACGAAGGCAGATATAAAAAAAGCCAAATTGTTTGCGGTTGTTATTGTTGTAACAACAAAAGCACCACCGCAGCAGCCGCGACAAAACTTGAACGCAAACGCGAACACCGAAGGAAACGGCATCTCAAATGCAAACAAATGACAACTGCTGTCGGCACGGGCCAAGTCAGCGGTCTTTCTTCAGCGCAGGTGCAGGCGGCAATTTACTGCAAATGGGCTACAAACTGCCAGACAGCCTAAAAGTGGCGACTGTCTGCAGTGCGATGAACGTCTGGATGCGCCTTCGAAGCGCAGGTTTTGGTGGGTGAGAGGAGAAAAAGGTGGAACAATTTAGCGGAGCTTTTGTGTATTTGTATGCAATTTATATTTGTAGTGGTAGCAAGCCCAAACAACAACAACAACAAAATGCAACAAAAGCCCAAAAGTGGAAATTGCGGATTCGGAACTGGCCTGCGCCTGAGACAGTTTTACTTGAATGTTTATTCCTATTTTACGGTCGTTGCTAGTGGCCAAAATATCAAAGAAGCGCTGGAGCATTTTTTGTTGCAACTTTTCTGGCATATTGTAGGACTTTGCTCAGCTATAGGGTCGAGTGTTCGAATGCCGACTCGAGCATCAAATAAAGCAACAAATAAAGAACATTTTTCTTTCGTCCAACGTTCTTCTAGCAGGCAATGTCAAATTACTGAGAAGTTGTTAGAAGTTCGTGGTTCATGAAACAGTTTTGTGCTGGAAAGCCCGAAAGCGTCGCCTGTGGCAACATTGTGACTCTGATGTGAATTAGGGGAAATATTTGAAAAAAGTAGAATGAGTTATAGGACCAGGTCTTGACTAAAAGGGGTTTGACAATGACTTCTGTGAACCGGATCGGTCTTGGCAGTTTAACCCTTTCGACCCCGAATTTTACCCTGTTTCTCGATATTACTTTTTGGTATTTAAATCATGAAACACTTTCCTAAGAAGTGTGCACACGACATTTGAAGTCGCCACGCCTCTTTGTTAGAGTTTGAGAGCGAGTTTACTTTTGAGAAATTTTAGCTTAAAACGGGTTAAATAAACTGTGTATCAATATTTTTTAATTACAGAACAATTATTTAGTATTTATGGAAAAATACAAAATGATCACTTTTTGATTTTATTTAACCGTTATTAAAGAAACAGGGTTTTGATCAAACGCGCCCAATTCGTAGACTTCAATTAGAACACAAACTTTCCCTGATATAGCTGCAAATTATTGGAAATTATTTTGGGGATAACAGTAAATTTTTTGTAATTTGCTTTGAATTCACTTCTAAAAATATTAATTTGTTGGTGCCTACTTAAATTAAACCAATAAATCAATCGTAGCTTTAGCTATAAGATGACAAATAGGTGAAGTTGCTCTCAGGCAACTTTGAGGTCGAAAGGGTTAAGAGTGAAAAATAAGGCCAGCAACTGGTTATACTGGCTCCATCTGAGAAGAAGAAGCGAGGAAGGAGGCAAGTAATTGCAGATGTTCTAAGGCGTTTCTTTAAATGTCGTTGGGCAGCGTGGCCAGAAAGGCTCTTAAGTCAAACCGGAGAACTTAAGATAGCTGACCCAAGAACCCAAGCAAAATTAGCTACTTATAAAGTTAGTATATTTCAAAATATTTTCAAACCCAAGGTCAATGTTCTAAATCGGCTAGAACTTCATTTCCGTCGCTTTCATCGCACGTCCATTTAATGGTTGCTGAAAGTTTGGCTTTTGAATTGGAATTACAATGAAGTGGGTTAAGGATTTAGACGTCTAGTTGTTGCGGCCTAAAAAGTTGCAGCGTCGCAGGCTTTTGTCAGAACAGGCTTCTTGTCAGAACAAATGATATTTGTTTTTCATTTGACTCATGTACAGCTCCTGAGTGAGCTGAATCTTGTACTTCTTGTATCTTGAATCTTGTATCTTGTGAAAATGGAGATCCCTCGTCAAAATTCGCTGCGTGGTGCTTTGCGAAGAAAGTTGATGTGCCGACTTGATGTTTCCGGATTTTCGGCGGTTTCTCGTTTACATCTACAATGTTTTTGAGAGATCGACCTGTTCATGGACCCATAATCGACCCAGTCATCACTCTTTGAACTGTTGATTTTTGAGGTGAATTTTACGGCCAAAAATTCTGTGAAGTTTTCAAACAATCTCAGAGTAGTTTTCACCACTTTTGTATGGGGTTTTTACAATGATTGCGCGTTCTTTATTAGTCTAACGCTCCATTTTTAATTATGGAAACAACCATAGACGACAGCCGTCAAATTGCAGAGCTACCACTTGTACGGAAAACAAATTCCACTAAATTTAAATCGTGCACTTTCATTGGACACCTTTTATATACAATTTTATATAAATTTGAATTACTTACTTTACACATACTTATTCGTATGTATGAATGTCCAACAAAACTGTCACAATTACTTTGGGAAACCCTTTTATTCGCTGCCTCCTCTCGTAGCTCGTCACTAATCTGACCGCTTCAAAGTTTGTGGTTTCGTGCAATTGCACTGTTATTATATTTAGTTGTTGTTGTGCACTGTGTCAACAAGTGTGGCGTGAGAATTGCATGCAATGTGGACAAGCCACCAGTTAGAGAGCAAAGCGGAGCGGACGACTACGAAATGAAGACATTCCAAAGTTGTCGTCTGCAAAAGTGCCAGCTGACCGCAGCTGGGCAGCACGGGGCCGTATGTGGGTGAGGGGTAGAACCAAGTCGAATTTTGGCGATGGTGGACGAAATTTCAACGCAAGCAAAATGAAGTCGTAAAAATTTGCTTCAAATGAATATGGATGCAGAAGATATTCATTTGGCGCCGAGCAAAGCACAGGCAAACATGCCCAGAGACTGCGTTGAGCGGAGAGAACGCGAGGTATGGTAAGTAATTTGAGGTAAAGGTGGAGTGTTTACGGAGTATTTGGCAACATGTGGTGAGGATTAGCAACTTTTTGTTGCTTTCATTTGCGCTGTGCTGAGCGAGCTCCCTGGCTCGCTTTGTTTCGGCTTCAAGTTATTAAAGTACGTTAAGCTTGCATGTGTGCGAGTGTGTTTTCGGTGCGTGTGGACACTGTTTGGGCAGCGTAGGGGCTCCAAGCGGGAGGCTTTTGCCTGACCAGCTGTGAAAATTTCTGCAAAATACTTCATTTTGTGCAGAAATAAACTTTCTTTCTTGCCTTACTTCTCTCTGGCTTCCGTCTAGTTGTGATTTTTTGCGAAATTTTTTTTTTGATTATTTTTCTTCTTTGAGCCTCTTGTGAAAGTTTCCTGTTAATAGAAAATGTTTCGCTTTGCCTTTGCTCGACTGCGACGCAGCGCGGTTGGCAGTCGGTTGTCACTTGGCTGCTGCAGTGCTTGACGTGCACTTTGACGTACTTTGTTATTGCTGTTATTGTTGTTGTTATTGTTGTTGTTGCCGCTGGGGTAGTGGCGGTGACGGTGGCAGGAAACGATTTGCTAAGTTGCCGTGGCAGTTGACATGAAAGCATTGCGAAAATCTCACGCAAAGCACTTGAACTGCTGCCTGGACGAAGGGTTGCGCAATTTCACCTGGAAGCTGCCGCAGCAATGCTTAGTTTTGTCAGACCGCGAGCGAAACGGGGAAAATGGTGCTTTGGTCATTTATTTATTTTTTGCTCTTTTGTTTTCGCATACAAACGGAAGTGACTAGAACGACAGAGAATTCATTGCGTTGACCTTAAAAGTTGCACTGGAGACCATTACAAATAGTTTTGTTTAGTTAAAGCTTCAACGTGTATGTCCACGTAACATAATACGGAGCTTTTTTATGGAATACTAACACAGATTCCAGTGGCTTAGGCTGTAAAATAGGTAGTAACCGATGGTAATATACAATGTGATCCGAGGTGTCAACCTTACGGACTCATTAGATTAGGCCAAAATATATGTTACATGTTTTCAAAACTAATTTCACTGCTTCGTTAATGGGACTTCAACCGAGATGCCAATTTTGAATGATTTTCTTGTATGGATCGAGCTAAATCTTAGCAACGATATGAATAGAAGTTTTGTTGCCTTATTGCCATAAATGCGCAATTCATGATAACTTCAAAGAAAAAAGTGCATGATTTTGGTGGCTGATTCAGATTGTATGTGGTTTTTAGATTTGTGAAAAATCTGTTCCTAGTAAAGTTCGAGAACTCTCAGATCATTTAAAAACTTACAATCTCGAAGAATTTTCTTCTCTATGTAGTCGATTGGCGGTTTGCAGCAGTACTTTCGCTCAGGTGTTAGCGATTTGCTTGCATGTTCTTCGAATGATTACTTAGATAATTTGTTGGGCTTTTTTTGTATATCTTTTTACTCATTACCAATTAAGAACATTCGACATTATATAAGCGATGTTTTGTGTATGTTAGGGACAGCTTTCTCGACTGTATAACTCGACTACATTAACACTCCGATGCCCAACAAGGTCCGTAGGAACCTATGGCGTTTTTAAAAGCAATTATTTTGTATTTTATACGTTTTTGCCATCTGTCTGTAGTAAAAAATACATAATACAAACACATCTACACACATTATGTAACACTACATTATACAATTACAAGCCTTATATGCAATATTACAATAGAGGTCCCTGGGGACCTCGTTGGGCTTTGGCCGTTTAAAAAGTTGTTGGGCATCCGAGTGTTAAAGAAAAATACTTCTAATATCAAAAAACGCATTTGAACTCGTCAGTTAAGGGGCTCGGAATAAAAAATTTTACCCACAGAGAATTGAAGTACTAAAAAATTAATCAAATGCAAAAGGCATGGTAAGGCATCAAATGTTAGTTAGGGAAGAGTTTGTGCGGATTTCGCCTGAATTTCTTTTTTTGTTTTTCTGAAGTGAACAAACAGTCTCAATCGGGGTAAAATCAGTTCGACCTCTTAATGGCGCTAGCCAAGTTCGTCTCGAACCCAGGGTGCGAGATCGGTGGCTTAGAAAGTATTTTTTCTACCTTTTCTTTATCTCCGCAGCTTCTGCACACATCACTGGACGAGAGGCGCCATTTGATAAGCTTAGAATCAATAGCACAGTCTTCGTTGATGACTTCAAAGAACTGCCGAATGGAGTTTCTCAGGGACTCAGGGACAGTACAAATAACGTTCTCCTCAAGGTAAGGAAGGGCCATAATGCCCGGCGGTATGTGTGCAAATGTTACAACATGTTCCAACAAAATGTTTAACATTTTAGACAAAGAATTTTAAAATATACTCTAAAACAGTTTTTGAATATAACACTCAAGTTTGTACAAAACAATTTCATACATCTTAGGTACTTAACCCTTTCGACCCGGAATTTTACCCAGTATCTCAATATTATTTTTTATTTAAATCATGAAACATTTGCCTAAGAAGTATGCACTCGAAATTTTAAGTCGCCACGGCTCTTTGTTAGAGTTCTAGAACTAGTTTACTACTGAAAAATTTTAGTTTAAAACGGGTTAAATAAATTATGTATTAATATTTTTTAATTACAGAAAAATGATTTAATATTTATGGAAAAATACAAAATTATCACTATTTGATTTTGTTTAACCATTATTAAAGAAACAGGGTTTTGATCAAACGCGCCCAATTCGTAGACTTCGACTAGAACAAAAACTTTCCCTGATATCGCTCCAAATTATTGGAAATTATTTTGGGGATAACAGTAAAATTGTTGTAATTTGCTTTGAATTCACTGCTAAAAAGATTAATTTGTTGGTGCCTTCTTAAATCAAACCTATAAATCAATCGTAGTTTTTTCTATAAGATGACAAATAGGTGAAGTTGCTCCCAGGCAACTTTGGTGTCGAAGGGGTTAAGCTAAGCACCGAATTTGATACAATTTGGACAAAACGGCAACCCTGCATGAGATGGATAAGTCTTGCAAACATTTTCTTATTTGCTGTAGGCCAAGTGTGAATCAAACCCACAACTCTTTGTGGTGTAATAAATTAAACACTGAACCACGTTGATTGTTATAACAGCAACTTTTTTCAAATGACAGCAGATTTTTTTTTATTGCAGCAATTTGAATTCAGGTTAGATTTTCTATATCTATGACAAAATCCATAAATTGAATTGGCAATAATGATTGATTTGGCTTTTTACTCCAAAAAGTGACTGAACGATGACCAATCGGCAATATTGCTCAATTTTTGTCAGATTCTCTAAACTTCGTTAAGCGCTTAACGCAAAACAATTTTGTCTAGTCGGGGAGTAGCCGAAATCGGCCATTGACCCCGCATATTTTCGGCTGAACTGAAAACTGTTTGTTAGGTGTAAATAATAATGATCCAACACACAGCAGCAGCCGGCAGCGTCATCGAATGGCCGGCGGCCAAGTCAATCAGCGGTGCGCCGCCAATAGCCAAAAGACCAGTCAGCGCTTTCTTATACGCGCGAATATGTTACAGGTTGAAGAGGTGCTGAGCGGCTCAAGTGACTTCTCGTTTCGGTACATGAATATTACAGGTAAGAAGAAAAAGAATAAAACGACATGCAAACAGGTCGCGGTTATTGAAATTGTGAGCGCGCGAAACTTGGCTGCGAATCAACATTAATTACTATTTTAGCATATCGATGGGTTCTTTCACCTCTGCGGACATTTGCAAACTGTGCTTGACCGCAGGCCATTTGGGCACAACGTGCTTAATTGGCAGCAGGTTCAGGCCCCAGCTGGAGCACCAAAGGTCAAACACCGCCGAAGTGTTGCTTCGGCGAAAGCACAAGAATCGAAACTTCAAAAACAACCACAACAACATATCACAGTTTACATATGTGAGATGCTGTGAGCGTCTCGAATAGTCGGAGTGATCGCGCGTGATTTGAACTTTACAACTACAAAACAATATTGCTCGCTATTAATCGCAGAATTGGGCGGCGAGTTCAACGAACGCGACTGGATGTTGGAGCTGCGCGCTGATTTAACGCATTTGAATATGCAAATGCGCGCGTGATGAAATTGTGTTCTGGCATTCGAGGGTCTAACACACACACAAACACACAGAGCCACGCCACGCACAGCTGTTGCCGCGTTGGAAGGGCCGAAGCCCATTTCAGCCACCGCCACACACGAGCCAACGCGGCAGCAAAGTGACGTTTGTGTGCACACTTGCGGCAGCCCATTTGATGCGCCACAAATCATCGCAACTGCAGCGGCAGCAAGTCGGAAGCTTTGCATAACGTCGAGATGATTTGTCAGGCTAATGTTGTGCAGAGTGTGGAAAATGCGCTGCAATCGAATTAAATAATTTCAACAGCGACAGCAACAGCAGCACTAAAATCACTGCCACAGCGGTGAATACAAATGCAAACATTCAACAACAACAAAAACAGTAGCAAGTAGTAGTAATAGTAGTGGCAGCAGCAAAAATAATAATAACAAACCGTCACAAATACGCAAACATTGCAATTGGCAAACAACGCACACAGTGATTTTATTGCACAATATTTGTATTTTATTGCAATTGTTATAGTTGTTGCGTCGCGCCGCGCCGCTCCGCCCACTCACTACTACACACTTCCGCCGTTTGCCAAGTAACACACAGTAATCTTTATTGCGTTTTGTTGTTTTGTTATGTTTTTGTTTTATTTTTGACGCTGTAAAGATCACTCAATGATATGATGCTACGTTGCGCACTGTCACCGTCATTGTCAACGTCAACGTCACCATCGTCATCATAACCGTCAATATTCCCACTGTTTCTTTTTATTTTGATTAAAATTTCTATTTTTATATTTTTTAAATTAATACAAAATATTCAACACGCTTTTCTCAATGTTTTCATTTAATTTTTTGCTGTTTATTTATCTATTTATTTATTTATTTTTTGTTTTTTTTTTATTTACTGCTAATTTCAATTTTTTGCCAATGTTTATTTTATTTATTATTTGAAACTTTTTCCATAATTTTGTTTTGTTTTTTAATTTGCAACTTTTTTCGTGTTTTCATATTTTAATGCTGTTTTGATTTTGTTTTGTTTTTCTTCTTTTGTTATCTGATTTTGTTTTATTATGATTATTTCCTCGTCGCTCTCTTTGCAGGTAATTTACGTTAATTGTTACTACAACTACACATGCTCACAAACATACTCGTACATTAAATTATTTACGTACGTATGTATGTGTTTTTTTGTTTTGTTTTTTGCTTCTTTTGTTCGAATGCTTGTCCGACATCAACACTTTTGCCACCCGTCTACTACACATTTTTTAATGTTGCTGTGGTTGTTGTTGTTGCATTTTTACTACAGTTCGCACGATTTCAGCATTTCGCTGTTGATGCATTTTTAAATGGTGCTCGGTGCTGCGTGTGTCATTTTTTCCAAAGTTGCAAAGTGGTCTGGGCGGGTAATTTCGCGAAAAAAATTTCATCAATATGGAAAAGAGAAGAGCGTCAAAGTTTTTGTTATTTGATGTTAGTTCCCGGAATAAAAGTGTAAAGTGTATTGAAATTTGTATTAAAATTCACTCCAACACAAGAAGAACGAAAAAAGTTAGGTGAACAAATAGTTTTATTTTTTAAGTTTTATTGAGGTAAATAAAACAAAGCAAAGATTAATACACATTAGTGAAAGATCACTGCTGGCCTATTCACACTTAGTTTTTTTTCCTTTACAGAGATACATTTATTCCAACGGACCGAGATTTGGTATTGCTTGAATCAGGATTTGAATCCACAACCTTCTGAGTTGTAGTCAGAAATTTACTCAAAAGACAACCATTGAAAGCAATTCTTTTTTTTTATTTTGTGTTACTTGAATGGGGCTCAAAACGGCCAAAAACCTCTGAAATTTCATCCAAAGCCTTTACTACGATTGTTAATAAGAATTACAGTAGACACAATGCAGTTTTGTTTAACCCTTTCGACCCCGAATTTTACACTGTGCCTCGATATTACTTTTTGGTATTTAAATCATGAAAAAATTGCCTAAGAAGTGTGCACACGACATTTGAAGTCACCACGCCTTTTTGTTAAAGTTTTAGAACTAGTTTACTTTTGAACAATTTTGGCTTAAAACGGGTTAAATAAATTGTGTATCAATATTTTTTAATTACAGAAAAATTATTTAATATTCATGAAAAAATATAAAACCATCACTTTTTGATTTTATTAAACCATTATTAAAGAAACAAGGTTTTGATCAAACTAGACTTCAATAAGAATACAAACTTTCCCTGATATCGCTGCAAATTATTGAAAATTATTTTGGGGATAACAGTAAAATTTTTGTAATTTACTTTGATTTCACTTCTAAAAATATGAATTTTTTGGTGCCTACTTAAATTAAACCCATAAATAAATCGTAGCTTTTGCTATAAGATGACAAATAGGTGAAGTTGCTCTCAGGTAACTTTGGGGTCGAAAGGATTAAACTTGTAGATATGATTTGGTGTACTCTGTACTCTGTACTCTTCAAGTTGTACAAAACCAAATCACACAGCTCGACAACTTTTAGATATATAGGGGTTCATAAGTAGGTATGTTCTATTAGGAAAAAGGTGTAGGAAAACAGGGATTGCCTAATAATTTTAATATTTTTTTGTTAGAAATTCCAGAATAATTTTATAACCTTCATAATATTTCTAATTTAACTTTATAATTCACTTCAAAATCTCAAAAAAGGTTAGTTTTGTAATAAATTTAAATTGAAATTAAATTATTGTCCATCATTTAACCGATGAATCCTTCAAATCAATTGAGTAGTTGCCTAAATATTGTTTTTTTGAAAAATAACTCGATTGTGTAACGGTCTCCTCAAGGGTTCGATATGTAAGGACGTTCAAGAAAATGTTCGAAAAATAAAGAAATGGAGATCAGTTTGACATTTCAAAAAAATGTCTGAAAAATAATGAAATGGCTATCAGTTCGACAGTTTACACCAGTTAGCGCGAACTGGAAACAGCATGAAAACGTTCATATTGCATCGAAAATCGAGTAATATTCGATGAAAGGGGTAAAATAATCGAAAAAGAGTTTGATGATAGATGAGAAAAGATAAATGTGAAGAGTTTTTAATTGTTTCCAACATTTTTCTTGCGCCTAAGCCACTTTCAGGATAATTATAACAAATTTGAGTTAAAGATTTCCAGTTAACATATGAAATTGCCTGATTATCTCGGCACCTTTTAGAAGAAGGCACCTTCAGATTTTGAGATCAACTTCATTCGCCTTAAAGCTCTTCCACTTCACTCTTCAGCAGTCATACAGGCTACATGAGTACAAATGGATTACCTGAACCCACGTACAGGTCATGAACACTGAACGAAATTTGTACTCAGGGAATGTTCCTATAAAAGTGAAGATTGATTAAGGGACGATTATGGACGTCTTCAGTGGCGCACACAGGATTTCATTTCGGGGGGTTTGCGTACAACTTTTGAGCATTTTTTTTTTTTAATTTCAAGTGCTGACTTTGCTCCACTGTATGCCATTCGTTTTGGTGTATAATTGGCGTTGTTATTGCCATTTCTCCCATTCGAGTTGCATAGCGTGGTTTGCCGGTGATGTTGGTGCAAAAAAAATAATAAACATAAAATATATGAAAGCATTATAAAAAATTGCACAAAAGTGCCAACGCATTCTATAAAATTAAATAAATATCGCACTATATACATTTTTGTTTCACCCATGGCGAAATTGTATTCCGCATTGGACGTTTGTATGTGTAATACAAATACATACAAAAAATTGACAGTTGCATAATCGCACAGAGAACTGTGCGCTTAATAACATTAAGCGACATTAAATATCTCTGGGAATTTCGAAATTGTCAGCAAAGGATAAAATTGGTTAGGATGGGTTGGGCGTGAGTGGCAGCCACCCTTACGAAAATCTCACATGACAACAGTAATGACTCGTTGTGGTATATTTTGTAAAAAATTAATGGTCAGAAATAGCGTGAGGGGAGTCATGGTGATTGCGGATTGAATCTAAGCAGCTCTGTTTCTGGTACTCAGCGATGATAGTTCAGAGGCAATGAAACAGTTGAGAATTTAAAGGTTCTTTTGGTCAAAGAGGGGGTTTTGAAACAAAACATAAAACCACAACTGCCACAAAGATTGTGCAGTGTGATGCTGAATTTGCATTTGTGTCGATTTTATCCAAATCGATGGTCACTGACTGTTTTCCTGAGCTGATTGCACAGCAGAATGCCTCTTGTATGTGTGTTGGTGTTTTGGTTTATAACAACTGTGTCTTTGTGAAAATATTGATACATATTTATGGCTTAATGACAGTGGCAAATGACTGTAACTAATAACTTTCGAAATGTGCAAAAGTTCAAATAAATTGAAATATGAAATGGTTGGCAAATTTTGCTTGGCCATTGTGGTTTTCTAAATCATGAATGCACACACACACACACACAAACACGTACATAATAATGAATATGTAAAGGGTGATTCAAATCGAGATGACATCAATGTAGGTTAGACAGCTGTCAATAATCATGAGTGCTTGAAACGTCAAATGTTTATATTTTAACGATTTTTTTGAAACTATTTATTGCGAACAATTGTGTTCAATAATACTGAGTGAATGATTCGCAATGCATTATAGTACAAATATTTGAGGAAACTGAAAGCAATATGGTTGGGGTAAGCCGCATGGATTATTCGTTTGACATAAACGGATTAGTGTTGCCGGATCTGTGGGTTCCAACATAATCTTTTCACAAAAAACCACAGATACGTTTTGTAGCTATGACCGAATTTTTGAAGGAACTGATTAGGTTTTAGGAAATATATTTATGTCTTGGGGTTAGAAGCATAAAATTGGCGAAGGGTTGCATTGAGTCGAGCAGAGCAGTTATTTAAATAAAATAAAAAAGAGTGCATGTGTTTCCAAAGATCTGGAACTACTGATTGATTTATTTGATTTATCTTTAATCTAATTTAAAAAAGCCATTCTACAGTAGATTACCGTAAAGACTAAGCTAACCTTAAATACGATAGCAAAAAGATAGAAAGAAATACAGTGGACGTCCAGTATAACGAACTTTCCATTTAACGAATTTTCAATTTAACGTACGGCCAAATTTTTTCTATTGATTGATTCCATTGAATATTTTTGTTGTTTTTCGCCCTCGTCAAAAAACCTTCAAATTGTTTTTGAGCGTTCACATTCTTTACAATAACAATGACTGTTTAGTTTCGGCAAGTGAACGGTGCCTCAATTATTTTTGTTTTTGCTATGTTAAAACTTTCAAATTAACGTCAAGTTATCAACATTTTCAAACTCTGTTTGTATGCATTGCTGATCATTTTCACAGGATTTGTTTTGGAACAAAACAAGATATTTATTAAACTCTGAATATGTGAAACTTATTCTGGTTTAAACAAATACAAATTTCGATCGATTTAATGAATTTTTCGATTTAACAAATTGGGGGTACAACATAAGATTCGTTATATTGGACGTCCACTGTATATGGTAAAAAATAATTACTTATAACAGAAATTCTGAAATAGTTTTCGTACAATTTTAAAAGTTGAGAAATCCAGGCCATGAAGACCAGAGTCTTGTTAAATTCTGAAAGCATTCTAAATAAAAAGCATTCAAGGAGTAATTAGATCTATTGTGAAAAATGACAAACAAGTCATAGTGACAAAAGACCCGATTCGTTCATGGACAGTGGGGCAGGAGACGCGAGAAGCTGGCATCAATAAAACACATTGATCAATCTTTATGACACTCGGTGGTTTATAATCCACCAAACTTAAAAAAAAAATTAGATACTTTTATTTTGGGTTTTCTAACAGTTTGGGTCTAAATTTCAGTCTTTCTTATGGCATTTTGTATCGGGACTTGTTAGTCAGTTAACTTGGTTAACAGAACAACCCAACCTCAGAGATTCCGAACAGTGAGTTGGATTGAGGTTTAGATCAGTTAGTGCATTATCCTAATGTTCTTCAAAGGGTGTCTTTTCTGTTGAGGATCATTTTCAACTCTCATTCCGTAACAGTAAATAGTGAGCACTATGGAAACATTAGGTTTGTTCACGAACTTTTCCAGTAAAAACTTGCAGAACGAAACATTTGGATAGGAATTCTCTCACAAAGAGAAGGATAGAGAAAAAATAAATGAATTGAAAACCAGTACAATTTATCAAGTAAGCAACAATTGACTTATTTGACAGCTAACTTGTCCGAGAATGATACAATTGTATCATTCCCAGCATCACAGTTGTACTTCGATTGGTCTTCACGATTGTTTGTTGTTTGTTTGTTCATAAATCATGTTTATAAAACAAAAAACATTTAGCCAGGCATTCGCATATGGCAACGGCATTTGCTAACACTTCGACAACGCTCCTTTTTTCATTCATATTTTAACACACACAAATTGTTTTTAACATATGTAACTATTTGACAGTAAAGTTGCATGTAAACATTTTTCCAGCAGATACTTGCAACTGCTTCTTTCTCTCAGACGTTTTTATGCTCTCGTTTCTGTTATCTCTTGCAACGTTTTTTGAATTCTTGAATGCTTTGCCAGTAAAAACTTGCAACAATTTCCACAAACCATAGATAGTGAAATTATTCAAGGGAACCAGGGAGATTGACGGCTTATTTTTTGTATGACAAAAAGAGAGATATTTAAAAAAATAATTTGTCATTAACCCTGAATAATACAAAAACTTGGTGGAACTTAAAAACAAATTTTTAAAACAACCAAATTCTAGGAAATCGTCGACATCTATCATGACAATTTTTATAGCAGTCCTGAGCTGAGAAAAACTGCTTTAATGTGTGAGCTGCACTTCAATTAATCAGAGAGTAATTTGAAAGGTGTTGAATATATTTTTCATGTTTTTTTTTTCTAAATAAGTACTTATGAAAAAATATGAAGCCGTGTTAACATCTGGTCTTCTGTAAAGTGGGGTTTTAATAAATTTTAATCAAAGATCAACCGAAATAGATTGAAATTAAACAAAAATAGTGCTAATGCGAGTGTTTGTTTTCTTAAATGAAAGTTAGTCAAAGTTAGTAAACTCAACTTGAATCACCCTTTATAAGTGCGTTCGAGTATGTGATATGGCAAAAGTTGACCGCAAATTTGTGCATAAGCCTTTCAAAAGTTGTGAGCTGCTCTTTTTTTCGGCCAATGTTTATTTCCTGCAAATAATCCAGTATTTCATAAAATACTTCGTTCTATGACTCAATATGCATTATTTACCCAACCTCCCTTTTGTATTTGTATAAGTGTGCGTATGTGTGTGTTTGTGCCCATGAGGCAGATCATAATAATTTCATTTTGTTGTAATAAAATTGCTCGTACAATGAACAGTGGAGAAAAGGCAAGAAAGTCGTTCATTGTGCAACATGGTTTTCTATCTTTCCCACACACAGGAAATGAAGTCTTTTATTGAGGGCAAACCCATGTACCACAGATTGCCATAAGTCTAATCACCTGCACACAGCCAAGCACAGCGCTGTCGTTTCGTCATCATACCCCTTTTTATGTTAGTTTTGCTAAAACCAACTATGACCAGCTATCTGAATTGAATCATTTGTCCAAAGTAATTGTTATTGACTTCTACTGCTCAAAACATGTTTTTTGAACCATGCGCTCAGTTAATCCCATTTCACACTCTTCTTCTTCTAATTTGTAGAGTCCGACCGATACCAAATTTTTTGGTCGATGCCGATTAATCGGCCGAAAGAGCGAGAATCGACCGATGCCGATTTCATAGAAAACAAAAAAAACCCGAATGAATTCAATCAAAAACACAAACAAATTCAGTCTCATCTTCATCTTCAACTTAAAATTACGATTCTTACATTAAGATTTGTTCTCTGAAATTGCGTTGGAGCAGGGCGACCCGATGGACAGATTTTGTGGAAAGAAATCAGAAACCAAAAATAAAAGGCCTGTTTAAAAAAAATGCTTCCAATTAAAAACGAAGAAGATTGTAAAAATAAATGACCTTTCTTTTGATGCCTATATTAATAGACGAAATGCATAGACATTTAGAGAAAATGTATTTTTAAGAATACCTAGTTTTTATAAAAAAACATTTCTAGGAAACATTTATATTAAAATACGTTACTAAAAGAGCAGAATAGAGGTTCGTATACCCCTTTTCAGTAACGCATTTTCAGATACTGTTTAATATAAAAGAAACAGTGCGATTCAGCTTCAAAAAAATCAAAAAAAAATTAAAGCAGGAAAATAGGCCGATATACCATCGACCAAAAATGGCCGATGTGGCATCGACCCAAAAAAGACCGATGCCGAAGCCGATACCTATTTTATTGGCAGATGCCGATGCCGATGCCGATACCTATTTTATTGGCCGATACTAGCCGATGCCGATGCCGATTAATCGGTCGGACTCTACTTATTTGCTTTTCTTTGTTCACTAGTTTTCAGTTTAAGCTTAAGTGTGCCATTCTTCCATTTAGTCTGTAAATTGAAAGTTGTTATTCATTCAGAAAAGATAAGAAAATATTTTATTGTGCAACATAGTTTTCTATCTGTCCCACACACAGAGGAAATTAACTCTTTTATTGAGAGTCTTATCAACTGCACACAGCCATGCACAGCGTCGTCGTGTGTCTGTGTGCGATGCACGCACTGGCAGTGTGAAGACCGACTACACAGCATTTTAATTATGATTGGCCTAGAATCTCCAGAGATATGTACGAAAGCGTCTCGGCGCATTGCTGTCTGATAAACCGTTCAATGCAGCTTGTAACTTCAAGATTCCGCCGACCGCTGCGGTCTCGCTGTTCGATCGATCATTTCCTGGGAACGAGCAGCCAAAGTGTCGTTAATTGGACAGCGGGCAGCGCGCCAACGAGCCGACGATGAAGAGGTCATAAATCACGGAGAGGCGCGTACGTACATTTGGAAACTGTTAAACCGTTTAGTCGATCAGACACGCTGCGCCGCGACCGCATTTAGGTGAGCCTTCAATAAAGCAGTGCGGCCAACTGTGCTGCCGTTTATGGCCAACTATTCGCTGAGCTTGTTAGCTGGTCACCGAAACCGAAGCTGCAGCAGCGGGGCGACACAAAAAAGGAAGCGCGGCTTTTGCATTAAAGCGCAATTTGAGTGTTTTAATGACTGCCGCCGGCGGAAGCCGAACACGTGCCACGTCGCGGCATGGGCTGTGATGTGCGGTGGGCGCAGTGGTTTATGATGTTGGCGGCAACGTCACACACGCTAAGTAGGCAGGCAGCAGTCGCCGCCGCGCGTGCATTTCACGTACTATATCTACTAACTGAACGTGATCCCATAAAAGTGTGCCTGTTCCGGCTTTCGCGCGGATTTGTTGTCTGCCCTGGTTGATGCGATTTTGTTGTGCTCTCATAAACCTAAAATGGCCATTTCGTGGTGGCTACCACGGCAGCTGGCATTTGAAATTGCGGCAGCCCAATATTTCAGGTCGATTTTACAATTTAAGTTTCAATTTTGTTGGAGGCTTAAAGTGTGCCTGCCCGAAGTTTAGTCTATTTTAATTCCATATTTTTTGTAAAGTGCAGTCCACGAATCGCAGCCGGGTGACAATTGTCAACGAGAACCACCAATGCTGATTAAGTGCAGAGCTGTAACTAAGCCAGCCAAGTTGGGCGTCAGCGATGGCTTTCTTTTGACCCATTAATTACTTACATAGGTCAGGTTCGACCTGCTGGTGCCTTAGTTATACTAAATAGAGGTCTTAATTGACGGTTTTGGTATAGAACCGAACACATCATAACGTAAATTAACTTATCTCTTTTGAACATGCGGTATTAACAAGCAATTTGAATTCTCAAAGAACTATTGGCAGATGGAAAGCTGCAGGCTCAGCATTCTTTGACAACCTCAAATAATGATGACCTCAAAAATATAAGTAAGCTGCTAGAATTCCATCATCCATGGTAGTAGGCATACACCACTAATTTTCTGGGATAATTCATTAATGAAATATTCGGTAATAATTAAAAAAAAGTAGAGCTGTGAATTACAGACATTTTTGAAATGATTCGGTTCCGTACTTTCAATTCAAACTACTGCACTATGGTCCAACGACAATATTTTCTGGCCAAATTAAAAAAGTACTGATATTATTCTCGAACCACTAAAACAGAACCTAATAAAACCATTTATTATAAAACAATATTGTTGAGAATTTTCAATAAAAGCAATTTGTACTCGTAATTTGTTAAATGATGTAGTCACATAGTTAATGTATTATAATTTGTTGTATACATATTTTACATATTTCATTATATTAATATTTGTTTAATTAAAGTATTTCAAGCCAGCTTGAACCAAAGCGTTATTGAATATATTTGGGATCTTATGAAAGAGTAGCTTAAGTCAAAGAATCAAAGAATTTAGTAATGTTTTTTTAATTACGATAAACTTGCGTAATCTAAAGTTTATGTTTCTTTATTATACTTAGATCTATTGGCTTTCTAATAAAATATTTTTTTGCAGTGCCTTCCCTATTAAAGTTGGTAAGGCATTGAAAAAAATGGAGAAAACCTTTTTCTCAAATTTTTGAAAATACTAAAAATAACCAGATTTGTACAAAACCAGCACAGAATAATTGGAAAAATGCCACACTAATTTTATATTATAGTAAAAATTTTGTAGATCTTTTCACTCATTTCACTATTTTTCGCTAAAGAATCATAGAAATTAATAATTTTTTCGGTTTTTTAATTACGATAAACTTGCGTAATCTAAAGATTAGGTTTTTATTTTACTTAAATCTATTCGTTTTCTAATAAACTATTTTTTGCCATGCCTTCCCTATTAAAGATGCGTGGGTATTTAGAAAAAATCTCACATTTCGACTTTTTACTTATATTTTCTAAAAGTACTAAAATTAAATAAACTTGCAAAACCCAAACACAATGATTAAAAGGACAAAATTCGTAATTTTTTATTACAATAAAATACGTTTAGATCTGTTCAGATGGGCCACACAGGGCGCGAAAGTGTTAATGAATCAAACTTTAACCTGCGATTACGGACAAATGCCATCATCGATCTTGCTCAAACTAATTGTTCGTGTCTTTTTCATCTAATTCACGCTCCTATTAAAAAAAATTAAAAATAAAACGTTTCAAAAAAATATTGATACGAAATGGGTTAATTCGTCGTGAGCGTTATAGAAGTCAAGACGCTTAAATGTATTTCATTCGTTTTGAAAAATCTGTTTTTTTTTTCCTAATATTAGAACAACTTTATTTTTGGACTTAGCTACTCTTCCATATGACCGCAGATATAATGTTTCGGTTTGGCAGATGGTTCGGTTAAAAATCGGTGCGGTTCAGAACCGATTAACAGCACTAAGAAAAGAGCATATAAAAAAAATTGTTTTCATTTAAGCATTCAGCGATTCAAAATTTATGTAGTAAATTTTGTTTAAGCAGCATGCAATGTGCTTTTTATTTGTAAACAAGTGAAATTAAAAGAAGAGGCTTATAGAGAACGAACATCTGATTACAGTTATTAACATTACATGCACTTCTCGTAGTTGAGTAAAAGAAAATCTACATTTTGATAGCAATTATCAACGGTCTGGAACGGCTTACTTGAGGGGTTTCTGCTAGCAATTTCTTTACACTTAACAGTTTACTCAGTGCCTTCTGTGCTTTGTTTCTCTCTGCAGTGCATTGAACTGAACTTAACATTGTGCGCTAGTAACTCATCAAAAATACTAACGATCGCCTAACATATGCAACCAGAAGTTTATGAAATTAATTAAAATCAATTCTTTGTGTTCACTTCAACGAGAAGAAGGTGGAACTTAGGTTAGGTTAGTTAGGGAGATGGCAATGGCATCAACATAAAAAAATTGCTATTAGAAAACTACTCAAGAAACCAAATCGAAATGGCAATGTTTAAAAAATAGATGACGTTATGTTTATTTTGTTTAAAATTATCAACGTTCTGGTCGACCCATCGAAGTTTCTGCCGACTAAATCAAAGACATAATTGAAAGGAATAGTCATGTAACTGTGCGAGAGATTACACAGTGGTTAAATTTATCAAACACAACAGCTGAAAATTACTTAATTACTTTTAGATTCGTAAAGAACGAACAAATTGAAAGACATTCACTCAACACAAGGAATCAATGTTTGCGATATGCACCTCAAACCCAATAAAATCTATCCTTTTTCGAAAAGAATCATCGTTGGTGTCGAATAATGGGTAGTTTACAATAACATTAATTGAAAAAATTAAAAAAAGATTATGCTGTCCATTTAATTGAGTTCAATAGAATCCCCAAATATGCCGGGAATGATTTTTAATTTTCAAAAAATTAATTCATGTGTTCTTTAAATATTAGGTCTGTTCATTATCAAATAGTTTTTGATAATTATCAAAAGTTTTAACTGGAAAAGCGTTCACGAACTCAAAAAACTAGCAGAAGAGAGCAGAAACGGGAGCGTAGCAACGCCAGAGAGAAAAAAGCAGCTGGAAGTTTCTGCTATTGAAATTTTTACTAGCAAGAATTTGCAGCTCATGAAAAAAAGTATCAGCTGTCAAAGTGCCACATAAACAAAACAAAATTTGTTTGCATATTGATATTTGGTTGCGTTTTAATGTTAAATATGAGCGAAAAAAGGAAAGTTGGCGAAGTTTTGGTAAATGTAAGTATTTGAAAATGCGATTGCCATATCCGAAATGGTTATAATTATACATTTCCTTCCTACTTCCATTTTCACGATTATTTATTTTTCACACAAATGTCAGTTAGTTGTCAGCTGTTGCTTGCTAGCTAATTTCTACTGGATTTCCGTTCATTTACTTTTTTCACTATCATTCTCTTTGTGAGAGCATTCCTCTCAAATTCTTTCTTACGCTCTTCTGCTAGTTTTTACTGGAAAAAGTACGTGAACAAACCTATTTTTTATAAGTAGCGTAGCTTATGTTTTCTTCAACTCCTTTAAGAATTTTTACTGTACTATACTGTTCATTTGCTAAATAAATAAATAAATAAATTTGATGGGCTGTGTATTTTGAGCTACTTTCAAGGAATCAAACAATCAATTCAGATTCAGATTTAGTGGACAACAACTTAGGAAACTAAAAAAAAACAATCAAATAAAAATGGACAAAATTGGAAAATTTCAAAGGAATGACACATCTTTGTTTACTTGTAGAAAATTATTGAAACTTGGTTGTGAATAGATGTCACACTCGCTTTGTACCATACAATTGTCATTTATTTCGACATTTTTTTAACTCTTTGAATAGTTAAACTGTCACTAACGATGATGACCTGAAAATGGGCTTCGTTCAGTTTTTTGTTGATAAGGACCAGAAATTCAGTTGCGAGAAAAATTTCAAAGGGTCATTGCACAAAATGAAAATTATATCATTTCTTAAGAGGGGGTAAGGGTTTACACTTTCAAAAAATCGAATTTTTTTCTTATCTTATTGTTAAACATTTCAAGAATATATTCTCAAAATTTTAAGTCGATCGGACCAAAACTCTTGAAGTTATGGTCTATAGTTAGTCCCCTGTCCTTGAGTGCAGGTATACAGCTTATTCTCTTCTATTGTTCTGGTCTCAAAACTACTTTTTCAAAGTCCGTGTTCACTGTCATTTAAAAACTACTAAACCGATTCATTTGAAACTTGGTACACATTTTCTACATATAAAATACCTCCCTCCAACGTTTAGTAAACAATTTTTTGTTTACATTAAGGGGGTTTCCCACCCACAAAATGGCGGAATTTTTCGTGGAAAAAAGCAGTTTACACTTTAGATGGCCACCAACAATTTTTAAATGAAAAAAGAAATAATAGGAGAACGTTGGGGGGAGGATTTGATAATACTTTGACTTAATTTTAATGGTTTTTGATTTCAGATAATTTTCGACCGAGATACAGTGAAAACCGCAAATTGTATTTTTTCAAAGACGTTCTGGGGCAAGCTCTGTCACCGGCTTGTTTTGTAATATTTCTGCATGAAAATGAATTACAGAATATTGTTAAAAGTATGCTTAATAATGTAAAAAAGGTTTAAATAAATTTTATCAATCCATACTTTAAAAGAAAAATTCATAAAAAAGTGTTTTTTTACGCTGAAACCCTTACCTCCCCTTAAAATCCAATACTTCACATTACAAAACCGAAATTACCAGCCAAATAAAAGAGATACAACTTCTACAGCCTAAAAAAAAAATCAATTATTGGACCAAAATCAAAAAACCAAAATAAAACCAACAATTTCATTGGTTCAGTAGTAGTAAAAAACTTAATTGGAGTTAATCTTATGTTCTTTTTTGTTTTAAGCTTGAACGAACCCTTAAAAGAAGATTTAAGTTTCTATGATATAAAAATATGAAACGAAAAAATCGAATAATCAACATTGACTTCGTTTAATCGACTTTTAAAATGGAAACATTTTTAATTGCAAGGAAAATCGAAAATCGATTGGTTTTGCAAAACCCCAGCGTTAAATTTCAGCATATATTTTTCAGTGTCAGTGTCAATGTCAATGTCGGTTGTTGGTGTTTCTGTTATTGTAGCTGCGCTGTGCTGCACCCATATTGGGCCATGTCGCACACACAATCCTATGCAGCCAAAATACTGTGAAAACCCATTTCGAGAAGCAACTAAAGGCCAATTGGAGCGATTATGCATGGCACTGCAGTGTTGAGCATTAATGCCAACAACATTTTGCAACACTGTGTTGCAAAGTGTACGCTGCATGCATCGGCGGCGCGCGTAATGCCGATAATGCTGCCGAAGATGATGACTGAGCGTCGCTGCCGCTGCCGCCGTTAATGATAATGGGAATGGCGCTGTTGGTGGCGCGTTCGCTATTCATTGTCTCAAACAACGTGGCAACGACGCGTCGCCATACAACGGCAGTCAGCCAGCATTCATTCAATCTGTGCAATTTCGGCAGCCGCCGCTGCTGTAGCAGTTATTGCCGTTGTTGCTGCAAACGCTGTCAAACACTTAAATTCAACTCAAGTGCCAAAGTTGTGCGTACTTTATGCGACAAGCAGAATAAATGCCGTTTTACTACTTAATTACATGCAATGATGTTGGCAATGCCATGAGCCCTGCTGACAGTTCCACCAAATTTGGCGTCGGCAACAGCAGCTGCTGATCAAATCGAGCGGTAGCCGCATAATCAGCGCGTAGAGACAGCAGTAGCAAGTGGCCGTTTAAGCAGCCGCCTGACGGCTATGATGACTGCCATTGTGCGGCCGTTCGCGGGTCAATCTGTCTGCAATTATCTGCCACATCGGTGCAAAAGGTGAGGCGCGGCAAGTGGCGGCCGCGTCTGCACGTGATCGCTGCCATTCACAAGTGTGCCGTGTGTGTGTTTGCCTTTTTGTTTGGTTGCGCAGTGGCCAACGAAAATCCGCAGCTGAAATGATGCGGCACAGTTTGCGGCCAAAAGCAAAATCAACAAAACACCGCAACGGCTCACAACGATGCCGAAGTGTACGCGATGCGCTCAAAAGCAAAGTTTCGGTCGGCCGTAGACAGCCGCAGCCGAGGCTTTTTGCAACCAAAAGCGTATTGCTAGAAGAAATTGCCAGCTGATTGTAAGATTGACACTTTTACCCAGCGACCATGACTGTGACTGCAACGGCGACTGGTTGGTTGGTTGGTTGGTTGGCTGGTTGACTGTGTGACTCGTTGCCAGATTGCTGATGAGTTCGAGTTGTTGTTGTTGTTTATTCTTCGTCTCTTTTTACATTATTATTATTGTTTATATTTGTTGTATTTAAAAATTGTTTCTGCCAACTCGGCGCCATGAATGAGCGAACGAGTGCGCGCAATTGGCATTGCGCATTGTGGCGATTTGAAAGTCGTGGCGAATTGCCGATCGTGCTCGAATCCACCACACTTTTTGTCTTCCCCCGAGTGTTTCTTTCGCTGTGCTCGTTTATTGCGGCATCAATTAAATATTGAAATGCAACCAAAAGCCGCTAAAAAAGCAGGCACAATGAAATTAGAAGAAGAAGCAGCAGCAGCAGCAAAAGGTGTTGTATAGTGTAACAGCTGAACGCTGTTTGAAAGATCCAAATCCCAGAGTTGGATAATCGAAATGAATGAAATTCAAAAAGGTTCATGCAAGCACGCGGCTGCAGGGAGGCGATGTGCAGCGTCCATTACGCAACGCCATCAACTCGATCGACGAAAGTATCCGTTCAGCAGTCGGCGGCGGTGAAGTCTATGTGTGAGTGTGTGTGTGTGTAATTGCATGAAATTGTTTTCAGTTACAATAATTGAAGACTCATTGCGGACAGTTGAAGCGTGTGGCTGGGGGTTTGATCGACAAATTGTTGTCTCTCGAAAAATGCAAGTCTGCGTTATTCGTTGTGAGCGGAGCGAATTCATTTAAGCCAAGTTATGTCAGTTTTGCCGAAAAAAAAATCGTTCGTGTTCACTGTAGCCATTAATTAAAGTACTTCAAACGTTTACAAATCGAAAGTAATTAACTTTTAATGGGAAAGTGCAGCAATTCAAATTTCGAGTGTCTCGATTTCAGTTTGAATGGTGTGAATATAATGTTTGTGAAAAAGGCAAATGCCAAATTAATTGCGTGGTGCGATGTTTGCAATTTTCGAACGCTTAGAGATGGTTTCGCAGTTGCAGCTAATCGAAGCGAAATATTCTCTAAATAGCTCATGCATTCATTTAATCATTCATTCAGTGATTATGATTTTGGCCAGTTTGGTTTAGGAGGTGACGCAGTCAGAGGGTTGCTGATTTAAGTGATTAGCTGAATCATAAGTCAGAGCGAACGGTTGATGATTAATGTGATGAACTAAATAACAAGTCAGAGATTGATGGGTTTGGAATTGTTTGGTTCAATTGAATTGCAAGTCAAAAGTTCAAGGGCTCAAAGCCTCCCACTACTATTGATTTCAAACGAGATGCAAGATGCAACTTGAACTTTAAATTTTACCTTTTAAAGGAAATTGAGTTGTTTGAAATCAATAGAAAATCATGGCACAAAATACGGCAGCCATGTTCTCTCACAAAGAGCTGAGAAAACTAGACAATTGAAAGCTTGATCCATTACTAAGTTGGTGTTTTAATGGTTTTCTGCTTTCGGTCAGTTTGTTCAGATATACATACTTTGCTATAAGATAAACTTTACTATATAGTTACTGTATACGAAAACGTAGCTGAGATCAGAAATTACGTGAAATTTATTTGACTTCTTAGGAGAGTAAAAGCTAAAAGCTCAAATGGCTGAGCTTGCCTTGGGCGCATCAAGTCGATGTGGAAGTGGCGGTGGTGGTGATGAATGTCGTCGAAAATTTGACTTCGATAGAATAATCGGATAATAATGGAATAATCCCTTTCAACACTAGTTGTGAACAGATGGGTTGGGCAACTAGAAAGCAGCGTTGAAATTGATTTAAGAATCGAAACGAGGTTGTTAAGAAAGTCTCATAATTATTGTGTTATGTTATTATATTCAATTCAAACATATACCTGAATTGTTAGTGTTAGTAAGCCTTGAATTGTTAGTCCTATGTAGGATTTCGGGTTGCATTTTAGACTCATTACAAAATTTAAAATAAAACAAGCAATATGGAAGTGCAAATGAAAATATTGAAGTCTTAATCTTAGCCCAGATGATAGAAGGAGATTCGGAAAGGTTTTTACTCCTGAATATAGAGGGTTCAGACCTTATCTTTGAATGCCGGTTTTTTTATTTTATATATAAAAAAATTAATCTTGGTTCGTTCGGATGCTTTAAACTTGAAAACGATTGCACTAAATTGGATACTTCCTTTTGCGGGTTTGTTCGTAATTGCTACATGAAGGTTTAGTCCTTTGATAACTAACTACATTTTTTTATATGGAAAAGCTTCGGATTTGCAAGTCGCACAGCATTGAAATTTGGTATTACATCCTCCCACAGAAGTGTCATTCTACTGTTAAATTTTGATGGGCGTTGGATAAGGGGCGTGGCACATTTGTTTGACCCAAACTATCCGCATAATTTTGGAACTGTTGGTCGCACATCAGTGCACATCGCAGACGCACAATTCGACTAGAAGAAAGTTGTGAGCATTGGACAAGGGGGCGTGATACCGCCTTAATTTTTATGTACATAGATTGCTTGTCTTGACTGACTGGCTGATTGATTGATTGATCATCGCTCAGCTCAAATCGCTGAAGCTACAAACTTGATTTCATGAACATGAAATTTGACAAATGAACCTCCGCTGAAACGGGATTTTTTGAAATTCGGGGTTTAAAGGGGCAAAACATGGGTAAAGGTGTTCTATGAAGAAACTTGATATATGTATTAGGCTTATTGATTTCAAACTTGGTGACATTTTTCGAAAATCAAAATTTAAGGGGGTGAACCAAGGGTTAAGGTTCATTTACGGAAAGACTACGAAATAACCCTGCACCGATTGGCCAATTGATTCAAAGTTGGTGAAAGCACTTGAAATCAAAAATAATTTGATACGTGTTGCTCATTTTTTCGAATGTGGTGAAAGAAAACATTTCAAATGAGCAAAATATAATGTATTTATTCATAAAAATTTGATGGAAGGATTAAGAAGAACTTGATGTATTGGAAGCCGCCGTGGCTCAGTTGGTTAGTGCGTTGGACCGCGAGTCGCAGGCAGCAACCTCAGGTTCAAATACTGCCTGTAATAACACCTAAAAAAAATAACGGGAAAACTCGTTTTCTCTTTCGGTGGCTGTCCTCTCAGCTGGAAATGGCAAACCTCTGAGAGTAAAATTGCTTATGAAAAAGCTCCCAACCTGCCGTTCGGAACCGGCATTAAACTGTAGGTCCCTTCAACCCGCGTACAAATTCACACGCACAACACGGGTGGTTGCGGGAAGCTAGGCCTTAGTCTCGCGTAAGCGGGCTGTCGTGCCAGTCAATTATTAATTATTAAATTATTGATGTATTGGCCCCATTTCAAGTTTGCGTGCGAAGCCGCGGGGCCCTGCTGGTATTTTAAAGAATGAGAGCCTCAGAAAGAGAGGCCGTAGCAACCGGGATTCCTCGGATCCAGTTGTATCGTAAAGAAGAAACAAATATGATAGAACACTTTCCATGCCACTCCCCGGCTTTACAGGTAGGTTTCTGCCTGTTCTGAATGAAGCATCGGAAGCTGAACCACAGAACCTGTTAAACTTTAGCAAGATGTCGAGTTGGTTTAATAACTTAAGGAACTTACAATGCTGCCTAAGATGGTAACTTCTGAGCGTTGAATGGACTTTCTCGCTTTGCACTGCACTGCGCTTTTACTACTTGACTTGTGATCTCAAAGGCGCTCCGCGTATTGGTAGCAATTTGAAGTAATGAAAGTGTGATGCGTGCTGTCGTTACAGCCACGTAATGTGTGATGCGTAAAGTATTTATGCAGATTAGTCGAAACTGGCGCTTGTTTTAATGAGTTGCTGCCACTGCTGAATGCTTTATGCGTTCGCCGCAGTGCTGAAGTTTTAATTCTGATGAGAATTTTCATACGAAGAAGCGTGATACAATAAAATGGCAAAATTATTCCGTTTGTGTCGCGTTCGCGAGTGCGTGCACGTCAGCCGGCCGTCGTCGCAGTCGCCCTAACGTCACCGGCTTCGCGCGCCACCGTAACTCGAGACAAATCTGCCAGCTGCTTGTGGCCGCGACTGCCGCTACTAACACATTCGACACACATCACAACTTGTGTCGCACTTTGGCAGTTGGGTGGATGGCGACGATGCGACGATGCGCCGGTGGCAAATACAAATTAATTGCACTAACTAAAATGATGACATGTCGGCTAGGTGCATGCCGCACCCGAAATTTTTACAGGTGCGGCGCATCAGCAGCTCGGATGCAACATAATCATTGTGAAGGCGTCTCACTGCCGAGGGGTTAGCGGGTACTCGACGCCCGAATTTGGTTAATTTTTTATTGATTTATATTTAATTTTTTAATAATTTTTTTAATAACTCTTGAATGTTTGGATTCGACCCCAATGAACCAACAACCTTTTAACTGCCATTGGCAATGCTGGCATTATATGAAATGTGATCTGTCTGAATCATGGTACTAAAACACTCTACTCCTTTTTCATATTAAGTCTTAATCGATGTTTGTCACTCGATATTCGGGCCTGAATCTGCTACTCAATACTAAAGTTTGTAACTTTTTTCAGTTTCAAGAAATTTTAGTTACTGCTGGTTAATTCTGTTTTCATCATCTTAAGAACCTATACTCTCTCTGGGTATTAGAGAGAAATAAGTTCTATAGGCAAGTGAGGCAACTGAGTCGATTTCAGACCCTTGGCAGATCAGCAAGACGCGGGTCAACACCTTCTCGGTGTCTATACTTGAAAATTGGAAATTGAAATATAAAATATGTTCAATCTTTATCAAACTAATCTATATCTATATTTGTACATCTATAAAAATCAATTGACGTGCGTTAGTCTCGCTAAAACTCGAAAATGGTTCGACTGATTTGAATAATTTTTCTTTAGTTTTGTTCGCCTTGAACCAATCGTGGTTAAAAAACTTAAAAATTTGGAATCCAATGGACGTTGGACAAGGGACATGGCATTTATTTTTGGTAGTAAAAGTCAACATCAATGAAACTCGGCCCTAACTTAGCGTTTAGTCGCACAGTTCGACAGAAAAAATGGACGAAAGAATCGTCCATACAATGAACATTTTTTTATATGGAAAAAGTAAAATTTATAAATCGCACAGCGTTGATATTTGGTACACCGTCGTCCCATATATGTGTGCGGTTCTACTAGTAAAATTTTATGGGCGCTGGAGAAGGAGCGTGGCAAATTTTTTGAGACCCAAATTTTCTAACTTTTAAACTCTAAATCGCACTTCAATGAAACTTGGCACGAACTTAACAAGTAATCGCATCAGTCTACTGGAAGAATGGGTTGAGCATTGGACAAGAGGGTGTGGCACTGCCCAAATAATTCAAAGCTATTATATTCAATAACGTCGGAGTTATAAGTTGTACAAAATCGAAACTGGGAATATTGGGACTTGGCACTTCAAACTGCTTTCAATAGATGGCTTTTGCGACAAACCCCGAATCGCCGATTGAAATACAAAATCCCAGATACATTTTTTAAAAACTCAGAGCCCTTAGAATCAATAAGAATCTCCTGAAATCTTCGGGTGAAAAAATGGTTTATGATCTCACAAGACCAACCTTTAACGGGGAACAAGGAGGAAATTTCTTTGATAACACATAAAGGCAGAGCTACCTTCCACAAATCGGTTGTTAACTTCGGGAGTAGATACTTATTGAAGCGAAAGCCAGATTTGTGGACATGTTTATCAACATTTAAATGACCTATTAATATCAAAATCAGGATGATAACACATAAAGTCAGAGCTACTTTCCACGCATCAGTCAGTAACTTCGACTGTAATGTTGACAGGAAAGCCGAGTCTCGAATGTTCGAAAGGCCCATTTATACCAAAACGGTCAAAGTGAATCTGTCATGCGTTAAACATGTCTCCAAACGTAGAGTTTAGTGGCTTTAATTTTGCTTGATTTGATCAGATTGAATGAAGACAGTATTTCATGTTATAAATTAATTAAATAGCAGACATCTCGAGTGCCTCTGTCTGCGTTTTTTCCCACTTCTATGTGACAGTTATAAGATTTTGATTTAAAGGGCTTAAGTTCGATATTTTGCCGACTCGAAGGACTCAATTAAATTTGAACCGCCAAAAATTACGCTCGACCACGCCGCTGCTTAGGATAACGTAATGTTGAGTTCAATAATGTTGCAGTTGCAGTTGCACTTGCGGTGTTGGCTGGCGGATGGCGTTGGCGTTGGCGTTGACTTGACTGTTGAGAAATAAACCTGATTAATCTCATCAGCGGAAACGGAAGCAAGACGTGCGCAAAACGCAATTTTCGCATTTTGATAAATGTGCTGGCGGCAGTGCGGTGTCAGTGCAGAACGCGCTGCTGCGGATGAAGTTGTGTGCGCTGGCTGGCGGCAAATCGCTGCCGCCGGAACATTTTAATTAATTTTTGGCGGAGTAGCTAATTGTGAAGCTGAAAAGATTCTCATCGTTGGTGTTTCTTATGCGGAAATGCATATCTATTAACTGGCAGCGGCGGCTGATGGCTGCGTGCGTGCGCGTGCACCAGGTGCCCAGCATTAGAACGGAGCGAGTGCAGGATTCGCGATGCGGCACTGCGGCAGAACACGTTTGACTTGTGCGCTGTTGTGACCGACTTTCTCACACCAACACAAACACCAACACCAGCAACAACAACTACAACAACAACAAAAATGCGCAATAACAAAGCACTGTGCAGCGACTTGAGCATTGCCAGCTGCAGCGCTGTGTTTGTGTGTATGTGTGTGCGATTGCCCAATGTGCCCGCTTGGCGGAAACTTTCATGCGCCAATTCGGCACCACTGCGCCAAGTTGGAAAGCGTGTCTCGGGGATATCTGCTATTTACGCGCCGCGCTATTTATTCAACTTTTTCGCTGTGGCGTTTCACTTCAATTGAATTGCGGCTGCAACTGGCTAAAGGCGAACTTCAACGTGATCTCTCTACGCGGCGAGTTTTGTGTGCCACGAGCTGCTCCTGCCCACCTGCAATTTGCCCACCGCACGCCGCCCTACTTCGGCGCCCATCTCCGACGACGCTCACCTCTTCTCGCCACTATGCCAACGGGTTTTTGATTGTAAGTTGGCAATATTTTTGTTGTTGTTGCTTCTGCTACCATCACCATCACCGCCACAGACTAATTTCTAGTCGCATAGCGTAAAAGTTGCGCGTGCACAGCGTTGCAGCGCGCTCCACAAAATCAGCGAACGCGCGCGACTGCCACAGTTGCAGCCGTGCCGCACCAAAAGCAAAGCGAAGTGCAAACATTAAATACCAGCAAAAATGTCGCACAGAGCGGCATGTTGGAAATTACGGCTTAAATTATTTTCAGCGAACAGTCTCATTGATTTGGCAAAATTACTGGCAAAAGTTTGGCAAGCGGGGCGCGTCCAATAAAATGTGAGGGGGATATATAAGAGAAGCGCCTCAAGGCGGACGCATTGTGCTTGTGATTAATGGTTAATGTGCGTCGAATGTCCGACGATGGCTGCAAAGAAATTGGTCGGCGCCTGGCAGGAGTCGACGACATCGTTCGTTGCAGCGGCGGCCAGTGTGTGCGTTTCTACACTTCCATACTTATGTGCTGCACAGTGCGCTGGTGTGAGTGCGTGTCGACAAGCTGAAGCGAAATTTAATGATGAGCGCCATTCAATTGGCACCGGCCTCGGCCTCGGCTGGGCGGCAGCAGCTGGCTGCCAGTCTTGGGAATTCACATTCGCATTTACTCACACACGCACACACGCAGCGACCAGCATGCAGCCTCACACTTGCGGCATCATAAATCTTAAATCGCCTCGATATTAGCTCGAGAAGTGTGTTGCCGCGAACGTGATCTGCGAATTTGTTACCTGCCTGACTTTCTGGCCGACTGTGCGTTGTAATGGCCTAATGACGTGTGACGCTATGGCCACAACGTTTTACTGGCAAGTTGCTTACAGCCTGCGGCATCCAAACGAGCATGAAACTATGTGTCAGCACAGGCAGACAGCTGAAGTTGTAATGCTTTAAGTTGTAGCAATATTAGAGCTTTTTGGGGTACCAGCATAGTTATTCAGCTATCAGTACAAAAGGGGCACACAAGTTTTGGCTGATGATGAGAAGAGGAAATCTTGATAAGAAAAAGAAATTCATCTATTGGATGATAAAAAGAAATTCATATATTGTATGATAAGAAGAAGAAATCTGCTAATGAACTTTGAAGTTCTCACGATAAAAGTACAATTCGAATTGTGTTTGATTTTTTACATTGTGTGACATTCTTTCAAGTTGGGGCGCGATTTGTACATTTTGATAAGATCTTTATTCTTAATATTAACCCTTTCCGAAAATGTGTACGATATATCGTACAATTTTTTCTAAGATTTTTTATTTAACAGCGAACGCACTTTTTACGGAACGGCTTTTTAATTTTCATTAAGTAGGCTGTGTTGTATCATTCTGTTTAAAAATATAAATCATATTAGCCATAGTTACACAGTATGAGAGAGTTTTGTAAGCAGCTTTTTGCAAGAATTTGAAAAACCAGCAAATGACGGTACTTCTGCGTAGGAATTTTAAAATATTTAATACTTTTTGGTAGCGGAAAGCTAAACAATTTCAAAGTTTGAATCTCAGTTGATTTATAAAACTTATTAAACTTAAAATTCTTTTGCGTCTAAATATTTTTTCCGAGTCTTTAAAAAAATGGTACGATATATCGTACAATTGCCCACAAGGGTTGCAAAGCTTTGTACGATATATCGTACAAATGGAAGGCAAAGGTTACAAGTTATGTTTGAATTTTTTTTAGGTTATGGGTTTGGTAATAGAATTTTTGCGCTTGCATGTCTGCCACGCCCATCTGTAGACCACGTGGCTAATAAAATTCGACTATTCGGCAATTTTCGATTAAAAATACGAATTACTAGACGAGTTTCTGTTTTACTGGGCAGACACGGGTTATGTAAGGTTAGACATGCGCACTTGCCACTCCCACTACCATAATAAGAATGGGCTATGTTCAGTGTCTTTCTCTAAAACTATTTGGATTTTAGCCGATTCTGTGTTTTATTGAAAGGAAAAGGGGTTTGCAACAAAAACAACGGTTAGATAAGGCCGAATAAATGTCAATCAATAGTTGATATATGTAATTTATACAAGTTTCGATCAAAATGCAATCACGT
Organism: Melieria crassipennis; assembly: GCA_963668005.1. Classification (NCBI taxonomy): domain Eukaryota; kingdom Metazoa; phylum Arthropoda; class Insecta; order Diptera; family Ulidiidae; genus Melieria; species Melieria crassipennis. The sequence continues at coordinate 109,350,861 of OY764962.1, read as the reverse complement.
TTTGATTTTTTGTTGTTATAATTTATGTTTTATTAAAAAAAAAAAATAAATGAATTGTTCATAAAACTTAAAAAAACGAAACCAAAATTGCATACATTTTTACTCCTTTGCGGACCATTGTACGAATTATCGTACAAAATTGATTGAGCTGTAACTCATAACCTAAATGACTTTTTTTTAATATTTTTTTGTGTTTTATTGCTAAAATGTTCAAGGAGAGTCCATATTTTTTTAAGGAAACATTTTTATCTCAAGAAATGCGGAAATTGACCGGAAAGGGTTAATGCATATTAGCACAACTTCCTATGCTCTAAAAGATATTAGCATAAATAAGTGGGCACTTATAATAGTTTAGATTGGGTTCGGTTGAGAAAGATGGGTGCCGTAATATTTAACCCTTTCCGTTCAATTTCCACATTTCTTGAGATACAAATTTTTCCTTTAAAATATCGACTCTTAATGAATTCGGTTGAGAAAGATGGGTGCCGTAATATTTAAAGGGTATTTTCAACCAATGGAGATATCGCTTTGATTCGAAGCTTTGAACCATTTCCAACAGTGGGTAGCCCCAAAGGGTTGGTGCGATATAATCGTCAAGAATCCATTCAAGAATTACTTAGGTTAAATCGCATAGATCGGTCATGATTCTGATTTGGGCTCAAACAAGCAAAATATATTTCTGACAACCAAGCTTTGAAGTTGAAACTGGTTATTCTATTTTTGGCGCCTTCAACACTGTGTCAGTGTGTTTACTTACTATATCTATGTACTATATGTGTATAAATGTATCTAGAAATTAACAAAACAAGTGTGTGCGTGCGCTTTGATGCAGTCATGGAATGCTCGACAATCGTCCGTTCTCTTGGGTGCTTGAATGCATCTGGCAACTTGAAGTGCTCGACCACTTTGCCCCAAATTACGTCATATTTAAACTGTTTACAACAACACATTGCCAACTGAACGATAAACAAAAGCACAACTCGCATGCACTGAAATTTGCCGCCAGCTCTACCACTCGCCAACTGAACGCAGCAGTGCTGCTGCGAGCTGTGTTTGTACGAGTACCAACAACAAATAACAAAATGAATTTTGATTTTTCGTGGGCATTTTTGCTACATTTCAGCCGTGGCGCGCAAAAGATGCCAACCAGCCACCCAGCCAGCACAGCCACTGAGTTTGTTGGCGTTGGACATGCCGCGCGTTCGGTGGCGCACTGTGACCATGTCGGTGTCTGTGGCAATCGACTACGCCAACTCCCCCACCCGCACACAAACAACGCCATCAGCACCCTGACCGCTGACGGTGCTGGTCGTTGTCGATAGACATAAACAAATGCAGCAACATTCGAACAACGACTGGAACGGACAGCGCGCGTGCGAGTGTCAGCGTTTGGCAGCGGTGCTCTGGGGCCGTTTGTGTGCGCGAGGTCAGCGAGGAGCGGCGCAATGTTGGCGCACTCAAAGTGCAAGTGTTGCACTCATTAGTCGAAAAATAAAAGGCTGCACTTTGAAGTAGGAAACGTCATTTCGAAAGCATTATTTAATTTGTCAACATTGCCAAACGGCGACATGGCTCAACGCAGGGCGAACATAACCAATACAGTCTTTATGCAATTTTTACCATGATTTGTGGTGTTTTTATTTAAACATTAAAGATTTGGAAATGCAAAACTTTTGAAGATAGGACGTTAAGAAATTAATGTATTAGACCCTATTTAGACAGCCAGCTAAATTGTGCAATTTAGACATTTTCTCAACTTATCCTCAATTTAGGTCTAAATTGAGCTCAATTTTTTATACAAAAATCTTAATTTGACTAACTGCAATTAGCGCTAAATTTACTATAAATTGAGTTAGATTTTCCATGTAACCCTGTGCTGTGCTGTTATCGATAAACAAATTCATTCACAATAGACTGAACCAAAAACAAAAATGAGAAACTGACAAAGGCAGAAGATGGTTGTTAGGAATTATTTGCTTTGAAATTTTGTTTAAAAATTGTGTAAATCAGTAGGTATGTTTTTTTTTAATATAACTGTTCAATAAATGTTTTTAAGACTTTTTTATACATAAACAGAAAAAACTTTCTTCCGTGAAAAGAAAAACATGTTTGATTACAGCTAAATTGAGGTATGTGAACAGCAAAAGCGATAAATTCAGTGAGAAGCTTAATTTTTTTTGACTGTGTGAACACGACATTATGTGATTTAAATGTTTTTTTGTGCCATATGGCAACCTTTAACTTTGTGGACGCCTGGGTTCGTTATGGTTTCAGAAATCAAAATTGTTTTTGTCTTTCATATAGCTTGAAGTCTTGAGCGTTTTTTAAAATGAGTACTGTATTTAAATGGGCGAAAGCTGAAAACACCCAAGCAATGCGATTGAAATCACATGACTATACATAGTTGCCGAAAAATTAGATGTTGTTTTGTTGTGTTGTTTTGTAAATCCTAAATGATTGACGCGTATTTTGAATGCAGTTTGCCTTAAAACTTTCAAACGCTCCCAGGCTTTAAAGCAGCAACGCTTCAGACAGTTTGCCACATTTTATCATTCAAACAGATTTACGTAGTTTGTCGGTGCGGAGGTGGCGCATGATCGGTTTGACGTTTTCGGTTCACGCCTGCGCGCGTGCAACGCAAGTAAATCGAGGCACTGCGCGGTCCATGCGAAAACGAAAGTGCCGCACTTTAGATAATCACTGAGACGGCCCTGGGATGCCAAGTGCCTGTGGCGGCTGTTGCTGAGTCTGGCAGTGCCCAACGTAACGCGTCAAAATACAAAATAATTGGGCCTGTTGCTGCGAAAATCGCTGTGGGCCCCGCAGTTTCGCTGAACGTTCTGCAACGAGCGGCGAAAGTCACTAGCCACTTCGATTTGCTGGCTATTTAGCTGGGAGTATTTATGATTTTTGAGGTTAGGTTGTTGTTGAATTTGAATTCGCTTTAATGTTGTTTGGTTTTGTTTGTGGTTGACGTTTGTTGCGTTGTTATGTCGCTGGTGCTGCAGTGCGGTGAGTAGTTTTTTCGGTACGTGTTTGCGTACATTAATGGGCAGAACATGTTTGGCGTGATAAATGGTTGTCAGGCGACGGTGGCATGACGCAGCAGAGAGAGAGAGAGAGAGAGGGAGGGGGAAATGGGCGACGCAATGTCTGTGTGCAAGTGAAATTTGTAAAACGCTGCTGGCATTTGTTTGTGTTCACTAATATATACAAAAAGAAAGACATACAAAATGACAACAGCAACAACAACAACAACAACAACATGCGATTGTTGAATGAAAGAGTTGCGCTCATCTACAGCGTTAAGCAATTTGTGCAAAAATGTAAGGCAAACAGCAGCAAGCCGCGGTAGGGGGCGGCATCGCAGCAATCTGTGGCCAAAGCATTGAGTCGCACCGAGAAGTGCAATGCAAGCATTCAATGAAAACAGCGCTGCGAATAGTTTTGGCGTTTGACAATAATCGTAAAAGTGCTAATTGCCACTTAATGAATTTCCCTTTAATGTTGGCAAAGGCATTGTTGTGGTTGTTGTTGTCGCTCTTGTTGACATTGTCTTAATGGGCTATAAAGTAGCTGCAGTCCAGTTGTTTTGTTGTTATGGTTGCCGCTTCTTTTTCGACAAATATTATTCAACGCATTTCACTTTTTTCGCATTTAACACTTTTCATTAATCGCACCGTCCTAATCTAATTTCATAACAACACCAATCAGCCAGTACAACAACAGCGACACAACAATGGACATCAGTTGCCACACTCATCAGCCGGCTGGTGGCACGCACCGCTGTCCATCCATAAATGAATTTAAGTGAAAGCCACCGACTTGATTTGCTCAAAATACAAATTGCGCTCGAACCGAAGGCCAGCGGGTTTGGGGTGAAGATTCGTAAGGGGTGTTGTTTTCAGCACATAACATCACATCACATCACATCGCATCGCATCACAACTATTCGTTCATCAATCCGTACAACAACTAACTAATTTAGCTGTTTGAACAGCAAACATCAGCAACATTAGATGCAACACACACACACACACACACACACAGACTACTTTATATAGAGTTATATATTAGCTGCTGTTTGCCGATTTGTTTTTGTTTTCATTTTCGCTCTTGTCTGTTTCGTTGCTATCATTATTTGGTCTTTTTCGCTTTTATTTTGTTACACAAAAATTAATTTATATGTGGGCGTCGACGGCGACGTCAGCGTTGATGTGGCGACAACAGCAAAAAAAGTGCATTTGCTTTCGTGTCGGCAACATTGGTTGGCAAAAAATTCACACTATTATGCAGATTAGTGTGTGTGTGTGTGTGTGTGTGTGGCTGCGTGGCTGAGTGGTTTGTTTGGTTATGTTTTGATTTGGTCGCTTTTCGCTTTCAACATTTGTGATATTTGCATTTAAACTTAAGCACAGCAACAAATGTGACAGTTGCGGGTGGTTCCAGCAGCAGCGGAATCTTCTTTTTCTTCTTCTTCATCAGCTGCTGCTGGCACTCACTGGCGTTGGCGTTGGCGCTGGCGTCTTGTTTACCTTTGGACATGCGCGCAGTCCAGCGTGTCTGCACCACACATGGCGCGCGCAGGTGCTAAGCAGCTGCAAACTTATGTGCTTTCACCAGCGCACCAGCTGCCCGTCTGACTGACTGATAGTCGGGCGCAAATCTTTTCCCTTCAGCTTGTTGCTCATTTCGCAAGCAAATCATTTGGCCATTCTACGCAATGCCGCCGCTATGACTAACACTCGAACGCCGCTCCTGGGCGTGTTTGTTGTCTTTGTTGTTGCCGGAGTCGTTTCGCATTTCATACAAATGAAATTAATACACACACTGTCGCTGCTGCGAACAATAATGTACGGTTTTTGCTTTTACTGCACTTCTGTGCGGAAATTTCGGCTTTCACTGTCATCGCCGAATGAGAATTTTGGCCGCTAAGTGGCCGCTATTGTTGTTGCAATTGACTTATGTTATTATGAAGCTATTGGAAAATACTTAAGCGAAGCATAGATGATCTATATTTTGCTTTCTTACTTTGGGCTATGCGATTTTTAAGTTAAAAAATTTAGAAAATTATTAAAAGCCGTTCAAGCCGTTCCATAACTTTTTTTTTATGTATGGTTAAACTATTTCAACTTTCTTAAATTACATAATAATCAATTCAATAAAGTTCAGAAATCATCTCAGTCTATATTTAAAAATGATTGTTTGTCTATCTGTTTGATGGTCTGTTTGTTTTTTAGAGACTCGGAAATTATTTGACTGATTGATCTGAAATTTGCACACAATGGTGGTATGTGGTATGTTCTAAAGAAGGTTTCTGAATATCCTTTGTTGTGTATGGAAAAAGGGACATGGCCGCCCATACAACACAAATTTATAATATTGAATAACTTCAGAACTATAAGTTGGGTAACATTTAAATTTGCTATAATGTGGTCCCATGGATCTGTAGCTTCACTGGTGAAATTTCATAAGCATTGGACAAAGGTTCATGGCACTGACCATACAACTCAAATTTTATTATTGAATAAGGTCTGAATTATAAGTCGGGCAGCATTGAAATTTTATATAGCGTCTTGTAATCCAAATTTGCTGATAATTTTAGAACTTTAATTCGTACATCCGTGACACTCGGTACGAACGTTCTGTTTAGACACGCTCTTCGAGGCATGGTACCACCCACACAACTTAAATGTTTAGTATGAAATAGTTTGGGAATTACAAGTAGCACAGCACAGAAATTCGGCCTAGGTTAGGTTAGGTTACGGTGGCTGCCTCTGTAAGAAAAACCCTCGGAAGTCTAAGAAATGTGTAAGCAACACTGTTTTTATCCAACATTCGAACACATTTCAAGCGCATGGAGAAAGGGGAAGGGGACTTAGGGGACACATTTGAAGGTTTTTCCATTCAGCTGTCAGGAAAAGGTGAGTGGGTTAGAGAAAACAAACTATTTTTGAATCCCCAGAAATTATTTATCTTAGCCATTTCGACAACCCTTTCTCACTGTTCAGATTTGCACCCCATTCTTCTTAATGGCATAGAACTGAAATTGTTTACCAAAGTTGTCAATCTTGGTTATCAAATCTTGGTTGTCTTGCGTGGACCACATTAATTCCGTTCTGTCCAAAATCTACTATGGACTACGTAATCTGAGGCGGACCTCGGGGCTTGTATCAGTTAAAACTAAACGCAATCTAATACAGTTGTTGCTGCCTATCATAAAATACTCGGAGGCTGTGTATAACAAATTGGATTCCAGGTCCATGCATAAATTGCAAGTGGCTTTCAACAATGAAGCTCGATATGTTTACTGTCTTAAACGGTTCGACCACATCTCCCCCCTACTGTAACAAAATATTGGGCTGCACCTTACAAAGCTACATGGAAGTTAGAAATTGTTTATTTTTGCATAAAATCATATACTACAAAGAGCCAAAGTGTTTGTATGAGGAACTCAAATTTAGTAAGTCAAGCAGAAATATGAATTTTCTACATCCTACCCACAACTTCCCCAACTCGAGCAGATTATTCTTTGTTAGCGCCATTCGACTATGGAATTCGTTGCCTATTTCTTTTAATTCATTTGTCAATAGATGCCGCTTTCAGCATTTAATTTTCAAATATTTCTCTTATATTTCTATTTGTCCTTCCTATATATTTCGGTTTATAACTTTAGTCTAGTAATTATTAAGATTTTATTAAACTGTTAATTAATAAAATAAATTGTTGTCATTACGTCATCCATGCGTGGCATGCAAAAGAAAATATTCTTAAATGCCAATGCAATTGTTAATAAATTAATTAATAAATAAACAAATAGTTGCAAAGATAAATATTAAACCAATGTTGTCAAAGCAGTTTGACTATAGTGCAGGATATAGCTAAGTCGGTCAAGGCTAACTGGAATTGTTGGCTCGTAATTGTTTTACTATTAACTGCTTTGCAGAAGGCGTCGTTTCGATTTGCATTCATAGCTGCACCTGTTATGAACTGGACCCACCCGCTCGCAGGTATTTCTTACTAGCTGCAAAATAATTCACCGCCATCGATTAGAGTAATGACAAATTAATTAGTGCACCAAATAGCGGCAGCTGTGATGGTGATTAAGTACGTCGAATGGGGTCTACTGCGGTCCACCGGAGTAGGTACTTGAAATTGTGAAATCAAAAGTACGGACGAATTAACTTTTTAATGTTGAAATAGTGACCTTCACGATTACGATGTTTTTTCTCGGACAGTCCATTGTGGGTCCGTCCGGTCGTTATGAGTACGTGTGTGTGTGTGTTTGTGTGTGTTTGTGTGCTGGAAACTTTGGTACAAGCACAACTGGCTACACTGCGAGAGCTGAGCTGACTTTACACATTTTCCCACTTGAACATTTTCCACTTGCGAACGAAATGTGCCGCAGCCGCAACTTTCCGCAAAAGCAGCTGTTGCGTCGTCGTTGACGGTCAATTTTCGTTGTTGTGCGCGAATTTGGTGTGCGGTGTTGCTTGTGTTTTTTTTGCATGTAGCCAAGCGCCAAGAATGCGAAAATACATTAGAAATCTGGTCGGTTGCACAACGAATGCCAACAACACGAATTACAGACATTTTACACATTTAATGAGTTTCAGCAGGCAACGTTTGCTCGGCGCCGGCGTGCACCAAAAACCGAAAACGAGAAACCAAAAATAAACGCAGAGAAAAACACATCAGCAATGAAGGCGGGGGGAAAGTGGGAAAGGCCGCTTCGGACAACGAGAAAATTTCCAAACCAAACTCGAACGGCGCACAAAAGCCAAAGCGTCCGAAGCGGCCGAAATGGCAGCGGGCAGCAGGAAGCAGCGGGCAGCATTGAAAATGTGCTTACCAGCAACAAAAGTAGTGTTGGCCGCTGCAAAGAGTGCGGCAGAGCAGCATTTGCTTTTGGCCGGGGCCACTGCACTGCCCCATTGCCACATAAATGAAATATGAGCGCTTGAGAACAATTGAAAAGCGGCATTCCGTATGCGGCGAAGGCGCGCTCTGACGCGAGCGCAACGTACAACTGGAGCAAATGCTGGCCGCTTGCCGATTTCGGCTGCCAGTGCGACGCGAGTGCAAGTGATTGACCAGGTATGCGTCCAAAGTGCAGCCACTCGAGTCAGTGTGACAGAAAGTGTTTTTTTCGAAACGAGTGCCGCAAATTTTGATAATCATTTGCCATATTTTTGAAGAACCAGAATTCGGCGCATGCCACACTTAACGGCTCGGCACTTGACTGTTTTTTTAATTGGCCCAAGTCATGTTCCGTTGGCGGTGATTTGCGTTCATTTGCTGTACGACACGAAACTGAGTCACTTTATGTTAGATGGAAAAAATTATGATCTCGCGTGTAGTCTGATTTGTGACTGCGAATGAGGCGCAATGTAGAACAATTATCGAGCACAACGGCGGTTAAGCTTAGCTCGTGGGATACTTAACTTGGTTTTCGTTATAATTGCTTAAGCTGAGAGAAAATTTCAGTTATGCGAGTGTTTGCAATTAGTTGCGGGTGAGGCTGAACATCAAGGCTGAATGTAGGGTATATGTATGAGGTATGTGGGGGGTATGAGTGATTTGCGTTGCAAGACAGATTCAGTTCAGCTGGTAGCGGGTACTTAGGTTCGATTCCTAGTTCGGGCTGGTTAAACGCTCGTCTACTTCTATCGCTATCAATATGAAGCGGATGAGAATTACAAGAAATGCACAAGTGTTCTATTGACAGGTGATGACAAAACCTGCAAGTATGAAAGAAAAACTTTCAACAGCCGTTCGGAGTCGGCGATAAACTGTTGGTCCCTTCCTCTCTTTCCACATCCGTTTGGAATGTGTGCTACAACAGATTAACAAAAAAAAAACAGTGTTGCATACACATTTCAAAGGGGTGGAATTGTGGTATCATAATGAGCCACATAGCCTTAACTTTGTCTCATACAGATGCAACCATTCTAGCCTAATCCAACCTAATCCACTAGAATTTTATCATACCATAAGTAATGGTTCATTTTTATTATTAATTTGTGATGCAAGTTTTATGAAATGATTCCACGGAGGAAAAGACGCCCATTTATGGCAACGGAAGAGGTGTAATTTTCCATCATGATAAAAAGCGGCCGGTTTTGTTATGCAAAAACTGGAGTAGTTTGAAGTTTGAGTATCCTTACTTTCCTGATTTAAGAACATACTAATCGATATATATTAATTGATACGCACTCATTGATATATACTCATCGATAAAAGCCCATCAACATATCTGTGGTCAAAAGCAATAATCGCACAAGTCCATAAGTACTATTTTGAGCACCGAGCTTTAAAGGAATATTCTAGCACCCTGAACTCAATGATGTTTATCGTTTTTGACCACAGATACATTTATCGATATATACTCATCGATATATACTTATCAACCTAAACTCATCGATATATTTCCGTCGGCATATTCTTATCGATATAAGATCATTGATACATGCTAATCGATACATACTTATCTATATTTACTCGTAGATATATATGTTAAAAAAATATAGTATATATTCATTGGTACAAAATCATCGATATATACTCATTGATATATACTCTTTGATATAAGCTTATCGATATATACTCATAGACCTACATGCATCGATGCTTACTACACGATATATACATACGTGTACGTATCGATATAAGTATACTTTTTGAAGTATTTTATCGATATGTACTCATTGATACATCACTCGTTATATTGATGGAAAATCGTTTACGACAAACATTCATCGATATATAGTGATCGATATATACTCATCGATATTTAGTTATTAATGGAATATCAATATCCAGACAATTATTAATAAATTATTTTTTTGTAAAATGCTTTTCAATAAAATATTATTATTAATAAATAATTAGTTTATAAATCTTCCAACAAATTAGACTGCAATAGTCTTTAATAATATAATAATGTGTATAATAATTGAACTTTTTTCATAAAATGAAATGAAACAGTCTTTGAAAATTGTTTATTTTTATTAACAAAAATTATTAATACATTTTTAATTATTAATTATTTATTAATAAAATGTTATTATTTTTGATAAAAAATTATTTTTTAAGTCTTCAAACAAATTAGACTATTGCAGAAAATTTAACTTTTTTCATAAAATGAAATGAAAGTCTTTGAAAATTGTTTATTTTTTATAAAAAAAATTATTAAGAAATTGTTAATTATTTATTAATAAAATGTTACTATTTTTAATAAATAATTATTTTTTAAATCTTCAAACGAATTAGACTATTGCAGAAAAATGAACTTTTTTATTATAAAATGTAATGAAAAGTCAGTCTTTCAATCTTGTTTATTTAAAAAAAAAAAGTTGTTAATAAATAAAATTTGTTTGAAAAATATTTTATAATAAAATGTTATTATTTCTAATAAATAATTACATTATTTTAAAATTTTGAAAATCGTCAAAGAAATTAGACTATTGTATACTAATGTATTGAAAATTTAGGCTTTTGTTAACAAAAAGTTTTCAACGTTCCTTGATTGTTTCACACACATATAAAATTGTATTATTTGGTGAAGAACCAGTTCTTCAACCTCCTTAAGTTCCTCCTTATGTCATATTTGTGCTGTATTTTGTTTTTTTGAAATGCGACCTCAGATTGTCGCTTTGCTTGCATAGGAAAACACTTGAATTCCGCCATCGCTTTAAAGACAAATGCGTCAAAGCCAGTTTTTCTGTTTGCAATCGAAAATAAATTTCCGTTTTAATTGAATTGGCTGAAAGTGCGCGCGTTTGGTGCGGAATTTGAAGTGTTGGGCCAAAACTTGGTTAAGATGTCATAACGACCATTTGCAGATATCCTGCCGTGGCCAAAGTTGGGCCGCTGCTAACCTACATTGGCCGCATGCACTACCGCAGCAGCAACAGCCACAGCAGCGACAACAATTTTATTGTTTTTGCCTTTTACGAGTGCGGCTCCAACACTGGCGGAGGTGCTACAATTTTTTGTGCGCCGCACACCAAACGCCAACAACAAGATCAAAACTACATACAAGCAACATTCACCCGTTCGACGGCGAGCGTTGCATAGAGATCGGCAAAAAGCGCAGCGCGCAGCGTTGCAGCGTTTGTGACCAAAGTAATTGATACCGGTTTTCAATTAAATCGAAACTAGGTGATTTCTGTGCGCGCGCACTGACTGACTGATCGGTCGGTCGGTTGGAGGTTCGTTCGTTTGGTCGTTGGGTTGCAGGTCTTTTCTGTGGTTGCGCTGTTTTTGTTTTTTGCTTTTATTGTGTTTTCCGGGCTGCACTGGTTGGGCCCCATTTTGCTTTTGGCCAGGCGGCCGATTGAAATTGGTCACAAGGAAGCGATGCCACAGTTCGCCATGTGCGACAGACGCTATCGTCGCACCGAATCGACTTCCTGCTGCGCCGGTTCGCACGCTGGCGGGGCGCAAACTTACCTCTTAGGATAGGGTATCCGTCTGTACTTGAAGGCGTTCTCCACGTCGCGTATTTTCATTTTGAACGATTTGTCGGCTGCAAGACTCATTAACAGCGACGACGATTCGGCGTGCAAGCAAAAAAATGGCCGTTGGCTAAATTGCGGACAATTAAATTTGAAATTAACACAATTGGAGCGGCGTCACTGGCGTTTGTGTTGCATCGACAACGACGAGCGACGCACTCGGACTGCGGACAGCGGTTGATGGTTTGGCGACACCGATTGCCGGCTGTGCCACTTTTTTGCGCTCAGCGTTCGACTGGCCACACTTTCTGGTTCTGGTTCTGCACAAACGGCGACCAGAACTTTCAGTTTTCAGTTTGAGTTCGGTTTAGTTGCGGTCGAGTGTTTTCTTTTTTGCCCGATTTCTTTTATGCGCTCGGCGTGTGCGCTTTTGTTGCGGCGTTGCACTGTAGACGGACCCGGCTTGAGCCGTTGCGGGGCACAACTGAGGTTGACGAGCGATTTGGGAGCGGAAGACGTCTTCAGCGACTGACTATCGCGGATCAACTAAAAGTTCCTGCCAGTCTCTGACCGCCTTTTGGCCACCGAAGCGCCAACAGCCGCGGCCGAAAAAGTTGCCGCCGCAGCCAAAGCCAAAGCCAAAGACGCTGCCAAAGCGGCAGGCGCTCAGTGCGCCGCTCAGTTGAGTTGCGCGCCGCTGTCTTTGCCGCATTTCTACGTGTTCGTGAATGCGTTGCGTTTCTTTGTGACTTGGCTCGGCGGCGGCAATTGTTGTTGTTGTAGCGGTTTTGCTTTCGTTTTGTTTGCGCAGCGCCGTTGTTGGCCCGTTGTTTCTTTGCACAGTTGTTGCTGTTGCCAGCGATCCACATACACCAAACATTTAAGCCAACAGCTGAGGCCGAAGTCAAAGTCGCCGTCGCAGTCGCAGCCGTGGCTGCCGTTGAGGCTGTGCGACGGCGGCTCTCACCGTACTTGGCTGGCACTCGGCAGCGGCTGTCTCCACTCGTACACGTGGTGAATTTCTTGCGTATTTTCACTGCGGCTGACTCGAACGACGTTTTGGTAGCATGGTGAGTTGGTCGCAGACGTGGCCAACTCTGACTTTGGGCTACGAAACGAGATTACAGCGGCCGCTGTCGCTTTTGCTGCTGCTGTGGTGGCTATTGTTGTCTTTCACATGGCCAACTTGGCGCGAGAGTTGCCACAAGCCCCCAAAAAGGAAGAGCCGTGTAGCGTTGCCCAGCAATTTTAATACAATTCGTTACACCTTGCGAGGACAGTGGGTGTGAATGAAAGGGGGGGAAAGTGCGACTTGACGCTTAGTCTATTAATTTTGTTAAATAATAAATATAACACATGACGTTAGGTAATTTCACTTTCTGTTTAAATATTTTGGTTTTCAAGGTTTCCAAATTTGGCTTTGTTGCACAGCAACAGACAGAAATACGATGCCAATAGGGAAGTTTTTCTGCCATTTCAAGAAACTTTTGCTAATTGATGCAGAGAAGGAATGGTGAGTAATGGCATGAGACAAATTTTAACATATGAGAAAAAACATGACAAATAAGGGATAACATCATTTTGCAATGCCAGACAAGGTGTTATTGAAAATTTTTTTTATGCAACGACTAATGCAATTAACATGAAATTCAATGAAAACTAAACTTATTTAAACAAATAAATAACAAATTACACACAACAAAATAAATTTTTTTAAATAACAAGGTTCTGACAATGGGTTCTGGTAGAGGGGGCCAAAAAAAAATATACGTGTATCGGCGTTTTGAAAGTTTCCGTCTGAATTTTTTTTAGGGGGGTCAAAGCTTTCCCCTTTTTGCACATTCTTATGGCGAATCGGCATACGAAAACTATGTAACATCACATTTTAGGTATGTGATGTGTTCACCAATTTGATGTAAAATACTACGAAGAACATTTTTGTGGAGCATTTTAACCCTGTAGCTCCAATTTGTATGGGTCAATTTGACCCTTTTTTCTAAAATGCCAAAAATGTCCTGTAAAACAGGACTTATTAAGGACAAAATGTACCACGAAAATATTCACCATAAAATTCTACTATAGATCTCTGAATACATCAAAGCTCAGAAATTTACTTGAACGCCAGAATTAAGCCCCCAGTAAAAACCTGTAGCGAAAGGGTTAATACAATCTTACATAACTTGAACTAATTTCGATTCTGCTCAATAAAGTTTGGACAGAAACTCAAAGCCATGAATTCATAACCACTTTTCATATACTTATACAAACCATTTCAGTTGAGACGCCTTTGGCCAGCGTCAGCACCCATCGGGCAGACCAAATGCCGCACATCGATCATTTGTTGCAGCATCGGTTGTTTATTTTTCCATAGCCCGAATCTAGCTTAGCTTCTCCCATTTTACAAACACTTGCACATTCATTCTCGTCACAGTTTCTTTCCACAACCTGTTTATGGAAATGACTACGCAGCCTCCGACTTGCGGCTCGTTTATCACAAAGCAAACAAGAACTCTGAAAAAAAGCAACAGAAAAAAAAACCGACATTCAACTTTAAGCACTTTTCATGACACAGCCAATTTTTGTATGTTCGCTCCTGTCGTTGGCCTCCGAAAAGTTTTTTTGAGGTTTTTTTTTGGACATTTTTCAATGTTTTCATTGTCAACATTTAATCGAAAATATGCTTACAGCAACCTATGTTCTGCGTACTGTTTTTGTCAGCGTTGTCAACTGCTTTTGTGCTCTCTTTCTCTCGACTCGAGCGTTTTTGCGCATTGCCCGGCGATATGACACCCACTTTGTTCATTGGCGACAAATCAGTTGCGACAAAATTGCAATCGTGCAATGTCTTTGAGCGTCGATTTCCACTCGCTCGCGTGCACATTTATCATCACCGATGACTGTTGCATCCATTGCAACCATTGGCCAATATAAATGAAACGAAAATAGTCCTTTGAGTGCAATGTAATGTAATTTTTTTATCCAACAGCCAACTATGGCATTGTAGCTGAACTGAGCTGTGCTGAGAGGTGGCGCCAATTTTAAGATTATTTATTCGTATGGATAAGTTGGCTAATCGATAAAAACAATAATGCCGATTTGGAGAGTTTTGGAGAGTTTCAACTTATCTCAGCCCAACACCAAATTAGGAAAATCCATCTTTTCGCTTTTTTCTTTGAGAATGCAATTGAAAAATGTTTAGCATTAAAAAATGAATTGCAAATTTTTAAAAAAGCGAACACATTCAAGACGGTAGCGCTACGGCCACAGAACTTCAAGATGGCGCCAGCGTTGATCGTCGCCGTGTAGTCATTACAATAATTTTTATTTTTAATTTATATCCATTTTACCGTTGTACAATCAATTTAAAAGAAATGCCAATGTGTAATAATGTTTAGAAGTATTTCATTTTAACTGAAATACTAACAAGTTTGTAATTATTGTTCAAAGCACATCAAAAAAGTTAGAAAAATTCCATTAAAAATATCTGTTTTAACCCATTGCTGCCTAATGGGTAAAATTTTACCCATGAAAATTGATTTAGAAAAAAAATTACAAAAAAGTCAATGTTTGAGATCTTTCAAAACCATTGATCTCTCGCGCCTTAACTGAAATACTAACAAGTTTGTAATTATTGTTCAAAGCACATCAAAAAAGTTAGAAAAATTCCATTACAAATATCTGTTTTAACCCATTGCTGCCTAATGGGTAAAATTTTACCCATGAAAATTGATTTAGAAAAAAAATTACAAAAAAGTCAATGTTTGAGATCTCTCAAAACCATTGATCTCTCGCACCTTAACCTAGTAAAGGTCACCCTAAAATTTCGCCATCTAGCTAGAGTTACCAGACTCCAAATATCGTGAATTTTCCGGAGGTGGAAAATGTGGCGAGACGTAGTGGCCTTAGAACTTCACAAAAATCTGCCTCCTAACTCACCTGTAAAAAATACAACTTTTGTTCACGTGTTTAGTTGATCACTTCACAAAGTATGGAAAAAAGCTACAATTGCTGCGTAATGGGTACAAAATACATTATGAATATCTCAGCAACTTGCAGAGATATAATTATTATAAGAGATTATAAGAGATTTTGTTTCTGATCATTTTGGGTCACTTCTACGTCGTGTATGAAATTGTATCAAAATCGTATGGGCGGAACTGGTACCCGGCAGCAATGGGTTAAGGCAATGATGCCAATTGCTTTGGTTTGTTGCCTAAGAAATAGAGGATAGCTCTTTGTTTGGCGACAACGACAGCTGTGTTCGGTGTTCGTGTAGCAGTGCAGTCGTCAAAATAATCATCCCCATACGAACGTTCTGATTCTATACTTTGACAGATGCAGTTGTGCAGTTGTTCGGGACCTCAAATTGAAATCCTTTTTCTTTTAGGTTTGTATGAACTCTTCTTGTAACATGGTTGGTTCATATAAAAAGTACCCGCGGTTTTTTGGTACATTTTTTAACAAAAATTGTCTTAATTGAAAATCAATTTTAATCGAAATTATTTATTGGCCATTATTATGAATTACTTCATTGCCATTTTTCGAATAACTTTATAGTTCCATCGGTGTAGAATTTCATTTGTGTATTGGTGAAAAACTTGGTCAAGTGATTTCCAGCCCAAATTTTTACCATTAAGGAGGTCGTCTACGTACAAAGTTTTAAAAAATCATTTTTTTTTTACATAATTTTCATTTGGAAGACGTGATGAATGTTATTTCCAAAGGATTTGGGTAAACTCTTCACGGTTATTGAGCTGTAGAGCATTGAGCACGCTCGCTGACGGTGTTTCCGCGCGCTCTCTGTGAACTTGAAACGCGTTTTCCCGAAAGTCGTATTTTTCTAACTTACTTGCACGATTTTAAGAAACGTTTTACACGCATCGATTCGATTTCTTTTTTTACTTGCTCAGAAAACATGTCGCTATGTTTAGACACGAGCTTTTAAAAAAATATTGGTTTTTTTTATTATAACAGGCAATAAACATTTGAAAAAAAGGGGAAAAAAGAACATTTCTTTCAAAAATGTCCACCATTTCGAGAGGTTTTTGAATTTTACAAAAAGCTCGTGTCTAAACATAGCTGATGTAATATCAATTATAGATTAGTTTAATTTTTTGTTATAGGTTAAGGGGTTGGCCCAAAATCGTGCAGGGAAATTGATATCAAAATTCTGAAGAGGGCACGTCCAAGGTCATCCTGCACTCGAATATGTAGAAATATAATTTGTATGACCTTGCCAGTTGAAAGATTACGATTAAATAAACAAAATACAAAAAAAGTGAGTGAATATCTTTTTTCGTTCCTTCGTAATAAATCTTGAAAAACAGGCTCGAAAATCAGGCCGCTACGTAGACGACCCCCTTAAAAGAGTTTTGCAGAGACCGAAACAAATAATAGTCAGACGGTACAAGGTCCGGTCTATAGGGTGGATGCATTAATACTTCCCAACGATATTCCGTCAATTTGTTTAGAGTCATCAGAGAAATATGTCCTGATGGAACTCCACTTCTATTTTGTTGACCAATTCTGTTCGCTTTTCCTTGATTGCTTAGTTCAGACGGTCGAATTTAAGTAGACAATTCTCTTCCAATCTCAACATAACCTTGTTTGCCGTCAATCCAGAGCCGAAGAATTTGGCAGAAAAACGGGTCCAAGTAACCAAGAAGTGCTGAAGAGGGTTAGCACATATCGGAATAACTCCACGAGGTCGACTTGAGATGTTGCAGCTGCAGCAGGCACATCGCAATCAACTGTGATGCGATATAAGCGAAGTCAAGGATTAAGGACCTACAAACAGCAGAAAGTGCCTGACAGGTCGGAAGCAAAAGAGAAAATAGCGAACACGCGGGCTCGAAAACTGTATGACGATTACGTAACCAAGTTCGATTGCGTGATTCTCGATGATGAAACCTACTCTAAGGTGGACTTCAAGCAGTTGCCTGGGAATGCCTATTTCACTACAACCAATAAGAATGGAACACAAAAAAAATACTCCGAAATGAAATACCCCAAATTTACAAAACGCTTCATCGTTTGGCAAGCTATTTGCTCCTGCGGTCTGTGGAGCAAGGCGTTCATTACGACAGGAACAATTAACTCTAGAATTTATATAAAAGAATGTCTGTAAAAACGCTTTATACCATTTATTGAATAGCACAAAGGAACAGTTTTATTTTGGCCAGACCTAGCGACAAGCCACTACTCCAGGTCAACTATGGAATGGTATGAAGGAAATTGTGTCACGGTGGTCCCAAAAGAGGCAAATTCTCCCAAATGCCTGGAACTTCGGCCTATTGAAAGATATTGGGCTGTTATGAAGCAAACCTTAAGAAAAACAAAGTTTGCAAAAATGATGTACAGTTCTGAAATCGATGGAACAAGCCTATGCAATAGTCACCGAAAGTACTGTCCAGTCTCTGAATAAGAACGTTAAGAAAAATATAAAAAAATTTTGTAACCACTTGTTATATTTAATTAAAATTTTTTGTGAATTAGAGTTAAGGAAATTTATAATAAACTGTAGTTTATTTTAGTAAAATCAGACTAATACTTTTTTTTTTAATGTGTCCTTAAGAATTCTAAATTTTTTCTGGTTCACTCCTAATTAGTGCACATGTTCTTCTTTAGGATACTCTCTGCTAACAACACACAATAGCCCATACTTTCATAATTTTTGTTCTGCTAATCACTTCCTAAACCGAGCGCCACGTCATCCCCTCAGGAACAACCTGTATTAGCATCTTGGCTTTCCATCATCTGTTAATATTACACCTCAGTATGAACTTCAGTTTCTTCAATGACTTTTTGAAAACAACTTTTTATCAACTCTTTGTTGACATTATGAAATGAAGGCAACCTAGAAAGACCCTCTACGGACTTTAATGTTCTTAAAATATGATGATTTCGTAGCTATTTACTCTATTTCGTATTATTTACTCTCCCACACATTGCGACCGATTAAGCTGTTAGCTTAGTCCCGATGGCAGTTGTATTAATTAACCCAAATAGCTGGTTTCCAGTTAAGAGTTTTTTACGCTGTAGTCGTGTGTTGGACTGCTTTGGTGGAGAACACCAGTGCCCAAATATTGTCACAGCTGCAGTGGGAGCAACAAAACAATTGAATAAACACGGATGTTGACTCGCCAATAGAATAGTGAACTTTGTAGGTGGGTTTTTTTCCGAAAATAATCTAGAATTTAATATGAAACATGGAAGTGTGTATATTTCACTTGGAAGCATTGTAAACAAAAATGGGTATGGAACGATCGGTGTGCCGCATGACCGGAATTCGTTGACTGTGAAAGCGTTTTCGAAACTCTCAGAATCCAGTAAATTCCCGAACAAAAGACGACAAAGCAAATTTGAACATATTGTGTGGCACAGCGACTATTGTTCGGCTGGAAATTGGAATTTTGGGGAGCCGCATGTACGACGATTGTGAACCTAACGGCCTAACCGGTTCCCGAAGCGTCGGTTGTTTCTGCCAGCAGATTTGCCAGCCGTAATGATGTTTGGCCACAGCGAAAAAGAATGAATTAATTCAAAACTATTTAAACCTGGCAAAGGTTCACGCACGCCGAAAGAAAGGTTGAAATGTAAATGACCGGCCGAAAGCAGCGACTGACATTTGGCGTGTTTGCGTGACGGACATTTCTTGCTTTCATTGGCGTTTCAAAATCAAAAACGCCCGTCACTTTGAATCTCTATGTGTGTGTGTGTGCGTGTGTTTGTGTGTGTTATGCCGCTCATTTTGTTAGAATTGTTGGTGGCCAACTGCGGCTGATGGCCGAAAAAGGCATTTTGAATTCATACCCATTTAAACCCACAAACCGTCTGCTGCGTAGCAAATTCAATTTGTTGTTGCTTGCTCTGGGTTTTTTGGATTTGTTTTTTGCGCTCTAAGCGCATCGACCCGCGCCGGCGTTTTGATGCATTTTTCGTATTTTTCCAATGAGTCAACAGAGCCCCGAGCGCAACTGGTGTCGATGGTGTGCGTGTGTACGTTCATATATGGGCCAAAAGAACCCAGCAACGCAGCGAAAAATGCCCACAACGCATTGCAGCGCTATGCCGACAACTCGCTGTGAAAGCAGCAACGCGTCAACGCGGGTGAAGGGCCAAAAAGTGCAAATGTAAACACAATGCTAACACATTGTTTTCGTTTGTCGAATTACATGTAAATATGCCAAAAATACTCGCGCGAGTACTACGAAATGAACAACAACAATTGACCACACAAACACACAAATGTACACACGCATAGTCAGCAGTGTCAGGCGTAAATAAAACCTAAAATGCCGCTGCAGAGTATTTAAATTAAATTGCAATAAAATTGACTTGCAGCGGCTCACAAACTTGCAGCAAATTTGAAGCATTTTCGAAAAAGCTTGGACCAAGCCGTCCATTCGTTGTTTAAAATGTGGTTCACACTCTTTTCCTGGAAATGTTTGTAGCCGCAAATTCAAAGGTTTTGGTTGTTTACGTATCCAGATAGACAGAACATTAACTTTAACCCAAGAATAATTTTGATTTGAAAATTTTGACCGCGTTCAAACATTTCCAACCCCCAAGCAGAGAAAGTCTGCTGGTTTCAATTCTTTTTTCAACTGTCATTTGGTGGATAAAGGCCGAAAGTTTTACGCAAAATGTGTTCTCATACCTCCAATTCCTTTGATCATCTCTAAGTGAGCAAATCTAATATATTAACCACTCTCTCTGAGTCTGCGACTATATTTTCATTTTATCTGAGCTCATGAGTAGGAATTGAGGCCTTTACATTACTAACTTTCTTGCAACGTTCTTAAGTTGTTGATTACATTCACATTGAACATGGCTGTACGAGGAGTTTGATGATGGATCAAATGTGGTTCAAAAGCACGAAGTATCTGCCAAGATCGTGCGAGACGTTTTTCTCTATGTATATAAAATACCTGATTTACGGCAACGAACAACAATTTGGCAACTCTAGAACCACATAACTCAAATCATTAGTGAAAAACACTGGACCTCGCAGTTTGAGTTTTGTAAACGAAGCCACGCTGGCCAGCTACTTGAATGATTTTTTTTTTTAAAATAAAATAATGTTGAATGTACTTTAATCTGCAGCAAGGATTCCGTCATATCTTAGATACAACTCTGTTAGATACAACTATACAATTTTGAAGTTTAAACACGCCTAATAAAACCCCTTTATAGGAAAATGCCTTCGAAACAGATGCCAGTGCGTTGCGGGTGTCCTGGGCCCAGCTTTTCTTTCCATATCCCTGCTCTTTACTTTAGTTTTCAGAAACCAAATACGAATTTTTTTGAGTACTTTATGCCATTATCGGGACAATTTCTTTATTTGATGTTCAACGTTTGTTTGCCATTTGAACGAGGCATTTTTATTTTGAAAATTTTTCCACAATTGTTTGATGGGGTGCTCACAGTTATTTTTTAGGGAAAGTTGCCCGAAATAAATTTTCCCGCAAACTGTGAATACCATAATTGTTTTTTATGACTTGTCCCTCACCTTTCAGGTTCCACGTTGAAAAAATTCTTTGCCTTTTATGCAATTCAGCACACGAGCCAATTTTTGGCTTCTTCGTAGGAAGTAAAGTACTGCTCAGGCAGGTTATGAGTCATCGATCCGAACAAATAGCAGACGGAAGAATGTCTGGTGAATACATCGGGTAGGACATTCCGTTGAAGCGCCTCTAAAGTTTCCTTGACGAATTGTGCAACATGTAACTTATCAGAAAGATACCCAATTTTTCCACCCAATTTTTTTGTTAGCACAGTGTTGTAGTGTTGTCATAGTCAGAGCACAAAGAAATTAACTTATTTACTCTTCAGGGATATGATATATATCATACTTATTTTTAGAGAGAGAAAAGATGACGTTTTAACATGAATACAGTTGCAAAATGGCCAATGTGATTTAATGCTAGTTATGTCATCTTTGTAAATTTTGTAAAACTTATTTGTTCCTTCAAGTATATTTTGTTGCTAAGTATATTTCTCCACCAGTGTGACTGACGAAAACATAAAAGAAGTTAAGATTTTTTTCTTTGCAAATGGTCGTGTGAGCATCAGAGAGATATCAGTCCATTTTGGTGTCTCGTTTCATGTTTTGGACTTGAGACGAGTTGAAGTGTGGTTTGTGTGAAGAATGCTGAACAATGTCGGATATTATTTTTTAATCAAAAAGTATGTACCAGTAATACTAGAAATTCAAAAAATTAAGCTTTGAAAAGTTTGCAAAAATGTTTTTTGTTTCCTTTTAAAATATTTAACTCAATTGCCAACAAAAATGTCTTTAGCATGTTTTTCTTCTTCCGAGATTTCCCATTGTGAAGTAAGTTTGAAAAAGTTCCAAGGAAAATTCGCTTTCATATTAACAACAAATATATTTTTGGCATGTTGGAAGTTATTGAACTGTTGAAGCCAGCTTTGTCCTTTAATTGCTTTTGATCAATTCGGTTTTTAGCTGCTTTTAAATATTTTGTTGCATTTCGCTGAAAATTTAAAGCTAAAGCTGAATTTCCTCGAAATGGAACCAAATTATTTTCAGATGAAACACTGTGGTTTCTATAGTAGCGATGCCACTCCGCTCCCTCCTCCCAACTCAGATTAGTTCAATGCTACAAAAAGTTTAGAAGTGTTGCAATAAAGCACCAAATTCGTAACATTCGCAAGTAAAATAATTTATTGAACACAAAATTTTAACATTTTAACATTTGTATTAAAATTAACGAATATTAGTAAAGCAATTCAAAACACCAATTCTTGAGAAGATCCAACGAGGCAGCAAAAATATCCGCTGACGCAACCAGTGGTCAAGTTTCATTTGCCATGGAAGCCATGCAAGGATTGGCTAAACGCAGAGAACAAACAAAATGTTATTTTTATAATTCAATTTTGTGCAATTAAGCGAGCAAGTTGAGAATATGCAGAAAATAATTGCGGACATGTGCAAAATTTCGAGCCCTTCTAACGTAGTCGATAATGTTGCATCTGACAGAGAATTTACTGAATTGAGGGATTTTTCGATGCAACAAATAAAACTAAAAGCCCATTAAGTGCTGAAGTGCTTCAAAATGGCGACTTATTGGCTGCCAATGCGCGACAAAATGCATGCAATTCGTATTTTCCGCTGTACAAAAACAAATACAACAACGAATTCAACAGTTTCGGCTGCATGCGTTGGCGCTGTTTATGTGCGAATAAATTATAATTTGTGGACATTGACGGCTCGTTAGCGCAGTAACAAGTCAGAATGCAGCTGGCACAGCCCAGTCTGAGCGGCTTTATGCACTCACCACATAAACACAGCCATAGGCAAGAAGACGACCGTTTGTACGCACTCGTGTGACGGTCGCTTATGGCGTAGTGTAGAGTGGCAGCGTTGATTTGGCATGTTTGCTGCGGCAACAGTGGCGACAATTTTTGCTGAAGTGGCAATTGAATTGCAAGCAGCGTTTATTTGCGCATCAGAATGCCAACGCCAACAACAGCAACAAATACACACACACACACACACACACACAAATAGAACAATAACACCGTTCCATAGTTGACAGCCTCGCTTACAGCGTACAAATGCGCTGACATGGCGGCCAGCACAACTCACCTTTGGGCGTCATTTTGCGCTCTGAAACGGCGATGCGCGCCATTAGATCGATAGACGCAGTCCCAGGACAACGGCAATCAGGAAGAGCAGTATGGAGATGACCGTTGTGCGGAATACCACCAGAAGATCCATGTTTTTGCGGCGTCCGTAGTAAACGACAAATTTCACTGCCTTGTTTTTCTCTCAACTCTCAGTCTTGACAAATTGTGACTTATTTAAAGTGGCAATTGACAAATGCAGTTCTCAAAGTTCTTGTTTAAAGTGGTTTTCATTTTGGAGATCAGCTGTTGGACTGATCAAAAATACAGTCCATCTCGCGGTAGGGGCTGCAACTGGAAGTTTAGCTAGCTTAGACTTGGCCCGTTGTGATACCTCAGGACTTGGCCATGCTGGAGTTTGAATCGTCTAGCATCAATAACGCTGTAGAACACAAAAAAACAAGGTGATCACGGATTCTGGTAGACAGGTCCAAAAAATATATACATGTATCGGCGTTTTTTTTTAGGGTAGGTCAAAATTTTCCGCTTTTCGCACATTCTTATGATGAATCGGCATACGAAAACCATGTAACCTCACATTTTAGGTATGTGATGTGTTCAGCAATTTGATGTAAAATATTACGAAGAACAGTTTTGTGGAGCATTTTAACCCTGTATCTCCTATTTGTATGGGTCAATTTGACCCTTTTTTCTATAATTCCAAAAATGTCCTGTAAAACGGGACTTTTTAAGGACAAAATGTGCTACGAAAATATTCACCATAAAATTCTACTATAGGTCTTTAAATACATCAAAGCTCAGAAATGAACTTGAACGCCAGAATTAAGCCAAAACTGAAAATGTGTTTAAATGTTTATTTCGTTCTTATTCAAAATTGGTACTAAATGTCCTACAAAACTCGATTTTTGAGGGTTAGTGTGTATGGGAAAAATTGTGAATGCAAAATTTCACTATAAGTCACCGTACAAACAAAAGCTCAGAACCTTGTCAGAACCTTTTTATTTAAAAAAAAATTTGATTTTGTTGTGCAATACATAGTTAAGTCATATTAATTCACTATACGTTTGACTTATCGGTGAGGTACCCTAAGTAGAAGAACTTAATGTATGCTTGCACAACTGACAAAGAGACGGCCAGGTGCTGAGGAGGTACTTGACTTATCCTCTTCTGGAAGCGGAAGGCGCTAGGCAAACAAATATACCAATACGCAAATTTTGTGGACGTAGCGAAGTGCTGAACTCGCTACTCGCCTTCATAAATCTCTTTTACTGGATATATTTAAGGGTCCAGCAGTCCAGAAGAGACAATACACTCGCACACTAGGACTCACTATCGAAAAGTACTCAGTACAACTTCCGAGTTTTTATTAATGTGGAACAGAATCTATACATATGCTACTTTATATATTCGTTACTTATATTCGTTACTTCGTTATGCTATAATCTATCTGAAAGCAGCAACTATTCGATACTTATCATAGTTTTGGTACTTCAAGTTCAAGTTTGGTACTTAAATTCTTAATACGTAATGAATACTCGATCCGTTTAGATACTGATTTCGAGTACAGACATGTTCTCAGCATGATACAAAAAGTAAGGGTGGAACTGCTGTTAAATTTTTTGACACTAAACGTGCTAATTGACGTTCTTCGTATTCGTAAAAAGCTTGAGTCGTGTTGCTACTTCGATATAATATTAAATTCGTGTTATTAAGGGTTCTAAGAACTTTATTATCTTTTTTAAAATAAACACGGAATAGACATTCAACTGTGACTAATTTATTTCGCGCGAAAGTATAAAAATGTTAATGCAAATTCAACAGCAGATAATACATTGCAGTATTAAAAAAATGTTCAAGAGATTTTCAAACAACAGTACAGTAGCACATTTTCAAAGGAGAACGTCAAAAAATCGTTTTCGTTAAGAAGCATTGGCTCTACCTTTATTTTTTGTATCATGGTTCTCAGCAACGCAAAGTACGCAGCATCGAATCGCTGCAAAAAATACATTGACGTTAGTGACAAGCAACGAACACTTTGAAACAGGAGCAAACAAAAAAGTTTTTGTTGAAGGATACTTAGTGATGTTTTTTGATAAAATAAATACCAGATTCTTAGTTAATGACGTTGAATTTCTAGTCAATGCGTTCATTAGTTTTAGAATTATCGACTTAGGGGAAAACTTCTTCTAAGATTTCGAAGGTCGAAAAGTGCTTCGTATTCTAAAGAAGTTTGAGATTGTGTCGAGTTGGCAAGACGAAATGTATTCAGTAACCTTAAAACAGCTTTTGATTGTTTTATATTAAACGCATTTAAACACACTTTCAACCTTTCAACTTTGCCTTTTCCTCTCATGCCACATAGCCATGCCGTATCAGCCGCTTACAATCTCTAACAGACCCATTCGTTTTGTTGATTTCGACCCAACTAAGTAAGCGCGAGTATGCTGCAAAATTGCTTATGGCTCGTTCAAAAAGCCAACTAAACAGGTTTGTCCTGTGCTTTATTCGTTCTACCGTTAGAGCAATTTTTTTTAGTTTTGAAGACATTGACCTGTTTACTGCTTCGACAATTTTATCATTGAATAATTTAAATCTAATTTCGTACATTGTTAATTTATGCCAAACAATTTATTATGTCAGAGTTGCTGGATGGTTTGTAACTTCAACAACAACTCCAGAAATTTTGCATAAACTCATTTTAGTTCGAATAAATCTATTCTGCTTCCATGGGGAACTTACATAATTGGAAGTCATTATATGATAGGAAAACACTACTCCTATCTATCTATCTGTCTGTCTATCTATCTATCTGACAAAAAATTCTAACAAAAATTTTTTAATAGTTTAAAAAGTTAAAAGACAACTTACAGCTTCAGCTAAACTAAATTAGCAAAATGAGGGCTTGTGCCATTCTTACCTTAATTTAATGCATCCTCGTGGCAATTCGGTTTTTGGAAAATTTGTCCTTGTTCAGTTGTAATGTACAGCCAATTCATTCGTCTTCGTCGGAATAATTGGGTGTTTAAAAAGCTTTGCCGGTGTTTGTTTGCAAAATACAACTGGATGCACATATTTCGGGTTCTACGAAGAATTAGCACGAAAACTCGTAGCACGAAAGATCATAAGATTCCAAAACAAAAATTTTGAGGACGGATAAATATATACAGATAGATCCTTTAACTCTTACCAACGACCTCGAATTTTTTTTTTCTTGAGGGTGGGCAGGAAGGCTACAAGCCTTCCAAGCACTCAGTCCATTTTGGACCATTGTACTATACCCAAACCTCGAAGGTCACTAATAATCTTGTTGAATGCTTGTATAATTCTACTAAATACGTACTTTGGGGAATAAAGGATATATCGGTTTATCAAAATAAAAATGTTTGTAAAAAGAAAAAAATAAATATTATAAATAAATAAAACCATGAATGAATAAATAATTAATAAATCAATAAATTCATGAATAAAATGTTAGTAAATAAATAATCAAATAAATAAATAAATAATTAAATAAACAAATAATCAAATAAATAAATGAATGAATAAATAAACAAATACTTACAAACCAAGTAAACAGATAAAATAATTAGATAAATAAATAAACTAATAAAAAATTAATAAAAACATAAATTAATTAATACAAAACAATGTAATGAAACCATGAATAAATAAATAATTAATAAATAAATAAATTCATGAATAAAAAATTTGTAAATTAATAATCAAATAAATAAATAAATAATTAAATAAACAAATAATTAAATTAATAAATGAATGAATAAATAACTACTAAAAACCAAGTAAACAGATAAAATAATTAGATAAATAAATAAACTAATTAATAAATTAATAAAAACATAAATTAATCAATACAAAACAATTTAATTAATACAAAAAATCAATTAATACAAAAAAATAAGGAAATAAAAAAATACATAAATGCATAAAAATAAATATATAAAAAATTAATAAATATATAAATAATTAAATAAATATTTTATGAATACAAAAATAAATAATCGGTTAAACAAATTAATAAAAAAAAATTAAATAAATAAATTAGTTAGTACATACATAAATAATTATAAACAAAAATTAATAAATATATTATAGAATCATATACATAATCAAATAAACAAATTAATAAAAAAATTGAATAAATAAATAAATAAATGAATAAATAAATAAAAAAAAATTCATTAATACAAAAATGAAAAATAAATAAAGAAATAAATTAATAAATAAAAAATAAATATATAAATAAAAACATAAATAAATGAATCAATAAATAACGAAATAATTAAATAAATGAATAAGTAACTTAATACATAAATAAAAAATATTCTAATGAATAAAGAAATAAATAATCAGTTCAACAAATTAATGAATAAATAAATAGTTTAATTAATGAATACATACATAAATAAATATATACAAAAATAATTAAATATATAAGTAATCAAATGAATAAACAAACAAATAAATAAATAAAAAATAAATGAATAATTAAATAAAGTATGTTTGAGATAGTATTGTAATATTTATGTATTCAATTGAAAATTATAATTGGAAATTGCAGGTCTAAAATGATTTGAAACAATTCTCTCCTCCATGGCAGAGAGTGTGAAACATTTTTTCGGTTTTCAGATATCAAAAAATAAGTTCAAAAATAATACAATAGAAAAGTTTAAGTGCACGAGTCAAAATACTCCGCATAGCCTAATTGTGAGCGGTTTGATAGAATCCTCAAACCTGATGATATAATATCGCAAAAAATGAGGTGCTTCGAAGTATTTTTATTTCGTTGTAATCTTTCTATATAAAACAAATTCAAAAAATTAATAAAAACTATAAACGTACATAAAATTGGGTGCTTTGAAGTATTTTTATTTCGTTGTAAAGTTACTATATAAAAAAATTGTTCAAAAAAGATAATAAAACCTATAAGCGTTTAGAACGCAGAGTGCAATGAAATAGAAAATCTCCTGTAAGAGCCCCGAAACTCAATAACAATAACCAATACCAGTTGACGAACCCACACCACAAACGCCAGCGAATAAAAACACAATTTTGTTTAGTTCATGTTAAGTTGTTATTTTAATATTTTTCATCTATTTGATTCAGTGCGCTTTTATAAATACAATATATGGTACAAGAAAACCATCTCAACAAACCCAAGAACCTCTTGGTACACCCTAAAGTACTCGTTTCCGCTCGCTTGGCATTGTCGTATATAGTAGTTGCTTAGTATCAAAAGAAAAACAAAACCGAAACAACTCAACACTCGTTCAATATTTACACAAATGATTTTTGGTGTCAAATTGACGTGGTGAACGGAATATGCTCCCAGTGCACACACACACTGCGAACGTGCTACGCCCAAATATAGAACACGTACGCACTCGTATCTGGGGATATATATCTACTTGGTATGTATGTTAGTAGTCGAAATCAGCGAGAACATGTCAAACATGAAAAATACTTAGTTTGTTTTACTTTTGCTTCTTCTGGTTTTTTGTTTCCTTAATAAAATGCAAGTTTCCTTCAACTTGGTTTTTTTCTTTTTTTTTGAACAGCATTTGAACAGTTGGCACCTTTTTGTTTTGTGTGTATGTGTGTGTATGTGTAAGTGTGTTGTTTTTTGATTTTGCACTGAGTCATGTCATGTATGTCCATGTTGCGACGAGTACAAAACGAAATTCACGCGAGCGAACAATAAAAATAGTTGTTACAGTGTTTACGGGTTGGTGAAAGGTCAAAGGTTAAATACTAATTTGAAACATTTGTTGATCAAACACATTCAAAAGGTAATTAAAAACAAAAGCATTCGCGTTCCCCGGAAGTTTGCCTGTCAAAAACGAAGTGCTAAGCATAACTAAAGACAAACATATTTGGATAACAAACGGAACAGCTTTGATGTGAAACCTTCACGTTTATGGGTGGCAAATATTAATGTTTTTATTTTCCAAGAACAAGGCTGTAAGAACAAGGTCACGATGAACTTAACCCATAAACAAATCAAAAACTTTAGCTGCAAAAATAAAGGCCAAGGCGAAGTGATAGATTGTCAAAATCAGCCAATCAGAACAAAGCTTGCTTTTCACATTTTTAATCTGTCATAGTTTTACACAGGCATTTTGACAATCTAGACGTTTTCCACCAAAAAAAAATTAATTCGCCTCACTCAACGAGGTCACCTGTATTAATTCGCCTTGAAAAAGGCGGAGCAGACCTTAAAATAAATACAATAGAAAAAATAGTTTTAATTTGTAGAAGTTGTGAATTTCAAGATTAAAAATAAAATAAAATCGGTTTTACCTATGAAGAACAGGAAGATAATTTAGTTTGACCTTGAATTGAATTGAAGTAAGAAAATATTAGCATACAAGTTTGATAAAGTCGGAGACAGCTTTAAAATATTTTGAAATTTTGAAGAGGAGGTTTTATGACTTCAATTAAAATAACTGGTGACCAGATATCAGTGATAGGAGTGCCTCAGCTGCTGTCAAAGTTATCAATGACTTTTAAATGTAAGAATATCACTTTGTACTACGGAGAGATCTACAATCGAAGCTTTAAGTATTACAAGAAATATTGCACTAGCATGGTGACAGACATATCGCACACCCACTTCAAAAGTGACACAACTCAACATTTTAAATTTTTCAGAAAACGCAAAAAGCTGTTTTTGAGCTGAATAAACATTTTTTTGTAAATAACGTATTGACCCTTTAGTAGAAAATCCTTAGAGATTATGCTCTAGGATAAGTTTCAAAAGTTTTTTTATTTGAAACTAGAAAATCCAAAATTTTGAGTTATAACCTTTTTGATGATATTTTAATTCAATAACTACGAAATTATTTTAAGTTATGTCACTTTTGCTGAATTTAGCAATTATAAATGATTAAAACTAAAAAGTTGAAAGAAAAATTTTGAAAATACGAAATTAATTTATGTATTTGAAAATATAAACTAAAATTGTCGAAACTTGACTTTAAAATTAGCTCCAAAAAAGATTTATTTTGTCAAAAGTTTCACAATTTGAATTAGGACTATTTTGTGTTTAGCTGCAGCGATCAAATAGCGTCAAACTGCTCGACAGTAAGAGAGACCTAACTGTTTCTTGGCAACAGTAAACAACAACCAAATATATTGAACTTTTGCTTGTTGGTAGATAAATGTATTGTAGGCAGTATTAACACATAAAATTAAAAATATTGAGTTCTGTCACTTTTGAACTGGGTGTGTGATATGTTAGTGCGATATTTTTTGTAATAAATACTTACAGCTTTGATTGTAGTACTCTCCGTAGTACAAAAATCTTCAACTTTTGAGAGTCAAAATAAAGCAACAATTTTCTAAGTAATTGCGAACGAACACAATAACATGTGACTTGGTTCGAATACAAAGCAACAGGAATTTTGGAAAACGCCCTAAAGTATTCGACAGCGAAAAGTGTAAAAGATATCGAGAAAAAGAAACACAGAAACCTTTAGAATCCTTCATTAGAGCTCATTTAGCTTACAACATTACTCATATTACCGTGGCTCACTTTTGGCTCAATAACAACAAAAACAAAATTCTCTGGCTCAATTACAACAGAGACATTTGAACTTGCGCTGGGTTTTGCTTTATTTGGTTTTGCGTTATTTTTGTGTCAACCCTAGAATTTTGCTCATGAATTTTATCATTTCGAAAATGATGAAGTTACAATGATTATTGAGGTTAATTAATAATTAATTTTCTTGGGCACTCGCTCTAATTGGTATGAACTAGTGTCCGACCGAAGGCCGAAGCCGAATACTAATAAAAATTCTTTGAAGCCGAAGCCGAAGCCGAATACTAATAAAAATTCTTTGAAGGAAAAAAGCTGATTAAGTTTAGCCGTTCTTTCTCTATTCACTTCTTTGTTCCATTTAGGAATTAATTAATGAATATATATACTCGTACTTTAGTAAAAAAAAAATACCAAAAACAATCTTAGAGTTTCGTTTCTAACAACAACTTCTAACAATTCAATTGACATAAATAGCTGACTAGAGATCATTTTTATTAATCGAAACCTTGAGACCCAAAAATCGTTAAAACCAGACATTTAGTAAAATACTTCTAAACAGAGCAAATTGACTTGCATTACAGGGCGACAACCTTCGGCTAAAGTATTTGGCTATTTTGGCAGAAGCCAAAGATTTCAATTGGCCGAATAGGCCGAATATCCGGTCGGACATTAGTATGAACGATCAATTGTCGACATATAAAAGTCAATGACAGGAATCGGAACCGACCACTTCGACCACTAACTGATTAGCTGTCATAGCGCTTCCTACTTTGTTGTCAATTACCAATTCAACGATAAGTGAAAACTGAACTCTTTAAACAGCGCATAACTGTTTCGACAAATTACCTGAAACAGCACACAAAATCAACTCAGACGCCCTCACCAAATCTTATTCCCAGTGACTAAATAGTCTGCAATCAATAAAAGGCGTCGGCTTTAAAAAGTCTAAGATAAGATAAATTAAAAGCAAATATCTGCAGCTGCGATGAATTTCGTTGCGCTCGCACTCGTCGTCTGGATTTGGGCATTTTCTGTTTCGAATGTACACGACATTTTTGAATTGAATTGTGCCGAGACAGGCAACAAGAACAACAACAACAACACGCACAACCACCACCAACAACAACGGCAACGGCAATGACATGTTTGTTGTCGCATGTTGAGTGCATGTTTTCCTGCCGCGACCGTTTCCATTTGATTTCCAAATGCGGCACACACGCGTGTGCGGATGTGAAAATGTGTGTGTGTGTGTGTGGGCGGGCGCGGCGCGGTGCGGTTGTCGGTGTGTCTGCGGATGTGAAAGCGAATGAGGATGTGCGCCTAATATAATCGTAATTCCGTAGGTTGTTCGGCTGGTGGTGCGCGCTCCGTTTGCTTGCTTGTTTGTATGTTTGTTTGTTTGTATGTGTGTATTATTAAAATTGTACAAAGTGCTGGTGTGTCTAAAATGAATAAATTGTTTTTGTTGCTGTTTTGTTTTCACAACTGCTACACTTGCTGCGCGCTTATTAAATACACTAAGAACATTTTGCCAGTCATCACGAACGCGGCTCATGTTCATGCCGTCTTCAATTTGTTCCTGTTATCTCTCTCTTTCTCGCTGACGTTGTGTTGTTTTCCCTCTTTTGTGATTTCTTTTTTTTTAATATGCTTTAATTTAAATTTAATTGTATGCTAATTCATTACATTTCACTTGCTGCGCGCTGCCAATTTCGAAATTGTCCAAAAAATATCGCATGCAACATTTTTGTGGCATGGCAACTGTGGGGCTCACTGGCGTCACACGTGACACGCGCTGGCTTTGGCAATAGTTTTGTTTTGTTGCTGTTCCTGTTGTTGTTGTTTCTTGCTTAATTAATTTTCAATTAAATTTAATTTCATAGGAATTACAATTTTTGTTTACTAATTGAATAAATTTGTTCTTAAAGTTTTTTTGCCATGCGTCTGCTACAATATGCTTGTATATAAATTCCCTTAGCCTAAATTATTTTTAATTGCATCTTGAGTTCAGTGCGGCCGAGCCGAGACGCGTCGCGTAGCGTCGAGTGGAGTGGAGTGGCGTTCAGCGTCACGTGACACCTACTTCAGACAGCGTGTTTATTTGTTTGTTTGCCTGGCTGGCCGTGTAGTTGTGCTGGCATTATGTGCGCGTGGGAGTGGCAAGCGGCGAGCGGCTGGTTTTTGGACTTTGGCGGAGACAGCAATACGACTGCAATCGGTACTCAGCGCACGGTGAAAGAAATTGGGGGCCAAAGTTCCTCGTCATTCGCTGCTTGCTCTGGGAAAGCACCGACGCGCTGGCGCTGCCGCTGTGCACGTATCGGCCACAAGCACTCGTGAACAAAGTGGCCGAAATGAATGTTTACGAGTACTCCAATTATTAATTAAACGAGTCTTAACTGCGACTTAAATTGCAGCAATAAAGCTGCAAACTTTGTTGTTTTTCGTGTGCAAAGGTCTTGAAATATTTACAACTCGCAACTTTGTAGTTGGTTCTTGGTTGGCGTTGAATTGGCTAGTTTTGTCTATGAATGTGATCGTTGTTGTTGTAGTTCAACTGTTGCTGTTTGTTATGTAGTCAGCGTTGTAACGAATTGGAACAAATACATTAAGAGAGCAAAATATTTCGACTTGAAATGACAAATGAAAGAATTGAAGAAATGAAAAGTTTTGTAGTTACAGTTTAAATATGAAAAATTACACTGCGAAACAGATTTTCAAGAGTTTCAGCATAATCCTCTTAAAATGACATAACAAAATTGAAATTCGACTTAGAAATGTTAAAACGAACATCGTTTCAGAAGCTTTGAAGTTTCACAAAGACGTTGTGAGACGCCCAAAAATGGGGTTTGACCGTAAGTGAACAATTGAAGAAGTATATTTGAAGTTACATTTCCACTTTAACTTTTATAAAGTGTTAGAAACTACAAACAACTAAACATTATTGAATTTTCATGTTCTTACCACTTTGCATTCGAAAAATGGTCTACAAGGTCTCCAAAATATTCGCCAGTTTGCCTTTTCAACATCCTCATTCGATAAAAAATATGGCGACTGTGTCTTTTGTTATGTTTCACGGACAGAACAGCCATTTGATTTGCCCATAGAAAATGGTTTGCCATTAGGCCAACCAACTGTCTTCAGTCCTCTGAGAAGACGGGAACCACAAGTTTCATCCGATTGCAGTCGTCTCAGGCTGCCATGCTCGCTCGTGGGTTTAAGTGACGTTCGGTTTAAGCCGAAGCCAAGTTCTGCTCAGGAGTCATCCGTGAATATTTGAAAGCAGGTTTGTCGCCTCATTTCCAGAATCTGGCCAAGAGTTAGGTATCAGGCAGTAAAAGGAACACATAATGCATGGAATTGAGGGAACTGGACATTATCGAAGAATCGATGTCGGTGCCAGCACAATTGTTCAGTGTCAAACTCGCGCTGGCAGCTTTTTTCTAATTAAAGATAGAAAAATATTTTTCTTCCATAAGCTAGTCCGAGTGTAATGAAAGACTAATCACTCAACTTTTGATAAAGTTTAGAACACGTTGAAAGATTTCATAGCCCATTGATTCGAAGCATTCGTTGATTGGCATTCTTACAGAAGCAAAAAGTTTGTTTTAAAAGGCATATATTTTGTGAGAGCGTGACTAGTGTGGTTGTTCAGACAGACAGACAGAATTTATTGCTTACATTCGGCTAAAGTTTCAGTTAAGCCTTGATTCGATTTCTGAAAAAGAATGTTAAAACAATCTAATCTAATCGAATCAAATCGACTACTCTATTCTCAGCTTCACAAATATTTTCATAATCCCTGCATGAATTTATGTATCAAGTATCTGTTCCCAAACATGAAGTAATGTAAAGACTACCATCGAATTAGGAAGTTGAAAGGGAAACTGACGCATATTTTAAAGACCTTGGCGCAATATATTTTTTAATAAAACAGCAACAAGATTAAACATTGTTGGACTATGTGAATCGAGTTAAAAGATGACTACATTGAAGAATGAAAAATGAAAATATAAACCGGCAACTATTCGCTCTGCAGTTGGTGTCTTTTATATGAATTAGGAATCTTCAAGGAAGTTGTTCTCTCACAGCGGGTATGGAATGTTGAAGACAAATTGTGCCATACAGCAATTTTGTGTTTGAAATGGCGAATTACTTAATTCATTCACGTCTCAACTGTTGTTTTTTAAGAATTTCGCAGCCAATGTTTTTTGGTTTTTTTACCAAAACAAATGCAGAAAAAGTAAACCAAAATGTTACCGGCCACGCCCACTGCCACTCTCAATTGCGGCCGCGCACTCTAAACTGTCACTGTTGAGTTTTTGTTTTTGATTTTGTGTTTTGTTTTTAGTTACTAGATTACATTTGATTGCTAAGTTGTTATAGATGCTTGCATGCATTTTCGCTTGTTGCAAGTTGAACTTGTCGTTAGTGCTAAATTGATAATTGCTATGTATGTGTGTGAGTGTGAGTGAGAGTGTATATATATATATAATATTTTTGTATGCACTCGTATGCAGTTATCATTAGATTCTTATCAAATAGTACTTAATACATGTGTCTAATATTTGCTCATGTCTTGCGGATTAACGTGAATCGACATCACAACACGTTCGAGATTTCTTGGATTCCACTAATTATCTATGTATGCGGTCAGCTCGCCAATGTCCAACGGTATCTACGATTAAGTAGTTGTGCATATATGCAACTACGTTTGCTATTTTCTTGTTTCAATTTGGGTTTGATTTTGCTATGGTTTTGCTTGCTGCAACTCTTCCCAATCAGCCAATTGGCTGACCACCTCACCTCACCTAACCACCACCAAAGTGGTTAGGCTCAACGCGACTTTTGGCCTCGTCTTAAGCTAACCCCGTCTTTATACAACGCAACTACAACATATGCAATCAATTACAATGGCTGACTTATCGCTACGACTATGTGCTATCCAAATTTCAATAGTTTCACTACGCGCTATCAATTGTGGTGGCAGCTCTGCTCA